>JAFIRS010000002.1:0-1377933 GCA_018342105.1 Gonioctena quinquepunctata | reverse complement strand
AAATTGAATACGGAATACCACAAGGCACTGTCGTAGGACCCATTTTTTCCAATATTTAGGTAAATGAATTATACTCTCTTCAAAGTGATGGATGTATTCTTGGTTTCGCTGATGATACGGCAGTACTCTATACTACTGACACTTGGGATGCATTAAAAGACAAAACACAAAATGGTTTCAGAAAAATAAAAACATACTTATCTGATAAATTACTAACAGTGAACTTAGAAAAAACAAACTACGTCCCGTTTAGCTGCAACAGAACTGGACTACCGATAATCGATAAATCAACCATGAATATAAATGACATACCCTACCATATTTCACCACTCAACGAAATTAAATATCTGGGAGTCATCATCGATTCACACTTGAGGTGGGACGCACATATCAAATACAGGATGTCCCTGGACTTCCTCTTTTCTTCTCGGGAATGTATAAATGGGATCAAAATATCACCAGTACTTCATATAACTTTTGTTCCTGAAAGCCTTCGTTACCAAGTTACGGGCCCTCAAAGTTACAAAATGAAAAATGTTTTTCTTTGATAACTTTCAAAGTTAATATTCAAAATCATCTAAATTTTGATGATTGACTAAACAAATGAATTCCTTCGATGAGCTTTCATGCAGGAGTCAGTTGTTTTGCTACATAGTCAGGAACGGACTACCCCCGATGGTCCACACCCCAAAACTTTGAAATGACAGATAATTTTTCAATAGTTTTCGACAAAATAAGGTTACGTAGACAATTTTCTGAATAAAAGTACTCGTGTGGAAAGTCGATCGGAGCAACGTGGAATAAGCACATTTCGTGTTGTGTTATCTGAATCTCATGAAACTCAACATTTATTACTCGAGTTTTATTCACTGATGAAGCAGGTTTCAGTAGAGATGGAGTAATCAACTCTCATAATCTCCACATATGGGCCGAAGAAAATCCCCATGGGATATTGCAAACCAAACACCAACGGAAATTCAACGCGAATGTTTGGGCTGGTATCATAGGAAACCTATAGGACCATCCGTTCTACATGACCGATTGAATGGAGAACGTTATTTGGAGTTCATTCAGAACGATTTGGATGGACTTTTGGAACATGTTCCATTGCAAACCCGAAGAGATATGTGGATTATGCATGATGGCGCTCCTCCTCATTCTAGTTTGATTGTGCGGGACCATCTGAACCAGATTTTCCCCAATAGATGGATTGGTAGAGGTGGGCCATATTCATGGCCACCGCGGTCTCTGGATTTAAATCCATTGGATTTCTTTCTGTGGGGGCATCTAAAAAGCCTCGTTTACGCTACACCTATTCACACCAGAGATGCCTTGTTGAATAGAATTACATTACATTGTGAAGCCATACGAAACGACCCTGGCATGTTATTTCAAGTGCAGAGAGGGTGTTTGCGCCGACTAAGAAAATGTATTGAGAGAGACGGGGGTCATATCGAGCAGTTTTTGTTGCATTTCTGTTTGCTCTTGAGGCTTGCGGTTGATTATTTACACCATGAGTTTTGTAAGGTAAACGTGTTTGCATGATAAAAATTCGTTATGAACATTGTACCTATCATTTCTATTTTCATTACAAATTAATCTTTTCGAATAATGTTAGACATCTCAGGTTGGATGTCGTCGAACAAAAATGCATTTTTATCAAAAATCGTTGCTCCAATCGATTTTCTACACGAGTACTTTTATTCAGGAAATTGTCCAGGTAACCTTGTTTTGTTAAAACATATTGACAAATCCCAGTCATTTCAAAGTTTTGGGGTGTGGACCATCGGGTGTAGTCCGTTCCTGACTTTGTAGCAAAACAACTGACTCCTGCATGAAAGCTCATCGAAGGAATTCATTTGTTTAGTCAATCACCAATATTGAGATGATTTTGAATATTCACTTTGAAAGTTATCAAAGAAAAACATTTTTCATTTTGTAACTTTGAGGGCCCGTAACTTGGTAACGAAGGCTTTTAGGAACAAAAGTTATATGAAGGACTGGTGATATTTTGACCCCATCTATACATTCCCGAGGGGAAAAGAGGAAGTCCAGGGACACCCTGTATATCACAAAGAAACTACAAAAAAAACAATTTGTATGCGCTCCCCAAAACGTCATTGTTGGGAATTAAAAAAAATCCGTAAAATGCTACTTTTACAAACTTGCCCGTAAAGTGTCGTCATGACAACACTTTACGAACTGAATTTTATCCATTCATAAAACATAACTGAACATTAACGGGTGTTTATAAATACTCTAAAAACTATGTACCAATATGTTGCCGCTGAATAGCTGGGAATTTTGATTTTTCAGAATAAAATTGTCGATGGTTATTGTTGCGGTAGGTACAAACATGATGACTTTTACACTTTCTTTCTTCGACAATCGCAAAAAAAATGATAACAATTAATATTTCATTTATTCCAAATGTCACTCACTATTCAGGATTACCACGAAGTGGGCGACGTCTAGCATTCACCATTAGAATGTCAAACTAGGGAAAAACAGGATTTTGCTGTATATTGAATACATTTACAATTTTCTTTCAAATTTGGAGTATCTTTCTGAATGGTTGTCATACTTACTTACAAGTTTATTATATTCAACTATCTATATCCCCATAATACACGTTAGTATAGTCGGATCCTGGAAAAAATGAATGAAAACACAATTAGAGAACAGAACAACAAAAGCAAATGTTATTAGAGAGTTATTGCAACCTCCGTTCTATAGTTCTTTTAATAAAGTTTATTTTATTTTGACATATACGCATGCGCATTGCGCCCGACTTTGAGGATATCCTCAATCTAAAATACAGGCATCCCTTACTTTATTTAAATAAAGGCCAAGAACCTTTTATTAAAAGTTCCTTTATTTTGACAGATTTGTTTTTTTCTGTCATATATCTGTCGCCAGTTGAACATCTAAAGTTTGTTAAGCACTGCTCGTCTATATATTTTCAAAATCAAATAAAGCAGGTTCATTTGGTAGTGGTATATTTTCTACCCCAACAATATTGTGAAGAATTAATTCGTCCAAGTGTCACTTATGGCGCCCAACTAACGAACAATAGTGTGATTATTTTCATAAGTTTATTTTTCTGGTGAAACAATGACTGAAGAAAAAGGGAAACAAGATTGAGATTCACATTCGAAGACGATATAATTTTATTACGTGAAGTTGTTTCACATAATTTGACGTACTTGTCAAAATAAAGCTTGAACATAAGCATCTTGAGAAAAGTTTGTTGCAATAACACCCTTTCGAAATCCGTTAGAGGATACTTTAATAGCGGATCTTTTAATAAAGTCTGTGCTTTTTTGTAAGTTGCAATAACTCTCTATTGACTAGTTGACATTTGACTCGTAGGTAATAACAAATCGATTCGATATTTCACGCGGCCTTCTGCCGGTGCTGCCTACATATATATTTGGCTATTGATAGCAGGAATAAAATCACAGTTCCTACATGAAAGACTCTTTGGAAAGCTTATACAAAAAAAATATTGTATGCAACACGTACGCAAATGGCTTTCGCGGACTTGTTACAAAAACTACTATTTAAAGACAAGCTTTTATTCGAATGCTCTAAAAAGTGATAGATGAAGGTATCTTAAAAAATATTACCCAGTCACCTCCTAAGAACACTATACTAAGCACTAGCGGAAAGCCATATTTTCCCTATGGAATACTGCAGCAAAAACCTACGTGTTGTCCAGCCATATTTACTAAAAGAGCCTTAAATTATCATATTACCCGCTTTTTTAATCGGGGCTATTAATCCTCGGGCAAAGTTTGCTCTCTTTAACTAATGGTGGATTTATGCAGCTTCAATTAACAATTATGTTCAAGTCCTGTTCATTTGTATGAGAATTTGAAGAGAAAAAGCATTGATGGAAGTATAGCACACACGTTTGTGTATTTAGGGGTTATACCATTGTCTAAAGATATGTGATCAATCAATACATGTGGAAAAAGCATTGGATGCAATTCCCGAGGGCCATCTATTAAACTTTTAGGGAAACTGTTCCAAACTATACCCCCGTTTCATTTTAGAAAAAGGCAGTAAGGAAATGGTCAAATATATGTGATTCGTGCAAATGTGTTTCACCTCACTCTGATATATACCTATTTTTTTGGGTTCCAACGGACTAACGCTACCTACTGATGGGTCCCATCTTATTCAATGATAAACCCGTATGGTTGACTGACTAAATATATCTTTAGACAATGATTATATCTACTAGCATTGTCTAAAGAACTATAGTTAGTCAACCATACGGGTTTATCATTGGATAAGATATGGGGCCCATCAGTAGATGGCGTTAGTCCATTGCTGCCCAATGAAATGAGATATCCGATGTTCGAGTAAGATGAAACAAATTTAGCACTAATCATTACATTACATTTTTCCGTACTGTATTTTTCTTTAAAGAAACGGAAGTATAGTTTCAACAGTTTTCCTGGAAGTTTAATAGAAGGCTCTCGCAGATTGCTTCCAATGATTTTTCCACAGTTATTGACTGACTATATATATTTAGACAATGCTATAGTAGCCTCTCCATTATAGTTGCGTTCGTATATTCTATCCATTTCCTCGGTTTACTCTATTCACGGTGCAATATACCCGAATGAAGAACGAAATTCTAGAAACCTTAGTGTCTCATTGGTCGTTATACAGGCTCTTGTCATATCATACGTGTACTGGAATCATTTAAAATTTGTATGGATATTTGGTCGCCTTGTTTCCAAAGTGTACCGAAAAATTTGAAGAACTGGCAACGCGCTGTATGCTTTTGGGAATTTCCCTAACCTTGACAACTCGTCATTGGAAAGTGAAACGATTGGGAATGAGATTCATGCTGACTAATCATCTTATTCATGACTGGGCATCTTATTCATGACTGGGCCTCTTTTTCATGCCCCATAGGTCTTGCGTCATCACGTTTGGATGTCCCCGTTCAGGGTCAGGGGCGTATCGAGGCTTAATCTAATCGGAAAATGGAAACAAATAAGAGTTCGGTTTGTTTCAATGAAACCGTTGGCCGGAGGAGAACAGTCGAGTCCTATTATTTCAATTACGGATAAAAAGGTGGCAACCACAGTAGGAAGCAGTGTGCAATACTACGAAATAGTATGCTAAAAAGACGAATGAGATTAAATATAAGCATTTTGAAAATGTGTGAAGTTGCTGTACTTTTAGAAATATTTTACCATAAATTCGAAGGTACGCCAATTATTTCCAACAGTAAATTTATGAATCCAGGTTATTGTGCCAAGTCACAGGGCGCATTTGGTTTCTATGTTCTTGAAAATGCCCAATACATCCGGGCAAGGATATTATTATTATGTCCTATGTTTACGCGATAAGTATATCCAACAAACATATAAGGAACAAATAGGAGAGATTTATAAGACAGTCACTTTATAATAATAACCAGGCGGCAACAAATAAAATATTTGATAATATTTTATGTTATTGCATAAAACCAATTATAATTAAAACTACGCAGATTGTTTTAATTGGACGAAAACATTCGCTTTTGAAACCAAACGACATACCTATAGCAAATGAACAAAGTATACTACTATAAACAGGGTATTGGAACATCAAGACTGAAATTGCGAAAAGGAAGCCAAAAGGTATGCAACCAATAAAACAACTCCCGCTGAGTCTCGACCAGGGGAATAATAGTTATTTATTGTATGTTCCTGAAATAAGTATTCCAAAATAATATTTCGAAGAAAACGTATGCTGTCACTATAAAATTTCAAATAATATATAGTTTATTGCATCTCCTGAAACATTTTTAGAATATTAAATACAAGTTTTCTGAATAAAAGAGTACGCTAAAGTGGCATTTTGCCGATTCTTTTCAGTATACAACGTAGGCATTTTGTGAAGCGTATACAAAATAAACAAGTTCCTTTACGCGGCTTGCGGTAGGTGTTGACTGGTAGAAATCGTCACGTAATACCTATATATCCTTTTTCCAAACATTCCATGTAAACCATTAATCCAACTTCGGCATACAAAAAACATAATAAATTATGTCCAAAAAGGATATAATCATCTAAACACACGTTATATTGTTTCTCAATATTTTTCCCTTTGAAAGTTGACGTTTTCTATTCCATCACATTTAATTGTCAATTGGCCAAATAAAAAACAATATTAAGAAACTTTTACAAACAATCCAAAATATTTGAGCCTAGTCTGTAAGGTGTTACTTTACTATAAAAGCTTATTCAATTGATCGTGATCAGGTTGAATTATGTATTTTCTTCCCTTATTTATGTTTTTCTCTCAAGGTGTTTCCAAACACTTAAAGTATAATGTTATATATGCATATACATATGTGTGTATACAGTGAGCATCATAAGTGTTACCCCCCTATCTAACTCGTTACTGGACTCTTGTTAGGAAAATCGCCGAGACACACCGACTTTTGATTTCTACAATGTACATTTCTGTATGAATAGTTTACCCCTAATTTCATCCCTTACTGGAGGGGAGCAACCCTTTCGAAAAATTTAAATACCTAGCTCATTTGAAAGAAATATGTATCAGAAATATTACAAAGAGCCTTTGAATCAAAATAATTATTAATGCGTTGATAAGTTTCTAATAGAAACCTCATTATACTTCAAATCTTTGAAATTAATGGATGCCACCCTTTTCGTTGAAAGTATGATTTGCATCAAAAGTTTTAATCATTTGTACAATCACCATTTTTTTTATTAGTGTACATTCCAACATATATGGTAAGCCATGATCATGTAGTTATTTTTTGTTTGATTAGATCTATGGGAGGTTATAACAACAATCCTACAGCCAAACAATTGCTTATAAAAAAAATCAGCTTTGGGACACCCCAGAACTTGACAGGCACGGGCCTCGGGAGAATGGGGATGTAACTCAATTTGATGGGTCAATTCAACAGTCAATTTACCGGTCAATTGACCAAGTGAGGTTATTTTGTTGTGTTGCATCCTGCTGAATTCAGTTCCAATCCATCGAATAGATTTTGAATAATTGAATGTCAAAGTTTTTAACTTTTGACATTTTTTAATTTTTAACAGATGTCAGAGAAATAATTTTGGCTGGTCTGCATAGTTTTGCAAGGGCTTTCAAATGACATATTGCAAGTCAAGTTCCGTGCGACATAGTTTCTGACTTTTTTTAATAGTGACACTTACGTTTGACAAATGACAGCCAAGAACGCATTTGGGACAGGAACTGTATCTTCATACCAAATTTCAGCTCGATTGGTCAAACGGTTCGGCAGTTATCATGGAATATAACAGACACACACACACAGACAGACTTTCCATTCATTCACTTTATTGATCCCAAGAAACATTTCTGTTTATGAAGGGATTTAAAAAAAATGTACATAAATAAACCTAAACTAGTTTATCAAATTAAAGAAATCAAAAGCTGTCACATTTGAAGTATTAATAAAGAATAATATTATTCGTTGAGGATGAAATATTTTGAGGGCATGCTTGAATTTGTTTTGAGTTTTTATTTCCTTCAACTGACGTGGAATTATCTATTTCATCATAAAATATTGATGTTCTTCCATAGTTGGATTTAAAATGTATTGAATCCAGATGATTTATATGTCGTGTTTGATGATTGTGGATATTTGGAATATGATTGAAAGCCAATTCTGAATGTTTTTTCCTATTTTAACAAAATTCATAAAAATAGAAATTAATTGTATAATGAACAGATATTCAACAAATTTTTTGGTTTGTACAGATTCTTTGATGATTCTGTAAATGGTAATTTATATATGCATTTCATTGTTTTATTTTGCAAGGTTTGTAAGGGTTTTATACTAGAAATAGAAATGAGATATTGTAATTTTGAATGAATTAAACTGAAATCAATAATTTTCAAATATTTGAGAGGGGTATAATGTCTGATCCTGAATAAGATTCCAATAAGAGGTGAAATTTGTTTTCCCAGATTGTTGATATGAGAGACCAAGATAGGGTTGTATCGATATATAAACCTAAAATTATTGTATTTGATGTATATTTTATGATGGAATTATTGCATTCTATTGGTTTCAGATGATCAGTTGGAATTTTTCTTTTTGAAATGAACATGATTGATGATTTTGAAATATTTACTAATAATTTATGAGCATCAAGCCAGTGACCTATATGAAAATGGTCTCAATCGTCTCAGGGGACCTCAAAATGGATAATTCTGTCGATATATCGAATTTTATTTTGCAGATTACATTACTTTACCCTTAGGGGGGGCCAGTCAAGTATAATGATGCTTTATCTGGAATTGAGATGCTTTTATAGGTAACTGTATACCCTTCATAGTAATAGAAAACTTTTGGGGTTATTCATTCAAACTTGTGTGAATGTATATGGTAGATCTTTGTATAGCTATCACAAAACTGTCTAAAGTAGAAAACTATGTTTCTGTGGATGCATCATAAAAATAAATTTTTATGCTCCGTAACTCGCCTTGTATCCAGATATGAGCTATAGCAAATAACTGGGCCCCTCTACAATATTACTAAAATAAGCCTACAGAATATTTTGTGATAGTTCTTGAATTTTCAGACTCTAAGGCCTAAACCATTGGACGAAATTTAGTGATTTTTCACCAGAGTATTTTCTTAATATCATAATTCGGGTTACTTCACTTGAAATAAAAAAACAATTTTTCTCAAAATAATCCAAGAGAAATCTTATGCTCAATACTATACATTTTATGTTTACGGAAAAAATTGGATAAGGATTCCCAGAATAAAAAAATCTATTAAATATTTTTGTTTTAAATAAATAATAGTTTAAAAACAAAAAAACACGCTTTGATAGAAAACTAAACTAAAAAGTTGAAAATAATTTTAAATGAGTTTGGAATAAGAATACAGTGATTAACAACAAATTTATTTCATCGTAAAAAAGCGTGGGGTGCTTGATGTCAATTGTTGTTAATATTTCATGGACAGATATTGGTAAAAGTAGAATCATTATAAAATATCTTAAAAAGCCCCCACGCTTTTTACGATGAAATAAATTTGTTTTAATCACTGTATTCTTATTTCAAACTCATTTAAAATTATTTTCTACTTTTTAGTTTAGTTTTCTATTAAAGCGTGTTCTTTAGTTTTTAAACTATTATTTATTTTCAACTTTTTAGTTTTGTTTTCTATTAAAGCGTGTTTTTAGTTTTTAAACTATTATTTATTTAATTTTTTAATTTTTCTCCAATTTTGAATAGAATCGGACCATAATCACAAAACTCGTCCGCCATTTTGGAGCCGCCATCTTGAATCCTTCAATTTTGACAAAATAATCATAATCTCCGACCCCAAAAACCCCCACATACCAATTTTGAATAGAATCAGACCATAATCACAAAACTCGTCCACCATTTTGGAGCCGCCATCTTGAATTTTTCTATTTTGACAAGAATCATAATCTCCGACCACGAAAACCCTCAGATACCAATTTTGAAGCGAATCGGACCATAATCACAAAACTCGTCCGCCATATTGGAGCCGCCATTTTGTTTTTTTTTTTCACACAAAAAATGCATTGTCACCGGAATTATGTACACCTGCCAAATTTCAAATCTTTCGTGCGTCTAGAAGTGGGTCAAAATCGCGCCCAAAGAGTCGGTTACAAACAAACATACAAGTGAAGCTAATATAAAGCGTGTAAAAAAATAGCTGTAACGAATTCTTTAAATTTTTCCCCATATCAATCATTATACCACCAAAAATCGAAAAATTTGCGTTTGGCAAGACATAATATGCAGTGTTGCAGCAATATAGAATATGCCGTGTTGCCATTTCATTTATTTGAAAATGGTTATTTTGAAAATATTGAGAACTAAACAACCAATAATATGTATTTTAATAACAAAATATTTCATTTCAAACATAAATATTTGTATTTCGTCTAAAAAATAAATTATTAGTTAACATCTAGAACATTAGGTACAATCATTAATAACAAGCCAGGTTTTAATAAATAAATCTTCACTAAAATTGCTTATGGACATGTGCAATAAACATGGAACGATTAACTTTGTGTTTGCAGGGTAAAAAACGATAGAGATTCAACACAATATTTTTTTATAGACTCTACTGAATTTATGATGGATCTAGAAAAGCTCAAAATTGCCAAAAAAAATATTTGAATATCAAGTAAAACTATAAATTAAAACACTGCATTCTGTATCAAACTAATGATAAGATTTAAATAATATGGAAATATTTCGTTGAATCAATATAACTTCCCACCCTGCTTTCTATCTGAGTATATCACCAAAAAATACTGTCCTCATTGTCATTGGCCGTTTTGACTATTCCTCTTTTTCTGACAGATGTTTATTTACCATACTATACAATAAACCTAGAGTTAAAGAACCCACAGCAGCTCCTTGAGCACCAACTCGAAGATGCATAAGGTACACGCTTGTGCTCATCTTTCCTCTGTTCTTGTATGCATACGCTCCATAACCAACAATGCCCAAGCAGAGTCCGATAGCTGAAAATAAAAAAATGAAAACCTTGCGTTAAAATTCAATGAAGGCAGAAGATATTGAAAAACTTGGAAGTGTAACCAGAATCAATTAAATACAAACTGTAAAAATAAATATTATTAAAAAAACATGTATTATTGTGTTATTTTTTCTGAAACTCATTTGTAATACTAAAAATGTTTAACCAACTTCTTGCACGACCGCTAACAGTTGATAGTTCATCCAATATTAAAAGATTATTAAAGATTAATTACTGTTGAACTTTGTCAGTGTCAGTGTGTGCAGTTTAGTTGCAGTAACGTTGTTTTTCCTTTGAATATTTTGATTTATGGATAATTCCTCAACTGTGTTATTTGATTTTATATGCACAGCTTGGATTAAAACCTATAAGTAGGTAAATATATATGTTACTTTCATTACTATTCCTGAGTAGTTTATTTAGGAAAGTTGCCCTAAAATTGGAAAATTCGTGTATATAAGAAAATTGGCGAACAAAAAGACTATGAGTCATTTATTACCAAAGAGGAATTAGCTGAGCGGTTACATTGTCGCCTACCAAGCTGAAGGTAGCAGAAACGAATCCCAGTAAAGGTATATTTAATTTATTTCATTAACTGTTTTTTTGAATGTTCGTAATACTCCGAATAAGCTTTTTAGAAAAACAAAGAATTTATAGAAAAGTTATTGGAAATTTCTTTGTCCTGGAAAAGTTTTCAGGAATATATAATATACAGGGTGTCCCTGGACTTCCTCTTTTCCTCTCGGGAATGTATAGATGGGGTCAAAATATCACCAGTACTTCATATAACTTTTGTTCCTAAAAGCCTTCGTTACCAAGTTACGGGCCCTCAAAGTTACAAAATGAAAAATGTTTTTCTTTGATAACTTTCAAAGTGAATATTCAAAATCATCTAAATTTTGGTGATTGACTGAACAAATGAATTCCTCCGATGAGCTTTCATGCAGGAGTCAGTTGTTTAGCTGCAAAGTCAGGAACGGACTACCCCCGATGGTCCACACCCCAAAACTTTGAAATGACAGATAATTTTTCAATAGTTTTCAACAAAATAAGGTTACATAAACAATTTTCTGAATAAAAGTACTTGTGTGGAAAGTCGATCTGAGCAACGATTCTCAATAAAAATGCAGTTTTACTCGACGATATCAAACCCAATCGTCCACCATTATTTGAAATGAAAAATTTACATAGTAAGAATACGAATGCTAACGTTAATTCAACAACATTTATACCAGGGATAATACAAAATATGCTAAAATAAAGTCGTAAACAAAAAGTACAGTACCTAGTTGAAAGCTTCATTCACAATATAGATATTTTTTCAAATGAAATATCAAGTTATGTAGATTCGTGGTGTTTTTGAACTAACAAGCTACTCCACTATGAAATATCGAATTCAGTCCATATTTTGTATGTACGCGTGGAATAAGCACGTTTTGTGTTGTGTTATCTGAATCTCATGAAACTCAACATTTGGATGTTGCAAATTCGTATTCACAGCTTAAATGTTGAGGAGTTTCTCTGATAAGTATAATTTCATGGGAGAAAATCTTTAACCCGAAGATAAATTTAGCTGAAAAAACGCACATCGGAAGACATAACTAATAAAAAGTAAACGAATAAACTACAAAAACGGCTGCACATGAATAGGTGAAAAATATCCGGTGAATAAATGTATGTTCCATTTCTTCCACAGATGTTGACAAAAACACCTTGTAGAAAGAAATAAAATTAGTGTGGATAAAAAATGACAACTGGAATGCGATTTTGTTTTGTTGAGTGGTGCGTTGTCATTGTATTGTCAATATTCTAATAGGACAGTTCAAAGTGTTTTGATATGGCCGAACAGTTTACATTCAACGAATATGCAGATATGCATGCATTGTATGGACGAGCATTTGGTAATGCTGCAGAAGCCTGTCGTCTGTATGCCGAGAAACGTTCGAGCGTGTCGATCGCAGCTTGAGGGAGACAGGTATGTCTAATGGATAATTAATTGGAGCCTGTTGTTTTATTTCGAGGTGGCGAGGGCGCTCCTAGGGCTGTGCGTACCGTTGTATTGGAGGAAAATATTTTGGAAGCTGTCGCTGATGATCCTTCAATGAGCATCAGAAACCTATCAGAACAGTTTCATACATCCAAGACCACTATTCATAGAATAATTAGGGAACAACTGCTCCACCCAAATCACATCCAGAAGGTACATGCCATGACACCTGAAGATTTTCCAGCACGACTGGAATATGCCAATTGGTTCCTGGATAAGCAAAGAGAGTATATGACTTTTATTACTCGAGTTTTATTCACTGATGAAGCAGGTTTCAGTAGAGATGGAGTAATCAACTCTCATAATCTCCTCATATGGGCCGAAGAAAATCCCCATGGGATATTGCAAACCAAATACCAACGGAAATTCAACGTGAATGTTTGGGCTGGTATCATAGGAAACCCTCTTATAGGACCATTCGTTCTACATGACCGATTGAATGGAGAACGTTGTTTGGAGTTCATTCAGAACGATTTGAATGGACTTTTGGAACATGTTCCATTGCAAACCCGAAGAGATATGTGGTTTATGCATGATGGTGCTCCTCCACATTTTAGTTTGATTGTGCGGGACCATCTGAACCAGATTTTTCCCAATAGATGGATTGGTAGAGGTGGGCCATATCCATGGCCACCGCGGCCTCCGGATTTAAATCCATTGGATTTTTTTTTGTGGGGGCTTCTGAAAAGCCTCGTTTACGCTATACCTATTCACACCAGAGATGCCTTGTTGAATAGAATTACATTACATTGTGAAGCCATACGAAACGACCCTGGCATGCTATTTCAAGTGCAGAGAGGGTGTTTGCGCCGACTAAGAAAATGTATTGAGAGAGACGGGGGTCATTTCGAGCAGTTTTTGTAGCAGATTTTGCATTTCTGTTGGCTCTTAAGGGTTGCGATTGATTATTTACACCATGAGTTTTGTAAGGTAAACGTGTTTGCATGATAAAAATTCGTTATGAACATTGTACCTATCATTTCTATTTACATTACAAATTAATCTTTTCGAATCATGGTAGACATCTCAGGTTGGATGTCGTCAAACAAAAATGCATTTTTATCAAAAATCGTTGCTCCGATCGATTTTCCACACGAGTACTTTTATTCAGGAAATTCTCCAGGTAACCTTGTTTTGTTAAAACATATTGACAAATCCCAGTCATTTCAAAGTTTTGGGGTGTGGACCATCGGGGGTAGTCCGTTCCTGACTTTGCAGCTAAACAACTGACTCCTGCATGAAAGCTCATCGAAGGAATTCATTTGTTTAGTCAATCACCAAAATTTAGATGATTTTGAATATTCACTTTGAAAGTTATCAAAGAAAAACATTTTTCATTTTGTAACTTTGAGGGCCCGTAACTTGGTAACGAAGGCTTTTAGGAACAAAAGTTATATGAAGTACTGGATATATTTTGACCCCATCTATACATTCCCGAAAGGAAAAGAGGAAGTAAGCTCATAACTTGAGAACGGCTGGACCGATTTGACAAATTTTTTTCGGGAAAACATAACGTACGAAAAATGGGATAGCTGAAAAACGAGATAATGGGATAATGGAAAACGGGATAACGGAAAAACGGGATAAATGGATAATGGGATAACTCGTTAACAGGATAACGGAAAAACAGGATAACGGAAAAACTCTATAACTGAAAAACAGAATAAAGGGAAAACGGGAAGCGGGCAGAATCAAGGGCATAACCTCAACACCAAAAAAACATATGAAAAAATATTCTACGCGGACGAGAGTTTTCAGGAAAAAAAATTAGGCAATATAGAAATTTTGACAGGACAACATCTGTCGGATCAGCTAGTCCCAACTAAAGATATAAAAGCGTATCGCCGATTGCCATCACGAACTATTATAATCATTTTGATGTTCCTTGTTTTGCTTTTAATTCGAATAAGGCTCTCTTTTCACATTACTCGAACAATTGGTTCGAAAATCCACATATTTATAAATGTACATTCAAACAAACAAACTGTATTTTCATCAATTTTAGAACAATAGTAGATCAATCTAAATTACCAGACCTACCCTCACACTTCTCACACAGGACAGGAAAATATTTGTTTTCTACTTAATTCGACCAGAAATTATCTCAATAAATGTATTTTGCACTTAAAATTCATATACTAAATATATTGAAGACTTTCTTCAATATATTTGAAATCTTAGTCTTTAGCTACATAAAAACTTTTTAACAAAAAATTAAACCGACGAAATACGAAACTGAAAAGTAAAAAATAAAATAAACCTTCTTAGTCTCAATAACTAATCTCCTAAACTAATGTAAGTAACTAATTTTGAGCAAATGAATTAGGTAAGGCGTAAAATGATGGCTTCGAGTTGGGCGGTGACATTCTGATAATTTTTTTGAAGTAATTTAATGATCTTCGTTGATTGTTTGTTTGGCGCCGACTCAAAATTAGTTACTTACATTAGTTTAGGAGCTTAGTTATTGGGACTAAGAAGGTTTGTTTTATTTTTTACTTTTCAGTTCCGTATTTCGTCGGTTTAATTTTTTGTTAATAAGTTTTTATTTTTCAATTTTCTGTGGCTGAAATCTACTACATAATTACTAACTGCTTATTTTTTTATCACTTCCAAAATACTTACTTACCCACCTTACTTCCAGTTAAATAATATGATTATCTACTTTTACTATTTGTTGTAGTATAAATTATTTTTGTTGTTCTGGTTAGTTTATTTCAATACTTTGTATATCATTCCATCCTCTCATAGAATATAATGATTGTGATAATGACACTAGCGATCTGTCATTGTCAACTACATATGTGTGCCAATGTTCAGAAGTTAAAAATAATTATCCCCTATTTTTCTACCCGTAATCTACCCGAAATCCAAATATGATCAACTATGAGTTATACCCTATCTGATAAAAGAAGAATAATCCAAATCGAAGATCCCAGTACAAAGTTATGCCTGATAGAATCGGTTAACGGACCAGAATTCAGAGGGTGAGTGATCAATATCCTTCATTTTGCTACCCTTAGGGGTGGATTTTATCTTTTAAATGGGACCAACTTCGAAGTACACCCTATCCACTGAAAAAAGAATTACGGAATCGGACGCCTCAGTAAAAAGTTATGCGTGATCATACATAAAAAAATATATATACGCGTCGAATAGAGAACCTCCTCCTTTTTGGTTTCGTCGGTTAATAAAATTATATACTTTTAGGTTGAGCATTGAGCCACTGTCATCAGCCGAGAAGACCAAACTGACGCTAGCTTCAGTGAGGACCAGCTGCTGGAATTTTTAGACGCTGTAGGGAATGCCTCAAGAGTGGTAACGTACAAGAAGGTAAGATGGGCCATAAAGACCTCACCATTCAAGTCACCAGTGAGAGGATAGTATATTTCCGGCTCTTCTTCAAGAGGGACTGCATAGTATCATCCTCCTGATCATGAGAATATTTCGATCCCTGGGCTACATACCAGAATTGTTTAAACAAATTATAAACAAACGCATTTTTATGACATTAAAAAAAATTTGACTTTGAAAATTATAAAAAAAAACGTTATCAACACGTTGACTGCCACGGTATTTTCAGGATTCCGGTCTGAAAAGCCAATTCAATTTAATCATATTATATTATTAAAAACCCCTATTATAGTACATAGGCCAAACTACTATTTAATTTGTGCACAGACACACTTTGACCTATGGCTTTGCTACAGAGATATGTATCTAAATTCATTAGAAATAGATATAGAGTTGAGCATCACTTTATGACTTTCTCGAGTGTATACTTTATAATACTTTAAATCAATTTATAAAATTCTGTTCATTATAATACATTTTATGTTCATGTAAGCCAACCATGATTTTTTGTTCTCCTCCCTGAAGCCATCTATTTATATTCACACTGATATACTACGAATTTAATCGTAGGTAAACACATATGGCAAGCAAACAAACTACAGGGTAACGCGTAGTTTGGCGTTCTAGGCAAAAACGCCAATTACGAATTATCTCATAGTTGGCAGTCAGTGTGTTAAATTAAAATTAAATTAAATCATTGCAGTGTGGTGCATACAGATGTCGTTTCCATTTTTTTAAGATCTTCAGATAAGTTTTGCACTCTTTCTCCATAACAATATAATGATAAATTGATAAACGGAGCAAATAAAAAACGGTATGGAAAATTATAAATAATCTGAAAGGGGGTAGTCATAAAAATATGGATATCAACATTCACGATGAAAATGATTGAAATGGCTGATCAACATCCACTTCACCAGAAGACCATCTTCTGTAAATCAGGATGATTCAGATTATCTAAAATTGAAAGATATTTTTTCTTAAAGCCAGTTACACCTACAGATGTGAAAATTTTTATAGGAAATTCAAAATCCTCCAACTCAAGTGGATCTGATGAAATATCACATAACTTACTAAAAAAATGGATTGTAAGTTTATGTGAATCACTGGTTTTTGTCATCAATCTTTGTTATTCTGAAGGAATTTTCCCAGAATGTTTGAAATTGGCAGTGGTTCTGCCATTATGATTCTGATGACTTTTCCAATTATAGAGCCATCAGTTTATTGTCAAGTCTCTCTAAACTCATTGAATTGGACATCAATAATCAACTTTCATCATTTTTGTGGGGCCAAGGTCTGTTAAACAGAAATCTGCATGGATTCTGTAAAAATACGGGCACAGAATCTGCTCTTGTTTTCAAAAATGTCTTGTAGACAATCTTGGTAAAGGAAAATATGCTCTTGGTCTCTTTATCAAATTTTCAAGAGCTTTTAACCTAGTAAATCATAGTATCTTATGTAACAAGTTAGAATTGTTTGGAGTTAGGGAGGTACCGGTGAAATTATTTGAATCATATTTGAATGGTAGAAGTTGTTAGACTGAATGATGTTCTGAGTAGGCACGTACAATAAATCAAGGTGTACCTCAAGGCACTGTACTAGGACCCATATTATGTAATATTTTTTGCAATGATCTAATCAGTCTTAAGGAGAAAAACCAAGATATAAAAATAGTGTGTTACGCAGATGACACCAATTTATTAATTTTTGAAAAAGCATAGTCATGCTACTGGTTAAAACTGAAAGCGTTTTTAATATTATTCGGTGGTCGGAAAAAACTTTATATTATTAAATCGTGACAAAACAGTCAGTCTTTTTTGGGCGCTCCATACAAAGGCCAACCTTGCTATTCGAAAATACAGAAAAAGAAATAACTTGTAGTGATAAAGTAAAACTTTTAGGAGTAACTTTCGACAAACATCTGCAATGGGCAGATCATATAGAACTATTATCCAATAAGTTGAGGAGCAGTTGCCACAGCATTAATCATTTATGTAACCTGTGAGCATTTAAATGATGAAACAAATGTTATTATTATTAATAATTCCTGAGGAAAAGTATTCAATTGATTTGTTTTAATTTTTAGCCATAGAATTATGAACTGATAATTATCGAGGTATAAATATCATGATAGTTATCAAGATTATTATCAATTATCATTATCAAATGATAATTGTCGATACCCTGAGCCCTGATTTGCGATAACTGCAATAGTTTTTTTAAACTAAATTGATTATAACTTTTGCAATTTTTTTGAGCACCACTTGAATTTTCTCAAAAAGTTTCTTGATGCCATTCGACACTTCAATCATAATTGTCGGAGAAGGCAAACTGGAATTTGTAACAAATGTGCTTGTAGGGTTAAAAGTACAATGTCCAACGTGGCTTTAGCCGGGAAAGTAGTTGTTTTCTGTTAGATTTCACAAAACAACATTTTTATCGTGGATTTTTCAACTCAGAGAAAAAAAATATATTTAGAGAATGTTTCCCTTTTCAACATGAATACCCACAAGAGGTTATCTTGAATGATGGAAGATAGTCTTTCAGTCGCAGATGATTTTATGAACACCCTGTTCAAATTTTCAAACAAATCAATTCAAATTTGAGGTTGGAAAGCCTTTTATTTTCAGTAGTTCTCACTAATGTCAATCAATCAATTTATCACTTACAAAAGTTATAGGACAAGTTGGAGAAATAGAACAGCAATTTATAATACATTAATATCAAAATAGAACATACAGAAGTGATTGATTGATTGTCACAAATCGTTTTGCTAATAAACTATTATATAATAATAAACTTTATCTTAGCTCATTTATGAGATAGCACTGCATTAATCAATCTGCCATAACTGAGATTAGTTTTGGCCCCTTCATACTGATTCAATAGAGAGTATACTGTCGGTACCACATGGTTCAAATATACTTACCAATGGGGAAAAACGGTGTTTCTTTAACTTTTCTGGTCAATCTCTCTCCTTGACTTTCTTCTTCATAGTAAATGCTTGGCGACTCATTCATTGTTGCTAAAAACGTAAATGCAGTGCTCAATTGAAGTAAAACAACTAATTAGAATTTGGACGTATATTATAATCAAAGTTGAATGGATTTAGGGAAAACTCTTCTAGGGTGGTGGTTATTACATCACAATACACAACGGTAAAAAAAAATTGAAAATAATGAAAATGATTACTTACTGGACATGTTCGGTAAAAACACAGAAAATAAAGTAAAATCAAACTGAAACGAAATTCTACAAGTACAAAAATTACGTACCTAACCGCAATTGAACTCAAGTTCAGGAGATAGGAGATAGCGACGATCAAGCGTTGACGGACAATTCGGTGTTGCCAAATCAATGTTTTCCTATGTATTGATTTTTGGATCTGTTGATAAATTCGGCGGTAATAAATCTACTCAGCCAAGGTACGAGAAGTAACCTCATGTTTTCACTGCTTTCTCACTGGGTGTTGAGACATTGCTGAATAATAATTAATACACACCAGAATTACGTTCCCTGTTATAGTACTATTGCGTCTGCACCACAGACCTCATAAAATATGAGGATTATTTTATGAGGTCTGTGGTCTGCACTAGCTTTGTACCAATCGGTTAAGGAGTCTTCTGAAAAATAATGATAATGGCGGAGATCAGAGTTCAGGAGAATCAAATAGAAAAAGGTAATCTTACGAAGTCACTCAAAAAATAAGATTCATGTAGTGGCTAAACGTTGATAAATATAAAAATTTATTTATAGAGATATTTTTGGGAGTATTTACCATCACAAAGTAAGTCAAAAGTCAACAGCAATGGTTTGAACTTCAAAACACATGAAAAATATTGTTGGCCAGGGTTTTGCCACAAATAGGTAGGTACTCACACCATTCGCTTGCCCCGCAGATCTGAAAGGCATTTTTGGCGCTGTATTTTATCTATTCTCTATAATAAATCAGATGTCCGAGTGAGACGGAACAAATTTAGTACAAATCATGTTTTACATTTTTCCTACTATATCTTTTTATAAAAAGAAACGGAAGTTTAGTTTCCCACAGTTTTCCTGCAAGTCTAATAGAGGGCACTCGCGGTTGCATCCAATGTTTTTTCTATGGACATTGACTGCAATATAAACATATGGCCAAAGACATACCTACTCTTAACAGTTCACTTCATCTCCGATAGGGGTCGTATCAGGATGATTAATTCTCCTATTCATCTTTAAAAAATGCCTCTAGGATTGCGACTCCAACCACGGTCAAGGACTGGTGGCGTTCTTAGGTTAGGAGTCAAGTAAATGTGAATGTCTGCCGTTATTAATACGTGCATCGCAAAATCGCAAACATATTATTACAGTTGTGAAGTCAAAGAAAAGTTTTATGTATTAAATAGTCCCATACTTCTCTACGCCGGTAACCAGGCCGGATGCCAACGGACTTGTCGGAAGCAGGGACGCTGGGGTGGAATATTGCCAAGAGCAAGACCCGTTTCACCTCCAGGACGAAGCCCTAATGATTATGTAATGTAATGATTACATAAGAAGGGGAGAGCTGGAAGATAGCGCCAATAGGAAGCTGTTCCAAGAATTTAAATAGAAATAGAAAAAAATGCTTCTAGCAGAACAGCCTAACTACAGGGTGTTCTGTGCTTCTACCCTCTTAATTATAGTTGCGTTCGCATATTCTACTCCATTCCTTCGGTTTACTCTAAACACGGTGCAATATACCGGAAACCCGATTGAAACGATACTCTAGAAACCTCAGTAGGTCTCATTGGTCGTTATACTAGAGCTCTTGTCACATACCTACGTGTAGGTATCATTTAAAATTTGGTAGTCTTGTTTCCAAAGTATACTGAAACATTTGAGGAGGTGGCAACGCGCTTATCTTTTGGGAATATTTTCCTAACCTTGACAACTCGTGATTCTACTTGAATCGATTCAGAATGCCTCATGACGCACAGGTCTTGCGTCATCACATGTGCGAAAGTCCCGTTCAGGGTCAGGGGCGTATTGAGGCTAAATCTAATCGGAAATTGTTTCAATCAAACCGGTGGCCGGAGGAGAACAGTCGACTCCTATTAGGTATTTCAATTACGGATAAAAAGTTCTTAATGCAACCAGAATAGGATCAGTGTGCAATACTACAAAATAGTATCCTAAAAAGACGAATGAAATTAAATATTGCTAAGCATTTTGAGAATGTGTGAAGTTGCGGTACTTTTAGAAATATTTTACAATCAATTTGAGGGTACGCTAATTATTTGCAACACTAAATTTATGAATCCATGTTATGTATTTCTATTTATTTAATGCAATTGGATATGACCTCTGTGCCAGAAAGGTTTTCAGGGCGCTTTTGGTTTCTGTGTTCTTGACTTGACTTCCGGGCAAAGATGTTTTTTCTGTTATGTCTACATGGGATGAGTATCTAACAAACATAAGGAACATTACAGATTACAGATTTATTCAGAGTAAAAGTGTACATAACATGGTATACAGTGATTTATCTTAAAGTTTCTAATTGGACCACAAAACTGCACCTAAGCATACTGAATGCTTGTGTTGTGCTTGTTTGCAATCCTCCAGAAACATTGAGATTGTACAGAAATTCATTGATGGTGATAGTTTTTTTTTTATAAGTAAAGAATTTATATACAATATATTAACTTGTTGAGTGAGATGTTCTTAAGAATAGGTGGGTACTGAGTAACACATCGACTAAATTAATATTTGATAGATTTTTTTGAACGAAAAGTTTTGTTTGTTTTTTATATTTATGGAGTTTTGTTGTTGTCTTCATTTCAGGAGGTAGAATATTATAGAGTTTCGGCCCAAAGAAGAAAATAAATCTTTGTGTATGACTCTTTTTGAACATTGGTATATATATTTCAAGTTTGTCTAGTGATCTGGTATTTTTTATGACATCCATAGGACGACTAAAACGACTTACGTTGTGGAACATCCATTCCAGGCATTGATAGGCATATAAGCTTCTAATGTCTAGTATCTGCAACTGCTCATACAGTTGTACAGTAGAATGTAGTTTAGCTTTTTTAAATATGATTTTTAGAATTTTGTTTTGCATTGACTGGAGTTGTATTAAATTATTTTGGAATAGCCCGCTCCATACCTTAATACAATAACCTAATATGGATTCAGCCAAGGAATGGTAGATTACTCTTAGTGTTTTATAATTCAGAATATCTCTCAATTCATACATTTTTCGAGTCAGCTGCCTAAGCCTGTTTGCCAATGATACCACATGCTTTTCCCACATTAAATGTTCGTCTATCATGACTCCTAAATATTTGATGCTATTACATTTTTCTATTTTCGGGCAATAGCATGTTGAACGATTTTGGCAATCATTTTCGTGTACAAGAATACTACTTTTTTCTGTCGGTTGATCACTTGCTGTTAAAGAAAATGAGATGTACTTTGTTTTCTTAACATTCAAGCTCAGTAGGTTTTGGTCTAACCATTTCTTAACTTGTCCTAGTCCATTATTAGCATTATTTATAACTTCGTCCCAAGTTTTTGCAGAAAAAATCAAAGTAGTGTCATCGGCATAGGAGATTATATGGCCTTTGCAGTTTTCCAGATATCCGATACTATTTATGTAAATAAGGAACAGGATTGGTCCCAAGACTGTTCCTTGTGGTATACCAATTGTTATTTCTAATGGGTTGCTGTTATATTCTCCAAGCTTTACTCTCTGTGATCTCTTGTATAGATAATTTTGTAGAATATTCTTAATAGGCCCTCTAATCCCATAATTATAAAGCTTCTCCAAAAGTAATTCGTGAGATATAGTATCAACATTCAGAGGAGAAGATTTATATGACAATCACAATCACAATAATAATAACCAGACAACAAACTAACACGCAGATTATTGTTTTTGGACGAAAAGATTCCCTATTGAAAACGAATGAAAGATAGCAAATGAAGCATACTATAAATAGAGGATTGGAACATCAAGACTGAAATTGTGAAAAGGTAGCCAAAAGGTATGCAACCAATTGAACAACTCCCAATATCACAGGTTTATTGTATGAGCATTGTTTTATACGAAGCTCTGGAAGGGACACCCAAAATAAAATTTTCGCTATTTCTAAAATTTCGACTTATAACTTGGAATTTTACACCAAAATTCCGACTTATAACTCGGAATTTCAAACTTTCGAGTTATAACTCGGAATTTTGCTTAAAATTCCGACTTGTAACTCGGAATTTCAAAATTCCGACTTATAACTCGGAATTTTAAAATTCCGACTTATAACTCGGAATTTTGAACTTCCGAGTTATAAGTCGGAATTTAAACAAAATTCCGACTTATAACTCGGAATTTTACACCAAATTCCGACTTGTAACTCGGAATTTAAAATTCCGACTTATAACTCGGAATTTTATCAAAATTCCGACTTATAACTCGGAATTTTTAAATTCCGACTTATAAGTCGGAATTTTGAAGCAAAATTCCGAGTTATAATTCGGAAGTTTAAAATTCCAAGTTATTAGTCGAAATTTTAGAAATAGCGAAAAATTTATTTTGGGTGTCCCTTCCAGAGCTTTGTAGTTTTAACCATATGAAACACGAAAGAAAAGCAACACGAGAGGGCAGTTTTGTGTTTGCTTTTCTTGAATGTTTTATATGCTATATATGAAATATCCACAGCTGGTATGTTATAATGACGAATACTTTTTCAAAATTGAGGGTTTATTTAATGTTTTGACGGTTGCTGAAAATTTATAAAATATGTTGTTCGAGAAGGTTATATGGTTTCTATGACAAATGGTTTGTTCATTTGTAAGTTTAGATTGGCACATAAGACCTTTGTAAATATATATGCCAGCTGTGGATAAATATACTTATTAAATTGAATAATTCCAAAAGGTAAACAATGAATGAGACTGGCTCTTTCATAATTGTTTGAATCGCAATATCGTACCCAGCAAACACAAAGTGAGAGTTTTTACTTTATAGGATTTTTCCACATTTTTCATGGCTTTCTCATAGACAGAATATAACATTTCCAAAGCGTTTTGCACAAACAGGAAATCGCTGTAAGTAAAACATTTTTAGAAGTCACATTATTATTATTATAATCATACATTATAATCTAAATATATCACATTGCTTAAAAAATTTTTTTTTACATTTTTGTACCACTTCAAATAATTTACCCCCTGTGTACAAATGCATGCAGCTAGCAGAATATTTTTCACATAAGTGGCAATTTGTGGAGTCACACTGCTTCATTTATTGGAATAAACTTTTTTTTTATATGGAGGTCAGCGGATAATGGGTCAATGTTAGTAGGAATCCGCTTTCGATGGAAACAATCTACTTTATTCTGATGCTGTTTGGTCACACCCCTTCGAGAAAGATTAGAAAACATAGGTAGTGAACGGATCCCTCATTTGGAATGTAGTAGTGTATGGCTCCTTTATTTCGAAAGTAGGAGGTGTATGGATCCTTAATTTCAATTCAAATAGTGCATGGATCCTTAATTTCGAATGTATGAAGTGATGGATCCTTTATTCATTTCAAATTTGGGTAGTTAAATGGATTTTTGATTTCAAATTTGGTAGTGTATGGATACATTAAATCAATTGTAGAAAGTGTTTTAATTTATGTGTGTATTATTGGCATTCTCCATATATATTGAAATTTGAAATAGAGGATCCATACACTACTATAATTGAAATAAAAGATCATACACTATCTAAATTTGAGATAAACAGTCCACACACTACCTATATTCAAGATAAAAATTCCACATTACCTAGGTTTGAAATAAAGGATCCATACACTACAATTCATAATAAATGATACAAACACTATCTAAATTTGAAATAAAGAATACATACACTACTACCTTAATTCAAAATGAAGGATCCATACACTACCCAAGTTTGAAGTAAAAGGGTCCATACAATACTACCTTAATTCGAAATGAAGGACCATACACTAAACATGTTTGGAATAAAGGATCCATACACTACCTAAATTTGACATAAAGGGTCCAACACTACTTAAATTTTAAGTAAAAGGATCCATACACTACCTGAATTCAAAATGTAGGTAAGTTTATCTTTAAGATGAAATAAAAATGTATTACTATTTTTCTATCTTCACAAATAACAATACCTTTCCTGCATAATACTTGAGAATGGGTGAATCTTTGAAAATATTTCATGATTATTTCGAAAAGAATCTCTAAGTTCCTTTCTTGATTCTAAATTTGAAATAAAGGATACATACACTACTACCTTAATTCAAAATGAAGGATCCATACACTACCCAAGTTTGAAGTAAATGGGTCCATACAATACTACCTTAATTCGAAATGAAGGATCCATACACTAAACATGTTTGGAATAAAGGATCCATACACTACCTAAATTTGAAATAAAGGGTCCAAACACTACTTAAATTTTAAGTAAAAGGATCCACACTACCTGAATTCAAAATGTAGGTAAGTTTATCTTTAGATGAAATAAAAATGTATTACTATTTTTCTATCTTCACAAATAACAATACCTTTCCTGCATAATACTTAAGAATGGGTGAATCTTTGAAAATATTTCATGATTATTTCGAAAATAATCTCAAAGTTCCTTTCTTGATTCTAAATTTGAAATAAGGATACATACACTACTACCTTAATTCAAAATGAAGGATCCATACACTACCCAAGTTTGAAGTAAAAGGGTCCATACAGTACTACCTTAATTCGAAATGAAGGATCCATACACTAAACATGTTTGGAATAAAGGATCCATACACTACCTAAATTTGAAATAAAGGGTCCAAACACTACTTAAATTTTAAGTAAAAGGATCCATACACTACCTGAATTCAAAATGTAGGTAAGTTTATCTTTTAGATGAAATAAGAATGCATTACTATTTTTCTATCTTCACAAATAACAATACCTTTCCTGCATAATACTTGAGAATGGGTGAATCTTTGAAAATATTTCATGATTATTTCGAAAATAATCTCAAAGTTCCTTTCTTGATTCTAAATTTGAAATAAGGATACATACACTACTACCTTAATTCAAAATGAAGGATCCATACACTACCCAAGTTTGAAGTAAAAAGGTCCATACAATACTACCTTAATTCGAAATGAAGGATCCATTCACTAAACATGTTTGGAATAAAGGATCCATACACTACCTAAATTTTAAATAAAGGGTCCTGACACTACTTACATTTTAAGTAAAAGGATCCATACCTACCTAAATCCAAAATGGAGGAATCCATTCACTACATTTAAGCATTTATATTTCTAATAGAAAATCATCCTCAAATAATCTGCTAATGCTGTATGTTGAAAAACATCTGATTGTGAAAAGGTAAGTTTATCTTTTAGATGAAATAAAAATGTATTACTATTTTTCTATCTTCACAACTAACAATACTTTTCCTGCACAATACTTGAGAATGGATGAATAAAAAAAAAATCATGATTATTTCAAAAAGAATCTCCAAGTTTCTTTCTTGGAAGCAATAATTAGCTTCATTACCGTCTCCTTGAATATACCCTCGACTTACTCACGAACACTCTTTCGACATGACTAGATGGTGCTGCAACAAACTACTTAGAAATATACACTTTTATTCAGAAGTGTTTTTAGTGGTTTTGATAGGAAATTTATTGCTGACCCCGAAACTTTTATCAAATAGAATATGATGCAGTGAATGAAAGTCTTGCGAAGTTTGTATGAGAATCCGCGAGAAAACTCCCTAAGAGGTGCCCGCAAAATGAAAGACAAAAAATTATGAGGTCCACAGGCCACGGAGAATTGTCATGCTGCAGTTGATGAAGACATCCTATACAAACTAAATGAAGATTCTACACCAAGTACCCTTGTTCGGAGTTTATAACTGCATTTATTGTAATGGCATTTAAACAGTTTCATTGACGTTTTAAGATTTGTGAAGTGTTCTCAGAAATCAAATCCTATTTATTCAATACAATACAATTAAGATATCTTTTTCATCAGTTTTCCAAGTGGTCCCACACTCACCAATTTTTGGGGAAAATCATTCATTTATATTGATTTTTTCTTTTTTTCACAATATTTACCGTCCTAACAAAAAAAACAACATAAAAGGTAAATCATTTTATTTTTGTAAAAATCTCGAATATGCTTACACGAATAAAAATATAAAACTTTCACATATAATAGGAACAAAAAATAAATTTTCACACTTCAATAAATAAAAAGAAAACTTCAGATAACAAAAATAAAATTTCAATATTTTGTTCATGATGAACAAGTTCGTGAAGTTGGTTTGCTGGATGAATAATTTCTTCCCAAAATATTTCCATCATTTCAACAACCATATGTATGTTCTCCATGAATATCTTATAAGTACGTGATATCCTTGCAAGGATAACGGAATTTCAGAAGAAATACTAGATGTGGACGTAATAAATGAACTCCAACCATAATGGAATAAATGTGATAATATGGATGCACTGGAGCAGTCTGAAAAAAAAACAAACATCTAAACACAAGGTCGTAAATGTTTAATTTATAGAACTAACAGTTTGTCTACAGAGATGGGACGCCAAAAAAAAACTTTCAAACGCACAAAGACTCACCTTTTTATTCAACTGTAACGCTCTTTGCCAAATTACGTGGACAGTCTACGTTACATCCTTTGAGAACGGCGATGTGGAAAGAGAGAAGCTGCATGGGAATGACGGTAAGTATGCCTTGTAAACAGTCGACTGTTTTGGGAACTTCGAGCGTTTTTTGACTGTATGACAGGGTTTCTGAATCACCCTCCTCGCATATCAAGATTGGCTTACCGTCACGAGCGGTAACCTGAAAGCGGCAAATGAATGTAACTAACAAAAATTAAAGCTTTCTACGAAGGCGTATATACGAAGGCGTAGAAGGGCCAACAACAAAATATTTTTAAAAACATTTGGAATTGCCACTTTGAACTGACAATTGTCACTTTGAAGTGACAATTGTCACTTTGAAGTGACAATTGTCCATTTGAAGTGACAATTGTCACTTCGAACTGACGATTGTCACTTTGACCTGAGAATTGTCACTTCAAAGTGACAATTGTCACTAACAAAACATTTGAATTGCCACTTTCAACTGACAATTGTCACTCAACGAATTGTAACGACAATTGTCACTCTAGTAAACAATTTCATTGCTATGAGGATTGCAATCACTCTGGACGGTGTTTGTCTCAGAATAAGTTTCTGAAGTGTTATTTACATGTAGTGTTGCCATTTTTGTTGCTGAGCAGTATGCCCATAGATTGACTGAAAAACAATATAATATCCTAGCAGTTGGCATCAAATGTCCTTTTTGAGTGACAATTGTCACTTCGAAGTGACAATTGTCAGTTCGAAGTGACAATTGTCAGTTCGAAGTGACAATTGTCAGTTCAAAGTGACAATTGTCACTTCATAGTGACAATTGTCAGTTCGAAGTAACAATTGTCACTTTAGTGACAATTGTCAGTCAAGTGACAATTGTCAGTTCGAAGTGACAATTGTCAGTTCGAAGTGACAATTGTCAGTTGAAGTGACAATTGTCAGTTAGAAGTGACAATTGTCATGTCAAAGTGACAATTGTCAGTTCGAAGTGACAATTGTCAGTTCAAAGTGACAATTGTCAGTTCGAAGTGACAATTGTCAGTTCAAAGTGACAATTGTCACTTGAAAGTGACAATTCCTAATATTTTAAAAAATATTTTGTTGACCTTTATACGCTTTCGTAGCTTTCTTTCAAATGACGAGTAAGAATAAAGTATGATGTTCTGGATGTGTTTCAATAGATATATCAATGATCACCTTGATGTTGGTAGATTATATTAAATTTAGAGTTGTGTGAGTAAAAGCTTTAAAAACATCACGTGACACCTAAGTAAAATCGGTTTATGTATATCATCATGAATTTTCATAGTCAAAATATATTGCCAAGGGAACCATATACACGTCAAATTTCAAGTCGATGGCATGATTGGAATCGAATCAAATTTTAATTGTCCCTCATTAACAAACAAACCTGTTGGAGTGCATTCATGCATTTTGTATAAACTGGATCCCTCATGATAATCATCAACACAGGCATTGATTCATCGATTAGGGCAAGGGGTCCGTGTTTCAATTCACCAGCCATGATTCCTTCACTGTGCATGTACGTCAATTCTTTGACTTTCTGAAATAAAAGTAGAATATAAAAGATTACACCTGTTGAATTTAAAATGCAATATTTCTGTCTTTCTTCTGTATGTAATTTTTTTTGTACATTCCTGCCATAATTTTTATATTTTCATAATACACATGTATTTGTTATCTCGAGTATTCAAGAGGAAGTTCTCTGTGAATAAAAAACTTATAGAGTTCCAAGGAATTGTGAATATACAAAAAAAAAATTATATTATCAATAATAATAACAACAAATTAGGAGCTTTTCCGTTTTACGATAACTTACCAAGGCACCTTCCAAACATGTTGCAAAATTGAAACCTCGTCCCATTATCAGTAACGACTTCTTTTTGTAAAGGTCCTCTGCCAACATCTTCACTTTACTGTCCAATTTCAGAACTTCATTGATTTGCTGTTGTAGATTTTTCAAACCAGTAATAATCTGAAAATACAGATATATCCACTGCAAAATCTATATCCACTGAAAGAGGACTATTAATGAAATTAGATTAAGAATAACTTGCTCCAGATGAGATTTAATTATTATTGCTCGATTATGATTTCTCCAAGTGGCTATTTTTTTTATCACCAACAAATCCTGATGAACTGAAATATACTCTCAATGACATGAAAAATAATCTGGCTAGGGTTGACGTTTCTGTCCTAGCAGAAGCAATCAATAAATCCATGTCACAAAGGAGGAAATTGTGATGTAATAACAAATCTAAGATCCATATCACTTTTACCTACTCTTTTCAAATTGGTTGAAACAATTATTATTAAAGAATAGCATGATTTCATAAAATTTTGTCTTCGCCAGTGTTATCTGTGTGTTGTGATCTTATCAAAGCCTCTGTGTAGTGTTATGGACTGCTCGTTAGTTGTTAAAGCTAGGCCTTAACTATACTGGGTGTTATTAGTCTATTGACCAATAACTGGACAACCTCCCAGAGCTGCGTGGGATGTTATCACACTCAGTATATAATGAAGCGTGGACCTTAATTTGACAGTACAGTTACCAATCTCAGCTAGTTCCGAAACAATATTCACTTAGGAATTTTAATAATATATATGTATTTTCTAAAGAATAATAACAAAAACTTATACGGAGAAAATGTATAGAACGTCGAATTAATTTAATATAATATAAGAGATACTTGAATGTGAAACAAATATAGTATGCCTAGTAGAATAACTCATTCAGTTACCTTGGCGATTGCTAATATTACTACTTTTGTCGAATGATTAGTTGACTACTATGAAATCAAATAATTGAATGGTTCCTTATTACCATATACATATATACCTTGCCAAACAAACAGTTGTATTTTCTTACCCTCGACTGAAGAACACACCACGTTTTAATGTTACTGGATTTTTATTTTGAATTGCCGATTTTTATTACGCGTTCACTGGTTCGTAATATGATTATTTAGCTCCTTTGGCATATTTGAATTATATTCGTTGAGTTATTACTGAGATAATTTCTATTGTTTACACTTCCACTATTTTCTGCATATTTTTAATAAACTGGATACTTTATGAATAATTTACGAAGTCTACACTTGTTTCTATCAGAAGATAGCTATGCATCTTCACTAGATGGAATTTGATTCTACTCTGATGCGCTTCATACTCTGAAGGCTATTACTAAACGGAACTCTCTCTGAACTCTGATCGGATCCTTTTACTTTTGACTTTGTTCTTATATAGAATCTCCCCACTATGACCCCTTTTTGGTATTGAATAGGTGCGGTGTTGTTCCCATAGCAATGGATTAACTTAGGGCATTAATTTCCTTCGCGGTATATTTCAATCGCATTCCTCGCGCATTGATATTTCATCCCGGCTGTCGAAGAATCGTTAATTATCTATCACGGCGTGGAGCTCAATAGTAATGAAAATAAATGTCCTGTCGTAATTGTTTTCGGTATGTTTTAACTTTTAGGTCGTCGCTGTCAACGTAACATATTCATAAGGAATTTTGATGGGTGGTGTTAGCATATCAAATAATTTAGGAGGTTTTTATTTCTTTGTCGGAACTCATCCCGCATTACTGCCTTCTAATTTAATAGCGGACGAAGTAAAAGAGTCGTTCACCTTTTTGTGTCGCGTTGCTTCAGTCAAGGGTAATACAAATTTTTACGTTAAAATAACTTGGTTGATCGCGGCCATCACAGTAGATCGCAAGGTACTACAAATGTTGGAAAATTATGACTTTTTTCGAAATGGTTCCACTCTAACTCATCAGATTGTACTCAAATGGTATATCAAAATGAGATATCAAAAACTGAATATGTGACTTGTAGTCCACAAGGATCAGTACTCGGCCCTCTTTTATTTCTGGTATATTTAAATTATGGTTGCAAGTCGTGGGTGTTATCAGAGAAAGATAAGAGTGCAATTGGAGCAGCGAAGATAAAAAAGAGTGAAAGGAATGACAAGGAAGGATAGAATCAGAAATGATGTATAACTGCCAACAACTTATTTACTTTAAAAAAATATCTTAGTGGTGTTGCTACTCTTTGATATCCTGATATATCTTACTGTCTTTTATATATTGTCTCCTATTGTTTTGTCCATAAATTGTAAAGAAGGGGTTCTCCCGTTAATTAAATAAATAAAAAAAAACTCCAGATCACCAAAACTTGATATTGAATCACCTAGACGTTATTCAAACAATTGAAAAAATCCCTTAAAGACATTACCTTGAATATAAGATATAACATACTCACTTCTTGCCTCCTCTGCCTCAACGAAAGCCTATCTTCGCTCATGACCAGCGCAAACATAACCAAAGAAATGAACTGACTCGTATAAGCCTTGGTAGACGCAACACCGATCTCAGGCCCTGCATTGATGTGCACACCGCAGTGAGACTCCCTACAAATCGAACTTCCCACCGTATTAGTGATTCCGATAATTAGCGCCCCTCTTTGTTTGCAATATCTCAGAGCCATCAGAGTGTCTGCGGTTTCCCCGGATTGCGAGATGAAGAAGCACACGTCGTCTCGGAACACGGGGGTGGTACGGTCCAAGAAGTCGCTGGCGAGTTCCACCATGACCGGTAGTTCCGTTAGTTCTTCGAGGAGCTGTCGCGTGGCGACGGCGCTGTGGTAGCTCGTTCCGCAACCGATCAGCATGAGTCGCCTGCATCTCTTGATTTCGGGGATGTAATCTTTGATTCCTCCCAAGGTAACGGTCTGAAAATATTATTATAATAATGTGAACCGACCGTAACTATATCTTCAACTATACTCACTCCATTTTCGAAATTCATACGTCCTCTCATGGTGTTGATGACGGATTCGGGCTGTTCAAAAATTTCTTTCTGCATGAAAAAGTCATAATTGCCTTTCATAATTTGTTGCAGCTCCATCTTGAGGGTGGTGATTTCACGTTTGTGAGGATCGTCTCCGCCTCTTCGGACCCTGTGGATGCTGAGTGAACCGTTCTTGACTGCGGCAACGTCATCATCCTAAAATAATCATTTTTGGTAGTTGTTGTACTAATTCTATAATTTTTAACAGATTCAATTCTGAAATAACCATTCTTCAGTATCGTAAAAGTAACATTTACTAAAAAAATGGGTAAAAATTAATAACAAAAATTACGAAATTTTTTTGTTAATATTCACGATATTTTACACCTGAGTAACTCCCCATGAACATTTCCAGGCATTTATTATATGCATCTGTTACAGATTCTGGATTACACTCATAATATTTTTATCAAACGATGTCTAACTTTGATTATTAATTATCAATTTCTTACGATTTTCTTAGTTATTATTTTTAGTAATTAGTACCAATTTCTCTGAAGCGCACTGATTCTAGGTAAAACATTTTTTGTTCCGATATTTTTATAATACTTTTAAATATACATTTCAATTATTTATATTTGACCGTGAATATTGAATTTTAATCTGACTACATCGAATACTAGTACCCAAAATAGTTGGTAGTTCGAGCTGTGTACTGAGACTTGAATGAGTTGAGCCGAGTGAGGAGAATGAGAGTGAATTAATATTTTTATCCCTTTTTATATCACTTCGCGGTCTCCCGTGGTTTCAAGCTATTTGTCTCTCACGTATCAGTTAGTGATGACAACTTTATGTCGTTGATTTATAATGCTAGATTCTCGGGATGAGTATAACAACAAACATGTTTTTCTGATGTTGATATTTTCATCTCCCTAATTTATTACATGATATGTTTATCAGCAGTTCATAGGATGCACACATCTGATGGTAATTATATTTTCTAAAAAGGTATTTTAGAGTGGTTATTTGTTTCCCGGCAAGTATTTATATAGCCGTGTTTATGCATTAACATGAGAGTTTTTATTTCTTAGCGGGAGACATGTTTTCACTTTCAATCGCTGTAAAAAATCTAAGAAGTTTATGATGTAATTCCTAATCAGTTTTCTATCCCACGCAAGATGGGACATAGGTGTTGAAGTTAATAAAGAATATTTTTTATTAGGTCTTAGGTTTTCTTATTTTATCTTTTAACATGTTTATTACTTAATGGATTTTTTCATTAACATCATATGGAATGGATAGATAGAATGGATTATTCGTTAATTTTCGGGTTATAACGGACTGCACAACTGTTAGTTGACTTTCGTATAGGAACTTTTGGCTATACGCTAAGAAATAGTTTTAGACCGACTTCAGATCAGACAGGAAACCTAAAAATCGGGAGAATTTTATATTTTTGACAGATGAATCTAAGGGTGGATGGAAAGTCTCCAGCGGGATAAGGGATCCTGCTTTTCGGTTATAGTATTTTTGCAGTTCAACAATTTGTGAGCTTAACTCCGACAAGAGCCTCGCCAGCACAGTTTCCCAGTACAAGGCAATTTTTACCTACCTTTAACTATCGTGAAAAGGCTTTTTGATTAGTACTGTTCTATCCTTGCCCAAGTTGGAAAGCCTCTGAACAAGAAAACATTCGGCTATTCAGCGAAAGGTCCATCATTTTGTCAATAATGTTAGATTTCCGGTCGTTAGGGTGGTTTTCAATGAATGCCTCGGTAGCGTGGTGTAGAGGAAGACATGTAGGGGTGTTAATAATAGTAGTCTTTTATTAGGGGCATTTTTTGTATATTTTAGGTGTCAGCTAAGAATGCCTACTTTCATAATACTGGCTACTTGCTGTCTCATAGTGGATTCCTATACACTATTTTATAGCACGCACAACTCAATAAATAAAAGAAAAAAGCCATGTGAAGTGGAATAAAAATAGAAAATGAAGTGTACAGTCATCTTCACAAAATATTTAATATAAATTGAACCAGAAATTGGTAGACCACAGGCGAAAAACAACTACTTTCCTAGCAAATACCACGCAGAACGTTGAATGATATTCACCTGAAAATACATGCAAACTTACATAGAAATGGAAATTGATTGCAAATGTTTCTTTCTGATAAGCTCGATTATGGTTAATTTATGTAGGGCCCGCCTAACAATCCGCATACCGGTTTCAGGCTTTTTGGCTCTCATCAGTACGGAGTAGTCACCAGCCAGAGATCCGGAGAGCTCTGGCCGAAGCGAGACACAACATAAACAAAATCATCATTGAGCCTATAACATCTATAGGTACGCCGGAAAAGATAACTTTTAACCGGCGGTTACTAGTACTAGAACGAAACACTCCATACATCTCTCTACCTCGATAGGATTCTAAATAAAAGATTCCTTCTCAGTAGGCCTGAAACCGGTATGCGGATTGTTAGGCGGACACGACATAAATTAAACATAATCGAGCTTATCAGAAAGAAACATTTGCAATCATTTCCGTTTATATGGAAGTTTGCATGGATTTTCAGGTGATTTATCATTCAAGTTCTGCGTGGTATTTGCTAGGAAAGTATTTTTTTTCGCCTTGTTATCATTTCTGGTTCAATTTATATTGAATCTTTTGTGAAGATGACTGTGTACACTTTATTTTCTATTTTTAACTCAATAAATGTTGTGATTTTTATTCAATTTATTTTTGAAAAATCTTTCGTTCATCAGGAACATGATAAATTAAGGGATATTCGAAACTTGTTGTTCATAGGATGCACACATCTGATGGTAATTATATTTTCTAAAAAGGTATTTTAGAGTGGTTATTTGTTTCCCAGCAAGTATTTATAGCCGTGTTTATGCATTAACAGGAAAGTTTTTATTTCTCAGCGGGAGACGTGAACATGTTTTCACTTTCAATCGCTGTAAAAAATCTAAGAAGTTTATGATGTAATTCCTAATCAGTTTTCTATCCCACGCAAGATGGGACATAGGTGTTGAAGGTTTAGTTAATAAAGAATATTTCTTGAATCTTTCACTAACCTCAAAATAAATGACCCGGTTGGTGTGTTCGATGATAGCCGAAGCGTCCGAAGCAAAGAAGTATTCAACTTGTTTGTCTTCTAATGGTTCGAATTCAGAGGTGGAGCCCGTCCTGGGTATTGTGAGGAAGTCAGCTCTACCGTGTGGTCTATGCTCTAGAAATGAGAGAAGTTTGCAATGAATAAAAAAATATTTTCAATAAGTTACACCAGGCTCCCATGGTTAAATACCAACACAAAGCAAACTGTATCAACAAATGCTTATCGATGGAGATTTAACGAAGCGAACAAAAATATATCCACATCCTTTTGAATCATTGTAATTCAGCAAATGATTCCGTTTTGCTGCACTTTACTCTCGATGGCCGTGTTCCAATTGTTTTGTGAGATACCCTTCGAATTTGTCTATTTTATTAACAGTTTTATTAGTGTAAGACTTATTTGATCACATGCCAATTTGAAAATACTTCTCTCTTACAATTCGAAGAATGCTCTCTCTCACCTTTTCTACAAATTTCTTTAAATTTCATAATGATCTCTGCTACTTTCAAAAATCCTCCTTTATTAATTTCCCAAATGTTGCAATGTCGCTATCATTTTCAAGAAGGCCCTAATACCAATTGCTCTTCACTAATTTTCAGGATATAGAATTTAATAATCGTGTTTTTCCAGTAAATCTCACGTTGGATTATTTCAAACAAAATGCAAACTTAAAGATCCCTTAATAAAAACTACCCCATCACCAATATCATCGATAACTACTCGTATATACAAATTGTCCACAAATAAAAGGAAAGCCACCTACTTACCATCTCAATATATTTCTTACCACCACCAAAGCATATCATCTGAAGACTTTACGACTGGGCTGGTTATTGAGAGAAAAAGCCTTATTAAAGCTAGTGTTAGATAAAGAAAAAGACAAATGGTACTACCTGGGTTGGAATCTGCGTCTGCAGGGGTGGCCAGAAATAAAACGGGAAGAAAACAAACAACATTAAAAACAAGAACATATAAAACAACAAATATATGAAAAGCCGTGTTCATTCCACAAAGCTATCACGTGAAGCGAATGATAAGCCACGATGAAACAACATTTCTGTGATATGGATGAAACTTTTCAAGCATCCTGTAATCTTGAAATTTCAATACATAATAATGGAAAAATGAGCCTGATTCATATATGAAACGCAAATGAAGCTATGATGTACCTAGTTTTGCTGGAAAAAATGTCTTCAAGTATTCCTTGGAAAATAATTGAGAATCAAATTAAAACAAAATTTGAAACCTCTTGATTCAACGAATGAGTGTAGTTTCAAAATGGCGGTTATTGAAAGAATGAAAACAAAATTCCAATCTTTTATTTTTATATCAATATTGATATGTCATTTGATAGAGCTTCCTGGGCTCCACACCTTTCATTTGGAAATCTATTCCTCTAAGATACATACACACAGAAAATCTATGTAATTTACCATTGATGTTTTTATATGAATTAACAATTTTGGCTTGCCCTGTATGCTCCTTTCGTAAAAGGTTTTTTGTTTGTGAAATCTACCTTTCCGACTGATCGCGCCATCGTTTTTTTTATTGTGATTTTTTTTCATTTTAGTACTTAGTGCAAAAATCGGAGGGACATGATTCATACAATCAACAAGTATAGACTAAGTATGAATCGCCCCAGATATTCATGAAATGGACATTTACCCATTTAGATAAACTATGAAATTTGTATTTTCATTTCACTAAAATAAATAGTATCAGCCCTCGACTTTCGAGGAAATGGATTAGATATGATTTCCAATTTAAGTAGAATTTATCTTATTAATCTTCCTCCATTGTTGATACCTGTAATATTAGAGAGATTATGGACAATTATCAATAGGACAATTTGAATTCGAACTGAAATCTTTGGATATAATTTTTTTTTTTTAAATGCTATTTGTTTTTTCATAAAGATAAGCAAATAATTGTGTTGAATGCCACAATCCTTATCTTGCCAAATCCTTTAGATTTTTTAGAAGCCATTATGAATCATTATCTAATCTCATTTCTGGAATCGTTGGAGTGCTTCGATACTAAAATAACTTCAAGTATCTGAAACTCAACTACAAATAGTTATAGTGCAATTTGAGTGATAAAATGCATTGTATGTGACCACGGTGATGGAAAATGGCAGATAATTTGGAAACAAAAGTAAGATATATCAACTAGGAATAAGGTGTATATCTTACTTCTGTCTTCAATGAGACCATCTAGAAAAAATATAAAAATTACTCAATTTAGCCTCTCATTCTTGCTCATCAAAAAAAGGTTGGTTAGAATTATATGCCAAATACTTTCAAGAAAGGTGTTTTACACTATTCAAAAGCAAATTCTACAAGATGATCTCATGGTCGAAATAAGCAAATGTAGCGTAATGAAGAGACACCGTTGAAGAGTAGGAAAAATGTTAACTCAAATAGGATTCTGACCTGCATTTGGAGATGGTGGGTCTTCTACAAAGTGCCAAAGGTATCCATAGAAGGGAACAAAGAAGGAACAAAATATTCGGTTAAAAACATTGTTAAAATGACACAAAAAAGTGAATTGTACAAAAATAACCATATGGATTTATGAAAGATGGATGTTATATACATGAAATATATCACAGTTTTACTCAGATTTATTCACAGGTGAGAATGAACGATGATTGTTAATGTTATATACATGAGGTTGATTATACAGTGTCATCGCTAAAGTACATTTTTTTATTATTTAGTTGGTCGGTAGAAAAAATCGTCAACATCATTTTGCTTTATATTCAGAGCAGAAACTGTTCCTGAACTCTGACAAAAAACGCCCCATATGATGCGGACTTACGCTGACACTGTATGTGGTTAAAATATAAATGATTTATTAGAAAAATAACAATGTGCAACAAGAGCGAAAAGTTACGTAGTGAGATCGAACAAGCAGTGAAATTTTGAGGACAATTTAATTAATTTTCTGCAAACAAAAGGCACTCACTTCTCTTAATGATTTTCACTAAATTGGGTTTACAATCGCAGCCATTTCACAGCTTATTGGCGCCCAACGTGGGGCGCCAATAAAACCCTGCAATTAATGTTATGGTTTGTGGGAAAATTCGCAACTTTGCGTTTGTAATTAAAGCCAATCAAAGTCCTCCACAAACAGTAAAATTAATTGCTGTATTACCTTTACTGTATTACCTTTCCGCACCTAGTCGCCCTGACCAGATCATCCTCCTGAGACAACCCTGTTCCTCCTGTCAGAAAAATGATGAATGACGTAACTTTATACTCTCGTAATCTGATTAAAAAACATTCGTAACTACTTTCCGTTTGTGATTAAACCCAATCAAAGTCCCACAAATCCTAACATTATTCCAGTGTTATATTGGCGCCCAACGTGGGGCCCTGCTCATTTAATATCATGATCTACCCGAAAAAGCTATTGTTTTGGTGAAACACCTGTCGAGGATTTGTAAACCCAATTTGGTGAAACATATGCATTGAAGAGAGTGGATGGATTTTCATCAAGTATAGCGGCATCAATTCAAAATGGAAAAAAAACGTTCGGAATGATGAGTATTGGAATTCGATCAACAATTTCAAACATTTATGTGAATTATTGTAATTTTATAACCTCATTAAAAAATAATTGTCTGCCAATATTTGTCTACATTTTTATTATTGCTAGAGTGTCTAGTTGAATGACCGTGTTTATTACCATTGAAAACGAAATTTAAATAAAAAAAGGCGTCGTCAAAATATAAAATAAAAGAACGCTATCAGTTCCTAAATCTGTATTTACATATCTAAAGATTGTGTAAAAACAAATATCATTGCTCTATATCATGATTTCTTGTGAATATTTTCATTTCAATAGACTTAAGATTAATTCAGCTTTAAAGATTATTTGTTATACATAGCATGGAGGCGTTCCTCGAATTCGATGAGACTTGTGGTTCACTTAATTTATTCTTAAAAATTGTATATTGTGCATAAAAGCGAGTTTTAGGTTATAGCCTTATGAACGAAAGCTAAGTAGTCTTTTGAAATGGGGAATGAAATGGATTGGAAGGATGATGGTGATGTCTTGGTAACCAAAAAAATCACATTTCATCATTTAACTTTTGAGTGCATATTTCTATTGACCAATGAAGAGTATCACTTCGATAAACGGTAATACGTGCAGATTATTGAACTATTAAAGCAAGAGGTAAATATCAAAAATGTGATGTAGGGAAACAAACAGTAAATTCCTGAGATGAAAGTGGCTAATAATGTTTTATTTTCATTGTAAGAATTTAGAAATGAAATGACACGATACATCCATGTAATCGATCTGTTCCTATCTACAGTTAGTTCTTGTTAGTAAACGTGGAAAAGTAAAATTAGTAAGAAGTTAAAGAAGCTGTCACAAAACTAGTTCATGCTACGATTCGTGCAAACACTCAGCATGCAAACCGATTACCTTAGTGTTTTAGGAAACTGTAGACTCCTCAACCTGGTGAAATAACATTCAACAGAGATTCTTCCTCAAAAATATATGGGTGAATAGAAAATTTATGAGGTTAAGTAAGTGATGGCAACTCACCCTTTCCGTACAAAATGGGTACATGGTCCGTGGCCAATCGGGTAGCAGTTTTGATTCCCACCAAAAGTGGGGAACCTCTACGGGTCGCAACGCATTCGCCAGGGAAGAATTTGGATTTGAAGCACAAGGCAAAAGCGCCCTCCTGCAAATCACGAACGGGTCAGGAAAACTCACATCGAATGCCATCAATATTGTAGAAATCTGTATGAATTTTCAACACTCGGTCTTTTTGATACTGTGATGGTTGCGATCAACCAAGTGATTTTAACGTAACAATGTGTAATACCCTTGACTGAAGCAAAGCTACAATAAAAAGTGAACGACTGTTTTATTTCGTCCGCTATTACATTAGAAGGCAGGAATGCGAGATGAGTCCCGACAAGGGAATAAAAACCTCGTAAATTATTTGATACGATAACACCAACCATCAAAATGTCCCATGAATATGTTACATTGACAGCGATGACCAAACAGTTAAAACAGACCGAACATAATTACGACAGGACATTTATTTTTAATACCATTGAGCTCCACGCCGCGCTAGATTATTAACGATTCTGCGACAGCCGGGATGAAATATTAACGCCTAAAGAATGCGATTGAAATATACCGCGGTGGATATTAATGTTCGAAGTTGTAAACCATTACTGTGGGACCAACACCGCACCTATTCAAATACCCAGAAGGGGTCATAGTGGGGAGATTCTATATAAGACCGAAGTCAAAAGTAAACAGGTTCAATCAGAAGCAGAATATCAGAGTCAGAAAGAGAGTTCGGTTTTAGTATGAAGCGCATTAGAGTAGAATCAAATTTCATCTAGTGAAGACTCCGTAAATTATTCATAAATTAGCCAATTTATCAAAAGTATGCAGAAAAAAGTGGAAATGTAAACAACAGAAATTATCTCAGTAATTACTCAACGAATAGAATTAAAATTTTCCAAAGAAGCTAAATAATCATATTACGAACCAGTGCACGCGTAAAAATCGGTAATTCAAAATAAAATTCAAGTAACATTAAAACGTGGTGTGTTCTCCAGTCGAGGGTAAGAAACCAAAACTGTTTATTTGGCAAGGTATATATGTATATGGTATAAGGAACCATTCAATTATTTGATTTCATAGTAGAATCAACTATTGGATTCGACAAAAGTAGTAATATCAGCAAACGCCAAAGTAACTGAATAACAGTTATTTTACTAGGCATACTGTATTTGTTTCACACTTGAGTATATCTTATATATTAACTTCATTCTGACATTCTATACATTTTCTCCGTAAATTATACCGGGGGTATAAGTTGTTGTTATTATTCTTTAGAAAATACATATATATTATTAAAAGTCCTAAGTGTATTATTGTTTCTGAACTATCTGAGATTGGTAACTGTACTGTCAAATTAAGTCCCACGCTTCATTATATACTGAGTGTGATAGCTTCTCAAGCCGCTCTGGGAGGTTATCTAGTTTTTGGTCAATAGACTAATAACGCCCAGTATAGTTAAGCCTTAGCTTTAACAAATAACGAGCAGTCGTAACAATATGAATAGCGCCATGAGAAAGTTGTAAGTAAATATTCAAAAGGAATGGTATGTGCAAAATTCATTATATATAGTAATTAACGTCGATAAAATTGTATTTACGTTTTACATTTAGATTTAGATAATAAATATATACTCTGCTAATAACTGAAAGCCTACCTAGTACGGTTAAGAAATGAATTCCAAAATTGTTAAAGTTCTTTATTCGGTATCGCAAGCATCAATAATATTACTCCGACCCTGTCTGAGTTTACTAAAGTGTTTATTCCTACAACGTGTCCGGTGCAGTGATGCCATTGATAGGCTGAGATCATTCCGGAATGTCATTTGATGCTTCTGCGTAGAACGATGACAAATTTCGTTTTTAAAATTCGATCGATTTGCCGAATGAGTCTTAAATTCATACAGATTTTGCAAGAAACATAATTTATCCTGCTGAAAATTATGCGGACATACATAAAAAAGTTAAAAGTTTCTACAAAATAGATGTTTTGTTACTTACACTTACAAAAAACAGGAGGGAGATACTTGACGTAACAATAGGCACGCTCTACTTATGTGAGTAATTTTGTTACAGAATGGATTGTGTCTGAAGAGAGGAGAGTTGCTCCTACCACAGACACATAAACTTCAAAATTACCATGACAGAAACTTATGGGAATCCAAGGAAAACAGTATGGGAAGCATACAAGGCAGATCTAGCATGCAACCTTCCAGGATTACAAAGACCGATATAAGTACAAACAGGGACCTAGAGATGGCAGGAAAGTGCCCTAGTGGAATGCTGAACTTGGGATGACTACAAGAACGCTTCGACCAGCTACAAAAAGGCATTAAACAAAGCCAAGAGAGACTCTTAAAGGAGGTAGTGTGAGGAGATAGAAAGTACTCAAGAGTGTGCCAGACTCCAAAGGATCCTCCCTAAGGACAAACAACAAGCAATACACTCCCTTGAAAATGAACAAGGAGAGTACACCACTACAGGAGAATAAACTATAAAGGAACTCTCCAGGGTTCACTTTCCTGGGGCTCAAATAGTACAGACACCTGCTAATGAGAATGGACAGGAAGCTCTGAAACGGGGTTCTAGGGAAAGTTGGGCATTAGCGAAAAAGGTACAGTGTACAATGGGCAATTAGCTCATTTGAACCATTCAAATCACCGGGATCGGACGGGATTTTTTACTCAGTACTATTGCAAAAGGGAACTGAACTACTGCATAGGAGGCTCAGCGAAATACTCAGAGGCAGCCTAGCTCTTGGATAGATACCAAGGCCATGGAGGAACATCAGGGTAATCTTCATACCAAAACCTGGAAAAACTGGACAAGAAATGGAGAAGTCCCTAAGAACTTTAAGTCTCATGTCTTTTGGACTGAAGGCTCTGGAGAAACTGGTGGATAGGCATATAAAGGACGTTGTACTGGTAGAAAGATCACTGCATCGAGAACAATATGCATACAGGACCAGCTGCTCAACAGAAACAGCACTCCACGAACTAGTAGAGAGAGTGGAGAACACGCTGGAAAATAAAGAGGTATTATTAGCTGCCTTTCTAGACATAGCAGGAGCTTTTAATAACACCTTTATAGACTCAATCATCAGGTCTCTTAGACGGATAGGAGCAATGCTAAGAAACATGATGGTAGACACAGCCCTAATGGAGGAGAATGTAGTGGCTCGGGCGGCCAGAGGATGCCCAGTCCTGTGGAATCTAGTCATGGACGGACTAGGGGTCTCTGAAAGAATAAGGTCATAAATCCTTGGTAGGCTGACGACATAGTTGTCCTAGAACAGGGCAAATTCAAGACCACGGTTAGGGCGCACTTGGTAAACAGATGGACGGACTTGGAGGTATTGAACTAGAGGGACCCATAAAACTTCTATTATAAACTATATAGAGCAAAAGAGAGGTCAAATATCTCGGGGTGATACTGGACATCTGATGAAAGTGACCAGAAAAGTGGAGACCACATTAGTTGTGGCAAGTCGCTCTTTTGGGAAGAAATGGGGGCTAAAATCACATATGCTACACTGGCTGTACAACATGGTGGTAAAACTGGACATATGCCTCCCTGGTGTGGTGGCCAAACGAGCGCTAAAACTAAACTAGGCAAGGTGCAAAGACTTTCCTGCATAGGCATTACAAGGGCAATGAAATCAACGCTCACTGCAACCATGGAGACAGTGTTGGGATGGCCTTCCCTTCACTTGGTGATACAAGGACAGGCAAGGCTAGGTGCCTTCAGACTGAGAAACACACTGGACAACATAAATGTTGGGATAGGATACATGAGCATCGTACGCTAGACCTGGGATCAGATCCATATTAGGTACATCTGGTGACAAAGTCACTCATTCAACGTTTATTACAGTGCAACCTCCTCACACTGTCTTGTCCAATATGATCAGAAGCGAAATAATTCGCGAGTATTTATCGTGTTTTCGATCGAGACGACCGAGACAAAAATCGGGATCCTTACCAATTGCTGCACCACATGCTCGACGAGCTCCCTGAACGAATAATTCGGATGTTGGTGGTAAAAGTGAAGTATCAACTTGGCGATGATTTCCGTGTCCGTCTCGCTCTCGAATTTGTGGCCCTTCTTCTCGAGGAACGTCTGAACGGCCTTGTAGTTGGTGATGATGCCGTTGTGGACGACGACGAAGCCATTCTCGGGGTCGGATCTGTGGGGGTGGCAGTTCACTTCGTTGGGTACTCCGTGGGTCGCCCAACGGGTGTGGGCTATTCCGCAGTGGATTTCGACTGACGTTGATACGTCCAGTTCGTTACTTTCTGAAATCGAGAGGCAATGTGGTTCACCTTGGTTGAACACAAGAATAGGTAATTCTGCACGATTACTCGGTTATTATTATACACTGGCTGTGTAAACTATCTTGTGTATCGAGTCAGAATGACATACACAATTACTGTATCATCAAAATTACGGGACTATATCCTCAAGTATATTTCGCCGACAACTAATGCAAATTAAATAATAAGTTACTAAGAGTACTACGAGGGTAGCCTGAAAAGTTTCCGACCTGAACAAATCGCCAACAGTGGCTAGGGAATGTATTTGCGCATCTTTTGAAAGGTACTCACCAAAATTGCAGCCATTGTTTGACAATCGTTTGAGTGAGTCGATGAGAGAGTTTTTATGAAAATGGAAAAAATCGAGTATCAAGCTGTCAATAAATATTTGGTTTTGAAAGGCAATACGCCTACACAAATAGAGGTGTAGTAAACGACTGGATGCAGTCTTATTTAACCGATCGCTACCAAATAGTAAAAACCACTACCCTGTCAGATAGTGCACCTGTTATTTGGGGTGTACCCCAAGGATCTATATTGGGCCCTTTCTAACCGACGAAACCAAAAAGAAGGAGGTTCTCTAGTCGACGCGTATATTTAATTTTTTATGTATGACCACGCATAACTTTTTACTGAGACGTCCGATTCCGATAATTCTTTTTTCGAAAGATCGGGTGTACTTCGAAGTTGGTCCCATTTGGATTTAAACGATGAAATCCACCCCTAAGGGTAGCAAAATGAAGGATATTGATCACTCACCCTCTGAATACTGGTCCGTTAACCGATTCTATCAGGCATAACTTTGTACTGGGTTCTTCGATTTGGATTATTCTTTTTTTAATAGATAGGGTATACCTTATATTTGGATTTCGAAAAGAATTAGCCACCCTTACGGGTAGAAAAATAGGGGATAATTGATTTTTCACTTGTGAACATTGGCACACATATGTAGTTGACAATGACAGATCGCTATTGTGATTATTTTTGTTCTCCTACATCCGTCACAATAATTATATTCTATGAGAGGATGGAATGACATACAAAGTAATGAAATAAACTAACCAGAACCACAAAAATAATTTATATTACAACAAATAGTAAAAGTAGATAATCATATTATTTAACTGGTAATAGTTGAAGTAAGGTGGGTAAGTAAATTTTGGAAGTAATCAAAAAACAAGTAGGTATAATTAGTAGATTTCAGCCAAAATTAAAAAAAAAACTTTAAAAAAAATTAAACCGACGAATTAGGAACTGAAAAGTAAAAAATAAAATAAATCTTCTTAGTCTCAATAACTAAGCTCCTAAATTAATGTAAGTAACTAATTTTGAGTCGGCGCCAAACAAACAAGCAAATGAATTAGGTAAGGCGTAAAATGATGGCATCGAGTTGCGCGGTGACATTCTGATAATTTTTTTGAAGTAATTTAATGATCTTCGTTGATTGTTCGTTTGGCGACGACTCAAAATTAGTTACTTACATTAGTTTAGGAGCTTAGTTATTGAGACTAAGAAGGTTTATTTTATTTTTACTTTTCAGTTCCGTATTTCGTCGGTTTAATTTTTTGTTAAAAAGTTTTTATTTTTCAATTTTTTGTGGCTGAAATCTACTAATTACTACCTACTTGTTTTTTGATTACTTCCAAAATACTTACTTACCCACCTTACTTCAACTATTACCAGTTAAATAATATGATTATCTATTTTTACTATTTGTTGTAATATAAATTATTTTTGTTGTTCTGGTTAGTTTATTTCATTACTTTGTATATCATTCCATCCTCTCATAGAATATAATTATTGTGACGGATGTGGAATAATGACAGTGGCGATCTGTCATTGTCAACTACATATGTGTGTGCCAATGTTCACAAGTGAAAAATCAATTATCCCCTATTTGTCCACCCGTAAGGGTGGATAATTTCATTCGAAATCCAAATATGAGGTATACCCTATCTATTAAAAAAAGAATCATCCAAATCGAAGAACCCAGTACAAAGTTATGCCTGATAGAATCGGTTAACGGACCAGAATTCAGAGGGTGAGTGATCAATATCCTTCATTTTGCTACCCTTAGGGGTGGATTTCATCTTTTAAATTCAAATGGGACCAACTTCAAAGTACTCCCTATCCACTGAAAAAAGAATTATCGGAATCGGACGTCTCAGTAAAAAGTTATGCGTGATCATACAAGAAAAAAAAATAAAAAAAATAAATATACGCGTTGACTAGAGAAACTCCTCCTTTTTGGTTTCGTGGTTAAAAATAAGGAAATCATGTCCTGACAGGTCCGATCGTGCTACACACGTGCCAACCAAAAGGCATAAAAGGTGGGGGGTCGGGCCTAAAATTATCGCAATCGGACGTCTCTGTAAAAAGTTATGCGTGATCATACATAAAAAAAAAATATACGCGTCGACTAGAAAACCTCCTCCTTTTTGGTTTCGTGGTTAAAAAGAAAAAAAAATGTTAGAAAAAAAAACACTCAGAAATTTTAAGTTCTACTCCTATGAGGGAGGAATTAGTACTAAAAGAAACTAACAAAATTAGACGAAAGGAAAAAGAAGTCGCCAGGGTCAAAAGGAGAATATCTCTAAAAGATCAAAATCAAGAACAAGTTTTGAAAAATCAGAACAAAAAACAAGCAAAAACTAAACAGAAGTAACGAACAAAGAAAAAAGACAGTGATTCGGAAGATGAAGAAATTGTTATTCCGTTTTCTGATGACGAAGTTGTAAGTGAGGATGACGTGGAACATCAGCCTTCCGACTTTGATGCATTAACTAAAGTTCCAAAGAAGCACGATTACGAGTTCAAATACGCGAAAACAATATTATTCATTACGTTGGAAAAATCTTGACTGACAAAGATGAAAACGATGAATTTGAAATTTCGTTTTTCCACAAAAGTATTACACATTGCACTCATTCCACTAACTAATATTAAAATGAAATTACCAGAACCAGTTCTCCATGTGATGACTAAGCGACAACTGTCGTGCTTAGATTTTGGGGTGTCATTTGGCACATTGAAAGTCAATTAAGTTTAACTCTAACTAATTTGATTTCTATGTCAATGAGATTTTATTTTAATTTTTTAGAATAAATATTTTTATTTCGATGTCTGTGATATAACTATAATGATATGTCTCGGGTTTTTTAATTCTTTAGAATAAACATTTTGATTTTGTTGTCTAATTATTTCCTTTTGCCCCTTGAATGGCATACTGGTAGATATGGGGCAAATGCGTTTAAACTATATGCTATTGCCCCACCCATCTGGGTCCAACAGCGTTTTTGGCGAAAAAAGTTAAACCAATATATTCACTAAAATCAACTGTGAATGGCTGGTTTTGCCATTATTTCAATTACGTTAGAGTACCTGAACAAAAAATTCAAATAATTGTTGTTTCTACATTAAAAAGAAAAAAAAGCGAGAGCTATTACCCCACCTTCTTCTATATTTTTCACGCGCAAAAAACAACCAATTATTTTGAATTACAGTATGATGGCACCAATCTCGCCAGATGCACCAATTTCATAGACTTAAGGTAGTACCGCCACGAGACAGTTGCATTAGGAAATTATTAAAATTTGGCATACGTATTGTTTAATATGTGAACAACACCTCTATAAAATTTTAACAAGTTTCACCATCCCGAACCCGAGATATATATAATTGAAGTTGACTCAATTAACACGTAACATATGGACCTTGCATAGGCAAACACCACATTATTAATTCTACCGTTAGTACTAAAATTAAGAAGTTTATGAAAAACGAGGAGGAGCTAGAGCAGGATATCACAGATATTGTGAAAAAAAATCAAAGTGATTGACCATCTAGTTTGACAGATATAATCAAAACTACTCTCGTTATTCAAAATAGTCCACGGGAAAGCGCACATTATTAATTCTACCGTTAGTACTATAATTAAGAAGTTTATGAAAAACGAGGAGGAGCTAGAGCAGGATATCACAGATATTTTGAAAAAAAATCAAAGTGATTGACCTTCTAGTTTGACAGATATAATCAAAACTACTCTCGTTATTCAAAATAGTCCACGGGGAAGCGCACATTATTAATTCTACCGTTAGTACTGAAATTAAGAAGTTTATGAAAAACGAGGAGGAGCTAGAGCAGGATATCCCAGATATTGTGAAAAAAAATCAAAGTGATTGACCATCTAGTTTGACAGATATAATCAAAACTACTCTCGTTATTCAAAATAGTCCACGGGGGAAATTAAGAAGTTTATGAAAAACGAGGAGGAGCTAGAGCAGGATATCACAGATATTGTGAAAAAAAATCAAAGTGATTGACCATCTAGTTTGACAGATATAATCAAAACTACTCTCGTTATTCAAAATAGTCCACGGGGAAGCGCACATTATTAATTCTACCGTTAGTACTAAAATTAAGAAGTTTATGAAAAACGAGGAGGAGCTAGAGCAGGATATCACAGATATTTTGAAAAAAAATCAAAGTGATTGACCTTCTAGTTTGACAGATATAATCAAAACTACTCTCGTTATTCAAAATAGTCCACGGGGAAGCGCACATTATTAATTCTACCGTTAGTACTAAAATTAAGAAGTTTATGAAAAACGAGGAGGAGCTAGAGCAGGATATCACAGATATTGTGAAAAAAATCAAAGTGATTGACCATCTAGTTTGACAGATATAATCAAAACTACTCTCGTTATTCAAAATAGTCCACGGGGAAGCGCACAGCCTAAAGGGGGGTCGTAGAGAAATGCGGATTGTGCCAGGAAACTTTTTAAAGAAGGACGGGGGACCATTTAAGGGTCTGAACGCGAAAAAAAAACTCCTTCTCCTAGTTGACCCCATCGATTTTAACGATACCCCCCCTTCCCCCCAAAAAAAAAGTTCAAAAAGAGTACTACAAAAAAGTCCATTGAAGTTTTATCGAAAAACGATAATTTTTTCCCATGACGTATGATTTCTAGTGAGGGGGGGAGGGGTCTGAAAATTATTTTTTTTGCTGCGCTTTTCGGGGACATCAATTTTTTGAGTCGCCGACTTTCTATAACGAAGAAATTTTCTAAGAGTCGATTATGGGGGCAAGCGCCCCCCTTCAAAAAAAAAAAATTTCGCGTTTCAAATCGAAAAGTCCTTTGAAATTTTTCGATTCCGCCGAAAATAATTTTAAGAGTGACATTTGAAATCGTAAAAAAATATTTTGCAGAGAAAAACGTAGAGTACTACTTGGACGGGTTGAAGAGATGGGAGCATTACTGGGAAAGGTGTGTAGACTTACAAGGAGACTTTGTAGAAAAATAAAAATAAATTTGAAGAAAAAATATCTTGTATCTTTGTTGGGTCGAAATTTTTTCAGTCCACCCCCGTATATACTCATTTTTGGATTTTTCGTCCAGTCGTGTAGCAACATGAGATAAATAGAACGAGAAAAATATAAATTTCTCAAAATGGGTTTGGGAGTAGGGTTTGAAACCTCTCGAAATTAACATTGAAAACCTTATAAATTTCAATCTCATAAAACATCTGAAATGGTAATTGTTTTGTTAAGTATGGGAATACCAATGTAAATCAGTTATTTTAACAAAACAGTTACCTATGTTGCCGAAAAATATGTTCCCATCCATGCAATACTATACTATACTATACAATGCTTACTATGATGCGTCTGACTTCAGCTTTACTGAGTGAATACATTTACATTTATATATTTATTTATTTTAATTTGTGCTCGTATTATATACAATTTACTGAGTGACCATTGTCAATGTACTGTCTCTATGTATTCCTGTTTTTTACATTTATATATTTATTTACTTTACTCTGTGCTCGTATCATATACAAATTTTATTAACTAACTACTGTTTCTCGGTATTTTAATATTCAAATTGTAATTTACATTTATATTTTATGTAGCTTTATTATTGACTTGTCATAGCACTAAGGTGTAATAATTTGACCAATAAAAAATCTAATCTAATCTAATCTAACTGAGTGAATTTTAAATTTTCATTTTCAAAAATCTCCGTAATATTAAAAAATCAAAGATTTATTAGATAAAAGTTATTCAGATATTCATTCGGGGGTAATTTCAACCCTTACCGCCTGAGGTGCAAAATTAAGAAATGAAAAAAATCTCAAGCAAACAGATAAAATAAAAATGACGTTATTTAATAATTAACAGTTTCAGCAACACTCAATTATTCTTCAATTTCGAAGGAAATATTTATTTATTTATTTTAATTATTAAATACAAGAGTTGTAATATATGTAATACATCCGGGCAACATGAGACTATTGCCATAAAGAAAGTTATAGACCAGACCCACACACAAACGGTCACACCAGAAACGATATAGAAACTCTTATAGTAAAGAGACTTGAACGTTCCCAATACAACCTTAAATAACACTATATAATATTGACAAACTGATCATGTAACGTGTACAATAGAGCATGACTTACGATTTTTTATTTCTTCCTCGAGTAGAGCTACCTTTCCAGTTTTTTTAATAATGGAAATGTCCTTGGATCCGGCAGAATCGACAGCAACGCCTAATAACGAAACAAGATTACCAATATAATACGTTGAAATATTCAGAGTGCAACATTGCTACATTCTTCCTCATTTCGATTACGAGGGCTGTTCTACAAAAAAATAGTAGTGGGCCATGAACTCGGTTAAAAGCAAAAATGTTTGCTTCAGTTGTAGACTGCTTCACAAGTTCAAAAACTCGTTAGTTCTTGCTACTGCAAATTAAAATACGTGTGAGGGCACAAAATTAAAAAATTTAAAAAATGGGTCGAAAAACGTTTTCAATTAAATTTATTGTTATCACTGTATTAAGGGCCATTAGTTTAAACAAATTTTTGGAACAAATGGACTGATTACATTTTTTGTTGTTATAAAATATGACTAAAAAAATCATTTTTTAATTGTTTAAAGACGTTTTTTGAATTATTTTATTGTTCAAAAAAAACCTATTGTCTTAAAATTAAAGATTCGCGATGCTCTAAAGATTTTTTTTATTCATATTTAATTTGTTTATTAAAAAAACATTTTTTTATAAACATTTGTCGAATATTTATATATTTTTTAGATTCAGAAAAAAATTACAAAAACAATCATATGCAATAAAATTGTTTGTCTATTTTTTAAAGCATTTTTCATTTTGGTACATTTAAAAAATCAACGGTTATATTTTTCAAACTATTAGAGATACGGTAATGGACATTCCAAACGACTTTATAGAGAATAAATGTATCTTTCGAATTAGCCCATGAACAAGTTTGTAAATATTGTTGATCATCAGTTACATGCATTTGTTTATAAAAATCGATGGTTTCTTTTGTATTTTTCGATCTTTCATGACTTATAACTTATTAACTATTGAAGATAGAGCAATAGGGCAAGAATCAAGTAAAAAAATATCTACCAGAAAAATTTTGGACCAAACCAATATTTCTAATAGTTTAAAAAATACATGAATGTTATTAACAATCATCTGATTTCTACTGCGTTTTATTTTCTCATTTATATTTTCATATCTGAGTCGCATGTTTTTTATTGTGAATAAGTTATAATATAACATTATTTAAACTCTTAGAAATTAATCTTGTGTTAAGTATTTACCTTCTGCTTTTTTTGTAAATTCTAACAAGCGAAAAAATAAGAGCATTATATTAGTATATTATGATAGAAGTGTAAAAGTGATCATTTAAAGCACGCGCAACGAGTTTGAGGGAACGACGCGGAACGGAGTGCCCTCAACGTTGCAAGTGCTTTAAAGGCACTTATACACGTGTATCATTTACTTGAAATAGTTGTTTTATATTTTTGATGTAATGTAACACATAAATAAAAAGTTGGACTGGTTTTTGTTACCTAGCAACCTTTAAAACACGGCGTGTTTTAATTTTGAGATTTCACACGCTTTTTAGTTCATAAAACAAGGATTATGATGCAGGTATGATAAAAAAGACATTACGTAAAGACCTTCTGGAACACAACTGCCAAAATATGTTGTATTGGAACAAATCTTGTGAATAAAAAAAGCGTTCTATAACAAAGCTGCACTTTTAATATCTAATAAGTAGTAGTAGGTAGGTAATGCTGTTTCCTTTTATTGTTATTTTTTTCAAAATTTCATCAACAAAGCTTTTGTCGAGTGGTTTTATAATTCGCATTTTACAATATGCGAATTTGACTAATTGTTTTGTATGACAAGCTTACAAGCGTTAAATACATTTACTGAACAATAATAGTTTGAAGTTATTTAAAAACATGCAGGGCAGTCAAAAAACTTCTCAAGTATGTTAAATAAACTATAAAACATTTAACTTACCAGCAGAGTCATATCCTCGATATTCTAGTCTCTTCAATCCATTTACCAAGAGCTCCAAAATTTCCTCCCTTTTCTTCGGAGTTAGGTAATTCAGGTAGGCGAAGATTCCTGGAAAGAGAAAACAAAACTATGAAAATTGAATTGGACCGACAGAAGATGCAATATTCGAATTATCATCTCATATTTACAAAGCCTTGGACATATCTAAACCATCACTTTGCATCTTTGTCGACCTATTCAAAGCATTCGATACCGTTTGCCACACAAGACTCCTTGACAAATTGAGAATATTGGTTTGCGTGGTAAAGCTTACGATCTACTGAAATCATATTTATCGGAACGACAACAAGTGGTTGATATTGATGGTGTAGTAAGTAACCCTAGAACAATAACTTACGGCGTTCCTCAAGACACGATATTGGGCCCCCTACAGTTTACCATATATATAAAGAGCTTGTTAAAATCACAATCCGAAGGAAATATCTTGAGTTTTGCTGATGACACAGCAGTCTTTTACATACATCATTCATGGCAACAACTCAAAAGAAAAGTAGAAAAAGACTTCGCCAATATCATCAGATAGTTGCAATATAATAAACTTACACTGAATGTAGAAAGGACGAAATATCTACCATTCACTTCCTACGTCAGTCACCGACCGACCGTTAAACATAGATCAACATACATCCATTCCTGAAGCCACTTCCATAAAATACCTGCGCATAATAATTGACAGACACATGAAATGGAATCATCATAACATATCTAACTAACAAAATGAGAGGATTTCTATCAAGATTCAAATTATTGAAAGAATACCTAGATGTTACCCACATGAAAACAGTCTACTACGGACTAATACAGTCCCATCCGGTATAATAGGTTGGGGAGGGGTTAATGATGAACATTTGAATTGCTTGAATATCGTACAAAAAAAAAATATAATAATAATCTTAGATAAAGAAAGAACTTACTCAAGCGATAAACTGTACAAAGAAAGTGGAATAATTGTCAAAAAATGTAACTTAAAATATACAAAAACGTAATCAAAGTAAAACCATCTGAATATAACACAAGGAGACGAAAGCCATAGTATTATAGCTCCAAAATGTTTTAAACTAGTGGGACAAAGACAATGTAGTTATCTGGGCCCAAAAACTCGAAATCATTCCTACTTACAGTAGGTATGTTCAAAACCCAAATTAAAAAATGGATAAGTACTTATGACAACAAACTATTTAGAAAAATATGACAAATAGAAAATTCTGGCAAATCGTTAATGAAGTGATATGGAATTATTTATTGATATTTACCATAGAAATATTTACTGGGATAACTATTTTATGATACTTAATATTACGAAACACCTGAATATGACCTTACCCGACTGTGATACTTTAGAAAAGCCTGAATATGAATATATTGATTTCCCTATTATTATCGAAAACAGACTTGAACACTTTCACGATTGTAAAATGAAACAAATTTCTTGTACTAGTTTTAGTTGTAGTATAGGTATGTGTGTTTAAATTTGTAAATTTTAGATTTAAAATTTTTAACTTTTCATGGTAGATTGGCTATATCACACACAAGTAATAATTACTAGTAATTGTTACTTCAGTGATGCCTCTGTTTATTTACTTATATACTGAACTTCATGTAACTGCATTGTATTTCCTTCTTTTTTTGTCAAATAAACATTATCAAGAACTTACGAAAGCAACGATTTCGAGGCCAGAAATTTTGGTAGCGAACAGAAAATTCAATCGAGAAAATCATCAATTTGTACATCTATAAGTAGGTTATGCCAAATTTTAACAAAAATACGAAACAGAGATCATCTGACTACTCCGATGAAATCATCTGCATGCAAACAAGTGAATGCATTCGAGAGGACCAGAGGTGACATATAGTGTAAACAAAATTGGCCCCAGCACTGAACCCTGAGGGACTCCAATTCCAATCGGGAGTTCGCTAGAAGTAAATGCAGTTTTTGTTATTGTTATCCATGTGATTCATTTTGATTTTCTGAAAACATTCCTCCAGCGAATCCAGATTTTTTTTCATGGTAGCTATAGATAGACGGAAATCATGCTGATATTCAACACTTGTGTTGTTTTTCTCCATAAAACTCAATAGTTGTTCCAAAATCAATAAGTAATCGGGCGATATTTTTACAAATTTTGTAAATTCCCTTTTTTTATAAATGGCTGAAACAAGAGTGTTTTCAATTCTGGTGGAAGACATCCTCACATTTGATGATCAGATTTGCGATATATTTATGATAAAATCTGAGATACCGTCTGGGCTACAAGTATGCTTATCAGAAATTAGAAATGCTTTATTGTCATAAAATATAAAATTTTGTTGACAAAGCTACTTAGAACTAAGATATAAATTGATACATACACATTTTTAAAACCAGCACACTGTATAAGTTAAAATAAGATAATAAAAAATTTAAAAAATTAAAAAATTCAACCATTTCACAAAAATAGACAATGAAGGACAATATAAAATGATAAAACTCTAAGTATAGTAGAGGGTACACAATGAATCTAAATTCTCAGGAATTTACATTATGAGTTGTGAAGTTGTCAGACAGGAATTCATTTGAATTGTAATAGACTCCCCGAAGAAGTTTTTAGGCCTCTTTACGAAAATTTTCATTGCTTCTTAATTTCCTGATGGGAAGAGGAAGATGGTTGAATAATTTTTTTCCATTGTAAAGTATGGAGGATTTGATTTGTGAATTTGTGGGGATAGGAAGACTGATATTATTTATGAGACGGGTTTCATAATTCGACTGATTGATCATAATGTTGTCCTTGTAGTTTTTGTGAATCAAACAAACTGTTTCTAGAATAAAGAGGCAAGCTAGGGGTAAAATTCTTTGTGATGAAAAAAAGAGGTCTACAAGAGTCTCGTATTCCTGCTAAGAGCCCCTTTCTGTAGTATAAAAACTGCATTTGTCAAAGTTTGAGAACTTGTACCCCAGAAGCATATCCCATAGCGCAAGTGAGATTCACAGAGTGCAAAATATGCATTTCTAGCTGATATAGAATCCATGGTGGAGGAGCTAGTCCTTATGGCATAGCAAATTGAGGAGAGTTTCCTACACAGTTTGCTGATATGGTCTTCGAATCTCAAGTTATTATCAATATGTAGCCCTAAGAATTTATTTGCTACTTTGGAATTGATGATTTGTTCATTGAGCGAATGAGCGAAACAGAATCAATAGTGCATTTGAATGTTAAAATATTGGTTTTTGAAATATTGAACGTTAATAGGTTAGAGTTGCACCACTGCTTGACTTTTTCCAGATCGTTTTCAATATTGTTATGTAAAGCCACCACGTTGCTATTGTGCCAAAGTAAAGATGTATCATCTGCAAAAATAGTAAATTCACCATCAATGGGTAAATCAGCTAAATCATTTATAAACAGTAAAAATAATAAGGGACCGAGCACAGACCCTTGTGGTACCCCGTATTCAATTTCCTGTTCGGCAGATGTCACCCTATTGAAACTAACCTTTTGCACACGGTCTGATAACTATGATTTGAACCATAATAGAATGTTTCCTCTAAAACCATAAATTTCAAGTTTATGCAACAATATGTTGTGATTGACGCAGTCGAACGCTTTTGACATATCGCAAAAAATACTACAGCAGCAACCTAACGACTATTCAGTTGAAGATAAAGTTCCTCCAGTAAAGCAAACATTGCATCGTTTGTACTTCTTGAAGCACGAAAACCAAACTGTTTCGAGTGGATGAGTTTATTTTTCTCGAGAAAGCACATAATATTCTTTTTTTCCTCGGTTTTTCAATGAGTTTTGCCAAGGTTGGTAATAAAGAAATGGGTCTGAAATTCGCAGGTGAAATTTCAATTTGTGTTTTATAATATATGGCACCAGATATAGGGGAACGTAATATACTGCTGGCGGCACTTTTAAGGAGCATTCATAAAGAATCGGGAATTTCTACGAGCTATGAAATGATATTATTTTTCCGATTGATAATGATATTTTCGTTACGTTCAATTTCAAGCTATATCAGTGATAATTAGGCGTTTTGGGGTTTGAACTCATAAATAAATAGTAATATTTTAATATAGGCGCATTTCAAGAACTATTAATCAGAGTTTTTAAAGAATGTTTTCCCAAACGGAAAATAAAAACGAAAAATCGTGGATTACTCAAGGCATTAAAATTTCTGCTAACAACTTGAGATCATATTTTTCTGATGAATTTTTAATAACATATTTCAACAAGTAACGCCAAATTTACAGACGTGTAATTAAACATGCAAAATAAATTCCTTACAAGAATAGAATAAACAAAGCTGAAAATAAAACTAAAGAAAACTGGGCCATAGTGAATAATCTGAGAGGTAAATCAAACTCCCTTCCTCAACAAGTCAACATAGATCCCGATACCCTAAATAACTTTTACTGCACAATTACTGAAAAACTAACCTCATCCCTCGTTCCTACATCAAATCCAATGGATTATCTAAATAATGTAAATATACCCAACAACTTTCATATTGAAGATACAAATTTTTGGAGCGAAAGAAATCTTGCAAAAATAAAAAACAAAAAGTCAACGGGAATTGCAAATTTCAGTTAACATTTTAAATATAATTCCCAATTTGCTTTGAATGCACTAGTTATGGCGATAAATAAATCCTTTGCACTTGGAAACTTTCCTTCATGCCTAAAAACAGCTCTTGTAATCCCTCTATTCAAAGGTGGTAATTCAGAAGATCCTAGTAACTTTAGGCCAATTTCCATGCTCTCAACACTCTCAAAGATCATAGAAAAACTGATGAAAAAAAAGAGTATTAGCTTTCCTTTATACTTATAAAATATTAACCAACTCACAATTTGGTTTTCAGAAAGCAAAAGACACAAATGATGCAATTTTTTCCTTTCTTGGAACATGTCTATACACATCTCAACAATGGGGAAAGTCTAGTTGCAGTATTCTGTGACTTTTCCAAAGCTTTTGATTGTATAAGTCATGAACTTCTTTTGCAAAAGATGTACTGCTATGGTTTTAGAGGAGTGTGTAATGACTGGTTTAGGTCTTACATAAGTGATAGAAAACGGCTAGTAAATTCAAACGGAAAACTATCACACACCAAGGATATCTTATGAGGCGTTCTACAAGGATCAGTTCTGGGTCCGATTCTTTTCCTTATATATTTAAATGACCTAGCTACTCTCTCGATTCAAGGAATTTTTACAATCTTTGCGGATGACACCACTCTCCTTTGGCATGGAAAAAATAGTATACTTATGAAAGAAACGATTACTAGTGATTTGGAAGTTGTAAAAAAATGGTGTGACGCAAATTACTACTGATATTGATAATTTATACTTGAATGGTCTTATTCTTGAAAATAATAATACCCAATCCAAATTCCTAGGAATTTCCATAGATAATAAACTAAAATTTGACCAGCATATTTCAGCATTAATACAAAAATTGTCTTCAGGATGTTATGCAATCCGAATCATTTCATCTGCATCTGCAGTCAACAACTCTTTCATTCAGTGTTTGTTTTGCAAAAGCGAGCAGTTAGATACTTATAAGAGAAAAAATTATCACTGCTACTTGTATTTTCATTCTAGAAACTGTCTAACATAATATGGTAGAAATTCCGAAACATACAATTTACGTAACCAGGCAAGTAACAGAAAATAAAATACCTCTTCTGTTCCAAAAACAAGTCTGACAAAAGATTCTTTATTCTATGAAAGTAAAAAGTTGTATAACCATTTACCATACGAAATCAGAAAGGAAAAAAAGCTATAAAAAGTTCAGAAACATTGTTGAAGAAGTCCTTGAAACAAAAGCGTACTACAATCTTGATGAATATTACAATGAAACCTTGCTGTGATTAATATTTTTATATTGTTAACAATTACACACCTATATGTTGAAGCTTATCTTATCCGGTAATATCTTATATTTTTATTCTATGACATGTGAACTTATGTTCAAATTATGTGATTCTTGTACTTGTGCTTTTTTTTCTCTTATTTAAATTATACAAACTATATTTTTTAACAAGCTTTGTCAATAAGAAAGTTTTTCTTAGACAATAACGTATATTTCTCACTCTCTCTCATGTAGGAGTAGTGGAAAATGATTTGGATCAAGCTTTCAAATGAGGTATTACTTGCCATACAATCATATTAAAAATCAATTTTCAACATGCCTCCGTCCACTATTTTCAATGATTTCGTCACAGACTACAATAAAAAGAGTTTTAGGTGAACCTTAGTTGAGTTACCTAAAAGTTTATAAATTTCAGTTTTATGGTTCAGAAAAATAGGTCGAAAGGACTTTTGACGTCCACTGTATATTAATAACTACAAAAACTAGTAAACTATATATTTAGTAACTGCTCACTGATGTCTTAAATTTGTAAAACTCAGTCCTGCTACACATTTTATCGATCGGTACTCACTGACTATGTATAGTAATATACTATTGTGACCACTAGTTGTTTCATTCTAGTGATTGAATGTATTAACTGTTCCGTTCTTCAGGAAAATTGATGCCGTTATTGAGTAGATGTGCTTGGAATAAATAATGAAAAAACAATGACGAAGATGAACTCAGTGTAAGTACTTTCATATTATGGCGAATTGTAACTAATTTCCCAAGATATGTAAGCGATATTAGTTGTGAAAAATTGTATTTCCTTCTAGACATGCCAAATATTATCTTTGAGAATACTGTTCTGATGGTTTTCGGGGTGTAAATAATAGTAAATTACGTATCAAGTGTTAAAAATAATAGTTTGAAAAAACTAAAAAACACGCTTTTATAGAAAACCAGACTAAAAAAATAGAAAATAAGAAAAAAAAAAAATTTATTAAAAAAAAGAGTGGGGTGCATAGTATCGCCTCGGTGTGTAATGTACTATATAATTATTGATACCATGCACCCCACGCTTTTTTTTAAATTTTAAAACAATTTTTTTTTTTTTTTCTGGTTTTCTATAAAAGCGGTTTTTTAGTTTTTTCAAACTATTATTTATTTCCTACTTTTTAGTGTGGTTTATTTATAAAAACTATTATTTTTATAATTTTTTTGCAAATTAAAAAATGGAATAATCTTATCAAATTAGGTAATCCTAATCTCCGACCCCAAAAACCCCATAATCACCATAATCACAAAACTCGTCCACCATTTTGGGAGCCGCCATTCGAATTTCTCAATTTTGACAAAAGAATCATAATTTCGACCCGAAAACCCTCAGATACCAATTTTGAAGGAATCACCATAATCACAAAACTCGGCTGCCATCTTGAATTTTCCAATTTTTAGAAAGAATCATAATTTCGACCCCAAAACCCCCACATACCAATTTTGAAAGAATCAGACCATAATCACAAAACTCGGCCGCCATCTTGAATTTTCCAATTTTTACAAACGAATCATAATATTCGATCCCAAAAACCCCCACATACCAATTTTGAATAGAATCAGACCATAATCACAAAACTCGTCCACCATTTTGGAGCCGCCATTTCGAATTTTTCAATTTTGACAAAAGAATGATAATTTACGACCACGAAAACCCTCAGATACCAAATTTGAAGCGAATCGCACCATAATCACAAAACTCGGCTGCCATCTTGAATTTTCCAATTTTTAGAAAAGAATCATAATGTTCGACCCCAAAAACCCCCACATACCAATTTTGATGAAGCGAATCGCACCATAATCACAAAACTCGGCTGCCATCTTGAATTTTCCAATTTTCACAAAAGAATCATAATATTCGACCCCAAAAACCCCCACATACCAATTTTGAATAGAATCAGACCATAATCACAAAACTCGTCCACCATTTTGGAGCCGCCATCTTGAATTTTTCAATTTTGACAAAAGAATCATAATCTCCGAGCACAAAAACCCTCGGATACCAATTTTGAAGCGAATCGGACCATAATAACAAAACTCGTACGCCATATTGGAGCCGCCATTTTGTTTTTTCTTTACACAAAACTTTCTTAATGCATTGTCACCGGAATTATGTACACCTGCCAAATTTCAAATCATTCGGACGTCTGGAAGTGGGTCAAAATCGCGCCTAAAGGAGTCGGTTACAAACAAACAAACAAACAAACAAACAAACATACAAGTGAAGCTAATATAAAGCGTGTAAAAAGCATAATGCGTAATTACTTTACAACACGCAGTACTTTACCTACGGCCATATACAGTGTGCCAAAAAAGTCTGGACTACTTTTAATATTTTCATTATTATTAGGTATATTGTAAATGATGCTTAAACACGTCGATTTTTTATTTTAGTTGTCGTTTTTTGTTGTTCGTTTCATGTATACTTAGCTCCTGAATTTTATAATCGGTTGCCCATAAACATTAGAAATAATAACAAATTGAACATTTTTAAGAAACAATATAAAACATACATTGTCACCAACCTCGAAACATTCAGAAATATCCTCTAATACCTATCAACAAGCAGTAATAAAATATTTCAAATTTTAATTTATATTTGCTATACATTTTATATTTTAATCACATATTTATGTTATGGCAAATTAAGTTTATGATTGCAATTCAATTAACTAACTATATGCTCCGTGTGCAATCTTAAGGCACATGCAGGTGTTGTAACACCTAGGTGCATACAATAGATTGTATAAATGTATATGTCAGAAAATTATTAGATTATCCTAGAAACAATACTAATGGACCGAACATTGTAAACATGGTAATCATGTAGTTATTGTAAATTGTTAACTGAAATTGTTAATTGTAATTATAAATTGTAAATTGTATTGAATCTATGCAATGGGGTTCAATAAATAAATAAAAAAATTAATAAATAAAAAAATAAAAATAAATAAAAAAATATAGAGATATCTAAAAACTAGTTGTGACAGGGTACTTCATTTCTTTTTTAGTTAATTAATGGAAAAAATCTATTATAGTTTGGATGACTTTTTTATTGACTCAATAATTTAGTGATATATACCTAAATCTTTTTGTAATTAATTGTCTCTATGGTTTGAATTTTTTACCTTAGATGTTTATACTAATTTTATTGTAACTTTATCCTTTGTGACCATGATTTATTGACGCAATATTTTAGTGATATATTATACTTAAATGTTTTGTAATTAATTGTCTCTACTCGTTTAAAATGTTTTATTTTTTTACCTTTTTTTTTTTTTTTTTTAACCGATTTCTTCTGAATACAATAAAGTATATATTGATTGATTGATATACCATCCTGAATGTCTGTAAAATTTTTTTAGCGTTGATTTTACTTGGCTAAATCATTCGTTGCCATTTTTGCCATTGCCATGACGTTCGGAGGAGTTAAATTTTCGTTCTCACTATCACTTGACATATTGAACATGTAGGTATTCTTTTTTAAACAGTATGTATCTTATAATTAGAACTTATTTGTCTTTCAATAGAGTTTGTTTGTATTATTTTGATTTTGACAGTTGACGGGCGATTGCGCGATTACGACCTACTTGCGGAATTATTAAATGTTCCGTTTACTTTTACCTATAAATTTTAATATATTCAAACTATGCATTTAGTTCACGAAAACTGTGCGATTTGCTTACCGTGCATGCGTAATGAGCTATTTACTGAGGCTGTGTGTCGTGTGTTTTTGCCTATTTTCTACAGTGGTCGTAGGTAAATATGTTTACAAGCTTTCATTTAACTTGCTTCGTTCATATGTCAGTCATTATTTCCGGTTCAGAATTTGTAATCCATTTTTGGAGCACTTGCCGACATCCGATTGAGGTGAAATTTGGCAGGTGTTCAGAGTTCCCGGTGACAATGCATTAGAGAAAAAACAAAATGGAGGCTCCAATATGGCGTACGAGTTTTGTGATTATAGCACGATTCTATTCAACATTGGTGTGTGGGGGGTTTTTGGGGTCGGATATCATGATGTTTTTGAAAGAAATTCATTAATTCAAGATGGCGGCTCCAAGATGACGACGTGTTTTGTTATTATGGCCCGAGTCCATTCAAAATACCTAGGTTATTCTGTGGGGAGCAGATTCAAAATCTTGCCACGCAAGAATACCAACTTTACATTCGCAGCAAGCTTTTGGATCTGCTACTCATAGTATAACCTAGATCAAACAATTAAATAAATTATTTTTTTCTTTTTAGTGCATTTGCCTAAAAGCTTGTCTTAATTTTTATTTTATTCATTTTTATTAACTTTATTTTTACCATACCGAGACAACTCGTAAATTTTATGAATTGAGATATGTATACCTTTTTTTTTAAATCTCAAAATTTTCCTTTTTTTTCAAAATTTTGGGATTTATTCTCAAAATTTTTGCCTTTTTTAACCGACGAAACCAAAAAGGAGGAGGTTCTCTAGTCGACGCGTATATTTATTTTTTTTATAATTTTTTTTTATGTATTCCGATAATTCTTTCTTCAGTGGATAGGGTGTACTTCGAAGTTGGTCCCACTTGAATTTGAAAGATGAAATCCACCCCTAAGGGTAGCAAAATGAAGGATATTGATCACTCACCCTCTGAATTCTGGTCCGTTAACTGATTCTATCAGGCATACCTTTGTACTGGGTTCTTCGATTTGGATGGTTCTTTTTTTAATAGAAAGGGTATACCTTATGTTTGGATTTCGAATGAAATTATCCACCCCACGGGTGGAAAAATAAGGGAAAAATGATTTTTTACTTTTGAATATTGGCACACACATACGTAGTTGACAATGACAGATCGCTACTGACATTATTTTTGTTCCACTTCCGTCAAAATCATATTCTATGAGAGGATGGAATGATATAAAAAGTAATGAAATAAACTAACCAGAACAACAAAAATAATTTATATTACAACAAATAGTAAAAGTAGATAATCATATCATATTTTACTGGTAATAGTTGAAGTAAGGTGGGTAAGTATTTTGGAAGTAATAAAAAAACAAGTAGGTAGTAATTAGTAGATTTTAACCACGAAAAATTGAAAAATAAAAACTTTTCAACGAAAAATTAAACCGACGAAATACGGAACTAAAAAGTAAAAAATAAAATAAACCTTCTTAGTCTCAGTAACTAAGCTCCTAAACTGATGTAAGTAACTGATTTTGAGGCGGCACCAAACGAACAATCAACGAAGATCATTAAATTACTTCAAAAAAATTATCAGAATGTCACCGCGCAACTCGATGCCATCATTTTACGCCTTACCTAATTCATTTGCTTGTTTGTTTGGCGCCGACTCAAAATTAGTTACTTACATTAGTTTAGGAGCTTAGTTACTGAGACTAAGAAGGTTTATTTCATTTTTGACTTCTCAGTTCCGTATTTCGTCGGTTTAATTTTTTGTTAAAAAGTTTTTATGTTGAGACATCCTTTGTTTTTATACATATATTTGGCAACGGTGAATAAGTTGTCTAATGTTATGCGTTTGGCCTCGACAAAGAGAGATTTTGTTGGTTAAGTATATTTTATACCATAGATTATTCTTCTTAAAATATTGACTTTTGCATTCTCAAAATTTTTAGATTTTTTCTCAAAATTTCGACTTTTATTCTCAAAATTTTCGATTTTTTCTCAAAATTTTGACTTTTTTTTCTCAAAATTTTGACTTTTTTATTCTCAAAATGTTGACTTTTTTTAATAGTCAACATTTTGAGAAAATATCCCAAAATTTTTGGGAAAAAAAGTAAAAATTTTTAGAATTCAATAAAAAAAGATACTGGTAGGATGGCGCCAATACGCTGTCGTACAAAAACAATTGTTGGCCCTCTACTACTCTCTAGCAGAATATGTCATCAGGTAATGCATCATATCATGTGGAGGAATGTACCATAATAACTTGGGATACATCCAAACCGCACAATTTCGAAAAAAAAAAAGAATTTTCCATCGACACACTTTACGAAGAAACAAAGTTGCTTGATGTAAGAGGCTCCTACACGTATTCTTGTTTTTTTATGTTTTACCGTAGAAACGGATATGAAACAGTCAACAAAAAAAAAATACCAGATCTGTTGACCGTGCACTTGTCATTGCTTAGAAAAAGACACTCTCAACGCTTCGGTCCCAAACTTCTCAATTGTTTGCTGCTAGATATTAAAAACAAATCCGAAATACAAATAAGCCATAAAAAATGTCATATAACTGCTAATAAAGCTGTAATTCATGATAGTATATTATGCAACGATCATGTAATGATAGCTATTAATACATGAGCACGAGGTAAGTGCCTTCGGCTCGTGTCGTAAACCGTGTGCGAGTTTATTAATAGCCATTACATGATCGTTGCATACACTATTTTCTACGACCAATAAATAATAAAATAAAAAACTTTTAACAAAAATTAAACCGACGAAATACGGAACTGAAAAGTAAAAAATAAAATAAACCTTCTTAGTCTCAATAACTAAGCTCCTAAACTAATGTAAGTAACTAAGTTTGAGTCGGCGCCAAACAAACAAGCAAATGAATTAGGTAAGGCGTAAAATGATGGCATCGAGTTGCGCGGTGACATTCTGATAATTTTTTTGAAGTAATTTAATGATCTTCGTTGATTGTTCGTTTGGCGCCGACTCAAAATTAGTTACTTACATTAGTTTAGGAGCTTAGTTATTGAGACTAAGAAGGTTCATTTTATTTTTTACTTTTCAGTTCCGTATTTCGTCGGTTTAATTTTTTGTTAAAAAGTTTTTATTTTTCAATTTTTTGTGGCTGAAATCTACTAATTACTACCTACTTGTTTTTATTATTTCCAAAATACTATACCCACCTATGATTGTGACGGATGTGGAATAATGAAAGTAGCGATCTGTCATTGTCAACTACATATGTGTATGCCAATGTTCACAAGTGAAAAATCAATTATTCCCTATTTTTCTACCCGTAAGGGTGGATAATTTCATTCAAAATCCAAATATGAGGTATACCCTAACTATTAAAAAAAGAATCATCCAAATCGAAGAACCCAGTACAAAGTTATGCCTGGTAGAATCGGTTAACGGACCAGAATTCAGAGGGTGAGTGATCAATATCCTTCATTTTGCTTCCCTTAGGGGTGGATTTCATCTTTTGAATTCAAATGGGACCAACTTCGAAGTACACCCTATGCACTGAGAAAAGAGTTATCGAAATCGGACGTCTCAGTAAAAAGTTATGCATAAAAAAAAATATATACGCATCGACTAGAGAACCTCCTCCTTTTGGTTTCGTCGGTTAAAAACAAGAATTTCTGGTAGTGTACAAGATAATTCTTCACTGCTCGACATACTTATAGGTACTTTTGTCAATTAAAATTAAATGTCAAACCAGTAATTAGAAACATACCACTTGATTATCCCCAAGTACGTGTTTCTATAGGCCGAAAATTCGTTTCATAATGAAAAGTACATGTTTTTATTGGCCAAAATCTGTTTTGAAATGAAAATCCGTGTTAAAATCTATTAATGTATTAATAAATCGGTAGCAGATATTTAATTCGCGTATTATAATACAGGAGTAGAAAAAACAACAACCCAACATAATAATTCTCCATTTTCCTCTAACCAGTTTCGAATAATATAATCTGATTTTTCTTTAGAAATATGTGTATCACAATCCGTCCCCCTTATTGAAGTTGACTGCAAAAGAACATCACAAGCACACTTATGCTTTAGAGATTACTCGAAATGGAAAAAAAAATTATTGTAACATGTAAAAAAACTGAGGAGAAATTGTTAATACATTTGATTTGAAATGTATTTCCAAGTATTATTCAATGATTAGGAAGGGAAAGTTTATTTCTGAGAACAATTTCGGATCCTCGGTAAATATTTTCGTCGAGAAATTTGGTGTCAGGTCAATTGAAAATAGGTTGACTAGGGATAATAGTATCACTTTGTTTGTAGGTGGATTTATCCGGTATATTTGTCTTTGTAGATAATGGGAATGTGTGTCAACTTCTAATTTCATTGCCACCAAGTGTTGTCAAACATAAATGAAATTATAAATGCGAAAAGCAACTCTATCAATAAAATATATTTTTATATTTCATGCAAATAGTTTAATTATCGCAGAACGCTTTCGACCTAGAAGGTCATCTTCAGCGCATGCTGATCAGGTTATCTCAATGTAAAATTGTATATATCCAAGTTAAAATATTATAAAAGTAATTCTGCCTGTCTCTTTGTTTGTTACCTTTTCACGACTAAACTTCTGAACCGATGAAATTTGGCAAAAAGGTAGCCTGGGACCTGGAGATGGATATAGGCTTCTTTCCATTCTGAATATTTAAATGTTGTAAAATGCCTTTGTCAGACATAAAACTGATAATGATGTGATATATTAATTAAAAAAATTAACAATATTTGTTCGATTTCTCATATTTTGTTAACTTTAGAAATTTATAATTAACAAAATAATCAACTTTTAAACAATTTTATAGCGTGATATTAAACATGTAAAATGTGCTCCAGGAAGCAAAAAAATTATGGAGTCGTTCTGTGAACAATTCGATTTTTAATAAAATCGACGATTCCAAAAAAACTTCTTAATCAACAATAGCCTCACATTATCAAAATCCAATAAAAAAAATCACATTATTTCAAGTGTTCAAATGATACTTTTTTTATTCATATTTAATAGTATAAAAAAATATTTCATGTGCATTAGTATAAAAAAATATTTCATGTGCATTGCTCTCTCGAGAGGTGCTGTACTCCTGCATTAGCGCCCACGCGGAGCCCTATTTTCAGCGTTGAATTAAAATTATAAATAATTGAGATAGAATTCCGAGAGTAGGAACTTTTTCATGGAAAATTTACTCCTTTTCAAGAACCTCTTTTTTTTACTTTCTCTATCATCAATAGTTTTTGAGCTATTACCAAAAAACGGCCTTATTAAATTTTGTTTTTGTTTAAAAAAAATTGCAAATTTTCGTCGGTGGAAAAAATCGAAAAATACATCTTTCTCAGAATGACATATTTTAGTAGACTTTTCGCAGGAAACTCACTTTTCGACTAGACGACGTTTTCGATTTGAGTAGAGATGTGGTGGCTGGCCATTCCATCAATTTAAACATTTAGCAGTTTACGCGCTTGACCAGGGTTGACTAGAACCGAGAAGGTCAGTTGTAAAAGCAAACGTCAAATACCACCATTCACGACATTCAGTGACAACCAATGTCATAAAATTTGAATTTTCTCAAACTCAGGATATGATTGCTGATGAAGGTTTTGCCGAAAAAAGAGTTTAGAACTTCTTTGGGTATGGTTGGAGAATGATTTGTAGAGTAAGGGTGTTGGAATATACGACGAATCTTGAAAACATCTTTACTGGCTTTGGTTTCCCTAAGAACGTTCTTCAATTATTAATTTTGAATTTTTGACTGTATGTCAAATATAATTAATAAATATATTCGAAGTAAAGTTCAAACTGCATATTCAAGAAATACATTCCTTTGTTAATTGGGTTCCTAGGCTTCAGAGCTCAGAACTTCTGAAACTCCTGGATTCAGGGATTGCAAAATGTAAACTTTTCCGTTTTCCAGTATATAGTTTGACGCCAATACATTCCAAAACTGTACTATTAGAAGTTAAAAAAAATTTCTATCCCAACCTCCTCTCTCACAATTTCCTCACTTCGATTAGCATAGCACTCCCAGTTTGTTGATTCTGGAGTAGAATATGTAATGAAGCAACTTGTCTTCACGCGAATTATCAGGGTTGGCTAGTACCGAGGTCAGTTGTAAAAGCAAACATATAGACGTCAAATACCACCATTCCCGACATTTAGGGTGGGTATTATAAAACTATTTCGACAGATAACTAGAAGTTAACTTGTGGATGACGTCACATGTTAAAGTTAACTTCAAAATGTAGCAGTTAACTTTATCGGGTGGAACGGGTGTCGGTTAAAGTTAACTTTGTAGAAAATGGTGGTTTTCGATCGTCGACAATTCTCCTGCTCCTGTCAATATTGCATATGAGTCATATAACCTCAATTTTATTGTTTTGATTTTCGTTTTCGCAAAATGTTAGCAAACGATATCCACGTTATTTTTGAGGAACTTTTGACCGATGATGAAGAAGATGCTGTGAATATTGTTGAAGCCCCTCGGCGACAAAGGATATTTAGGAATCGGTTAGACCATTTCACCTTGTGGAAGGAAACATAATTTAAAAACCGATTTCCACTATCAAGAGAGTCTGTACGCTTGGTAATGGGGCACATTGAAGCAAATTTACAAAGACCAACTAATAGGTCAGCATTTCTAGTACCTATTTTAATTATTGTAGAATTATACATATTTTTAGAAATCATCCTATATCGCCAGTAACACAAGTGTTGATTACTCTCAGATTTTATGCAACTGGTTCATTCTTGGTAGTTGCTGGAGATTTTGGAGGTATTCACAAGTCAACTGCTAGCAGTGTTATTAGAAAGGTCACATGGGAAATTGCATTGTTATCCTCTATTTACATAAAAATGCCAGAGACTTTTTGTGTAGTGTTATTCATTTCAAGACTCTAGTGAAGTGTTTGTATTTAAATCTTAAGACAATATCATTTGCGAAAACTCTCTTTGAAGGAGACAAAGTATGCTCTAAATTGCTTGCAGAAAAATCTTTTCGGGTTTCTGTAAGCTTAGTGAAGTCATCGGGAATTATTTTGAAGAAATGTTACACATTATTATTTGTGAATGTTCGAATTAAAAGTAAAACTAACAAAAACAGTTTTTTTATTTCATTTAAAACAAACAAGATGGTGTGAAAATGTGTCCTTATCACCTAGATAAACATATATAGTCACTCTTTTTCCATACTGTATGAATAATCTCGGTATGTCGAATAATATATCTTTTTTCTCTTCTTAACTCTTTTTTTTTCTTCTCAACTCTCTTCAAAGGTTCTCTTTTTAACTTTTTTTCTTGGCCACACACACAATAGTCAACATAATATTCACCAGGTAAACCAGAATTTCATCGAATCAACAATCACAAGAGATTCGACAAGTTTTAAGTGTACAATGGCTAAAATCATATTAACATTAATGTTTCGAAAAGTAAACAATGTGTCATCACCTAGATATACATGTTGTAGTGATATTCACTAAAATGACTTTTTAAAAATAAACTTTATTTTATACTTTGGTTACAAAAAATGATTTTGAATATGACAACTATTCGAAGTGCAAAATGGAAGTTTGAGATAGAAGTGACGTTCTACGGTTCTTGGGATCCTCTTATAGATGCGGTGGTGCTGACTCAGAACTGCGCCTTGTTTACGGCTTCTGGAGCCCAGGTGGATAAATGCTGACTTGGCTTTGTCCTATTTGCTCTTGCAACAATGTTGCAACTGCGTTGTGGAATTACTGCGTAGAATGCCTGGATTTTTGGATATAATATACATTCCATTCCATACTGTATGAATAATTTTCGGTATGTTGAATATATCCCTTTTTTCTCTTCTTAACTCTATTTTCTTTCCTCACAACTCTCTATGAAGGTTCTCTTTTTCACTTTTATCTTGCCCACAGACGATATAGGAGGATTTTGGGAAGGGACTGGATTCTTCTTCAAGAGCCCATCGTCTGTCTAAAAACTCGCTCAATCCTAGATTAGTCTGCACCAGAACGTTACGTTAATTTTCTCATTGAAAATGATGAAAACTTATTCCAGTACAACGGGATCGTTTTGCCAAGAGAAAAATTGTAGGTTACCTTTTTGCCTTCTTCTTCTTCTTTTTATTTAAATAATGGTACCTTTATAAAACTGACATTTTGAAGCTCAAGTTAACTTGACTGATAAAATGAAAGTTAACTTCAAAACATATTTATAATACCGGCCCTTAGTGACAACCAATGTCATAAAATAAACTCAGAATATGATTGGGAATTCAAAATAATGGATACTCTCTCTGGTGTCAATTTTTGAAACTATACATAAGTACATTGTTTACTTTTTGAAACATTAATGTTTATATGATTTTAGCTTATACTTAAAACTTGTCGAATCTCTTGTGATTGTTGACATTTAATAAAATTCTGGTGAATGTTCTGTTGACTAATATACGTCCTCGAGTGAAAAAAATTAGTGATTGAAGTTCAAATCATTATTGTTGTGTACCTCAATGTGACTTTTGGGCAAAACGATCCCGTTGTACTGAAATAAGTTTTCATCATTTTCCGTGAGAAAATGAACGTATCGTTCTGGTTTAGACTGATCTAGGATTGAGTGAATCTATAGACGGATGACAGACTCTTGAAGAAAAATACAGTCTTCCCAAAATCTTCCTTTATCGTCTGTGGCCAAAAAAAGTGAAAAGAGAACCTTCAAAGAGAGTTAAGAGAAAAAGGAGATATCCAACATACCGAAGATTATTCATACAGTATGGAAAAAGAGTGACAATATATGTATATCTAGGTGATAAGTGTTATGTATTTACTAAATAAAAGACACGACTAATTGTATTACCAACTAGTGATAGGACATTGCCAACTTATAATACTTACAAATGACATTATATGGTAAAACTTTAAACATTCTCAACAATAAGGACCATTTTCACATTATCTTGTTTGTTTTAGATGAAATAAAAAAAACAGTTTTTTGATGGTTTTATTTCAATTCAAACATTCACAAACAGTCTGTAGTTTTTTTTTAAATTATTCAACATAATAACTTTAGATGACTTCACTAAGCTGTCCAGAAACTACGAAAAAGATTTTTTTTGCAAGCAAATTAGAACATACTTTGTCTCCTTCAAAGTGAGTTTTTGCAAATTATATTGTCTTAAGATTTAAATACACCACTTCACTAGAGTCTTGAAATGAATAACACTACACAAAAAAAACTGGAAACGAATACAAAATGGAAATATTTTAAGAAAAACTCAAAACAAGTGTATTACCTCTAAAAATATGTGCTATAGCTCAATGGATTCGGAATGACGTCTAGAATGTATCTCGAGCATTTATTAGCACATAAAAAATTGATATTCAGTTTTTCGTTAATAACTCAAAAACTATTTATATTTTAGAACTTTTGAAAAAAGATCCTCAAAGAGGCATGATCGCAACACCGCCGGAAACAGTATATCACACAAAATATATTTTTTATAATATTAAATATTAATTGAAAAATTTGAAAAAAATATGGTGTCATCAGAACATATGAAAGAATAAAGCCCCGTTCGAAAAAAAATTATGCCGATTTTTCAAAAAGTTATACGATTGTTAATTAACTAATTTTTATCCAATCTCTGTCTTTACAAAAGTCGACATAAAAGTTTAAATAATTGACCTATAAATTGTTTGCTTCTTGGAGCCCGTGTTATATATGTATATATATATATATATATATATATATATATATATATATATATATATATACAGTGTGACCCATTTTTAATGGAAACACCCCCCTAAATTTGAAGTTGTAAACAGATTTCAATATTTTTTTTTTGAAATGTCAAGTACTAAAAGGTCTACCTTGGGACAAAATTTGAAATGTTTATTCCAATTTTCAGGGCATACTACGATATTTTTTCTTAGTCGAAAATCGAGATTTTTTATTAGCGATTTTTTTATTGAAGAAATCACTACGCCACTGGATTCAGAGTGCCTCTAAACAGATGTGACCAAAATTTCATGAAAAAATATTCATTAATAACAAAGTTATGACAACTCAAAAATTGAAAACTCACACAGCCAGTCACAAAAAACACCCTATATCAACAGATATACCCATGAGAATATTTTTTTTATGATTTCAACAATAAAGTGCCAACAGATGAAAAAAAAAACAAATAGCGTAAATTTGTTTAATGAAAATAACGGAATTACATTCATGTTTTCACGCAAATTAACTAAAACAAGCCAATTATTTTTCAATTTAAATTTAGTTCCAGGAAATGATATTAAGTTTACACTTAGAAATTTAAATGTACTATTGTCAACAATATTCACCTTACAATTCTTCGAATTATTTTGTGTCATGGCTGCAAGATTGAGCGTAAGAGAGAAAATTGAAATTGTACGCCTTTCGGGAGATGACGTTAGAAGTGCTAGAGAGGTTTGTAGAGTATTTAATGAGAGACATCCAGATCGTCCTCGTATTAGCTGCGGTACGGTAAATAAAATATTCAATGAAACTGGTGCAGTATCCAAAATGATGTTAGAAAGTAATCCTGTACAAAGACGAAACAGGAATGGCAGGAATGATCAAATCATTTTAGATTATTTCGGAAATAATCCTAATGCCAGTATAAGGAATGCCACCTTAGATTTGAATATTCCACGAGAAACTATTCGGAGATGTCTCAAGGCGAAGAATATTAAACCTTTCAAGCCAAAATTTTTACCTACACTGCAAGAAGGCGACGAAGCAAGACGTCTGGAATATTGTTTATGGGCCCAAGGGGAATATTTAAACAATATAAATTTCCTACAAAATATTTTATATACCGACGAAGCCACTTTCACTACAAATGGAGTAGTGTCATCACAGAATTGTCGCTATTGGGCAGCGAATAATCCTAACTGGGTAATAAACTGTAAAAGCCAGTATTCCCAAAAAATCAACGTCTGGTGTGGGATATTGAACAAACGAATTATTGGTCCTTTCTTTTTTGAGGAAAACATTAATGCGCAGAGGTTTCTAGAATTTTCAAACACAGAGTTTTGGGATGCTATTCACGAGCTGCCAATCAATGAACGATCAAATTTAATTGTCCAGTTAGATGGGTGTTCAGTTCATTATGCCAGAGCTGTGAGGCAATGGCTTAACGAACATTTTCCAAACCGATGGATAGGCCGTGGTAGTCCGTTTATAGAGTGGCCACCCAGATCTCCAGACCTCACAGTTTTGGACTTTTTTCTCTGGGGACTTCTCACACAAAAGGTTTACAAAAACCGCTCAAGAGATAGAAATGAACGTTGTGCAAGAATTCGTGTATGTGCAGATATTACCCCACAAGAACTAAGGAACCTAATCAGAAACATTCGTAAGCGCTACGACAAATGTATCGAAATACGTGGTGGATTAGTAGAGGCTACTAGAATATGAGTTTGAATTAATTGTTGCACTGAATCGAAACATTTCAATAATTAGTTTTCATAGTTACGTTAATTAAAAAAATTTCCTTCATTATTAGTTGAATTGTGTGAATGTAATTCCGTTATTTTCATTAAAAAAATTTACGCTATTTGTTTTTTTTTATCTGGCGGCACTTTATTTTGAAATATAAAAAAATATTCTCATGGTATTCTGTTGATATAGGGTGTTTTTTTTTAGCTGTGTGAGTTTTCGAATTTTTGAGTTGTCATAACTTTGTTATTAATGAATATTTTTCCATGAAATTTTGATCACACCTGTTTAGAGGCACTCTGAATCCAGTGGCGTAGTGATTTTTTCGATAAAAAAATAGCTAATAAAATATCTCGATTTTCGACTAAGAAAAAATATCGTAATATGCCCTGAAAATTGGAATAAACATTTCAAATTTTGTCCCAAGGTAGACCTTTCAGTACTTGACATTTCAAAAAATAATTAAAATCTGTTTACAACTTCAAATTTTAGGGGGGTGTTTTCATTAAAAATGGGTCACACTGTATATATATATATATATATATATACTCAACAAGATCACGTGATAAAAGTTTATTAAAGTGTTATATTTTGTTTGTTATAATTGTTTTAAATTAACAAAAAATTAAATATTAAAAAATATTTGTTAAAGAAATTTTTGTTGACAAATGTATACACCTTTTTTAAAAGGTTAAAACATAGGAAAAAAAATTGTTTACTTCATTTGTTAAGAAATTGTTTATAAACAAGTATAATATTTAAAAAAAGTATTTCTTACCATTTTATTTCTTACCATTTACAAAATGATGATTTAAAAAAAACAAAACCTTGAATAAATTTCTTAATTGTTTATAATGTTTTTTTTTATATCTCGTTTGTTTAAATAATTAATTAAGAATTTTTTTTCTCTTTGAAAATTATAACTAATATTTTTCTATAGGTATCCAAAAAAAAAATATATCATTAATTTAATTGTTTATTAAGTTTTTAAATTTCCCTTTTTTTTTTCCAAAAAAAAAAAAATCAAAAACAGCCATATATACAAAGTACTGAAAAAAATTGTCTTTCATTTTTTTAAACATTTTAAATATTACAATTTTTTTTAGTACTTTGTTATATATGGTTGTTTTTGTAATTTTTTTTACTTCCAGGAAAAAAATAAACCGTGGGTGACAAATTGTTTATAACAAATTGTTAACTTAATAAACAATGAAATTATTGATAAAAAAAAATTTTTTTTTTGTTAACCTATAGAGAAATGCCAATTATGATTTTTAAAGAGAAAAAAATGTCTTAATTAATTATTCAAACAAACGAAACATTAAAAAAACGATTATAAACGATTTAAAAATTTATTTAAGGTTTTTTTTTAATCATCATTTTGTCTTGACAATAAATTGGTAAGTAATAATTTTTTTTTAATATTATACTTGTCTATTTGTTTATAAACAATTTCTTAACAAATGACGTAAAACATTTTTTCCTACGTTAATTAATGCCATTGTTATAGTCTACTCGACAAGTTGAAAATGGTCTAAAATAGAGATACTGCTCTTAAAATTATGTGTGATAGCTCATTGGATCCAGAATAACACCTAGAAAAGTGTGCCAAAAGCGTGTACTAGCACATAAAAAATTGCAAAAGTTATAAACAATTGAAGATGAAAAAAAAAAGGCATTTCGTTTTTTGCCAATATTTCATGAACTATTGATATTTAAGAAATTTCAAAAAAAGATTCTGAAAGAGGAGAAAATTTCCAATCAAAAACTGAAAATGGGTCTCCGAGCGACATTTTTAGGTTGCGCGCGCGGCGTCAAAAGCGAGTACGATACATTAATTAATTTATTTAAGGTATTAAATATTTTTTTTTAATTTGAAAAAATTATGGTGTATTCGGAACACTATAAATGATTTATTCCCGTTGGAAATTTCACTAAAAGTTTATTTTTCAACAAGTTAAACGATTGTTAACTAACAAAATTTTCTCGAACTTCAGTCTTAATTGTAAATGAAAAAAAATGTTTAAATAATTGTCGTAAAAAAATTTCGCTTCGTTTTATAAACAAATTATTATTTCACAAATATTATGATTTTGAAAAAAAAAATTCCTTAATAACAATTTTTAATTGTTTATAATCGTTTTTTTATATTTCTATTGTTTAAATAATTAGTGAGGATTTTTTTTTCTAAAAATCATAATTGACAGTCCTCTATGGAGTAACAAAAAACAATTTTTTTTTATCAACAATTCCATTGTTTATTAACTTACCAATTTGTTATAATTTTTTTTTTAACTTTGTTAGATTTTTTTTTTTTAAATTAATTCCAAAAAAAAAAAATTGTTTTTTTTTTATACTTTTTATAAGGTTTTTAATTTGAAAAAAAAATTAAAAAGTTAAAAATTCATTTTTAACAAATTGGTAAGTTAATAAACAATGGAATTGTTAATAAAAAAAATTGTTTTTTTTTACTTCATAGAGGACTGTCAATTATGATTTTTAGAAAAAATTCTTAACTGATTATTTAAACAATAGAAATATAAAAAAACGATTATAAACACTTAAAAATTGTTATCAAGAAAAAATTTGTTTTTCAAAAATATTGAAATAATCAATTTGTTTATAAAAAATTTATCAACAAATGGCGGGAAATTATTTTTTTGCAAATCAATTTATATCTTGTATTGATAAAAAAACGATAATATGATAAATATGATAAAGAGATTGGATAAAAATTAGTTAATTAACAATCGTATAACTTTTTGAAAAATCGACATAAAAATGTTTTTCTAACGGGGCTTTATTCTTTCAAGTATTTTGATGACACCATAATTTTTTTAAATTTTTAAATTGATATTTAATTCAATAAAAAAATTATTTTGTGTGATATACAGCGGTGTTGCGCTCATTTCTTAACGGCCGTGCGGAGACCTATTTTCGGCGTTGAATAAAAATTATAAATAATGTAGATAGAGTTCCGGGAGTCGGGACTTTTGTATTGTAAATTTTCTCCTCTTCAAGGATCTTCTTTCAAATGTTCTTAAATAGCAATAGTCTATGAGTTATTAACGAAAAACTTAATATCTTTTTTTTAATCTCATTTTGTTAATAACAATTGCAATTTTTCATGTGCTGATAAATGCTCGAGATACATTTTTCTAGACGTTATTTCGAATCGAATGAGGTGTAGCACATATTTTTAGGACCGGGAACAAGAATTAACCCGTTTTTTAACTTGTTAATCAGAACAGACAGACAAACAATGTACTTATGTCTGGTTTGCATTTTCGCCACTCTGGCGCTGGCATCTAATTTTGAATTACCAATTGCTGATGAAGGTTTTGCCGAAAAAAAAAATCAAGAACTTAGAAGTTCTTTGTGTATGGTTGAAGAATGATTTGTCGAGTAATGCCGAATTCATATGACAGATTTTCGTGTTTGAGCTTGCAGCGTATTGTTTTCTGATTGGTGATTAAAAGACACAGACTGAGACGTTCTGAATCAGCAGCCAATCAGAAAACTCTACGCCATAAGCGTGAGCCGTCATGTGCACTCAGCTTAAGGGTGTTGGAATGTACGACGAATCTTGAAAGCATATTAACTGGCTATGGTTTCCCTGAGAACGTTCTTCAATTATATTTTGAATTTTTGACTGTATGTCAAATATAATTGATAAATTTAGTTCGAAACAAATGGATTCTAAGACTGTACTAATCGAAGTTTAAATTTTTTTCTACCCCAACCTCCTCTCTCGCAATTTCCTCACTTCGATTAGCATAGCACTCCCAGTTTGCGAAACAAAGAAAGGTGAAATATAGTAGGTACTAAACTTGCATTTCTTGGAGTGGCAGGCAATGTTTCTGCAAGCATTCGAAGCCGTGGAGGTCGACTTTGGAATTTCAGAATGTCAAGGTCGTCTTGGTCGACGTGTTCCTGAATCGAAAGTAATCGGATTCTCGACGACAATTCTATTTTTTGCTTTTTTTTGGTTCGTCGAAACAGGTTTTACGGAAAACAAATTAGGTGTTTTAATAATGGACAAATCATATATGGTTATATACTATGGAGTAGATTTCAATTAATCACTTTCCTTTTCCTTCAAATAAAGCCTTGAAAGATTACTTTTTATCATCGTGCCTATCACTGAAATGCGTATCAACCTCAAACAAGAATGTTGAAAAAAAAATTAAGACAAGCTTTTTTTAGTCCAAGACCCCAGAGCCGGCTAACCTACGTCATTTTAGCAAAGCTGAAATTTTGAATATGAATAGTTTGATATGTAGTTAAGAACACGTATGTGTCCTTGCTATCTTGAAAGCGGGTAGCAAGTAAAAAAGGTACATTTTACAGGTAGCAAGTAAAAAAGGTACATAAAAACCTTACAGTGGGTTTATACAGCGAATAAGATAAGGAATAGCATAAGGAATAAGACAAAAATAGACCTGTTTATACAGAATGATTAAATTAAATAAGAATTAAGAATCAACCAATGATATCACGGCTTTTTTGACAATGATATTCATGTCTTCTGTCAATTCAATTTGTTTTCTGGGCTCCCAAAACAAATTATTATCATTTTAAAATTTTACCCTTTTTTATTACCAGCCATTTCAAATTGCAAGTTTTTTGTTGTTATTTATTTTTTGTTGTGTTGAATAGATAATGGATGACGGTAAACAAACTGTGAAGACTGTCATAAAACAATTTTGTCTGCACATGCGCACTTCCATTTTCAAACTAAAATAAGATAAGAGTGAAAAATAAGTCCACTCTTATTTTATTCCTTATTTTATTCCAATACTTGTATAAACGTTCCCATTGAATTACGTATGTTCAACTTTCTTATCTTATTCCTCATGTTATTTTATTCGCTGTATAAACCCACTGTTACTCACGTTAAAGTATGGTAATATTTTGACACTTAATTTACCAAGATAGCCGAGCGGTCTAAGGAGCTAAATTTAAGAGATTTAAGCTCTGGACCTCGAAAGAGAGCGTGGGTTCGAACCCACAACCATCCTGACGTTTTTTTATTTTTTTTTCTTCGAAATTGAGAAATTATTTGTTTTGACTTTTTTTTTTGAATATTTCTCCCAAAACAAATCTTTTATCAATTTCCAAGGGAAAAAAAAAAAAAACCGTCAGGTGCGGCAGTTCGAACCCACGCTCTCTTAAATCTGTCAAAAATTGATTATCTCCGACCCCAAAAAAACCCACATACCAATTTTGAATGGAATCGGGTCATAATAACAAAACATCTTGAATTCATGGAATTTTTGACAAAAACATTATGACGTCCGACTCCAAAAACCCCCACACACCAATTTTGAATGGAATCGGGCTCTAACTATAACTTCAAAAGTTTTTTTAACAAATAATATTATGTAGTTATAAATCCGTCCCTGCAATAAGAGATAACAATATGGTCGGATTTGTTTCACAAATGGAAGGTTTTTCTAAAAAAACGTTTATAAGCTTAAGTAGAGGCACAGGTAGTTTACCTATCCCCCTTTTTAGCTGACCTTTTATTGGATAACATTGAAAAAGATTTCATCTCACAAAACAGCTCCATCTTAGGTTGGTTTAGATATGTAATGTAATAATGGTTGCAAATGGAGATGTCCTGAATGTTTTCATCAATTTGCAACCTCGTCTGTAACACGGAAATGAGGGTAAAATCAAAAGAAAAATCTTTTCGTATTTGTACTCTACCAAAAAAGCAAAAGTTTTGCGAATCGGGTAGACAACTCATTTTACCAATTGGTGGCAGTATAATAATTTGCAAACTATGTTACAATGCGGAACATAAGGAATTAAAAAAATATTTATTTTTGCAACACCTGTGTTATCTGAATAATAAAGATTTTCTTATATCTAATAAATGACATTCACTGTTTACCAAGTTAACTATCGACCAAGAAGAAGCTCGTCAACGGTAGGTGAAATCATTCAATGTTGAAAGCTAACGTTTTCGATATGAATTCAAAACATCATATTACAATTAGGAATTTGCATAAAAAATACGTACGAGTACGTTTGATGGAGAATCGAGAATCTCTCGACATGTTTTCATAATTTTCTTGATTCATTGAAAAATGCAGGAAATATTGAGATTTAAAGAACACTCGTACAGTTGTACATTAGTAATACAACGTGTTAGTCAGTGTAGGTAATGAATGCACAGCATTAGAAATGATTAACCAGATAACAGAAGGTTACAATTGTTGAGAAATGAATAACGTCTACGATGAAGATAGACTAAAGTATTTTAGTCGCAGATGATTCAACATCTGATTTTATGAACATCCTGTTAATATTTTCAACAAATCAAGTTGACAATTGTATTTTAATGACAGACAACTATTTAACTAACCAAAAACAATGCACATTCATCTAATTGTCCTGGAGCTACAACTGAAATAGAATTGCCTACCAATATGTTTTTCCCTCTTTATTAAAAAAAAAATATAAATCAAGAAAATGATTCTTAAGAGTCGATTACATTCCAGTCCTCCATTCGGAATCGATAGAATTTTTCATGTGAAACCACAATTGGAGTAAGAAAGTCGAGTGGAAAGGTAAATTATAATTTTATTCAATTCAAGAAATACATACCTGTAAAAATTAAATTTGAGATGTAAATATCGATTTATCAAATTTTATTTTTTGCATCGTTTCTGTTTGACGATAAAAAATTATGTACTTGCAGATAACAATCGATAACGTTTTGATATCCTTACTCCATAGAACATTGAATTATTCTTCTAAAATCTCGTCGATTGCTATAAATTGCATCTTGTGAAAAGTGAAAATGTCTAAAATGAAGAAATGATTGCATCGCCTTGATTTTTTTTTGGCGATGAAATTGACGGATTTCATAAAATCAGATGTGGAATCATCTGCGACTAATAGATAAACTTTAGTCACTATCTTCCATCGTCAAGATAACCTCTTGTGGGGTATTCATGTTGAAAAGGGAAACATTCTCAATTGAATATTGAATAGAAAGATTTTTCTGTGAATTGAAAAATCCACGATAAAAATGAAGTTTATGAAAAATCTTTCAATTCAATATTCAATTGAAAATGTTTCCCTTTTTAAGATTGCATGCCATTTCTAATGCGATAAAAAATTAATGTCTTCCAATAGTCTTTTAGCAGAATTTAGCAAAATTGTGTATTCTTTCGATTGTTGTATTCGAAAATATTAGATTAAATGTATTTCGCTGATTAGTCGAAAACAGTGATTGCTTCCGAGATCAATAATTAGTTTCAAATTTTTTAATGACCGTATTATTCTTCGGATGCAATTTCAATCGACCAGTACAAAATATAACAGATATACGCGATGGATAATCAAGTATTTAACTGGACCATTGTAGATATGTCGGTCTAATATATATCTTATACCTATTTGCACAATGTTTGCAATTTATGGCCAAATTATAAAAAAAAACAAATCAATTGTACAAAAAAAAAATGTTTCGTTAAACAATGACGGTTGCAAATCTCTTGCGTCACGTAAAATCAAATTCAAATTCAATTTATTCCAAAACAAATATCAGGTAAGTTACAATACAGTTAGTCAATATTAAGTATATATATATATATTATATCATTCATTTACGAATATATGTACCTAACTATCATTGTATTCCTTCGATCAGTAAGAATACAAACTAAGCACAGAATGCTTGTGTTTTGTACTTCTTAATGATCAGCCAGAAAATATGCATAGAGTTTACACAGTTTATGAATCAGACGAGTGATCAGTAAATATTGAGTTTAAAATAAAGCGAGGAGGTACAGAAATTTATACGAGGTAAGTATTAGATATTTAGTTAAAATTTCTAGTATCAAAGTTCATCATTAATTTCGGAACAACATCATAACAGTGATTAATAATATTTGTTTCTAAAGTAAAATAGATAGTTTTCAGAATTTAATATGAGGTGTTTTTTTTTTCTAAAATTTTAGATAAAGATCAACATTAATTTCATCTGACTCTATGAGCTCCTTTATTTTAGTTTTGAAAGCTTTTTCCCTTCTTAATTCTTTCACACATAGAGGTAGTGAATTATAAAGTTTAGGGCCAATGAAAAAAACGAATCTCTGTAAGTGACTTTTCTTGAAAATTGGCAAATCAATAGATTTGTTTACTATGAATCGGGTAACATAATGTTTAAGCGGATTAACAACGGGTTTTGTTTTACGGTAGGTATGTAGTAGGCAATGATATGCAAATAAGTTTTGATATTTAGTTGCTTGGATTCCTTTATACAGACTTTTTGTATCATATAATCTGTCCTTTTTGTAGAGTATTCTTAGCAAACAATTTTGAGTAGTTTGCAATTTTTTTTGCGCGTTGTGGTAGAGGCCTCCCCATATTACTATGCAATATCTTAAAATTGACTCAGCTAATGAGTTATAAATTATGGAAAGGTTTTTCCTGCTGAGAATATCACGTAACGAATAAAACTTATATATTAGTTGTCGTAATTTCTTTGTTATATATAATGCATGTTCATCCCACCTTAGGTGTTGGTCCACCATCACGCCAAGATATTTCAGTTTATTAATTTTTTCAATCTGTGGACACCCTCTGAGGCATATTTCGTCACAAGAATAACTATGTACTGAAATGTATCTTTCTGTAGGTTGGTCTTCACTAGTTAAAGAGAAAGTAATGAAATTACTCTTCTGAAAATTAACTGTTAATAGGCTGTGGTTCAACCAACTGTGGATGTGAGAGAGGCTTAATTTAGTACATTCATATACCTTTTCCCATGTATCATTTATAAAAACGATAGCAGTATCATCTGCATATGATACTATATGGCCATGAATGTTATTTAGATCGGCAATGTCATTAATATACACGAGAAACAATATTGGTCCCAGCACTGAACCCCGGAACACCGACTGTGATTTTAGTGGATCACTGAGACACTCTTCAATTTTACTCGCTGTGTCCTGTTTTGTAAATAATTTTTAATAGATTTAGTGCTGTGCCACGTATGCCAACTTTATTGAGACGTTCAAGTAAAATACTGGTGATACAGTGTCGAAAGTTTGGCCAAGTCAAGAAATACCGCAAGACATTTTCTTGACTTATCCAAGCCTCCGACAATATTTTAGTTAGATCCATAATTGCATCTTCTGTACTCATGTTTTTCTGAAATCCATACTGTTTCTCAGGATACACCTTATGTTTGATAAAAATTTCATCAAACGATGTTTCAAGCACTTTCGAATATTTTTGCAAAGTTGTTTATTACCGAGATGGGTCATAATTGCTAGGGTTTTGTAATCTCCAGATTTATGAATGGGTGTGATAATTGCATTTTTCCACTGGAAAGGTATTATACCTGTTTCGAAAGACAAATTTATTAAATGTTTCAAAGGGACAATAATACTAGTATGTACTGATTTTATTAATGTCGTGGATATTTCGTCTTCTCCAGCGGCACACTTATTTTTCAATGTTGAGATAGTTTCAATTAGTTCATTTTCTGACACTGGCTCTAGAAATATGGATTTATTCAGTGTTTTATCCGAAGTCATAAAATTTCTATGTGGATCTTTTCTATTTTTTTGTCTTATCTTTTCTGCTAAGTTATGCCCTATATTTGTGAAAAATGTGTTGAGGATATTTGATTTTTCTGTGTTATCTGTGATCTCCTTTCCATTTGTTCCTAGTATATTTATCTTTCCCAATACCTTTTTCGACGAGGTTGAATTGGATGCACAATTAATCACTTCCCAAACTTTTTTATAGTTATTTCCTGCTTCCATTAGTTGGTTTTTATAGAAATTATTTTTTGTTTTTCTTATTAGATTATTTAACATATTTCTATAGTTTTTGTCGTAATTTTGATTGCAATTTGCGTAACTTTTGCAATTATTTCAGAAGTTGTAAAAATGCAAAAAAAATATATTGGTGGATAAATAGGTTGCGTTTTTCGTATGAGGTTGCAAAGTTACATATTTACTAAGATTCTCTTTATTTGCAACCACAATAAAAAACTTTTGTAATCATATCAATGCTTGTGAGTATTGAAAATGGGAGCGTCGATAGGGGACGAAATGGAAGCGTACAAGATTTTAGACCAACTGAACAATTTACATCCTAAAATTAAATTCACCATCGAATTAGAGGCCAACAATTCATTAAATTTCCTAGATCTAACATTAACCAAATCAGAAAATAGACTTTTATTTGACATATTTAGAAAACCTACACAAACCGACCATATTATCCATGTAGATTCAAATCATCCGTTTCAATATAAAATGTCTGCCTTTTACTCCTACATATATAGACTATTAAATGAGCGTTTCTTTATCTGTCATTGCAAATTTACATTTTATCACTCTCTCACATTAGGAAACAGTAGAGGACGTCTTTAAAAATGTATGCCTTAAAATAGTTTATTTAAGTATAAATGGATAAAAAGGGCTTTAAAACACGCGCGATTTTTCGAGCACGACGGAGAGCAAGTGTTTTTAAGACCAGTTATCCAGGAATACTTTACGCTATTTTTTTTTATTGGTGCACTTTGAAATCATATATACTGGTATTATTACTACAAAAAATTGAAATAAGAACTAATAATGCAAAATGGTTGAATTTGTGATGTGACATCAGTATACCTTTCGTTGTCATGGAAATGAGAAAAATTGATATTCATTTGCAATTTATCAAAGATCAATATTTGTTGTAACCAGAGCTCAAAAATGAATTATTCTAATATCGATTTTTTGAATAGTGAGGCAGAATCGCGGTTAATACCGCGAAAATCCAGTGATATATATATATATATATATATATATATATATATATATATATATATATATATATATATATAAAAGAATATGAAAAGTTCATCAAATGGATGGAGGAGCAAGAGGTATCACATATAAATGAACGAGTTGTTAGTAATATTTTATTTGACGTTACAAGGTACTCCTGTCAGATCAATAATAAAAAATTTGTCATTAGACTTCACGTTTCTCGATTTGTTCATGTTGCCATGGTAACTTTAAAAAACGCGCGTTTTTTTAAGTTCGATACCAATAAAAAAAAGATATGTTTCGTGTTCTTCTAAAGAAATTATTGGAGATATGACGGTATTCTCATGTTTCTCTTTATTATCTATGGAGATTCGAAAAGCAGAACTTTGTAATGGAATTCGTGGGAAATATTTTGCTACTTATTGTCTATCACAATTCTGTGAATGATTCATATCATGATTGATGGGAATCTCTTGAGTGAAGTGCTCTGATTTCTGAAGAAAAATAAATGAAGGAAAATGAACGAAGCTCTGGGAAGGATGCAAAAAATTAAATATTCGCCATTTCCAAATTTCCGACATACGGGTGGATGAACGATGCGTGGATGGATGATAGCTGCTTCCCTATTTAAGATAGGAAAACATGTATTAAATAAAAGTTGTAGAGAGCAATTAAAGCTATGTTCAAAAAGTACCAACATACAGATAAATGAGTGACTTATCAAAGTTTTTTTAAATGATTGAATTCCTTTGGAAGAGTGTTTCTCAAAAAAGAGTTGAATGAGTTTCATCCCAAAATTGTATACCGTGTCCTGTAATTGGGCCTAGCGCCTGTTTGGACAATAAATGTGTTTTTTATACCAGGTGGTTCGGAAGTTACGGTGGGATTTATGTTACATAAGTATTTTGGAAGTAATAAAAAAACAAGTAGGTAGTAATTAGTATATTTTAGCCATAAAAAATATTAAAAAATAAAAATTTTAAAAAAAATTTAACCGACGAAATACGGAACTGAAAAGTAAAAAATAAAATAAACCTTCTTAGTCTCAGTAACTAAGCTCCTAAACTAATGTAAGTAACTAATTTTGAGTCGACGCCAAACAAACAAGCAAATGAATTAGGTAAGGCGTAAAATGATGGCATCGAGTTGCGCGGTGACATTCTGATAATTTTTTTAAAGTAATTTAATGATCTTCGTTGATTGTTCGTTTGGCGCCGACCCAAAATAAGTTACTTACATTAGTTTAGGAGCTTAGTTATTGAGACTAATAAGGTTTATTTTATTTTTTACTTTTCAGTTCCGTATTTTGTCGGTTTAATTTTTTGTTAAAAAGTTTTTATTTTTAAATTTTTTATTGCTAAAATATACTAATTACTACCTACTTGTTTTTCGATTACTTCCAAAATACTTACTTACCCACCTTACTTCAACTATTACCAGTTAAATAATATGATTATCTACTTTTACTATTTGTTGTAATATAAATTATGTTTGTTGTTCTGGTTAGTTTATTTCATTACTTTGTATATCATTCCATCCTCTCATAGAATATAATGGTTTTGACGGATGTGGAACAGAAATAATGCCAGTAGCGATCTGTCATTGTCAACTACGTTCATAAGTGAAAAATCAATTATCCCCTATTTTTCTACCCGTAAGGGTATATAATTCCATTCGAAATCTAAATATAAGGTATACCCTATCTATTAAAAAAAAATCAAAAAAAACCCAAATTCCTATAAATCGGTTAACGGATCAGAATTCAGAGGGTGAGTGATCAATATCCCTTAGGGGTGGATTTCATCTTTTAAATTCAAATGAGACCACCTTCGAAGTACACCCTATCCACTGAAAAATTATCGGAATCGGACGCCTCAGTAAAAAGTTATGCGTGATCATACATAAAAAAAAATTATGGAAAAAAAAATATACGGGTCGACTAGACATCCTCCTCCTTTTTGGTTTCGTCGGTTAAAAATGGGTTCATTTAACACCAAATATATCAAAATCAATAATTTGGATTAAAATAATTTGTCCACCAAATACCCTCGAAAATGGTGTATTTTCATTTCCTATTCATAATTTTACCGATTGGCACTTTTCCCATTCAGGGGCAACCAAAACTCGGGATCACTTTTTATCTGTTTTTTCAAATGCTGCACAAAAGAAGTAACCAAATAAACTCTAACAATTCAAAAAAGCGTAAATTCACAGCAGATGTTCACACAATCTCCTATTTTGAGCTATGCACATAATAAGTCTAGCTGCAATTGCTCTTCGAACTTCAATTAAAGTTGATCTTGACCTATGAATTCCATTCTTTATGTCTTCTAGTGTCGTTGGTTTCTCGCATATTCCTAGATATAGAAACCTAGGGGCGTGAGGACTGGAGACCTTGACCCCCCCCCAGAAATGTATCATTTGCAATTTCCCTTGTAGTTACGAGAAGATTCTCAACTGTTTACAACATCACCCCTAATTTTTATTCTCTTCCTTCCACGTTTTGTTTACTTGTCAAGCACAAGAAAATGCAAGTAGTAAATAAAATTGCAAGAATATGAATTAGTGGTGATGCTTTGTAAGCGAGCTGGATATAGTCATACTTCCGTGAACAGAATATTGAGAAAAAATAAACATCATCCATACCGAATAGGCGAGATTACAAACTCGTTAATTTGCTTCATATGTGCTTGAAGTTGAAATATAGTGATAAAATATTATATATGCATAGTTTTTCCTAGAAGATATTGTGTAATATTCGAATAAACGCTGCTCTAAAACCCTCAAATTCAGTGAGACATTCAAACAAAGCGTTATTGCCGCTTCTTTTGACGTCATATGTCCGATGATTTGGCATTTAGTCGAGTTGCCAGTGTCACTATTTTGTGGAACTTCTCAGGAAAGGTTATTCTGTTTCATCCTATGAATAGAATAGAACTTGTGTCAGCATGTGTGATATTGAAAAGAAGACTTCGTATTTGATAGCCGTTCTTGATTTAGTTATTCTTGAATAATATGTATGTATACCGAGTGTTATGTCATTATTTTTTCGGCCTGCTCACATTGTAATGAATTATGAATAACGCTTGCAACGCTGTCACTGTCAGTATTTTGCAGAACTTCTGAGGAAATGTTATGGTGGATTTATGCAACACCAATTAACAATTATCAAGTAACAATTATTAATTAACAATTAGCAATTAACAAGTAATGAAAATGATGGCATTTATGCAAATTCAATTAACAATTAAGGAAGAAAAGTAAGCATGCGCATAAGTCATACAACGCGGGAAATTGCCGAACGAGGTCGATCAAAATAGGCATCAACAATTTCCATTTTTTTACAGTATATTTTCAGAAACAAATAAAATTCCAAAAGACGCCACAACCCACAACAAAAACAAACCAGAATATTTTATTTAATAAAAGTTAGGTTAGCTTTCGTCATTGCACGGGCCAATTCACGGTCATCTGCATACTAGTTGCGCACTAGACGAAAATTTGGTTCAATTAAAGTAAGAAGTTAAAAGTTGGCCAACTTTCTACTTGTTCAATGTTAATTGATAATTGTTACTTGTCTGCATAAACACGTCCATTGTAAAATGATGGTTCAACTTATAATTGCTAATTGTTAATTGATAATTGTTATTTGATAATTGTTAATTGTAATTATTGTTTCATCCTATGAATAAAACAGAACTTTTGTCAGTATGTGTTATATTGAAATAAAGACTTCGTATTTGATAGCTGTTCTTGATTTAGTTGTTCTTGAATAATATGTATACATTTCTTTGTGATTTTTTTTTTAGAAAAACTACTTCGAAAAAAAATATTAAAAAAACATCCAACATCTTTTCTCATCATTCTGGACATAGTGGTATTTTTTCCAAAAATTAGTAATCTCGCCTATTGAATTACATCAAGAACTCTATGAGAGGGATTATGATAGCAGAGTTCGCTATTGCGAAAATATATTGAATTTCATTCGCGAGGACCAAAATTTCCTGAAATACATTTTGTTTAGTGACGAGTCCACATTTAAAAGTAAATAGACACAATTGCCACTACTACTTGACAGAGAATCCCTATTGGGTCAGAGAAGTTGATAATCAAAATAGAGATGATCTAGTCTACTCGACAAGTTGAAAATGGTCTAAAATAGAGATACTGCTCTTAAAATTTTGTGTGATAGCTCATTGGATCCAGAATAACGCCTAGAAAAATGTGCCAAAAGCGTGTATTAGCACATAAAAAATTGCAAAAGTTATAAACAATCCCGGAACTCTATCTCCATCATTTATAATTTTAATTTAACGCTGAAAATGGGTTTCCGAGCGAGTTCGACACATTAACTGATTTATTTAAGATATTAATTTTTTTTTTCAATTGAAAAAATTATGGTGTATTCGGAACACTATAAATAATTTATTCCCGTTGAAAATTGTACTAAAAGTTTATTTTTCAACAAGTTAAACGATTGTTAACTAACAAAATTTTCTCGAACTTAATTGTAAATGAAAAAAAATGTTTAAATAATTGTCGTAAAAATTTTTCGCTTCGTAGAGCCTTTCTTATATACATACTTAACAAGATCACGCCATAAAAGTTAGAAAAATATCCATACTTTGTTTATAATAATTTTTGTACTTAAACAAAAACAAAAAAATCCAAGTAATGTTGTTGAAAAAAAAAATGTTTTCTTAATCATCATATTATCGTTTTTTTTATCAATACAAGATATACAATTTTTAATTGTTTTTTTTTTTTTTTAAATAATTATTAATTTTTTTTTCTAGAAATCATAATTGACAGTCCTCTATGGAGTAAAATTTTTTTTTAAAATTCCTTTTTTTAATTAATTTTTATAAAAAATTTTTAACTTTGTTAGATTTTTCTGAAACTTCTGAAATTTACAAACAACCATATACAACAAAGTATAGAAAAAATTTTTTTTCCCAATTCCAATTCCCAAAGTACAATAAAAAATTTAATTTTTTTTTTCTATACTTTGTTATATATGGTTGTTTTTGTGAGTTTCAGAAAAAAAATCTAACAAAGTTAAAAATTCATTTATAACAAATGGAAGTTAATAAACAATGGAATTGTTTATAAAAAAAGGTTTTTTTACTTTATAGAGGACCGTCAATTATGATTTTTAGAAAAAAAAATCTCAACTAATTATTTAAACAATAGAAATATAAAAAAACGATTATAAACAATTAAAAATTGTTATTAAGAAAAAATTTGTTTTTCAAAAATATAATATTTGTAATATAATGAAGTTGTGGAAAAAAATTTCAAAAATATTGAAATAATCATTTGTTTATGAAAAATTTATAAAAATGGCGGGAATTTTTTTTCAAATCAATTTAATTTGTATTCAATGGATTTTTTGTTTAAGTACAAAAATTATTATAAACAAAGTATGAATATTTTTTTAACTTTTATGGCCTGATCTTGTTGAGTATGTATATAAGAAAGGCTCTACGACGCGAAAAATTTTTACGACAATTATTTAAACATTTTTTTTCATTTACAATTAAGACAGAAGTTCGAGAAAATTTTGTTAGTTAACAATTGTTTAACTTGTTGAAAAATTAACGTTCAGTAAAATTTCCAACGGGAATAAATTATTCATAGTGTTCCAAGTACACCATGATTTTTTCAAATTTAAAAAAACATATTTAATACCTTAAATAAATTAATTAATGTGTCGTACTCGCTTTTGGCGCCGCGCGCGCAACCTAAAAATGTCGCTCGGAGACCCATTTTCAGCGTTAAATTAAAATTATAAATAATGGAGATAGAGTTTTTATTGGAAATTTCCTCCTCTTTCAGAATCTTTTTTTGAAATTTCTTAAATATCAATAGTTCATGAAATATTGGCAAAAAACAAAATGCCATTTTTTTTCATCTTCAATTGTTTATAACTTTTGCAATTTTTCATGTGCTAATACACGCTTTCGGCACATTTTTCTAGGCGTTATTCTGGATCCAATGAGCTATCACACATAATTTTAAGAGCAGTATCTCTATTTTAGACCATTTTCAACTTGTCGAGTAGACTAATCGATAAATGTTTGAGGGGGATCAGGTCATATTACCATATTTCTTTGATGAGCCACTGAATAGAGAAATTTACAGTGATTTTCTCCGAAATGATTTACCGAATGTACCGAATGACATCAGACACAGGTTATTTTACCAACATGATGGGGCGCCTCCCCACAATCAAAATTAAACAGATGGCGCAGAAATAAATAGATAGGAAGAAACGGACCCATTCAGTGGCCAGCGAGGTGCCCAGACCTCACGCCCCTAGATTTCTATCTCAGGGTAGAGGTCTACCGTGAGAAACCAACAACACCAGAAGACAGGAAGGATATAATTTTAGAAGTTTTTCGCTCTATTACAAGATCAAATTTAATTGAAGTTCGAAGAGCAATTGTAGATAGACTTAATTTGTGCATAGCTCAAAATGGGAAATTGTTTGAACATCTACTGTGAATATAAGATTTTTTTAAATTGTTTTAGTTTATTTTGTTGGGAACCACTTTTGTCCTGCATTGAATAAAAAAATCGTTATTGCAGTTATGATGACTTTTTCATAATTTCCTTAAGAATTAGATAGTAGAAGTAGGCAAACCCTACATTTTCTGCAAGCTATTCTGATATGGCGTTATTTACAGGGTGTTCCTTTTGAAAAAAACTGACAACAAAGGGACCCCTGTATGGGACAAGCGCTATTCGGAAAAATTATGGAAATGAAAATACTCCATTTTCGAGGATATTTGGTGGAACAATTTTCTTATTCCAAATTATTGATTTTGAGATAGTTGTTGAATGAACCCATTTTGTGAAATAAATCCTACCATAATTTCCGATCCATCTGGTATAAACCCATACGACCTTACATTTTTGAGAAATACTCTTCCGTGTTTCATTTAAAAAAAACATAATTTTGATAAGTTACACATTTATCGGATACCCTGTATGTTGATAGTAATTTTTGGAACATAGCTTTCATTGCTATAACTTTTTTTGAGACATTTTTTTTATCTCAAATAGGAAAGCAGGTACCTTCCACGCATCATTGATACACCCTGTAGAATTATAGAAAAATGTAAACAATTTTTAACACTTTTTATGAACACGACTCAGTTTTAGAATGTTTCTGAATGCGTTTCAAAGTGAGTCAATATTGAAAAATGCATTTATTTCAAATTCCCAAATTTTTCCATTCAATTCCATATATTCGTACCTCAAATACCTTTGAATGAATATCAATCAAAGTGTATGTGTATTATTTTGAAGCGCAAAACGCTGTGAAAGCGCTAGAAAAACCGATCGATTATTATCGATATTGATGTAATCAAACCATAGACTGGCTTCTTATCAGTATTGTGTCGTGTATTTTCGCAAAAACATAATCACTACATCAATGTCACCGTATAAAAGATTTATCTTTAATCCAAAACGGATATTACTTCATCCCGTACAATTACCAAGATTGCACCATCGCTGTACCTAAACAATGCTACTCAAATCAGAAAATTCCCCTCAGGATTCTGAAAGTTTTGAAACAGATATTTTATATTCTGCCGCTATATTCCTTGATTTCTTTGAAATTTTGGATCCAGTAGTATCACAGATAAGGCGAAAAGGTATAGTTTTTGCATATTTTCCAGAATATCTTTTCACATATGCTATTTAAAATTATGAAAAACATATTTTTGGGTTCCTTGTAACAAGCCCTTTTAAATTATATCCCACATGAAATATAAAATAAAAAACCCGAAGGCGTGGCCAATCGGAAAGGTAGACTTCAGAATTGATTTAGTGATTCTGATATTGTTGACATCTTAGATTAATGAATCTAAGGGTGACGTCCCCAATAGGTAGTATATCTATTGAATCTACCTAAAAATGAATTCCTAATTTGGCCCCTCTTTGAAACTACTTTGCATTGTTTCTGAGAAAACCGGCTCTGGCAGAGTACGTGTGAGTGATATAATGATATATACGTTTTTTATTTTTACGTTACGGAACCCTAAACAAAAAAGAATACTCTTCCCTAAAACTATAGAACTATCTATCGCCCTATTGCATGTCAATTCAAAAGTGATGAAAGAACGATCAATATCCAGCTCTTGAATTATCAAGAATTATAACAGACGTCTTAAGAGATCAATTCAAAGAATGTTTCCCATTTGCTGCAATTTTGGGTACATACTACATACATAACGAATTGATTAGCTACGAAAGATATTGAAATACACAAAATCCTCCCATCGGATTCAATTTATACAGTGCTAGTCAAAAGTCCCCTCCCCCCCTCGTATCTTTTGAACGGGTATACTTATAATAATGAAATTTGGAGGGTGGAAATAAACGGATGTAGGCTTCTCAACTGGTCATAACAGGTGACGCAATAGTCATAAATGACGTCACAAGGCCACTGTGACCAATAATTTTAAATGGGACCCTATGGCAAGTGACAGCTCGTTTGAAAGGTATTGAAAATACCTATTCAGTCATACCAATTTTGTTTGGGTTTCGGCTGATTTTGATTGATAAATTGAAGAAATACGAAAATTATAGTTTCGCATTTAATTAATAAAGATTTAAGAACCAGTTCTTATAATAAGTGTTCAAAATGTGCTCCATCTACTTCCTGGCAGTAATACATCCTATTGCTAAACTCTTGTACTCGTCCCAGTGTGTCAGCGGAAATTGCCCTACATTCTTCAACAATTCGTTGTTTCAGAATGGCAATACTGTCAGGTGCTGTAGCGTAAACCTTAGATTTCAAGTACCCCCATAGAAAAAAATCTAATGGTGTAAGGTCCGGTGACCGAGCTGGCCATTCGATCGAACCTCGTCGTCCAATCCATCTACCACGATATTCTTCATCTAGGTAACGTCTTACTGCACCGTAATAGTGTGCAGGAGCACCATCTTGTTGAAACGTTATTCAAGTTGTCGAATTCATCTGGATTATCTTCTAGAATTTCAAGAATTAACGCCTCAATATCATTTTGTAACATCTCCAGATACAATTCACCGGTTAAGTTAGCATTGAGAAAAAGAGGCCCAACTATGTGGTTTTGTTTTTCACGAAAGATGTGAGGATTTGTGTCACTCCAATACCTCACATTTTGAGTGTTAACATTTCCATTGAGAAAGAAAGTACTTTCGTCACTAAAACAAATTGTCTGTATGTAGCCTGGTTGTTGGTTCATTTTATTGGACATAGTTTCACAGAATTCTAGTCTTCGGTCGGGGTCATCATCTGAAAGTTGTTGCACCATTTTTAATTTGTATGGATGAAATTTGTTTTTAGCCAACACCCTATGTACTGTCCTTTGACTGACTTCACAGAGAGACGCAACTTGGGCTGTGGAAGAAGTAGGGTTTACTACCATTTCTCCAATTATGTCAATTTTTTGTCATCACTAATTGTTGGTCGACCAGATCGTTTGGCATCTTGAACACTACCTGATGCTTCAAACTTCCGAAGAAGCTCCCTCAAATAAACCCTCGATATAGGGCGATCGGGGTACCTCTCATTAAACAGTCGTTCCGCTGCATGGAAATTGTTTCTACATTCACCAATTATTAAGATAGCTGCTACTTTGTCGGCTACAGTACGTACCATTTTGCCTATGTAAACACTTAAACGTCTCGTTAAACAATTTTTTTTTTAATAGCTTAGGTAAATTTTGGATTAAATCTTTATTAATTAAATGCGAAACTATAATTTTCGTATTTCTTCAATTTATCAATCAAAATCAGCCGAAACCCAAACAAAATGGGTATGACTGAATAGGTATTTTCAATACCTTTCAAACGAGCTGTCACTTGCCATAGGGTCCCATTTAAAATTATCGGTCACAGTGGCCTTGTGACGTCATTTATGACTATTGCGTCACCTGTTATGACCAGTTGAGAAGCCTACATCCGTTTATTTCCACCCTCCAAATTTCATTATTATAAGTATACCCGTTCAAAAGATACGAGGGGGGGGAGGGGACTTTTGACTAGCACTGTATAACTTATATACTAAAAAATGGGTTGTGTTGTTCAATTGATGAATTATCATGTAATGTGAGAGTTCCTTAAAATTGACAATTTACGTATGAAAATATTCCCCCTTCTTCCACCCCTTCTGAATTATGAGCACCCCCTCAAAAAATTTAAATGAGAAGGGGGGTCGTGTGGCAATTTGTTCCAAAGGGATTTTCATTATCTGTTCAGCAATATTAAGTTTTTCAAATTTGGTGCAATCATATCTGAAAACATTTATTTTGAAAATGTAAAAAAAAAAAAAATTGTAAAATTGTTTTTAACCGCTTTCTTAGTTGTTTGACCAACCCTCAGACGTTAATGAAAACTTGTACGAGTTAAGATCACGGGGACCTTACCTTTTATAGTGGGATCCGAAACCACTCTTGGGACCTTGAAAAAATTTTTCACCAGCTGCGGGAATCGAACCCGCGCCAGGTGGAAACAGTTGACACAAGACCGACGCTCGTTCCACTGAGCCACAAGCCCCGTATAGTTTAAAATTTTGATACTTTACGTAGAATGAAGGAAATAATGTCAAATAATGTTTAGGAAGTATTTTTCAATTAAATTAAATGTTTAAAATGACCACCATTCACTTCTTGACAATAAGCAAGTCGATCTTGGAATTCTCAAACAACATTTTGTAGGACCTTGTTAATTTCTTCCGTTATCCTAACTTTTAAATCTGCAATATTGTCTGGTCTATTGAAATATACTTTTTATTTTAAATAACCCCAAGTGGTGGTCGGACGAAAATCCAAATTTTGACATTGCCAATAAAAACCAGTATTACCAAATAACGACATTATTAACGACAAATTAATAGGGCCGTTTTCTTTCGCCAAAACCTAAATGGTGATACTTACCTATTTACAGTTAGAGTTTTTTAACATGCACATTATCATTACTACTGTTTTACCTTGTTAAAAAGAATTTTAAAGTTGTGTTTAATATCGTTGCAACAAACGTGAAGTTTGTGATTCCCTAATCAAAATCTAAGTTAATTTTACAAATACGCTTGAATAACAACAGAATATTGTTTGAAGCTTATTTTTTGTAGATGAATACTCTTTCTTGACACTTTTTTGAGATTTTGATTAATTTATGAAAGTGTTTAGAGTGAATATACAAAAATTAGAATTTATTAATGTTAAAATAAAAAATCTTGGGATGTCATCTTTTGCTATTAGGCATAACTTTCAATTCTAAACAACTTTTCTCGATAACATTTTGCTGAATTTTCTGAACAGGATGTTCATAAAATCAGATGTAGTTCAATGTCCAGCGTAGCTTTAGCCGGGGAAGTAGTTGTTTTCAATCAATCAATCAATCAAATATGCTTTAATATCGAAAGAATTAAATTCTCATTGACAAAGCTAGAAGGTAATTATAAAATAGTTATAAGCATTTAAAATATAAAAGAGTACAAACATTTAAAATACAAAAAGAGTACAAAGTGTATAAATATAAACACACATATATACACATACATACATATATACATACATATATGTGAAAAGTCACAATAACGCAGGATCAATGAATAGTCCTAAACGCATACTAAAAAATTTTTGTATATAACAGGTACAGTTGTATATAAACAGACACATATTTAAAGCTAAATTAAAATTACAATTCGAAATCAAATACTTAAAATACATTGTCATAAAATTCTTTCAAATTATAATATGCTCTATCTAGCAGTAGCTCCTTGACAGCCATCCTGAATCTATTATGTGCCACCAAAGAACGAATATGTGAAGGCAGGTGGTTAAACATTTTTTTTGCATTATAAATTATTGACCCCTTTACCAAGGAGCTTCTGGGAATTGGTAGGGATACTGTAAAGTTATCACTCCTCGTCTTGTAAGTTGACAGAGATTGGATATTATTGTAAAATTTTTTGTGGATTAAACATACACTTTCCAGAATAAAGATACATGTCAATGTTAATATTTTTTGAGTAATAAACAAGGGTTGGCATGAATCTCTGGGTTTCGCTTTACAAAGGTATCGCACAGCCCTCTTTTGTAAAACGAACACCGAGTTCAATAGAAATTGAGAGCTATTCCCCCAAAAACAAATTCCATATCTCAACAGTGAGTCAATCAGAGCAAAATATGTTGCTCTCGCTGCAGATGTATTTAATTCTGATGATATGATCCTTACTGCAAAGCAACCTGATGACAATTTTTTGCATAAAGTACTGATATGAGTATTGAAAGACAGACTGTTATCCACATGGAGTCCCAAAAACTTGGCTGATGGTTTGGTACTTATTCTCGAGTTCCCTAAGATTATGTCATTCAGAGCGCATCTGAAGGTTACAATGCATGTTTTTGAGACATTGAATGATAATTTATTAGAATCACACCAGTTTTTCACCAGAGATATGTCTGTAGCTATGTGTTTATTCAGTTCATCACTGTTGTTGCCATGCCACAGTATTGTAGTATCATCTGCGAACATAGTGAATTTACCCCTGATATTGATGCTTGCCAGATCATTGATGTACACCAAGAACAAAAGGGGGCCAAGCACTGATCCTTGTGGTACCCCACAACTCACCAGTTGAGATTTTGAACTTTCTCCGTTGAGTGAGACCATTTGTTTGCGTTCTGTTAAGTATGATTGAAACCATCTTAATGTTATATCTCTGAAACCATAAATTTCTAATTTTTGAAGAAGTATCTTATGATCAACACAGTCAAAAGCTTTTGTAAGGTCGCAAAAGATTGTTGCAACTGAATCACCTTCGTTGATTTTGAGATATATATTCTCTAGTAAGGCAAACATGGCATCATTTGTGCTCTTCGCTGTTTGAAAGCCAAATTGGTGAGAGCTTAACAAATTATGATAGAGCAGAAATGAATACATCCTTTTTTTAACTAATTTTTCAACTAATTTGGCCAAAGTTGGCAATAGTGAAATAGGCCTTAGATTAGAAATTATATCACAGTCTCCTCCTTTGAGCAAAGGATTTATTACCGCTATCTTGAGACATTTCGGGAATGTTCCATTCAAAAATGATATATTAATTGCCTCGGCTAAGGCAGACATAGCATTATGTGGAAGGTGGGTTAGAACATTAGCGGAGATCTCATCCCAACCAGAAGTATGTCTATTTTTTATATCTTTTAACATTTCTTTCAATTCTTCTGGGCTAGTGGGTGATAGAAAAAAGGAGTCTTTCACAGATATATCCTTTAAATAGGTGACTGGATCTTCTTGTGTTTTAATATCCCTAGATAGAGTATCGGCAATAGTGCAGTAATAATTATTGATTTCATCAGCCGCTAGAATGGTATTTAGGGGTGGCTTACTATTTTTCCCTCTAAGATCATTAATAATTGCCCAACTTTCTTTTGACATATTGTTGGACTTACATATTCTTTTTCCAAAATATAGCTGTTTAGCTGCTTTTATAACATTTCTGTTAGACATTCACAAAAAATAACTTCATTTTTATCGTGGATTTTTCAATTCACAGAAAAATGTTTCTATTCACTATTCAATTGAGAACGTTTCCCTTTTCAACATGGTTCTTTACTCTTGTACAATTTTTATATTTTTTGACCTACCCTGTGTGCTGTTTGACCTGCAACGATTCTAAGTGCACCCAATATGATTATCGCATTGATAAATCTGGAGTATATAAATTAACTTGTGGCTCTTGTGCTAGTTTTTACATAGGCCAAACAGACAGAACCTTTAAAAAACGATTATCAGAACATAGGAACTGTTTCGTCAATGGAAAAACAAATTCAACTTTTGCTACTCACCTCTTGGCTGAAAAACATTGTTTTGTTAACGATTTCGAAATATTACATGCAGAAAAGAAAGGTTATAAACTCGAACTTCTAGAAAGTTTAGAAATTAATAAATGCAAAATATTTGCAATATTTGCTTAATGACAAGATATATACCTGATACTACCTGCCTTGACTATTGAACATGATACATATCGTGATTGTTGAGTTAGTATTATTAATGGTTTTGTAAACCCAGTTTAATGAAAATCATTTAGTGAAGTGGGTGTCTTTTGTTTACTAAGGACCATTAATTATTTTTCTACTACATTATTTTCTTTCTAATTTCAGTGACACAAGGTTGAATTTTTTTAATCAGAGAAAATTCCTATTGATTGGAATAATTAATAATTCTAATGTTCAAAATTTTCTAAATATCTTAAAGCTTTTTTAGATTTTGTTGTTATATTTGTAAGATTGCACATTATTCGTTATTTTTAATTGTTTCCTAAAATACTGGAATTGTTAGAGCGCGCTAAAAAAGTATAGCCGTCAATCTCATCTTTCGTAATTCCCTTCTAATATAAAGGAAATGCAATAATCAAAATTGGCCTTGCGAATGAAATGTGATAGTAAATTAATGAAATCCCGTTTGTCGTGATGAAATCGAAAGAGGTGTAAATTGAAACATATAACTTGTCGGTTACATAAATATTGGGAAGCGAAATGGGACCGCAAAGATAAACACCTCATATTTTGAATTAAAACAAAGATTGTTTTGAAATGTGAAGTGAAAGTTTATTGGGGAAAAAATGTAACGATGTAATAACATATCGAATGTACTATGACATTTGATTACAATATGCAAATATTTTTTTCTTAGATAGGTCTATCCCACAACAACTTTCACTTTGTATACAATTAGGCTGAATATACATTGTGCAAGATAATTGTTCGAAACACATTAGTTATATTATATTCTCCAAAATATTGAGATTTACGAGTACCTACATTTTTTTAAATGATGAAATTGGTATTCGATTCAAATCCTATATGGGTACGTGGAGAGATAAACCCAATAAAAACTGCGAATACATCTATGTTCATTGATAAATCTAGTAAGATAAACTGAATTGAAAAACAACATCATTATCATCATTTTCATCCTGCCGGAAAAATCCAACTATGATGCGTAAACAATTTCCGAAATAAATTTCGAAAAACACAAATAGGTTATGTTTATATTTATTATGTATCACCGGAACGTCTGAAGTTTTATTTCTGAAACTTACCACACATCGTAACAAAACTTGATAATGATCGCACAGGAGATACCCACACCACACGAACTCTGATACTAAACGAAATTTGTAAGTTTACCTTTTTATAAGGTATTCTCCAAGTCAACCACTCAAATCTACTACACCACTCCTATAGGCAGTGTTGCCACAGTTGCCGCCTCTTTCATTTCCGACTAGTTTTGGTGGAGTATAGGAGAATTAATCCCCCTATCGGAGATGAACTGAACTGTTAAGAAAAGTTATGTTGTGTTAGTTTCACGAAATGCTGAGTGAATACTATTTAATACTGCACTGAAGAGTCCTAATAGTTATTCAATCAACTAGTGTATTCATGGTGGCAACTAATGATCGATATATTTTAACGCGAGACCGTTAATGTTCGAGATCATTAAACACCATTTTAATATACGTGTTGATTATAAATTTTTTCTGTCGACCTCGTTCCTGGGGTCAACGTGAAATTTTCGATATCCATTTGCTTCAACTAGGAGGAAACTTACAATATTTGGATTGTAAAATACATAAATTTGACAGCGCGAAGGTAAAATTATTTGACATTTGAATAGTATTTGAATTCGTGTATGTTTCATTGCCTATACCACAATGATGCATTAATAGAGAAATCGACCATTAATAGGTCATTAATGGTCGATTTCGGTGTATGTTTGGCTGCATATATCACAGTTATGCATTAATAGAGAAATTGAAAGTTAATAGGGGTCATTAACGATCGATTGTCCGTAGTAGACAGGCCAAAAAAACAAGCAAGCAAGTTAAAGTGACCGACATTTTCATATTACCCCCTTTTTTAACATGGCGGATGCGTTGCTCGTAACGTGCCGTGAAAAGGCCTATAATGTAGAGAGATTTTAAGGTTATGTCGGTGGTAAAAACGAACAAACTATACTTTTTTCTAAAATGAAAGGCCAACAATTTGTTTACACCCTGGATAATTATTAATTACATTGTAGTATATAACCTCAAATTGATTAACATTTTCTAATTTCGATATTCGATTGATGATTCCTCAAAAAGACTCAAGCTGATTTAGGATAGACTCTCTATTAATAAAAGATGTCGACTCTAGAAGACAAAATTCTTGGAGAAAAAACGCATAATTACTGCAGTAGCAGCGAAGAAAGTGATGGTGAAGAAAACTCCGACTCTGAGGAAACTCCCCAGCGAAAGAATCAACCACAAGGAAGCGATGAACCGCCTCCTGAAATATCCAAGTGGGAGGGCACTTCCACAAATACTGGACCAAAAGGTGTAATCAAAGACTGGCAAAGATACAAACAACTCGAGATCGAGAGAAGACAAGAGGATGAAAAGGAAAAGTTGGAGTTAATGAAGAAATTGACTCTAACGGTCCAGTCAGCATTGGACGAGGAAAGGGAAAGAGCTGCCCTAGAAGACCCAGATATTGCAGAGTTATTGAATGACGATTTCTTGGTGAACTATCAGAAGCAGAGGATGCAAGAAATGATGTCACAAACCAATCACAATATCAAATTTGGTAAAGACATGAGAAAAATTCAGTTTAGGGAGATTCTACAGATTTAAAAAATACATTTTTTTTTTGTAAACAAGCCTCATAGATGAGAAGATTGGAGACAGTCGATTTATTTTGAGAAAAACAATATTGATTATTAATCAAACTTTCTTTGCAGGAAAAGTTGAGATGATCTGAAATGAAACTGTTAAATAATTTTGGAATAGATGACTGTTTGCACACACTTCGATAATTTTGTATATTTTCCTGGTCTCCTAATTTGATTATTGAAATGATGAAACTGTTTCCAACAATTCGGATAAACTGCTTGGTCTAATGAACTCTTGAAAAGAAGGAAAGGGAGTAAATAAAATGTTTAGGAAAATATTTAGAAATCTGTTGGGACCAGATCTGAGTTTGGGGAGAATTTTTAAAATTTTCTGAAAAATCATCAATATCTTACGTAAAAGAAGGGGACATAACCTAATCTTGCTATCGAAGTTGAATGCAAGCTAACCGACCTTATGAAGTAATGTCTCATGATTGGCTATTTCTTCTTCCACAGGGGGCATTTTAAAATTGAATAATCTCTTCAAAATACTTGACCAACAGGATTTTTTTCAATTTCACGCCTTGAGAGAAATGAACAATCACATAAACCAAAAATTTTGGTGCTACCGGAATTCTCCCTGAACTGCATTTTCACGAAGAAATGTACATATTTCTATTACCTCATGAAAACAAAATTTTCTGTTTCAGGAAACCTTATTATTTTGAAAAACGGACAGGAGTTCTTGGACGCCATCGATAAAGAACACAAATCGGTCACCATCATCGTTCACATATACGAGGAAAATGTCGATGCTTGCCGCACCATGAACGCTTGTTTGAAGACCCTCTGTAAACATTATATGAACGTTAAATTCTGTGCGATTGTAGGTTCTTGTGCTGGCATAAGCCAACAGTTCAAAGCGGGTGGTGTACCTGCATTACTCGTTTACAAATCTGGGAACCTTGTGGGTAATTTCGTACGTATATCTGATGATCTTGGCAACGACTTTTTGCCAGAAGATGTCCAAGGTTATTTAGTTGAACATGGACTTTTGGAGGATAAAAGTTGTACTCCTGCATTGATCAGGAGTGTATCAGATGGTAGCGATAGTGAATAGGGAAGTTATTTTATTGGAATCAGTATTTCCATGGTTGTCCAGGTCTGTTTTGTTATGGTAGCCAGAATATTTCGAGGCAAAAAAGGAGTAGAGTACTCCAATTCAAATGAACATTGAAAGACAACACCCCATTTAAAAGTAAGCAGATATAACATTAGTTTGTATAAAATTTGGGCAACACTTGCCATTTCAGGAAAGTTCCCTAGTGGCTTATTTACCATGTTAAGTTTGGTCTTTCAGTATTTAAAAAAAAAATAAAAAATGCATGTCATATTTTTCAAAAGAAAGATTCTTGGAAATAGACTCGACAATATTTTATATTCATCCATCTAATTTTATGTACATTATTACTTAATTGAAATAAAATTCCCTGAAAAAAAATTATCTCTTCAACTCAATTCCCATAAAACTTTGTGGGTTTTTCGAAGGGCATTACTTTTCATTAGGAATGATTTTCTGGGAGCTTTATGATTCATGTGCGAAATGTTTGCTTCGTTTCTTACGTTTGGTATACAAAAGGAGTAAGAAAAAAACTATGAATGCAGACTGCATTGCGGAAGTATCTCAAACGAATCAAATGTTCAATTTCGTATTTCCTTCTCGTCCTACACAAATATACTTATGAAATAAAATTGGTACATAAGCTTCTAAAATGTTCAGCTGACAATTTTTAGAAATTCTGAATGGAGATGAAAAAACATCTAGAGAAGAGTTCTCTGTGCACTTTTTGAATTAGGAATATGAAAAGGGAAACATTCTCAATTGAATATTGAATAGAAAGATTTTTCTGTGAATTGAAAAATCCACGATAAAAATGAAGTTATTTTTTGTGAATGTCCAACAGAAAACAACTACTTCCCCGGCTAAAGCCACGCTGGACATTGAACTACATCTGATAGATATTCTGAAAAGGCCCTAACTCAAAAGAAAAAATCTGAAATTGAAAATTTGCATTTTCATTCAGATAGTTATTTGATTTTCAGTTCCAGACTTAATTAAGAACTCATAAAGATGAATGAGGCAAAGAAGAATGTTTTCCGAAAGAGAGTACTCACCAGAAATAATTCGTAAAATTGACGCAAGAGAGGCATTGCATTCACTAGGTCTTCAATATATTTTTGTTGACAAAAATCTATTTCACGCTTCCACGATCATCAGGAAGACCGGAAGAAATGGGAAACACATTTTTAAGAAGCAATCTCACTTTGCAACATGAATACCCCACAAGAGGTTATCTTGACGATGGAAGATAGTGACTAAAGTTTATCTTTCAGTCGCAGATGATTCTACATCTGATTTTATGAACATCCTGTTCATATTTTCAACAAATCTAGGAATATGAAGTTATATTACCCTAACACAAAAATACCTGAATTCGATCAGGTTCAGCAAGCGTCATATATTTATATAATGTTTCATTCGATTCATTGAAGACAGTTTGGTTTCTTTAATATTTGTTGTGTTAGTAAAAAAAGAAAAGACCATGTTTTTTCTTTTGACTAGTGAGTTTTATTATTCCTAAAAGTAGGTTTTTCTTTAACTTCCTGAGGAAAAATAAATGATATCTAAATAGAATTTAGAATTGACTAAAAAATTACTTTCTTCAATGATAAAATGCTAAAAGTGTTTGATTTTAGAGAACTCTAGCAGTAAAACTAATGGTAGGCTTGGGGTGATCCATATATTTTTTCGTAATATAAAAAAAATCGACCAAAATGGAAGTCAACAAAATCTGCAGTCATGCATATGCAGATTAATTCATATTATCCTAGACCATTTTTATTTATAGAGAAAGATTGATCTCCTATGACCGTCCATCTATTAAAAATCACTTTGGATGTTAGTTACCAGATCTCAATATAATGTCAAGCATTCATCAAAATATGAATTTCTAGAACTACAAACGATTGCTCAAAAATGACTTCAAAATAAAGTGCGAGTCGGGAATGCACATTAAGTGTTTAATAACAGTGCCAAAGTGTCTATAGATTTTGATTTATTCATACATTAACAGGTTGAGCCCCAAGGATATTTCACAAAAATATTTCCCTGGGCCAATATATTATTTTACTGATACTTATCATTTAGTATTAATAACATCTATTTTCTATGATTTTGATTTTTTTTTCCACACAGAATTTAAAAAAAACTAAGTGGACACCGGTGACCGCTCTGGCCTGAGTGTGTTTATTTGCAAAATTTTATATAAATTATACTATTCTTAGACGTGAGAATTTCCGAAGTTGAAACATTTCATTGAAGTTTTCTTAAAAAAAATTTCCTTTAATAAGCATACTAGGTGGTAGATAATATTGTATCAACAGCTTTGATGTATTTGTGATATGGAATTATATTTAGAATGAAAAATTGTGTTAAACACATAAATAGGGATAATATTTTTTTGTCATTTGACTTGAATGGACAATTTAAGTATATAATTAATTTGTATGTGTTCACAATCGTAGATAGTATCAAATTTAATTTTACAATTATTTATGTGGACATTTCTGAAAATCAACTGCCAAACAAACTGATGAAATAAGTAGAAGAAATACCTGGCAAAGCTTTATTAGGTTACATATATGTATATTAGTGCTATGCTAAAGTGTAATCGTTATTGTGGGTTGGAATTTAATTTTAAGAGTTTTCAAGACAAACATTCTGTAAGTAAATAAAAAACTTCAAATGCACCTTAGAATACTACTAGAATGGTGTAAAGACTATTTTATACTCTTATAGGTTTTGTATGTATTTGTGGATCAATATAATATTAGAATTTGTTTGGTTTTTTTATACTTCTATAATATTAATTACAGCAGGTAAGATATGTTCAGGGGCCAATAACATCTACCCTCCCAGACATCTGCACCTCTTGCTCAATTAAAGCAATGAATGATAATGAAAGACAAGTCACAGATTGGGTCGGGTATTAGAAAGATATAGTGAATTTAAAATGTCTTTTGAAGACAACAAAGTTTATAGCAAGAATTTATACTCATAAATAAAGTATTTTTCCTTTCTATGAAGAGACTAGAACTAATTATTCTTGAAATGAGTAAATTGTCCCCTCTTTTGCAACCACTCTCACCCAAACACATTTTTTTTTTTTCACATAATTTAATATAATAATATTCATTTTCATTAAGGTTACAAACATGGACATGAATGTTGTGGGCATTCCTAACCTATATAATAATAGTAATCTTGCAAATAAATCGATGTAAATGAATGACTACATGCTGAAGTTGAAATGTGTTTGAGTATAAAATATACAAATGAAAGAGAAGAAAATTATAACAAATGTAAAAATTCAAACATGTGAAATAAGTAAATGTAAAGAGTTTTAAAGATGTAAAAATAGAAAATGTATAAATATAAAATACCACTACATTCGCCACCTGACCGTGGGTGAGGACTGTTGGCGTCCTCCTGGTTGGGAGTCGGGTTTATGTTCATGTGCGTGTTCAGCCATAGTTATGAGCTAAAATATTTTCATATTCGTAAAGCAAATTAAATATTAAATGTATATGAAGTTCTACTAGTACCTCTTTCTCTACGCTGGTAACCAGGCCAGATGACAACGGATTTGTCAGAAAGAGAGAATACGTGATCTGGAAGAGAACCCAAGTTTTTTGTCTATCATTGTATATGATTTTAAATATTATATATCTGATGATTACTATTTAATGTTTGTGAAGTTATACAATACCTGATCTGGAGAAAGTGATACCGAAAGAAAAAAACTACAAAAAGAAGAAAATACCACTACTATAAATAAATATAAAGTATTGCAGTAATAAATGAGATTCGATAAAAATACAATAAAATACAAAAACAAAGTAAAATACAATGAGGATTAGTTCCAATATAATTGAGTTCGGCTATGATGAATCACACAGAAATATTGAGTATCTTCAAGTTTTCTATAGACAAATATTGCAACCAAACTTATTTTTTTTTTGTAAAGAGATGTATTATTTACATATCTGATGGTCTGTGGAACCTGACAAAACAGTTTAGGAGCTGTAAAAAAACTCATGTTTTATGGATGTTGATTCTTTTCTATTTTTATATTGTAAGCAGAGAATCTTATAATAATGAAGTGTTTTCAGTTCGAGAATAGGTATCTCTTTGAATAGTTTTTCTGTAGGGTATGTTCTTTATTGTAGATAATTTTCAAAAAGTATTTTTGCATTACTTTCATTGTTCTATATGATAGTTGTACACTCCTCCCCAGGCAGATATTCCTTAATTCTACAAGTAAATGGATAAAATTTCAAGTGCATGTATTTTGAGTTTTTTTTAAGATGCTTGATTCGTGTACAGTATTGATCTTAGTTTTTACAAACGTTTATTCATGTTGATGTCCAATTTAAGGTGGGTATCAATTTCGATTCCAAGGTATGCATACTTCACACATTGGATTGAGTAAGTTGAATTTTCATATTTCAAAGTAAATATCGGGTTGGTTAGATTTATTGCAAGAGAACGTTATACACTTTGTTTTTTCCAAGTTCAGTGTGAGGTCCATTTCGCTAAATAAATTTTTAATTTTTTTAGGTTTTGTTCCACTTTGTCCTTAGCTTCCTCTTAAGTAGCAGTAGTAAAGAGAACTACGATATCGTCTGCAAAAGATGATATATTTGCGCCTGCTTCGAGATAGAGTACTCTGTTGATGTAGATTAAAAAAAGCACTGGGCCTAAAACTGTTCCTCGAGGTACACCAGATAATAATTTTTGTGGTTCACTTATTTCGTTTTTAATTTTAACATACTGAGTTCTATTATTAAGGTATGATCTAAGCAATTCATGTACAATTCCGATGACATCCATTAGTTTTTCTTGGTTAACGGTGTCGAAGACCTTTACTATATCTAGAAAGACACCTATTGAACATTTTCCTTCATCCAGTGATCGGTATATATTATTTGTCAAATGAACAATAGCATCTTCGGTTGATTTTTTCGATCTGAAACCAAATTGCTTTGGTGATAGTATATTGTTATTTTCCAAGAATTCCATTAGAAGTTTTTTAATAACCGTTTCAACGATCTGGGCAGCTGAACTTAACGAGATTGGTCTATAATTTGATACATTCCGTCGATCACCTTTCTTGAATATTGGTTTAATTATGGCTACTTTAAAGTTTTCTGGAAATTTCCCGTTCTCAAGGATTTTATTGGTTAAGTAAGTTAAAGGTTTTTTTAATGAATTCACCTATTAGTTTGAGGTTTTCCGAAGTTATGCCATCAATACCTGGGCATTTATTATTTTTGAGTTCTTTTACGTAGCTAAGTACTTAGTTTTCATTTGTAGATTTCATAAATATGGAAATATCCAGTATGTTTCTCTCAAGAGCGGTGATCCTAGGTTTGATAATTTGCTCAGCCATTGATTTAATAAGAATTGAAAATATTAGCAATTTCTTTCATGCTTGAGATTTCAGTGTCATTATATACAATGTTACTTATATTAGTCAGAGATTTTTCTGTTAGTTTTTTAATATTGTCCCATAAGGACTTTGAATTTTTGTTTCTTTCTATTTGCTGCATGTAGTATTTTTGTTCAGTTATTTTAAGTAAATTGGACAATTCATTTTTGTAGCGGTTCAATAAATCTATATCGTTAGGGTTTCTTCTTAGGAGTTTATACATATTTTGTTTAATATCTAAGGATTTCATCAAAGCTTTGGTGATCCAAGGATTCCTTTTCTTTTCCGAGTATTTGTTTTTCTTCTCTACAGAGGTACGTTCCAGAGTATTTTTTATCTTCGTAACGAAGTGATCCGTAATGGTATTCACATCGGTCACTTCATACAATTCATTACATTTTTTTCATTCTCCATTATTGTCGGAAATTTATTTTTGTCCAAGATTTTTATTTTTGATTCAGGTTTTTCATGTTTTCCTATGATTTCTCTTGTATACGTCAACTATTGGTGAGTGGTCGGTCACATCATAACGAAGAACATATGATCTACAATGCGAGTACTGGTTTGTGTCTTTGATGAAGATATGATCTATTAATGATTTGGATGAGTTTTGAGTCCCAGTATATTTATTTACCAGCGATAAGTAACCAAATTCACCTAATAGATTTAGGTAATCGTTGCTGTAGTCTGTGTCAGATTTTATATCAATATTGATGTAACCCGCAAAGAAGTAAGTATGTTTTTCATTGTTACCTTGATTTTCTAAGTAAATGGATAGGTTTTCATTAAATTCTTGTGGACAAGATGATGGTGAGCGGTAGAGAGCATCGATTATATTTTTTCTTTTCCTTCGACCATCGCTCGTAATACTTTTAGATTACCTAAATTTTGAGTACTTGGAGCTTTGAAATACAATTTTTTTTTCAGGTACATATAATTATAATCACCCAAGTTATATATAACTTCATATCCTGGTATTTTAAAGAATTTTATGTCAGGAATAAACCATGTTTCTGTAAATATAATGACATTGAACCGGTATTGGAATTTTTTCAGTAATATAGACATGTTATCAAAGTTTTTGTAGATACTTCTTATATTGGCATACAAAATTTGGTTTTCTAACTGTAGGACAGTGCAGTTCATCATCATTTATTTCCATGTTTCATATTCTGTGAACTCAAAATCTCTTATATATTGGCCATTATTAAAGTGGAAATTCTAATATAATGTGTTGACAAACATGGATGAGTCGCATGTTGGGTCTCGGTTGGGAGTCAGATCTGGACTTTATAGAACCAAACAACAAAATTGTTATGTTTTATTGAAAGCAAAAAATTTTGTATTAAAAATGTGAAACTAAGCATATAACCTCATAAACTTTCAGTTACAACTAGAACTATATTTACAAATTAATAAATTGTTAGCTTTTGAGACATTCGTAAAGTATCTTTTTCTTTTCTATAGACGATTTATATTGAATGTATGACTTGAGAATATCATCATATTGTTTACAAGAAACTTCCTTATACTTTTCTTGGAGTTCTTTTAAATATTGGATTTCTTTCTGGCATTCATGCTGCTGTTCCTTGATGTCCTTTATGAGTTCTTTGTAAGCTTTGAGAGAGCAGCTCGTTTCTGTAAAAACATCCACTCTACACTTCTCGTTGGACAACAAAGACTTCAAATGATTGATTTTTTCTTCGATTTGACATTCCTCGACTTTCTTCTCGATAGTTTCAGGGAGACTTTTCAGACGCAGGTCGGTGATTTCTTGTAGTAGATCTGATAGGGTAATCAAATTCTTGATGTACTGTTCTTGTTCAGAAGTCAATTTATTTTTGTATTCTAAGAGAACCTTATCTTCAGGAGATAACTGCATGGATGTAGAATTATCTGTCTGTTCAAACGATTTCGTCAAATCTTTATTCGTTAAGCTGTTGAATTCCCGGGTGATATCCTGGTACTTTCTATTCAGTTTTTTGTTCAATATTTCCTGCAGAACGTTTCCTTCTTGATACGTCAGATTTGATTGTCCTACATCACTCTCGCCCAATAGTGAGACATTAGTTTTATCAAAAGGATTGTAATCCAATGTCAAGGACTGTGCCAAACTTTCACCCAGCATAATATCCCTCACTTTGGCCTTCAGGTTATCTTCGACCGTGTTTTCATCTTTGATATATTCCTCCAATGTATCGTAGATAATCTTATACTGCACATACTTGTTTTTTTCGAGTTTCAGGAATTCTTTGAGATCGTTAACCTCCTGTTCTTGGGCACAATTGTTCAATGGTTTTACACTTTCCACAACACCGAACGGTCCATTTTTAGTGCTTGTCCCTACAAAACTGGACATAATTTACGATTTTCTGGCCAAAAGAACGTTTTCATTTCAATTATGTTTCAAACGTATACAAATAAAGAGACATACTGATGCCGTGATGCCATATTTGACATTGAAGTTCGTTTTCATTGTTTGCAGTTTCAGGGTAGTCAGAGTTACCAATAGTAAATTCAGAAACATCGTAGATATAATAACAAGCCATTAGAGAGAGAGAGAGACCAGCAGAGTAGTTGAAGATGGATAGCAAAGGAAAACATTCTCAATTAAAATAGAGATTTTTCTGAAAATTGAAAAATCCACGACAATAATGAAGCGTGAAATGGATTTTCGTCGACAAAAATGTATTGGAGACCTAGTGAATGCGATGTCTCTCTTGCATCAATGTTACAAATGATTTCTGGTGGGTACTCCTTTTTGGAAAACATTCTTCTTTGCCTCATTCATCTATATGAGTTCTTAATTAAAACTGGAATGGAAAATCAAATAACTATCTGAATGAAAATGCAAGTTTCCACTTTTAGATTTTTTCTCTTGAGTTGAGGTCCTTTCTCAATATCTATTAGTTCAATGTCCAGCGTGGCTTTAAACAGGGTACTAGTTGTTTTCTGCTAGAATAACTTCATTATTGTCGTAGATTTTTCAATTTTCAGAATAATCCTTCTATTTAATTTTCAATAGGGGAGTCTCGCACAAGTTGCCAACTTCAAATAAAAGTTCCAAAACTTCTGCCTCTCCAATTGTAATTATTTCAACAGGGTTGTGTAGAGAATCACAAACTGAATATGCTGGATCATTTATTTTTAGTCCCAAAGTGTCTATATTTTTGTATATAAAAAAAGTTATATTAATAGAAAATGTTGTGTTAATATCTCGAGTGTTGGTGCCTGTCCCAATCTCTGATTCGTGCATTTTCGACTGTCATCTGTCAATATTCCATTTGATGTTTTTCATAATTCGAAATTGAAAACGCCAATTTTTTCTTCACATTTAAAAACGTACTCCTAGCGCCTCTGATGGACGTATGCATCGTTACTTCACACATTTACCATAACACATTCTCACTGTCAACTATAATCTCATCTGTCTTCGTTTGTATGTTTCACTATTATTTTTATTACCAGTGAGGTTAAATTTATGTTTGGGTTGTAACAAATAGTATTGTCTATCAATATTCTTGAAACAACCACAATTGGCGTTAGTGTTTAGTGGAAGTTATTCAAGTGAAGGTCAAATCGAGTTTGAATGCAGATGTTCACCCAAGGATGGTTAAACAATATATGTATTATAGTTTAACCATCCTTGATGTTCACTAGCTGTATTGCCTTAAGAAAAAAGAGACGAAATATCTTAATTTGCCAATGTCAGGGTAGCCAAAATTAATATTTATGTTGACAATGTCGAAAACCCAAAAGAGTATGGGAAATATTAAAAATTATTTTTGAGATTCCTAGGAAAAGTACATTGAACTATCGAATTGAAGTGAGCTTTTTATTTCTGAACATTAATCATCACGTGAGTATTTTGTAAATGGAAATGGAAGTGATCAAATCATTAAAGTTGAAGAAACTAATATATCTTATAATGATCAAGATTATTTGAAAACCAAGAATGATTCAGGTTGGGACACTCAATAATAACTACTTCGTTATGATCGGCCAAAGACTACACTTCATTTTAAATTGTTCACTGGTTTGTCAGTCAAACATTTTGCAGAATATTATGAGTTTTTCTAGATCGCAGTATAATGATCGAGCGATTTAAAATATCAGAAAAACGAGAAATCCCCAATTAATATCAATATAATTGATAGATAGTTAAATGCCAAAGATAAATTATTAGTGCGAATTTACACGATCCAATAAATTGGTCAATTTTGTGACCTTGAATTTTATTGATAGGTGTAAACAGAAAATTGTCGTCAATTTGAACTTGACCAATAAATTGATGAGTTTAGAATCGGTTCTAATTTTTCAACAATTTTTAGTGATAATTTGCAGTAACTTTCGGCCATGAATTGGATGCCTGCTAGAACAGAGATTTTCCGGTTATGTTATTATTTACGCGATTTCACATATTATCCTACCCTGACCGCGAGAAAATTTATTGTTTGAAAAAAACCATAATTTACGTTGCATTACATTCGTAGCAATGTGCATTGCAAGAAAGAGATGTAGAAGATGGCGGATTTAGACCTTGGATTGAGAAAAGAAGGAAAGGAAACTTGACATTAGTCCACGAAGAATTTCTGAGTGCAGATCCTGATCAATTCAAACGATATTTAAGAATGGATTAGAGTCAATTCAATAAGCTATTGAATAATATTCGGAACTTTTCCTATAGTTGAACCATTTCTTGTCAGTAGGTTGGTATTCCTGAGTAAAAACTGTTTCCAAAATTGACCAATAAATTGTCAGGTGTAAATATAACCCATATTGGTCAATTTAATTGTTCAATTTATTCATCAATTTTATTGGATCGTGTAAATTCGCACTTACTAATATTAATTATTCAAAAGAGGGCTGACTTTGGAAGAACTATCAATTCTCTGTGATATCACTAAAAGTTATGTATCTGTAATGTTTCAATGCCTTCAATGTATTTGGCCTTCGAGGTGATATATTTGAAAGCTCTCGTGAAGCTATTAATATGACTCGTTGCTTCAAAGCATTTGCTGATAAAACCGTAAAAAACTTCTGCCTTCTGATGAGAGAATGATTGGCCAAATAAAGATCTGGAATTATCAAAGGTTGTGAAAATGAATATAATCGATTGTATCTTTGAAAACGATCAAAATATAAAATAAGTGGAAAATCGAATATGAAGCAAACACAAGGAAAAATAATCAAAACAACTGACGCAGACTAACTTCCAAACAGAAAAATGCCAATAAAATTATCATAGATCATATCCCAAATGCCACTAAGCTGTCACGCTTTCACATACAGTTGTCAGATTGGCTGCTGAATGATAATTTGATCAGCAACCAATCAAAAGACAAAACAGCGTAAGTAAAGGACCTCATGTGAACCAGTGTGAAATCTATATTTAGGTTGTCTGCCCTGATCAGTATAGAACTCTTGTCTATGGCCCTGATAACAAAGATGGACAAATTAAAAGAACTTTTGTATTTTGGACCTTTTTTTCAAGGCCATACGCCGCACATGTTAGTAAACATCTCCATCGAGGAGCACCTTTGAATTTGAAAATTTTGACAATCCTTTGGAATATGAGGAATTATTTTCACAAAATGAAATTTTTGAGGGCCGAACTGATGTAAAGAAAAAATGAAATCATGGGTGTTCCCTATTGTTTTCTTCGGCATCAATACGAGTATAATGCTAAAACTGAGAAAGATCAATGCATTTTATTTTTAAAGTCATACAGTGGACGTAATTTTAAAAAATTGGTATCGGTAAATAAGGAAACTACAACGCCAACTTTTGCACTACCGCACTGCTGCCAACTATATAGGTTTTTTTATTACAGAATAAAAACGTATCTTTGTGGAAATTGATGAGATATTACAGTTTTTTCAAGCCTGTCTGAATTACTTTTTTGATCTGCGTGTCACTGAGGAGAATTACTCGAAATCAGAAAACAAAAAGTAACGAAATTATTTTTCAAAAATATTTTCAAGGTTGGCAAGAGTCGCTTTCGCACAATAGAAATTTTTAGCCGGCATGTTGGCATGTTTTTCTTTCGTGAGTTTGATGGAGTACCGCTTCCCCAAAATGTGTATTGAATATTGAATTTTCCTGTAATAAACATAAAGTGATAGTCTCGTTATACACTTTGGTGAGAAATGTTTTAATTATACTCAAATTTGTAAAGACTGTTTTTCTGGATTGTGAAAATGGAGGGCACTTTCGTTTTCGCCCCTGTAGTTACTGACGGAGAATGGCAAACCGTTCCTACCGAGATAGGAGAGAAAATCTCGAAATTTGTAACGGAAAAGTTCGAGGAGTTCATTACTTCCAAGGCTCTTCTCGAAACGAAGTATTTCAATTTGGGTAAGTCAATTTTCATTCAAGTACCTAACCTTAATCCAATAAATAGAAACAACATTCTACCACAAAAACTACAAAACAGCTGAAATTCTGGATTCAGCTAGTTGAGTGTATGAAGTATCCATTATAGGCTAAGAGCTGGGTGCAGAAAACTTGGCCAATCGAATAACAGAATGAAATGTTTTTAAAATGTTAGTACTCCCAGCAAACATAAAAAAAAACATATACTTCCTGGGCAAAATTTGCGCATAAGTTTTGTATGGCCTTTTTTCGGAAAAAGAAACCATACAATGAAGTAACAGCTTCGAATTACTTTCAAGATTTACTATCTGCAGAGATGGCATCTGCTCCAAGGCGCAGGTTTAAGCTCTGGATCTCAAACCCCACACCTGACAAGTTTTTCTTTCATTTTTCCCTTTGATATTGAGATTTGTTTTGGGACAAATAGTTTTTTTAATTTTTTTCTTCGAAATTGAGAAATGATTTGTTTTGGGATAAAGTTTTGTATGCCCTCTTTTCGTTCTGTAACTACCAATGGCAGGGTTGAAACGATTTAAATCAATTGATGTAAATACATGATTTAAATCACATGATTTTATCAATTTTAATCATGATTAAAATCAAAATTTCGATAAGTTATAATTAAGAGAAAATAAAAACTTTGAGTTTTAATTAATGGTTTATTATACCAAAAAAATTATACCACTATCTAAATAATTGAAATGGAATGCTTAGGGCAATGTCCTAATTTTCCTTTCTTGTTGTAGTTAATTTTGTTCTTAGATATAATGGACAGTAAATCTTGCAATTATATCAATCAAGTACCAGAAATAAATGAGTCCACAGCCACTTGGTATTTTTCTTCTTAAAAAACTTCAATGAACTTTGGGTAACAATAATGAAGGACCACCTGTCTATCAAACAGGACAGTAATGTTACGCAGGTTTGTTGAAAGATAAGGTATTGTCGATACCTTACATGGAACTTCTCATAATCAGCTCGTTAATGGAAGATGTACATTTTGAACTGTCAACGTGACAACCGTTGTATTCTAATTCGGAAAGTCAGCTTCTCACAAGTATTTTCATTATGAAATTGGAAAGTTTACTCACTAAACTAAGTTGGATTGCGGAAATAACTTTATCTTCTCTTATTAGCGTACTTGCACTCTTTTTCAGAATATACGGTGAAGATGTTATGTTATGAAAACAATCGGAAATTCGTGACAAACTTTTTAACATGACATTTCTATCATTATTACCTGCCTACTCGATTTTATTTTCTAGGAGACACAAAACTGAGGAAATTGAACAGAGCTGGCCTCAGACATTTTGGCAAGCTAATTTTCAACATTTTCAACCATGTTTAAACAATAGTGTTTATTTTAGTTTAAAGCAGAAATTACAAGTCACGCTGCTTATTAGAGGGCCAATTATCAAATAATGCGAGTTAGGTTGACACATCTTTATATAAAGTGTTTTCTAACTTGTTCTGACAGCAATTTGCAGGAATGAGCGTTTTTCGACAGGAACTATCTTCATTAAAATTTGAAGAACGGTGGGAAAAAAGCAAAAACATGTAAATAGCAACTTGTCTTATTTTTAAGAAAAAAATTGAAAAAAAATTGATTTTTCCAAAAAAATCGTGATTTTTTATGTTTAAAAAAATAATGATTTTTTTCAACCCTTACTAAGGTTAATTCAAGCTGTCGGAATTGTTTATTTCCGTCATCAGGGAAACTACAATAGAAGAAAAACCAATGGTAATACCTACGTATTCAAGTACGAAACATTATGCTACTAACAACATTGTTGAGGTTCATAGTAGTACAAAAGAAGAAAGTAAATCAAAGAATAAAACGAAGTTCAAAGTTAATAAAAAACGCATTAAAATTGTTTAAAATAATATAAATATAGCTGTCTACTGCATGTGGCGTGATTAGTGAAACTGACAGGTTAGGAATAAATCCCGCAATTTTATTTATGAAGCGGGTGTCACTTGGAATTTGTTACAGTGTCACTTGGAAATTGTTACAGTGGTACCAACTGTTAGATTAGTAACAACTGTTGTTCCAAGGTGGCAGTAACAACAGTTGGTACTAATCCAACAGTTGGTACCACTCTAACAATTTCCAAGTGACACCCGTCAGGTGTCGTCTTGGCTTAAATAAAATTGCGGGAATTATTCCTAACCTGTCAGTTTCACTAATCACGGCACGTGGAGTAGACAGTTATATTCATATATTTTTAAACAATTTTAACACGTTTTTTATTAACTTTGAACTTCGTTTTATTCTTTTATTTACTTTCTTCTTTTATATTACTATGTTAGATAAATATGTTTAACATAATTGAAACCAACCTCAACTAAGTTGTAAGTAGCATAATGTTTCATACTTGAATATGTATTACCAGTGGTTTTTCATCTATTGTAGTTTCCCTGATGATGGAAATAAACATTTCCGAAAACTTGGATAAACCTTAAAGGTAAATGTGGAAAGCTGAATACACTTGTGTAGAATTAAATGAGAATTTTTTGTATAAAGTGTATATTTTCATAAGTTTGCAAAGCATATTCGACTTTCGTCATCTTCAGTGCTTCAAGTCAGGTGCAGGAAGTAATATAATAGATGAATACATTGTTAATCAAAGGATAATAATACTGGCTTAGAATCTAACTTATCACGTTCACCAGGCTTCTTCTTTTTACTTTTAACAATAGCTCCATCTCCACGGCATACAATCGTTTCCATATATCTATCTATACCTGAGGATCCTTGAAAACTCCAAGGTAAAATATTCGGAATGAAAAAGTTATGGGTACTTTTTAAAAAGTCAAATTCTGTACATATCTCCAGGAATTTAAAATAATTCAAAAATACAATACTTATAAAAAATTCAATGCCATTCGAGAAGTTTATGTACTTATAAACCAGTCGATTATTTTTCTACAAGGGTTGTTATTGATTAAATCAACAAATGTGCAACAAAATTTAAGGTTACCCTTTATCAAGAAAAATACCCCTGAATTACATATCAGAATACTTTTTTCCAACAAAACTGAGAGTAATCTGGTATAACAGGGCTGATATCCACCTGGAAGAACACATAGCCCCAAGGAAGTAACATGGCAATGATTTCTTACGAATTTATTAACGAAAATGTGTACTCACTGACAGACATTGAAGTCTTTGAACATATTTTTTATTATGATTGGATTTTGTATGAACTTGGAAACTGGTCTCATGTGAAAGATGGGAGTTTTTTCTACATTTGATGTGCTTTGGCTTTTTTTAAGCAGCTGTTAGTAGTGAGGAACATCGACTGACTAGTCTGGTTATATAAAAATTTGGGGCATTTTTCGTTTCCACGCAGTTTCAACCTGGTGTTAGACTACAAGTGGAAAATCTCCCTTACTACAATATTTTTCAGAAAATGTTTGTAGAAAAAATTACGAGCTACAACTTTCATGCAAGACATTTTTTTAACCAACGAAACCAAAAAGGAGGAGGTTCTGTAGTCGACGCGTATATTTTTATATCGCTAATACTCTGGAGTTATAGCTCAAAATATAAAAATTCGGAGAGTTTGGATTTTTTTTATTTTTGGCGCCGTGGTATAGTAATGAATTTCATAATGGATAGAATTTTATTGTCATTTAGGATATACAGTATATAAATATGAACGTCATCGTAAAATTAATAGAAGTAACAATACATAAATTGCGAGCCATTGGATTATACACAGTGTAACACTCAAAAGTGCACCTACATCTGACTTCATATCGTTACATCGAGAAAAAACAAACAGAATGAGATAGATGACCAACAAGATATTAAAACACAATACTATGTATAATACTATGATTAGGTAGACATGATAAAAACAAATATGAATTCTTACAATGAAGTAGACAAGTTTCACTGGTTAGAATTTATGAATTCGTCCACAGAGTAAAAGGCATTTTTGATAAAAATTATTTTAGGTCTTGCTGAAATTTCCTATTAGTTTTTGTATTTTTAATTTCAAAAGGTAAGTTATTATATAAAGTAGTACCAGTATGGAGGGGGATTTTTCATATAGCGAGGAGTTATGTTGTCTTTATTTTTAGAAGGTTACCTTGTCTCGTATTATTCACTTCATACTTTTGAATTCCAGAATTTCAGCTATTTTGAAGTTTTTGTTAAGTCAATATACTGTGTGTAACAGGATCATGGTACACCTCCCGTATCTCCTTTAGTTTTGAAGGTAATTGATTGAAATTTGTGATATCCCATAAACATAATAAGAGGCACTTTTTGACCTACAAATGATTTTTTTTTCACTTCCGGTTTCGCCGGAAGTGATACCAACTTTCGATTTTTGAATGGAACATCCTGTATATTATTACATTTCAAATTTAATTTTAACCAATATACCACATAAGTGACAATTCAAACGTCAATATTTTTGATAATTAAATTTTTTGTTTTCCATTCAAGTGTGCCATGATGGTTCCGATTTATTCCAATTCACCCGTCTAATGCTAGAAAAATCGAAATCCCATCAAAAATACTAAATTGCGTTTTTTATGAGCAAATAAAGTTCATCGTAATCGATTTTGGGGTAAAACTCGAATGTTTTCAAATGGAACCATATTGGTACCGTGGTACCATTTATTAGTACTATTAATAGGAATTTATTCATACCTGCTAATAAAATGTGCGATAAATACAATCAAAATTACAGCTAAAAGAAAATAAGATAATACAATTACTTTGTTCTAATCTAAGGTGGCTTTGAAATACAAAAAATGAACACAAAACATTACAACAATTGTTCGAAATGCTGTCCATTAACGTCAATGCACTTCTGAACTCGCATAGCTTCGAATGCCTGTTGAAGGTAATCAGTTACTAAGGAGGCTTTGAAAACAATGAAATTATTCATTCAGATTGTCAAATAAATAGGTATTGGTTTATCGGTGTTTTTATTGTGTATTGGAAAAGTCTTTACATTTGTTGTTATTTTTATTCAAAATGACCCACATTTATACAAGGGATGAAAAAGTGGACATGTTAATTATTTATGGAGAATGTAGAAAAAATGCCGTTGCGGCTAGAAACCTTTATGCCAACCAATATCCTGATAGACAATTTCCAGCGAGAAATTATTTTAATCGTTTGAAAATCAATTCCGCAGAGAGCCTAACCATGATCCCAAAGAAAACGTTATCATTGACGAAGGAACGGAAATTAATGTTTTAGCTCGAATAGAAGTTGATAAGACTGTTTCTTTAAGGCAAATTGGGTTTGAATTAGAAATTAGTCACCAAACGGTAAGCCGAATCTTGCACAAACATAATTATAAATCTTTCAAATATCAATTGCACCAGCACCTGTGCGAAAATGATTATGAATGTAGGATGGAATATTGCAATTGGATCTTGCAGAATGATGTGCAGCCAAACAGGATTTTATTTTCGGACTAGTCTAGGTTCACAAATATGGGATTATTTAACCGACAAAATACAAGGTATTGGTCACAAGAAAATCAAAATTTATTGAGGGAGGGTAACTTTCAAGTGCGGTTCGGTTTCAATGTTTGGCTTGGAATACTCGGTCGTAGAATCATTGGTCCAATAATTTTTGAAGGACTCTTGACTGGACATAGATACTTAGGATTTCTGCAAAATAAAATTGAGGACCGGTTAACTGAATTACCTGTCCATCTACGACAGGGAATGTATTTCCAATGAAATGGAGCTCCTCCCCATAATTCAAGAATAGTAACTGATTACCTTCAACAGGCATTCCAAGAAAACGTAATTTTGACAAATGGTCCTATGCGATGGCCTCCAAGGTCACCTGATTTGACCCTCTTGATTTCTTTGTTTGGGGCCATTTAAAAAACATTGTCTATGCAACCGCCGTTACAACCCGCGAAGACCTGGAGTTGCGAGTAAGACACGCAATTAATAGTATAACGGCCCAGCAATTAGCGAACGTTCTTCAAGAAATAGCTATCCGAGTTCAGAAGTGCATTGACGTTAATGGACAGCATTTCGAACAATAATTGTAATGTTTTGTGTTCACTTTGTGTATTTCAAAGCCACCTTAGTAACTTCTTAGCATTAAATTAGAACAAAGTAATTGTATTATCTTATTTTCTTTTAGCTGTAATTTTGATTGTATTTATCGCACATTTTATTAGCAGGTATGAATAAATTCCTTATTAATAGTACTAATAAATGGTACCACGGTACCAATATGGTTCCATTTGAAAAAATTGAGTTTTACCCCAAAATCGATTACGATGAATTTTATTTGCTCATAAAAAACGCAATTTAGTATTTTCGACGGGATTTCGATTTTTCTAGCATCAGACGGGTGAATTGGAATGAATCGGAACCATCATGGCACACTTAAATGGAAAACTAAAAATTGAATTATCAAAAATATTGACGTTTGAAATGTCACTTATGAGGTATCATTGGATTCAGAAAATTATGCACATTTCAGAAATGTAATGATATACAGGGTGTTCTATTTGAAAATCGAAAGTTGGTATCACTTCCGGCGAAACCGGAAGTGAAAAAATAAATCATTCTCAGGTCAAGAAGTGCCGCTTATTATGTTCATGGAATATCCTAAATTTCAATTGATTACCTTCAAAACTAAAGGAGATACGGGGGTGTACCATGATCCTGTTACACACGGTATATATTGATTGTACTATCTCCTTTCATCACTCATTGGAATTTGTATAATTTAGAACAAAGTCAAGGGGATAATCAAGCCAGCAATGAAAAGTTAGAACTCGAATGTGAAACATTCAAGAACAAGCTAGAGGTAGCAACAAAAACTATAGAAGAACAGGAAGCTCAACTCGCAACTCTTACTGCTGATATCAATAAACTACATACTCAGTGCAATGCTTTGGAGGCTGAAACAGCCGAATATCGGCATCAGAGAAACCTCGCCGTGGAGAAAGAGATGACATCTCAAGATGATCCAGCGTCGAAATGCTGAAGTTGAGCGACTACAATCTGACATAAACACCTTTACCAAACAACTAGAATCTGCTGTGAATGCCAAATGTGAAGCACTAGCCCAAGCTGATGAAGTCGCTTCCATGAAAATAACCCTTGAATACCGAGAAAAAAGAATTGAACAAGAACGTGCTCTCCTCAATAGCCAAGTTCAAAGCCTAACCGATGAACTGAATCAAAGGACCGAAGAATTACTGAATATGAGACGTGACAACACATCTCGCTGCATACAACTGGAAACGAAACTCACAGAAAAAACACAAGAGTTGTCTGTTGCGCTGGAACATGTGAAATCTCTTACTGAAATCAATAACAACATGACTGCTAGGAATGAGGAACTTTCTCAGAAAATGATGAATCAGCGCGATGTGGATGCGAAAATGAATGAGTCATATGTTTATGAAATCGAAGCTAAAACGAAAATGTCAAACGCCTATCAGTCTATGTATAACGAGAGTCAACAACATGCTAATGAATTGAAAGAAGCCTTATCTGAGGTGACTATTCATACCGCTTTTTATTTTTTTAATATTATTTGGTATTTGCTTTGTTTCAGCTACAAGAGTTATTACGATCCGCCACTGAACAGTATGGGGAGTTGGAAACAAAGCACAAAGAATCTCAATTGGCACATGAAGAAATCTTGCTGAAGAAAAATGAATGTATAGATCTTTTGAAAAAAGAATTGGAAACGGCTAATGAAATCATCGATTTATCTAAGACGGATCAACTTCATAAAGACATCGAAGGAGGTACGCTATTATCAAATTTTACCCAATTATTTCTAATATATGCCAAAAAATCAATTATATATTCTTGTTTTGATAAAAAACATAGAAGTTAAACTTTCAATAAATGCAAATATGCTCTAGAAGGTTATCACAGTCTTCAATTCAAGGGGTTTAGTAACATACCATTTTTAACAATAAATTACGCAAAACAAAAAATTCCTATCACCTGCTAGTTTACATTAGATCATCTCTAGATATGATTGGAACAGCCCTCAAAGAATTATTGTTATCAAATCAAACCAAAATATGCTTTATTGTCTGAAGAAAACAATTCTTATAGACAAAGTCATAAAAAAGAAGAATTAAAAATGGTACTTATATAAACAGATTAAAATTAAGATTAACAGAATATCATCAATAATTTTAAAAAAGCATCCTGAGTGTGTGTGTGTAAAATGGCACTAATACTGACACGGTAAATAAAATTAGCTAACTAGATGTGTCGAGAAAAGGGTACGCTACAGGAAAATTCATACAAACTAGAGAAGGGATGATGGCATAACAATTTCTTAAGGTTTTAAAAAAAATATGTCTGAATTTCTTTTAAATGTACCAGTAAGCAGATATATATTTTCAGAAAATTATATATGATAGAATTCTTGTGGTTTAAACAGGATTTTTCTAATATGCAAATTGATATTATTGTAAGAATACTGTGATTTTTGAATAGCTCCTTGGACGGCTTTAGTCTGCAAAGAGCCCTAATTGCTTTTTTTGCATAACTTCTCTCTGCATCATCTGCTTGCCGCACACACCCCAGAATGGCTATTCCGTAATGCAAATGAGATTCGACAAGAGCATAATAGGCCGATTTTGCTGCAATTAAACCCCCTTGCCGAGATATAACCCTAAGGGCAAATCAGCAAGAGAATAGTTTCGTGCACAGTTTTGTGACATGTTCATTGAATGTATATGCCAATAAATTTAGTGAACACGACATTAATGTGGCAGACAGCTTGCAGCGGAATGTTGGAAGGCTTGTTTTTGATATGTTGAAAACAAGTATGTTGTCGTACCAGGATTTTATTAGTTTAATTTCTTCTTGGATTTTGTTATGTAAAGATGGCTCATCTTTACCATGTCACAATATGGTAGGATCATCAGTAAATAATGTAAACTTGCCACATATATTGAGTTTTGTAAGGTCATTAATATAAAGCAAGAAGAGTATTGGGCTCGGTACCTAACCCTGTGGGATACTGCATTGAGTTGTTGCAGTACGGTAGAAGTGGTTAGTTCTGACCAACTGGCTACGTTTTTCAAGATATTATAGAAACCACTGCTTCCTCTGAAGCCATAATATTGAATCTTGCAAAACAAGATTTTGTGGTTTATGCAGTTGAAGGCCTAAGATAAATCACAAAATACTGTCTCAACTTACTCCCTTTCATTTATTTCACTGTGAACCTTCGTCAAAAAAGAAAATATGGTATCAGTCGTACCTTTTAATTGTTGAAGTCCAAATTGATCCTCACTCAAAATATTGTTTCTTAATAAGTACTCCCAAAACTCCTTTCAGTTATGTTGGATAGAGTAAGTATCAGTGATATTGGGCGAAAGTTTGAGGGATCTGTTTTACCTACTTTGTATATTGGAATTACAATTGAAATTAAATATAAAATTCTCACATTGACGTCTATCTTCTCGTCTCATTCCCAGATTAAAACTGTCGAAAAATTCAATAATCACATTAAAAAAATATTCAACAAATTGCCCCCCCCCCCCCATTTAAGAAAATCTTCAGGAAAAAAGTCAAAGAAATACTTTTGCGTAAATCTTATTACAACTTACAGGAGTTCTACAGTGATTCTCAATTTCTCTAGTGATATTACTGTGATTTTGTAATAACAAAAAATTTTTTTTTTTTATTATTAACTTTTCCGTCGTTGTAATTTTACAAGGTTTGAGGCACCAAAAAAACAAGTTCTGTGCAAATTTGCAGAAAACTAGACAAGAACACTATTAAATTAATTTTTTTAATATCTACAGTTTCTTTGGAAACGTTTTGCTAAATAATTTTTTCTGTTTTCATAAAATTCAGGAATTTTCAGTTCATAAAACGAAGAACTGATTTTTCGATTGGGACCGTTATTACCTTTCAGCTGACTTTTATATTTTTGTTTGAATTGTCTTCCATATACAGGGTGTTCCTGAAAATAGTGCGTTTCTTTCACGTACAGATAGTGTAAAAAATGCTTAATACATATACCAAAAAAAATATTTTTTTTTAGTATTAAGTGAAATCTGGAGAAATTTCCAAAGGCTGGCAACACCACCAGGGTGATTGTTCGCACTAGATGAACCGCGATGATAACATGATCTTTTATGTTTGTTTGCCTCAACGTTAGAGGTCATTTTACCCAATTGTCTGGGCGAATTTCGTCACTTATGGTTATTAACCTTGTTAACGAGTTTATTAGGTAAATAATGATTGCTCCTAGTGCAGGGAGCAATATAAAAGAGAGCGCAGCTTAAATTAGCTTTGGGTTGATTATCTCAGCTTCCAAGAAAACCAAAATTCTCTAACAAATTCAGTTGATGTTTCTCTCAAATAATTGGATTAATCTACCCTTATAAAAGAATGTGTCGTAAGTAAAAAAATGTGAATTGAAAAACAAAACTTGGAAACCCATGGAAAATATCACTAAACTTTTACAAGTTCAAAATATCCTCCATTCCTATGCATTTATCTGACTAATTCAATTATTATTGATATCATCATAAATTAGGGTCTCGAAAACCAAACAAAAGAAACTCACATCACCAAATGATTTTCATTAAACTGGGTTTACAAAAACCTGAAGAAGCTATTGTATAGCGAAACAAACTATTTGACAAAAAAAAAACCAACTATTCTAAAATAATATATCTATAAAGAGTGTTCATTTTAGACAATTTGACCTTAACTATTACTGGAATTTGGCGCACTATGGTATTCTAAGATACTGTGTGTGCGACTCTCGTGTTTGTAGAATTGTTTCTGAGGTACTGACTATATCAATGTTTACATAGGCACAATATATTAAGTACTTTAGTTGAGAAAGGAAAAGTAGTTCGATTTGTGTAATTTATTTTAAGTGAATAAATACATTAGGTAGCTTATTTTATTGATTTATTTTTCATTTTTTTTATTCAAGGTAAATAAGGGTGAAGTTTGTTTGTATAATCCATTTTATGATGTTTAAGTGTTGTGGTTTTGTAAACCCAGTTTAGTAAAAATCATTTAGTGAATGTCTTATGTTTGCTATGATGGATTTTCATGAAGTATCAGCTGCTTCAATTCAAAATTCGTCAAAGGAGCTTTGTTGTAGGTATTTAGCATATCGTGATATTCTAGAATGGAAAAAAAAGTAGCGCGAACAAAATTTCAACTTACCGGTTCGAGTTATGACGTGACTACTAAACACTTATCTTCAAGTTTAGCAGTTCAACTGTACTGCGCTTCTAGGTGGCAATTGGCAATCAATGACTTTTTCATAAAAAAATTGAAATTCAATTATTGGAAAAACTTTTTGTTTAAATTGGTGTGTTCAACATTCCCTCTGAACGCATTATTTTCGGGGACGCCCTGTATTATAATATGTAAAATTTTGCAACTGAGTAATGTTTTTGACATTCACATATCTATCTAGGTCTATCACCAAACGTCTCTTCCGCTTCCAAGCTGATAAAATCTGGCATGTCCTACTCCGAAGTATACTCGCGATACGTATCTGTCTCTGAACAGTTGACGAACAAAGAGGAGGAATGTGCACGTTTGAACAACTACATCACTTGCATCGTAAGAGAGATCGAAGAAAAAGGCCCCTTGATAAAGAAACTGCGCCAAGATTACAGCAACACGCTAGACGCGAACGATGCCCTCAAAGATGCCAATGAAACTCTCCTCAACGAAGTCCAGCAACTTCGAGAGGCTAATGCCGAGTGCAAGAGACTGGGAGGAGTGACGGCTAGAGAGAACGACAGACTCAAGAAGGAAGTCTCGGACTTATCCCGACAAGTTGTCCATCTGTTGCAAGAAGTCGAACATTCTCGCGTCGGATCGTCGTCTACGTCGACGGATAACGATTTGAGCGACAGCATCAGTTCGGCCGATATAATCACTAAGAAATTGGTGACTTTCAACGATATATCCGAGCTGCAAGCCACGAACCAAAAACTCCTCGCGTTGGTGCGAGAACTGACTGAGAGACAAGAAGAAGTAGAAAGCATAGATCCGGCGGCCATAGCGAACCTCAAGATGAAACTTGAAGATCTGAGAGAGTCCCAGAACGAGCTGCTAGAAGAGCGCGACCGTCAGAACAAAATGATGGTGACCCTTCGCAATCAGAGGGATATGTACAAGAACTTGTATAGCCAAGCCGTCAAGGGTTCTGGCGAGGAAATACCGACTCAGTTGGAGCGGACTTTCCTTCCAGAAGGAGAATCCAAGATGCAGACGGAGTCGGATAATCAGTTTGAGGAGAAAATCCAGGAGCTGGAAGGCCAGGTGGAAAAACTGAAAAAACAGATTGAGCATCTCAAAGAGGAGAACGAGACTTATCGCAAGGAAAAATCGGCGAACGAAAAAATATTGCTGGAGCAATTGGAGAACATGCGTGGCGAAGTTAAAGAGCTGACTAGGTTGAATTGCAAGCTGAGCTCGCACGCCGATATGAACGAAGAAAAATTCAAGGTGTTGCAAAACAACGTGGAGATTTACAAAAAGCAAATCACAGCCCTGGAGAAACAGAACAAGATCTACAGCGAGTCGATAATCAAGCACGAACAAGCTGCTACGTATCTGAAAGACGAGACCTTACAATCCCAAACGAAGCTCTCCAGAGCCGAGGTTATCTTGGGTAATCTGCAGAAAGAGAACTCGTTGTTGAAAGACGCGGAAAAGAGACTGCTGAAAGAGCGCGAAGCCACGAAACGGGACTCTTACCAGCAGAACATGATCAAGTCCAACATCGAATTGATCAAAGCTACTTTAGAGAGGACGGATGCAGAGGGCAAGCTGAGATTGGAATCGAGACTAGACGAGGCGCACAGAGAATGTTCAGCGCTGCGCAGGAGGCTGCAAGAAGAGCAAGACCACTTCAGACAGCTCTCCGAGCACTTGGAAAAACAAACGAAAGCCGCTCAGAAACGCATGGAAGAGGAACGCGAGCAGGCGGATAAGTTGCGCAAGGAAGTAGCCGAGGCGCGCGAGGAAATCGTCACCAAGACTAGTCAGATCGAAGAGCTGAGTAAAAAGATGAAGATGGGGCTGTTCACCGTACCCGAGACCAACGCGGAGGTTAAGAAAATACGAGAGATCGAGCAGCAATTGGCTGACGCCCACGCGGAAATCAACTCGCTGAAAACGAAGCTCAAGTCGGCTAAAGAAGCTTCGGACGAGTACTTCAACGTGGCCGAAGCTTCGGAAAAACAAGTGAAAGACGTCCTCGATCAGAACGAGTTGCTGCGGCAAGATATAGAGAATCAGAAGAAGCAGATCCAAGATCTGCAAGAGAGATGTTCGGAGCTGGAAGGCGAGCTCTCTATTCAGCTGGACGACCAAGACATAACGAATGCGGGTGCAAATAAGTCGGTACAACTCCAAGAAGAACTGAATGTGAGGAATATGGATTTGAAGACAGCCAGAGAACAACTGGAAAACGCCAGAGCGGAAAACAAGTCTCTAATCGAACAACTGAAAGCTGTTGAGAACAAGTATGCGAGAGAGGTTACCTTGCACTCTGTAGACCTACAGGCTCTGACGACTATGAAAGAAGAACTAGAAAAGGCTGTCGATGAGGCTAGTGGGTTGGAGAGCGAGAAAACTCGAGCCATCGAAGCACTCACTCAAATTAAACTTGACTGGGAGCAGCAGGGTGGCTTGTTCCAGAAGGAAAAGGAAGAACTCGAGTCTCGCTTCAAAGATATTGACTCGCAGAACAGCTTGTTGCACGATCAAATCCAAGCTCTCAACACCCAACTGAACATTCTGCAAGCTCAAGCGAGTGAACAGCAGAACCAGTCTCTGGGCGACGCTTCGTTCAACAGGTCTTTTAACGAAGACGACGCCAAATCTTCAGAGCAGCTTTTGAAGATAATAAAATATTTGAGGCAGGAGAAGGACATCGCCGTGAGCAAGGCCGACATAGTGGAAGCTGAGCACCAGCGGCTGAAATCACAGTTCGATATGCTCAACAAGCAGTTGGAGGAAGCCAAGGGCGGCGTGGAGCTCGAAAGACAGAAGCATGAGGTGTCCGTCGTGTCTGCAGCCAAGCACTCTGAAGTCTTGCGTAAATTGGAAACTCTGAACGCTATAACCGACAGTAACAGGTCGTTGAGGCAGGAACGAGATGCGCTCTTGGCGCAAATGAATGAGCTTAGGGAGCGCTCCGACAAGTTGGAAACCGAAGTCGCCCCGTTGCAAGAGAAGAACAGAGATCTGACCACCAAGTCGGATCAGTTGCAGAGCGAGAACATATCACTGCGAGCAGAGTGTACAAGGTGGAGGCAGAGGGCCAATATGCTCATCGAGAAGACGAACAGGACCAGTCCGGAAGACTGGAAGAAGCTCCAAACTGAGCGCGAGACTCTGGCCAAGCAGCTCACTATAGAGAGATCCACAGTCACCAAGTTGAACGACGACGTAAACACTTTGAGACAGGACAAAACCAAGCTGGAGGAGCAGCTGCGAAGCTTGAGGGCTCAGAACAACCAACAGTCCGAGGAGATAGCGAAGTTGAGAGAGGACGTGACCGGTCTACAGTCCCAAGTCACCCAGCTTACGAATACCGTCGATCAGCAGAGCGGCGAGATACTCAAGGTCAAAGAGGAGAATCGTATACTTACCGAGGACTCGACTGTTAAAGACGTTTCGATAACGGAGCTGAAGAATAATCTGGCGCAGGTGAGGAAGATCGCCAAGAAGTACAAGATACAGTGCGAGGATCAGACTAAGGAAATCGAAACTCTCAAACAGCAGAACAAAAAGAACGACAGTGACACTGCGGCGAACGCCGAAAAACAGGAGCAGCAGTTACAAACTCAAAGAACCGAATTGGAGGATCGCATTACCCAGCTAGAAACGACTCACAAAGACGCCGTGGAGCTGTTGAACCAACAAGTGAGCAGCACTACGGAACAAATAGACAATTACAAGAAGGAGATCGAGAATCTGAAGCAGGTGAGTTTGGATAAGGAAGAGAGATTCAAGACTCTCTTCAAGAGCGCCAAGGAAAGAATAGTGAGCCTGACGGAGCAGAACAGTAGCCTGAAAGAGGAGCTCAACAAGGATAAGCCGGCCAGATTGACCGGCGCAGAATCCGGAGAGGGTTCGAGCAAGAACGCCGAACTGTTGGAGAAGATCGCGACTTTGGAGAGGGAGAGGGATGAGGCTATGGAGGAGAGGCAGCAGGAGAAGGATAAGTTCGCCTCGGAGCTGGAGACTTTGAATCAGCGAGTGAGCCAATTGCAGAGGCAGTTGGGGCTCCAGCAGGGTTCTAAGCCCAGTACGAGTTCTACGTCTTCGGAAAAGTCGTCCACGGAGCGGCCCACGGCCGATATCAAACCTATGGCAGGTAAATACAAAACAAATCTTGAAATTTTTGTATTGAAATCGCAAGTTATTGGTCTGAAGGCTATTGCCGGATGATAATAATTAGTTCAGTCTGCAGGGAAAAAAAATGGCCGCCGTAAAACATGAGGCTACAGTAGCGATTTTTTTTACACGTGATATGGTGATGGAACCTGAGTATAACTCTGAGTTGGCATGGGGGGGGGGTGCGTCAGCGGCCATCTTGGAAAACGCGTTTTGTTATATATCTCCTAAACAGTTTGTCGGAAGCGAAAAATACCTTTTTCCAAATTTGTAATACATTTTTGGAGCACTTGCCCACATCCGATTGAGCTGAAATTCGGCAGGTGTTCATTATTCCGGTGACAATGCATTATGAAATGTTTGTTAGAGAAAAAAACAAAATGGCGATTCCAAGATGGCGAAATTTTTCTCTCCACAGTTTTCCCGAATTCACCCTGACAATTATCCTTGGATAGAAAAAACGTTTAGCACAAAATTTGTAGATCATTTTCCGCTCTACAACTTTTTTAATAACAATTTTTCACATACAATCAATTGTTTTTGAGTTATTCGCAGAAAAAGAAAAAAAAAATGAACATAATGGAAGAACATTTAATTATCTAATGAAAAGATCTCTTTTATTTTTCGCGTCCGACAAACTGTTTTCCAAGGTGTCCCCCCCTGTGCCGAGCCAACTCAGAGTTATACTCAAGAACGACCCCCCTATCATGTTGAAAAAAAAAATGCTACTGTTACCTCATGCAGAAAAAAAGGCCTGCCGACTGGACTAAATAGTGATTTGGTCAACGAATCCAAAATTACTATCGATTAAACTTTTACAATATGATGAAAAAAAACTGTTTAACAAAAAATTAAACCGACAGAAAAATCAACTGAAAAGCAAAAAATAAAATAAAATCTTCTTAGTCTAAATGATAATTGAGCTCCTAAACTAATGTGAGTAACTGATTTTGAGTCGGCGCCAAACAAACTAGCAATTGAATTAGGTAAAGAGTGAAATGATGGCAGGGAGATGCACGGCTGCGTTTTGATTACTTCTTTCAAAGTAATAGAATGATCTTCGATAATTGTTTGTTTGGCGCCGACTCAAAATCAGTTGCTCACATTAGTTTAGGAGCTCAATTATCATTTAGACTAAGAAGATTTATTTTATTTTTTGCTTTTCAGTTGATTTTTCCGTCAATTTAATTTTTGTTAAAAAAAATTATTTTTCAATTTTTTTATGCTGAAATCTACTAATTACTACCTTCTTAATTTTTTATTACTTCCAAAATACTTACTTACCAGCTTACTTATTAACTATTAAATAATATGATTTTCTATTTTAACTATTTATTGTTATACAGTGCCCGTCAAAATTATGGAACACATTCGATATTTCGCAAGCCATGTACTTTTGACAAAAATCCTGAAATAGGTCGATTTTTATTCTAAAATGCCGATTTTTTTATGTATATTCTAAAGAGGTTATGTCACTGGTTTTGACATGGTGACGTAATCGGTATTTTTTTTAAATTGGAATAGATGTCTACCTCATCTGGAAGGCCTTTCAATACTGCATTCAATGATAATAATTAATCAGATCTTTTTTTACAGGGTGAACAAAAATTAATATTTTATTTCAATAAGAGAGTAACTTTATATCCAACAAAATAGAACAGTTAAATAAGATGTTCGAAATGCCATCCACCAGTCTCTTGACAATAAGCAAATCTACGGACACATTCCTCTTGCACATTGCGAATAATTTCGATCCTAATTCGATTTTTCAACTCTTGTAGGTTTTGCGGCCTATCTACATAGACCTTCGATTTCAAATTACCCCACAAGAAAAAATCCAGGGGCGTAAGATCTGGAGATCTTGGGGGCCACTCTATCGGTCCGCGTCTACCAATCCACCTCCTAGAAAAACAGTTATTCAAAAACTCGCGAACATCACGTGCATAGTGCGGGGGTGCACCATCTTGTTGCAACCAAATACTTTTATTTGGTGAGTTAGGATTGTTGGCGTTTGGAAAAATATCGGCAAGGCTAGGTATGAGTTCATTTCTTAAAAATTCCAAGTCCTGTCGTTTATTATCCCTGCCCAAACATTGACTTTCTGAGTATGCCTGTCCATCATCCAGTGAGGATTATCCCTACTCCAATATCTGCAATTCTGACGATTTACTGAACCATTTAGGCAAAACGTAGCCTCATCGGAAAACAGAATTTGTTTTATAAAACGTGGATTGCGGTTACACAAATCCTGCATTATTTCATAGAACTCCACACGGCGATCGGGATCATCATCATTGAGTTGTTGATGTAGCTGTACTTTGTATGGATGGTACTTTTCTGCTTTTAGAATACATAATACAGAACTTTGGGATATGTCAAGGTCTGCTGCAATTTGTCGTGAAGTATTGTGAGGATTATTCTCTACACCCAATAGAACATCAAGTTTCACGTTTTCTTCTATTTTAGGACGTCCAGCATTCGGAATATGTTTGACATGACCAGTTTCTCTAAATTTTTTCTCAATCTTACTGACTGTTGAACGACTGATAGGTCTATTTGGATACTTCATTGAACAAGTGCATACCTCTTGCTGAGTTCTGGTTCTATCTCCGCATCCAATAAAAATTAAAATTTCTATGCGCTGGGTTTTACTTAAAGTAGCCATAGTTTACTTTTAGAACCTTTTCACTTAGAATTTGTGAAGAATATTTGTTGATATTTCAACTGACATTTATTTGACACTAACTTGCCTATTATGGCATTAATTTGTGATTGTCTTTTATTTCCATTTTAGACTAGGAAATAGCTAACTATTAATATTTGGAAAGGATCCATTGGTGTAGTAGAGCACTGACTCGCTAGTCTGCCAGGGCAGTCTAAGGGATTAGAGCCTTGGCTCAAAAAAGTAAAATTTTGCATTTTTTAACACGCTTTTATTATCTTTACTTGTAACTAAATAATTCACAATGTAATAAAATCTTGGAAGTAAATATTCACCCACTTCCAATCTTCCGAATAATCTGAAATTTGTCACACATATCAAGGACCGATGACAATACAAAATTTCATAATCATAATGAATAATAATAAAAATATATTTTTCCAAACGCCAACTCACCAAATGAAAGTATTTGGTTGCAACAAGATGGTGCACCCAGCACTATGCACTGATGTTCGGAGTTTTGAATAACTGTTTTCTAGGAGGTGGATTGGTAGGCGGACCGATAGAGTGGCCCCAAGATCTCCAGATCTTAGCCCTGGATTTTTTCTTGTGGGGTTATTTGAAATCGAAGGTCTATGTAGATAGGCGCAAAATCTACAAGAGTTGAAAAACGAATTAGGATCGAAATTAACAGAATTACTCGGAAGTTATTACTGAATGTGCAAGAGGAATGTGTCCGTAGATTTGCTTATTGTCAAGATACTGGTGGATGGCATTTCGAACATCTTATTTAACTGTTCTATTTTGTTGGATATAAAGTTATTCTCTTATTGAAATGAAATATTAATTTTTGTTCACCCTGTAAAAAAATATCTAATTAATTATTATCATTGAATGCAGTATTGAAAGGCCTTTCAGATGAGGTATCACAAGACATCTATTCCAATTTAAAAAAATTACCGATTACGTCACCATGTCAAAACCAGTGACATAACCTCTTTAGAATATACATAAAAAAATCGGCATTTTAAATAAAAATCGACCTATTTTAGGATTTTTGTCAAAAGTACATGGCTTGCGAAATATCGAATTTGTACCATAATTTTGACGCGCACTGTATGATATAAATTAATTTTGAAAGTTCTGGTTAGTTGATTTCATCACTTTGTATATAATTCCATCCTTTCATAGACTGTAATCATTTTGACGGATATAGGAGGGTCTGTCAATGTCAACTACATATGTGTGCCAAAGTTCACAAGTGAAAAATCAATCATCCCCTATTTTTCTACCCATAGGGGTGGATCATTTCATTCCAAATCAAAATATGATCAAATACCTTTTCTAATGAAAATAGAATAATCCAAATCGGAAAACCCAATACAAAGTTATGCCTGATAGAATCGGTTAACGGACCAAAATTCAGAGGGTGAACGATCAATATCCTTCATTTTGCTACCCTTAGGGATGGATTTTGTTGTTCAAATTGGAATGGGACCAACTTCGAAGTACACCCTAGCCAATGAAAAAAGTATCATCGGAATCGAACCGCTCTGTGAAAAGTTGTGCGTAATAATACAAAAATATACGCGTCGAATAGAGAACCTCTTCCTTTTTGGTTTCGTCGGTTAAAAAGTGTTTTCGTGGATTTTCAAATCTCTCCCCCCCTTCGCCTTCGTCATTTCCGGGGGTATAAAAATTCATAAATTTAGGATGGCGGCTCCAAAATGTCGAAGCGTTTTGTGATTCCATTTAAAATTGATGTGTGGGGGTTTTTAGGGTCGGACATTAGGATGTTTTTTTGAAAATTCATGAATTCAACATGGCGGCTTCAAGATGACAACGTGTTTTGTTATGGCCCGAATCCATTCAAAATTGGTATGGGTTTTTTTGGGGTCGGAGATTATAAATTTATGTCAGAATTCAATAATATGACAGATTTCATAAATAACTAAAAATAATTGAATAAAAATGATTAAAAAAACAATTTTTGAGACAAGCTTTTATATAAATGCACTAAAAAGGAAAAATTGAGTAGGTATTGAAGACCTTCAAAGTTTTTTCTTCGATACTTGTGATTGTATCCAGACTTGAAAATATTTTCTTTTTGAGAAAATTGGTGCACATATGGCACATGAAAAAACCGGTAATTTCGTTGATATTCGCGAAATTTAAAAGAATAAAATAAAAACCTACGATTCACTAAAAAAAAATCGTATATATATATTGGTGAAATAAATATATCCTCCTTTTTTTACTATGTATATATCCTCCTTTTTTCACTATGTAGTTGATTTTGTTTATGTTAGATTAGACAGTGATAGATTAAAAAGACTTGGAGTTGAAAAATAAAAGCAATAAATATATTTTTTGTATCATTCCAAATTTCAACCTACAAACATATACATTTAACCATTAAACAAATAAATTTTCATTGAGTTTAGTGAGGAAGTCGTATTTTTTGCATATTGTGAAAAACCGTGAAATATGTTGGAAATAACAATTTTGTTCCTATTTTATATTATTTCAACATTAGAGAGTGATATTGTTATAGTTTCTGAAATAAAAAATCCTTCAGTTTAATTTTTACTTAGCATGGATAGATAGATCGCAAGAATTGGATAAAATTGACTTCAAAGTACTAGATCTTCAATACCTTCTCAATTTTTATATCAAATTTGGCTCATCAGTTTTCGAGTAGAGAACAAGAAATTGGCTTTTTATCAACTATTTATTTAGTTAACTGATATTTGTTTGAATTAAATCCATTGTTAATCAAAACACTAGAATTAAATTCAATATAAGCACTTCATCAATAATAAATATGTGGTTTTCGGGATCTTCTTGTCTACGTTTATTTTATAAAAATGCGAAATATTGTTTGCTTTCCAAGAAAGTTCAGATCTATTCTTAATTTTCCCAGGATTCTGAAAATGGATATACAGAGTGTTAAATTTAAAAATAAAAAAACTGGTGTCACTTCCAGATAAACCAGAAGTTCAAAAAAATCGCCCAACACGTCAAAATGTTCAATTTTACGTCATTAGGAAAGAGGCAAAAAGGGGTTAGTGATATCGTTGTTACCTGTTATAGTATGATTTAATAAAATTCATGGTTATACTTGACACAAGTCATATATTGCGACTATTTGGATTTTCAGTTGAAAGCTACTGAGTTGTCACAAGCATGCCAGCCTTATCAACTTTTTATGTAAGATTATATACAGTTTTGGAGTTGTGATACGTTTCAGGTCATTCAACAAACACTCAAACACAGTCTGTGCCGATTCAACCTTGGCGAAGTGGTGGCGAACCCCCATTGGCCAGTATCAGGCCAATGTCAGCTCAATTGAGGACCGTCGCAGTACTGCCAACTAGTCAGAGCCCGAGTGCTGTCATGGTCCCACCACAACAACAAGTAAGTGAGCTATTGTTTAATACAAAGAAACTAATTTATTTAGGTTAAAGAGTTCATGAATCTAGTCCTCAGAATAATGGAATAACTCTTTAACCATCTCCCATCATCTCTGAAAAACACCACAGAACATAAGATTTTCAAAAAAAAGCCTCGAGAAATTTATAATAGAAAAATGTGTGTGTAACATTTCTACTGATTTTATGCAGTGTTTTTTAAATCTGTTCAATCGTTTTTTTTTCTCGTGACATGAGATAAATAAAAAAAAAGTTGTGGGTTCTCAAACACATATTTCACAGGTCCACACTACCGGTTCCAGTACTATCGAATCTCTATCCAGCAGCCCGACTAGTTCTCACACCGACTACGTACCTGCGACAAGTTCCGCAAGCCCAGCGATGCTCGGCCCCCGCCAGGTCGCCGTGCCCCCGACCCAGTCCTCCCAAGATACCGAGGACGATGAAAACAATGTCCCCGTCCAGACCGCGCCCCAAACTCAAGCGGTTGCTTTGGTGCTGCCCAGAGTTGAACCTCCGAGTAGCGGTCCTACACAGGAACAGGGCACGAGGTATTTCAAGAATCTTTCATTTGCGAACCGTTTGTCACAGACTCGTTTTGTTTTCTAGCAGTAGCAGTTCCAACACTGTGACAACCACTCAGGCGGGGCACAAGAGACAGCGTGATGCCGATACAGACAGTTGTCAGGCCGACGAACAGTCCAAAACGCAACAGCAGAGCAAGAGGACTAGGATTCAGGTGAGTGATTAGGACATGAAAAAACAGTTTATTGTCCACACAGGCACTAGACAGGACAGCTTACTAACGTAACTGTAAAATTTTAAATTTAATTATTGTCTTGAAGTTTTGAAAACGGTAGTTATTATTAAAAAAAACAATTAATATAAAAAATTGTCAATGAAAAATATAACATTAATACATGATTTAATATAGCTTATCATAATTCATTTAAACTTGAAATTTCTACCCTGTTTTACTGGACTAACCCAGCTACTTATTGTTATACTCTGTATATAGAGCTTGAAAAAGAATAATGAATTGAAAAAATATATTAATTGAGAAAGATCACATTTAAAACTATAAAAAATTAAGTATTCTATATAAATTCATATTACGGGAAAGTTATACTATTTAAATGAGTATTGAAATCAGTGAATCTCAATATTATAAAAATAACAACACATATCTGTGCTGGGGACGAAAATATAATTATATACTACATGTGGGAAGCAATGAATTATAAAACAAGGGTTCCTAAAATAAACGAACAAAGAAAATCGTAAATAAATATGAACTTCAGTAAACTAAGAGTTCATAGGCAAAATAGATTAGCTATTTATATTTGTCCCTAAATAACGACACAGCTGCAGCATAGCAGGAGAGAGAGTATAATTATATTTAAAAATAAAACAAAGCCAACTTGGTAGATAAAATTATAATCGGTTATAGGAAAAGCTTCATGGGGGAACACGAAGATATATAAACCGTTTATTGCTATTTTTATACTCATATTTTCTGGTGAATTTATAGGAAATGGTTTTATAAGAAATTATTGAGTTATGGATTTGTTTAATTTTTTGAGAATTGATCTCAATTATATTTTTTAAATTTATAACTATATTATTATTTAATTTTTTTTGGTAGCTTGAGATATGACCGAGTACATAGGTTAAAACGAACCTCAATCATATACCGAGTGAATTACTTGAATAGACCGCTCTTCAAGAAATTTTAGTTGTCAGATTTAGTTCACTACACTCAGTATCGAACCTCTAAAGACTTTTTAAGGCACGCTTTTGTACTGTCAAATGGTGTGAAAAAGATTTAGTATTGGTTAGAGTGAACCAAAATAATCCAAGTTATACATCATTAAGCGGTATTTGTAAAATCCTTATATTGGGTTTTCTAAAGTGTTTCTTTTGTAAAAGTGAATGTGAGGTTCGAAAAACAATTGGCTGATCAGTTGTGGGGTCTTTAGGTTCTCCAACTGTCCCAGTCATAACAATGGCTAGGCAGGTGTATGGTTTTTAAATAAATAACACCCTGTACAGGTCGTAACAATGGTGTGTGAATTCAGAATTCCCAATTTTTGTTGTGACTGATCTTGGTCATGAGGACTTTTGTGCAAGTTACATTTTTGATATCTGTACAGCAGGCAGGAACGGTGAGTGACAGCGGTTTGGATGTCGAGTACCAAGTTCCTACTAGCAGTCAAAGAGACCACGACGATGATAATGTCATTGTGGTTGAGAGCGATGATGAAGGTGCTGCCGATGAAGGCGAAGGTGCTGACGATGAACAGGATGATCCGGATACCGAAGGATATGATATGGAAGGCATGGTATGTACAGCAAAGTTTGCTTTGAAAAATTGGGCCTAGTGTTGATAATAAATTATATTTTTTTATTACATTTTCAGGAACAGGATAACTATGAGGATGCCGAGTGCCAGGAAGTTGAAGATGAAGAGGAGGCTGGGAATGAAGTGGAAGTGATTGAAGATTCGAGCGAGGTGCCAAATCAGAGTGAAAGGTCGATTCAGGAGAGCCCCGAAGGAGAGAATTCAGAACAGGCTCAGTCTGAAGCTATCAGCAGTGGAACAGACGGTAGGTCATAATAATTTATCGTATTCACAGAGATTGAGGTTTTGAATTATTCGCATTTCGAGACGTTTGATGTTAAACCAACTTGTAGAAGGGTGCATTTTGAACAGAATTAATAAAAGTCTGTAATATTTACTGTTACTAACCTATCCATTAGAAAACAACTAGTTTCCTAACTAATACCTCAACGAACATTGGATTACCTCTGATGGGTAATCGCTGATAGTCCTACAAGGTTTACTTTGCATATGCTTGCTGCGAAGTAGATCATTTGAATGTGACAACCTGTAAACCGATTATTGTGGCCCTTCTTTCGGTATGTGGTAGATTTATGCAGATAACTGCGAAAAAATCCTTCCACTTGGAATTCTCCGTGATGCCATATCATATACAGGGTGTAATTTAACTTGTACTTTCATGATGGGTGTGTAAGTATGGTGGTTAAAAATTGAAAAACTAACTCACGAAAAAAATCATGACATTTTTGAGGACCCCTGACTGCCGCCTGGGCCAATAACCTGCTAGTCGGAGCCACGCCATGTAAGTTTTAAAAAGCTTGAATCGCGAATTGAAACACCGTATTTGTCACTAAACTAGCAGAGCTGTAGGCTTTTGAGGACCACTGATTGCACGCCTAACATATGGTGAGAGTACGTATAGCCACGGGTTCTAATAATTTCAGCAGTACTCAAACTTTGCAGTAAAATTTCACAGGAAATACATTATTTTTGTTCTCACTTTTTTACACGCTTTATATTAGCTTCACTTGTATGTTTGTAACCGACTCCTTTGGACTTGAATTTCACCCACTTCCAGACATCCGAATGATTTGAAATTTGGCAGGTGTACATAATTCCGGTGACAATGCATTTTAAAAATTTTGTGTGAAAAAAACCAAAATGGCGGCTCCAATATGGGTTCGTGATTATGGTCCGATTCGCTTCAAAATTGGTATCTGTTTTGGGTTGGGTTATGATTCTTTTGTCAAAATTGAAATATTCAAGATGGCGGCTCCAAAATGGTGGACGAGTTTTGTGATTATGGTCCGATTCTATTCAAAATTGGTATGTGGGGTTTTTGGAGTCGAATATTATGATTCTTTCGTGAAAATTGAAAAATTCAAGATGGCGGCTCCAAAATGGTGGACGAGTTTTGTGATTATGGTCCGATTCTATTCAAAATCGGTATGTGGGGGTTTTTGGAGTCGAATATTATGATTCTTTCGTGAAAATTGAAAAATTAAAGATGGCGGCTCCAAAATGGTGGACGAGTTTTGTGATTATGGTCCGATTCTATTCAAAATTGGTATGTGGTGGTTTTTGGAGTCGAATATTATGATTCTTTCGTAAAAATTTAAAAATTCAAGATGGCGGCTCCAAAATGGTGGACGAGTTTTGTGATTATGGTCCGATTCTATTCAAAATTGGTATGTGGTGTTTTTGGAGTCGAATATTATGATTCTTTCGTGAAAATTAAAAATTAAGATTGCGGCTCCAAAATGGTGGACGAGTTTTGTGATTATGGTCCGATTCTATTCAAAATTGGTATGTGGTGATTTTGGAGTCGAATATTATGATTCTTTCGGGAAAATTTAAAAATTCAAGATGGCGGCTCCAAAATGGTGGACGAGTTTTGTGATTATGGTCCGATTCTATTCAAAATTGGTATGTGGTGGTTTTTGGAGTCGAATATTATGATTCTTTCGTGAAAATTTAAAAGTTCAAGATGGCGGCTCCAAAATGGTGGACGAGTTTTGTGATTATGGTCCGATTCTATTCAAAATTGGTATGTGGGGGTTTTTAGAGTCGAATATTATGATTCTTTCGTGAAAATTGAAAAATTCAAGATGGCGGCTCCAAAATGGTGGACGAGTTTTGTGATTATGGTCCGATTCTATTCCAAATTGGTATGTGGTGGTTTTTGGAGTCGAATATTATGATTCTTTCGTGAAAATTAAAAATTCAAGATGGCGGCTCCAAAATGGTGGACGAGTTTTGTGATTATGGTCCGATTCTATTCCAAATTGGTATGTGGTGGTTTTTGGAGTCGAATATTATGATTCTTTCGGGAAAATTTGAAAATTCAAGATGGCGGCTCCAAAATGGTGGACGAGTTTTGTGATTATGGTCCGATTCTATTCAAAATTGGTATGTAGGGGTTTTTGGAGTCGAATATTATGATTCCTTTAATTAATGATTTGGAAAATAATTACAGTTACTGATAGTAATCAAGGAATTAATAGTAGATTAGAACAAATAGTAGTTCAATGTCCAGCGTGGCTTTAGCCGGGGAAGTAGTTGTTTTCTGTTAGAGATTCACAAAAAATAACTTCTTTCAATCGTGGATTTTTCAATTCACAGAAAAATCTTTCTATCAATATTTAATTGAGAATGTTTCCCTTTTCAACATGAATACCCCACAAGAGGTTATCTTGATGATGGAAGATAGTGACTAAAGTTTTATCTTTCAGTCGCAGATGATTCCACATCTGATTTTATGAACATCCTGTTTATATTTTCAACAAATCAAACAAATAATAGTTTGAAAAAATAAAAAAAACACGCTTTTATAAATATACCAATCTAAAAAGTAGAAAATAAATAATAGTTTAAAAAACTAAAAACACGCTTTTTATAAAAAAAACCGAACTAAAAAAAATAAATAATAGTTTAAAAAAACTAAAAAACACGCTTTTATGAAAAACCAAACTTAAAAAATTTAAAATAAATTTGAATTAAGAATAGTGTAAAATTTTTCAATAAATATAAATTAATAATAATGTAAATAAGAAAAAATAATATTTCATTTAAAAAAAAGCGTGGTTTCATCTGAATCTTAAAAAGCACCCCACGCTTTTTTTTAATAAAATAATTTTTTTCTTATTTACATTATTATTAATTTATATTTATTAAATTTTTTTACACTATTCTTAATTCAAATTTATTTTCTATTTTTTAGTTTGGTTTTCTATAAAGCGTGTTTTTTCGTTTTTTTAAACCATTATTTATTTATTTTCATAAGAAAAATATTTTTATTTCATCATTAAAATATTTTAACAGTAGTGCAACAAGTTACACCCTGTATATTTCTTCTGCTCTCGTCCTCAGATCATTGATATTTGAGGAAAGGCGCATGCAATCATGTATATAGATAATTTTTGTGATATTTTATGCAATTATTTTTTGAATTCGTGTCTGGGGTTTTTTCTGTTTGTGGATTACGATTTTTTTTCCAAATTTCAATAATTCTAGATGGCAGACGAGTCGTGGTTTATGTTCTGATTTCATACAAAAGTTGTCTGGCATTATGATCTTTTTGATCAAATTTTGTGATTTATGGTTCAATTTTTTATTATTCACGTTTTTCTGCCTTGCTTTTGTAATGGTATGCTTTAGCTTTGAATGTACCGTAGTACTAACCACTAGTTTTCCTACTTTCACCAACACTCCTCCTCAATTGCTCCTATGGAGTTATCCAACCTCAGTTTGTATTGCTTGAAATGCTGTTGAAACTCTTTGGCTTGCTCGTCGTTTCAGTTTTGAAACTTTTTTTCACCACTTTGGTACTCTATCTTCCTTGCTTCTTTGCTAGTCCTCGACTCCTTGTTGAAACTCGATTGGTTCACCCTTTTTTTTGGCACTAGGCACAGGTGGCGTCACTATATCGCACGCCTCCACCTCTGCCTCCATGACGGTTCCGTCTTGTTCTCGCGTAAGACCGATACATCCCCTGCCCTCACGACACCACCAATCCAACTTGCTGCCCCTTCACGGCCTTGAAGAAACCGGAGACGATGGTATCGTCCCGTCCACACCCACCCTGTACGCCCCGAGACGTTCTGACGGCTTCGGGGAAGCGGTCAGTTCCCCTCACGTGCCCACCAGCGGGGGCAGTTTCACTTTTAACGAGTCTTCGGCTGCGACGGGGCAACACAGCAACATTACGGGCTCGAACGAAGTCGTGCCGGAACAAACCCTGGACGCAGGCAGCGGGAATTTGGACGAGACCAGTATGACGCCTTGTGTGTGTATCGGAAATTTTTAATAATGTCGTTTGTTGTTTCAGGTACGGGCAGGAGCGTGCCAACTACGCCTTTGCAGTCATCGCCGCAGGAGGCGTTGCCCGGAGGGGAGGAGCAGGGATCCAGTCAGATGACTCAGTCGGATGGTGAGTGTTTATTTTCAGTGTACTGTATCAGAGTGGAAACTAAAAAAAATATTGACACACTCAATATCGACTCCAAAGAGTGCAAAATACTTGTTGCGGATTTGTATTTAATATAAAGAAATTTGATCACTTTTCTCAGTGCATCCTGCAGCTGAAGTGGCTTAAAGTTACTAATTTATTCAAGCATAATCTTTACTCAACCTTTGCCTCTCTCAAGGTATCTTCGTCTTTAATGGAAAATATTACAGACAACCTGAAGGTCTAGCAATGGGTAGTTGTCTATCACCATTTTTAGCAGATCTGTTTATGAATAACATGGAAGTCAAGCACATAATCGATGAGAATAATAAAGAAATCCTATATTGGTTCAGATATGTAGATGACTGTCTTGTCTTTATCAATGGCAACCAAGCAACAGCCAACAATCTTTTAAGAAACATGACTTTCACACTTGAACTTGAATCCGAAAATAAATTAAATTTCTTAGACTTGACTATCGACAAATTTGATAAACTAGAATATAGCATATATAGAAAACCCATACCTTCTTTCTCTAATCATCCACATCGACACAAGATGGCAGCCTTTTATTGCTACATACACAGAATTGTCAATGTTCAACTCTCACAAAATAACTTTAATAATGAGCTAAACATTCTTAAACAGATCGCTTACAACAATGGCTACAACCCCAATATAATTATCAATCTAATTCATTAAGATCTTGACTCAATGAATTAGATTGATAATTATATTAGGGTTTTAGCCATTGTTGTAAGCGATCTGTTTATCTCATTAGTAAAGTTATTTTGAGAGAGTTGAACATTGAGAATTCTGTGTATGTAGCAATAAAAGGCTGCCATCTTGTGTTGATGTGGATGATTAGAGAAAGAAGGTATGACAAAAGAGAATCTATATCACGAAGGATAAACCCTCTACATTTCTACGTTTCTTGAATTAAAACGCTTCCCAAAAAGTCTCTAGTCTTATAAATAAAAAACTCAAAAGATACAAAAATTTCCTTTAAAAGCACAAACAATTTAAGTAAACACTTGGTCAATTCAACAGACAGCATCAACAAACTGTCAAAAAGTGGAATTTACAAACTCAATTGCAATGACTGTGAAGCTTCATATATAATAAAGGAAGGTACGAAGGCGTAGAAGGGCCAACAACAGAATATTTTTTTAAACATTTGGAATTACCACTTTCAACTGACAATTTTCACTTCGAAGTGACAATTGCCAGTTCAAAGTGACAATTGTCAATTCAAAGTGACAATTGCCAGTTCGAAGTGACAATTGTCACTTCAAAGTGACAATTGCAGTTCGAAGTGACAATTGTCACAAATTAGTTCAAGTGACAATTGTCAGTTCAAAGTGACAATTGTCACTTCAAAGTGACAATTGTCAGTTCGAAGTGATAATTGTCACTTCAAAGTGACAATTGTCTGTTCAAAGTGACAATTGTTAATTCAAAGTGACAATTGTCAGTTCAAAGTGACAATTGTCAATTCAAAGTGACAATTGTCAGTTTGAAGTGACAATTGTCAGTTCAAAGTGACAATTGTCACTTCAAAGTGACAATTGTCAGTTCGAAGTGACTATTGTCAGTTCGAAGTGACAATTGTCACTTCAAAGTAACAATTGTCAGTTCAAAGTGACAATTGTCACTTCAAAGTGACAATTGTCAATTCAAAGTGACAATTGTCAGTTCAAAGTGACAATTGTCAATTCAAAGTGAAAATTGTCACTTCAAAGTGACAATTGTCACTTCAAAGTGACAATTGCCAGTTCAAAGTGACAATTGTCACTTCAAAGTGACAATTGTCAGTTCAAAGTGACAATTGTCAGTTCAAAGTGACAATTGTCATTCAAAGTGACAATTGTCACTTCAAAGTGACAATTGCCAGTTCAAAGTGACAATTGTCACTTCAAAGTGACAATTGTCAGTTCAAAGTGACAATTGTCATTCAAAGTGACAATTGTCAATTCAAAGTGACAATTGTCAGTTCGAAGTGACAATTGTCACTTCAAAGTGACAATTGTCTACACAGAAGATTAAATTAACTTTCTCTTATAGTTCTCTGAAGATGAAATGGACTGTATCTTGTGCCCCCATTTCATCTTAACAATAAAATATAATAGGTTCTTCACTTTCCATGATGTTGAGTTGGCAAGCTTGAACTCCCCATTAACAGTGTCCCATGTCAACTGTCACTTTTGTCCGCTCCTTGTGCACATAAGATTGACAAGGAATTACACAATAATAATATTTGTCTGAATGCAAGGTACAATTGAATAGATCATATATTCTTCTACACAGAACATTAAATTAACTTTCTCTTATAGTTCTCTGAAGATGAAATGGGGGTTCAAGGACTGTATCTTGAACCCCCATTTCATCTTAACTGTGAAATATAATAGGTTCTTCACTTTCCATGATGTTGAGTTGGCAAGCTTGAACTCCCCATTAACAGTGTCCTATGTCAAATGTCACTTTTGTCCGCTTTTTGTGCACATAAGATTGACAAGGAATTACAAAATAATAGTATTTGTCTGAATGCAAGGTACAATTGAATAGATCATATGTTCCTCTACACAGAATATTAAATTAACTTTCTCTTATAGTTCTCTGAAGATGAAATGGGGGTTCAAGGACTGTATCTTGAACCCCCATTTCATCTTAACTATAAAATATAATAGGTTCTTCACTTTCCATGATGTTGAGTTGGCAAGCTTGAACTCCCCATTAAGAGTGTCCTATGTCAAATGTCACTTTTGTCCGCTTCTTGTGCACATAAGATTGACAAGGAATTTTAAAATAATAGTATTTGTCTGAATACAAGGTGCAATTAAATAGATCATATGTTCCTTTACACAGAAGATTAAATTAACTTTCTCTTATAGTTCTCTGAAGATGAAATGGGGGTTCAAGGACTGTATCTTGAACCCCCATTTCATCTTAACTATGAAATATAATAGGTTCTTCACTTTCCATGATGTTGAGTTGGCAAGCTTGAACTCCCCATTAACAGTGTCCCATCTCAAATGTCACTTTTGTCCGCTCCTTGTGCACATAAGATTGACAAGGAATTACAAAATAATAATATTTGTCTGAATGCAAGGTACAATTGAATAGATTATGTGTTCCTCTACACAGAAGATTAAATTAACTTTCTCCTATAGTTCTCTGAAGATGAAATGGGGGTTCAAGGACTGTATCTTGAACCCCCATTTCATCTTAACTATAAAATATAATAGGTTCTTCACTTTCCATGATGTTGAGTTGGCAAGCTTGAACTCCCCATTAACAGTGTCCCATGTCAAATGTCACTTTTGTCCGCTCCTTGTGCACATAAGATTTTTAACAATTTCAAAGAAATGTAACGAGAAACTAAATAGGTTTAAAACTCAATAAGGACATTCAGTGTCAGTATCTGTTCATTTAATTTTTTGTACAATGGTTTGTCGATCATTTTTACTGGAACTTCATGTATAAGTAATCTAACCTGTGCCATTTTACCTCAATTCTCAAGATCTTCATGATAATAGCATAATAGCCGAAAGCGCTTTGCAATTTTCATAAATTATTTACACAAAATGCAACTTTATTCGTGGTTTATTTATATGTAACTATAATAATTAATATATAACATTTTGGGTACTGTGTGCCTTTGATAATGAGTCAATAGTGTTAATGAATAAAATTCCTTTCATTGGTATAAAAAAAATATATTCGAATCTTTAGAGATAGGTCTCTAAGTCTCGGAAAAAGGCGGTCCTGTTGTATATCATCAGTCCATCTGAATATTTCATTTTTGCGAAAAATATGTTGTTAATCATATTCACCATGCAAGGCCCAAAACATCTCTTTTTTTTGCCTAGAATATAAATATCCCACCACGGAAACCTTGAGCAGAAAAAACTTGTACCCTATCCGTGATCAGTTCCTATAATGAATCCCATTATTATCAAATCTCTTGCAAGATTCCAAAAGTCATTTTTCCTCTTCAAAAATACAAATGATTTTGCTTTAACATTTTGGAATTTACATTTCTTGTCATCAAGATGTTTTTCTTTATTTTCTTATTTTGTTCAATATTACTAGGAATGAATTTTATTATCATTAAATACATTTTTTTTGGGGTGTGTTTGGTCGCAAAAATAAAAATGAATATTTTTTCTGATATGCTCTGTTTTCAAGGTGTTGAAGGGATAATTCAATCTTTGCAATCCAGTGACAACTATGCAAGTATCAGTTGTACATTGATAAAATATTTAATAAAAAAATTAATTAATATTCTGGATATTTCATCTAATAATTTTCTTTTCTTTTCAAAGTTCAGAAAACGAGCAAAAACAGCCCAGCCCCTAAGTAGAATGCTAGAGGACTTTTTTGAGGCTTGACAAGGACGGGAACGTTTGACAGCTCAATGTTTGTGTTTTATTTCGATTATTATGAAATGAAATTATAAGACTAGGCATGTATGTAATTTGAATAAAATGTTATATATTTTCAGTACGTTGTTTTTAGTTTCTACCCCCCGAATTACTTGCCATCATGGTGGAAATGATTAGCAAATCAATTCAACTTCGTTTAAGATAATTTTTAGCTTTTATAAGCATGATGATTGGATATTTCTTATTATACTGGCTCCAGTCTTGTGACCTTGAATATCTATATAAAAAATCAAAGAACAATAATGAAGTACAGTTCCAAGAATTCGTATTTCCCAATGCTCATTTATTTTTGTTTTTTACACGCTTTATATTAAATTTACTTGTATGTTTGTTTGTAACCGACTCCTTTGGACTTGATTTTCACCCACTTCCAGACGTCCGAATGATTTGAAATTTGGCAGGTGTACATAATTCCGGTGACAATGCATTAAGAAATATTTGTGTGAAAAAAACAAAATGGCGGCTCCAATATGGCGGACGACAAAATTGGTATCTGAGGGTTTTTGTGGTCGGAGATTATGATTCTTTTGTCAAAATTGAAAAATTCAAGATGGCGGCTCCAAAATGGTGGACGAGTTTTGTGATTATGGTTCGATTCTATTCAAAATTGGTATGTGGGGGTTTTTGGAGTCGAATATTATGATTCTTTCGTAAATATTGAAAAATTCAAGATGGCGGCTCACTGTATATATCGACAACGTTAAAATCTGTGAATGACTTCTAAAAGCGAGATTTGACTATTAATACAGCTGTACACATTAATGATTTGGAAAATAATTACACTTACTAATAGTAATCACGGAATTAATAGTAGATTAGAACAAATAATAGTTTAAAAAAATAAAAAAACACGCTTTTATAAATAAACCAAACTAAAAAGTAGAAAATAAATAATAGTTTAAATAAACTAAAAAACACGCTTTTTATAGAAAACCAAACTAAAAAATAAAAAAATAATAGTTTGAAAGAAACGATAAAACACGCTTCTATAGAAAACTAAACTAAAAAAAATTTAAAAAAATTAAAATGATTTAAATAAAAAAAAAAAAAATTATTTAAAAAAAATGGGGTGCTTTTTAAGATTAGATTAAGCATCCCACGCTTTTTTTTTAAATAAAATAATGTTTTTTCTTATTTACATTATTATTCATTTATATTTATTAAAAATTTCGCACTATTCTTAATTAAAATTTATTTTATATTTTTTTTGTTTGGTTTTCTATAAAAGCGTGTTTTTTCGTTTTTTTAAGCTATTATTTATTTATTTTTTAGTTTGGTTTTTTATAAATAGCGAGTTTTTTTGTTTTTTTAAACTATTATTTATTATGTTGTTTTTATCGAAGTTCACAGTCACAAACAAATCTAAACTTTCAGATTATGCGGAGCCCGGAAATGTCAAACATAACACAATTTTTTTGTCCAATTATAACACATTCTATTGAAGATTCCAAATATCATAGACTCGAGAATTTGACATTTCTGGAGTCCGTATATTCTTAAAGCACCTTCAGATATCTCGTTTAGGACATACTATGTGGGACTACTAGTGGAGAAAGTTGGCTTTCTCATAAACAACTAATTCGTTTAACGTTTTATATACAATTTCTTTGATTTGATGTTTGCAGCTGAAATTCCTTCCATAGCGATAAGCGCAGACGGCGATGAAAATGAAACAGCTGGTGAGGGAAGTTCCGGAGAATGCATGGGACCTCCTCCGGTCAGTGGTACATCATCCGAAGGGATGCAAATTGAAGAAGCAGAAGAAATGCTTGAAGGAGATGATGGGGTAATTTTCTTCTTTTACGTGTTTTGAAACCATGTGCTTTTCTTATTTTTCGAGTGAGTAGGAGAATCAAGCCGGTTCTGGGTCTCCCTCCACCACTGTAACGTTACAGCAAAACCTTGGGCAATTAAAGCAAGGTTATTGGATGTGCCACCTTGAGTTGGGATAGTATTCAATTTCTGACATCCCCAGCGACAGATTATTGACCTTTGAATCCCAAAGCTCGATGTGATGTTTTTTCATTTTTCCGTATTTGCCTATTGGCAACTGAAAATTTTGTCTGCCACTAACACATTAATTTTCTATTTTACAAGCTTTTATTTAGTTTCACTTGTTCCTGTGTCTGTCCTTCTGTCTGTAATCAAATTTTGCAAGTTAAATTTGACCCACTTCGAGTTGCCCGATTAACGTGAAATTTGGCAGTTCCCGTGAGAATGCATTATGATATTTTTGTTAGAGAAAAAACAATGGCGGCTCTAAGATGGCGGACGAGATTCGTGTTTATGCTACGATTCGACTCAAAATTGGTATGTTGGGGTTTTCGGGTCGAAGATTATGAGTTTTTTGGCAAAATTCATACATTCAAAATGGCGGCTCCAAGATGACGGACGATCTTTGTGATTATGATCCGATTCTATTCAAAATTGGTATGTGGGGGTATTTGGGGTCGGAGATTATGATTATTTTGTCATAATTGAAGGATTCAAGATGGCGGCTCCAATATGGCGGACTAGTTTTGTGATTATGGTCCGATTCGCTTAAAAATTGGTATCTGAGAGTTTTCGTGGTCATAGATTATGATTCTTTTGTCAAAACTGAAAAATTCTAGATGGCGGCTCCAAAATGGTGGACGAGTTTTGTGATTATGGTCCGATTCTATTCAAAATTGGTATGTGGGGGTTTTCGGGGTTGGAGATTTTGAATTTTTTGTCAAAATTCATGAATTCAAGATGGCAGACGAGTTTTGTGATTATGGTCCGATTCGATTCAAAATTGGTAAGCGGGGGTTTTTGGAGTCGAATATTATGATTCCTTCGTAAAAATTGAAGATGACGGCTCCAAAATGGTGGATGAGTTTTGTGATTATGGTCCGATTCTATTCAAAATTGGTATGTCGGGGTTATTGGGGTCGGAGATTATGAATTTAGTCGAGGATTATTGATTTTTTGTCAGAATTCATAAACTGAAGATGGCAGCTCCAGGATGGCGGACGAGTTAATCTTAAGACAAACTTTTATTCAAATACGCTAAAAAGTAAAAAATAATTGCTCATGGAATAACCTACGTCGCACATCCAAATCAATTATTTTTTACTTTTTAGCGCTTTTGAATAAAAACTTGTCTTTAAAAAGGTTTTTTTTTTTATTAATTATTTTCTATTATTCAATTTGTATTTTAATGTACATTTTCAGGTGAGTTCAGAAGGCGAGAAACCCTTGCAACCCGAAGAAGGAGAGGAGGAAGGGCGGGAAGCCGAAGCCTCGCCGAGCACAAACTCCAGAGGGATGGTAAGGGGAAATTCTGCTCGTAGATCTGTGAGAACGTCCATCCCGAGAGGCCTACAGAGATCGGGACCTACCCCCATAGTGTGGGGGGACAGATCCCCACACAGGCACCCGCATTCGCAGGGTGAGTTTGCTGTTTCCTACAAAATTTTATAATGCACTCTATGGTGTCTTGATAATAGTCGAATAGTTTCTCAAAATGGGCATAAAATAAGTTTAACGTGACGTGATTTTTATTGATCTTTGCAGAAAGAGGTAGAGGTTCGCCTTCGCCGAACTATCAAGCCAGGGCAGTGGCGAGGCGTGCTAGGGGTCGTATGCAGAGACCTTTCGGAGGACGTTTTTAGAGGTCATAGTTTTTTCATGGCATCATTCCATTTTCATTTATTAAGGATCACTTTTTTTAGTTAATTATATGTATGGTAAAGTTTTAAACTGTATAGATTAAACGGATAGTGTCTATTCTATAATCTCGTTCATTTCCGTATTGTAAAAATTGTGGAATTAGTTGTCGTTTATTTTTGGACTGAAATTCTGACAGCAACCATTTGCGAAGTGTACTTTTAAGTTGTGGCTTGAACTGTCTACGTTTATATGAGATAAATATTTAAAATCATTGATTTTTATTTGTTAACCCAATTCCCTTCGGTCGGCTATCCTAGTAGACGAACTACTGGTAAAGCTAGCATCCAAAGGCGTGTATTGCTTAGTATATGCCGAGGATCTTGCAAAAGGCAAATTTGCAGGAACCGCCTCGGAGCATACGCAGACTGCTTTAAACTTCAGGGGGAGGAACTAACTGTAACTGTAAAAGAGTACTGAGAGGACTCAAGCCACCAGTTCGGAACGGGGTAGAAATTCAAATTGCACAAGAGGCAAAATACTTGAGAGCCATCTTTGACCACAAGCTGACATGGAATCGACACCTACAAAAAAACACGGTAGCCCTCAACCTATGCAGAAGAATGTGTGGAAAAACTAGGGTCTACAACCGAAAATGGCTCTACAGCAAGGTCATCAGACCCATGATAGCATACGGTTCGGTGACATGGTGGCCAAAGACTCAGCAGGCCGCCTTAGAACTTGCTGTACCTACCACCACTTCGTGTATACATATAAGGTGAAGCCAGGTCAGTCGCCAGAGGACAAGCGCCCATCATAAGCAGACTGCACGGCAAAGTGTATAACGATCTTTGCAAAGAGTTGGAAACCCCCCCCCCCCATAATGGAAATACCATCGGACGAGATGCTTCCCAAGTATAGCTTTAAGAAAAACTCTAGAACAGTCATAGCAGACGGAGAGACATGAAAGAAGGACCTCCAATTTATGCACGAATTGCCTGTTACCCAGGCTGCTTAAAAACCGAAGACGGTGTAGAATGGAAAATGCTTTATTGCCAACAAGATTCGTAGAAACAGAGTTCACTACAAAAAAAGCAACATCAATATACTGTTTAGGAGCAGGAATATATTTAGTCAAGCCAAAGACAGGAGTCTCACTGAGCTTAGGCAAACATGTGACGATATTCCAGGCAGAAGTTGCAGCAATACATTACTGCGCAGAGGAGTTACTAAGGCAAGAGTTTAAGGAAAAGACCATTGCCATTTACCAAGCGGCTGTTGAAGCAATCAGCTCCATGCAAGTCAACTCCGAACTTGTCTGGGACTGCTTGGAAACCCTACAAAAGGTAGGCAATCGAAACAGATAATCTCTGGCTTGGGTGCCAGGCTACAAAGAGGCCGATTCATTAGCTCGAGGAGGAGCACGACGTGCCCCAATTGGCTCAGCGAAAGCACTGTGAACAACACAAAACAGTACTTGGTTGAAAGAGCAATCTCAAGAATGGTGGAATGAGTCGCCGGGCATGAGACAGGCCAAAGAATTCATCAAGGAACCATCGCCAAAATTCACAGAGTACCTACTAAGCCAAGGATCATGTTTGTGTTCCTGACAGGGCACTGTAGGCTCAACAAACACATGACTGGTAGACACAACCACATGTAGGTTCTGCCAGGAGGAGGAGAAAACATCAGCGCACATACTGTAAAGGCCTTACAAGGCTAAGGTTTTCAACTATAGGGGAGGAAAAACCACAACCCCCCAATATATGGAGGATTCAAGGTCTGGTCTATGGAGTCTAGTAACAAGGACGGGCCTAGACAGGGAACTCCAACATAACATGAGGGCATACACAATATATCTGCAAAGGTCACAGTACAGTGAATGTTGTAGAATATTGTGTAACTGGCAACCCTGGAAAAAATAGCGCGCGAGAATTGTAAAAAAAAAGAGGAAGACTCTAACCTAACCCGGACAGACATCGGGGGTTCCCGGGTTATGTGTCTGAACCACAACAAAAGATTGTATCTTCTGCATTGATCAAAATTATAAGTACAAAGTGGCAGTGTGCATTATTTACTTATTAACAGACCAAAGACTGAGCTAGTTGGCGCCCAACAAAAAAAAAATCAAACGAACAATTCCACGTAAAATGTGTACATGAAGTGGCTCCTAGCCCATATGACCTGAACAAATCTAATCTAATAGACCCCTGGTTTTACCCAACCTGTATAGTAATATGTGTTTTGTGGTTTTATAAACCCAACTCGAAGAACATCATATTTGATGGTCTTAAAAATATAAGAGTAATGAGTTTTCCGACTTTACTGTGACTTTTCGACTTCAAATTCAGAATTTCCGACCGCGAACTCAAAAATTCCGATTTAAATATAGGGATTCAGTTTTACCAACTTCAATCGAAAATTCCAACTTCAAACTCGGAAATTTGGATTTTAAACTCGATAATTTGGACGTCAAACTCGGAATTTCCTGATTTAAAATCGCAATTTCACTTTGGCTCGTAAAATTTGTTACGAATAAGCTGGAGTTTTTTTACACGCTTTATATTAGCTTCACTTGTATGTTTGTTTGTAACCGACTCCTTTGGACTTGATTTTCACCCACTTCCAGAGTTCCGAATAATTTGGAATTTGGCAGGTGTACATAATTCCGGTGACAATGCATTAAAATAAAATTTGTTTGAAAAAAAAACAAAATGGCGGACGAGTTTTGTGATTATGGTCCGATTCGCTTCAAAATTGGTATCTGAGGGTTTTCGTGGTCGGAGATTATTATTCTTTTGTCAAAATTGAAAAATTCAAGATGGCGGCTCCAAAATGGTGGACGAGTTTTGTGATTATGGTCCGATTCTATTCAAAATTGGTATGTGGGGGTTTTTGGAGTCAAATATTATGATTCTTTCGTGAAAATTTAAAAATTCAAGATGGCGGTTCCAAAATGGTGGACGAGTTTTGTGATTATGGTCCGATTCTATTCAAAATTGTTATGTGGGGGTTTTTGGAGTCGAATATTATGATTCTTTCGTAAAATTGGAAAAATTCAAGATGGCGGCTCACTGTAAATCTTTGAATGACTTCTAAAATCGAGATTTGACTATTAATACAGTTGTACACATTAATGATTTGGAAAATAATTACAGTTACTAATAGTAATCACGGAATTAATAGATTAGAACAAATAATAGTTTAAAAAAAAATAAAAAACACGCTTTCTTTCTTAATTCAAATTTATTTTCAATTTTTTTAGTTTGGTTTTCTATAAAAGCGCGTTTTTTAGTTTTTTAAACTATTATTTATTTATTTTTTAGTTTGGGATGGGATGGGATGAATTAAGTCTGAAAGGAAATATGTAACAGTTTCAAAGATATGGGATGAATTACGTCTGTAAGAAAATATGTATTAAATATGATTTAATCAAATAAGTTGGGACTCTCATATGTTTCAATTCCAAGATGGTATTGATGGATAAAAATAGTTGTATGTCAGTGAAGTAATTCATATTAGTTCCAGAGTCTCACCTCTCACCAATTCATTTTCAACAGAAGCATTCACACCTACATGTGTTTTGTATCTCTAAATCTTTTATGGTCACCAAATCGTTTATCAATAACTTTTGAAGCATATCTAATCTTGTTAAAAATCGATTTGTGACCTAGGACTGATTTAAAATGAGCGTACACACAGTGTGTATGCCACTATTTTTATCCAACAGTGGAAACAAAACATTTAGGTGTGTATAATTTTTAACCACACTTCATTTTGTAATACATTAGTGGGCTGCATTTTCATGTTATTTTACTGGGTTAACTAATCATTGAAAATTTGATTCTAGTCACTGAAGAAAACCCAGACACAGTAATGTGCCGATTTCGACTACATCCAATGGATATGCTTAACTTTAAAAACTGAAAATTCACCTTGGGTAGGCAATAATGAATGTAATTCAAAGAAAACGCCAGAAATCGCTCTTATTATTAAAATTATTGTGAAACAAATTTTCAAAAGAAATTTATTTCACTGTAATATGGACAAATGTCAGAAACATTTCATCCAGAGAATTATTTTTATGTTTACCTGCCATGAAGTATGACATTTGTTATGTTAATATGAACACTGTTCATGAAATCAGATGTGGAATAATATGCCAAGATAAACTAGACACTATGTTTCCCTTTTGAAAAATAATATTAAATGGGTGTATAACAAAGTTTGACGCCAAATTATTAAAATAATTTATTTACACAAATTCAAAAGGTAATAATGCAGCTATTACAGCATATTGACAGCTCCCACGATATTGACCACCCTATCTTTATACTTCTTGGATATATCCCCTTCAATATTCTTTTGCAACTGCTTTGTTTTCTCGATCAACACTCGTATAACAGGTTCGATACTCCTCGCTTCAGCCTGTAAGGCCTTGATCTTATCCTCCAACAGTTTTTTACTAGATTTCATCTTCTCCACGAGAGACAACTTCTGCTTCAGAGTGGCCGTCAAAATATCCACATATTTTGGCGAGTGTTTTATGTTGTGCAAATGCTGGATTCGTTCGTTCGTCAACTGGTGAAGGGCCACATTTACACAGTCGTACATACTCGTAACCGATTCCAAGGTCTGCATCTGGAGAGCAGTTGGCGCCTCTTGCATTTGGGACATTGCTAGCATATCAGAATCGCTTGACATTTCATACAGTCTCATTTTCAGGAAAGCGCTGAGCTCCATCAAGTTATTGATCATTTGTTCTTGAGTTTTGGGGTTGTCTAAAATCGTCAAAGCTTCATCACCCCTCGCCACACCACCATCTATACCGGTTTTTTCTACAACAATTCCAGATTCCTCTAGATTTGATTCTAGATCCGCATGAGTGACTATTTCAAAGCTCTCTTCACCGTTAGAGGATGAGCCCCAATCGATGTTTTGATCCTCACTGACGGTAATATCCCCGAAATCTATGCTGCCATTGTCTGTATCAATATCGAGGTCTATTTCCACTGGTATATTTTCCGAATCTTCGCCAAAGTCTATTTTATCACTGCCAGACTCTGTTTCTTCTTCAGTGGTGATATTCAAAGGATTTTCTTCAATGCTAACGGGCCTTTCTCCATACGTATACTCATAGGTAGTGGTGTTGCCAAATTTAATAATATAATCCAACACTGGTAGTATAGAAACATCGCTCACTTTTCCCGACAAATACTTGTTGAACTCCGAGTATAGTTCAATAGCTGGGAGTACAATTTTACTTTTTTCTGATGAAATTTCGTAAATCGAAGGTAACTCTTTCAGCAAAGCAACTAATTCCGCTTTGATGTTTCTCCCGGATATTCCGAGTTGTTCGCACGATGAATTGAATTCTTTTAGAGCTGCAGCTTCGATTTTCGAATAATCCTTAACTTTTTTCTCACTTTCCGTTAGGCTCTGTTCTAGTTTGGCAACTTGTTTCCGTAAGCTCGGTATTTCGAAGCTCACGTTACGTATGAGCATCTGAGCGACTTCGGCTAAATATACATTATCTTTCTGGTACGACGAAATGATATCCTGCCAGTCTTTCATTCTTTGAGAGCCGTATCTCCCAAACAAATTCTTCGAGTCGGCCTCTGTTTCTTTGAGGATATCGACGATTTTCAAGCAGTGAAAATAGTTAATGTGCTGTCCGGAAAGCAGTTTTATTATGCCCTCGTGAGCTGGCATATCTTGAATAGCATTGTTGATTTTTTCTCTGATTTTCAGGATGTTGTTTTGCCAATCTTTGTTAACGTGCCGTCTGCTTATCAACCATTCTAGTAATTTTGTGGTGTTTATATCAATAGGAATGTTTTGCTCATCCATTTTCGAAATGATATCAAATATTTTAGAATAATCTAAAAATTCATATCATATATCAACACGAACATATGTTTTTGGAAAAATGAATGTTGACGTTTAACGTTTATTTGGTTTGTTTTGGCTCTGATCTCGATGATTCTGAATCGTTCTGATCACTTGCACAGATCACCCTAACTACAGAATATAAACGTTATGTTCTCTGCTAGCTAAGATGTTCTGTCATATACACTCGCTTTTTGAAAGAAAATAGGTTCCAGCTTAGCAGCAAGGATGGTTAAAAAATATATGTAGAGGATGATCCAATCCCTATGCTGCAATGTAATCCTTTCTCCACCCGCTTCATCTGTCAATTGACGTCACCGTGATACCTTTTGTCACTGTGTACTATCTCACTCCGTTTACCTCCACTCATGACAATGGACAAAAGGCCTCAATGTGACGTTATCAACTGTTGACCTTGGGATGATAAAATGATTACACAATGAAAAGTATGGTTTATTTCCTATCTTCGTACATCAGCCAAATTTCAGCTGCACCCGCGCGGATTTGCATCGTCATTTGACGTCACCAGAGAACCTGGACCATTAGTCTGCCATAAGTGCCCATGTATTTTTCTACTTAGTGCAAAAAATCTTCTTTGGCGCTAGGATCTAAACACGTTCTTTGCACATGGCACGGATCCGTGACGCAAGACTGCAATCCCTTTGCCACTATTCCCATTGCGAGATTAAGTTGATGGAGTTGTGTGTATTTTGTTTTTTGGTAGTTTATTCTCTGAATGAATTATTTTTTTGAGTTTGTAGACTAAATTATATTCCCTATAAATAGCAATTACCTTCTCGTCACGCGTCGATAAGCAATGTACGCTGTAAAATAAATTATCTTCGTACGAATTGTGAAATTATTACAATACATTCCAGTTACACATTACACTATTATAAACATAAATGGGTTGACTCTCTGTAAAAGTTTGAAATATTTTTAAACCTCTATATGGAGAAAATATGTCTCTGGAACCATCAACAAACCCACCTTGAACAGCTGCACGCTGTTGGACGCACTCATTTTGTTTTATGATAGATTGACAAGTGACGTTCGACAAATGACCAACTCCTCTGGTTTTTGGAGATGTGTGTTTTGTGAGATATAATATAATAATAAGGAACATTGTGTTGCAAAAACTGTTGAGGGAGAGTTAAATTACATTATGAATTACACGTAATAGTGTATATTATCGTGATAATCTTCCACTGTTAAATTTGGAACAATATATTAAAAACTGCAACTTCTTTATTCAAGAAATAAATATTTTATCTACTAAATAACTTTGCCAATTAGAAAAGTGTGTATGTATGGTTTATGTAGAACATAATAATTGGGTGATCTATATATAGTTACTTAGTGAAATGTTATAATTTACTTATTCAGCAAATGTCAATTATTTAGAATGTGATTTGTACCAGAAATCGAATTTTTGTGCGACACTAATCTTCGATAATAATGACAACTGTGGCCATGGAAGAATACGAGTTGATGAAAGACCCAAAATATCGGTTGTATGTGGCGGCAGTCGACAAAGCACTGAAAAATTTCGAGTTTTCATCCGAATGGGCAGATTTGATTTCGGCTTTAGGAAAACTCAATAAGGTATACACCCTGACACAAACGTCTTCATAATTCTTCTCAACAGCTTGTTTCCAGGTTCTGTTGAGTTACACGAAGTTCCCTGTCATTCCCAGACGTATCAAAATCAGCAAAAGACTTGCACAATGTATGCACCCAGCGTTACCTTCAGGGGTACATCTGAAGGCTTTAGAAACATATGATATCATTTTTCGTTGTATGGGGACGAATAGATTGGCATGTGAACTATTCATCTACAGTGCAGGTATGTTGAATAATTTATTGCTACACGGATATCTAAAATCATTTTATAGATCTCTCGCCATGAAAGTTAAACCAAAATCGTGTTCACAATTCCTCGATATTACAAATACCTTCTTCTTCGCACAAAATGGGCCGGTTCCGAAGAGCACCGTGCACGTAGGCCTCTCTATTTGGGCCCATTGTGCACCCACTTGCTCTGAGAACCAGCTTGACAAAATTCAGCAGTTTCCCCAGCTGAATCTCGTTGACATCCTCCGGATTCAGAATTATCTCCCTCTGGTGCACCAAAGCAGGGCACTCAGTGAGGATGTACGACGATGTCTCGTCATCTTTCTGGCACCATTTACATCATCCCGATGAGCTCCATGTGATTGTGTCCCGTTTGGAGCCCAGTCACAGTCTTGATATCCCGTCAGTTGAGTGACAGGATCTCTTTTGGCATTTTCTTTGATGGCCTCTTTATATGGAGCTTTGATTGCCTAATTCATGGCACTTGCCATGTTTTGATGAACTGCTTTTGTAGCAGTTTCTCCATGTTTGAGATTGCCATGCTGCTGGGTATTCCCAAGATCAGTTCCGGTCCGACTGGGGTCTTTCCCGATCTTATCTTATTTATTTCAACGGATAACTCCAATTGTATACAATACCTATTATAATACATATATATGAAAAATGGTAATATTAAGAATAAAACATCGCAAAGTTAATATTAAAAATAAAGCATCGCAAAGTTATGTGACAGGGCAAAAATAATAAAAAGAGATATAAATATCTAATAGATTACAAAATACAATGAAGTGTCTTCTTGATGTTTGCATGTGTTTGTGAAAATAGATCAACGGTATCTTGTATATTATTATAGTCTCTTTGCAATCTGGTTAAAGGACTGTTCATTCCATAGTTAGTTGTATGGAATGGAATTCTGAACAAAGGAGGATAACGTGTTCTTGATACAGCATTCAGCTTTAACTGGCTCAGTAATTGTGGACAATCAATACTTCCATTGACTAGTTTAAAGAGAAACATCTCATCCAAAATTCTTCTGCGGTTACTAAGGCTACATGGAGATCTGAGGGCAAGTCTGCCTTAGTATTGTGCTCTGTACATTGATTTTACGATATTAATAAATTCTAAAAAAAATTATTTTGAACCCATTCTATTGAATTGCTATGAATGGTATAACTTGGTGACCAAACAATAGATCCATATTCCAGAACTGGTCGAACTAATGTGCAATAAAGTTTCGTAAAAGTTCCACCATATTATTAATGTGTGATCTAAAATTTAAGGATGAGTCTACTAATAAGCCCAGGGCTTTGGCATTCTCTTTCTGTATTAAATTGGTCTCATCAATTGAATATTCACCGCTCACAGAGAGGTGGCGTATCTGTGTACGTTGATAACAATCTCAATTTTGAACCAATACCCTTATCAACAAAAAGCGCCGAAAGTGAATTTGAAGTATGTGGGGCAAGAATAAAACTCTTTGGTACAAAAAAATACTTGTATATCCTAACAGTATATCGAACTTTAAATCATTCATTACGAAGTTGGAATCATTAATGTTTGATATTTATGATAGAGATAATTTATATGTCATTTGTGGAGATTTCAATGTAGACTTTCTAGTAGGTAGCAACCAAAAAAATTCAATAATCAATTTACTGGGTGAATACAAATATATCATCACATAGAAGAACCAACTCGAATAACACATAATTCTGCTACCTGCATTGATAATATTTTTTCTGCATGGATGTTGATTATATGAGTGTAAATAATATATTTTTCTCTGACCATTCCTATCAAATTGGTATTTTCAAAATAGTAAATCCAAAGGAAAACATTGTTGAATATAAATATCAGAGAAATTTGTCTAAATCAAATATTGAAATTTTCCAAACTCTAATTTCTAAAGAAGATTGGTATGAGTCATTTCATGATCAGTTTTCTATATTTTATAATACTCTCCTATACTATTATAATGTAGCTTTCCCAATAAAAAAGACAATTGTCAGGAGCTCGAAAAAGAAATGGTACTCCCCAAAGATTAAAGAGATGCACAATCGACTATGAAAGATGGAAAAACTGAAAAAATAATTGAACGATCCACATTACACTCAGAGATATAAACGCTTCAAAACGGAATATAAAAACCTTGTGAAAAGCTACCAAAAACAACAAAATAAGAATCGAATCTCAAACTCAAATAATATAGTACAAGAAAGCTGGAAGGTAATAAAAGAAAATACAGGAAATTACAACAAAAGACCTACAACTCTCCCTGATTTTCAGGGAATTCATCTAAGGCATAGCGTTGATAAGGCAAACTATATCAACAACTACTTTTTAGGGTCAACTCAGAACTGTCCATTACCAGATTATGACATGAAAATTGATAAATATCATCTAAGTTTCTACCTTACGCCAACGCTACCGGAAGAAATTAAAACTGATATACAAAACTATAGACTAATATATGTTCAGAGTCAAATAGCAAAAATCTTTGAGGCTGTGTACTCAGACAGACTAACAAATTATCTGGAACAGTTCAAATTGCTTCCCTCATTCCAATATGGTTTTAGAAAAGAAAAATCCACCATATCAGCTATTTCTGATTGTTTAGAATTCATTTATAGTACAATAAATAATAAAAAAAAACACATTGGGACTTTTTTATGACCTGAGCCGTGCGTTCGACAGGGTTGATCGAAACCTGCTACTGCAGAAATTAGAAGGAATGGGGGTACGAGGAAAGCCTCACAAGTGGGCAAAGTCATATCTCACAAACCGTTATAATCAGTGGCATTAAATCAAACCCCGAAAAATCAGATATAGGAGTACCCCAAGGCTCCATTTTGGGGCCACTATTTTTTATAATTTTTGTAAGTGATATAAACACATTCTGCACTATTCCTGATTAAAAAATACTTTATGCTGGTGACACAAATATTTTAATGTCAAGTGATGGAATTGAAAGTCTAGTTAAGCATAGTAACGAAGCATCCAGACAGTTAAAACAGTACTGTGATGAAAATGGTCTAATGATGAATGTTTCAAAAACATATTTCATGAGATTCTTACCTAAAACGAAATCACCAGACTATGATCTATATTTACATTTAGATGGTAAATCTATACAGAGCACTGACTCTCTTAAATTTCTGGGACTTACTCTTGATCCAAAACTAACATGGGAAACACATATAAACACGATAGTATGAGAGTATGAGAGCAATGTATAATATTGCTCCATCATCATCTTGCCGACAACTATTCAAATAATCTAAAATATTAACCTTGCCAAGCCTTTATCTTTTTCAAGTGATACTATACATAAAAAATAATGAACATAAGTTCATGAAGAACAAAGACATGCACTGCTATAATACACGTTCAGAATCAAATTTACACCAATTCTCAATTAGGAATCGATATTTGTCCCATTCTGAACCGATTGTATACAGTAGTGGAATAATTCAATTTGCACAAGACAAACTCAGATGCAATTTTGACTACTATGAGTAAAAACATGGAACCATGCAATTTTACACTCATTTTCATACATTACGCTGAAAATATGAAAAATTAAACTTTGTTTTTGTTGTTAAATTGATGACCTAGGTCAAATGGAATAACACGTAAATTCACATACATTATTGATTTGAACTTGGGCTCCCAGACCGCATAATAACAAATGATTTAAAAAAATATCTCACATGTTAAATGGCCCAGAAAAATATGAATTGATAATAAATACTACTCTCTGTACGGAGATACAATTTTTTATTAAGCGGATACTTCCCTAAAACACTGAAAAGGGTTATTTGTGGAAAAATTTAGTACTATATGAATGTTTTGATGAGTTTTATAAATAATGTATTTCCTTTTAAATTTTGGAATCTATTGCTCCATTAGTGTTCTATTATTTTTGCAGATTATTTTTGTGAATCACAAATAAATTGTGAAATATACACACAGTGGAAAGTTAGTCACTTTTCCCTGAAGCACTATCTTATCTTTGATAAATGCAAACTTCTCTTCTGCAATAATCCCAATACTGAAACTATTTGTTCTCAGTGATAGTATCTACGTAAATATTGACAGTGTTGTTCATCAACATGTGCTGTTTTTTGGTCTTATCTATTGCTTTTTTTTACAATATAGTCAAACAACAAAATGTAATAATAAGGAAACAAGTTAGTTAAAAATGATGAGGATATCACTATTACTGTTGATTTGCTGGAACACAAAAGTCCAACCGGGAATTCGGAAAGATGCCGATAATTTGTTGTTGACATAATCATGGACTTGCAAACAATTTCTTTTGATTTTTTCGATTGATAGAAGTTGGGAGCACCAAAGAGTGCTTTTTGTTTTCACTTTTACACGAATTAGTGAGATTACCTACATTATTTTAGCTGTTGTTTGATATACCGGGTGTTTCTCAAAAGTGGTTCACCCCTATAACTTTTTTTTCTACAGATAAACAAGTGAAATTCGGTGTGTATGTATAGTACATAAATATGATTTTTTTTGACGTATTCAATTGTTTTCTATAACTTCAGGTTTGACCGGAAATAACCCTTACTATCGTATTTTAAATGGGACACCTGGTATATTTTTACTTAGTTGAATAGAAAATCACATTGTGAGTACAAAGACACTTTTTGGCATTTATCATCCTAAAATTTTCAATCTAGAGTGTCATGAATGAGTTGAAATGGTTAATTTTGGATAAGTTGCGGGAAAAATAGTTTCGATCGAATTTTACTTTTAATTTGTTTTACTGGTTCATTTAATGTTTACAAAATCGTAATTATGATGTTTACTCAATTTTTTCAATTAGAAGAGAGGTGGCTCTTTACCATTTCTGAAATGGGCATTTTGTTACGAACAATTTGATATAACACAATCGATATTTTGAATAAACGTTTAATAACATAAAAATGTAATTAACCAATAACGACCATAATTACAATGCATACTGATGCCAAATTGCTTGGACAAAGTGACATGATAAATCATTAGGTACCTTATGTAATTATCATTAAGAATGTACCAGTAAATATCTAATTACCTCGGTATTTTGAAAACTTGCTGAAACGTGAAAATCTAATAAACTTATATTTTCTAAAAGTTCAAAATGACCACCATGATGATCTTGGCAAAGTTGTACTTTTTCCTACTGTTGTCCTCACTACGTTACGTAGTTGGTCTGCTGTAGTTTTATTAATAGCTGCTCGTACTTTAATTTCTAATTCGTCTCGTGTAGCTGATGGGGTACCTATTATACACCCCATTTTTTATCGTACCCCATAGGCAAAAATCTAAGGGCGTTAGGTCCGACGATCTACTAAAAAAATAAAATCACATTAAAACACTTTAAATTACATAAATAATTTTTTTTAGGATTCTTCATACAGATGAAACACTGATTTCACATCGCAGAGTAACTTCTCTCACGGATGTGGTGTACTTGAACTAATAACTGTACACCAATGTCTTTATCCTCACAATGAATTGGTTTCGGTTACCATCTTCGGCCTCATTTCGAAGTTTTTGTTCCATTTTCGGAAAATAATGACGAGTGGGATGTCGTCTGTTGGGAAATCTTTCCGCATAAAACCGCGCTGCAACAACAGCATTTTTTGTAGTTTCACCGTAAATTAATAGCATGTCAATTTTATCATTTTCACTGTAATTTTCCATGTCCTAATTTGTAATAATGAACTGATTATAAAAAAAAGTATTGTTTCTTAAGAATTACTGACAAAGAACCCCGCACGAAAACATATAGGAAATTGGCTCTCGGTTGAATTGGCCGAAATTGGATGAATCATTAGAAAAAAGTGCGAGTTTAAATGATTTTGTATGTTTAGTTTCTGAGATATAAGCGGCCAAAGTTCGTAAAAACGTCGTATTGGGGTAGGATTGCCAAAGAAAAAAACTGGGTTTTTAGTCGAAATAAGACAAAGTAAGGATGGAAATGTATTGATCGGAACTCATAAACATGTTCAATTATAATCTTATTGATGATAGTGCATTAAGTAAAAACAAAACGTTTTTCCGGATTTTTTTCCAGCACTATTTCAAAACCAACCAAGTTATATTTTGTTAAGATATCATAGTTTCAGTCTATTGTAGGCGAAAAAACGTTTTGTATCTTGATGACTCTCTCTGTTTGAAATATATTTTTTTTTGAATTTTCGAGTTTACCCCTATACTGAAAACAATTGACAGATCGTTTTTGATTACAATAAATAATAGTTTAAAGAACTAAAAAACACGCTTTTATAGAAAACCAGACTAAAAAAATAGAAAATAAGAAAAAAAATTATTTTATTTAAAAAAAAGAGTGGGGTGCATGGTATTGACTCGGCCAACAATTACCTGTGATCTGAGACATATAATATATATACATATATAATTATTGATACCATGCGCCCCACGCTTTTTTTTTAATAATTTTTTTTTTTTCTTATTTTCTATTTTTTTAGTCTGGTTTTCTATAAAAGCGTGTTTTTTAGTTCTTTAAACTATTATTTATTTTCCATTTTTTAGTTTAGTTTTCTATTAACGCGTGTTTTTAGTTTTTCAAACTATTATTACGTTACGGGGCTTGTGGCTCAGTGGCAACAGCGTTGGTCTTGTGTCGACTGTTTCCACCCGGCTCGGGTTCGAATCCCGCAGCTGGTGAAAAATTTTTTCAAGGTCCCAAGAGTGGTTTCGGATCCCACTATAAAAGGTAAGGTCCCCGTGATTTTAACTCGTACAAGTTTTCATTAACTTCTGAGGGTTGTTCAAACAACTAAGAAAGCGGTAAAAAACAATTTTACAAAAAAAAACAATTTTACAATTTTACAATTATTATTATTTTTTTTAACTATTATTCTCCAATATTGAATAGAATCGGACCATAATCACAAAACTCGCGGCCATTTTGGAGCCGCCATCTTAAATCCTTCAATTTTGACAAAATAATCATGATCTCCGACAACCCAAAAACCCCCACATACCAATTTTGAATAGAATCAGACCATAATCACAAAACTCGGCCGAAATTTTGAGGCCACCATTTTGAATTTTTCAATTTTTACAAAAGAATCATAATATTCGACCCCAAAAACCCCCACATACTAATTTTGAATAGAATCAGACAAAATCACAAAACTCGTCCATGATTTTGGAGCCGCCATCTTGAATTTTTTCAATTTTGACAAAATTATCATAATTTCCGACCCCAAAAACCCCCACATACCAATTTTGAATAGAATCAGACCATAATCACGAAACTCGGCCGCCATCTTGAATTTTTCAATTTTTACAGAAGAATCATAATATTCGACCTCAAAAACCCACACATACCAATTTTGAATAGAATCAGACCATAATCACAAAACTCGTCCACCATTTTGGAGCCGCCATCTTGAATTTTTCAATTTTGACAAAAGAATCATAATCTCCGACCACGAAAATTCTCAGATACCAATTTTTTTTCTTATTTTCTATTTTTTTAGTCTGGTTTTCTATAAAAGCGTTTTTTAGTTTTTTTAAACTATTATTTATTTTCAACTTTTTAGTTTAGTTTTCTATTAACGCGTGTTTTTAGTTTTTCAAACTATTATTATTATTATTAATTTTTTCTAACTATTATTCTCCAATATTGAATAGTATCGGACCATAATCACAAAACTAGCGGCCATTTTGGAGCCGCCATCTTGAATCCTTCAATTTTGACAAAATAATCATAATCTCCGACCCCAAAAACCCCCACATACCAATTTTGAATAGAATCAGACCATAATCACAAAACTCGGCCGCCATTTTGAATTTTCCAATTTTTACAAAAGAATCATAATATTCGACCCCAAAAACCCCCACATACTAATTTTAAATAGAATCAGACCATAATCACAAAACTCGTCCACCATTTTGGAGCCGCCATCTTGAATTTTTCAATTTTGACAAAAAAATCATAATCTCCGACCACGAAAACCCCCACATACCAATTTTGAAGCGAATCGGACTATAATCACAAAACTCGTTCGCCATATTGGAGCCACCATTTTGTTTTTTTTTTCAAACAAAAATTTCTTAATGTATTGTCACCGGAATTATGTACACTTACCAAATTCCAAATCATTCGGACGGCTGGAAGTGGGTCAAAATCGCGCCCAAAGGAGTCGGTTACAAACAAACAAACATACAAGTGAAGCTAATATAAAGTGTGTAAAAAATGAATTAATTGCTACTGCCCATTGAATAAAATATAGGGTAACATTCTGATAAACTCAATTGTTCAATATTACCTTTCATTTTGATAAAGGGTATTAACAATGTTTTTATTGAATATCTAGAAAACTGTTCCGTTAATTTAGACCATATTTTTCCCACAATATTTTGAAAATGTTGACTATTATATACGATAGTTTTATCAACTTTGTATGTTGCGTTTCTAAGATATGCCTTTTTGAAGTTTACGGCATTGCGATATATGGGGTAACCTATCGATTTAACAAAATTTTATGGAACCTTTCGACACATTCAATTCTATTATAAAACTTTTCGAAATCAATTATTTGATACTATAAACAACACAAACCACACTCAACAACAAGTTGGAACTCAACAGTATAGACTAAAAAAAATCGAATTATAAATAACAACTTCTAACATAAAAAGTCAATTAATATTATGGAAATTGTAATATAAATGACATAATCAACAATTTACATAATGGAACTCTCAAAAAACAAACAATAACCAAAACCCTAATTCAAATAAATTTATTAATATTTTTATTGGTCTATTTGCGCAAGCTAAAACATTTCTCAATAGTTTATGGCTAGGGTACTTTATTGTTTCTATTTGAAATTGATATGCGTAATCCTGAACCTGGACTATTACGCTGCCGCATAGCGTCCAGATTTAGGAATGCTATAAAGTATCAACTGTGGATATCCTTTAGTATTATTCCTGATGCACCTGCAAATGAAAGTATTCTAGGCTACTACTGTACCTGCAAAAGTGGAGTAAGAACAGTGGGATGCTATTCCCATATTTGCAGCGTACTTTGGTACCTAGGATATCAAGAAACAATAAACTACCCTAGCCTTGAACTATTAAACAATGTTTTAGATTGCGCAAATAGACCAATAAATAACAATATTAATAATATTATTTGAATTTAGGTTTTGTTTGTTTTTTGAGAGTTCAATTATGTAAATTGTTGTTTATGTTGTTTATAACTAATTAGTTTCAATTTTGATTTAGAGTTCACTACTAATATACACTATAAGATTTTCACTACCTAATAAGGGTTCACTAAAGCACGACGCGTGTTTCGCTATACAATAGCTTCATCAGGTTCATTTCGATTTGTTATATTATAATTTCCATAATATTAATTGAGTTTTTATGTTAGAAGTCGTTATTTATAATTCGATTTTTTTTTAGTCTATACTGTTGAGTTCCAAACTGTTGTTGAGTATGGTTTGTGTTGTTTATAGTACCAAATAATTGATTTCGAAAAGTTTTATAATAGAATTGAATGTGTCGAAAGGTTCCATAAAATTTTGTTAAATCGATAGGTTACCCCTTATTTCGTGATACCGTAAACTTCAAAAATGCATATCTTAGAAACGCAACAAAGTTGATAAAACTATCATATATGATAGTCAACATTTTCAAAATATTGTGAGTAAAATATGGTCCAAATTAACAGAACAGTTTTTTAGATATTCAATAAAAACTTTGTAAATGACCTAAACAAAAATAATGTAACGCACCCTTCATCTAAAAGAAAGGTAATATTGAACAATTGAGTTCATCAGAATGTTACTCTATCTTTTATTCAATGGGCAGTAGCAATTTATTCCTTTTTTTTGTAATCGAAAATGATCTGTCAATTGTTTTCAGTATAGGGATATACTCGAAAATTGAAAAAATATATATATTTCAAACAGAGAGAGTCATCAAGAAACGAAACACGGTTTTACGCCTACAATAAACTGAAACTATGATATCTTAACAAAATTTAACTTGTTGGTTAAGAAATAATGCTGGAAAAAAAAACCGGAAAAACTATTTTTTTATTATGCCCCGTATACACCATAATGTACTATTATCAATAAGATTATAATTGAACATATTTATGGGTTCCGATCAGTACATTTTCATCCTTACTTTGTCTTATTTCGACTAAAAAACTGTTTTTTTCTTTGTCAATCCTACCCCAATACGACGTTTATACGAACTTTGGCCGCTTATATCTCAGAAACTAAACATACAAAATCATTTAAACTCACACTTTTTTCTAATGACCCATCCTACTATATATAACATAATAAAATTTCAGCCAATTCGACCGAAAGCCAATTTCCCATATGTTTTCGAGCGGGGTTTTTTATATTATGCGACCGCAAAAACCTCCAGATATTGATTTTTAGGCGAATCGGATTTTGAATGAAGAAACTAGCCCGCCATTTTGAATTTCTATCCCAAATACGTATTACGCGAAATTGCAATACCTCAGATATTGATGTTTAGGTAATAGCATGGAAGATGACAAAATTCGTCCGCCATATTGGAACCGCCATTTTGAAGTTAGAAATTTCAACTCGAAATTTATATTCGTTTTCCATTTGAGGGCCCGCTATTTTTATTTTCGATCATACATTCGTATTACGAGATCTTGAAATCCCCCTAGATATCGATTTTTAGAGAATCGGAGGTAAATGTCAACATTTGTCCGCCATTTTGAAATTAGAAATTCAAATTTGACATTTATTTTAGGCGACTTCGAAAAAAACATCCAGTTTTAAGAATGATCAGGTGAATCGTATGTAAAATATGAAACTAGTCCGCAATTTTGGAGCCGCCATTTCGAATGTATAAATTCCGATTTCAAGTTCGTATCACGCAAATGACAAATTCTTCCGCCAATTTAAAATAAAAAATTTCGACCTGAAATTCGTATTATGCCACCTACAAAACTCCCAAAAATTGATTTTTAGGTAAATCATATCATAAATGACTGTACTAGAGTACTCACCAGAATGTTACAAATTATTTCTGGTGAGTACTCTCTTTTTGAAAACATTCTTTTTTGCCTCATTCATCTATATGAGTTCTTAATTAAGACTGGAATAGAAAATCACATAACTATCTGAATGAAAATGCAAATTTTCAATTTCAGATTTTTTCTTTTGAGTTAGGGTCTATCAGATGTAGTTCAATGTCCAGCGTGGCTTTAGCCGGGGAAGAAGTTGTTTTCTGTTATATATTCACAAACACTAACTTAATTTTTATCGTGGATTTTTCAATTCACAGAAAAATATATCTATTCAATATACAATTCAGAATGTTTCCCTTTTCAACATAAATATGAATATTAAGGAATGAAAACAATCAGGCACTTGCTGGATAGTTGAATAAACAATAATCGGCCGGCAAAAAAATTCTCAATTTTATTATTAATTATGCTTTTGTTAATTAACAAATTTTTTCAAGTTGGAAATAAACAAAAAAACCTCCTATAATTTTTAAACCGGAAACCAGTTTTTTTTTTGAGTTGTTCTTTAAAGGCTTTAGAAAAGATTCTCGGTGAAAAAATGAAAGAAAATGAATTATCCATTTTTTTATTAACAATTGAAGATGCTGAAAAAGTAAAAACATAAATAAAACATTGAAAAAATTGTTTTTTACTACAATCGTTTAAAAAATTGTTATAAACAAATACATTGTTTATGAGATAGTTCATTTTTTTTAAATAAGTAATAATGAAAATAATAATTTTTAAGAAAAAAATCGTTTCTGAAAAAAAAAAATATTGCTTAAAATCGCACTTGTTAGTTAACAATTTTTTTTGCAATTTAATATTAATATTAAGGAACCATTTTTTTAAATCATTATTTCTATTGTTCTTTCTTATTTCCTTGCTAGCTTTTTGTTGTTATTGCTGTTGTTCTTCCTGGGTTCCAATCACATTATCCTCGTTCTTCGACCAAAATCTCAAATTATTCATAGTTTAATAAAGAACAAAAAAGACCTGAAGTATGTTTATGGTATCTTTGATAGTTTCTAAAATATTCAAATTTAAAAGTCTTCAATATTTTTTTTGAGGTATTTTTATAAATAATAACAAAAAAGTTAATAAATAATTGAGTAAGAGCTTAAAAGAAAAACTCAATTTGTTCATTGTTTTATGGAGAACATTAAAGTTTTCAAGTATTCTCGTCGTTCTTCAATAGTTTATAAGTTATAATGATAAGAAACAAGAACAAAATAGAGTTAAGAGCATGATAATTTTTAAAATTAAATAAATAGAAAAAAAAAATTATAAGAAATTTCCTGCTCCTTTTGGATATTTTTTCAGATTTCCGATATCTGCAATAGTTTTTGAGATATTTGCAAAAAACCGACCCCTCTTTTTAACCGACGAAACCAAAAAGGAGGATGTTCTCTATTCGTCGCGTATATATTTTTTTATTTTTATGTATGACCACGCATAACTTTTCACAGAAGAGTCCGATTCCGATGATTCTTTTTTCATTGGATAGGGTGTACTTCGAAGTTGGTTCCATTTGAATTTGAACAAAAAAATCCATCTCTAAGGGTAGCAAAATGGGCCCCAATTTTGGTCCGTTAACCGATTCTATCAAACATAACTTTGTAGTGGGTTCCCGATTTGGATGATTCTTTCTTTATTAGATAGGGTATACCTCCAATTTGGAATTAAATAATCCTCCCCTATGGGTAGAAAAATAGGGGATGATTGATTTTTCACTTGTGAACATTGGCACACATATGTAGTTGACATTGACAGATCCTCCTACATCCGTCACAATAATTACATTCTATGAAAGGATGGAATTATATACAAAGTGATGGAATCAACTAACCAGAATTAAAATAAACCTTTTTAGTCTTAATCACAAATGAGCTCCTAAACTAATTTTGAGTCGGCGCCAAACAAACTAGCAATTGAATTAGGTAAAGCGTAAAATGATGGCAGCGAGATTTGAATACTTCTTCAAAGTAATATCTTTGATGATCGTTTGTTTGGCGCCGACTCAAAATTAGTTACTCACATTAGTTTAGGAGCTCAATTGTCATTCAGACTGAGAAGGTTTATTTTATTTTTTGCCTTTAAGTTGATTTTTTCGTCGGTTTAATTTTTTGTTAAAAAGTTTTTTTTTAACTAAATTGTTTATTACGTTTAAACTATCTGTTTGCGAGACATGGGACAAAGCGTAAATCATATCTAGATAAAATTCCGCATCCAATGACACCTTGGTCATAATTTTTCGTGAAGGCATTCTCCAAGGGGACGAAATGGCACTTGTGAACCAGAGTAACCCTCATACTTTTATGGGATGCTTTTAATTTCTCATAAATCAGTCATTCCCTATCCCTATCAAAAGCGTTAAACATAGTTCTTATCTCATACATGATTTTTCATTATCGCTTCGTTTTTTTTTAAATACAATTTTATCTTATCGTATTTTAGCTGGAAAATTCCGGGAAAGAATGCCAGTACGTATATGGACCGACTAATCGTGTTATTGGTCATATTTCATATTGATTTATTATTAACTCGAGGCCTTGTCTGCATTGATTTCGGCAAGGTCGTGTTTTTTTAGACAATTTTTTGATTGGAGGAAATAAATTTACGAATTACCCGTAAAAAACAATTTCAATAAATGGCGCCATGTTAACACTACTCGTTCCATGACGTAAGTTGACTGAAAAAAAATCATATTAGTGCAGGTGGAATTGTCAAAAACACAACATTTCTACTTTTAACCTCGAATTTTGTTAATTAGTTGATTTTAGGATTCGAAATCCTTTCCTATACTCTGTCTTTTTTTCATTGGCAGCTAAACACCCTCATTATAAACACAAATCTGCAAAAGTTGTTTACCGTCGTCTCAAATAAATTTCATGGTAACAAACACGTTTTGATAGGATGTGTTTTCGAGTTTACTTTTCTAGTCCACTCTGTTTTATCTCTAATAACAATAGAACGTTGAAATTATTACAAAGCATGGATGGTAAAAGTACTGATCAGTGACGTGCGTTCGGTAAACCATGTTTTAATATTTATTTATAAAACTTTCCAAGAAACAATACATGTTTATAACAATATTAAATTTAGAGTAATAATTGACAATTCATCGATTATTGGATGTATCAATGTTACACTTATCAAACGATTATAACTGCGTCCTGTGCGCGACTTCGGCAGCTCACCTAAAATGTTTTTGTTGCAAATAGTGATGGTAATAAATGTCCATTTCACAGTCATCATCGGTATCCGAATCAGATGAATCTTCGGGTCCTATTGAAATTACTAGAGATTCCACAGTTTGGTCAATTGAATTATCAAGATCCCACATCTTCTGTTAATACATGATTTACAGCATTTTTCCAATTGTCGCTTGTCACTTTGGAGAACGATGCTAGAAGAAGCTGACGTACATCATCCAATTTGTAAGTAGTGTTGTTCCTAGCAACGTCTCCTTTCACTTGTGCCCATATGAGCTCGATAGGATTGAGCTCACAATGGTATGGAGGTAATCGTAATACAACCATTTTTTTTTCTTTAGCCATTTCGTCCACCACGCACTGTTTGTAGTTTGCTTTGTGTTGCCTCGCAATGGATAATCATTCTTTTTTTACCATACTATTATCATGTGTGAGATCTTTCTGCTGTAACCAATCAGTTTTTTTTTGCATTTCGATGTTGGCAACGCTTCCTTAAGCCTGGAATGGTATCCATGACTATAACGGCATTCGCAGGCAACAGCTCTATCATTTGTGAAAAGTAGTCCTCAAACTCATCCGCATTCATCTCCTCGTGGTAATCTTTTGTTGATTTCGAGACGAATTGCAGCAAACCACATCGACAAAACCATGCTCATTTCCTATATGGGTGATAATTAACCTACGCCCTTTTCCGATCGGTGCAGGTAACTCAGAGGAATATCCTTCCATGACTGCTTGGCGGGAAGTTTTTATGTTAGTGTCGACCCACGTTTTCTGCACAGTATGTCCTTCGTTAAGCCATGTTTCGTCCAAATAATAAATTGTCCTTCCTTCAGATCGATACTTCCTGATCGTCCTTAGATAATTTCTTCTCCAACGCACAATTTCGTCTTCATCTATAAGGAGGGACTTTCTATTCTGCTTTCCATAATTTGGTTCTACCTACTTGTGGTAAATCGTCGAATACCTGAATTGACTGTAGAACTTTGTCTATTGTTGGTATCTCTTTATTTATATAAAAAGAGTGAACTTTCCTTCGGATGGCAGTCCTAACAAAGTCATCGATTGATAGTGGCTTCCTTCCTCAATTTTGTTTTGGTGCACTAATGTCTCCACTTTACCTCTCGTTTAAAAACCTGTAAATTGTTCTTTCACTCACTCCCATCGTATTAGAACATGTAGACACTATCTGGCGAACGGAACTCGTAGGTTGTTGATAAAAAAGTGCATCATGCACATTAAGCACTATAGTTTTTTCTCTTACAGAGTATGCAACAAATGTATTGGGTTTAACTGGTATAAAGTTTGCACCCGATGCTATTTTAATAAACACCACTCAAAGATCACAAACGTATTAAGAATAAGCAGTAGCTCGTCACGGACACCCCTCCACAGCAAAACAGTATTCTATTGTATTTTGTAGAAACTAGCCGACGGGGGAAACCCAGAATTCCTTTATTTATTTGCTTTTAATGCCAACTAATGATCCTATTATGGGGCAGGTACATCCACTTTGCATTTATTATCCTTCATAATAACAATTTCGAATTGTATTGGTTTTACCTAAGAAAGCAAATTTTAATTATGAGGTATCAACTAAGAACCGTCATTTTATAATAATGTCCAATTCTTAGAAACGAATGTACAGATAAAGTGTATCTCTCATCTAAATATTTTATTTCGACCTGACTATTTACTATAGTAATTGTGCTCAAATATTTACCTCAATTCCTTCAAAAAACAAGTGTGAGGGGAATAGGTATCAGTATTATTATATATTCATTTTGTAGGTATTTAACCATATTCTCTCTCTTAAGTAAATCCGTGTTTACAGTATAAAAGTTCGTAATAAGTATCACTGAATTTCCGTCTTACATTTTGGTAAGAAATGTAACGCCTATGGTTTATGTTTATTTTATACCTGAGACTACGAAGTCGTGCTGCCAGTGAAAAAAGGACAGAATATAGTACCTACCTACATGAAACATTTCATTCTCTCATTTCAACTCTTTGACGTATAACCTGCTGTATAACAGGGGTAGTTTTTATCGCCTGCTGTGTAAAACTCGAACACGACAAAAATGTATTATTAAGCAAAATAAAGAAACTTCAAGTGATTTGCGGTTTTAAAGATAAAAATCATTCAGATATTTAGGGGGTAATTTTAACCCTTTGGGATTCCAATTATCCTTCCTTAGTATGTACCTACCCGTGGAATATAACCTTCATGCAAAATTTCATTATCCTGTTACAATAATAATATCTATTTTTTTGAACAATTGAACAGACAGACAAGAAAGCGAGTTAATATTGCATTGTGATCCAGTTCTGAGGTAAGTTTGTGATTTAGACTGTTTTTATAAAATTCAAGATTTGTACCAGAAAATTTATTGTTGGAGTATTTTATAGACCACGGAATACCAACATTGATAACTATATTACGGACTTTGATACTATTTTATCGAATATTTGCACAACAGACGGTCAAATTGTTTGTTTGGGTGATCTGAATGTGAACTTTTTCTACTTGAATAATCCAGCCTTGGCATGTTTTGAATCGTATGGTTTCTCACAAGTCTTGAACGAACCCACAAAAATATCTTGTACTTCCAGTACTCTTATTGATCCCATATTCGTTTTGAACGAGGAATCCATTGATGCAGTTGGTACCCTACCGTTTGATGGTACCTACATGTTTGCAGAATTGAAATTCAAGCTTTTATTCAAGCCGTGTACTAAAACGTATAAAATAAGTTTGATTCATCGCTGACAATGATTTAATTATTTTTTGTTGAATTATTTGGTTTTAAAAAGTGTTCATAAAGGTAGGTACCAATTAATTTGATTAGGCAGTGATTGGTTGGTAAGTAAGAACTTGTCAAAGTATTTAATTTTTACAAAGTATTCATAAAAGTAGGTACCAATTAATTTCATCGGACAATGATTGGTTGATAAGTAACAACTTGTCGAAGTATTAATTTTATTACAATTCGCGCGACAAGCTTTTTGAAACCGAATACTTCAACAAAAAATTATTAAATTATTGTCAGCGATGACTTAAACTTATTTTATAAGTTTTAGTACACGGCTTGAATAAAAGCTTGTCTTTAAAAAGGTGTTTTATTAGTTATTTAATTTTTTGCTTTTTAGTTAGTTCGCCTTAATTTCTTCCTAGTAAGTTTTGAGCTGAAAGAAATCATGATCTCCGATCCCAAAAACTCCCACACACCAATTTCGAATAGAATCTGACATTAATCACAAAACTCGTCCGCCATCCTGGAGTCGCCATCTTGAATTTATAGATTTTGACACAAAAATCATAATCTCCGAACCTGAAAACCCCCACATAGCAATTTTGAATAAAATATGACCATAATCAGAAAACTCGTCCTTCATCTTGGGACGGTCATCTTGAATTTATGAATTTTGTTAAAAAAATTGATGATGGTGTTATCGCATTTTAGTTACTGTGATTTTTTGTACGGTCCCTGTATACATCAGTCAGAAAAGACAAGAATACAGAAGGTTCAGAATACCTTCATTTACAATCTATTTAGCTCTTAAATTCACTTCCGCAATAATTCAGGAATACAAATATTAATAAATTCAAATTTAAAGGTCATTTGTTGAGCGAATAAATAAACAACATATTTATAATGTAAATCAATAAACTACATGTCAAGAGGAACCATTCAGAGGGTTCTTTTTTTGTTTTTGTTGATTTTTCGTTTTTTTTTTGTCTCTCATCTTTTTGTTTAAAGTATTAATAGTATTATTATGTTAGTAACTGTTTTATTTGATTTGGTTGAGTATGAATAGCCTTGATGCTAAACTTCGCCAAATCAAAGCAATATTCTTGTATATATTCTATATTTGGAGTGAATGAAGGCGATTTAGTATTATTAATATTTTTTAAATAAGTTTCACGTCTAGTTCATCCGGAAGTTGGTTTAAAATCGATTGCAAAATTTTTACCGAACAGACAGACAAGAAATCGAGTTAATAAAAACGTGGTAAAAAGCGTATGACCTTCCTGAAATCCTCGCCGGCATATGTTAGTTGGTTTCATTGTGAATGTTCTCAAAAACATAACACTTTAGTTACGTCATTTATCTTCTGGTTAACTTTCACTGTTTTCAAATCGATAATTATGATCTATCTTTCAAGTGACCATTTGATAGTCTGCCGGTGATACCATTTCATTTTGTGTCTTGTAAATCTCGGTACGAGCCAATTCAAAGCGATTTCAATATAAAATCCAAAGAAAGGAAATGTGCCTATTTATAGAATAATGCGACGCGATAACAGGGGGTATCCCCTGCAAGTTTAAATTATTTTTTCTGGAAACTAGATTCAGTGTAAAGGTTCAAATTCTCATATAACCCAGTCGAATTAGTATTTTAGATTTACAAAAATTGGAAGCAGCAATTTTCCTTCGGAATTCGTTGGGGGGGGGGGTCACTGGTAGTCTAATTTCAAAAAGTAGGGATACCAAAGTTGTTGTTGCATCCGCCATCTTGATTTAAAGGGTTATTTTTTGTATCTTGAATAACTCATTTTTAATTTTACACGAAAAATAGTTATCACAAAAGTTGTTTAAAATTAAATTTCCTACAATTTTGGTACCCATCAATTTTTTCGTAGGATCGATATTTTTCGTTTTATACCTGAGACGAGTTGGGGGTGAACTTAAGTATTCTATTATCGCGTATATTATTGATGTTGTACCATTATTTTTTCTGTTTGTTTTTTTGTTGCTGATTGTCGTTGTAAATTTGATGTGTTAAAAATGTTATTTGCTACAATTATGATTCCGATTTTTTCTAAAGTTTATATTTTTGGGACGCACGTTCACGGTAAAGGAAAAGGGGTGTAAATAATCAGTTTATCGAACAGTATATTTTTTACAATTGAAAAAATGAAATTTATTTTCTTTTCAGTACACTTTTAAGTCTTTCAAAATTTCAAGTACGTCTGTTTGGAACGTTTAGCCGATGGCTCGGCCAAGTTTTCGTCGTTCGATTCTTCCTCGTAATTGTCGACGAATTCGTCCGGAAGCTCAGGAGGGTCGGAGGTGACTTGTTCTGAGCGGTTTTCGTCACTACCAAGGTCATCTTCATCCATCAGCTCTCGAATTGAGACGTTTTCGCACGTTTCTCCGCTGCAGTTGTGGCATAAGACGGAACATTTGAGTCCGGATTTGCGACAACCACACATTTTTCCGCACGTCGTTTTGCATTTACATGATATCGTCTTCAGCAGAAATTCTGGTTCTGGATCGGCCGTTGTAGCGACAGATTCGAGTCCACGATTAGTTTTTCTCCACCCCCATTCCGTAGCGTTGACTTCATACTTCATACTTCATACTCCATCCACATTTGCACCTACAGGTACGTCCTGTAGATATGTTGTTCTGCTGCTGCCGAGGTAGGTGGAAACGTCGCAAAATTGAATTTGTTCCTCGTAAGTGATTTTGTGAAGTTCTTGAATCTCAGGTGGTCGAGTGTTTGTACATTTTCATCGCCTCCAAACAATGCGATTAGGAAACATTCTCCAGCTTGAGTTATTCAATGAAAGAAAATTCTCCCCCACCTTTTCTCAGGTATAAAACGAAAAATATCGATCCTACGAAAAAATTGATAGGAACTAAAATTGTAGAAAATTTAATTTTAAACAACTTTTGTAATAACTATTTTCCGTTGAAAATAAATGAGTTATTCAAGATACAAAAAATAACCCTTTAATCCAAGATGGCGGATGCAACAACAACTTTGGTATCCCTACTTTTTGAATTTAGACTACCAGTGACCCCCCCAACGAATTCCGAAGAAAAATTGCTGCTTCCAATTTTTGTAAATCTCAGCCTGTTCTCAGCTAATTCTACTGGGCTAATAAGCTGCATGGTAGTAGAGATTATCTTAAAAATATTCTACACATGATGCAGCTTGAATGTAAAAACAGCGTTTTTTTACAGTCCACCAGTGGCGTAGTTGCAGCTATACAATACAATTTTTTGAAACATATTTTTAATTTGACAGATGTGTAGACATTTGATAGCCGCACCCATTCTGATAAAAAAATTCACCTCATTTTGAACACAGTTTAATATTTATATTTCGTAGATATTTGCGGAGAACTAATATAACCCACTCAACTTTATTGATAAGCATTTATTTTATAATTACCTGAGAGTTAGTCGGGGTAGGATTAAAACAACTGAAACTACTATTGATCTGAAAAGGGAAAACATCTGATTTTATGAACACCATGTTCATATTTTCAAACGAATCAATATTATTGATCTGTTGACGGCGTTTCGACTTTTGTAAAGTCATCTTCAGGGCATTACAACAGGAATTACGAATATAAACATAACGTGGATTGAATCTAAACATTGAATTAAAGCCCCAAAATAGACTATAATCAAATATACACAAATTTATATAGGTAACATTTGGAGGATATTTACAAGAACAGTAGTTTCTTGTCGGTATAAAACTTCAATTAAAAGGGACATTTACATATCCTCTGAATTTTGTAGATTCGTTGTTTGTTGGACGGTTTTCGGGTCTTATATTCCTTTCACTTTGCGCCATTCTAGCCTTGAAATATCGTCCTGTTTGTCCAATATGCACGTTTTCACATTCTGCACATGGTATTTTGTAGACTATACCGCTTTCGAAATATTCTGGTGTTTTTGGCTTTGTATTTTTGTTTTTGAATGGAACTTTGAAAGGAACGTCTCTAAATATATTTTTCAACCTCTACGAAAATTATAGAATAATATATTTTCTTTCGATCAGTTTCTTTATTGTTCTCTGCATAAGAGTTTTTTTAATAATGTTCAGGAATAATTGTTTTTTATTAGATACGTTTTGATTGCTTCGAGATTTCTCTGATGGAAAAATTTGTGGAAATTTGAGATTTGAAGTGGTGGTGTAGTTTTTGCGTGAAAGATTGTTCGAAATTGAAATTCAAGAATCTCCCAGGAAGGTCGGTTTGAGATACCAATTTGCGGATAATTCATGTGATCTTTCTAGACAAAATCGTTTTTTTTTTCAATACAAAATTTGTTCGAAAATAAAAATAATTGTATTGACTTCCGAACCAAAGTTTATCAAATGTAATCTTCATTCACGAGGGTTGCAGAAAACATACCAATCGATTGGTATACAAAATTTCGAGATTATAGCACCGGAAGTATTTTTTATTGAATTTTAAATTTCGAGAAATGTCAGAAACACGCGAAATATTGGCACTGTTCGAAAAATCTGAAATGTCCGGGTTGGATTCAGAACAAAATGAAATGTTCACAAAAAAAAATCGCGTCCGTTTGTATTTTGTCTGCGATTTTTTTATTTTCTGTGCAGAACGGTTTTCCCTACACTCCGTAAAAAATGACATCTATCTTTATAAAAATTGAGTAACTCTGCCAATCGCCAATTTATTCTAAAATATCACATAAGACCCAGCCTTGAATTATATCGCTTTAAAAACACTTTAAATATCGATAAATTAGAGTTCGATAGTAAAAAATGATGTAATCACTAACCTTGCCTAGAAATGAGCCCGAGAAAAGTCATTTTATCAGAAATACAAAACATCAGTTTGATTCTTGAAACGGCTGTTTTTAATTAGGAATTCAAAATAACGGAATAATTTACATACAGTTACCCAGATTTTTTTAACATTTAAAAATATAACATTACGACTATGAGTAACATTGTTATCTATTATTCTACAAAACTGTGTTTATGTTCGTATATTAGGGTTTTTGAATGTTTTGCATGTTTGGCATATATACAAACTTACGCAAGCATCACAAATTAAAATACACTCTATATTTTTTAGATTTCTTGGTTGCATCAGATTTGTATGCAATATTGATATTGTTTGGGCGAATAGAAGTGGAATTTTGTTAAATAGGTTGACTGATATAACTTTAAAACTCTGATTTGTTGAAAATATAAACAGGATTTTCATAAAATAAGATGTGGAATCATCTGCGACTGGAAGATAAACTTTAGTCACTATCAATTCCTAGAAAAATCTTTCTATCAATATTCAATTGAGAATGTTTCCCTTTTCAACTTTAAAACTTTGTTATTAATTGTTTTCAGTAGTAAACAATTCTTTTTTATAACGTGCAAGTTAGTTTAGTATAGTATTACTATACTAGTCGTGGGCCGCGTCTTGAAAATTCATGCCGGCGTTATGAACGTCGCGTGTATCGATTTTTTTGCGTGTCGCAAAAAAATGCATTTGTTCAGTCGTTTGTGGACGAGCCTTTAATGCAGTAATAAAGAGGCACAAACCTGCTGTATTGTTTGTATTGTTTTAACGACGTAATACGAACTTACTTCATTTGAATTTTCTATCGGATATGTTGTTGACTTTCCAAGTTTCTGTAATGTTTGCGTTTTCATAATGTAATGTTTTTATTGATTTTTTATTGCATCTTAATCATATTCTGATAAGCTATCTTCAAATGAGGTTGTGACTTTGGTTTTTACGGTATCCCACGTTCCGTATAACGCATTTCGTATTAATTATAGCGCACTTTAGTTAACCCCAAAACTATTTGTCAATCAATATTTTCGTCATATTTTTGCTGATAGTCGAAGTATGCCTAGCGATAAGCGAACCTTTGGTTATTGAAAAAATATTTATGGATAAATATGAATATCACGGACGGCGTCGCCACTTATACAGTGCGTTCCATAAGTATGGAATAAATTAATTTTTAGCGTTATGTATTTTTGTTTAAAAAAACCTGAAATAGGTCGATTTCTATTGTAAATTTGACAATTTACAGTTCGAAAATATTGCCCCCTTCTTGAACCGCCTCTGAATTATGAGCACCCATTCTCTCTTCAGCAGTATTGAGTTTTTCAAATTTGGTGCAATCATAACTAATAAAATGTATTTTGAAAATATAAAATGTTGATACTTTACTTAGAATAAAAATATACTTTATTGTCGGAAGATTAGTATCTCATTGACAACGTCTTGTAAAGAAAAAATATCAGTAAATGTATATATAATACTAGCAGACCCGGCCACGCGTTGCTGTGGCTAAGGTTTTTGTTATAAACTAAAACCCGACAGACGTTGTCCTGTCCAAATTTCTATGTTCCCTAAAATGTTTTTCCCGAAAACTCTCGTCCGCGTAGAATTTCTTTTTTTCTATGTTTTCCTTTATGTTGTTCCATCTAGATATGCTTTTGACCCCTTTTTCTTCCCCGTTATCCCGTTTTCCCTTTTCCTATTATCCCATTTTTTCTTTATCCCGTTATCCCGTTTTCCCCTTATCATGTCATCCCGTTTCCCATTTTCCTGTTACCCCTTTTTTTCTTCATCCCGTTATCCCCTTATCCTGTCATCCCGTTTTTTCGTTATCCCGTTATTCGCGTTATCCCGTTCTTACTCAATCCAGTCAACAGATACCGCCATCTGTTAGAATCGTTTGGAGCTAACAGATAATTAAAAAACAAATAATTTGCAATAAAATAATATTGCGGCTATAAATTGAGATTTGAGCTATCCTATCTTTCAAGTTAGATCAAATTGCACACGGTGTGCAAATTTGATTGAAATCGGTTAAGTAGTTTAGGAGTCCATCGCGGACAAACAACGTGACGCGTAATTTATATATATATATATATTAAGAAGAAGATAAGAAGATAAAAACACATGTCACACAACAATTAAAAGATATAAATAAGATAAAATACATTCACATAAGCAAAAGCAACAGATATACAAATTTAGCACCTTATGTCATTTTTAGAGAATCAAATCAAGATGTACTTTTATTGTCTGAAGAAAAATAAATTCTTATTGTTAAAGTGTCGAAGACTATTTCACACATAGACAAAGTCGAGTCAAATATACTTAGTAGTCGAAAGAAAGTTTTTCCTCACAAAGTATAGTCTTAAATGGAACAATATAATCTAATATATAAAATTCTCGTGAAACGGTGTTTGTAATTAAACTCCTCCGAAATGGCTCGACCGATTCTCATGAAATTTTGTGTGCATATCGGTTAGGTCTGCGAATAATTTTAAATAAGGGTGGTCCCCCCTTAATTTTTTTTTTATTTTTTGAAAAATTTTTTTTTATAGCATTCAAAAATACATACAACCCTAAATTTTCACCCTTCTACGATCAACCCCTATTTTTCCATCGCGATTTTTTTTTTTTTTTTATTCAGAGATCCGCAATAGGGTTGCAAGATGGCAATCGAATATAATAATTGTAGTACGATAAATTAAGGGATAAAAAAAAACGGGAATAACAAGGAAAAAACGGGATAACAGGATAGGATAAGGGAATAACGGGAAAACGAATAACGGGAAAATAAAAAACGGGATAGCAGGAAAACGGGATAACGAAAAAACGGGATAAGGGGATAAGGGAATAACGGGATAAAGAAACGGGATAACAGGAAATGGGATAACATAGTAGGGAATAACGATAAGGATAAGGATAGGATAACGGATAAAAAAAGGATAACGGGAAGCGGAAGGAGTCAAAAACATAGTCTAGATGGAACAATATAAAGGAAAACATAGAAAAAAAGAAATTCTACGCGGACGAAAGTTTTCGGGAAACATTTTAGGGAACATAGAAATTTGGACAGGACAACGTCTGTCGGGTCAGCTAGTCTAATATATAAAATTCTCGTGAAACGGTGTTTGTAATTAAACTCCTCCGAAATGGCTCGACCGATTCTCATGAAATTTTGTGTGCATATCGGTTAGGTCTGCAAATCGGACAACATCTATTTTTCATCCCCCTAAATGTTAAGGGTGGTCCACCACTTAATTTTTATTTTTATTTTTTAGATAAAATTTGTTGTTTTTATTTTTTTATGATACATCATTCAAAAATACATACCATCCTAAATTTTCACCCTTCTACGATCAACCCCTATTTTTCCATCGCGATTTTTATTTTATTTTATTTTATCCACAGATTCGCAATAGGCTTGCAAGATAGCAATCGAATATAATAATTGTAATACGATAACTTGAGAACGGGATAACGGGATAAAGAAAAAACGGGATAACAGGATAACGGGATAACGAAAAAACGGGAAATGGGATAACAGGATAAGGGAATAACGGGAAAACGGGATAAATAAAAAACGGGATAACAGGAAAACGGGATAACGAAAAAACGGGAAAACGGGATGACAGGATAAGGGGATAACGGAATAATGAAAAAATGGGATAACAGGAAAACGGGATAACGGGATAACGAAAAAACGGGATAACGGGATGAAAGAAAGGGATAACGGGATAAAGAAAAAATGGGATAACAGGAAAATGGGATAACGGGAATAACGGGATAACAAAAAAACGGGATAATGGGATGACAGGATAAGGGGATAACGGGGTAACAGGTAAACGGGATAACGGGACAACAGGAAGCGGAAGGAGTCAAAAGCATAATCTAGATGGAACAACATAAAGGAAAACATAGAAAAAAGAAATTCTACGCAGACGAGAGTTTTCGAGAAAAACATTTTAGGGAACATAGAAATTTGGATAAGACAACGTCTGTTGGGTCAGCTAGTAATAAAATAAAAATATTAAAATGTATATAAACATTCACGAATTTGTTGGTAATGGCAGTTGAGCTGCTGTGTAATTTGAAAGCCGGTAGCATTAATATAAAATTAGGTAATCTGGTAGAATTCGCTGAGATTATAACAGGCTTTCTCCGAAAGAAACTTTTTTACCGATTTCCTAAACTTTTGTTCATTTTCGATTTTTTTTAGGAGCAAGGGCAAGTAATTGAATAACTTCTTGCTTTCGTAGATTATGGAGTTCTTAGTTAGAGTTGATGTGGGAATAGGCAGTTTAATGTTTAGGGTATTATGTGTCGGCGACAATTATCTGAATTATTTAGATTTTTTTTGGATCAAGTATACAGTTTCCAAAATGAAAATGCAGGCCATGGGCAAAATTCCATGGAGCAAAATGAATTAAGGAAATAATGTCTCATAATGTTTAGGAAGTATTTTTCAATTTATTTTACAATTAAATTAAATGTTCAAAATGATCACCATTCACTTCGATCTTGGAATTCTCGTACAACATTTTGTAGGACCTCAGGGGTTATGTTGTTAATTTCTTCCGTTATCCAAACTTTTAAATCTGCAATATTGTCTGGTCTATTGAAATATACTTTTGATTTTAAATAATCCCATAAGAAATAATCAGGTATTTTCTTATCTGTTTGTTAAACGTCAGGAAAAAGTCGTTCCAAGACACCAAAAAATTATCACAAAACCCACATAAATAATGTAATGTTGTGAGATTCGCGGACGACACTGCCGTTTTTTATGAAGGAACTGACTGGACCACTCTCAAAAAAAACATTGAAGTTGATTTTCAAAATATAATACATTTTTTCAACGACAAAATACTGAAAACCATTGATTTGTTGAAAATATAAACAGGATGTTCATAAAATCAGATGTGGAATCTTTCTATCAATATTCAATTGAGAATGTTTCCCTTTTCAACTGAAAACCAATTATAAAAAAAATCATTTTTTGCATTTTACATCCTACTCTGCAAATTTGCCAACATATAAAGAACTGGAAATACAACATGATGATGGAACCCATTTGAAAATAGAGTCCGTCGATAAGCTTAAATACCTAGGTATAGATAGATAGATAGATAATTTTATTGAATTAATGTTACATTACAGGGTAAATGCTATACTTTAACAGAATGATATTGCACCTAACTTCTGGAGAAGTTGTAGTGTGCCTGACTGGTAGATTTGAGTAGCAAGTAGATTAACTAATCAGTGTTTTTTTTTACATGAACATACCTATCTTGAGTTATATATAGATTCTCATTTGAAATGGGAAGATCAAATAAATTATGTAATAAAGAAGTTGCGATTCATGGTCTATAAATTCAAAAACATATCTAACATCATTAATATAAAATATCTGAAAATACTGTACCATGCTTTGGTCGAAAGCCATATTTCCTATGGAGTCATTGCATGGGGAGGAGCCTCAAAAACACTTATCAATAACCTGCAAAAAATTAAGTGCATTCTTAAAATGATGTATAAAAAACCGCGAGAAAATCCATCCTGTAGCCTGTATCGAGAAACGACGATAATGAATGTAAGTCAGATATTTGTTTTTGCGATCCTCTTGATGCAGCATAGACATAAATCGTCGCTGTGTATATCTCCATGATCTCTGTCCATGATTCTCATTCATAGTCCCAAAAATTACCCCGATTGAGACTTTAATGTATGTAAAATTTTGAATATTAGACTATAAACCCCATTTATGCTGTAATAAATCACCTGAGTGTGTCAAAAGACACAAATGTTTTACCAAATTTTATAGTTTTTACCATTACCATTTCTAATCAAATTCAATTACCTATTTTTTTGTAAATAGACTATGAATTATTACTTTATATAATTTATCTCTTCTGCTTTTTTGTATACGAAAATATGATGAATAAAATTATTATAAAATTTTAAAAAAATGTCAATCTAGTAGACTACTGTTAGTTTGATATTTATAAATTGCTGACACACGTCAGTGTATTAAAAAATATTTGTGTGTGTATTTGATTTAACTATGGCTCACTTATCCGAAACTCAAAGTATAGACATTTCAATTATGATTGGATGCGGTAATAAAACAAGAACTCAAAAGGAAGTTTGTGAAATGTTTAATAATAAATACCCTGGTCAACACGTCTCACAGTCTACAATTAGCAAAATAGAAACAAAATTTCGTGAAACTGGACATGTAAAAACTAATCAAAAACCATGTCGAAATGTTAAATTGGATGAGGAAAAAAAGTTAGATGTACTGTTAGCGATATGACAAGTAGACAACTTGCCGCCGACAATGATGAAAGTAAATAATCGATATTGTGAGCTTTACATAAAGAAAAATACCATCCTTATAAAGTTCAGTTGGTTCAGGAGTTAAATGAGGATGATCCTGATAGAAGACAACAATTCTGTGAACTGATGATGGACAGAATCGAAACAGATTTGCATTTCATAAACAAAATTGTTTTTTCTGATGAAGCTACTTTTCATTTAAATGGACCTGTTGATAGACGAAACTGTAGATATTGGAGCAGAGAAAATCCTCATTGGATGTGTGAGGCTCACACACAATATCCTAAAAAAGTTAACGTTTGGGCTGGTATCATTAACAACAAAATTATGGCCCTTATTTTTTTGAAGGCACAGTTAATGGTGAGGTTTATCTAGATTTTTTGATGAATTTTTACAGCCTACATTAAAAGACTTTTTCCTGGTTTGATATGAATTAGATGGATCAATTTGGTACCAACAAGACGGAGCTCCACCGCATTACAAACGTATTGTTAGAGATTATTTGAACGAAGTTTTTCCCAATAGGTGGATTGGAAGACGTCGAACGATTGAATAGCCACCTAGATCCCCCGATTTGATTCCTCTCGATTACTTCTTATGGGTTTATTTAAAATCAAAAGTATATTTCAATAGACCAGACAATATTTCAGATTTAAAAGTTAGAGTAACGGAAGAAATTAACAACATAACTCCTGAGGTCCTACAAAATGTTGTACAAGATTTCCAAGATCGACTTGCTTATTGTCAAGAAGTTAATGGTGGTCATTTTGAACATTTAATTTAATTGCAAAATAAATTGAAAAATACTTCCTATACATTATGTGACATTATTTCCTTCATTCTACGTAAAGTATAACATTTTTACATTTTCAAAATAAATGTTCTCAGTTATGATTGCACCAAATTTGAAAAACTTAATATTGCTAAACAGAGAATGAAAATCCCTTTCGAACAAGCTGCCACACGACCTCCTTCTCATTTAAATTTTTTGAGGGGGTGCTCATAATTCACAGGGGGTGCAAGAAGGGGGTAATATTTTCATACTGTAAATTGACAATAGAAATCGACCTGTTTCAGGTTTTTTTTTAATAACGCTAACGTTTATTCCAATTTTGGGATTAAACGAAACTTATAAATAACCGAAAAAAATGTGTTCTGGTGCTATAGGTAGGTACCTATAGGTAGATGCTATAGGTAGGTACCTAGTCACCCACCACTGTCACGAACAATAAAAATAATGAAACTTAATAATAGTTTGAAAAAACTAAAAAACACGCTTCTATAGAAAACCAGACTAAAAAAATTAAAAATAAGAAAAATATGTATTTTATTTAAAAAAAAAACATTTCTCACTTTACTGCCCTAGGTAATGTACTATATAATTATTGATACCATGCACCCCACGCTTTTTTTTTTAAATAAAATACATGTTTTTCTTATTTTCTATTTTTAGTCTGTTTCTATAATTTTCAAACTATATTATTTCCTACTTTTAGTGTGTTTTTTTATAAAAGCGTGTTTTTTAGTTTTTTTTAAAACTATTATTTTTATTATTATTTTGCAAATTAAAAAATGGAATAATCTTATCAAATTAGGTAATCATAATCTCCGACCCGAAAAACCCCCACATACCAATTTTGAATAGAATCAGACCATAATCACAAAATTCGGCCGCCATTTTAAAGCCGCCAACTTGAATTTTTCAATTTTTACAAAAGAATCATAATATTCGACCCCAAAAACCCCCACATACCAATTTTGAATAGAATCAGACCATAATCACAAAACTCGTCCACCATTTTGGGGCCGCCATCTTGAATTTTTCAATTTTACAAAGAATCATAATTCGACCCAAAACCCCAATACCAATTTTGAAGAATCGACCATAATAAAAACTCTCCCATTTTAGACCGCCATTTGTTTTTCATACAAAAATTTCTTAATGCATTGTCACCGGAATTGTACACCCGCCAAATTTCAGATCATTTGGACGTCTGGAAGTGGGTCAAAATCGCGCCCATAGGAGTCGGTTACAAACAAACAAACATACAAGTGAAGCTAATATAAAGCGTGTAAAAAAGATTATGTATGGTGCCAGCATACAGTGTCATCAATTATTAAGCCTAAAAGTTAGGCATAGTCACCTCTTGTTATTATGTTATCTGTTATCTGTTGAGAAGATCGTATGTTTTGTCTTGTCTTTATTTAACTTTAATAAGTTTCTGTCAAACCATATTTCGGCAAGGTGTTCAGCTTATTTCACTGAAGTTAATAGCGACTTATAACTTTCTTCGGAACATATAAATAAGGGAGCCGGATATATATATATAAAAGGTTTATAACCCATCATTGTAATATCTCTTCTTGTATTATTTCGATTTTATACTGCTAATTTAACTTGTTCGTGCATTGTATTTTATGTGTTCTGTACTTTATTTATGCTATTTTATTTATACTATACTATTTTATTTATACTATACTATTTTATTTATACATTTATACTACTATTTTATTTATACTATTTATAATTGAGAGCTGATGCTAATAAAGATTATTATTATTATTATATTATAAATAAAGTTATCATTGGAATTATGAATAAGAGTGGCCCCAGAAGCGAGGCCCGGGGTGTACCTCTGATTCTACCAATTTGAACTCGGAGGTCATGTTATTTAGCGACTTATAACTTTCTTCGGAACATATAAATGAGGGAGCTCTCGTCAGCGAAAGCAATTCCTAGATTGAACAGTGTAGAGCTCCTCCAATATTGAAACGACCACTTTGGCCTTCCCCTACCTAACAACCAATTCTTCTCGAAGATGCCCGAACTGTGGCTTTTAATAGAAATGCCATAGGCGTACCAAATTATTCGGTATAGGCGATACACGAGACGTAGTTTTTGGCGGACGAGTTTTGTGATTCGATTCAGAATTGGTATGTGGGGGTTTATGGGATCGGAGATTATGAATTTTTTGTCAAAATTCATGAATTCAAGATGGCGACTCCAAGATGGCGGACGAGTTTTGTGATTATGGTCCGATTCGATTCAAAATTGGTATGTGGGAGTTTTCAAAGTCGAATATTATGAAGTTTTTGTCAAAATTTATAAATTCAAGATGGCAGCTTCAAGATGGATGACGAACTTTGTGATTATGGTCCAATTCGATTCAAAATTGGTATGCGGGGGTTTTTGGGGTCGGAGATTATGAATGTTTTGTCAAAATTTATAAATTCGAGATGGCGGCCCCAAGATGAAGGACGAGTTTTCTGATTATGGTCATATTTCATTCAATTTAAAAGTTACATTATGAGTCCCCACCCAATTTTTTTATCAAAACCCAAATTTTCTCTATCGGATTTAGTTCTGGGTGATAGGGTAGTAATCTCAATACTAAATGGCCGTGTGATGATATTTTTTCATCTAATATATATTTCTTAAAACGAGGTTTGTGCTTTTTCATAATTTCGTACAATTGTGCTTTTGTCAAAGTAGCCAGATTCTCTATATTTTTATCTTTCAGCCAGTCTAGCATATCGTCCTTCCTTGAAGAGTATGTTGGACATTTTTCTAGCAAAGTATTGTGGTAAGAAGCGTTATCCACCACCAGCACACTGTTCGCGGTAATATTTGGAATTAGTTGTGTTTCTACCCACCTCATAAAATTTTCGTTGTTCATGTCATCGTGATAGTCTCAACTTTTTCCCAGATTTGAACATAAAAGGCCATCCTTTACAAACCCCATTTCTCCTCCTGCATGAACTATTATTAATCGTTTTCCTTTACTATACGGTTTTTTAAATTTAAATTAGGATTTTTTTATCAACTTACGTCTTAGAATGTGTATGAGAACTGTGCAAATACGTCTCATCAGTGTAAATAATGTTTTTTCCTTGTTCACGATACATTTTCAATTTTATTAAAAATTCCACCCTTAGTAATCTAACTTCATGACTTTCCATCAATATCGTTCGATTATCAGGCGTTTTTTCCCAATCAAAATCTAACTCTTTGATTATGTTGTGCAATGTTGAACGACAGCCTTCAAACCCTACCCGACCATTTTTGATTTTCTGAAGAATCAATCAAACAAAAATCATTAATAATCGTTCTTATTGTTTCACCCTGCCCTTCCGTGATATTAATTTTCGACTTTATTCTTCCTACTTTTTTTTGCGGAGACGGCAAATAAGGAATACTACATGAATTCACAGCTGATTGATCCGTTCTAATTTTTTTAAAACAACGTTCTAATTTTTTTAAAACAATATTCTGTTATACCCATTGCTGCTTTGGCACGTTCTTTGTAATTTTGTAAAGGTATTTGTATCCCATTTTTGGCCTAATTTTTTATGAATTTGATAACATTTGCCATAATTTCTTTTTCCGCTACTGAATAGTACTTACCACTGGGCATTTTGGCAAGGTAACAAGTAAACTATTGCAAAGTTGAATAAATAACTGCACTACCTAATTATTAATCAAACAAACCTAACCTTTCAAAAGCTGCATGCCAAGACACTGGTGAAGATTCACCGTAGTAGCATAAGCTGCCACAGCAAATCGTATCCACTCGTGTTTTCCCTCTCTCTACCTACCAAATGGTCGTTTCAATATTGGACGAGCTCTATGACTAAAGTTATCACTGTAAATTATGAATAAGAGTGGCCCTAGAACCGAGCCGCGTGGTACCTCTGATTCAACCAGTTTGAATTCGGAGGTTATGATGTTTATGGTAACACATTGGCTCCTCACCAGGATGTTGATGACGTATGACTTACCAACTTTGGTAACTATTCAGGGAGGCAATATGATAAAATGACAACATAGCCTCCTCATCTAAATATAACGCTAATGTAGTATACACATACTTCCATTGTTTTATTCACAGCCTTCTTTGACGTCGTCATAATTAATGTAACTTCAACCGAAATTTCGTTATTGCACGAGCTGATTCGATTGATTTTTTCTTGATGAAATGCAATTGACACCTCATCCAGACAATCGGCAATAATCATAATTTTGAAGGTCTCTTTCCACTCATGGGGCACGCTGCAATGAACATAAGGCCGACTCTATTGACCATATATGAAACGCATTTTGTACCGTTAGGAGATAGACTTCGTCCAGCTTTGAGCGGCTTTTTGAGCGGTATCCTACCAGGATTGGATACTGGAACTGACCATTTCGACAGGTGAATAGTATTAGTATATTGGTTAACTATTATTAAACAAGTTTTTGAGGTACAACAACCTTCCACAATCTGATAAAATCGAAATGTTATATTGGCAAGACATGAAGTCCGTTAAAATTGCGTCGTAATGAACATCGGAATTATATTAGAATCGAAAGATCGCAGAATCAAGATTATCGGAACTGAGTCTGGAATCCATTGGAAAAATGTTAGCTGAATAACTTCATGACAAATAACTGTACAGAGACATGAGCAAAATTCAAAATAGTAACTGACTAATTGAATATTGTTACTGTTTACAGAATAACTGATTTGGTGTACAGTAATTTATTGGGGGGAACTGATTTCCTTGTCCTTCCACTTGTATGAATTTCCTGAAAAAAAAACAGATTGCTGGTTGGGGGTTACTTTATAAAAAAAAAATAGGTTATGGGGTAACAGAGCAGTGCTATGTGGTTGGTGTGTGTACTACAAAAACTTGAGTAGATACGAAAAAGGGAGTTTGTTAGATTCTAGATTTTTTGTAACACTTAACCATTTTTTGTCAATAATCAATATAATCTTTCGAAATTTGTAAACTACTTGCCCTTCCTCTACACCACCATAGTAACCTGTTGGAAATCCGACTTAAAATGTGTCCAGATTTTTTTATTTAGAATACACAAAAAAACAGTTATTAAAAAAAAACTTTTTTTCTCGAATCATTTGATCCTAAACTATTGGTACAATACTTCAGGGTCTTAATCCATGCGATATTTTAAGAAAAAAAGTTCAGGTACTCAACCTCTTTATTTTTTAAATACGGGGTACTGAAAATAGGACAAAAAATCGTTTTTTTCCTTAATACGATTCAGACTGTTTCCGATATTTTTTTGAATTGTATAACGTACTAATTTGGCATAAAAACACATCATTATCAGGAAGAAGATTTGTTCTACTTCTATCAGTGTCGTCCTTGAATATTTTCAGTGGAAAAAAAATTATACGCCACTGTATTTTTGCAAAATAAACATATATTTGCGCCTTATTTTTTGACAAAAATTTTCTTTTTTCGTCTGATGAACAGTTTTTGAGAGAGAGAAAACCCAATCCATACAGTCTAGATTTTTTTAAGGATTGTTCCCCAAAACCGTTCGCCGATAAAGCGTAATTATAAAAGCAGTGACGTACCATTTTTTCGTTGAAAATATGTTTAATTGTTAATAAAGAACATATAACAATTGATTTTTCTATTGTCGATTTCAATGATTAAATAACGTTAAAAACATAAATTCATAAATAAATCGACAATTGAAAAAATAATTTTTGTAACTTTTTTACTAACAATTAAAAATAAAATTTATTTCTTTAGAAATAAAGTTAATTTTTTTTGCAGATTTGAAAAAAAAAACACAAATTTTTTTGCTTATGATTTTTTATTTTAACCCCTCAAATTAAAGCCTTCCTAATGTTAAGTCAAAAGTTTCTTCTCTATCTCTGTGTTTTAAAATTACATTGAAAAAATTTTTTTTTTTTAAACTCTTGCCATTCTTATATAAAAAATTCTGGGCTACAGCCAAATTTAGATTTTAAAGCTTATTTAATTGGACTATTAATACTAGTTATTATTTGTATTATATTCTTTGCTTTATTTAGAATTTTCACAAATTTTGTATCGACATATATTCACAACTTTCTGAAAATAGTTCCGCGTAAAGTATCCTTGATTTATGAATACTCCCTTTTTTGTTATTCACACAACAACAAAAATCTGTTTCCAACTGCAATCATTTTTTATAAATTTGCAATTCCATAGGACTAATTTATTACTAGAAAATGTATGTGATGGGGTGGAGCCTCCATATTTTTATACCTGTATATGGCAGTGTGTTGCGAATAATAGTCCAGTAAGATTACCTGCGATTAGCTACATATTAGCACACTATAGTAGAAAATTATCCATGGAAGATCAACTTTACCTGATGGGAAACGATATTGGACTCATGGTAAGTACTGTTTTTTTCATCATCTTTAAGGCAGATAAAACGGCAGCGCCCCAAAATAATTTTTTAATGTCCAGCGTGGCTTTAGCCAGGAAATTAGTTCCTTTCTGTTAGATATTACAAAATCTATGAGTTTTCATTCAAACCTAAGCGCTAATTTTCATGAATGACGATTCACCTGATTAAAAAAAAAAACAAATTTTATGCATTTGCAGGTCACTGGTCTTTGTGCTGCAGTTCAAGATTCCAGTGTTCTGGTTCAAAGATCTGCGCTGGACTTGTTGATGGTCTGTTTTCCCATGCAGAACCAACAACTGTTGTATGCAGATATGGTTAGATTGGTTACAGCGGCTCTAACCACTATATTGAGACGGGACATGTCTCTTAATAGGTATGAATATATTATTATGGAAAACACAAATACAGTAAATTTTCTAAATAGAAATATATGGGGTTATTCAGAATACCAGCGTAATAAGTGTTGATACTTTGTTTTTTTTTCAAGACATAAAATTTGCATTTATTGAGATACTGCGCAAAAACTATGCTAAGTATTATTAACAAATTACTGATAATTTATGTACACAGTTTCATTTTCTCATTCCCAAAAGTTGAACACCTTACAAAAATAGTTGTCAAGAAAGATATCTTAGTTTTGTTTGCTGAATATTTTTTCTCTACATTGCCTACACTTTACCCCCTCTCTCAAAGAAAATATATTCGCCTTCCTATTTATGTGTGTATGTTTAACATGGTAATCAGTTTCTTTGCCAACAAATGAGCAATTATGTTGATAGTTGTATAAATATTTATGTGCTTAACAAATTAGATTACCAAAATATATATATTCCAAGGATATAGATTACTTCATATTCAGAAAACCCGCAATTTTTCTGTTATTATCAGAATAGTGTATGATTTTGAAATCGTTTTTTTAAAGTACCCACATTTAGTTTACAAGGATGTACAAAACATTTGTTTTGTAAAGGAAGCCCGGGTTTTCCCCAGTTAATCGATTCTATTTTCATGCAAATGAACAGACAAAATATGTGAACTTGAATAGAAAGAACAGTGTCAGATAATGATAAATACCATAATACGGGGTCCTACAATGTTTAAAAAAATGTTTGGAAATGAAAACAATTTTTTTTTAATTAATTATTCCTTATAAAGGGTATTTTTAATTATGAGACATTTTTAACAGTACGTAGTACACTTCAAAATATGTGATTTTACAAAAAAACATGTATATAAAAGTTGCAAAATAATGGAGATATCATTAATCCCCACGATTTTCAGAAAATAGCGTGAAATAAAAACGGGGGTGAAATAGTTCGTGGACAAATATACCATTTTTAGCGCTTATATTGGCATATGTCAATATCGTATACCAGTTTTGTTTCGTTATTTTGGCATTTTTATATGGGTGATTTTTGGTCAAACTTATTTTTAAAAGGTTGAAAACTTTGAAAACGCCCTTTGTATTGGGATGATATACTTGTTTGTAGAGGAAACAAAACATCCATTGTTCCATTTAGAAATTTGTGTGTGTGTCTAGTAAATCAAAAAATATCAATTTTCTTCAAAGTCACAATTCTATAAGGCAGTTTGAAAAAAATTTAATTTTATGGATACAATTAGAATTATGTCTAGTCCAGTCTGAAAACACTTCTTATGCTCTTTGATATTCGGAAGAAGGGTCTGGTCCTATGAACTCCTTCATAGTGCCTTCTTTTGTCAGAAGGTCGGCTTTCTCATTTCCTTCAAAGCCTTTATGTCCAGGGATCCATAGCAGATTTATTCTGTTGTCCCTGCCTACGCTTTGAAGGGCTCATGCAGTTCCATACTAATCTGGATTCTATCCGACTTGATGCCAGAGTTGTCAATGCTGCTTGGCTGTTCGACATGATTATGATCGATTGATTTTTACTGTTTCTGTTCAGAATTTCTTCTGCCCAACTCCGTCTTCCGTTTTGGAGCCGTCTGTGTACCATTGTGGCCCTTGTGAGTTCTCGTTCTTTCGTCTCTGTCCGGAAGGAGAATCTCATAAGGTCTACCAAAGTTTTATAGGGGGATCATTGTGTCTGATGGGATTTTATCTCGTTCTCGATCTTGCAACTATTACTCGTTGACCTCGACAGGTTTCTGTATACACTCGCTCTTGAATATAAAAAACCGATGAATCATATCACAAGAAGTGTTCTTAATGGAATTCTGTTCCCAAAAATAATGTTTTTGTTTAGAAGGTATGCATAGCACACCATTTAAAACAAAAAAGTTCTGTAAATATTTTTCCTTAAGTCACTTGTTTTTCCAATAATTGAACGTCAAAATTTATTTCAAAAAGTGATAACTGCCAATTTCGCACTCAATGATACATTCATCGCTACGGAAAAGAGTCCAGGGTTAAGGATGTTTAACAATCATCCTGGCGTTGTTGTCAGCTGTTGCTTAGTTCATGTTTTATAATTAAAGTCAAGATATAGTATTCTTGATGGTAACTGCCTAGGGTGATTATATATTTATTTGACTGAACCAGTTATTAAATAACTTATTTCAAAGGGTTTTGATTTATTGTGTATCAAGAGAAGTTTCTAGATCAGTGAAAGACTGTCTACAGAGAGTGGTGTAAAGAATGAGTTGGGTTTATCTTTCATATCTGTAGATAGCGTCCAAATTATAACTTCAAGTAAACCAACTTCATTCTGTATGGAACAACAAATTTCTGAGAATATTCTTTAGGGTTTTTTTAACCACAACCCTTGCCTTCATATTATTTTTTGGAAATATAGCATTTAAAAATAAGTAAAATAAAGTTATATTATTGTTCATTATAATTTTTTTCGCCGGTGAGCACACTCTTTCCAACCGGAAATTCTGCCATATCCTGTTGTTTCGGAGGTAGGGTTCTTTAACGAGATCAACATCTATGAACTCGGGCACCGGTGGCTGGTCAGGTTGACGAGAGTCTTATCGATATCTGAGCCAAGCAACATCGGGCGCGTGTAGTACTTGAATGGGGGACCACCTGACAAGGAAGTTGCGCGTTAAAATGCCCTAACAACTGTAGCGTAGTAGCATATTCGCAGCTGCAGGCGTCTTATCAGGGGACGGAGGCGACGTTAAGATAGCGGTCCCGAGTTCATAGATGTTGAGCTCGTTAAAGAACCCTACCTCTGAATGGGTGCCACAAGGATCGGTTCTAGGACCAATTCTATTTCTTGTGTATATAAACGACCTATTGTTTCTAAACACTCTATTCGCAGATGATACCGCAATTTTATGGCACAGTAATACATTAAACGATGTAAATGATAAGATACTCAGAGATACAAATATTATCAAATCTAGGTGTGACCCAAACCTTCTCTCATTTAATATAAGTAAAGCGAATATAGTAGCTTTCAAATGTAATCTCGAAGATATGCCTCTAGAAAGTCTCCTAGAGTAAAACACTCCGGAAGCAAAATACCTCTCCATTCGGATTTCCGGGCGAGAGGTACTCTAGGGGACTCAACATTAAAGATTAATTTTTGCAACATCCGCGGACTCAACAAGAACATCAATGACGTCCACCATCACCTACAGACGAAAAAACCGGATATTCTGGCTCTAACAGAAACACAAGTAAACTCGTCCACCAACAAGGTCCATATGCTTTGTCCTGGTTACAAACTCCATTCTCGATTCAGGTTCAAAGGTGGAGTCTGCCTTTACGCTAAGGCTAACCTTTCGTGCCAGCGTGAAGAGAGTTTGGAACCGAAAGACTTTGATGTGATGTGGTTCAAGCTATCTGATACCAAACTGACTAAGTTCCTCTGCTGCCTTTACCTATCACCTAATGAACCTTCATATAACGACCTCTTTGAGTTTTTATCACTCAAACTGGACTACATTCAGGAAAACCATCCAACAGCTGAAACCATAATCATGGGAGACTTTAATGTACATAACGCTGCCTGGCTCAAATTCTCTAACAAAACAGATGATGCGGGTCGTCAAGCCGAGGCCTTCGCCATCACTCATGGTCTAGAACAACTGGTCGAGCTACCAACCCGCATCCCTGATGTCAACAACCAGTCTGCCAATACACTAGATCTTTTCCTCACCACCAATCCTGACCTGTATAGAATAGAAGTTTGTGCCCCACTTGGAAACTCTGATGACACCCTCATCTCCACAACATGCTCTTTCCATTTACCATCGAGCTGCACAATACCACCCCGTCTCATGTGGCATTACAATTCGGCCGACTGGGAAGGTCTTCGTATGTTTTTCTCAGCGTTTCCATGGAAGAGAGTTTGTTTCTCTTCAGTAGATCCAACACGATGTGCTGAGACAATTTCTGAAATCATCATGTTGGGGATGCAAACCTACATACCGAATACCGAAGAAGAACATCATCCGATAAGACCTGGTTTAACAGAAACTGCTCTAGAGCTGTGGCTTCCAAACAGGCAGCATACCATCGATGGCTAAAAAATCCGGGCCCTGAGACCAGAGCAGCATATGTCGAGGCTAGAGGCATATGCAAAGAGACAATAGAAAGCTCAAAAGATGCCCACAATGCCAAAATAAGATGAAAACTTGCTGAATGTCCTAACGGATCCCGTTCATTTTGGTCTTTCGCCAAAGCTGTGGGAAGAAACTTCACTTCCAGCTCATTTCCTCCTCTAACCAAAGAAGATGGAACACTAGCAACGACTGCCCAGGAAAAAGCCAATATCTTTGCGCACCTATTTGCTGGAAATTCCACTCTGGATTCATCGGAAAACAACCCCGAACATTACACCTATTGACAGTCACATGCCCGAGATCACCTTTGCCACGTGACTATCAGAAAGATTTTGCTGGGTCTCAACACCAACAAAGCCTGTTCTCAAGAAATGTGCCCCCGAACTAACACCTGTTCTTTGCAAGTTGTTCAACCACTCTTACAATTTGGGGGTATTTCCGTCCAATTGGAAAATTGCAAGAGTACAGCCAGTCCCTAAAAAAGGCAAAAAGGCCCTACCTAGCAACTACAGACCTATCGCACTGCTATCTATTATTTCAAAGGTCATGGAAAAAGCCATCAACATCGAGCTCATGAAATATCTGGAAGACTCAGGAATTGTCAACGATAGGCAATATGGCTTCCGCCATCAGAGATCAACTGGTGACCTGCTCGCTTACGTCTCACATATATGGCAGCTATCTATTGAAAAGTATGGAGAAACTTTAGCTGTGGCATTAGATATCTCCAAGGCTTCGATCGAGTTTGGCACCTGTGACTCCTCGCCAAGCTTCCGTCTTATGGCTTGCCCCTCAGCTGCTGTGGTCTCTGCTTGCTAGTTTTCTCTCAAACAGGTCTCTCCATGTAGTGGTCGATGGAGTTTCATCTGACACTCTACTCATAAATGCTGGTGTTCCGCAAGGATCTATTCTCGCACCAACACTATTTCTACTTCACATCAACGACCTGTTGAAAGCAACTTCATGTCCAGTACACAGCTTTGCCGATGATAGTACCCTCCATACCGCTTTCTCTTCCAGGGCCCTATATCAGCCCGTGAAACCAGAAATGAACGAGGAAGAAATGTTAATAATATAAATATGGACTTAGCAACAATTCTCGAATGGGGATCTAATAACTTGGTAGAATTCAATGCAAACAAAACACAAGCATGTCTTTTCTCTAAAAAAGCCGATCTCACTGTGCCTAACATAACTTTGTCAGGAGTAACCATACCACTGAAGTCATCCATATCGATGCTTGGTATTACTATCAGCAATAACCTTTCCTGGGAAAATCACGTGAGGTCCATTGCCAAAAGTGCATCCCAAAAACTTGGTGTTTTGTTTCGTGCCAAGAGCTATTTCACCCCCACTCAGCTGCTTATGATCTATAAGGCACAGATCCGACCTGTCCTGGAATACTGTTCCCATATTAGGAGCGCGGCACCTAAACATATCCTGAGGCTATTGGATTCTGTCCAAAAAAGGGCAATTCGTCTCGTCGGTGATGCCTCGCTTACAAACTCGCTCACTTGTCTGGAACACCGTAGAAAAGTTGGCGATTTGTCTCTATTTTATAGATATTTTCATGGGCGATGCTCTTCTGAAATATCAACAATCGTTCCTGCTTTGGCAGTCTCTTCGAGACTAACCCATCAAGTTCAGTCATCACACCCCTTCGTGGTCACTTTGGAGACCTGCAGAACATCACTTTCCAAAGACTCGTTCATCCAACGAACAGCGAGGCTTTGGAACTCATTGCCTAGGGAGGCGTTCCCCGAGGCATACAACCTCCAGAAATTTAAGAACACCAACTCCTACCTTCTTTCCCTTGGTTCCCACGATGTTCTCTGAACATTACAGGATATCCCTTTTCGTGGGAACCAGAATATAAAAAAAAAAAAAAAACAACGAAACAATTGAAAATATTGACGGTACTAAGTTTTTAGGACTATTCATTGACAGCAAATTGAAATTAGTTACACATGTTGAACAAATGAAGAATAATATTTCCTCAGGACTGCGTATCATGCTTTAATTGATTCCCACCTGAGATATGCTATACCTTTCTGGGGTATGTAAATCCAATCTGCTGGATTCTGTACTCAAAGTGCAGAAATGTTTATAAACTAAGTCGACGTGACTCATGCAGACAACTGTTCAAAGACAATAGGATACTCACGGTCGTGGCTCTCTTTGTCTTGGAAACAGTGTGTCTTATAAGAAAACATATTTCTAAATTTGAAATCACCTCTACCTTTCACAACACTCGCCTGAGCATCAGAAACTATTTGAAATTACCAATACCCTCGTCAACTCTGTTAAAGAACTCCCTTGTATATAATGGTGTAAAGATGTACAATCATTTACCAAACCATATCAAAGAAAGCCACATCAATATTGAAAGTTTCAAAAGAAATGTAAAAAAAAACTACTCAGTTGTAGCTTGCTATAATTTTACAATGACAAATGTAATGTAAGCCATTCGACCGATTTGCACATGACAGTCATTTGCGAGTATTTGTAAAAATGTATTGTTTGTTTTTTATGTCTTGACAATGCATTTGCTAATGATATACTGTTAACTTAATTTTATGCTGTATAGATTAAGAATTACATTTATAAATATATTAGTTTTATTTTTACTATTCATACGCTGATACAAAAATAAAAAACTTATCGTTTCCAATAGCTGTGATTTGTTAGATTAAAATATTGACAATTGACAAAGTGTACATAATATTTACACGTATATTTATCTAGTCTTATTATACATATTTGATATCTGTGGTATCTAAATTCTGTCTATTTATTCTTTTTACTTTGTCAACAAGAACTTGATTCTTTGGACAATAAAGTATGTTTGATTTGAATACAACAGAGGATTCGGAAAAATTTCCGGTTGGGGAGAGTGGGCTCACTGGCGCACAGTGGTTCCAAATCCCAAATGGCTGGCCAAATATAGAAGGTATTGTTCAATCGCTACGAAATCTAGTACTCGGGGGTTTTTTGAAGTCGCTGAACACGAATCTGTAGTCAAATTTTTTAAAAATAAGATGGCGACACAAAAATGGCGGACCATTTCTTCCAAATTCGAATCAATCGCCACGAAATTTAGTACTCGGGGGTTTTTTGAAGTCGCTGAACACGAATCTGTAGTCAAATTTTTTAAAAAACAAGATGGCGGCCCAAAAATGGCGGACCATTTCCTCCAAATTTGAATCATTTGCTACGAAATTTGGTACCAAGATCGCGGCCTGAAAATGGCAGACCATTTCTTCCAAATTCGAAAAATCGCTACGAAATTCAGTACTCGGAGATTTTTGAGATTGATGAACACGAATCTGAAGTCAAGTTCTCCAAAAACAAGATGGTGGTCTAAAAATGGCGGACCATTTCCTCCAAATTTGAATCAATCGCTACGAATTTGGTACTCGGAGGTTTTAAGGTCGCTGAACACGATTTTCTTTTGATAGAACGAAAGAATATATCAATACATACATGTATTTGGGATATAGTAGATTGGGAAAGCATGTAAATACAAATACACTTTGAATATAAATACTAGTTTATTGAAAATTACATTGAATATTACTTTTGTGTAAAAAAAAATACCAAAAGACGCTTAGACTTATAGAGTCGAATTGCTGTCCGAATCACTATCATTATTGTTTTGTTTTTCATCCGCGGATAACGTGTAAGGGCTATGGACTTTTTGGACAATGCGACCTCCATGACTTTGTACACTTCATTCGCATTATAATGCAAATGATTTTCCAAATAATCGAACAACTCCTGTCGCGTGAAACCAACTGCAACCACTTCACTGCTTTTCCGAGATCCTGAAAAAATGAATTCAACAGTGAGACAATAATACATAATTAACAAAATAATACTACTTATAATACTTAATGCAATAAAACTTGATGCTCGTACCGATTCTCGCCAAATTAAATTCCAAATATCCACGGTAGATACTCAATGTATCCAAAAAAATATAACCCAATATCTCAAAATTTGTAAAAGTTAAAGTGTGCACAGACATTTTTTGAAAATTATTTTTTTTTATATGATTTGAACCCCTTAAGCGAATCTTGCCAAACTTAATAGCAACTATTCTTGTCTCCTAGCGTATTAGTGTAAAAAAAATGTAGCCCGATATCTCAAAATTTGCGAATGTTAAAACAACCACAGACATTTTTCGATAATTAAAAAATTTCAATAAATTTTAACACCCTAAGCGATTCTTGCCAAATTGAATACCAACCATAGAAATTTGCGAATGTTAGAGCGATCAGAGACATTTTTCGAAAATTTCAAAACTTTAGAAAATTTCAACCCCTTAGGCGATTTTGGCCTAATTCAATGAAAGCAATCTTTATTCCCTAGCCTATTTGTTTAAAAAAATTAGCCCGATTCTTGTCAAATTCAATACCAACCGTCCTTATCCCCTCCTATTTGTATAAAAAAAAAATAGCCCGATTCTTGTCAAATTCAATACCAACCGTCCTTATCCCCTAGCCTATTTGTATAAAAAAAATTAGCCCGATATATCAAAATTTGCGAAAGTTAGAGCGTGCATACATCCGGAATTTTTTTCTAAATGTGATTTATCGAAGAAACAAAATTCACCGTAACCAAAGGGCCAATTTGGAGCAGCTGATTTTTGGTGGTGTATTACTCAAGAGTATGAAAAACACTTGATTGGTCGCTGAATTATGTTGAATTATTAACTTTTACTCAATGTAAACATAACTTTTTTTCGCCGCAGGCACGAGAATTTACACTAGATGTTTAAATTTTTTGTTGCTCGGATTGTGGTTTATCTGAAAAATCCCAATGATATAATAAATGTACTTACTTCCAGAAAGAGATTCCGTTTTGAAGAATTCAAATTGCTCAATTCTACTACATGTTATTTCACTTCAATCACAACGTAATTTTTAGACCGAACCCCACGACCGATGCTACGTGCTCCGGCCAGAATGGTAAACCAACGGCTATATATAACACCTGCAACTTCCCGACCCTGGAAGGGACGTGGAAAATACCCATCTACCTAGCCCAACAGTTAGAATTCCTTAAATATAAACATTATTTTTCGATGTTTGGCCAGCGATTTAGGATTTGGCATCGGTGTTTAGCTCTGGTCGCAGAAATAGTCCGACGTTAAATAAAGCAATTTTAAAAAACTTCATTCTGTATGGAACAACAAATTCCTGAGAATATCCTTAAGGGTTTTTTTAACCACAACCCTTGCCTTCGCATTAAGAGCTAGCCACTTGCATCTTTTTTGGGAATGTTATTTATAGCATTCAAAAATAAATAAATACAGTTATAATATTATTTTTCATTATAATTATGAAAGTTCTTGCTGCACTGACACAGAAATGAGTTTTGTCTTGTTCTCCCAAATTATTGTTCACTGAATATATCAATAGTTCACTTGCATTTATGGTGTGAAAATAGTCCCATACCATTTGCAGGCGTTTGTACTCTTGGCTCTTGGAAACCGAAGTCAACAACCTACCAGTACTCCAGATAGAGGGGGAATTGGACGAAGCCCCGACTCACCAGCATCATTCGATAGCTTACGACTTGTTGAACGACGCCCTGCGGATAATTCTGAAGAGATGCAGCACAAAAACCCCCATAGATATAAAACCCTACAGACTGCTCACGTCCCTCTTCGAGAAACCTCAGATAGGCCCTGTGATCTTGGATAGTATCCTCTACGACGTATTCAGAACGTTGTATCTTTCTTGTCTGCACCAACAGAAACACAGAAATAGTGTCGTCAGGTGTGTTTCGTTCAATGGCGACATAACCAGCTTGAAAAATGACGATAATGTCCTGAATAAACAGTTTGTTTCCAAAAACTGCCAAGAACTGATTAAAAACGCTAACCTCTTATTTAATACCTTACAAACCTATTATATTTGGTCGTACATTGAAAAGTTGTACGTAGAATCCATAACAAACCTAAAGAACTACAAATATAGGGATAGATGCCAGGTGAACGAAATCGGCAGTGGGCCTCCGCATATTTTGGAACTTTGCATTTTGACCGACTTTTTGCTAGACATAATACCGATAGAGACTTATTCAGAAAGCACATCCAATATCTTGCCCAATTTATTTTCGAACATAATCATTGCTTTGAAGTCGAATTTACCAGATCTGAATCATCACGAAATAATTGAGAGCTTGCGATTATGCACCAGAATCCTGTCGAAAATACAACCGATTTCCCCGGTGCACGTGACGAAACCGGACACTGAACAAGAGATCGATTCATTGAATGAAACTATCGAGAAATCTCTGGAAAGTTCTCTGCCAATGGAGGAAAGGACGGAAAGCGAAGAGCTGCAGAAAACTTTGGAGAAAAGCAAGTCAGATTCGAGGATAAACGAAAATTTAAATGGCACCGAAAAAAACGAGCTGACAATAGACGAAAGCGGCAGGGAAAGGTCCTACAGCAACCAAATGTTGAAGAAGAAGGAAAAGACCAGCCTAGGATAGAGAAGAAAGCAAAAAATAAGAAATCCAAGTCCACTCCCAAGCTGAAGACCCGAAAACCGAAAAGGACGATCCTTCGAGTTGTGAGAACGCTTCACCCGATAAACGAGAAGATTCTGTTACTGAAGCCTCCGAGACGATCGTCGAGATGGCAACAAGGGTCGACAACAAGCATTTCGTCAAATGCCTGGAGGAATACAAGAAGTTTTACATAAGCTTCATCAAAGTCAAGCTCTTGTCGAGCATCGACATCAAAGCTTTCTTCCATTCTTTGATTTACGATACGAGTGAGAGAATCAATGCACTGAAGAAATTACTAGATTTCCGTTTGCGAGAGGCTTCCACAAGTGAGTTTATGCCAGTCGATTCCGGCAACCTTCTAACCAAAACTGAAATTTTGTCAGTGTCCAGTATCGCTTCGGAAAGGGTTAAGAGTGACTACGAGAAGTGCATGGGCGCGGCTTCGAACGTGCTGCTGGAGTTTTCCGCCTTTCCGAATTTACTCGGCAATCAAGCCGAGCATCACATCCCCGACTGGGCGGAGTCGCTCGTCGTGGCCGCGTGCTGCAAAGATTCCTCGAGGGAGATTCAAATAATCGCTATGAGCACTCTGCTGGAAATTTTCAGCTTGGCGAAAAATCAAGTTTTGAACAGGGAAGCTGCCGCCACTGATGTTGTCGTTACTGGTATCTTGGCTTTGTCGAACGTTAGGTATATCGAAGAAAACACTGTTGTGATAGAGGTGAGTACAATTTTTGCTTTAGTTTGTACTAATTGTATACAGGGTGTCCCTGGACTTCCTCTTTTCCTCTCGGGAATGTATAGATGGGGTCAAAATATCACCAGTACTTCATATAACTGTTGTTCCTAAAAGCCTTCGTTACCAAGTTACGGGCCCTCAAAGTTACAAAATGAAAAATGTTTTTCTTTGATAACTTTCAAAGTCAATATTCAAAATCATCTACATTTTGGTGATTGACTGAACAAATGAATTCCTTCGATGAGCTTTCATGCAGGAGTCAGTTGTTTTGCTACAAAGTCAGGAATGGACTACCCCCGATGGTCCACACCCCAAAACTTTGAAATGACTGGGATTTGTCAATATGTTTTAACAAAACAAGGTTACCTGGACAATTTCCTGAATAAAAGTACACGTGTGGAAAATCTATCGGAGCAACGATTCTTAATAAAAATGCAGTTTTACTCGACGACATCAAACCCGATCGTCCACCATTATTTGAAATGAAAAATGTTCACAGTAGAAATACTAATGCTAACGTTAATTCAACAACATTTATGACAGGTATAATACAAAATATGCTAAAATAAAGTCGTAATAAAAAAGTACAGTACCTAGTTGAAAGTTTCGTTCACAATGTAGATATTTTTTCAAATGAAATATCAAGTTATGTAGATTTGTGGTGTTTTTGAACTAACAAGCTACTCCACTATAAAATATCGAATTCAGTCCTTGTTGAATTACGACACGACCCTGGCATGCTATTTCAAGTGCAGAGAGGGTGTTTGACTAAGAAAATGAATTGAGAGAGACGGGGGTCATATCGAGCAGTTTTTGTAGCGGATTTTGCATTTCTGTTTGCTGTTGAGGCTTGCGATTGATTATTTACTCCATGGGTTTTGTAAGGTAAACGTGTTTGCATGATAAAAATTCGTTATGAACATTGTACCTATCATTTCTATTTTCATTACAAATTAATCTTTTCGAATAATGGTAGACATCTCAGGTTGGATGTCGTCGAACAAAAATGCATTTTTATCAAAAATCGTTGCTCAGATCGATTTTCCACACGAGTACTTTTATTCAGGAAATTGTCCAGGTAACCTTGTTCTGTTAAAACATATTGACAAATCCCAGTCATTTCAAAGTTTTGGGGTGTGGACCATCGGGGGTAGTCCCTTCCTGACTTTGTAGCAAAACAACTGACTCCTGCATGAAAGCTCATCGAAGGAATTCATTTGTTTAGTCAATCACCACAATTTAGATGATTTTGACTATTCACTTTGAAAGTTATCAAAGAAAAACATTTTTCATTTTGTAACTTTGAGGGCCCGTAACTTGGTAACGAAGGCTTTTAGGAACAAAAGTTATATGAAGTACTGGTGATATTTTGACCCCATCTAAACATTCCCGAAAGGAAAAGAGGAAGTCCAGGGACACCCTGTATACACACACACTGCCAGTTGAATATTATGTTACAAAAATCGCTTTTTGACGCGAAAAACTTCATCTTTAACTTTTACGCGTCTCTAGGCATGTAAAACATGTACTTATTTTCGTTTGGGACAGGTAAATAGAGGGGGGTTATCGTACAAACGGTCCGGTAGTTCTAAATGTTTGATATGTAATCTAGGATGGTTATTAAATGTTTAAAATGAAAAATGCACAATTCTTCCCTCTCCGCGCCCACCGCCATATTGAAAAAACCGAAAAAAAATCGGAATTTTCTTCAGATTTTTGCTTATATCTTCGTTTCGGTGCATTTTAGCTACAAAAGAGTTCCACTCAATGTTGTAAAGAATGAAATTTACAATTTATGTTTCAAATTTTGTTTCTAAGACTGATACTTACGGAGATATGTACTTTTCAAAAAATAAAAAAAATCGCATTTTCCGGAAATTTGTCAAACTTTAGAACGCTGTAATTCAGTTATTGCCTATTCTAGGAAAACAAGTATCAGCATTTAATTACCTACAAAATGAATCTAAATAAACATAAAAGTTGAAACAACGTTCCATGGTCGTTATTGATGGTTGGTACCTTCTTCACGAGGTTGTATGGAGGGATTTGCCAGGATTACGTCAAGCACGTTCAACGTTACTATGGCACCGATGTGATGGTGATTTTTGTAGGCTACACTACAGATCCTTCTCAGCAAGGGACCAAGCCTGCTGAACGAGCAAGAAGGTACAAGGCAAACGCATCATCAGACGTGGTGTTTGACAGAACAACTGTCAACACCACACCTCAGGATAAGTTCCTGGCCAATGAGGGGAACAAGGACCGATTCGTGAAGCTGCTCTCCAGTGAAATGCAAGCGTCAAACATAGCCACAGACCAAGCTTCCGAAGATGCTGACAGGTTGATAGTTGCCACAGCTAAATGTCTCTCCCCCACGTACGATGCCGTCATCATTGTCGGGGAAGCATTGACCTACTCGTCCTGCTGACTGGCACAACACCTGCGGTGAACAATGTCCACCTCAAAAAACCAGCGAGAGGGAATCATCCAGACGCAATCTACTCCGCCTCCTCCTACAAGTACAACTCCACAGGCTGTATCTTGCTCTTGCACGCAATATCGGGCTGCGACACCATTTCAAACATTTTTGGGTTTGGAAAGAATACATTCTGCCAACTTTTTAGGGAAGACCCATCATTGCTGATTGGTATCCCTGTATGATGGCAATAGAGAACAATCGTTGAGCTCCCTTCGCTATATCAAATTGAAGACAAGTACCACCAAGCTCAATCTGGCTAAACTACCTCCGACCACTGACGCAGCACATTTCCACTTCCTGAGGACATACCACCAAGTCATGGAGTGTATGGGGATTGTCAAAGACCCTATCGAATGGGGCTGGTGTAGAAAAGCTGGAAGACTGGAGCCCATCAGGATGAGTAGAGGCGCTGCTCCCCAAAACCTGCTCAATATTATGACTGTATTTAAAAACCACACACCTGACCACCATTATTACGCCACTGGTCTATTATTGAGGGATCACTCCTTCAACTAAAGACCAATAAACGCTAAGGAACACTCAAATATAGGGTTACTATAGTTGATTAATCCTTTTTTGTATAGTTGCTCGTCAAAGTAACTACTTTGATGTATAGGGAGCATCAATTATTTGGGAATAATTGAACCGAGATTATTTCCCGAGAGCGGCTTCGAGAAAATATCTCTTTCTCTCTATACTTGGGAGTGTGAGGCGTTTATCCAGGAAGCACGTACCGTTCTCAGAAATATTGTGAAATAATGCACTTGGAAAAGCCTTAGAATATGCATATATATTTTATGAAAGTTACAAAGTATTTCATCCGTTCTATACACGGATAAAATGATACAATAGTCAAAGAATAGTGGAGATTTTACATTAAGTAGGTTTTTGGCAGTCTCCAAATCAAGTAGACTGAATATAAGTAAGAATGAAAAACGACTATTGATAATTATTATTGGATAACTATAAGAACATAAAATAGGGAGATACATTTAAAAACACAAAGAATTATAAATGATTCAATTTGCCCAAGCATAAGATACAGAAAAATATATTAACTTACTCCATACCACCAGGTTTCAACACTTATTCACTCGTTATTGGTTTTACACGATAGACGTTTAATTGTATTAAAATTCTAGTTATTTCCGCGGAAGTTGTTTATTTACTTTTGAATCTCACTGTATATTAAACTATAGTTGTATGGATACTGTTTTTCTATGACTTATCTCGATCTTGAAGCATTGATAAAATAATATTTATTTAGGGTAAATACTGTTTACTTGTGTATTCACTTTGTGGAGTCATTACTCGTGCAATTCCGGTTTAACTTGATTTGAATTTTCTTCCTTGATAGTTTCGCAAGTTCACTGCAAGATTATTATATTCGTACACTTCTCATCTTTATTTCACTACATGGTAATCGAATGAAAGCTAACCTCCTCTGAGAGGACATGTTACTTAAACAACGTCTGGCTTTGATCGTTCGCGGGTCAAATTCCTAACATCGTAGTTATCTGCTACCTGTCATAATAAATCACTTTCTTAGTAGTTAATAGCTCTCTACGTTAGCGGACATGAATAAAAAAAATGGAATGATTTATTTAGTTTGTGGTGTTGTTGCATTTAATGAGCTGTCAAAACCTATGATTTATAGCGTATTTGTTTACTCTTGAAATTCCTTAGATATGCCTAACATCGGAAGTGATGATTTGTTTATGACTCATTTGTAAAAGGGGGATTTTTTTGTTCCATATGCATTTTTTGTCTGGCGGGTGACGAAATATTTTTAACGGGCCTTTTGTATCAGTTTGGTCGCGTATTTGATTAAAACTTTATTTTTATTCTCAGTGAATTTGTTTTCTGGCTACAGACTTCATATTTATTAATATCGTGTTATTTCTTATGCTTGAACGTTTTTATGTACTTATGGGGACATGACATCAAGACCATCTCGTGCAGATGCACAACTGGCTGTATGGGGGAGTGTGGCTATAGAAAGGCGGGCCTAAAGTGTTCCGCCCTTTGCAAATTCTGTGTTGGCCAAGAATGTAATAACAGGAATGAAGTCGACGTCGGAGACGACGCCGATCACTATTTGACGAAAATGAAGACCCTGATTTAATTAACTCACGAAACGAGCAAAGCGCATGTAAATTTGTTTTCTTTTCAGTTCTTAGTTCAATTACTACTGATGTTTGTATGATTATTACTGCCTTTTGTTCTTACTTTGTTTAAATAAATGTATCTGCTGTGTTGGTGGGTTATTTGAAATTGAACATCCCCTCTCACCAGTAGGTAGTACCTGCCTCATGAGCATTGCGCTGTAACATGTAAAAAACTGAAGTAGGATTGGTATAAACTCCAAATTCAAGCCAAAACTGGAAAATAATTAGTGAATTTTAGATACAATGTGGAGTCCCAATAGCCAAAAAAAAGCAATATGCCGTTGTTTTAACTTTTATGTTTATCGCCCACTCCGTAGGGTTGGTTAAAAAAATGTACATGCATTTTGTAGGTGATTGAATTCCCTACAAATTTTATTTTGATATTTGTTTTCCTAAAATAGGCCATAACTGAATTACAGCATTATAAAGTTAGTAGAAGTTTGATAAATTTCCGGAAAATGCGATTTTTTTAATAAACAAAAATGCATATCTTCGTAACTATCAGTCCTAGAAACAGATAATTTAAAACGTAAATTATAGGAAATTTCATTCTTTACAACATTGAGTGGAACTCTTTTGTAGCTAAAATGCACCGAAACGAAGATATAAGCGAAAATCTGAAAAAAGTTCCATTTTTTTCGGTTTTTTCAATATGGCGGAGGGGGGAGAATTGTGCATTTTGCATTTTAAACACTTAATAACCATCCTAGACAACATATCAAAAATTTAGAACTACCGAACCGTTTGTAAGGTAACCCCCCCTCTATTCACTGGGTTAAGGATTGGTGTTAACTAATTTTGACCAAATGAAAACTTTTCTTATACGCAGTTGCACGTTGAAAACTTTCATGTTATTTTGAAGAAGAATGAAAACCGGTTCTCTTTTAGCTGATAAAAGTTTTTTCTAAAACCTACCCTAACGGAGATACAGGGTATTGTAGATTGTAGGGGGTCGATATGGCTCTTCAGCCTCTCCGTACCTCGACCTGTAAGGTCTTTTGGACATTACCCTTCATCTATTCAAGACCCGGGATTCCGAGACTCCTTTGCGAAGCGTATTCAGTTTCCTGGGAGCTAAGTTCCTGATGTCTGAGGGCGTTAGTGAAACCCCATCGAGGAACTTAAGCCTTTTGCAAAACAACGCTTGGCAGTCGCAAAGCAGGTGTTCTGCAGTTCACTGTCATCTATCCATTTTTTTGAGGTGATACCTCAGAGGACAAGGTCCAGTGAGTCCCATTACCAGTCTCAAGTCTTTCTTTGGCGATGGGATCAAAAGCCTTTTCGCTTGTCTTTGCCCTGGAACCTTATTCCAGTGGGTTTTAATTTGGTCAGCTTCCCAGTGCCGAAACTCTTCGTAGATGTGGGCTTTGGGAATAGGCTTTTTCATTTAGATGACAAATGACTAACTTTGTTTACCGGTCAGACCCAACGGCATTGACGGCGATTTTTTTTTTAAAGGAAATAAAATATTTCCGAGTTTTCCTATGGATAGTTGAGTTGAATTTACATGGAGAAGAAAACTCACCATTAGAAAATATTCGTGTACATTATTTTATCTACGAATGAAAGGTTTTTGGCGGTATAAAATGGGTAATAAGTACTTAACCTACAAGAAAGTTACGAACGCCAATGTATGCAGGTGCATTTGTCATGAATTTGACTGTTGACATAATGTGAAAATACCGCTAATTTTGAACTAAGCCAATCTCAAATTGTTATTTCAAAACTAACCAATGGCTATTCACTTTCCCAATAGCCAATCAGACTTTGGGTCTCAAAACGAGCGCATGCGCCTTAAAAAATCATCTAAATGAAAAGGCCTATTGAGTGTTTGCACCTTCCTTGGCGAGGCTGTCCGCTTCTCCATTGCCTTTGATTCCCTTGTGACCTGGGACCCACATCAGAGTAACCTGATTGTTCGTAGGCAGTTGTCTTAGGGAGAGTTTGCAGTCCCAAGTCAGTCTAGACTCACAAGTGTGTGACTTTAGAGCTTTTAGTGCTGCTTGGCTGTCTGGTAGGATATAGATCTTTGCCCCCCTGAAGCCCTTTGGGCGCAAATTTCTATAGCATAGGTTTCTGCTTGAAACCTGCAATAAAAGTTTTTTAATGGTTGAAGGTATGTGTGCAATGGAGAAAAGTATAAAACACTTTTCAAAATAAAGTGTATGATTCAAAATCTTCTCCGATGTTCAAATGCTGTAGGATTAATAGTATATAATCCGAGAGATAATGGAACTAAAGCCAAATGCTACAAGAACAATATTACCCAATCAATCAGTGGAATCCTGTCCAGATTTGAAGGATTTTTTGTTAGTGGCTTTCCCTGAATGAAGTTTTCCATAAAAAATGTCAATGTCTCCATCCAAGATGACCTACCTCATAAGGTTGATTTTTTTGGTGGTGCATGAAGGAGTTTTGAAACTCTTATTGGGTTTTTGAAAAAATGTCTCTAACTTATAACCTATTTGATTATGTTATGCCAGTAGCTTTTACTCTCTAATTTACTTTATGCCTAACCAGGGTTTCTATAGCTAAAGTTAGATTGATTGTGGTATTAACCGGGTAAATTATCCTTTTAGGAAATGTCTCAGATTCTATGGAAACTACTCGGTATACTAAACAATCAGAACCAAATGATGTTGTGTATAACGCTTTTGTATCAAGTACACAACATTTTCGATAACAGACTCTTTGTCGAGAACATCATCAGTCACTTTCTCACACAAGAAAATATCAATGTTCAGTACATGAAACAATTCTTCGTACTATGGCATCTCGGGAGGGATCTGAACATCAAGTTGCCGCCTAATAGGTCTAACGTCAGAAATTTTGACAGGTAAGGAATGATGAAAATTATAAACTACGATATACACTATTGGTTTTCTTAGGTGTTTGTTGAAAATTCTGGACAATCTACAGAACAAGGATAGGCCTAACCTACAACTTTTGTCTGAATCATTTTTGACGCACAGTCTGCTGCATAACGACATCCCTAGGATAATCAACCCCATTCTGATGAAGTTATTGGCATCTAGCGCTGCGAGAGTGTCCATAATTCACGTCAACATTCAAGATTCCGATTCACAAAGCGACAATTCATCACTAGACAACAACAAAATAGAAAAAGTGCCTTCTAAGAAGGTGTACGCCGTTAGCAGCGTCAACGGTAATATTATGTACCACGTGACGGACAGTCCCAGCCCGAAACCCCTCAAGAAGAGGTGGTTCGCGTTTTCGAAAGCGGGCAAAAAATATTCCTCTTCCGTGATCAACATGACGACGAGCCTAACAGAGGATTCTAACGTCGTCACTAAGAGAAATAAAGATTTTAAAGGTGTTAATTCGTCTCCGAAATCGGAAAAAGGCAGTAAAAACGTCAAGCTATTCGTAAATCCGTTGAGTTCGTCGAAGGAAGTTTACCCCATCGGTTTGGATGGTTCTTACGCTAAACGTGAGTCTCATTCCTCGCTAGAAAGCCTCTCTTCCTGTAACGAATACACCCAACTCAGTAACGACGATTCTTCCGTCAAAACGATGCCCATGGAACGTTGCAATGGCGATAGAGACTCTGGGTTCGACAGCCTGAAGAACAAGAGTCACCCGGAGCTTTCGAATATAACGAACGGAAATGATTTCACTGCGAAATACCTGTTGGAAAATATGGAGCCCATTTCGGATGGTATCAAAGCTGAGGCCCTTAATGGTTTCGTAAAAATACCAAAGTCGCAAAGTTTCGACGAGAAGATAGGCAACGCAAAAACGACCGATATAGAAAGCTCGCTGGTGCAAAGTTGGTCTTATTGCATTTCAGATTCAGCCAGTTTGAACGCGGCTTGCGAGCTGGAACTGAGCAAAAGCGCCGAGGACTTTTTCAAAGGTAAAAACGAGGAGAGGATCGTTGTGAATGACATTTTGAACGCCATTATCGATAGGGTATGTTCGGAAACTGACGAGACTGATTATCCCGCTCTGAGGCCTGTTGATTTGGATTTGAAGCCTAAAATCGCCACTCAATCGGCGAAAAACATCGTTTTATACCCCATTCACTCGCATCTTTGCCTCTACTATGAAATATTCGATTCCAACCAAGTCATCTACGCCCTCCAGACATTGAAGAATTGCATTTCTGCAGAACCACAGTTGTTCATCAAGTGTTTAGCGACCAGTGGAATAAATAATCTGAAGAATAACGAAATACTATACCTTTTAGCGAGACACAGGAAGTCTTTGCTAGGTTATGGGTTTTCCGGCGAAATTAGCAGCGATTACATAAACTTTTATAGGGGCTACATGTTCCTCGATGTTATTATATCCATTTGCGTGAACTATTCGAGGACTTTCTATCCCTTTCTGGACGACTCGTCGCTAGTATCCGAAGAGATGAACAACAACTTGAGGATACAGCTGGAGAGCTTGGAAATCCTCGACATAATCATGAAACATTTGATAAGAATGGTGAGAGAAAACTCTAAAGGCTTCTCCAGTTACATCGCGGATTTGTTGGTGAAGTGCAAGCTTCAGAAGATTTTATTGAACTGTTTGCTGACTTCGGTGAGAAACTTCGACGAAGACATGACGTTCGCCGAGGAAATCCTGGCTTTCAACAACTTCCAGCTCAACGATACCGACAATAAAGTGGGGGAACACGTTGAAGCGTTTCAAACACAAATGTTGATGTTGATTCACTCGCTGATCATTCTGGAGTACAACGTTTTCCCTACAAAATCTCCGGAATCCGCTTCCACTTCCGACCATATGAATTCCCAAATCGTCCTCATACCGCAACAGCAAATTTTTCTGTCCGCTATCATGAGCGCTCTGCGGCATCAGAACATGAGGCACATACACGAGAAGTGGCTGCACATGGTTACCTCTTGCCTGCCCTATTTCGGAGATAACCTCAAACAGATATCTATCAGCGTCATTCACCAGATTTGCAATAACATCGAGGAGATGGCTTTGAACTATAAATGCACCGAGTTGGAGGATGAATTGTGCCCGGACTATGCGGTGATCCAGCTGGAAGCCTTGACGATCCTCTGCCATTATTGCTTGTTGGATTCGTCTCAGACGGTGAGGCAGAATATCCCCGTGAACCCCAGCACTCCGATGTCGAATCCGGGGGAAATAATAAATAATCTGTTCAACGTGTTTTTCCTGCCCTTGAGCGTGGACGTGAACTTTTCCACGAGACATAATTCGGACAACTACCAAAACGCGAGGAAGACAATTCTGAGCCACATGCCTAGGATCATTTCCAGTGTGGCCAAACTCTGGCAGACGATCGTTACTTTAGACAGTAATCATAATGGTATCTACGGCAACCCTAAAGTTGTGGAACAACAGCTACTGGAGTTCTTGAGTCCCATTTCCGTGCACCACAGCGCTAGCTTCTTGGCCGCCATATCCGTGGCCTGGTATGAGAGGAGGAATCCTTTTGCTAGCGTTAAAACTGTGAGTAGTGTATGTTTTGGAATGATTGAAAAGCATACATGTTTTTTTTATTGTATTTCAGATTTGGTTGGGGAAAGCTCGAAATAACTAGAACCACTATCGATCTGTTGTCGACGTTTCGACTTTTATAAAGTCATCTTCAGGAAGGTTTATTATTATTAACATAATTAATAGTGTAACACATTGAATAATAAAATGATTTTGTTACTCTATTAATTATGTTAAGTAATAATCACAATCCCTATCGTAGTGCCCTGAAGATGACTTTATGAAAGTCGAAACGTCGGCAACAGATCGATAGTGGTTCTAGTTATTTTGACCTTCCCCCAACCAAATCTGAATTACAATAACCAGTGAAGTCACAAAACATCATACAGAAAAAAAAATTTTATGTTGCTAGGTGCTTCCTGAGCCAAACGCCGGTCAAACCAATTTGGTGCAATTGATTTTGGCCATCAGAGTCATTCCATTAGATAATTTAGTACAAACTGTAACTGCTGTGATAAAAAACCCTCCCCCTACTGAAGGACTTAGTTCGGATATTTGTTTGGACGTATCTGTTCTCGAACTATTTTATTGGTGAGTGCAATCAATTGAGTGTGCCTTATTCATAATCACCCTATATCTAAATCTATATTAAACGAAGTAACTTATTTATTTGAAAATGTCTTTACTACTATAAAATCTGATGAATCTTTTGAGAACCACTGATTGTCCCCCTAGGTTAAGTAACATATGGCCATTTCAGCAGTACTCAAATTTTGGAGTAAAACTTCATAAGCAATGTTTTTTCTCAAACTTATAAATTTTTCTTAATTTTTTCTTAAGAGATATATTTTTATTTTTTAAAAGACCATCAACTGTTAAACCAATAAATTATTTTCGTGTATTTCGTGCGAATTATTTATTTTTTGCAGAATGCTTTCGATCTAGGTCATCTTCAGAGCTTGTAAACTTTTTTATTCCAAACCTTCAGGTAATACTTACTCGTCAGGTTATCACAAGAAGAACCCATGAACTCTCGACATTTACAATGTAAAACAGATTGTGTGTGAAGAAATGCCCAGCTCAAATATAAAAAGTTAGTAATGAAAAAGCCATTAAGTGATGCCAAGAAAGATATAAAGGGGGATATGATTTTTATGAACTTGACTTCAGTGATTCCAGACCGTGGGATAGAAAATTATCAGGGATTCCATCATATATCACTAAGATTCATTACAGCTATTAAAAACAACAACATTTTAAAGTGTTGACAAGATTAGGAATGTATCCTGCTGAGAGATAACAAAAACTCGTATTTTAAGTTATAAAACAGTAATTAATGACATCTGCGCTATAAAAATAATCCTAAAATGCAATATCTCACCAAGAATAATCCTTAACATATGTGGGACCTATATGGCTCGCTGATAAAAAAACTCGTAAATAAGGGAGCGAAGGAACGCTAGAATAAGGGAGCGAAGGAACGCTAGCATTATAAATTAAAGGCATAAATAATAATAAAACCTGGCATCACGACCCGATACGGAAGAGGACTAATAGCCCTCGGGTGATACCGTGTGACGAGAGGGCGAGATATATAAGGCCGTAAAAATATTAATTCACCCTCACTCATTCATAGCTCATAAATTCCCTTCGCTTCATACAGTTCATTGAAGTACCCAACTATTTTGGTACTATTATTCAATGTAGTCCGAGTAAAATTCAGTAGTAGAACGAGAAAATATTTAAGTAATTAATTGCAAAAGATAATAACTAAGAAAATAGTAAAGAAATTAATAATCAGAGTTTAGAAATCGTTTGATAAATATACTGTGTGTGTGTAATCCAGAATTTGTATTAATTTGGCACATTAGATCGTTTCAAAATATTACTCATTTGAATAGCATATTCGATTTTCTACGAAAGTTCCACCCCAATTAAAAATTAACCACATATTTGAGAATGGTCATTTTGTTGTATTGTCAAATCATAAATTAAAGTAACTTTGAATTACTCTATAGAATCTCCAGTTATTTGTAGTATCATGAATAAAAACAAGACTTCCGTCGCTTTGAAATTCATTCCGTAATAGTTGATATATTGTTGTTAATGTGAACTTATATCTATCTAGTATTATTTCAGTTAATTTTTTTTTGAGTCGAATATTTCGTACCCAGTGTATGTAAGAGTTTAAAGATAATTATGAATCATTCATACAGTTCGTTGAATGATACGTGCTCATTCAGAAAATTTTCATTATTGTTTGGTTTGCGCATTTAGTAGTCACAAATATTTTTACAAAAGTATGTGTAAGCATGGACATATAATTTTAAAACAGCAATACAGTTTTTTTTTAATGAGACTTGCTCTCATTCAATGTATTTTAATTATTATTTCCGATTCATCAATTAGTAAGATATCAAATATTTTATACAGAGTGTGTAGATAAACTATAATAAAAGTTTATGGGTATTACCTGTGGGTTTCGAACCAAAAAGTTCACAACAAAAGAAACGCAATAAAGTTTTACTTAACCACTTACTTTTCCGGCAAGCACTGAGGATGACCTTCTGATATACGAAAATATTTTATTGGTGCACACAACTACACTTCCACTTCATCAACTGTTAGCTATAGAGTAAGTTAGTTAAGACCCTAAATAATACGAATCATTTTACTTACTGAAAAAGGATTAATCAATATTGTTGACATGTTTTTTGAAAAAAAAATATTGATATCGAAGCCAATCCAAAAGATTAATTCCTCCATGATGATGAAATAATCGCTGTATATAGAAATTTGTTTTCATATTTCACCTAATGGAATTTGCAGTTATATGCGTAACGCCTCCTCCACCCAGTTATTCGAAGCCAGGGGCTCTTTGCTAGCACTCATAAGAGAAGGTTGTTCATTGTCTCCTCCCGCGCAATTTTTGCTGGCAGCTCTGTTGCACGAAATCATGATAAAGTGTTGTCCACTGGAAGAAAGGAAAGACCAAAAAGATTTGCAAGACGTTACGACAAAAGTAAGTAAATATTTATAATGACCATCATAATACTAAAAGCTCAGATGGAAAAAAAATAACGTATCCAACATCAGGGGTATACTCAGACAAACACGATAGTAATAGTAATAATAAAGTAATTCTAATTAAACAAAAGGAGGTGAAGATGGAACACACTCATTGAATAAAAATCAAGGAATGATAAATCCTAATGTCACTTCCTCTCTCTGCCTAATTATATCCTCGTGTAATGTTTTTCAGTTGATAGATTGCGTGTCTCAAGTCTGTGGGTCGTGCTTGGAACAAACGACTTGGTTGAGAAGAAACTTTGCTGTGAAAGAACAAGATGAAGAAAGCACTCCGGATGCTAATATTTTGAATGGAAGTAATGGCGAGGTGTTCGTGAATTCTAGTCATAGTGTACAGGCACAACTAGTAAGTGAACGAACTTTTCCCGGGATAATCGTGAAGTAAAACTTTTTTTTTTTGTAGTTATTAGCAGAAATTTTAGCTCCAATTCTAGACATATGCTTTGGCTCTTGTGAAAAGGATAAAGTAAACGGGATCCTCACTTCCTTAATGTGCAATATAGTTCCTTATTTGAAAAGCCACACTGTACGCAACATGCCTAGCTTCAGTGCTTGTTCCAAACTATTAGCGAGCCTGAGTAGTTACCAGTACACCAGGAAGGCCTGGCGGAAGGATGTTTTCGACTTATTGTTGGATAATGCACTCTTCCAAATGGACTATTCTTGTCTGAAATTTTGGAGAGTGATCGTGGATAATCTGATGACCCATGACAATATTACGTTCAGAGATTTGATGAGTAAGTCTATTCTTCCCAATCCTCAGCTTTCGATTTTTACTAAGCGAGACATGGGTTTTCAGATCGTGTTTCGATGAACCAAAGTGGAAGTTTGAGCATATTTTCATCCAGGGAACAAGAGTACGAGCAGAAAGCACAGTTGCTGAAGAGGCTGGCCTATGTCATTTTCTGCAGCGAAATGGATCAGTATGCTAAATACATGCCTGATATCCAAGGTATTTTTTTTTCATAACAAATTTCTAGCGCACCATTGAACCATTCCAATGATTATAAATACAGAAAACCCTTTTCACCCCGCGTTTCCGATTGATTTCAGTAAAACTAAGAAGTATTTTTTTTCCAAATCGACAGCTCAATGCATTGTTAGAAGGAGAGTAGATTGACTTTGAGAGTTCTGTGGCGGAATCACAGAACTCTCAATATAGTCTAAGAGCCGGTGGGAGATCGACCTTCACCGATCTGATAACTCGATGAGACATATTTTTTATCAAATATAATTTATAAACAAATATGCCTATGATAACTTTCCTATCGAAAAGTGTTCATAGCTATTTTTAATTGAATTAATTTTAATCAATTTTCTTACATCACCTTCACTCTTTTGATAACCGAATGAGTTTCACCTCAACTGATAGTTTTTAACACACAGAATATGCCTAGGTAGGCTTGCCTACTTATTTCTGTGCATGGCTACCTGGCAAGCAGATGTGAACAGGTAAGTCAATATAGGTAACTACAATAATACAAAATACAAAAATTGTGATCGAAATTAGAGTTATAATAAATTAGAGTTCAAAATTACTGTCGAGTGTAAATAAATGCTGTCACTGTCACTCACATGTACACGAGCATGCGCACTCGGATACATTAAACGGTCAGGTAGTGTGCAGCTGCTATGTTGTGTCCTGTTCTATCACACGGACCTCGGACGCTCTACTTTCTCTCTCGCACCTATCAAATAGCTAAAATTCTAAGACTTTATAGCTTGGCAATAATATTTTATGTACGATTTTTTGCAGGCAAGCCTATACGATTGGTTTTGTAATTAAATTATCTTACCTATGATATCAATTTCGATTGGTTAACAGATCGGTGTAGTTACCTATATTGACCTACATTGATACATTAAACGGTCAGGTAGTGTGCAGCTGCTATGTTGTGTCCTGTTCTATCACACGGACCTCGGACGCTCTACTTTCTCTCTCGCACCTATCAAATAGCTAAAATTCTAAGACTTTATAGCTTGGCAATAATATTTTATGTACGATTTTTTGCAGGCAAGCCTATAGGATTGGTTTTGTTATTAAATTATCTTACCTCTGATATCAATTTCGATTGGTTAACAGATCGGTGTAGTTACCTATATTGACCTGTTCACATCTGCTTGCCAGGTAGCCATGCACAGAAATAAGTAGGCAAGCCTACCTAGGCATATTCTGTGTGTTAAAAACTATCAGTTGAGGTGAAACTCATTCGGTTATCAAAAGAGTGAAGGTGATGAAAGAAAATTGATTAAAATTAATTCAATTAAAAATAGCTATGAACACTTTTCGATAGGCAAGTTATCATAGGCATATTTGTTTATAAATTATATTTGATAAAAAATATGTCTCATCGAGTTATCAGATCGGTGAAGGTCGACCTCCCACGGTCTCCTCTACTAATAGTTATCTACTGAATCAATCAATCAATCAAAAATTTATTAAAGAAGTTTTCTTTCACAATCATATTAGAAAAATCATAACATCATCATAAAATACTAGCTAATTCAAAGATACTATGATACACGGTTTACTACACAATTCATATAAACACAGACAACTAATTAACTATACAATTGTTTTTGAACAACCAGCACAACGAATAGGACAAACAATATTGTAAAATATATATATATATATACAGTGTGACCCATTTAAAATGGAACCACCCCATAATTTTAGTTTCATTTCCAAGGCACTCTTTGGTTTTTTTTCTTTGTCAAAAACGGCAAAAGTTTATTAGGCAATTTTTGTTTTCAAATTTGACTACACCACTGGATTCGTAGTCGTTATAAATAAAAACCATCAAAATTTCATAAAAAAACATTGGTTAACAACGAAGTTACAACAACTTTAATTTTGGAAACAAAGTATTTGATTATAATTTTTATTTAGATTATAGACATATTTAAAATCTGGCAACACTGCCGATACAAAGTAGAACACCAGTGAATTTGTACAGCGAAAATCCGAAGTGAATAACTCATTCCGTTCTACAGTTATAACTCCTGAAAGTATGGTAATGTGAGCGATTTGTGGTGGAAGCGATTTTGTAATAAAAATCTGACTACGCCACTGGATTTGTGAATAATATTTCCTTAAAATCATTTATTTAAGTTTAGGTTTTAAGGGTATTCGAAAATAACAGAAAATTAAAAATTCATTTTCAAGTTATGCAGTCTTCCATAGCCGATAAAAACGAAATGAACCGAATCAAGTTTTAAAGTATCAAAATTATTTATTCAATAATAAAACAGAAAGCAGGACAAAAAATGTTCCTTTTAAATTCTGCAAAACTCAACTAAAACAAGCTTTTAGAGAAGGTATCAATAATTTGAGGAAAGCCGAACTAATACATTAGGCATAGGTATTGTACTAAATCAATAGTAGGCTGTGATTTAGTACACCACAAATCGCTCACATTACCATACTTTCAGGAGTTATAACTGTAGAACGGAATGAGCTATTGACTTCGGATTTACGCTGTACAAATTCACTAGTGTTCTACTTTATATCGGCAGTGTTGCCAGATTTTAAATATGTCTATAATCTAAATAAAAATTATAATCAAATACTTTGTTTCCAAAATTAAAGTTGTTGTAACTTCGTTGTTAACCAATATTTTTTTATGAAATTTTGATGGTTTTTATTTATAACTACTACGAATCCAGTGGTGTAGTCAAATTTGAAAACAAAAATTGCCTAATAAACTTTTGCCGTTTTTGACAAAGAAAAAAAACCATAGAGTGCCTTGGAAATGAAACTAAAGTTATGAAAATTTGTGTCAAGATACAGTTTTTGATGCTTAATATTAAAAAAATATATTTTTGAGATTGACTGAAAAATGCGTATTCTACAGGGGTGGTTCCATTTTAAATGGGTCACACTGTATATATATATATATATATATATATATATATATATATATATATATATATATATATATATATATATATATTTATATATAATATAATCCTCCTAGGATTCTAAGAGAAACTCATCAATAGAGTAGTAAGCTTTTTGCAGTAGAAAAGATTTGAGTGGCCTTTTAAAGACCATGCTATTTGAGGATTTATATGTCATCGCTAAGCTTATTATATAGCTTAACCCCACAGTACAAGGGATGATTCTGAGATACTGTCAATCTACTATATGGTAGATGTAGTTGAGATTTATTTCTTGTGAAATGTTCATGGATATGTTCATTTTTTTGAAAAATTGAAATATTGTTTTTAATGTACATCAAAGTTTGGTAAATATACAAACAAGGCATTGTTAATAAATTATAATGAATGAATAATGGTCTACAATGTTCACTCGCCGATGCACCTGCCAAAATTCTAATCGCTTTTTTCTGAATAATTTATTATTATATATTTTATTTATTGACTGTACTTATATATTAGTCTTGGGCTAAATAAAGGATTCATATATAACAAAGACTTCATTAGCTTTAGCTGATAAACCCCATTGTTCAAGGCCATAGGAAATAACAGATTGAATTAAACTATGGTATAGAAGTTTGAGAACACTGAGAGAGACAGTTAGTCTCAACTGATGCAGTAAATATATATATATATGTTTACTAAGCTTAAGTTTAACACTATCAATATGGTACTTCCAGGTAAGTTTATTATCAATATCAACCCCTAAGAATCTAGTATAATTTACTTAATGAATAGTTTTATTATCAAGTCTAACCAAATAGGTTTTATCTATTGTTGAATTTTTAGTAACAAAGTTGATCATTTGAGATTTAGCAGTATTTATCAGTAGGCCATTTAGAGAACACCACTCAGAAATTTGATCTGTTACTTCCTGAGCCTATGAATTGCTTTAGACATAGTACCCGCAGATACCAAGATATTAGTGTCATCAGCAAAAATAACAGTAATGGAAGCTTTTGTACAAAATTTCGGCAGATCATTTATAAAAACTAGAAACAAAAGGGGTCCCAAAACAGAGCCTTGTGGTACCCCAATTGATACACATTTTCTATCAGAATTTATTCCATTCACACTGACCAGCTGACTACGATCAGCCAGGTAAGATCTAACCCAATTCAATGAAGAGCTTATTCAGTCTTTCATACCTGTCTATTGTCGGAAACCTTTCGGGAAGTTTTTTGTACAGCGCCTTTCCTTTTCAGAACAACTGACAAGTAGTTTGAGACTGAATGTACCGGGTGTTCAAGCACAAGTGTTCCTGTGCTTTCGTGTGATATTGTTGAGGATGAGTCCGTTGCATGTTACTTCCTTGTGGCCTATAATCATAAGTGAAATGCTGCAAGTGTTCCTGCAGATCGAACAGGAGCTATCAACGGATACGGAAGAGTTCAGGTATTTGAATGGCAAAATTAAATTTGCTCACTATTTGTTTGTCAGCTTCTAATTCGGTTTCAAACTTGTGTTTTGCGAACGTTTTGGGTAATGTACTTCTTTACTAAAGGCTAAGGGTCTTAGTATTATGCAGTTTGTCGAAACAAGATAAATTTCACAAAAGGATAGTGTTTTTTGTATTAGATTCTTACTACAAACATCTAATTGCATGATTGTATTACTTAGTTGTTATTACTTATAATTCCTAAAGATTCAAACTGCATGACTCATGACATAAAGAAACTATGTTTTTTTTTAACTTTGGGCTAATTAAAAAAATTAAACTAACAAAGTGTTTTTGAAGTAGGTTGTAGTTTGATGTATTTGACAGCAATTTCTGGATGTCATCGAATCCGTGTCACACAATTTGTAGCCCTCTCAGTTTTAAATTTGTATTATAATTTTGACATCCACGAAGCTATTTGAAATATTTCATATTTGAAGTTATTAACTGTATTATTTATTTGTTTGTGATTTGCTATGGTGGCTGGATGCTACAGGACAAACAACAGGTAACTCGTTATTCCTTTTTCCTAACCTGCTAACTGTATCTGCATTATTTTCCTATCGCCGAGTTAATCTCCTTTAATTGACAAAATACGTGAAAATTTGTTTCTCGTTTCTTCAATGAAAGTCTCTTGGTATTTTGACTTTCTAATGTTTAATTCTAAATATATGTCAGGATTTTCATGTATCTTGTTTTTCAACTGCTTGCAAAAAATTAAAACAGTTCATGATCATGAGTGAGCAATCTGAAATGGCTTGTTATTTTCAAGTATCTAGTAACTGGTCATTATTAACAATAGTTATTATTATATTCAGTAGTCGCCAATCAGCTTTTTTCATAGTGTTCCCTAGGGTGTTTTTTTACGACAATTTTTTTTTGTTTTTTGCTCCCAACCGAAAATTTTGTTGAAAATGTAAAAAAAAAATCCCTAAAAATTTGAGCTCTTAATAATAACATTAAGTACTTTCCCTTAGCGTGGAAAGATTTCCCATTTAAAATACACGTAAACTTTGATTCGATAATTCTAAAAAATTTCATATTACGACAAAGTTTACGCTTTATATCTCGAAAAATATCAATCTTAGCGATACGGTTTATGGGACTTTTTTGTAGGAAATTAAATTTCCTACAAGTTTGTCATTTACATTTTTCCTATAAATTCAGTCATTTAATTAAGTAAAAAATAAGAATTTTTAAAAATTATAGATATTTGAAAAAGTTTACGTGTATTGGGAAATCTTTCCACGCTCTGTGAATCTTTCCACGCTCATGTTAACATTAAGGCCTCAAATTTTCAGGGATTTTTTTTTACATTTCCAAAAAAAAAAAATCGGTTGTGGCAAAAAACAAAAAAAAAAAAATAGTTGTAAATAAACACTCTAGTGTTCCCTGATATTTTCCGAAAATCATTCCAATAATCCATGTTGTAGTTGTATGATTAGCATTAGTTTGGGTCTAGCAGCACTTTATTTTCGCCTCTTTTTCGTTTTTATTTTTTTTCATTCTTTCTTGAAACAGTTCGCACATTAAATTAATGTCATCTCTCGATGCAAGCTGGGCTACTAATAGCAATAATGGCCTCCACGCGTTGGGACACCCGCATTGGTTGAGACTTCAGCTGTCGACAGCAAAATTGTTGGATCTCTCACTGCTACTACCAGCCACAACTCTTCCTCAATTTCAGATGTGAGTGACTATTGGTAGTATGTTATTTTTGTTTTACCGATACTCATATAACCGGTAGGTATCGATGGGCCTTCGTTGGTGACGAGCTACTGAGACGGGACGACCCTTTCAGCCAGGTATCCTTCCTGCCGCACGTAGTCCGCATAGCCGATCTCATGGACAAAAAGTATCCCGAGGCGCACATCGACATACTGCCCATGAAACGAAACGAGCTGCTCTTAACTACGAATAGCATCACGCAACTGAAAGACTTGCACAGCTTCTTCAGAACACTCAGTAGCTGCTCGGATAGACACAGAACGGAATGTAGTAGGATGACGTCTAGTGATTACGTTTATTCGGAAAAGCAGCATGACAAAGAGATGGATGTGATATTGGAGAAGGTGGATAAGGTTATCGAGATGGATTTTCTGGATAGGATTCCACGATGAATCGGGTTTTATTCGGTTGAGTTTCTGTGTTGATGTTATCTTTTTTTTTTTATTGCAAACTGAGTGATGAAAAGTTTGTACATCCGGCAATCTTCAGGGAATAATATGAATGCAGTCATAGAATCACTATGGTGTACGTGAAACAGAAGATTTGTGAGATTTCCGAAATTAACTTCTGTTTTAATTTAATTATTCTTTATTACATGCCAAGATGGCTTGAAAGAAATTCGCGACCAATTTGTTTTTGGGGGATATAATCCGAGATCAATTTTTTTCTGTGTTGCAGACTTTTCTTTGCCACTCTATATTATATTTTTTGTATATATGTAAAAATAATATTTTGAAGAAATTCTATATTTTTCTGCAAAGAATCAGTATTAAATGCGGTGCATTTTTGAGGTTGGAAGGTTGTGAGATATTTGTCTTTTCTGGATTGGGTCTAGATTTATCATCATGTTTACCATAATTTCTTGTAATAATCTCCTTTCTGTCCAAATGGCACAATATTTTTTTTATATTTTCAGCCCTTATTTACAGAAATGTTACTTGAGTAAGTTCGGTAAAAATCGAACTGGTGGAACATCACATTTCTATTAGTTGGCATAAGTAGTTATGCTAGGCCGGTGCTGGGATTGATCACACCGTGTGGAATGAAAAAATAAAACTTGTGCGGTTGGGGGACCCCTGTTAGGAACGAAGTTCCTTTATGCTGCTTGCAGTGGGTGTTGACTGGTAGAAATCGTCATGTAATACGAAGCAATACTATAACTATATATCCTTTTTCCAAACTCCTCCGCGATAGTAAAATGTATTTTATTCCTGATAGTTCTATTCGTATCTTTGAAAGTGTGGAGAACATAGATTTTCTGTCAAAAATGTATTTTCTGTCAAAAATGTATTTTCTGTCAAAAATGTATTTTCTGTCAAAAATGTATTTTCTGTCAAAAATGTATTTTCTGTCAAAAATGGATTTTCTGTCAAAAATGGATTTTCTGTCGAAAATGTATTTTCTGATGTCCTTTTATCATCCTCCATATCATTCCCCATATTGTGATGTGTTGGAGTCACCATTTTTTCTGCATTATTTTCTCACTTCGAAAATTTTTGGAAAGTGTGGTGAACAATATTTTTCTTCTGGACAGAGGTTTTTTAGAGTCTTTCCCTCATCCCCCCTTTCCATTCCCCACATTTTGATGGGTTTCGCTCACCACTTTCTTTTCATTTTCCGTTTCACTTAGTGTTTTTGAACTTTTTTCCTACTCTGCGCTAACCTCGGCTCCGGTGGTCTTTTCGGCCTCAGGCCTCGTGCCTGACTCTCCAGTGTCTTTATTAGGTTTAATATTACTCTTTACACTTTCACTGTGTTTTTTGAGTTTTTCGGCTTCACTTGGACGAAAATGATACACTATATCGCATCATTTTCGGAGTTCCTCGGCTTCTAGAACACCTGGCGATTTAGCTGTTTTCCGATGTGAGTTTTGCCAACACACTGTTTTTATCAGTTTCGGTGGTTTGGTTTGGTGAATCTGCACCTCCATAGCTGGATTCTTCCATTGGGGGGTCATTTATTGAACTTTTCCAGCAATTCAGCTTGGTTGTTGGTGTTCTTTCACTTTTTATAAGCGAAATTGTTTTCACTTTCGTGGGTTTTGAAATCCTAACCTCACTTTTATCCTCTGGCGAACCAATACAGTCGAAATTACCGTACTCGGCGGTTATTAAGGGTCGCAATGGCCTGCAGTTTTCCAATGGTCAGATATCGTGTTAGAAACACTATTTTTACTCTTTTTTAGGCATTTAGATCACTGTTTTATTGTTTTTAAGTTAACGAAGGAGTTTATAATTCATTTTTTTAACACTTTGGGGTTTATACGGCACTTTAAACTACTGAATTTCACGAAATTCACGGATCACATTAAAGCTCTACCAACTAAAAAATGACACAATTAAATTATGCATTGCCTTACTTGAAAAACTGAGGCTTTCTAACATGCTGAAAAAGGTATATTTGAATTCAAATATCCAATCACTGTATGTAGTGAGTTCAGAATCCCTTATTGCATCAATTTTGCATTTCCTATTTCCCTATATAGGAATTGAATGCGATGACATGTAATTCTGACAGGACCAAGTGTAGTTGTCACACATACTCGTATATAATAGAATGAGATAGAGAGAGAGAGAGAAAGTAGCATAGAGGGGGCATAACGCTTTTTTCTTACGTTACATTTTCTACCAGAGCCGCGTAAAGGAACTTCGTTCCAAAAAGATATCCCTTACGGAGGCCCGAACTGCCTACCTTTGGTCCAACGCATTACACTCTTGGCTAATGAGCTTCTTGTTAACGAAACGGATATTATTTGATTACTTGCTATGAATGGGTAATTTGAATGATTTCGAACATTCCAATCGACAGTCAAAAACTTCGATTTCAATGTGTGTGATAGATAAATGGCCAGCAAGTAATCAAATAATATCCATAATATAATAAATGAAATTTGATTTGAAACTCTTTAAAATATGTGATTTTATAAACAAAATCATCTTATATAAAAGATGCAAAATAACAGATATATCATTAATTGACAAAATAAGAAAATTCACGTATGGTTCTGGCGAAATTATTTTGCTAATAGCAAAGACATGACATTACATTTTTGTAACATGTATTTTTTTATTTTAATTTAAAAGAGCAGTCTTTAGTATTTTGAATCCAGGGTATCCATAAACAGCATTTTTTTGAATAACCCGCAGAATATTTGTTTGGCGCCATTCTATGAAATGTTAATGGGCATGTTTACCTTGTATAACTTATTTTTGAAATTTTTCGATAATTATTTGAGTGAAGAGAGAATAATGAAGACTTGGAGTGAAAAAATGCGTTTGTTATCACAATATCAGACTGTTGAGGTACTTTCCACAGTTAGTCACCGAATTGAGACGGAGGTTGAGTTCAAGGAATGATTGGCTGTATTTCTAACTAAGCTCCTAGTTGATCAGGATTTATTATTTTAAATCCCTAGTTGAGTATTATTGACGTTACACTAGTGGTATGAATGAAATACCTCAAAAAATACATGCACGGAATTTTGGTTTGCTTCAACTTCATTTTTAACCGACGAAACCGAAAAGGAGGAGGTTCTCTAGTCAACGCGTATATTTTTTTTTATGTATGATCACGCATAACTTTTTACTGAGACGTCCGATTCCGATAATTATTTTTGCAGTGGATAGGGTGTACTTCGAAGGTGGTCCCATTTGAATACCCCTAAGAGTAGCAAAATGAAGGATATTCATCACTCACCCTCTGAATTCTGGTCCGTTCACCGATTCTATCAGTCATAACTTTGTACTGGGTTCTTCGATTTGGATGATTCTTTTTTTAATAGATAAGGTATACCTCATATTTGGATTTCGAATGAAATTATCCACCCTTACGGGTAGAAAAATAGGTGATAATTGATTTTTCACTTGTGAACATTGGCACACACATATGTAGTTGACAATGACAGATCGCTACTGTCATTATTCCACATCCGTCACAATAAGTATATTCTATGAGAGGATGGAATGATATACAAAGTAATGAAATAAACTAACCACAACAACAAAAATAATTTATATTACAACAAATAGTAAAAATAGATAATCAAATTATTTAACTGGTAATAGTTGAAGTAAGGTGGGTAAGTAAGTATTTTGGAAGTAATCAAAAAACAAGTAGGTAGTAATTAGTAGAAACCGAGAAATACGGAACTGAAAAGTAAAAAATAAAATAAACCTTCCAAGTCTCAATAACTAATCTCCTAAACTAATGTAAGTAACTAATTTTGAGTCGGCGCCAAACAAACAATCAACAAAGATCATTAAATTACTTAAAAAAAATTATCAGAATGTCACCGCGCAACTCGATGCCATCATTTTACGCCTTACCTAATTCATTTGCTTGTTTGTTTAGCACCGACTCAAAATTAATTACTTACATTAGTTTAGGAGCTTAGTTATTGAGACTAAGAAGGTTTATTTTATTTTTTACTTTTCAGTTCCGTATTTTAATTTTTTGTTAAAAAGTTTTTATTTTTCAATTTTTTGTGGCTGAAATCTACTAATTACTACCTACTTGTTTTTTGATTACTAAAAGTTAAAAAGTTTTTATTTTTCTATTTGTTGTAATGTAAATTATTTTGTTGTTCTGTTAGTTTATTTCTTTACTTTGTATATCATTCCATCCTCTCATAGAATATATTTATGGTGATAATGACACTAGCGATCTGTCATTGTCAACTACATATGTGTGCCAATGTTCACAAGTGAAAAATCAATTATCCCCTATTTTTCTACCCGTAAGGGTGGATAATTCCATTCGAAATCCAAATATGATCAACTATGAGGTATACCCTATCTGATAAAAGAAGAATCATCCAAATCGAAGATCCCAGTACAATGTTATGCCTGATAGAATCGGTTAACGGACCAGAATTCAGAGGATGAGTGATCAATATCCTTCATTTTGCTACCCTTAGGGGTGGATTTCAACTTTAAAATTCAAATGGGACCAATTTCGAAGTACACCCTATCCACTGAAAAAAAGAATTATCGGAATCGGACGACTCAGTAAAAAGTTATGCGTGATCATACATAAAAAAAAGGGGCGACTAGAGAACCTCCTCCTTTTTGGTTTCGTCGGTTATGAACAGTGTATTAGATAAGAGTGAAATTTCGTTAATTCAAAAATAGGCCAATCATTAGAGCAGAAAACGACTGATTCTGTGACAAAAATAGTACCAGGAAACCTACTGTGTTGTTTCCTAACCGCAACTATCATTTCTTAATTTGTTATAAACATTTAAGAGCTAAAAATCGTTTTTTTTCGTTTTTTGCTTGAAACATGAAAACTAATGAAGCATTCACGATGCTCTGCGCATGGAGAAATGCGAAAAAAAAGGCCTTGGTACGACTCATTCGGATTATTAGTAACTGAGAGCATCAAGATTGCTCCATTAGTTTTTATGTTACAAGCAGAAAACTAAAAAATAAACACGATTTTTTGCTCTTAGTTTATAACAAATTAAGCAATGATAGTGGCAAATAGAAAACATAACAGGAACTGGTACTATTTTTGTGTCGAAAAAATTGGCCTATAAATTTTGATACTACTATTTGGAGCAATTGACGAGAAGCAGGTAGAAATATAAAGAGATATTTATTTAATAAAAAAAAAATTATTAGGATTTTGCTTCTTGTTTTTTATATAAAAAAAATATATACCCATTATGGGAAAATCTGGAAAAATACGGATGGTGAATAGTATCTTTTCGAGTAGTTTCAAAACTATTATCTGTTATATTAACTATAAACATTGAAACTTTTTTGTTCATAGGGGTATAATTCATCAATGGCACCCTCTACAGTTCTAATTTTTTTTTGAGCTGTGAATATAAGCATGATGACAAACTATCCTATAACTGTGAATTTTATTCATATACATTGTTTAATTATGAATATATTTATTTGACATTTTGTTAATATACATATTTTAGGTCTGAATTTATTTAATGTTATTTAATCAGGTGCAATTTTATTGTATATATCAGATAAGATTGTGATTTTATATTGTGATTACTGAGAATGGCAATTTTGCCTTAATGTTGTATTATTTGTATTTTAAAATGTGACTAATCATACATTTTGCTACAATAAATTATGTTGAACTAAAAATTTTGCCTTAATGATATTGATTAAATTTTCTAATATGAAATTTGATTCGCTTACTTCTAGAAACACGAAAATTAATTTCATTAAAACCATAGGAGAGAAACTATCATCACGATTTTCTGTTGGACTGTTTATTTAATTTTTTCTTCTTAATATACTTTTCTTCAAAGCCTTAAAACGTGTTTTGAAGTCATTTTAAGCTAGAATTCTGAAGCAAAACATAAAGAATAACAAAACAATGACATAACCTCAAATCTTTTAAATAAGCCATAAATATGTTATAATCCTTACCTCTCTACAAAATATGATGGGAATTCCGAAATTTCGCCTTACTTCAACACAATATTAGTATGTCCACCCTCATTTATAACACAATCACGAATTAACTGAAAAACAAAAATTCCTTATGGGCATTCAACTTGCATTTTCGATGGAAAGGTTCGTGAACTCTTTCCTTTTGTGACGTCAGACACAGGTAGTCCCATTATTTTCATAATTTCTTGTTTTCCAATCATATCCAATACAACACTCCAATGTCAATTATTAAAGTTCTACGACTGCCTACCTTGGCGCTGCATTCTCATTTTCAGATGGGGTAGTTCCGCCATCTACCGGTAAAAAAATTCGCCAATATTTAGATAATTTGGCAGCATCGCTCAAACAGCTAAGCCCACTTTTGAGAGAAGAAGAATGACATATTTCCAGTCATAAGTCAAATAGCCAACACAACAAAAGCGCAGCGCAAAGTGAAATGTTAGAACGTGACAGATCATGGAATAAACATTGATTGAAAATATTCAAATCCTTATAAAAAAGCAAAATGGTTTTAGCAGATTTAGGTCGTAAAATTACGACTGCCTTGCAGTCTCTCAGCAAGGCAACAATAATCAATGAAGAGGTATCATTTAATAACATATGTTCCGTTAGGTTATATTGTGACTTACGTTTATTTCCAGGTTCTCAATGGCATGCTGAAAGATATATGCCTTGCTCTAATAGAAGCCGATGTCAATATTAGATTAGTTAAATCGCTCCGAGAAAATGTCAAATCTGTTATTGACTTCGATGAAATGGCTGGAGGGCTCAACAAAAGGCGAATGATACAAAGCGCTGTTTTCAAGGAACTTGTCAAAGTAATTTTCCCCATGTTTCATTTTACGTTGAGTTGAATGTGTTGCACTTTTCAAAATTTTTGGTATTCATAACACTTTTAGAGAAAATCTGGGCTGAAAAAATGCAGTTTAGGAAATATCCAGAATTTGAAAAAAAAAAATTTTACCAAAAAAAAAACAGTAATTTACCATGCAAGCATTCCTTTTCTTGTAGTTCTAGAACTCATTCGATTTTCAGCTTGTAGATCCCAATGTGAAACCCTATCAGCCGATCAAGGGAAAACCAAACGTCATTATGTTCGTTGGGTTACAAGGGTCTGGTAAAACGACAACGTGCACAAAATTAGCGTATTACTATCAGAAGAAGAACTGGAAATCTTGTCTTGTGTGCGCTGATACGTTTAGGGCTGGTGCTTATGATCAGGTGAAACAGAATTGTACCAAGGCTAGGATACCGTTTTATGGAAGGTGAGTAATCACATAAAAGGTACATATAACTTAGAAATCATACACTTTCAGTAAGTAGAAGTGAGAAAAGGGCTTACCTCAATCATGTGTTTGAAATGAATGACTGAAACTTCTTGGAAAACGTCAAGGAACCTGTTGAGTGTTTGTTCAAGTTGCACAAATTCGATTCCCGAACGTCTATCTGAACTTGATACATTGAACAATTATTTCTCTGCTTATCTACAATATACAGGGTTTTACCAAATAAGTGTGAAAGTTTTTAGGGGGTGATTCCTTGTCGAAAATTAAAGGGGGACTTTCATGTAAACACTTAGGCCTTTCCTTGAAAAGTTACACGCTTCCAACAATGAGAAAATGTTTTTTTTTCTTGAAATTGCTGAAGAGTTGAAGAAATGGCATTTTTTGGGCATGTTCTATGAATATTTTTTTAATTTTGTTGTGATCTTTTAAAGGGATGAAATATGCAACCCCCATTCCATTTTTTACCAGAACTTTTTAACGAAACAAATTTTCTCAATTTAAAAATATGTGTTGAAAAGAACGATTCATCGCAAAACTTTTTTAACTCTTCTGTTGTGTCGGTAAAAGCAATAGTTTCAGAATAAAGAAATAAAATTCAACATTGTGCATAAATGGAATTGAAAAAATGTAGTAGGTGGCTGTCACGTTTTGTTTGCACAATTTGTGACTTCAATCGTAGTATTTTAAAATTATTCCGCTTGTTTTAACTTTCAATGTAGGCATGTATCAGTACCATGTTTTGTTTTAATAGAATATCAAGTTAAAAATACAAACAAAACAAAATTATGTGTATTACAACAGAGAAAAAGTCAACAAGATCAAACGGAACGGAGTTATGAAAACTGCTCGAAATGACCACCTCCAACCATTAGACAGGAATCAAGTCTTCGTCTCATAGACTGGCGCAAACGTTGAAATATTCCTGGTGTGTTTTGGATTGTCTCCCAGGCTGCAATGATGCGATTCCTTAAATCATTCACACATTCAATGGGGGTCGAAGAGGTCAATAAAATCTTACATAATATTAAAACAAATGCTTTTGGGGTAGATAATATGAATGCTGAAATACTGTAGTCCGTTCATAGATAATTTGACAAAATCAACTCTATTCTAAAATAATAAATCTATAAAAGAGTGTTCACTTAGACAATTTGACCTTAAATATATTTCTCATATAATCAATTGCTGTATCGATCACTTGCTTTCCAGTTCTATGGAAAAGTTCTGTTGGCACACCCATACTAAAAAATAATAACCCCAAAGTTTTTTTTGACTTGAGAATTGTAAGCTTACTTTCTTGCTCTATCAATTTTTTTTATATTTACAAATTTATGATTACTTTACTTCTAAAAATGTACTTCCTGATTGTCAGTGTGGTTTTAGACCAGAGGAATACTGAAACATCTCTAGCGACGGTAACGACAGATATTATAATGGTCTATGATCAAGGTTTATTTAATGCTCTGGTGTTGCTCGATTTTTCGATTCTATCAGTCAAGAGCTGCTTTGTGCAAAATTGGGATTGTTTTGTTTTGATGATGCATCAACTATTTTGATAAAGAATTTCTGTCCAAGAAGTTCCCAAAGAATCTTGGTTGGTGTATCATACTCTGCTTTCCTTGATATACTCTCAGGGGTTCCACAGGGATCCGTATTAGGCCCCTTACTGTTTATTGTATATACGGTTGATATTTTGAATGACATAAAAAACTGTAAAGTGCAGGCTTTCACGGATGATACATAGCTTTATCTAAACTTTCAAACGAAAATTTTGATTGCAGAAGAAATTTTGAATGAGTTGAATAAAATCAAGACATCTACTGATAAACACAACTTAAAACTCAATTCAGAAAAATCTGATGAGGTCTTATATATGACGGCTTATTGGCGCCATCCTACCAGTATTTTTTTTATTAAAATCTTAAAATTTTGAGATTTTTTCCCAACATTTTGACTATTATTCTCAAAATTTTGAGATTTTTCTCAAAATTTTGACTTTTTTTCTCAAAATTTTGACTTTTTTATTCTCAAAATTCAGACTTTTTTTCTCAAAATTTTTACTTTTTTTCTTAAAATTTTGACTTTTTTCTCAAAATTCTGAGATTTTTTCTCAAAATTTCGACTTTTATTCTCAAAATTTTGAGATTTTTTCTCAAAATTTCAACTTTTTTATTTTAAAAATTTTGACCTTTTTTCTCAAAATTTTGAGATTTTTTTTCAAAGTTTTGACTTTTATTCTCAAAATTTTCAGATTTTTTCTCAAAATTTTGACTTTTTTTCTCAACATTTTGAGATTTTTTCTCAACATTTTGAGATTTTTTCTCAACATTTTGGGAATAAAAGTCAACATTTTGAGAAAAAATCTCAAAATGTTGAGAAAAAAAGTCACAATTTTGAGAATTCAATAAAAAAATATACTGGTAGGATGGCGCCAATACGCTAACGTAGTTATACAGTAAAAATAACATTTTATTTTAAATAGCATCACACTGTCACAATATTAAATAAATAGCATCACAATGAGTTGTTTTTGATTAAAATTTGATTAAGATTATGAGGAAGAGCAAGTCACTTAGCTTTGATCAGCACCCAAGTACTCTGCTATGGAATAATAGCTTTGTGCCAAAATATATTTTTTTATTGTTTTTTTGAAGGTGTTGAAACAGTTTTTTTTAATTCATTAGGTAAAATGTTATATATATTATAGTTGACGGAGTTATTTTTTGATATATTTAGTTGGTAGGCTTCTAATTTCTAATGAAAGATGGATTTCTTGTATTGTAATGATGAATTTCACCCTGAGAGGTAGTATAATCAATCTGTTTGTGTATTTCTTGAATATAATATAAACTTTTTAAAGATCCTGATCCCCCAAAGTACATTCAAAGAATAGAAACAGATCCATGCCTCAGCATAAATCTGCAATTTTCCAAAGATCTTTTGTCTTTAATGTCATTAGAATGTATAACCATCTACCTGATGAATTCAAGGTTTACAATATGAATAACTTCAAATATAAATTTAAAAAAACATGAAAGATAACTGAATCATAATTCTGATATGTAGGTATATATTGATATCTCTTTCAATATGCAGTTGTTATGTAATAAGCCTTTTCAAACATCTCTCTTGCTACTTGTGAGCTCATTTTCATCATTATCACCTATCTTGCAAATTTGAAATTAATAACCTGTGTTTTTCTTTTTCTATATACATAAAGGTGTTCCTCAAGGATCTGTGTTAAGTCCAATTTTATATTTATTATATATTCAAAATCTTTCTAAAATTAATTTAACTAGTGAGCATATGCAGATGATACAGTTCTTTTATATGCAAATAAAAACCCACAATTCTAGAATTTACATAAACAAGACCAAAAAAAATAAAATTAATCTAATCAATATAAAAAATAATTGCTTGAAACAAACGTACCAAATCAAATACCTTGGTATTTGGATTGATGAGAAACTGAAAAGGGACAAGCATATTGATATTCTCAAACAAAAAATATCTCCCATTATTGGTGCATTGAGAAGATGTCCCAAACTTAATAACATATATAGCAAATTTAATTCTTCATTCTCATATCCTCAGTCGAATAAACTATTTAATAAATATTTGGGGATCTTGTTCAAAAAATAATTTCAACAAAATGTATGTATTATATAAGAAATCATTAAAAGTCCTGTATCGTCTTCCATATGATATACCAACAAATCAACTGTTTGATAAAACGAATACATTTTCTTTAGAGGAACACTATACAATCAACACTCTAAAAATTAATAAGAGGCTGAAATCTAATTTCATATTAACAAGAAACTCCGAAACTCATACTCACCACACTAGACAATATAACTGGTTCCATGTTGAAGCTATTAATTCTACAATAGGTCAGAAAAAATTTAAATATGAGGCAATCTCAAAATTCAATAATCTACCCGATCTAAAACAATGTAACAATATATTTCAATTCAAAATTAAAGTGAAAACATACATTCTATCACAAAGAAATAACTGATTCCATTCATTTTACAATCACAATTTCTTCTTTTTATTATTATCCCATGTTCATTAATTTCAAATGTATTATTAATTTTTTTTCATTATTTGATTTTATTAATAATGTCTGAATATTTGTTAATACGTTTATATATTATTATTTTCCAATAAATTTAATACTATTAAAAATTAATCTAAAACCATGTATAATCTTATCAATCAATCAATCAAAATATACTTTATTGTCCAAAGAATCATAATCTCATTGACAAAGCATGTGTTAGATCATAACTACCATCATTATAATTATTACAGATGAGACAGTGTGGAGTCAGCTTTAAAATAACAAAAAGGTCAATAAATAAACAGTACACACACACCTAATATAATAATGTAAAAGATTAAAATGTTAAAATGGTTAAATCGCTAATTGTTAATCTGTGAAAAACACAAATGGTCAAAAAATACAAAACAAAAACAAATTAGACAGGTTAAAATTAAATAAAAAGTTGGATATCTTATATCTATCAAATGTAATATCACAATTTAAAACGCCTAATAAAAACCAATAAGACACGTTAAAATTAAATATAAAGTAGAAAGTTAAAATTATATAAAAAGTTGAGTTCCCGCTATCTATAAAATAGTACGATCGTTAAAAAATTCCTCTAAACTATAATAGGGTCTATCAGAAAGCAATGCCTTGACTTCTTTTCTAAAAATAACACCAGATACCACTCCTTTTATATTTTCTGGCAATTGGTTGAATATCTTGCATCCATTATATATTAATGAATCTTTCACAAGAGAAGATGAAGGAATTGGTAGTTTTAAATGCTGATTTTGTCGGGTAGAATAAGTGTTTACTCTATTAAAATTAGATTTGTGTTTGTGTATAAGGCATACTGTTTCCATTATATATATATATATGGATATGACAGTCAGTATTTTGTGATTTTTAAAGTGAAGTCTGCATGAGTCTCGAAGTCTTAGTTTACATAGGCTTCTCAGAGCACGTTTTTGTTGAACAAAGACACTTTGTAGAGAGGAACTATTACATGCTCCCCAAAATGGAATGCCATACCTTAGTTGCGAGTCTATTAAAGCATAATAAACTGATTTGTTGAAAATATAAACAGGATGTTCATAAAATCAGATGTGGAATCATCTGCGACTGAAAGATAAACTTTAGTCACTATCTTCCATCGTCAAGATAACCTCTTGTGGGGTATTCATGTTTCCCTTTTCAACATAATAAACTGCTTTTGCAGCTGAATATCCCAACTCATTCGATGCCATTATTTTGACGGCATAGCAACCAGAGGATAACTTTTTATCGAGGTTGTTTATATGAGCATTGAATTTTAGTCCACAATCAATGAATAGCCCCAAAAATTTGGGATTTGTTTTTTTTTCAATCATTTTAGTATCTAGGGATATGTCTCCTATTGTGCATCTGAATGAAACTATATTGGTTTTGGATGTTTTAAATGTGAGTAGATTTGAGTCACACCAGTTATACCAGTTAATAACTGTCTGGTTATACATAATATTCTATTTTTAAATTTATATGTACCATTTCAATTGCAAACACAATTATTGTAAACTCAAATAAAATGTTTAAAAAAAAAATATGAATGAACTTTCTCATTTTTTTGGCATTCGACCCTCTGATGGTTAAGTAGAATAGCTTCAAGCTTATCTACTTATGCTAATAAAAGACCTATGTCATACCAGAAAGATATGTACTGGAAAAATGTGTGAGAATTGACTTGTTTCCAGTTACACGGAAGTTGACCCGGTTGTTATAGCTCAAGATGGTGTAGATATGTTCAAAAAAGAAGGCTTCGAAATTATTATCGTTGATACGAGTGGTAGGCATAAACAAGAAGATTCCTTATTTGAAGAGATGTTGGCAGTCTCCAATGCCGTGGTAAGCATGAATTACTAAATATTCTCGTATTATTGAAGAGTTAAAAACATAATTATCAATAAGTGGTGCATAGCGTCTGTAATTAAATATCAATAGAAAATGTTTGTGGCATTCAGACGAGAAAATGAAAACTAGAACTGAAAAATAAAAATATGGATCGGCCAGGATTCCAACCTGGGACCTTCGACTAGAAATCGAAAGGTCCCAGGTTCGAATCCTGGCCGATCCATATTTTTCAGTTCTAGTTTTCATTTTCTTGTCTGAATGCCACAAACATTTTCTATTGATAATTATCAATATTATTGCAAATGCCTTGAATTTTCAGAACCCAGACAATATTATTTTCGTGATGGACGCCACCATTGGACAAGCTTGCGAGTCTCAAGCTAAAGCCTTCAAGCAAAAAGTAGATGTTGGTTCCGTAATTATCACAAAATTAGACGGGCATGCAAAAGGAGGAGGGGCTCTTAGTGCGTAAGTTCTAGTGTTTCATCAAATTTTCATAAAAAAAGTGGAATAATGCAAATTAATCAATAGTTTTGAAGTAATAAAATGATTTTTTAGAAATAATTTCTTGAATGGCACTGAACTAGAAACTGATATTTACAACTTTTTTTAGAGTCGCAGCCACAAGTAGTCCAATTATATTTATCGGTTTAGGAGAACACATAGACGATTTGGAACCATTCAAAACGAAACCTTTCATTAGTAAATTACTGGGAATGGGTGATATAGAAGGCCTGATCGATAAAGTTAATGAGCTGAAACTGGAAGATAATGAAGAATTATTGGAAAAAATCAAGCATGGGCAGTTCACGCTGAGAGATATGTACGAACAGTTCCAAAACATTATGAAGATGGGTCCATTTTCTCAAATAATGGTAAGATAAATCACTAAATAATGTTTACATTACGCTATGGAAATCCCATGCATATTAAAAACAAGTGTTTTTAACCACGTTACCAACCCTCAAAAGTTTTTTTAATTAAAATCCCAATTTATTGAAGAAGTCTTTGTATTTTTCATTTGTATCAAAACTTCTATGTTTTGCACTTTATAGGTTTTCATTAATTTTAGTAGGTATAAATAAATAATAATAAAAAATCGTTTATTTCAAGTAAAAAATTATTTCAGTAAGTACTTAAGAAGCACAATAAATTTGAAAATTTGTGCGTGTTTCTATTCAAATAATATTGCATTTTTATATTATATTATGTTTATTTTATATTATGTATCTAAACATATCAAGTTCATAACGTAAAAGGAATTTTGTGTTGAAACAAAATGGTCTGTAACAAATGTGGTTGAATAAGACAATTACAGGAATTTATGGTTAAAGTTAGTGCTTAAAATCCATGGTTTTATATTTCTTTTTATCTTTGCAAATTTTACTGCTTTAGCTTCCTGTGGTAAGGAATTATAAATCTTTGGAGGCTGATATAATAAGGATCTCTTTACACTAGTATAAAAAATTCTAGGTAACAAACGTGCATGTTTACTTTTAGATCTAGTATTTATCTCTGATTGGTGATTAGTTATACTATCATTGATTTTGTTATTACACAATAATCTTATCACAGATTTAATATATAGTTGTTGAATTTGGAAGACATTGGCCTCATTAAATAGGTCTACAGATAGAAAACTTTCTGACTTAAATAAACATATTTTCAATAATGCTTTTTGAGTTACTTCCAATGGTAGTAAGAGGTTTTTGAAAGTAGCTCCCCATATGCAAATTCCATAATTTAGAACCGATTCTGCCAATGCATAATAAATATTTATCCAAGATTTTTTAGACATTGAATTTCGCAATATGTAAAATTTGTGTAGTAATTTACGTAGTTTAATATTAACGTAGTTAATGTGTGTATCCCATTTTAAAAGATTATCAAAATGTATAATATGTTGTATGGCCTTTACCTTCTAATTTTAAAGATTTTTATATTATATCGTTAACTAGCTGGTACATGCGACTTTATCCGCGTAGAATTGTAATTTTTTTTGTTTTTCTTTGTGCTTATACATCTAGTTTATGACTGTGGCTTTGCCTGCGTCCCGTTATCTTGTTTGGGGGGCATAATTGATTTGACAGCGAAAGTAATTCTTTGTGATGACTATTACAAATTCACTAACCCCTTTTCACCCCTTTACGGATTGAATTTTCAAATAAGGTTAAACACGATTTATTTATTTGTTGAAGAGAACCAAAACAGCAATTTTCCTGAACCTAATTAAAAAACTAAGGGAACCCCAAACAAATTTCCACCCCCCCCCCATTTCACGCCTTTAGGGGTTGAATTTCTGAAAATACTGAAACACGTATTTCTTTATTTCTAACAAAGACCTCAAATACCAATTTTTATGACCCTAACTTTAAAACTAATGGAACCCAAACATCCAATCCTCATTTAACCTCCCATCGGATTGGGATTGGAAGTTTATATAGGGGTTCCGTTAGTTTTTGAGTTAAGGCCATAAAAATTGATATTTGAGGTCTTTTTTACAAATAAAGAAATACGTGTTTCAGTGTTTTTGGAAATTCAACCCCAAAAGGGGTGAATTTTGGAGTTGAAATTCCAAAAACAGAAACAAGTATTTCTTTATTTGTAAAAAAGACCTTAAATACCAATTTTTATGGCCCTAACTCAAAAACGAACGGAACCCCTATATAAATTTCCAATCCCCATTAACCCTCCATTTCACTCCTTTTGGGGTTAAAGTTCCAGAAACACTGAAACACCTATTTATTTATTTGTAACAAAGACTTCAAATACCCATTGTCATGGCCCTAAATTAAAAATTAACTCAACCCCTATGCAATACAAACTTCCAATCCCCATTTAATCCCTATTTGATGTTGAATTTTCAAAAACCCAGAAATACGTGTTCCTTTAATTGAAAAGAAAAGCCCAAATATCAATGCCATGACTTTAACTTCAAAACTAACAGTACTTTCACCTTTCCCACCCCCTACTCACACATTGATCATCAGTCAGTGAGTCAGTCAGTCCGGACATGTTTATATACAGTGCTCGTCTAAAGTCCGTTTCCCCCCTACTAATTCTGGAACCACCTGGTATATCGCAACAAAATTTGGAGGGCTTAAATAGGAGATAAACACTTATTTTTTCATGAAAAAATCACAGGAAAAAGTTTTAAAATGGCGGCTGAGAGCCATTTTCAATAACTTTTTTAAATAGAACACCCTGTATATTATTCCATTTTTGAAATCTGCTCATAATTCTCAACAGTTTTCTTTAATACACTTTACTCCTAAATTCAATTGTGTTCGAAATATTAACGTTTAAAAAGTGACATTTTGGTAATTTCAAACCCAACCAAAAACACTAATGTTGCTTTCAATCAAGTTTGCATTGGAAAAAATCATTGTCGCGGTAAAATCTTGTTTATTGTCAAACTGAACTGCTAACTGTCAAATAGTCCGTTGAGCGCCTAAATCCTTTTATAAAATGTGTGTTCATGGCTCGTAGTTTAGATGATAAATTTGAAGCAGTTTTGATATTTGGAGAAGCTGGAAGAAATTATCATCTAGCAGTCCGTATGTTTAATGATAGATTTCCCGAGAATCCTATTTCGAGGTCATATTTGTGCAAACTTTTAAATAAGCTGGTATGCTGAAAGGTGCTCCAAGATCAGGATGACCGCCTCTTTCAGAAGAAAAAAGGTAGAAATTGTTGCTGAAATGGTAATCAATCCGACTCAGTCGACGTCTGCAGTTGCTGAATCCTGTGGAGTAAGTTCAAAAAGTGTCCAAAGAGTCCTAAAGAAAGAAAAGTTTCATCCCTATAAAATGAAAATCAGGCATGCTCTCACGGAGGATGATCCAGACCGGAGGGTTGAATTTTGTGAGTGGTTAACAAGAACAATTGAAGGAGAACGGGGCTTCCTAAAACGTGTATGTTTTGCAGACGAATGCACGTTTTTTCTTAATGGAACTAATCCGCATATTTTTAGAGAGGGACATCCCCAGTTTCCTAAAAAGGTGAATATTTGGGCGGGGATTTGGGCAATCGCGTTGTTGGACCGATTTTCATCAGAGGCAATCTTACAGGAGTTCTTTACAGAAATCTTTTAGAAACTGAAATTGAACCTCGAATAAGACAAATTGTATTAAACAATCAGGAAGAGTTTGAAAATTGTGAAATCATATTTCAGCAGAATGGGGCACCTCCCCATTTCGATCGCATGGCTAGAGAGGTCCTCGATACAAACTTTCCTGGGCGACGGATAGGTCACCAAGATCTCCGGATCTTACACCTCTAGATTTTTTCCTTTGGGGATATCTGAAGTCAAAAATCTACGCCACTGAATGCCAAACAATAGAAGAGTTGGATTGCAGAATAATAGATACTTGTGAAGAAATAGATGAACAGCCTTTCATCAACGTGAGAGAAGCTATTTATAATAGGGCACTTTATTGTCAAGATTTACGAGGGGGCCACATTGAACACTTGATGAAATAATTGTTAGGGTTAAATAAAAGTGTTATTCAAAAATAAATTATAATTTTTCAGCTAACTAATTTGTTTTGATTGTGAATTTTCAGCACACATTCGTAGGCTTCGAGATTTTCCGGTAAGCGGTACTGTTTATCCTTAATAAACTCTATTTACGCCTCTTATTAGTCGAATTCATTAAGAGATTTAACTACAAATTAATAATAACGTTTAGTTAGCAAAATGTTTTACCGGAAGTGACCAAAACCATACTTCATTTTAAACCGGAATGTCACTTTTCAAACGTTAATATTTCGAAAACAATTGAATTTAGGAGTAAAGTGTATTAGAGAAAATTATGAGCAGATTTCGAAAATAGAATAATATACGGGGTGTTCTATTTAAAAAAATTATTGAAGATGGCGCTCAGTCGCTATTTTAAAAACTTTTAGCTGTGATTTTTTCGTGAAAAAGTAGGTATTTATCTCCTATTTAAACTCTCCAAATTTTGTTGCAATATACCAGGTGGTTCAAAAATTAGTAGGGGGGAACGGACTTTAAACGAGCACTGTATGTATAGATAATATTTTTACATCCTATGTCAGTTATAAAGTTTTCAAATGTGTTAGTTTCAAGAGCATTTTTTTCCAAACTATATTGCAGCAGAAGAATTGCTTCTAATTACTAGGACAAACTGAATAATTAAAATCGGTTTCGGTAAAATGATCTGTAAAATAACGAATTTCTTTACCCCCTAGGGTATGATTCCAGGATTTAGTCAGGATTTCATGTCGAAAGGCAGTGAGCAGGAATCGATGAATAGATTGAAGAGATTGATGACAATAATGGATAGTATGAACGATGGAGAATTGGATAACAGGGATGGAGCGAAATTGTTCACCAAACAGGCCGGTAGAGTCACCAGGGTGTCGCAAGGATCCGGTGTAACAGGTGAGAAATATTTTTTTTTTACATTAATTTCATTTATTTTTACAGCCTAGGCTGCAGGTCTTTCTCTTCATAACTAAAACAAAATGTGTTCGAGAGATGTTACTGCTCGGATATCTAAAACGGAACTGCTTCCCTCCGAAAAATTATATGACTATCCTTCCAATCTTCCAATTTTTTCAAGCTGCAAACTTCTGTTGAAAAATATCCAGCCCTTACAAATACTATAGCCAAAAAGTTCTCAAAATATATAAGTAGTGCAGTCATTATAGGTCATCATTTTTTTAGAAAGGGAAGTAAAAGAGCTCATCACGCAGTACACCAAATTCGCTGCAGTTGTGAAAAAGATGGGCGGCATCAAGGGACTCTTTAAGGGGGGCGATATGGCCAAAAACGTCAATCACACCCAAATGGCCAAACTCAACCAACAAATGGCCAAGATGATGGACCCGCGCGTTCTCCACCAAATGGGGGGCATGTCGGGCTTGCAGAACATGATGAGACAACTCCAAGCCGGCGCAGCGGGCGGTTTGGGAGGTTTAGGGAATTTGATGGGTGGTTTCGGTGGTAAATAAAGTGCTCTGATTCGATTTTTTGTTGTATGATTTTAATGAGATTTTTTTCCCATTTGTCTCTGTGCAAATATTTTTGTTTTTGTTTTGGTAGAGCAAATTTTTATTAATAAATTGATTTTCTTTCTTACAATATTGTATTACTCATATCTTTTACGAGCGATTTGAGTAACGATATCCTTCTATGGATATTGTTATGGTGACGGATTTAACAAGAAAAGTAAAGGATATAGTAATAAAACACTCAATATAATGATATATTTTTAATAGCCTCAACTAATACATTTCGATGATATCAAGTCTATTATTCAGTAAGGGAAGTTCTCAGTCCGTTTCATATTCTTCTGAGATTGTATCCAGTTTTATATTTACATAATGTGGGGTGTGCAAAAGACAATTCAGAAGTTATGATCGATCACTATTTCACAGGTAAGCAACCTTTATCATGAAAAACTCACTGAATGAATTATTATTTTATTTTTTATTATATAAATAAATAATAGTTTAAAAAAACTAAAAAACACGCTTTTATAGAAAACCAGACTGAAAAATAGAAAATAAATTTTAATCAATTTGAATTAAAATAGTGTAAAAAAAATTAATAATATAAATTAATAATAATGTAATTAAGAAAAAAAATTATTGTATTTAAAAAAAAGCGTGGGGTGATTTTTAAGATTCAGATTAAGCACCCCACGCTTTTTTTTAAATAAAATAATTTTTTTTCTCATTTACATTATTATTAATTTATTAATTAAATTAATTTATTAATTTTTTTTACACTATTCTCAATTCAAATTTATTAAAATTTATTTTATATTTGTTTAGTTTGGTTTTCTATAAAAGTGTGTTTTTTAGTTTTTTTAAAATATTATTTATTTTCAACTTTTTAGTTTAGTTTTCTATTAACGCGTTTTTAGTTTTTCAAACTATTATTATTATTATTAATTTTTTTTAACTATTATTCTCCAATATTGAATAGAATCGGACCATAATCACAAAACTCGCGGCCATTTTGGTGCCGCCATCTTGAATCCTTCAATTTTGACAAAATAATCATAATCTCCGACCCCAAAAACCGCACATACCAATTTTGAATAGAATCAGACCATACTCACAAAACTCGGCCGCCATCTTGAATTTTTCAATTTTCACGAAAGAATCATAATCTCCGACCCCAAAAACCCCCACATACCAATTTTGAATAGAATCAGACCATAATCACAAAACTCGGCCGCCATTTTAAAGCCGCCATCTTGAATTTTTCAATTTTTACAAAAGAATCATAATCTCCGACCCCAAAAACCCCACATACCAATTTTGAATAGAATCAAACCATAATCACAAAACTCGGCCGCCATTTTAAAGCCGCCATCTTGAATTTTTCAATTTTTACAAAAGAATCATAATCTCCGACCCCAAAAACCTCCACATACCAATTTTGAATAGAATCAGACCATAATCACAAAACTCGACCGCCATTCTAAAGACGCCATCTTGAATTTTTTACATTTTTACAAAAGAATCATAATATTCGACCCCAAAAACCCCCACATACCAATTTTGAATAGAATCAGACCATAATCACAAAACTCGACCGCCATTCTAAAGACGCCATCTTGAATTTTTTACATTTTTACAAAAGAATCATAATATTCGACCCCAAAAACCCCCCACATACCAATTTTGAATAGAATCAGACCATAATAACAAAACTCGTCCACCATTTTGGAGCCGCCATCTTGAATTTTTCAATTTGGACAAAAGATTCATAATCTCCGACCACAAAAACCCTCAGATACCAATTTTGAAGCGAATCGTACCATAATCACAAAACTCGGCCGCCATTTTAAAGCCGCCATCTTGAATTTTTCAATTTTTACAAAAGCATCATAAACTCCGACCACGAAAACCCTGATATACCAATTTTGAAGCGAATCGGACCATAATCACAAAACTCGTACGCCATATTGGCGCCGCCATTTTGTTTTTTTTCCACACAAAAATTTCTTTATGCATTGTCACCGGAATTATGTACACCTGCCAAATTTCAAATCATTCGGACGTCTGGACATACAAGTGAAGCTAATATAAATTGTGTAAAAATGATGAATGACACTTTTTCCTTTGCGATTTTCAAACATTGATAGTTTAAATAAGATATATGCAATATGTATCGTAACACTATGGAGATATCATTTCGGTTCCACTCTAGAGATAGCTTTGGTGAGATATTGGGTGGAAAGAAAGCAAAAATAGCATCCATAATATGTAAGGAATTGATATGTAGGCAGCTAACGATTCACAAACCAGAAATTAGTGGCTGCACACATACGCTGATATTTGCTACAATCATCGTGACGATGGCCTGCAAAAATTAATATAAGAACAGCTACAAAAAAAACTCCGTAATAGTTATTCAGAAGAGAACTAAAAAATAGTTACCAATCCCTCATCTTTGAAGACGAACAAGATGACTAACCATAACCAAGATGTTGCTAGATGAAAACCATACATGACCAGGACACATGCAGCTGAAAGTGAAACCAATAGAATCTTCGAGTAGTTTGGGATTTGACGAAAGTGGCAAGAACGGAGCATTTTTACAGCGAAATAGTTCTCACACCTTACCAAAAATCTGTCTGTCTTAAGGATATTGGCCATCATAGTTTATGTAATAGTCTGTTTCAACTTCGCCATCAAATCTCAGTTGAAATGTGGCATTCTTAAATTTCACGTTTTTTGTGACAACCAACAACTTCCAAGTCAACTCGTGTTGATAATTGTTTTTTGTGAGGGAAACAAACTAGTCAGGTAGAAATGCAAATAGAAAATACATAGGTCATACAACATAAAAATATAAAACACACATGATACAAATAAGTAAAAATCTAGATAAAAGTATTGTTCAGTTCTAAAAACTATGTGCCTTTGATTGAGAGAAACCCTATTCGTTTTTCAAGATTTTTGATCGCCGATACTAATATTGTCCAGAACAATGAAGACCGTGCCCTTGGTTTATGCAAAACAAATTTCTAACAATGAAGAACACTGACCTTTACATTTGCCTCCTGAACAGCCACTTCTGAAAACTAAGAATTATGCAAATCCAATGGTGCTGTAAAGTAATACCCATATGACTTGAAACAACCATATGGGCGGTGTCCAAGAAGGGGTTGGGAAGTTATTTGATACACTATTAGTGTTACAATTTTTTAATAAAAACTTGAGCAACAAGCCAAAATTTGGTATTAGCATTGCTAACATTGCCTGAACTATTTCCACTTTTTGCACGACCTTCATGTTGAGCACTGCTATGAATCCCAGTTTTGTAATGATATGTTATTGATAAAATCAAATATCAAAGATAAGGAATACCCTTTTGAAATGATTTATAAGTTTTCTAAGAAAGAGATCTATCGTTTTGTTTGATAATATAAACAGGATGATGATTCCACATCTGATTTTATGAACATCCTGTTTATATTTTCCACAAATCAATAAACAGGATGTTCATAAAATCAGATGTCTGCGACTGAAAGATAAACTTAAGTCACTATCTTCCATCGTTCAAGATAACCTCTTGTGAGTTGTTCACGTTGAAAAGGGAAACAGTCTCAATTGTAGTTCAATGTCCAGCATGGCTTTAGCCGGGGAAGTAGTTGTTTTCTGTTAGACATTCACAAAAAATAACTTCATTTTTATTGTGGATTTTTCAATTCACAGAAAATGTCTATTCAATTGAAAATGTTTCCCTTTTCAATTAGAAATTCTCTTTCAAAACCAATTATATTAAGTTTTCTAAGAAAGAGATCTATTGTATTCGAGGGATATTATTAACTTCACAGCTGCTCTTAATTTGGGTAAAAAAAGGGTTGAAAAAAAAAATCTTGAACTATACCTCATTTGAAAATGAAAGAGTAAAAAAATATAAATACCAATCCTTAAAAACGCATTCTGGCACTTATAAAAGTCATATCCAAAGTCCAGGTTGTTATAAGTTTTCTATAAAGTTATTTGGCATTTTTAACGGCTTCAAGGGGAATTCCTGGCAATCTTTCCTTGTCTATGACACTTCAATCTCTCTCTGTGATCTCTCATAACAAATTATTATAATTTAGTCATCATGACTGGTCGCTTCTGCTAGGACAGAAAAAAAACAGCGTATCTTGTGCAGATGCAAGGGACTAGAACGAACAAGATTTCTCCGTCTAGACCACGGGCAATTGGAGACCAAAGACCCGGAAAAGGTATCACCGAACTATAATTCAATTAGTATTGAGCCACAATACATCTGAGATCACACTCGAAAGGAACCTAACCTCTAAATATGATGTCGAATTAAACTGTGAACTTGCGATCTCAGCAAAGCCTTCGACTGTGTGAACCACGAAATTCTCCTACAAAAACTGGAAGCCTATAAATTTTGTCCTGAAAGTGTACAACTATTAAAATATTACCTAATTCATAGACATCAAACAGTAAAGTATGCTGGTGAGAACTCAGATATGGGTGAATTGAATATAGAAGTACCTCAGGGCTCAATTCTGGGGCCAATTCTTTTTACACGCTTTATATTAGCTTCACTTGTATGTTTGTTTGTTTGTTTGTAACCGACTCCTTTGGGCGCGATTTTGACCCACTTCCAGACGTCCGAATGATTTGAAATTTGGCAGGTGTACATAATTTCGGTGACAATGTAATGAGAAATGTTTGTGTGAAAAAAAAAAACAAAATGGCGGCTTCAATATGGCGTACGAGTTTTGTGATTGTTCCGATTTGCTACAAAAATTAGTATCTGAGGGTTTTCTTGGTCGGAGATTATGATTCTTTTGTCAAAATTGAAAAATTCAAGATGGCGGCTCCAAAATGGTGGACGAGTTTTGTGATTATGGTCTGATTCTATTCAAAATTGGTAAGTGAGGGTTTTTGGGGTCGAATATTATGATTCTTTTGTCAAAATTGAAGGATTCAAGATGGCGGCTTCAAAATGGCCGCGAGTTTTGTGATTACGGTCCGATTCTATTCAATATTGGAGAATAATAGTTGAAAAAATTTAATAATAATAAAAATTGTTTGAAAAACTAAAAACACGCGTTAATAGAAAACTAAACTAAAAAGTTGAAAATAAATAATAGTCTAAAAAAACTAAAAAACACGCTTTTATAGAAAACCATACTAAAAAAATAGAAAATAAGAAAAAAATGTATTTTATTTCAAAAAGCGTGGGGTGCATGGTATCAATAATTTTATAGTACATTACACACCTAGGGCAGTAAAGTAAGAAATGTCTCAGATCACAGGTAATTGTTGGCCGAGGCGATACCATGCACCCCACGCTTTTTTTTAAACAAAATACATTTTTTTCTTATTTTCCATTTTTTTAGTCTGGTTTTCTATAAAAGCGTGTTTTTTAGTTTTTTTAAACTATTATTTTTTAGATTTATATCAATGACTTACCACTAATCAATCCGGAATCAAAGTAAACGCTTTTTGCCGGTGACACAACAATATCGTTAGATGCAGGCACTCTTGAGGGTTCATTGGCTGGTTCTGTGGGGGCACAAACAGAGGCAGTAAGTTGGTTTCATACTAATAAGTTTCTAAATGCAGATAAAACAACACGAGTTGTATTTTCTATGAAGAAATTGAGAAGTGAATCTGGCACTGGGGACACTAAATTTCTGGGGGTATATGTAGATCCAAGGCTGCAGTAGGGCACCCTTATAAACCATGTAGCTTCCAAACTCTTGAAAGACCTGTATTTAATTCGTAACAACATATTTCGCAACTTTCCATGCACACCTTTCTGGGGCCATGCAGCAGGGGCACAGCGTCTGTTTGGAATACAGCGAAAGGCGATTAGATCATTGAGTGGTTTGAGATTCCGAGAAGATTGCAGCGGGGCTTTCCGAAGCATGGGAATGCTCACACTTCAATCTCTTTTTATTCTGGAAAACCTCTTGTATATATAGAGCCACCATGAGATACACAGCAACAAAACAAGAAACTGCGGCAATATTGTTTGTCAGGATGGCCCGAGATATGGGGCAATAAAATTTCTCAATATTTTACCAGAACACATTAAAGTATTACCTTTATTAGATTTAAAAAAAGTGTCTGAATATAGCTTTTATAGTTTTAATGAGTACTTGTCCTTTGATTTTAATTTATATTTTAGCACATAACATGAATGTTTTGTGTCTTTACTTAGTTGTATTTGACGTATGTAAATTGCTACTAGAATACTGGCATGAATAAAGGATTGATTGATTGAAACACTTCATCACACAAGCACGTCTGTCTACACATGTTCTGCTCTAGGACCGAAACGATTAACTGAGATGTCTTAAAACCCTGTTGAATGAACTGATTCATATTGTTTAGATTTTCGAGGGGACACCACCTGTTACTTCAACAGAGCTTCTCTCTCTGTGGTAGATGGCGCCGTCCAAAAATGTTTGTCTATATTCTCGCTTAATGTCAGAACTTAATTTCTGACATCTGCAGCATCTTATTATTATGTTCAGTGTTTTGTCGGTATCTATGCGTTTTCCATCTCTTTGATTTGAAATCTTGCTTAGCTTATTCCTGAGTTTGTTCTTTAAAAAATCACTCGTTCATCAGTTCATTAGTGCATGAGGAATTGTTTATTTTCAGGTAGTGTAGTGTGTAAGGATACTTTTTGTAGAATGGACCACATTTGTAATTTGGGTGGACAGTATAAAGCCGCAGATACGATTTTTCACCTGTATTCTGTACCAAAAGCAAGTACAAATCTTGACGAATTGACTAATAATTATATTTCCATAGTTCATCATATTGTGTGCATTGAATTTTATATTTTCTGCAATTTAATGACAATTTCATTTCCAATTCTCCGTCTGACAAAATGCAGTTAACCTCAAATTCAAATGGTACAAAATTCGAAAAACAACACGACAGTGCTATCTTTGTGTAATGTTCGGGGGCTTCTAATTCTAGCTTTGCTATTGGTGAAGTTTGACAGATGTCTCTTTTTAACCAATAGCAAAGCTAGAATTAGAACCCGCGAACAGTTCGCCTCAAAAAGAAATCTGAGGAAATAAATATACCCTGTCACTGAATTGAAACTAAAACGAAATTGGCGCCATCTGACATGCTAGTAATCTCCAGGGTTTTTAGACATCTTAGATATAACACAGTCTATGTTGTCTACAGTAGAATGCGACAAATAAGTGTGAGGTCATTTCCTAAAGATCAAATTTCTACTAATTTCAAGTTTGTCTATGGCCCGCCCGCCTGATGGACATCTGCTAGCATTTTAATGAAATGCAAAATTAAATTTCGCTAAATAAATCTAGTCCTGATTCAGTTCATTTTGAAAATTTGTCTGAAATCAAATTTCTACTGATTTAGACGTCTGAGATCAAATTTCTACTGATTTCTAAGTTGTCTGTTGCCCGCCGGGCCTGATGGTCTGTCATGCCCGTCTATGGCGTCATTTATCTCATACCTTTCGTCCGAGTATGATCTTATGACGTGTAAGTGGGGCCATCTGCTAGCATTTTGATGAACTACAAAATTAAATTTCGCAAAATAAATCAAGACCTGATTCTGTTCATTTTAATTTTTTGATATTAAGTTTCAACTGATTTATATATATATATATATATATATATATATATATATATATATATATATATATATATATATATATATATAGAGAGAGAAAAAATCGGAGAGAATAAAAGAACTCTGTTACAGCCGTTTCAGCCCATCTCAGACGCCTGTGTTCTTTCACATATCAGATATCAGAGTGTCTGGCGTACAATCGTTACAAATTCATATAGATATCTATGCGTGAGCTTAGACCGTTGGACCATTACATGTGCATCGAAATTTCGTGTCATAAAATTCACGATAACAGGTCTAAGCTTCAACCGCTTGACAGATTATAGGTGTCACTATTCATAATTTGATGCTTTTCACATTTGTACTTCCATAGGTATTAACTCTGAGATATCTGATACGAATTTGAAAGAGACCACAGGCCGTCCTGATGATTGGGAAACCATGAAACAGGCTGTAGACGGATGGTGGGCTCTTGGATTTGTAACAGATTTCTCTTATTCTCGTTATTTGTTTTGCGTTACTCAGAACGCCCTAGGAGTCAACTATTGGTGTCGTGGATTGTCCTATGCTGACATCTGTTGGTGACCTATTAATGTGCACGAAATTTTGTGTCAATAAAATTCCTCGATAACAGGTCTAAGCTTCATCGCACAGATTATAAGTGTCACTATATATAATTTGATGTTTTTCATATATAATATATATATATATATATATAGTTTGTCTATAGCTCGCCAGGCCGATGGACGCATGCCCATCTATGGCATCATTTATCTTATACCTTTCGTCCGAGTATGATCTTATGACATGTAAGTGGCGCCATCTGCTAGCATTTTGGTGAACTGCAAAATTAAATTTCGCAAAATAAATCAGGACACCTTATTCAGTTCATTATAAATAATTGTTTTGATATCAAAATTTTTACTGATTTTCAGTTTGAGATCAAGTTTCTACTGATTTCAAGTTTGTCTATAGCTCGCCCAGTTGATGGACCATCATGTCCATCTATGGCGTCATTTATCTTATACCTTTCGTCCGAGTTTGATCTTATGACATGTAAGTGGCGCCATCTGCTAGCATTTTGGTAAACTGCAAAATTAAATTTCACAAAATAAATCAAGACACCTTTTGTCAGTTCATTATAAATATTTGTTTTGATATCAAATTTTTACTGATTTTCAGTTTGAGATCAAGTTTCTACTTTATACCTTTTGTCCTAGTATGATCTTATGACATGTAAGTGGCGCCATCTGCTAGCATTTTGGTAAACTGCAAAATTAAATTTCGCAAAATAAATCAAGACACCTTATTCAGTTCATTATAAATATTTGTTTTGATATCGAATTTTTACTGATTTTCAGTTTGTCTGAGATCAAGTTTGTCTATAACTCGCCCTGTTGATGGACCATCATGTCCATAGAGAAACTAAAAATAAAGAGAGTTGTCAAACCTGCAGTAAAAGTTGGCACCACGTTTAGACAGTGGCGACATATCTCGCAACTGGCCGAACTAAATACAGTTGGTAACACCGATTGAAATAAGGCGGGTTTTTCAAATGTGTTACTTTTATATGATTGATATGATATATATTTTATAAGTGATCGATTTGCCTATTCTTGTATTCCATATGAATGGTTGTATCATATGAAATACAGGAATGGCAAATCGATCACTAATAAAATATATACAGTAATCGATTCAGTAGAATCTGTTGAGTTGCGTTAAGTGGTTAAAATAAAGTTTCAAAGTAAATCTTTATTTAATGATATCAAGAACAAAATTAAAGATCTTATAAAACAGAAATAATAACTATAAAAACACATTTTATTGTATCTAGGACAAGGTACAACTACAGACAAAACAATAATAAAACTACAGACAAAACTAAATAAAAAATATTCTTCAGTCTCATCATCAAATCAACCAAAATAAAAACAAATTACATTTACAACAAACCTTCAATAATTTTGTTCATTTATTAGCACAAAGGAGAACGAGTAGGTATACCTAACAAGTACTCCAGTTTGATGATAATCTTCGTACTTCCTCAAATGGTGATAGGAAATGGAAACTGATGGACGGAAATATATCAGTTTGTGAAAAAATTTCTGCAACTGATGGATGGAAATAAGTATCAGTTTGTGAAAAGCAGCTTATATTTTACCTTGTGAAAGAATATTTTGAGGAATTTCAGCGTCAACTCGAATAACAAAACATTCCATTTTCGACGTTGGGTTCATAATTCAAGTCCATAGTATAATTTCTATAATTAATTTTTCGATGACAACAGTAGAATTATTCTGAAATTATTACGTGGTTTGTCATCTTCTGACAAATGTCGAAATTGGAATATTATCATGTCAGTCGTCTGTTGATTGCGGGCAGCACCTCCATGCGCGACTGGCCGTACCAAAAACTTGGTGGTCAAGATTGCCAATGTTTCAGTCTCTTTATTTTTAATTTGTCTATGATCATGTCCATCTATGGAATCATTTATCTTATACCTTTCGCCCAAGTATGATGTTATGACGTGTAAGTGGGGCATCTGCTACATTTTGATGAACTGCAAAATAAATCAAGACCTGATTCACTTTATTTTGAATGTTGTTAGAGATCATTTCTACTCAAGTTTGTCTGTGGTGCACTAATTCATTATTTTATTTAATTACCCTTGTACTGGACAAATGAATCACTTTTCCATCGATAAAATAAAATTAATTACTGAAACTTCATAAAGGTCATATACAAATAGTAACTTCTTGCCTATGGCTGCTTCTGACCTACACAGTACAATATACACATGATTTTATATGAAACCCTTGGTGTGAGAGTGGACTCTAGAAAACCATTTCTTTGAATAGATAAATAAAACACAAACTGAAAGAAAATGTACATCACACATTTATTAAAAAATAAGATACAGAACAAATTGATGTCTAGAATTCAATAATCCTACTTGTAAATGTAAAGCATACGCTGAATATATTAAAATCTATATATTTATAATAAAACTTTGACAATCAACCATTTGGAAACTTTTAGTACCCTCGAATGGATGACTCTATGCACCAGGATGAAAATGAAATGAAATCAACAATTTTTACTTGAAATATTTTTAAGTAAAAACCATAGTCTAGGCACTATACAATAACTATGAATTACTTAATCAACTGGAATCGAACAACTTTTTCTAGCTAAGCTGAAAATGCGTTAATATATTACTTTATTGTATATAACTTTTATCGAAAACTTGAAAATACTTCTTTAAGTAGTAAAATGTACATTACTTTTAGAATAACTCTTCAATTTATAACTTGCTATACATTAATAAATATTTAAAATCTCACAACTGTCAGAATTGGTCGTTGAAAAATGAAATCATTCGAAAAATATAATGGAATAGTTACTCAAAAATCCTTCAACAAATGTATAAAGCAAATCATGTATAATAATAAATACAGTTGAAATGTATATAAATAAATCACTGGGACAATACATTTTTAAAAGTAGATAAAAATAGTCTTTCCAAATTATTTAAGTAGCAATTGTATTGCCCGAAAAATACCAACGTTCCCGATTTTGATTTAATGAGGATTCCGTTCCTCTGACATGAACTGATCCAAAGCAGCTTGCATTGAATGCCGAAATTCTGCTTCGTTCTGACCTCCTGGTGATGTTATCGTTTGACTTGCTGTCCTTATTGTCCTTGTAATTCTATAAATAATAAAGTGATGGTTTCAATTTGTTAGAAGAAATTTTACTTAAGATCCTCAATATCACAATGGACTTTATTTGAAAGCACGTAAATTCGCTTAAGACAGTACAAGGGCCAGAAGAGAAAAATCGCTTGGACAATTGGACAATATTTAAATGTGCAGTTTTGTATATAATTCTTCTGGTTGACGTCTAATTGTCAGTTTTGACGTCATGTAATTTTTTAAATAGCAACCTTATATTTGAAAGAGGACATTCCTCTGCATAGAATACGTTAAATTAAAAAAAAAAAATTGTTAATTTATGAACATGTTGGACGTAAAATTTCCATAAAATAAATAATTGACCAAGTGAGATTCAACAACACAACTCCCTTTACCCGGAGAAGAAACATGGGAGATCTCATACCTCCCAGACTATTCGGTGAAACATTACAAGTAGTAGAGCAGGTGAAATATCTAGGGCTGATTCTTGACAAGAAACTAACCTGGAACCCGCATCTCCAACATGTAACCAATAAAAGCAAGATAACCTTCATGATGTGCAGGAGAGCTTTTGGAAAACCTGGGGCTCAAACCGAAAGCCATGCACTGGCTTTACAAGCGTAATAAGACCAAGAGTAACTTATGGCTCACTCTTATGGTGGCCAAAAACAAATCAAAGACAGGCAAAAACCAACCTTGGGAAAATCCAGAGGCTTGCCTTTCTCTGTATCACGGGGGTGCAATGAATAGCACTCCAACAGCTGCAATGGAAATCATCCTAAACCTCGAACCCCTTGACTTACATATCATTGGAGAGGCCAGGATGAGTGCATACAGACTGAAACAAACAAAAAACTGGAGAATCCGAACAACTGGACATACTAGAATCACTCATGTAATCAATATCGAAGAACTCGAAATGATTTCAGACTACATGCAACCCCTATACTCATTCGAAAAACCATTCGAAACACGAATTGACGGATCTGGATGGGCCCCGAGTATAGAATCACAATCAACTGTGGACATAGTCTGGTATACAGACGGTTCAAAGACAGTTGAAGGAACGGGAGCAGGAATACATGGGGTAAGGCCAAGAAGGGACTACATAATACCACTTGGCAAATGCTCCACGATATTCCAAGCTGAAACACATGCTATTATGGTATGCATTCAGAAGAATCTAGCAAGTGGTTATAGTAAAAAACATATCTACATTCTATCTGACAGTCAAAGTGCTATCAAAGCACTCAACTCTATACAGATAAAGTCTAAACTGGTCTGGGACTGCCTCCAGAACCTCATCGAGCTGGCAAAACACAACAAGGTCACCTTGATGTGGGTGCCAGGTCATAAAGGCATTGAAGGCAACGTAAAAGCGGACCAGCTAGCTAGACAAGCATCTGAAACGCTATTCACAGGGCCAGAACCTGTGCATAGGATTAGCAAAAACCGATGCAGCAGGACCCTGATCGACGAGTGGATAAAAAGAAGACGCCAACAATATTGGGATCAAACTGTGGGGAAAATACACAGCAAAGTCATGGTAGGGCACCCAAACCGGACCTTGACGGCTGACCTTCTGAACCTGAACAGAACGAAGGCACATATAATAGTAGGTCTGTTGACTGGACACTGCGCCCTAAGAAAACATCTAAACACCATGGGAGTACGCAGGGAAACCGTGGAGTGTAGGCTATGTGATGAAGAGGAGGAAACAGCCTCTCATATTATCTACGACGTGACGCCTAAGTAGAAGGCTGACACAGAACCTTTGGAGAGATCAGCCCGGAAACAGGCATGAATCCGAAGAACCTTATCAACAGGCTACTAAACCTAATTAAAGTCACAAACCTATTTGAATGAGGAACCACTGATGACAGAATGATACAATAGACCCCAGCTGGTCGCAGTGTCAAGGGAAGCTAAGTGCCAACCCTGTCTCTGGCTCGTCAGCTTTCAACCAACCAAGTGAGATTCCCTGTCTGGCGAATTTAGTTCTAATCTATCGAACAGATTTTGAATAATTGAATGGCAAAGTTTTGAAATTTGCAAATTTGCCATTTTTGGCACATGTCAGTTGGAGAGAAATAATTTTGACTGTTCTGGATATAGTTTTTCAAGAGCTTTCAAATGAAATATTGAAGTAAGTTCGTGCGATAAGTGTCTGTCATTTTTTAATAGTAACACTTCCGTTTGACAGATACAGCCAAAAACTAATGATCGCATTCGGGCAGGAACTGTATCTTCTACTAAATTTCACCGATTGGACAAACGGTGCGTCAGTTATCGTGGAAGACATACACACACACCGACAGACAGACTTCACTCTGGAAATTGTCTCAATAGTCTCGGGGAACCTCAAAAAGGGCGGCCGGTCGAATAAAAAATCTAAAGGGGTAAGGTCCGGAGATCTAGCTGGCCATTATATTGTTCCGCGTCTACCAATCCATCTGCGTGGGAAAGTTGCGTCCAAATAATCACGCACCGGTCGTCAATAATGCGGTGGTGCGCCATCTTGTTGAAACCACAGAGAGTGATCCGGTACACTATGGTTTTTGCCATTTGGATGCAATCGGTAATTCTCGTAATTATGTTTCGTTGAAGCAACTCCAAATAGTTTTCACGATTCAATGATCCTTCAATGGAAAATGAACCCAAAATTGAGGTTCCAAACTCGTAAATCACGAGGTTACACTAGAATTTTAAAACAGGAATTCTGATTTTAAACACGAGATTTTTGAATGAACTTGGAAATGTAGTTTTTCTGTCTACAAAGTCGGAATTTCTGGCTTAAACTTGAAAATTCCGATTTTAAACTCGAAAAATCCGTCTTGAAGGTAGTACCGCCACAAGACAGTTGAATTAGGAAATTATTAAAATTTGGCATACGTATTGTTTAACATGTGAACAACACCTCTATAAAATTTTAACAAGTTTCACCATCCCGAACCCGAGATATATATAATTGAAGTTGACTCAATCAACACGTAACATATGGACCATGCAAAGGCAAACAGCACATTATTAATTCTACCGTTAGTACTAAAATTGAGAAGTTTATGAAAAACGAGGAGGAGCTAGAGCAGGACATCACAGATATTGTGAAAAAAAATCAAAGTGATTGACCATCTAATTTGACAAATATAATCAAAATTACTCTCGTTATTCAAAATAGTCCACTGGGAAGCTCACAGCCTAAAGGGGGGGTCGTAGAGAAATGCGGATTGTGCTAGGGGACTTTTTAAAGTAGGACGGGGGACCATTTGAGGGTCTGAACGCGTAAAAAAAACTCCTAGTTGACCCCATCGATTTTAACGATACCCCCCCCCCCCCTTCCTCACCCCAAAAAAAAGTTCAAAAAGAGTACTACAAAAAAGTCCATTGAAGTTTTATCGAAAAAAAAATTTTCCCATGACATGATTTCTAGTGGGGGGGGTCTGAATTTTTTTTTGGGACATCAATTTTTTGAGTCTCCAACTTTCTATAACGAAGAAATTTTCTAGAGTCGATTGGGGGGTAAGTGCCCCCCTTCAAAAACATTTATTTTCGCGTTTCAAATCAAAAAGTCCTTTGAAATTTTTCGATTCCGTCAAAAATAATTTACTAATTCAACTGTCACGAGATATTCGAGTTTGACTAGGAAATTGGATTTTTTTCTGAACCCTCAACACGTTGAAGGACACAGGAAAATGCGAAATCCTTCGCGCTGTGACACAAACAGATTTTTGTAATTATGAGGTAATAGCCTGGATTTTTGTATATTATTCGTTATAGAAACATTAAAAAAAACATTTTGTGTATTTTTACAGGTTTTGAATTTTGACGCCGTTAGACATGCCATTTTTAAAACTACTATTACTCAAAACGGATAGAATGTCTATCGGCGTTCTAAAAGTCATCTGCAAAAAGATATACTCAAAATTTTAAATAGAATCAAAAACCATGGAAAATTCCTTTTATTGACAAGATTTGTAACTCTTATGTATGTAACCTTTATTTTGGTAACGAAATGGACGGACTCTGAGAGATTGAACATCAACCCTCAAAAAGCCACCATAGTAACATTCACAGGAAGACGAAGACTAGATGGACTAGGACCCTTAAAAATTCGAGGAGAAACTATACAGAGCAAGGGAGAGGTCAAATATAACTGGGTATCTGATGAAAGTGACCAGAAAAGCGGAGACCACATTAATTGTGGCGAGACGTTCTTTTGGGAAGAAATCGGGGTTAAAACCACACATGGTACACTGGCCATAACATACGCCTCCCTGGTGTGGTGGCCAAAGACACAACAAAGGAGCGCTTAAACCAAACTAGGCATGATGCAAAGACTTGCCTGCGAAGTCATTACAGGGGCAATGAATTCAACGCCAACCGCAGCCACATGGAGACACTGATGGGTTTGCCTCCCCTTCACTTGATGCTACAAGGAAAGGCAAGGCTAGGTGCCTTCAAACTGAGAAACACACTGGACAACATAAACGTTGGCACAGGATTCATGAGAATTGTAAGCATTGTAACCAGGGACGTGCTAGACCTGAGATCAGATCACATTGCGAAACGATTCTCCTTCGACAAGTCATACAGGGTAGCAATACCAGATAGATGTGAGGACGCAGTGTGGTGTTGTGTCGCAATTGTCACCGACCTCTATGACATTAGTGTCCATCAACATGTTACACATGGAAAGATTTCGAACGAATTGAATTAATTTGACGTTCTCCGAAATTTCTAGTTTTAAGTCAGAATTCCCGGAATATTTCCGATATTGCGAGTTTAAAGTCTGAAAAAAATGGCAAATTATCAACATCACTTTCCATAAAACAACAAAAAAGATAATTTTTCATCTGGATTTCATTTGGAGGTCAAATATACTATTATGAAAATGAATCCACTACGCCACTGCCTGTTGTTTGTGTCTGGTCAATCACAAGATCGTAGCGAGGCCCACGGGTTAAGTTCACGCCTGAATTTCCAGTAGAATTCCAAGAAGTTCGAAAAAATTCAAGACACAACAGCAAATTCAAAACTTGTCTGTTGACTTTATGAAAAGGGCATTAGAACTTGACGATCGACAACTAAAAAAATTTATGAATATCATTTGTTATATTTTTAGGTAAGTAAAATGATGAGAAATCAATAATAAATTTAAGGTGTCTTAGGGATTTTCAAATAACTTACTTTGCTCCAGTGACTGGGTCTATCTCTTCTGTAGTTGTTATTGTAAACTGGGGTTCTTGTTGATAAAAGTCTTCTGAAATTTCAACTATAAATGAAGTTTAAAACTAAACAAAAAGATTCAGAACAAATGATCAAAAATGCCTGCTCATTATATCACTCTTATAAGAATAAATAGAATTTGAAAACTACCATTTCAATCATTTAGTGAACGTGAAAATCGGATAATGTTTGAACATTTCAGATCATTTGTTTCAATGCACCCCCAACTGATAATTTTTAAATATTATGGGAAATGAAGAAATAATATTTAGTGTTTCTTCAAAGTATTAGGAGTTAAAATTGAAATATATTATTCTTCCATGCACAATACCAGGGAAGGTATTTAGTTTCTGACGCTACCCAAAACATTTTTATTTAAGCAACGAATTCCTTCCACAAAATTATAAAAAAAACTCTGAAATGAGTGATTTTTATAATTCAATATATTGACTTTTCCAAATGAACAGATCTCAAAGAAAAAAATCAAGTCCTTCCCTGTCATTGTTTTATATCCAATATTATTTCACCAAAACCTCGAAAGATATTGATTTGTGTCAAGCAACTAACCCCGGATCCGCCTCTTTTATTGGATGAGGACAGACCTCAAATCTGTACGAAAAGAACGAAAAACTTGACGTAATCAAAGTGGAGAACGGTTTTTCTAAGAATGCCAGAGAAAAGCAACTAAATAGGCTGCAAGCAAGAATTAGAAATATTAGGAAGCAATGTTATAAAATAAGCAGTTCTTTGCATACAGATCACAGAGATATATGCAAGCGTTGTGTATTGTGTTCAGGTGGAATTTTACTGATTTAAAAGATATCATGCCTCATTTTAATACCATCATTCTTAACATGCAGATGAAAATCAAACTAAAATTTGTATGGACTTGGTATTCTGTCTGAATGTAATGTAAAGTTGTGTACAATAATAAATAAATATATAAAAGAAGTAGCAAATACAATTTACTTGTAGGTTAGAATCATTCGAGTTATTTTTTGTGGAGGAACAGCGTTTTTTTAAGACCAGATTGTGGCCTTCAATACACTGAAAAATGATAGAATCAGTACTAATCATCGAAATACCAAAGATTTATCTCTCGCATACAGACATTTTTGCATAACCGTGAAAATGGTGCGCCAAAAAAAGTTTTTTTTTTACATATTAGTTACTTTTTTCTTTTCTAACACAATTTTCTTCAAAAAATGTGTGTGTGTTACTTCTAAAAATAAATTTCAAATATGCATAGAAAATTAAGGAACCAGTCGTAACAGTAATAATAGTGGTAGTAGTAATAACAATAATTTTCAACATAAAAGTCATTATCTTTAAAAGCTAATCAGACTTAATCAGCAGGAGGTAATTTTATTTTCTCGCAACCAGAATATGAATTTTTTTATTATACTTATACGTTCGATTTTTTAATTGTGAGGGTATAATATTGAGGGATACGATATTGAATACTTTACTAAAGTGAGAGATACTTGAATACTTTACTAAAGGGAGAGATATAATTTAATTGTGTACAATAAAATTAATAAAATATTTTCATCTTGTTGTTCTGAGTATCCTAATTAAATGGAATTAAAATATGTAATTAAAACATGAAATTTTATTTCATACGACTTGTTCAACAGATATTCAATTTTGCAGTTCTACAAAGAACGCTAGGCATAATAATTTATTTTCCATTAGTTTTCGCAAAACTAATTATGGTAAACATTCTTTTATGGGCAGATAGATCTCTGGAATTTTTAAATAAAGAGGGGAGATTGGATGTTTTCAATAGCTCTTTCCAAGTCTTTAAGAGTACTCTACTAAGGATACTTTGAAGTAATATTTTTACTACTGGAATGAACTGTAGGTACTAAAATTGTCAATTTATACCAATCATTTTGTTATCAGTTTATGGTCACTTTATAGTAATATTCTTGTGAATTGTGGTTATTTCTTGTGAGACTGCAACCTATTTTCTGGAATTACTTATTTAATTTTTGTTAATTTTATATTGACATAACCATATTGTATACTGTTATTACTTTGTAATGGGGGTTTCCCATTTAATAAATAAATAAAAAAAGATGAGGCAAATATATCAAATTGAAATGAGATAAATACATCTAAATAAAATTAAGCATAACCAATATTTCTCAATACAAATGGATTTCTCGTGCAAATAAGTTTATTTCTTGATATTATTTAGCCCAGTCTGTAGAAAAATAAATAATAGTTTAAAAAAACTAAAAAAAAACATGCTTTTATAGAAAACCAGACTAAAAAAATAGAAAATAAGAAAAAAATTAATTTTATTTAAAAAAAAGAGTGGGTTGCATGGTATTGCCTCGGTCAACAATTACCTGTGCTGTGAGACATTTCTTACTTTACTGCCCTAGGTGTGTAATGTACTATATAATTATTGATACCATGCACCCCACGCTTTTTTTAGTTTTTTTAAACCATTATTTATTTCCTACTTTTTAGTGTGGTTTATTTATGGAAGCGTGTTTTTTTAGTTTTTTAAAACTATTATTTTTATAATTTTTTTGCAAATTACAAAATGGAATAATCTTATCAAATTAGGTTATCATAATATCCGACCCCAAAAACCCCCACATACCAATTTTGAATAGAATCAGATCATAATCACAAAACTCGGCCGCCATCTTGAATTTTTAAATTTTTACAAAAGAATCATAATATTCGACCCCAAAAACCCCCACATACCAATTTTGAATAGAATCAGACTATAATCACAAAACTCAGCCGCCATCTTGAATTTTTCAATTTTTACAAAAGAATCATAATATTCGACCCCAAAAACCCCCACATACCAATTTTGAATAGAATCAGACCATAATCACAAAACTCGACTGCCATTTTAAAGCCGCCATCTTGAAATTTTCACAAAAGAATCATAATATTCGACCCCAAAAACCCCTACATACCAATTTTGAATAGAATCAGACCATAATCACAAAACTCGTCCACCATTTTGGAGCCGCCATCTTGAATTTTTCAATGTTGACAAAAGAATCATGATCTCCGACCACGAAAACCCTCAGATACCAATTTTGAAGCGAATCGAACCATAATCACAAAACTCGTACGCCATATTGGAGCCGCCATTTTTTTTTTTTTCACACAAAAATTTCTTAATGCATTGTCACCGGAATTATGTACACCTGCCAAATTTCAAATCATTCGGAGTCTGGAAGTGGGTCAAAATCGCGCCCAAAGGAGTCGGTTACAAACATACAAGTGAAGCTAATATAAAGCGTGTAAAAAAATCGGCAAAACTGGCTGTACGTTTTTATGTATTTATCATGTACTAAACCCCTTAAAACTTAAAACCTTCAGATACCTGTAATATTTTTTTGCGTGAAATCGATCAATTTTTGATCCACAGACTGGGCTAATTTTGCATTGATGGATTGCAACTTGAATAATAACCTATAAGGTAGGTAGGTATGAAAACCATATAATTTTTCATATGTGGTGAATAATTGACATTTTGGTACAATTTCCAAGACAAAAACATGTCGAAGAAAAGAACTAAGTCAATCATAATTATCTCAACTAAAAGTTTAAACACTTATCGCCTATCACATGAACGAGTTCGCTGTTCGTTTCCTTTTATTCTGTGTCAATTTGACTATTAAAATTAATTATATAATTCACATGTACTTAAAAAAATATTAATCGAATATCTTTCCATTTGCTAAAATATTTTCATTAGATCTTTGGGAGTTAGACGAGCCTCCTGGCGTTAAAAAAAATTGTATTTGCTACATCTTCACAGCATGTAGAATATAAAAAAAATATTTGTGTGAAAAAATAATCCAAAAAAATTCTTGCATACCATTAGTCAGTTTTGTGCGAGCAGTGCCAACACGATCATGCTTGTTGCCAATGCGATTAACGACCACACAAGAGGGTAAAGAACATGCCATGTCTCTAAGGTTTTTCGATTTTTTGATGCTAGGCAATAAGACTCAGTCAAAACGCATGTTCAATTGTATGGAGAACCACCAAAATTAACATTAAATTACGTGAGGTAACACTCGGTTCTATTATCATTCGAGTTCGTGGAAAAACAAGTATAGCGAATCAGTCTGGAAGACGAACACAATAACGATACAACAGAAAAGTTTAGTTTTTGTTAGTTTCTTCGTTTCTTACTTTGGGTAAGTTTAATGTTAACTTGAATGGTTAATATCTATAAGAAAAAACAAATTAGGAGGGAAAATATATAAAAAATCAGATCATAAATAGTTCTTCTGAACATGCACTAATTTGGAGCACTACTAATTAGTAAAAGAAACCACTCGAAATTGTAAATTGTTCTTGAAACTGATTAAATTTAGGAAAAATAACTTGATAGTTACAGAGGATTTGAAAATATTAAGTTGGAAGAGGCTGTACAAAAAAAAACAACAAAATAAAATGAATCAGTTAGAAATAAAATATATTATATATAGGTAGTTCAACTCTTTAGAAAAAAAAACAGATTTTATTTTCAAACTGCAAATAAACCTTCACAATGAACTACTTACAAAAAAATCACTTAATCCTGAGATAAATGTCAGGAATTGATCAATTCTCATTACATCGAGCTTCTGTGGAATCAATGAATACGTTTATCTTGTATCAATTGTATGTCATAGATCTTGTACTAAACATTACCAGCAAATTATGTTTTCTATCAATATTTACTGTATATACACATTTTTCAGGTTTTAAACGCAAGCTAATCCTAAAAAAATTCAAATTTCTTTACTGAAAATCGTTTGTGTATTCAGAAAGGTAAAAATAATTACGCATACAACTAAATATATTCCATTCGACCTGTTCAAGATTTTGACTCAAAACCGAATTGGTAACCAGAAAATGAATTTATTCCCTACATTAATACCACACTATATCCGATCATTTCGAATATATATATATATATATATATATATATATATATATTCAATGGACTGCCGTGACGTCAGCAGACACGATCGGCGGAGCTTACAAACTTTCCATCAAAAATGCAAATGCATGTCGAGTGCCCATTTTTATTTTTTAGTTTATAAATAATTGTGGAATTGTTATAATGAGGCCAACTTTGGGATTTCCCATCATATTTTATAGAGAGGTAAGGGTTATAACATATTTATGGCTTATTTAGGATAGTTGAGGTTATGTCATTGTTTTGTTCTAATTCGAAAATAACTAATTTTAAGTGCGAATTTACACGATCCAATAAAATTGATCAATAAATTGAACAATAAAATTGACCAATATGGGTTATATTTACACCTGACAATTTATTGGTCAATTTTGGCAACAGTTTTTACTCAGGAATACCAACATACTGACAAGAAATGGTTCAACTATAGGAAAAGTTCCGAATATTATTCAATAGCTTATTGAATTGACTCTGATCCATTCTTAAATATCGTTTGAATTGATTAGGATCTGCACTCAGGAATTTTTCGTAAACTAATGTAAAGTTTCCTTTCCTTCTTTTCTCAATCCAAGATCTAATCCACCATCTTCTACATCTCTGTCTTTTATATTCAGCAATGCACATTGCTGCGAATGTAATGCAACATAAATTATGTTTTTTTTTCGCACTATCATTTTTCTTAGGGTAGGGTATGTGAAATCGCGTAAATAATAACATTTAACCTGAAAATCTCTGTTCTAGTAGGCATCCAATTCATGGCCAAAAGTAACTAGAAACTCATCAATTTATTGGTCAAGTTCAAATTGACGACAATTTTCTGTTTAGACCTATCAATAAAATTAATGGTCACTAAATTGACCAATTTATTGGATCCTGTAAATTCGCACTAAGACTAAGAGCTACTTTTACTTGAATTTTTTTTGTTTTGAAGCATTCCAAGCACACTCTTAATCTGTAATGGAAATGTTGTAATGTCCAGACAGAGCCAGTGTGGCGACATTTTATCCCCCTGGGGCAAGAACAAGTGGCAGAGGTATATCAGCTGATTTACTCAGAGTAATGATCTACACTATAAACATGTTCATTATATGTTTTATCTTTCATGCTAGCATGTATTTCTCCTCTGATAATCATCAAATCAGCATCAAATTGCATTATTTTGTAATGGTTGGATTCCAATGCATTTTCTCCTTTTTTAACCGACGAAACCAAAAAGGAGGAAGTTCTCTAGTCGACGCGTATATTTTTTTTATGTATGACTAGGCATAACTTTTCACAGAAGAGTCCGATTCCGATGATTCTTTTTTCATTGGATAGAGTCTACTTCGAAGTTGGTCCCATTTGAATTTGAACAAAAAAATCCAACCCTAAGGGTAGCAAAATGGAGGTTATTGATCGTTCACCGTCTGAATTTTGGTCCGTTAACCGATTTTCAGGCATAATTTGTAGTGGGTTTTCCGATTTGGATGATTTTTTTTATTAGATAGTTGATCAAATTCCAATTTGGAATGAAATAATCCACCCTATGGGTAGAAAAATAGGGGGGATGATTGATTTTTCACTTGTGAACATTGGCACACATATGTAGTTAACATTGACAGATCCTCCTACATCCGTCACAATAATTACATTCTATGAAAGGATGGAATTATATACAAAGTGATGGAATCAACTAACCAGAACTTTCAAAAATAATTTATATTATATAACAATAAATAATTAACGTAGATAATCATATTATTTAACAGTTAATAGTTGAAGTAAGCTAGGTAAGTAAGTATTTTGAAAAAAAAAAATTAAGAAGTAATTAGTAGATTTCAGCCACAAAAAATTTAAAAATAAAACTTTTTAAAAAAAAAAAATAAAGGCAAAAAATAAAATAAACCTTAGTCTTACTGACAATTGAGCTCCTAAACTAATGTGAGTAAGTAATTTTGAGTTGGCGCCAAACAAACTAGCAATTGAATTAGGTAAAGCGTAAAATGATGGCAGCGAGATGCACAGCAACGTTTTGATTACTTCTTCAAAGTAATATAATGATCTTTGATAATTGTTTGTTTGGTGCCGACTCAAAATTAGTTACTCACATTAGTTTAGGAGCTCAATTGTCATTAAGACTAAGGTTTATTGTATTTTAGCCTTTCAGTTGATTTTTTCGTCGGTTTAATTTTTTGTTAAAATGTTTTTATTAATGATTTTATTGTCATTTTCCAGGAACTTATTAATGCTAGAAAGCTTTAAAACATGTTTTGAAGTCATTCTAAGCTAAAATTCTGAAAATAAAACGAAACATTTAAGCCAAATATACAGAATAACAATCAAAACAATGACATAACCTCAACTGTTTCAAATAAGCCATAAATATGTTATAATCATTACTTCTCTACAAAATATGATGGGAATTCCTAAATTTGGCGTTACTTCAACAAAATATTAGTATATCCACCCTTATTTATAACACAATCACGAATAAACTGGAAAATAAAAATTTCCTATGGTATTTTAACATACATTTGCATTTTCGATAGAAAGGTTCGTAAGCTCCTACCTTTTGTGACGTCAGACTTAGGTAGGCCATTAACATGATCACATAACCTAAAATAAAAAAAACATAACTCACTGGTAAATAACCTAACTTTTGCTACTAAATTACATTTCGTAAGAAAGCAAACTCGCAAAGCAGAAAGACTATATATCTATCTACATTTGCTCGAAGCGAGAATTCAGAAAGAGGAACAGAAAAATAGTTAAACGAAAAATAATTACCTGATTCGTCATCGCTCAGTTCGGCACCTTCTTCGTGGAGAGCAATGTCGGACCCGCTAGAACTCCCCACCGTTCTGATCGCAGTCTTTTTCAATATCCCCTTCAGAGGAGGACTCCTCCTGCTGTCGTCGTCAGACTCGGAATCGGCATTGCTGCTTTTGGTCGATACTTTCGAACCCGGCGATACTATTGTCGTTTCCACGACTTTCGTGGAGTCCGGCGATATTATCGTCCTTTCGACCTGTATCGTTTGCGGAGAGGTTATCCTTGTGCTTTCTGTTCTCAACACGGGGATCTTGCTTTTGGGAGAAATCTCGAAATCGTACCTCTCAGTCGTTTCGGTCAGAGACTCTGGATGCAACACGGGAATTTTGCTTTTTACGCCTTCTGGGCTACCTTCCACTATCGTTCTCGTAACTGTTGTCGTTTGGACGATGGGTTCTTTGGTGATGGTGACAGTATTGATGATTTTATTCGTTTCTTCATCGTCGTCCCAATTCACGTCTTTGGAGAGATTCACAAACTCTTTCAACGGGTCCTTGGAGTGTTTCTTGATCGTTTTTACTTTGCCCCCTTTCATGGAAACTGGTATTTTGGTCAATAGCTCGCTATCTGTGGGCGACAAGGGTCTATCATCAAAAATACCTGGATCTCTTTCTTTCTCCACGCTTTTCCTGGGCTTGGCGACAGGGATAGCACTTTTAGGACTCTTCTGCGACGCCTCATCAACTATCGTCGCTTCCAACTCCTTTTGCAAAAACATTTGACTATCGTGCTTGGGAGTCGACGGTGTGGATACTTCGTTTTCCAAAAATTTGAAAGCTTCGTCACTCTTCTCTTGCAACGTCGATATGGAGTCGTCTTTCAAACTCTCCAAGTTTTCTAAAGAGTCCTCTGTCGTGGTCTTAACATCGTCGAATACACTGTCAAAGATTTCTTTATCGTTCACGAGTTCTTCGCTTATTTCATTCTCGAATCGCAACACTTTATTCGATCTATCTTCGATCATTGTGTCCGTAGCGTTGAGTTTATCGTTCACAACCTCTTCAGCTTGTTTTATAACTTCGTCAACTTCACTTTCTACAACTACTCGCAGATTATCATCGTAATCGCTAGTAGATCTTTTAGGAGTCTTAATGCTGTCCAAGTCTATTTCCTTAGAAATATGGTCGTCCTTTCTACTAGGGATTATTATATCGTCCTCGGAAAGAAAATCATTCCTTTCCTGATGTAAAAACGTAAGGGTGTCGCTCACATTCCTCTTGAGAACAACAATAGGGTCTACGCAAGGTTCTTTCAGAGTCTGTTTGATCGGCGTGGATGAAACAATTTCCTCGTGCTTTGGAGTTCCTTTTGAAAATATCAAAAGATACAATCTACTGATAGATGAGAATGTTCGACACCTAGCATGCATAATTTACAAATGTGATGTGCAAATAAGGAAAATAAATTAGGCACAAGCTCCACACCTGGTGCTAAGGAAAAAAAACCCGCCGCCAAAAGAAATGTTAAGAAGCATAATATTAAAATGGGCATGATCTACGTATTAACAAAAATGTAATTAAAAATACTTTTTCGTTAAATAAGAAACATAAAAAAATATAATAGTTAAGGTTCTGAATTTAAATCATTAGAAATGGTGAATGATGGAACTTATTGAAACTATTACTGGATAAACAACATACTTTTCTTGCTTTTGATCAATAAGTTCCAAACTTTAATCTTATTTTCACCAGTAGTTCGAAGGGATTATGAAAAACGTGGATCAAAACTTCATTCAAACATATCAATGGAATTGATAATTGTTATGAAATCGAAGCGCTTCAATACAATTAGAAAATGAACTAATTTAGAAGTATTTCTAACAGTTAATAGTAACTGAAAAATAAAAATATTTCTCCTATGAAAAAATTACAAATAAGCGAGAAAAAATTCTATAAATTTTTTAATTCCAAAGTTTGAGTACTGTTGAAAGGGTTGAAACACTCCTATACGACCCTCACCATATGTTCAACTAAACCAGACCGCAATTTAGTTGCAATGACCTTTTTTTTTTATATTTGTGGATAGTGCTTCAAAATTATGTTCATTGATTTTATTTACACCATCTTGTTGCTTGTCGCTTTGTTTGATTTTAAAACAAAATTCCCCAGACACCCTTTTTACGTTGGCCCCATCTCAACTTCACATTGCATCGCATTTTTTGGACTTTGTATTTTCTTATCTTCAGCGCGGCTCCAACTAGTGGATCATTGACCCAGGCCGACAGGCAGAGGTTCTCAAAAGATTTGATAAGACTGGTGACCGTTTGAGAAATAAATACCCCTCGTCTGACCAACCAATCTTACGATTGCTCGTATTTTTTGTTAAAGCTATTCCTTAACCATACTGAGCGTTATTAGTCTATTGACCAATAACTGGACAACCTCCCAGAGCGGCTTGAGAAGCTATCTCACTCAGTATGTAATGAAGCGTGGGACTTAATTTGACAGTACAGTTACCAATCTCAGATAGTTCAGAAACAATAATACACTTAGGACTTGTGATAATATATATATATATATATATATATATATATATATATATGTATGTATTTTCTAAAGAATAAAAACAACAATTGATGCACCTGGTATAATTTATGGATAACCATATATAGATAGTCAAAATTAATTTGAATCTTTAATATACTTGAATGAGAAACAAATATGGAATGCCTAATAAAATAACTGTTCTTCAGTTATTTTGGCGGTTGCTAAATTTTCTACTTTTGACAAATCAATAATTGACTCTACTTATGAAATCAATAAGGGAATAGTTCCTTATTATACTATACATATATACCTTGCCAAATGAAGTTTTATTTTCTTACCCTCAACTGGAGAACACACCATGTTTTTAAATGTTACTTAATTATTCTTTATTACGCGTTCACTGGTCGTAATATGATTATTTAGCTTCTTGGACAAATATTAATTCCAATCATTTAGTAATTACTGAGATGATTTCTGAGAGTTACACTTCCACTATTTTTCTGCATACTTTTGATGAATCGGTTACTTTAAGTATAAAATACGAAGTCTACATTTACTTCGCATCAGAAGATGGGAATGCATTTTCTCTAGATGAAATTAGAATTTACTTTAATTCGCTTCATAACTATGAAGACTAAAACAGAATGTCTCTCTCTGTACTCGCTGACCACTGAATAAATAAGAGAAGAGTGTCTTTGTCTACTGTTGACTTCAGTCTTATATAGAATCTCGCGGCGTTTCTAATACGCCGCTAGGATATTATACTTTACGAGTTAATGTTTCCTCCCGGCTGTCAGAGAATCGTTGATTATCTATCGCGGCTTTGGGCTTAATAAAAATAAAATAAATGTCCTGTAATTATGTGCGGTCTGTTTTAACGGTTAGATCGTAACTGTCATTGCCTGATAGGGTCTTTGATATTTTACGAAATTTTTCAGTCTTTGTCAACTCATACCGCCTTCAGGTCTTCAAATTTAATAGCGGACACCAATAAAACGTCGCTCCCTTTGTGTTGCCGCATTCTTTAGTTAAGGGTATTACACATGGCTACATTATTGTTATCTCTAGTTAGTTCAATGAATATCTGCGAATGAAGTTTTGACCCTGATTTTGACATCCCTTCACTTTTTCAACATAATCCCTGTATCGCAAAATAATACATAAGAAGCACATTTAAAACGATAAATTTGCGAAAGTGTTCCTCAACTCACCATCATTTTGATTTTCGACAACCAAGTTCGGTTCCTTTTCGAAACCCAACTCGGCAGGACTTGAAGGAGGGGTGTTCGCATTGGGGTCCCTCACCACTTTGGGGGTCGATTGGAGGTGGCTCAACTGCTGCGTGATCTCCTCGATAACCTCCGCATTGGCATTAGTTGGCGTCATGGGTCGATTATCTAGAGTTTCGTGGTATCCGTTTTCGTTCAAGTGATCGCTTGCTGTGTCCGTGAAATCCTTTCCTGATAAATTCTGATTCTGAGCATCTTCTAGAACACAAATTTAGACAATATTTCCCACATCTCACAACTCTGTTTTAAACTCACCACTTTTCTCGCTTCTATTGATTTCATCCCGGAAAGAATTATCGATGTGAGCATCCCTCCTCAAGGATGTGTCCCTGGATGGACCCAATTCATATTTCAGGTTATCAAAGCCTGATTGATCTAGGTGAATCTTTGCCAGTGCCCTTTCCATATCGTCAGTAACCAATTCAACGTTGCATATGCATTTGTTCACAATATCTTGCCTGCCTATCTTTTTCAGAGCCAGTTCCAATGTGTTCCCTAAAAAGTGGTTAAAAAATTGTTGTTTCCTAGGAACTAATGTTTCATATATTGTTACGAAAATAAATACAGTACGCCATCGCATGATTATCAGGGCCGTCTCATCCATATAGACGAACTAGGGCGGCCAAATTTAGGGGCTGCGCAGCAGATTTTTTTGTATAATTTATTGCGTAATTGAACACTATTAAAAAGTGAAAAGTCATTAGATCCAATTTCGAGATCAAATGGGGGCAATTGCCATCAGCAACTTCAAAAAGACCTCTTCCTTTAAGTCTAAGTTTGAAAATGGCTGCTTCTGTCTGTCTATTTCACCAACAAATTTTGTTCAAATGTGGACATTTCATAACAGTAAATGTCTGCCAAAAAATTCACGAATTTAAATGTAGCTGTATCCTGAATAGTGATATCTAACCTGTAAAATTACAAAGAAAAACCTATATTTGGCACATGATCATTTTCTCACCTGTTGCTAAACAAATTCTAAGTTTGAATTAAAAAAAAATAGTACGATTGTAGCTGTTTCCATAAATTCAAAAGAATAGTTCAAGTTTGAATGTGGCTGTTATCAAAGCCATTTTCTAAGTTTGAATATTGCAATTTTATAAACAATTCAGTCTCAAACTAGTTGTTTCCTGGAGCCAGTTTTAAGATCATATGTGGCTGTTTGATAAACCGGTTTCTAGGTCAAAAGTTTATTCAAAAAGGTGGATATTAATGTTCCCAAACAAAATCTAGGTTTTAGTGGGGCTTTTTTACAAATTTCAAATTCGAAAATGACAACTGCAAAGATATTTGAAAGCTGCTATTTTCAAAAAATTAAGAGCCTGAATGCGGAGGGGGTGTTTTGAAGCCACATTCAAGATTACCTATATGTGGCTGTTTCTTAATGCCACCCACCGAAGGAGGATGGTTTCTTCAGATAGTTCAAAGGTAGCTTTTTCTAAATTAATTTTGTTTGATTGTGGCTGATTCCAACAAATTACCTTTCTCTCACAACAAATTTCATATTCAAAGTGTCTGTTTAGTAATCCCAGTTTCAAAATTGCAACAAGCTATTTTCTTTGAGAATGTGGCTGATTTCAAGACTGTGGCTGATTCCACAAGACTAAATATGACCTACTCCAAAATGCAAGTATCCTTATCAAAATGTAGTTATTAATGTGGTTACTTATGAAAAAACTGTTTGAATGTGGCCATTTTCCACAGCTAAATCCAAATGTAGAGGTTTCAAATGAGGCTGTTTCTACATCCAATTTCGGGATCAAATGGGTCAACTACCATAGGCCTGTTCCTTAAAGTCAAACTTTGAAAATAGCTGCTTGATACAAATTTCGTGCCTATTTCACCAAAAAATTTTGTTCAAATGTCGATATTTCGTAACAGTAAATGTCTGCCAAAAAAACTCACGAATTACAATGTGGCTGTTTCCTGAATCACAATAACTCTAAAATTACAAAGAAAAACCTATAATCGGCTCATGATCTCATCTCATCTGTTGCTAAACAAATTCTAAGTTTAAGTGTGTCTGTTTTATAAAAAAAATGCAAATGTTGCTGTCATAAATTCGAAACAGACAGATTTCTACAATTTATGAAACACTATTTCGAATTTCCTACAAACTTCAAGTCTGAATCAAAATTGGCTTCTAAATATAGTTCAAGTTTGAATGTGGCTGTTATCAACAGCCATTTTCTAAATCAGGTTATAAGTTTCAAACTAGTGTTTCCTGGAGGCACTTTCAAGATCATATGTGGCTGTTTGATAAACCAGTTTCTAGGTCAAAAGTTTCTTCAAAAAGGTGGGTGTTGATGTTCCCAAACAAAATCTAGGTTTTAGTGTGGCTGTTTTTTACAAATTTCAAATTTGGAAGATATTTCAAATTTGAAAGCTATTTTCTAAAAATTAAGAGTGTGTGTTTCAAACCCACATTCTTTTGAATGTGGCTGTTTCATAATGCCGTTTATGAGCCCGAAGGAAGCTGGTTCCTTCAGAGAGTTTATAGCTTTTTCCTAATTAATTTTATTTGATGTGGCTGTTTTCAACAAATTTCCTATCTCACAACCAATTTCATATTCAAAGTGCCTGTTCACTAATACCAATTTCAAGAAGCTATTTTCTTTGAGAAGTTCCAATGTGTTTAAAAAATGTGGCTGATTCCAAGATAAATATGACCAACTCTCAAAATGCCAGTTTTTTTTATCAAAATTTGTGTAATATGATTGCTTATGAAAAAACTATGTTTGAATGTGGCCCTTTCCCACAGCTAAACCCTATTAGTTGAGCTTTCAAATGAGGCTGTTTTTACATCCAATTTCGACATCAAATAGGGCAATTGCCATCAAAAATTTCAAAAAGACTTGTTCCTTAAAGTCCGAGTTTGAATGTGGCTGCTTAATACAAATTTGTTTATTTTACCAATAAAGTTTGTTCATGTAAACGTTTATAAAAAAAACTCGGAGTTCAAATTTGTCTGTTTCCTTAATTGAATTTCAAGTATATCTAACCACAAAAATTCCAAAGAAAAACCTATATTCGGCACATGATCATTTTCTCACCTGTTGCTTTGTTTGCCTTCTGCCTCAACCATAACCTGAACATGATCATAGCTTGTTGGGGATGATTTTCTGGATATTCTTCTTTGATAAGTTCTATATCGGATGGAGGAATGTCCAATTCCATTGCCAACTTCTCCCAGTCGTCATCCAGTAAATTGCAAATGTCAGACAGTCTGAAATCTGCCCTATGAATGGTGTCCGGTTTACCTGCGAAAAAATACAATTTGTATTAATTATCAACTAGGTTTTAATTCATATGATTTGGTTGAACTACTCACTGATGCCTCCATGTTGCAGAAAACTGTGATCTTTATCGATTGAAAGTAGATCCGATTGGGAAAGTCTATCAGGAAATATATCCTTCGGCATCACAAGGTTGAGGGTACATAACGGGATCTGGTTCGGTTCCCCTCTTGCTACTTTGGCTTCGCTCATGAACACAATGCGTCCAGCAGCTTCCTCATCCTAAAAAAAAACAACTTATTTTTAAAAAAATCGACTCGTTGGGAACAGAAAAACTTACTTGATCCCTAATTCTCATGTTGAAAGCCAGACGGTTCTCTTTGAACGCTTTGAATCCGAGCTTGGGCTGGTCCCCAGACTGCAGAACTGGCACAAGGTTGCCAGCAAATTCCATGAATATTTCTTTACTTTCAAGTACCTGCATAATATTCATACAGAGTATATCAAAAGTGTAAAATGATTTTAAGTTGGAAATTTATGTGAAATCTTTGTAGAGAGTCTACAAAAAAAAAAATAGTTAATAAAAAACCTTTTTAAGGACAAGCTTTTATTCGAATGTCCTAAAAAGTAAAAAATAATTGCTTTGAATGTGTGACGTAGGTTATTCCGCGCAAAGTTTTCAGGTCGAATACAAAAGCTGCAAGCTTATGAATCTATAACTCATGGAATAACCTGCGTCACACATCCAAAGTAATAATTTTTTACATTTTAGCGCATTTGAATAAAAGCTTGTCTCTAAAAAGGTTTTTTATTAATTACTATATTTTGTGCTTTTTAGTAAGTACGCCTTAACCTATGCACTTTAGTTATTATGAGGCCTTTTTCCTGTAGTGGTAGTTCTGGGCTATCTAGTTCTTCAATGAGGAGACGATCTAAAAATCAACTCGTCCGCCATCCTGGAGCTGCCATCTTCAATGTATGAATTTTGACGAAAAACAATTATCTTCAACTAAATTCTTAATCTCCGACCCCAAAAACGCTAACATACCAATTTTAAATAGAAACGGTCCGTCCATAATAACAAAATTCGTCCACCACACCATCTTGGAGCCGCCCTCTTGAATTTATGAATTTTGACAATAAACTCTTAATCTCCGACCTCAAAAACCTCCACATACCAATTTTGAATAGAATCGGACCATAATTACAAAACTCGTCCGCCATCTTAAATTTATGAATTTTGACAATAAATTCATAATCTCCGACCCCAAAAACCCCCACATACCAATTTTGGATAGAATCGGACCATAATCACAAAACTCCGCCTAAATTTATGAATTTTGACAAAAAATTCATAATCTCCGACCCCAAAAACCCCACATACCAATTTTGAATAGAATCGGACCATAATTACAAACCATCTTAAATTTATGAATTTTGACAAAAAATTCATAATCTTCGACCCCAAAAACCCCCACATACCAATTTTGAATAGAATCGGACCATAATCACAGAGATCGTCGGCCATCTTGGAGCCGCCATTTCAATTTTATGAATTTTGGCAAAAAATTCATAATCTCCGACCTTGAAAACCTACATATACCAATTTTGAAGGTCCATAATCACAGAGATCGTCCGTCATCTTGGAGCTGGTCGCCATTTTGATCTCATGAAAAAAAAACACACCAAAAACCAACACAGATTGACTGCCATCTTGAAGCCGCCATTTTAATTTTATGAATTTTGACAAAAAATTCATAATCTCCGACCCCGAAAACCCCCACATACCAATTTTGAATAGAATCGGACCATACAACACAAATCTCGTCCTCCATTTTGGAAGCCGCAATTTTATTTTTTCTCTAACAAAAATTTCATTATGTATTGTTACGGGAACTATGACCACCTGCCAAATTTCACGTTAGAATAGAATAGAAAATTTCTTTATTTCAAATTATGTCTAACAATGATCTTTGATAAATATAAAGATTTTTGATAAATATAAAATGAAACTGACCTCAGAGAACTTATAAATTATAACCACAATTTAATACATTGTAAGATATACATCATCCGTAACTATAGTTATAATATTCCTGTAGACTATAAGGCTCAATTTCAGTCAATAGTTTCATTACATTATTTTTGAACAAACCCTTCTTATTAATTGCCTTAATTTCGCTTGGTAACTTGTTGAACTGAGTCAAATTTAACTTGTAAGATTTGAATACACACACTGGGACAGGTGAATTCAAATAAAAGCTTGTAAAATGGCTTCAATATTTACCTCAATATCTCTGCTCTTGGCAATCTCGGTGAAATGCTCTTGATGCTCCAACGTCTTATCTTCTTTGTCGTCTGTCATGCAAAATACTCTCAGCCTCGATTCAAGAGGGGATATTTTCTTTGCAAAGACCACGAATTTGGCCATAAAAGGAACATGTGCTGCCTAGAAGGCGAAATATAAACGAGTGAGTATTACAATTTAGTCGAATTCAGTAAATTCTTAACAAACGATTCAATTAAAAAAGAAATGAGTTGAAAATTTGGAAAATATACTAAAAGTGGCAAGGAAAATGAAAAAATAAATCCAACTGATCCTAATCCAATATTTTCAGCGGTAAAATTTCAGTTGAGATTAAAAAATAATTCAGCGATAGATTTGCACTAATTATGTTTACAAAAAGTTTACAAAACCAGGACACGTGTTTTGCCATAAAATAGCTTCTTCAGGTGTGTATGAATGGGCAAAAAATGTTGCAATCAAGAGCTGCGTAGCAAAAGCAAAATTTGTTTTCTGATGAAACAGTATCTATGTTCTGATAATCATTTTTTAAATGTTCTGCCTGTTTGGCCTATGTAAAAACTTGCACAAGAACCGCGAGTAAATTTATATACTCCCGATTTTTCGGTTTTATCTTTATTGTTTTTAATAAATTTGCCTCAATTATTATCTATTTTAAACGCAATATTGCTGTTTTTTTTATCACAAACAAACGTAGAAACATGGAGATGCGTCTACGAATCAAGAAACAGGTGTCAGAAGTTCCTAGATGCTGAGGACCTTTATATAAAAGGCCGAGCGTACCGCGGGAAGACAGTTAGTAGTTCAATGAAATTAGCGAGTTCCAGTTTTCTTTAGTGCAGTGTGGTAGGCGGAATATATATTGGAAAGTGAATTTGGATTGTAATAATGGGGAATTGTGAAAAAAAATACCTGTGTATAAAGTTCAGTTGCCATACGAGCAGCATCAGACACATTTCTGCAGTCCATCAGCCAAAATCTTGCGGAAACCGTAGTTGTGAACGATACACAATCCTTGACGAATGACAGAGGTGTAGATCCGGTAACGTCTTCCCAAACAGCTTTGTTTTGTCCGCCTATACACAATTTCACCAATGAATATGAATAAAAAGAATCACTGCGTTGATGGATAAATATCGATTTTGGTACAACGCAAAGAAGATATATTCGATTTATTTTTCAGACAAGTTAAATAATTCTTAAAATAATTTAAATAAACATGCAAATCCTAAAACAATGTTTTTTAAGACTTCAAAAAAGCAGGAAAATTAAAAATCACTTCCATTCGTATGACCTCTCGTTCTTATATTAGAAATTATAAGATTGTGGTTTATCTATATAATAATTTTATAATAGGTAATAATAAAAAAATACTTTTATAATCAGAATGTAAAATGATGAATATATAATAAATTGATATATAGAAGTTACAAAGTGCAATGGATTGGGAAGATATTTCTCAGTTTGTAACATTATCAATGCTCCTTTGATTTTTAAAACACATAAATATTTCATTAGTTTGACGATGATTTGTGACTTTCTAAAATCTAAAGTAAAATTGAAAACGACTTCTCTCAAATGCGAAAATAAAAAACATTTTGTATCTCACTTGTATAATTTTTTAAATCTATATCGAGCCAGTTTTTAATAGAAATTGAGGTTAAGTAGAAAGCCACAAATCTTTATCAAAACTGATAAAAAAATTTGTTTATTTTATTTTATAAATCTTTAAATCTCAGTCTATTATAATTTAAGTACAAAGAGTTGTATCAAAAGCAATTTTTCATCCACCCGAATTTTTATAAGTTGAATAAGACTTCTAAACTGTTCTCATTGCCCAAAGAAACACTGAACAAAAAAAGTTTCGTATGTTTGTCCCTAATTTATTTATGATAATAATGAATATAAATATAAACCCTTCATATTTCTATTAACCTAACAAGTATCTATGGTTCATATCTATCTTTCTCTAGTAGAAACTCCTAAGATGTGAGTTTCCAAGTTGTGAAACGACAAACAACAAAGAGAGAACAAGCACACACACAAGTACGGGAACTAAATTTTACCTGATTTAGTTCCTATCGAAGCATGAATAATAATAGTTTGCGACAGTAAAGACAACACTGATTATAGTTACGTCTAGCATGCTAACACTTTTAATCACCAAAAATCACTAGAGCCCTAAGAGGATTCAACATTTGTTGATACATCAGAGTCAGGAGCTTCGGTCAAGAAATCAGTTTACCTCAAAGACAGGTTATAATACGCCATGGAATGCAAAAATTGAAATTGAGGCATTTTTAATAGAAACTCTTTAAAATAGGCAGATTTATCAAAAACTATCTCTATAAAAATAAGAAAATGACAGAGACAACAAACTTCGTGATAAAATTGATCCTATTACTCAAGAACTAACAACAACTCTCCTTCGCTTGGTGCTTGGCCGTCAACATAGTGTCGGTCTTGGTCCCGTTGACTTTTCTTAATTAAAAAAAATTTTGTATACCTTACAAACGATTTTTTGATAATTGTGATTCGTAAAGTGCTTCAAAGTGTGTTGACTCCATCTACCAGTTTGGATATAACGAGGTTCGTCTGTTTTCATTACTGTTAAATTGAATACCTATCGCAATTGCCAGTGTTTTCTTACGACTCTAAACAGGTCAGCTAAGGTTAGGCGGGCAAAAATAATGATTATATATTATCAAAATGTTGAATATCTCATGTGAGCTCTAGAAATCACTACTTTTGAAGCTGTAAGCTCATCAGAGGATAAAGAAATTTTAGACAAATAAGGGTTTGGTAAGCATACAGTTCGTTTATTTGGGTCTGAAATTTCCATTGCTGAAAATAGAATGTGAGATGTGAGTTACCTATGTACAATATGACATTACACTAAACTATCGGTGATTCTATGGTATTGTTATGCACTAAACGGGTCAAGGTGAGCATTCATAATGGTCTGACATAAGCAGAACTTGTGAAAGCTGCGGCAACCATTTGAGAAAGTATTAATGTATTATTTCGATGTAAAAAAGTTTGTGAGACTTCTAAAGATAAAAAAAAAATGAAATGGTTTACAACACAAAGTCTCTTCAAGAATATACCGTTCAGTTTTTCTTGTAAAAGACCTTATTCTCTAAATCAAATAATGAAGTCATTTGTTTCAATATATTTTTAATTTTTACAAAGGTTTAGAACATTTTAGGAAAACTCTTATAACTATAAAATACATTTATTTAATTGCTCATCGAAATTCACCGTTTTCATTCATGTTGATAAGAAGCAAACAGTTGGCATAAAATATATTCTGAGTTACTAGAACAAACGGTTTTTGTTAAACTTTTTTTGCTTAGTAATGATACATATTCAAAATTCTTGATTCAGATGGTTGTCATGAGTGAATTCAGCGGCTCCTAATCTCAACTAGTCTCTATTCTAGACAATTTTCTGACATAAGGGTGATAACACGATCGAAAGTGAAAACTAGTAATGACAATAACGGAACTTACCAGTAATCGAACACAGCAAACGCAGCGTGGTATTCGTACTGCCCTGATACTGATTGATCATACCTTGTGAATGAGCTTTCGGCGCAGGCATACTCAACGTTATGGCTTTGTGGAATTTGCGTCTTCTTGGCTCCACCGTCACTATGGGGGAGACTGCGACGCCGTGGCCGAGTAATTTCGAAACGAGTTCCGGCTCGATAGCTTGTGCCTGGAAAAGAGTATAACAACAATTGACAAAATGAAGTAAACATTCTCTTCAAGGGTTCCGACAAAAATTCTAAATGATATTCTTAGCATCTAGGAATCTCCAGATCAGCCATTTTCTACAAGTGCTGAGAAGCTACTTCAAGGAGACGGCTGAAAGAAAAGACGAGAATCTTTCCTTCGTCTCTCTCTCTATCAGGTATTAAGTCAATAAAAGTGGGTCACGAATCTAGAGATTACTTACTATGAGTCTAGATTTATTGGGCAGAAAGATCCCTTGCCTGTCAAGACATCATTAGAGACTCCTTGAGAGTACCCGACCAAGCTGTACTCTCTTGGAACTGAAGCCACAATTCGCGTTCCTACTTTCCACAAAAACCTGCATCGATTAGGAACCCTTCCGTGTTTTGTGTATGGGATAAGATTTAAAGTTAAATTTTCAAGTTAGGAGCGATTCACTACGATCGTTATCCACCCTAGTTTTGAAAAAAATGTGATCCTTCCTCCAGTTCTCCCAGGCTGGTCTTGTGGCATTTTTTCAGTAGTTTGGGAATAACATAGCACATTGTTATTCCACGTGAAACCCAAAATTCATGCCTGAAATTCCACACCTCTGTTAGGCAAAGAAAAATAATTTTCAATTGTAAATTTTTACTGGCATTCGGTATTTGCGGTCATGGAAGAATCCACGAAAGAAATCGAACTCCAGTAGGCATGACTGGCCAGAGTCACTTGCCTACAGACAGACATAATTCGCAGCGAATCTGTCTAATGAATGATTAGATTTTACAGGCTTTCCAAAGGCTGTTTCCTTGGTAGGAAATGGGACCTCCTCACGCAGAACGGGCTTTCGTGGAGGAAAATCGCGGGCAAGTGTTTGCTAATTTCCATAATTTCCCCAAGAACCGTTATTCGAAACAATATATACAGGATGTCCAGGAATCGATGGATAACCTTGCAACTGCCGATAGCTCAGATCATGTCCTACTGTATGCTAGAATTTGAGTTTAGTTAAAGTCCCACGGTTTTCAAGTTATTGGGTTTTATGTTTTTTTCATTGAAAAATCCATCCGCGACGGTTTTTCTAATGCCATTTCTACAATTGATAACTTTTTTAGTCCCTATTTTTTTCTTCAATGACTCATGGTTACTTCTTTCATCAAGAACAGTGTCCCTGTTAACCTTAAAATTTAAAGGAAATTTTATAAGAAACTCTTATGCATAATTTCTTTGATAACTTTTTAAGCTTAAGATATTGACAATGAGTAGGATGAGACCATAATGACAAATTTCGTTCACTATGTTGGCGCCTCCATCTTGTATTTTGGAATTTCCACCAGAAATTCGTTTCAGATGGCTTCAAAAACTTGGAAATATCGATTTTGACGAGAATCGGACATTAAACACTAAAATGTATCCGCAATTTTGGAACTATCATCTTGGGTTCTTAAAAAAAACTCCGTTATTTCGAGTTTCGAAAATCCTCTCTGAAAATTGGAAAGTATAATCTCGAAAACATCCAGGTGGCACTTTTCGTTAAATCAGACCATAAAAGTTAAATTTTGCTACCGTATTGCCGCCTCCATTGGATTTTTAAATTTTTGATGAAAAATTCGTAATCCTGACACAAGTCACCAATTTTTAATAGAATTGGACCATAAATATACTTCCGCCATATCGATGCCACCCTAACAACACAGGGATGTCTAGATATGTCCTTTTTATGTACCACGGTCAAGGACATAATTGGGCAATTCAGGGGATGTCCCGCAGAGGTTGTCCAGAGGACATCCCATCTGGTCTAGCCCCATTCATGTCCCTGGTATTTCTGATATCCATTCTCATATATAAGAATCGTCGAAACTCATCAAAAGCTCATTAAGAATTCAAAGTTCATATTTTGTTTTGAAAATGTTTATTCTTCTTCTAGAAAATAACTATGAAGAAAATACAAATATATCTCGGAAATTTCTGAGAAGTGACCATTTCGCAAGCAGAAAATTATTAATGCATAATACACCCTTAATTTAAATTCTCAAGAATTATACAAATTATACACAAATCCCAAACACAATTACATTTCGGTTTCTGTGGTTTTGTCCCGTTTGGCTTTGGCAACATTGTTTGAATTTTTTGTTTGGTGGTCTGTCAGCAATGTTAACCTCACTTTGCATAATGTGCAAGTTTCTAACTTTTCTTTGTTCAATGTGAAAAGATTAGCGGCATTCTTATTGTGTTTGACAATTTTTGTGAACACATCAAGCATTTTATCAGTTATAGTGTTGTGTATATCATAGTCGAAAAATTGAAATAATAAGTTGAGTTTAAAGTTGGTAAAACAATTATCAAAATATTGAATGTAATCTTTTGGATCAAAGGCTTGATTGTTCCAATAATATGGTTATTCGATTCTGAATATTCATTAATCTATTATAGGTACATATTAATATAATGAATCATATGAGGAAGGTTTGAGAGTAAAAATACACTGAGTAAATATCATAAAAGGACAAGAAAGGACATTCAAGGACGTCCAGAGGATGTACCTCATATATCCCAGGGATATCCCTGGGATTTCCTACTTTAATTATAGAACATCCCTAGGGTGTCCCTTTGATGTCCATTGTCGGGACTTGGTACATCCCGGAAGGTACCAGAAGGACATTCCTTGGGTGTCCTTTTCGGTGGAAAGTTCCGACAAAGGATATCCCAGGGACGTCCTAGTAGCAAATGAAGGACGTCCCTGGTATGTAGAGAGGATGTATTTGTGTTGTTAGGGCACCATTTTGAATTTCATATTTTGTCCGCCATTTTGAAGTCGTCATCTTGAATTTTCATCATATAAATTTGTCATTTTGTTATCTCGCAAACCATATATATGTGCCTGCCAAATTTCATGTTAAAAGGGGATTTGGAGTTTGGGAAAATTCCCCACAAGTAAAACTAATATAAATAAATAATACTTCAAAAAAACTGAAAAACACGCTTTTTATAAAAAACCGAACTAAAAAATAAATAAATAATAGTTTAAAAAAACTAAAAAACACGCTTTTATAGAAAACCAAACTAAAAAAATAAAAAATTAATTAAAATATGTAAATATTTTTAATAAATATAAATTAACAATAATGTAAATAAGAAAAAATATATTTTATTAAGCACCCCACGCTTTTTTTTAAATGAAATATTTTTTTTTCTTATTTACATTATTAATTTATATTTTTTTTTAAATTTACACTATTCTTAATTCAAATTTATTAAAATTTATTTTAAATTTTTTTTAGTTTGGTTTTCTATAAAAGCGTGTTTTTTTAGTTTTTTTAAACTATTATTTATTTTCTACTTTTTAGTTTGGTTTATTTATAAAAGCGTGTTTTTTTAATTTTTTTAAACTATTATTTGTTCTAATCTACTATTAATTCCGTGATTACTATTAGTTACTGTAATTATTATTTTCCAAATCATTAATGTGTACAGCTGTATTAATAGTCAAATGTCGATTTTAGGAGTCATTCAAAGATTTTAACGTTGTCAATATATACAGTTAGCCACCATCTTGAATTTTTCAATTTTCACGAAAGAATCATAATATTCGACTCCAAAAACCCCCACATATCAATTTTGAATAGAATCGGACCATAATCACAAAACTCGTCCACCATTTTGGAGCCGCCATCTTGAATTTTTCAATTTTCACGAAAGAATCATAATATTCGACTCCAAAAACCCCTACATATCAATTTTGAATAGAATCGGACCATAATCACAAAACTCGTCCGCCATATTGGAGCCGCCATTTTTTTTTTTCACACAAAAATTTCTTAATGCATTGTCACCGGAATTATGTACACCTGCCAAATTTCAAATCATTCGGACGTCTGGAAGTGGGTGAAAATCAAGTCCAAAGGAATCTGTTACAAACAAACATACAAGTGAAGCTAATATAAAGCATGTAAAAAGATTGTCAACACACAAAAATATTTGGGATCTATTTACATATGCACAGCATTACTACTTTGTGGATAAATTATTAATTCTCAAAAATGTTTCTTCCAAACCAAGTCTTCTTTTTTCTGTAGAAAATTCATGGATGAAAATACAAACTGCAAACACGAATGAAAACAAAATGTGTTAATAAATTCCTTTTGTATCTGAAAGCGATTTTCATTTTAAATTACTCATCTGAAAGAATTTTAGCAAATTTTTTAATCTGAAGTGTGTCAATACCAAAAATAACCAGATTGAAATTGTTAAATACTCACTTGTAGACCGACACGAATTTTCTTCGTTAAGGCATTTGGTGGGAACACTGCTTGTACCAACGGAACTGCAGTACTCGAAACAGTACCACCGTCAGGCCCGATGGCATGTACTTCTTGCCTAATACGGGACACGACTGCGAAATAATGTGGGAAGTCGTTCGTCAGTATTCGTGTTATGCGGTTCGTATGCAGGTCCTCAATCTGACTCAGTTCTGAAAAAAAAAAGACCATTCAAATTAGTTATGCATCCAATGAAGATTATTATTATTAAAGCAAACAAAAGACACTTACTGCACTAAATGATTTTCACTCACCAGTTTGGTGAAAATCATTTTGTAAAAAAAGTGTCTTTTGTTTGCTTTAATATGAATTTTCATCAGGTATCAGCCGCATCAATCAATCAAAAAAAAATGTACAGTCAATTATTTGAGGTCATTCCATTACATGTATGTATGTAGATTAGTTTTATCTATTGTGGAAATCAAGTGCTGTTTTTACCTTCCCCATCGAAACTGTGATTCAAAACATCCTGTATCGCCTCCTCATTGGCTTCCAAAGTGTGCTCCTTCCAAGTTTCTCCGTTGTCAGATCTCAGTACGATGATTTCACGTTGCTTGCCTCTCAGAGATGCGAAATGGGGTACCTCAATGATGACAGGACTGAAAATTTCCAATAAAAAAATACTAGATTTATTAAAATCAATTTCTTGTGTACTGACCGCAAAAAAGAGGAGTTATAAATTCTTACCCCAAAAATTTGGCACCGACGGGCCCCAGTTCCAAAAGCCTACTGGCCAGCGCTTCCCCTTCCATAAGAGGGGGTGGGTGTGGCGTCCTTTGGGGTCTGACGTAGCGACAAGTGATCCTGGTGGGACTGGCGGCACATCTCGGTGGGACGATGACTCTCACGCCTGAATGACGGCAGCCTCTCATGGCGCCACCTCTCGCGTCTACGATGAACGACACCAAGAAACTATTGTAGAGAGAAAAAACAGGTTAGTTGTTAATCTTTTGGGTCCATAGGACTGATTGCTGATATAATACCTTTCATCTTTGTTTCGACATGATGATGACTTGAGATAATACCACATTAAACATTCCAATGCAATTCAATAGTGTCATTGTTTGGAAATTAGTTATTTTTTTTATACTAGCACATCCACCAATGGTTATTAGTGATTTAATTGTCTGGGAGATACCAGGTGACCCATATTCAGGCTAAGAGGTGATGATATTTTACTTCCTGAAGATTATCAAGAAAGTCTTTTAAGTTATATGCTCTATAATGGAGTGATAGATCAAAATCTGTTTTTTTCAATAGAAGACCCTGTATATTATAAGTTGTTTAATGCAAGGTTTCAAGAAACATCATATTTAACCAATGGGAATTTTTGTGTACCGGATTAAAAAGAATATCATCCTATTATAAGAACCATATCTACATCTTTCATGGTATTATAGGAGGAAACCTATTGAATGCATTAAATCACATGCAAGTTGGTGAAATGGTAGTGGCAGTTCAAAATAATGATGGCACTTTTTCGATCACGAAAATTGTGATTTCCATAATACTGGCCACTTGCTTCAGTTCTTTTGCCTTTATAACGCAAGATAATGCCCGCCGTCAAATCTTCATTTTTATACAACCCCAATAAGACATTGCCTGTTACATTGAACATGGTACACCCGGTATATTCGGTGCTGGAATATGCTTGAAATTCCACAATAATGTTTTATTAACACTTTCTATTGAAACAAAGGGGAGAGTGTTTTTAATGTAATTCCGAGAAAGCCACCATCCGTCTACAGGTGTTTCATGGTTTCCAAATCATCAACACGGCTACATGGTCTTCCCCGAAATCAGATTGAAACACTCGGAGAATTAGTACCTTCCGGCAAAACTAGAAATATTGGGGAAGCAGCAATGAAAAAGTAAACTTTTAAGGTTTATCCAAGCTTTCGGAAATGTTTATTTCCATCATCAGGGAAACTACAATAGATGAAAAACCAATAGTAATATATATTCAAGTACGAAACATTATGCTACTTACATGCTTTGTTGATGTTGGTTTCAATGATGTTAAACATATTCATCTAACATAGTAATACAAAAGAAGAAAGTAAATCAAAGAACAAAACGAAGTTCAAAGTTGATAAAAAACGCATTAAAATTGTTTAAAATTATATAAATATCACTGTCTACTCCATGTGGCGTGATTAGTGAAACTGACAGGCTAGGAATAATTCCTGCAATTTTATTTAAACCAACGACACCTGACGGGTGTCACATGGAAATTATTACAGTGGTACCAACTGTTATTTGATATTGCATTGTTGCCACGATTTGAATTGATATCTAAAGACAATAAATAAAAGTAGATCTCACCCAAATGGTTCTACTTTTAATTAATGGAAAGGGGGGAGTTGTATGCACTTTTAGATTTGGTTTCAATAAATATATAATATAAAATACGTATATTTATTAGTTGAGACGGGGAAGCCTTTGGGCTAGAGTGCATAAAAATCACAAGCTATTCTCGAACGTTTTTGATCATCAGGAGAATTCTTAAAAGTGAAAGGAATATAATTAGATGAAGAATAAAAATAAAAATGCATGTTCTCCGATAATCTAAGCGACATGTGATGAAAAATTCCACTCACTTGTCAGAATTTTACAGAAAGTAAAGTTTATAGAAGAACTGAATTTTGTGAAACATTATCATATATGATTAACTATATAATGTGTAAACTATTCTGAATACTTTTATTTATTGTCTTTAGATATCAATTCAAATCGTGACAACAATGCAATATCAAATAATAGTACCACCACCTGGTAACAACAGTTGGTACTAATCCAATAGTTGACACCACTGTAATAATTTCCAAGTGACACCCGTCAGGTTCGTTGCCTTAAATAAAATTGCAGGAATTATTCCTAACCTGTCAGTTTCACTAATCACGCCACATGGAGTGGACAGTGATAGTTATATAATTTTATACAATTTTAATGCGTTTTTTCTACATTTGAACTTTGTTTTATTCATTGATTTACTTTCTTCTTTTGTATTACTATGTTAGATGAATATGTTTAACATCGTTGAAACCAACCTCAACAAAGTTGTAAGTAGCATAATGTTTCGTACTTGAATATGTATTACTATTGGTTTTTCATCTATTGTAGTTTCCCTGATGATGGAAATAAACATTTCCGAAAGCTTGGATAAACCTTAAACAGTTTACTTTTTCATTGCTGCTTACCACAATATTCCTAGTTTTGTACCTAACAAGTCAGCAAAGACTTCCCTCCCACTTTATACAGGGTGTTATGTAATAAGTGTCCGATATTTTACAGGAAGACAGTTATTTATAAGGTGAAAAGTTCATATAAGCATGGGCCCGCAAGGCCTTCATTTTTTATATACAGGGTGTTATAAATTTATTTATTTTTTGGTTTTTCGTAAATATTTTTTAAAATAAAGTCGATATTTGGACGAAAATTGGTATTTGGGGATTTTTTAATATGAGGTCTACTACAGGTCTTTGTCTCTTTTGGGGAGTCACAACTTTGTCGTGCATGTATGTATCACATTTTCTAGAAAAAAAATCGATTCCTCTATCATTTTTAGGTGAAAAAGTATGCTTTTCAAAAGTTGCTACAAGCAGAGACGTTTTCGAGATATTTTGATTTAAATTCATAGATGCATCCAATCTTCTTCTCATTGATTCGCGAACTCTTTGAAAATAAAAGGCTCAAGTAGGCTAGTAAGTTTATTCCAATGTTTTTTTTGTGTTGTCATTTTTTTTCTAGAAAATTTGATACATACATGCACTACAAAGTTGTGACTCCCCAAAAGAGAAAAAGACCTGTAGGCGGCGCCCCCTACAATTAAGGGCCAAACTAAGATTAAATTTGAATTTCTCATGTTAAAAAATTCTCAAATACCAATTTTCGTCCAAATATCCACATTATTTTAAAAATTATTTACAAAAAACAAAAAAAATTTTAATACCTTGTATATCAAAAATGAAGGCCTTGCGGACCCATACTTATATGAACTTTTCACCTTATAAATAACTGGGAAATTGTCCTGTAAAATATCATTATTCATTCATTCATTATTACATAACACCCTGCATATCACAAATATTTTTGTCAATATTTCAACCTTTTTTGAAGTTTTTGTTCATTTCATTGATAAATAAATTGTAATTCTACTTCACATAATTTAATAATCTTGTATGATCAGAGAAAAATTTAATCGAAAAGATATTTAAACATAGATAAATATAACAAATATATGAGAGTGTCAGTTTAATTTCATCAAGCATTCTACATACACTATGTTACACTGTACACAAAACTTACTTCTTCCAACTTGGGGTGCTGTTGGCAATATAAACAGCAAACAAAAAACGTATGTTAATTTTTACAAGGTATGGTACAACTTCATATTCAAAAGCTACTGTAAAATCGGTCATTCCATGAAAATTGTTTTGTTGAAGCTGCAGAATAGACTGTCAAAAATGTGCTTTTAAGGACAAAGCATTTTTTTTTCAAAATAATGTAGAACTCGTCGAAATATATTTTCCAAAAAAAACGCCTTTGTAAAGGTTGCAGAATAACGAAAATGCAAAACCTACCGATTTTATACAAAATGTCAAACAATATCCCCGTTATATTGCAACTTTTATATAATTGATTTTTCACGAGTTCCACATCATAAATTTTTTTAAAACAGTCATACAGGGTTTCCCGAAACTATGTGCCAAATTTAAACGGAAGAATCCCTTTCCTAATATCTTTTTCTCAAATGTCGTTCTTTGCAGATGTACAGGGTGTTGAATATGAAAAATTGCATTTTTTATTCATAACGTCCACAGTTTTGAATTTTTTTCAATTATGTTTGAAGGAATGTTTTTGTTCAATTTTGAAAAAAAATATCACATTTTCAGTTGCCACCAGTAGCTTACAGGAAAAATTATTGATTTTTCGCATTTCTCATTCAGTATTGAGTAAAAAATTAATGCGGAAAAACCAACCGTTTTCAAGATAATTGCGCCTTTATGAAAACAAACAAACTAGTAATAAAAAACACATTGTTCGGCAAAAGTGAATTTTACAATCCTAATTACTGGTTCAAATTACAACTGGATATTCTACCAAAAAAACTGAATGACACTTTCACAAGCATTTTTTCACGAAGCTGCTTTCTTGCAGAGGTACAGGGTTTAAACGGAAAATTAAAAGGATTTTTCTCGTAACTATCATAGATTTCAAAAAATTCAATCAAATTTGCAGAAATGTTTTCCTCCAATTAATGCTCTATTTTGAAAAAAAAAACAGTTGCCGCAGAGGCGTGCAAGAAGTGTCATGCAAAATTGAATGAGGAATGCGAAAAATTTATAATTTTTCTGATTTCACCAGTGGCGTAAAAAAAAGAGAGAAAAGGGACCATGATACCCTTCTTGTACGCCACTGGTAGCAACTGAAAATGTGTTTTTTTTTTAAATAAAGCATTTATTGAACAAAAACATTCCTTCAAATGTAGTTGAAAAATTTTCAAAAAAGGGGAAGTTATGAATAAAAAAAGTCCTATTTAATTTTCGAAGGGAATCTTCCATTTCAATTTGGCACCATAGTTTCGGGACACCCTGTATATCAGAGCAAATTTTTTTTAAGAATGTGGTGAAGGTATCATGTCATCTCTTTACAATAAACTCCAACAAATAAAACCATAATCTATATACATATATCCACAAGTGCATGTTGCGTGTTACACCACCATAACAAATAAAATATGCAAAAACCCCAATTTTCGGATTGGGGAATCGAGGGTGGAAATTTCAAACGTGTTAATATCAGTGCGGCATTCAGTGCATATATCTCGGGTACTGAAACGGTACCACAAAACAAGTACCTTTCTCTGCACAGGCCTGTCCCGTGGCTTTTGGGGCCCAATTGATTCAACGCATAATCTAGTCTTGTCCAAGCTCCTCCGCAAAAGCTTAAATACATACACACTAACTACTTAGCATAGGTAGGTTTGGTAAAGGGTCCTAGAGACAGTTTTTTCATTCACATGGCAGGCAACAGAAAGAGAAATTGTTAAAGGAGAAAGGGCACTATTAAGACCATTCAAAAATTCATGAACCGATATTTCAATTCAATAGCACACCTTATATACAGTGTGTATCGGGAAGTAATGAAGGATACAAGGTGTGTCGGTTTTGACAACTTTGAAATGTAATCCCAGAGTATTATAGAATTTTTATAGGATGGTTGCTTAGGGTTATTGATTTAAAAACACTCATTTTAATTTGAGTTTAAAAATATTTAACTTCATAAATTACAATCCAAATGGTTTTTGGAGACGTATCAATTTATTCCTTTCTATTTTTCCCCAGGGAGGAAAAAATATTATTTATGCGTCCAGAATAAAAATAGGTGAATTTTGTACGATACAGTGTTGCTGAATTGAGAAACTGAAGGCATATAAAGTTATTTTACAATGTTTCTTAGTCGAACAAAACCCCAAGGTTTAAATTTTGTTGTATGAATCCACTGGTTTAAAGAAGGGAGTTTCGAAAGGTGTAATTAATTTATCTAAATCCAATTTAGTACCTAGCATTGTTGAAATAACAGTTTATAAAGACACAGTATTTGAAACTTGTTTTCACTTGATGTGGGTTCAAGTCACTATTATCAAGAAAAAAGTCCCAAGAGTGGTTTCGGATCCCACTCTAATAGGTAAGACCCCCGTTACTTTAACTCTTAGAAGTTTCCAGTAAAAGTTATGGAGGATTCGTAACGCAAGTAGGACAGTGGTTGAAAGACATTTTTGATACACAATAATCATTAGAAACTCCTTTCAAATTTAGTAGTTTTTAAAATTCATTGGAATCTTTAAAACAAGGATTTGAAACAGTTTTTTGAATTGGAGCAGAATTAATTTTTTGATCTCACAATTGCAAACTACCTGAATAAATTTATTAAAATACACTGATTTTAAAACCTTTGGGATTATTTATACCGAGTGTCCTCGAATAACTCTGAATAACTTGAAAGTCAAAATATTTTAGGAAACATTCTCGAACAGGTTCATTTTAATTTTCAAGGAGGGGCATAAAAAACAATTTCTATTATTATTATGGAGAATGCACCCTTTTACATAAAGTTTGAGTTTTCGGAAGAGAACAAGAGAACAAACGGTTTTAGAGACACTGTTAATACAAATTATATTTTTTAATATTCAAATGTGAAAATCCTTCATCCCTGTAGCCATTATTTATAATTTTAATTTAACGCTGAAAATGGGTCTCCGACCGACATTTTTAGGTTGCGCGCGCGGCGGCAAAAGCTAGTTCGACACATTAATTAATTTATTTAAGGTATTAATTTTTTTTTTATTTAAAAAATTATGGTGTATTCTGAACACTATAAATAATTTATTTCCGTTGGAAATTTTACTTAAAGTTAATTTTTCAACAAGTTAAATGATTGTTAACTAACAAAATTTAATTAAAAATTGTTATTAGGAAAAAAAATTTTTTTCAAAAGTAATATTTGTAATATAATGAAATTGTAAAAAAAAATTTTCAAAAATATTGAAATAATCAATTTGTTTATAAAAAATTTATCAACAAATTGCGGGAAATTTTTTTTTGCAAATCAATTTATATCTTGTATTAATAAAAAAACGATATGATGAAGAAAAAAAATTTTTTTCAACATTACTTGGATTTTTTAGTTTTTGTTCAAGTACAAAAATTATTATAAACAAAGTATGAATATTTTTTTTTTAAAAAGGCTCTACGAAGCGAAATTTTTTTACGGCAATTATTAAAAAAAATATTTTTATTTACAATTAAGACAGAAGTTCGAAAAAATTTTGTTAGTTAACAATCGTTTAACTTGTTGAAAAATTAACTTTAAGTAAAATTAATGAATTATTTATAGTGTTCATAATACAACATAATTTTTTCAAATTAAAAAATATATATTTAATACCTTAAATAAATTAATTAATGTGTCGTACTCGCTTTTGACGCCGCGCGCGCAACCTAAAAATGTCGCTCGGAGACCCACTTTCAGCGTTGAATTAAAATTATACATAATGGAGATAGAGTTCCGGGAGCTGGGAGTTTTTTATTGGAAATTTCCTCCTGTTTCAGAACCTTTTTTTGAAATTTCTTAAATATTAATAGTTTATGAAATATTGGCAAAAAACGAAATGCCATTTTGTTTCATCTTCAGAGATTTTTTTAATTTTCTGATTCAGATAGCAGTAGTTCGATCTTGCAATTCTTGTTTTTCAGAGATATCCCTGTAGTGATAGAAGAAACGGATTAATAAAATATGTGTTATTATTATTATAACTATATAGAAATAGACCTGTTCAAATTCATGTTGTTTCATTTCATTGTAGGGAAGGGGAGCGCAGTCTGCGGAAATCAAATGTTTTTTTCTGAGTGGAACCTGCAATTCCAATCCAGAAATACTCTGCAGAAAACAATCACGTATTGCACTAGTACATCATTTTTGAAATGAAGTTTTGTTTCTTGGAGAGTTCATATTATTGATGTAAAAGTGCCATTCAAGATTTTATATTTGAGGATACTCATGTGGAGAAACAATTGTATTTTTCTTTATTTTCTTAATTTCTGAAATTTCAGGTAATGGTTATTTTGTTCTGAAAACCCTTCAGGATATTTAGGGAATATTACTATCATTTTCCTGAATTACTTTGAATATTCTCGGAATATTCATAGAATAGTTCATGGAATATTGTAGGTATATTCTGGATGTACAAGGAACATTCCCAGAGGATATTCCAGGAGTATTCTTTCTGGAATATTCTGGATATTCCGCGAATATTCCTCTTGGAATATTCAAGGAATATCTAAAAAAATTCCCCACCAGCACATTCTAGGATTATTCCAAAAAATATATGTACCTATATCCCTGGCACATTCAAGAATATTCCAATATCCCACAAATAATATTCTATGAATATTCATGGAATATCCAGTGCTGTCTGGGATCAACATACTCAATTATTTCAACAGTTTGTTCCATTTTTGGCTATTTTGTCAATATAGTAAAATCCTTAGGTGAGGTAGAAAGCAAACCAAATTCTATTTGTCAAGTCTATTTACAACAATTATCTAGAACGGTAAATAATGTTGCCAATGTTTAAACATAGATTAGAAAACAATAATTTGCTATCAGTAATTTCTCCACAAAAAAAATAATCGCTTTGTTTTCATGTTAGAACCAAAAAGCTGATATGAAAAGCCGACCCAATTTTTATTGTGAATCACTGTTTAGGGGCAAAGCACACGGTTTCAACTCAACATAAATAAAAAAAGGCTGTTGAAATTGAAATCAAAACTTACCCAGCTGTGATTGGTTGGCGATTGATATCCACATTATCAGGAGCTGAATATGCATTAGTTGCATAGTATTCTTTCACGTGTTGGGGAGTTATGATGAGTTCATTACTGATGTTAGATGGTGCTGAAAGAAATGATAATCTCTTTCAAAAACTTTGAAAAATATATACATACCATATTTCAGTGAATATGATAAAAAAAGTAGTAAGATCTTTGCTAAAGAAAAAAAATATATCAACAAAACTATCAATTTTACCTGACCCTGTATCTGATTAATTTGAAATTTATTTTTCAACAGTCTTCATGCAATACGTAAATATTCCTCTCATTTAGATATACAATGTGTTCACAAAGTAGAGGAATCTTTTTTTAGATTTGGAACTAGTAAAAATAGGTGATTTTACCAAACAAAGATCATCTTTATAAATAACGAAGAAATCATTGAATGGACGTTTTAGAAAATTTAAGAACTATCCTGACCACCCCTTGTTTTGAATGAATCAATTTACTGCACTCACTAATTTTAAGACTGTAGTGGATTCATTTACCCTGACATGTTTTTCTCAGTTGTTGCCTTAGTTCTGTGCATTTTTTGTTGAAGAGAGCAATTCATCACCCTGTATTTTATCTCTTGTTATTATTTACATAAATGTCATGTTCGAATGTTATTTTTACTTGTCAGTAATATATAGTTATTGTCAGCATTTTCTTCTGGAAATATCGATATTATTCACTGCAATTCTGCTAATTCTATCATTTTTCAACAATGGTACACTGTAATGACACATATTAGACCATAATAGGTCCAATTTTACCAGAAAGTTTTGTATCTCCTTTATTCTACCACTTTTATATAGTTTTTTCATAATAACACCATAATACAAACTAATCAATAAAAAATCTTTTTAAAGACAAGCTTTTATTCAAATGCACTAAAAAGTAAAAAATAATTGCTTTAGATGTTAGATGTGTGACGTAGGTTTTTCCTGGAGCATTCCTGGAGCTGCCATCTTCAATTTATGAATTTTGACAAAAAAATCAATAATCTTCGACTAAATTCATAATCTTCGACCCCAAAAACCCCGACATACAAATTTTGAATAGAAATGGTCCATAATCACAAAACTCGTCACCTATCTTGGAGCCACCATCTTGAATTCATGAATTTTGACAATTAATTCATAATCTCCGACCCCAAAAACCCCCACATACCAATTTTGAATAGAATCGAACCATAATCACAAAACTCGTCCTCCATCTTGAATTTATGAATTTTGACAAAAAAATCATAATCTCCGACCCCGAAAACCTCCACATACCAATTTTGAATAGAATCAGACCATAATTATAGAGATCGTCCGCCATCTTGGATCCGCCATTTCAATTTTATGAATTTTGACAAAAAATCCATAATCTTCGACCCCAAAAATCCCCACATACCAATTTTGAATCGAATCGGACCATAATTACAAAACTCGTCCGCCATATTGAATTTATGAATTTTGACAGAAAAATCATAATCTCCGACCCCGAAAACTTCCACATAACAATTTTGAATAGAATCAGACCATAATTATAGAGATCGTCCGCCATCTTGGATCCGCCATTTTGATTTTATGAATTTTGACAAAAAATTCATAATCTTTGACCCCAAAAATCCCCACATACCAATTTTGAATCGAATCGGACTATAATTACAAAACTCGTTAGCCATATTGGGGCCGCCATAATGAATTTGTGAATTTTGACAAAAAAATCATAATCTCCGACCCCGAAAATCTCCACATACCAATTTTGAATAGAATCAGACCATAATTATAGAGATCGTCCGCCATCTTGGATCCGCCATTTTGATTTTTATGAATTTTCACAAAAAATTCATAATCTGCGACCCCAAAAATCCCCACATACCAATTTTGAATCGAATCGGACCATAAACACAAATCTCGTCCGCCATCTTGGAGCCGCCATTGTATTTTTTCTCTAAAAAAAATTCCATAATGCATTGTCACGGGAACTATGAACACCTGCCAATTTTCACGTTAATCGGATAACTGGAAGTAGTTCAAGTTCAACTTGTATGATTTGATTACACACATCGGGACAGGTGAAAGTAAATAAAAGCTTGTAAATAAGAATTTGAAATACGTTATGAGAAAAATATTCTTACGAAAACGAATACACTTAGGCACTGCATGTTTGTTTCGCGACGGCAAGATTCCGGAAAGTTCATAGAATTCGAAATCTCTGATTCAAAGAATCTCGAGATGATTCGAGAACAGGTCGCCGATTTTTCCAGTGAATTGTACTAGACTAATGACAATGCAGCATACGGGAGCATAGAGTTAGATCATTGAGGAAAATGAGTTGATTCAGATTAGAAGCAAGTTAGAACAGAGTACAGTGAAGTGCACAGAATATTTAGCAGTCAATTTTTTATTCAACATTTTAATAGCCACGAATGCCAGATTCGTAACAATATTCCAACTACTCTTCTTATGTTTTTGCTATAGGAAAACTTTTCGAAACTTGCAACAATTGGCATTGTGAAACAAAACACAACTATTTAATATTTTCAAACACTTTACATATGGCTTTGATTATAATCTGTGTGGTCATAAATTAACTGACTAAACATTAATTTACACATATTGTTCATGTATTTCATGGACTTGTCAAAACATCAAAGTAAATCGTACAAACATACCGATGGAATTCCTGTTGTATTCACTCTTTTCATCACTGGTCACATCGAGCCGCATCGAATCATCTGCCAGGGATTTCATATCGTCTACCGTCATGTACTTGTACTGCTGTTGATCACCCAGAAGAGGATCTTCACCTGAGCAGAAAGAAATGGAATCAACACCCAATTATTCCACAGAGCAATCCTTATGTAAGTTTGAGACAAAATACTTCGTTATTGATAACAGGTCACAATCCTGATAAGATATTAATGAACACCATCGACTGATAAAAATACTCCAATAATTATATATCAATGTAAATAAACAGAGTGATAAGGAGTTAATACAGAAAATTCGTTTGTATACTTGCATCAACAACGGTATAAATATTTTATAGGGAATGTGCAATGAAGAAAATATGCGTGCATAATCAAAGTATGTACATTTTCACACTTTTTTCAATATCAGGTTAGATATCGAAAGAATCCTGAAAAAAACACATATTTTTATGCAATTAAACACGAGGAACAAAGGAAGTAAAATCTTTTGGTACCGAAACCCGAGAATAAAATCAACACAACTCATTAGAACATCTAACATGTTCCATACACTTGCTGCAACTCTCTTTTTAGAACTTGAAAAGGTAACATGATCACCATGAGTTCATTTGATCTTGTTTTGTTCCTTATTCTTCAGACTGGTTTGTTTATAAGATATAAATAAGCTTATTTCCGACATCTAGGTAAATATACACAAACCGAAAGATTTATTGTTCAAGATAATAATAAAAAATATGTTTTTTCCATACCCAACCAAAATTCTCGTTGGTTTATTAGACTTTAAACATTTGATGAGGATGATTGATACTTTCTGATTTCACTGAGCATCTGAGAAAGAGTCGACAATATAAATGTTGAAAAGGGAAACATTCTCAATTGAATATGAAAATATTTTTCTGTGAATTGAAAAACCCACGATAAAAATTAAGTTATTGTTTGTGAATATCTATCAGAAAACAACTACTTCCCCGGCTAAAGCCACGCTGGACATTGAACTACATCTGATAGATATTGAAAAAGGCCAATCAAAAGAACAAATCTGAAAGTGAACATTTTCATTTTCTCTGACTATTTATTCGATTTTCAATTCACAAAAAAATATTTCTCTTCAATATCCAATTGAGAATGTTTCCCTTTTCAACATGAATACCCCACAAGAGGTTATCTTGAACGATGGAAGATAGTGACTAAAGTTTATCTTTCAGTCGCAGATGATTCCACATCTGATCTTATGAACATCCTGTTTATATTTTCAAACAAATCAATCTATCATACCCCATGAATGTCAAAAAACACTAATTTCAAAGTGTCACTCCAAAAGAAATGTTTTCAACATTTTTCCATCTTTGCAAAGTGAGAAAATGTCTTTCCCATTTCTTCCAGTCTTCCTGATGATTGTGGAAGCGTGAAATAGATTTTCGTCAACAAAAATGTATTGAAGACCTAGTGAATGCGATGAGTCTCTTGCATCAATGTTACAAATGATTTCTGGTGAGTACTCTCTTTTGGAAAACATTGTTATTTGCCTCATTCATCTATATGAGTTCCTAATTAAGACTGTAATAGAAAATCAAATAACTATCTGAATGAAAATGAAAATTTTCACTTTCACATTTTTTCTTTCGAGTTAGGGTCAATATCTATCAGATGTTGTTCAATGTTCAGAGTGGTTTTAGCCGGGGAAGTAGTTGTTTTCTGTTAGATATTCACAAATAATAACTTCATTTTTATCGTGGATTTTTAAATTTACACAAAAATATTTCTATTCAATTGAGAATGTTTCCCTTTTCAACATGAATACCCCACAAGAGGTTATCTTGAACGATGGAAGACAGTGACTGAAGTTTATCTTTCAGTTGTAGTTATTCCAAATCTGATCTTATGAAATCCTGTTCATATTTTCAAACAAATCAATCGACAATATAAACATTGATTTACCCACAGTTTAATGAAAAAACATCAGTATCATTTATTCCTTGATGTAAAAACCCCTCAATTAATATTCTTGTGTGGCCCTTTGGAAGTCATTTTTATTTTTCCTTGGTATTTTTACATATAATTTATACTATTTTGTGAAAAGACCTTTTTTATGGCCGACAGCATTTGTTATAAGAACATACGAGTTTTTGATAATAATTCATCTTAAAAATTAAAATACCAGAGTTGTCAGAAAGAAAAAAGTAAGCTTTGTAAGTCATAGCGTGAATTTGATTTAAAAAAATCCCACTTCTTGTTGGAGTATCTAAAAAATTTAGGTAGGACTAAAATATTCAATAATGTTATGAATTTGAAGCTTGTTATGAATGTGAAGCTTGTGAATATTGATCTAATTATTGTCCGTTTATTTTCACAATAATTCATTACGATAATTAAATAAATCAATCACAATTCACTGTCCAAAATACAGCTTGTGACACGTTAAAACTGTACTATACTCCAACTGATAAAACAACTAACTGCTTCTGCTATTTCTCTTGGAACATCACATTTTTTTCACTTTTTCCATAGCCTTTTTTTATATTGTTTTCCAGGTTCGCAACTCCTCTGTTGAGGTATAAAGGCGGTACCAAAAGAAACCAAAACAAACAACTTATCCCACTAATAATATCCCAAATAAAATAAAACTACTCTCTACATTACGTTACAATCTAACTACTCTCTACACAACATTAACAAAGGTTAGAGGAACAAGCTAAAAGAAGCTACCTACTGAGGTGGGTATTAGACAGGATGTTACGATAAAAACGACATACAGATACGGGACTTACGTGTATAGGTCATGTGTCCCTGGTAGAAGGGTAGATAGATGTGCTGTGCATGCGTCGGTCGACCATAAGAGACTGGGGGTTCGTCCACTCCGCCTGCATGCAACCAACCACCACCCTTAGCGGCACGCACGCCATTTTTTTTCACTTTGTGATATCACTCATGCTAGGTTTTTATGTGAAGTAACTTGAGGGTGTTTGAAAACACAGAATGTAATTTTTTCAGAAAATAATAGTCTACGATCTCTTATGTTTTTTATTGGGAAAGTATGAATTTTTTGAAAAAAAACGAATACTTTTTTCCAAATATTTTAATTCTCTATTGAAAATTCATTTGTGATTTTTGGTAATTCTGAAGATATAAAAAAATGGCCGCCAAACGAATATGGGTGATCCCATACATGCCCTACATTTTTAAAAATTATTTTCTATTATCTTTCCCTCATTATGATTTTTTTTTGTTTATTTTTTTGAATAGGTGTGTAAGCAAACAAAAGTGGATTATCAGTCTATATTTCATGCAGTAAGTCGTTTTCAGTTTTGAAAAAGATTCCATAATTAGCAGTGCCGGATTTATACTCACGCTATACATATAAAGAAACAAATTTTATTTACTTCACAAACTTAAACCTAACAAATTTTTTTTTTATATATAAATACTTTTCTTAATTTTTTTCTACAGCAGATTCGCCTGAGCCAATCAAAACGGACCGCAAGCCAATGATAATGCTTGGAAGTGTGTCGATATGTTGAGAGGCCAAAAAAACTAATCAATCACGATGTTTCAAGAGGTCTGAATAAATAAAAGCCAGTAGCGTCTCTGATCTGGGATCGAAATAGGTTTTAAAATATTTTATAGTTCTGTTGTGTTTTGTTGGAAAATATGGCTTTTTTTTAGACCATAGCAAAATGAAATTATGATGATCCGATTGCCTATTAATACACACTTCCTTGCTTATAGCATTTTTTTATGCTGCTCAAAGGATACCGCTTCAAAACTGCAAAACTTTTTTTTTATGCTTCTGCAATTGTAATGGTTTAACTTATACTTCTACATAGCAAAAAGTATCAATTATTTTATATTTGTGCAAAAACACCAATAATTAAGGTGGCTTGCGGCAAAAAAAAAGTGCTTTTGATGTGGCGGTTGTCGCGGTCACGATTTGCGCGTTTACTTGAAGATTGCTGCTTGCTTTTTCTTTGCCGCTTCTTAAAGTTTACCGCCGGGGGCTAACAGTCCTATAGCCTCTCCCTAAATCCGGCACTGATTATTACGATTCTACTTATTCATTTAAAATAATTGTTTAAACCTTGGAAAAAGGTTGTAGCAATTTCAATGGTATACAAAGAAATGTTTGTGCAATTATCCCAAAAAAATTAATACTTTGAAAAATGTTGGCAAATTCACTGGATATAATGTTATTTGATGAACATTTCCTATAACCCAAAGTAAAAATCGCGGACAGTAATTTTCCAATTTATCTGCAAGAAATGAGACTATGGAAAATTCGATCACAAAAATCCCGGTGCTTTAATCTCATCAATTTTTACACCAATCGATTGGATATTTCATTTTCTATAAACTAGTGTAAAAAATCGCAATGGGTAATTTTTTGTTTTCCTAGAAATAAATCGATTATGGAAAATTCGAAGGTTTTCAAATTGCCGGTGTTTGAATCGCATAAATTTACACCCAATCGTTTATTTTTTATAACCCGCTGTAAAAATCGCGAGGGTAATTTTCTCGTTTTCCTGCAAAAAAATCGAATACGGAAAATTCGACGGTTTGCAACGGTTTTTTTTGAGTGATCACAAAAATATTTCCGGTGCTAGAATCTCATAAATTTTCACCTAATTGATTGAAAATTTAATTTTCTATAACCCGCTGTAAAAATCAAGTGGGGTAATTTTATCTTTTTTCTGCAAAAAAATCGAATATGGAAAATTCTACGGTTTGCAATGTTTTTTTTTGTTATCGCAAAAATATTTCTGGTGCTTGAATTTTCCCAACGATTTACATTTTATTTCCTATAACCCGCTGTGAAAATCGCAAGGGGTAATGTTCTCGTTTTTCTGTAAAAAAAAACGAATATGGAAAATTCGACGGTTCAAACGGTGATAAAATATTTCCGGTGCCTTGAATCTCATAAATTTTCACCCAATCGATTGAAAATTTTATTTTCTATAACTTGCTGTAAAAATCGCAAGGAGTAATTTTCTCGTTTTCTTGCAAAAAATTGAATATAGAAATGTTTACGGTTTGCTAACGTTTTTTCTAAGTTATAACAAAAATAGTTCCGGTGTTTGAATCTCACAAATTTTCACCTAATCGATTGAAACTTAAATTTTCTATAACTTTCTGTAAAAATCAAGAGGCATAATTTTCTCGTTTTCTTGCAAAAAAACGAATATGGAAAAGTCTACGGTTTGCGACATTTTTTTTTTGAGTTATCACAAAAATATTTCCGGTGCTTGAATCTCATACATTTTCACACCAATCGATTGGAGATTGTAGTTTCTATACCCTCTGTAAAAATCGCGTGGGGTAATTTTCTGTTTTCCTGAAAAAAATTTGAATATGGAAAATTTACTTTGAAACAGTTTTTTTTTGGTGGCTTGCAAATATTTCCGGTGCTTGAACCTCACAAATTTTCACACCAATAGATTGAAGAAAATTTCATTTTCTATAAGAAGCGCAAAAAGTTATTTTTTCGTTTTCCTGTAAAAAAAATCTAATATGGAAAATTCGACGGTTTACACGGTTTTTTAAGGTGATAAAAGATTTCCGGTGCCTCGAATCTCATAAATTTTCACCCAATCGATTGATTTTTCCTATAACCCTCTGTAAAAATCGCAGGATAATTTTCTTTTTCCTGCAAAAAATCGAATAAAATTTGGTTTGCCGTTTTTTTTTTGTTATAACAAAAATAGTTCCGGTGTTTGAATCTCACAAATTTTCACCTAATCGATTTTCAATAACCCTCTGTAAAAGTCAAGAGGCATAATTTTCTCGTTTTCTTGCAAAAAAAAACGAATATGGGAAAGTCTACGGTTTGCAACAGTTTTTTTTTAGTTATCACAAAAATATTTCCGGTGTTTGAATCTCATAAATGTTCACACTAATCAATTGGAGATTTTATTTTCTATAACCTTCTGTAAAAATTGCGTGGGGTAATTTTCTCGTTTTTCTGAAAAAAATTCGAATATGGAAAATTCGACTCTGCAACAGTTTTTTTTTGGTGCCATGAAAATATTTCCGGTGCTTGAATCTCATAAATTTTCACACCAATAAAAAAATTATATGGAAAATTATCCTATCCCAACGTTTTTTCTTAGACTTACTTATAACTAAGAAAAATATTCGGTGCTTTAATCCCAGAAAATTTCTACCAAATCGATTAAAATTTTTATTTGTTATCACTCGGTAATTTTCTCGTTTTCCTGCAAAAAATCATATATGAAAAATTCGACCCGACGCCGACGTTTTTTTTTTACAAAAAAGAATATCCGGTTTTGAATCACATAAATTTTTATAACAATCGATTGGAAATGTTATTCATTCATCAACCCCGTGTGATAATCGCTTAGAGCAATTTTCTGGTTTTCCTGCAACTCAAATATGTAAAATTCGACTCTTGCAACAGTTTTTTGCAGTTATCACTAAAAAAATTTCCTTTAATCTCAGTAAAATTTTATTTTAGTCAAAATATATTTTGTAAAATGAAAATTATTTTTTGAGTTATCACTCTAAGAAACAATTCTGGTTGTTGAATATCACTTTTTTTAATAACCTGGTGGAAAATTCGCTATCGCTATCACTAAAAAAAATAGACTAAATTCAACTTAAAACATTAAAAAAATGGAATAAATAATCCATCTAGCCTAAAATCATTCAAGTTTGTGGTTATTTATAAAAACCTTGGAAACTGTGGGAGTAAAATCACAACAAAACAGTAACAATAACAAAACAGGAGTTTCTGGATATTGGATTACATCCAAGTTCCAACAACAATATTACTTTGAAAGATGGCCACCTATTGCAAATGCTTCCATTTGATATATGCACCTTTTAGCTTCTGAAAATATCCATTTCCACTATAATTAAATTTAGATCTGTTTTTTAATCATAACCACTTTATCAAAAACATGCAATACCATGATAATGTTCCAAACATCCTCAAGATAGTAAAAATTTCCCATAAAATTATTCCTAGAATGAGTGATGCATTATATAACCCCCACTATATTTTTTATTTATCCTGCTTGTTCAATTTGGAATACATAGAAAAATAAGGGAACCAAAACTACGTATTCTGATAATAGGACAAAATTAAACAAAACAATAGCAAATTTCAATGCTTTTTTTATACTTACAAGTAGGTAGATAGCACAGATCGATCTATTTCATTAATTGTTAGCAATTTGACGAAGTCATAGCTGTGCAACCGTGATTATTATGTTTTCATCTACCAATAAGTATTATATTCCAACATCCTGGGAGAATGACATCACCGAACTGATTAAAATAGTTGATAACACATCGTAAAACCGATACTATAAATAGAATCCGTTGCTACTATATTTAATGGAATTAATTTGTTACTAAATTGCAAATCAATAAAAATTGCAAATGAATTTCTGGAAAACGCACAAGTCAACAGATTTTCGATTCAGGTCTAATTCAAGGTTTGTGTACCACAGAGAACGAATCACCCAATTGTTTTTTTTTTAATTTTCAGTATTTATTAATCATTCATATCAACAAGAAAATAATTCAATTTTTCAGGAAATAATTATAGATAACTGTACACAATCAAATAATAGAAGAGATGACAAATTTTAAACTTTCATGTTTTGGCAGAAAAATAATTATAGAATAGTTGTGTTGTTCATAAATACATGAATCAAAAATCTGTATTAACTGATTAATGCAAAAAAAAGTTTTTGTTATATACATTTCTAAGGTCAAAACTGAAAATATTTATAAAAATAACACATTTTTCAGTAGCAAAAAATGCTTGAAATAAACCCACATCCTTTTTTAAATAACAAAGATTTGATTGAATCTCTCATTTAATGATTCGATTAAATTGAATAATTGAGAAAAAAATCAAATCCTAATGATTGTAAAACATAACTGTTAAGTATTCCCAGAAGTAGCAATTATCTTGATAGATGTTTCGATAATTTCCATTCCACACTGGGAAAAAACCATACTTACAACAAATATAAATATCTGATAATTTATCTCCACCATCTAGAGAATGACTGGTTCTTCGTGTTTTCATCTTGAACACAAATCCAAGTCAAAAGAGGCACACTCAGATACTTCCGAATTATCTTTCACTTCCTTTTTTTACTTCCAATTATTTATTTATGCTACCTCAAGCAACCCATACAGTTTATGATAGGGATATTCCCAAAATACATAAAATAAAATAACACAGTCATGAAGGATTGATATTGTTGGAAAGTGATAAGTAAAAAAAAAGGTCAAATATGGAAAAAACATGTTTAGTTTAGTTCATAGTTCATGTTATAATACATTTAAACATTATTCAATAGGGTGGACATGTTTTGGTATGTATTTAATATGGGATTCTATCCAAAATTTGTCACCTAGAGTTTTTTTGGGTGGAAGATTTTGATTTTTGGTCAAAATTCGGGAATTCTAAATTGGTATCTGTGGGTTTTTGAAACGCAGGTTATACATTTAGAATCCAAATTGAAGATTAGGAAATGGAGACTGAAGAAGTTTTGTTATTTATGTTACAATTCCACTTCAAAATAATTCATTTTTATATTTTCAACCCCTCTATAGGAAAAAATGGAACGTGTCGCTGTCTCTCTATCCATCACAGCAGTTTTTATCAGTGACTGTTTGACATGGAAAAAGAAAGCTCACCCACATATTTTTCAAAAAATATTCATATGAAAATTTTAGGAGAAAAGTTTGGTACAAGATTTTTTCCTTGTAGTATGTGATGTCGGGTATAGGAGGAGTAACTAACTGTAAACCCCCAAAAAACCAGAATAGTTGCTTTTACAAAAAAGAGAGTACCGAGAGGACTCAAGCCACCAGTTCTGAACGGGATATAACTTCCAATAGGAGAGTGCCGCACAAGTTGCCAACTTAAAAAAAAAACTCAAAAGTTCTGCTTTTCCAATGGCAATTATTTGACTTTGGTTGTATAGAAAATCTCCAATTTGATATACCAATCCAATTACTTTTGGTCATGAAGCGCTTATAAATTTCTAGTATCAAATATGTCATTCATAGATATTTTCTGTCTAAATATGTGAACAGTTGGTAGCACAAACAATATTCTGGGAAAAAATATTGACAGATGACAGTTGATAATGCACGAAATCACAAATTGGGACATCAGGCACCAACACTCGAGATATAGAGACAAAATTCCCTAATAATATAACTAAAAAATATAAACACTTTGGGACTAAAAATAAATGATCCAGCATATTCAATTTGTGATTCTCTACACAACCCATTACAATTGGAGAGGCAGAAGTTTTTTTGAAGTTGGCAACTTGTGCGGCACTCCCCTATTGCACAAGTGGCAAAATACTTAGGAGTCATCTTTGACAACAAGCTGACATGGAATCAACATCTACAAAAAATAATTAAAAAAAGCACGGTAGCCCTCAACCTATGCAGAAGAATGTGTGGAAAAAACTGGGGGCTACAACCGAAAATAATCATTTGGCTATATAGCAGGGCCATTAGATCCATGACAGCATACGGTTCGGTGACATGGTGGCCGAAGATTCAGCAGGCTGGGGCGATTCGAAGGCTAAGCGGCATCCAAAGGCAAGTCTGCCCGGCTGCCACGAGAGCTATGAGGACCACCCCAACAGCTGCCTCAGAAGTCGCAAGCAGATTGACCAGGGGGCAAGCGCCCAGAAGTAGACTGCACGGCAAAGTTTATAACGATCTATGCAAAGAGCATAATGGGGATGCCATCGGACGAGATGCTTTCCATGTATAGCTTCGAGAAAAACTTTAAAGCAGTCATGGCAAACAGAGAGGCATGGAAGGGAGGACCTCCAATTAATGCACAAATTGCCTGCTACATTGACGGCTCAAAAACCAAAGAAGGTGTAGGAGCAGGAATATATTTAGCCCAGCCAAAGACAGGAGTCTCACTGAGCTTAGGCAAATATGTTACGATATTCCAGGCAGAAATTGCAGCAGTACGTTACTGTGCAGAGGAGTTGCTAAGGCAAGAGTTTAAGGAAAATACCATTGCCAGATACTCTGACAGCCAAGCGGCTATTAAAGCAATCAGCTCCATGCAAGTTAACTACAAAATTGTCTGGGACTGCTTGGAAACCCTACAAAACATATAGGCAGTCAAAACAGACTATCTCTGGCTTGGGTGCCAGGCAACACTGGCTACAAGGGCAACGGAGAAGCCGATTAATTAGTCTGAGAAGGAGCACGATGTGTCCCAATTGGCCCAGTATCTTTTTGTGGCACATCAAAAGCGCTGCGAACAACACAAAAAAGTACAAAAGTACTTGGTTGAAAGAGTAATCTCAAGAATTCATCAAGGAACCATCGCCAAAATTCATATGTACCTGCTAAGCCAGAATAGGAGATCAACCAGGATCATGGTTGGGCTCCTGACAGAGCACTGTAGACTCAACAAACACATGAATAACATCGGACTGGCAGACACAACCACATGTAGGTTCTGCCAGGAGGAGGAGGAAACCTCAGCGCACATACTGTGCTGCTGTGAAGGCCTTACAAAGTTTTAACCAATAGGGGAGGAAAAACCCCAACCCTCCAATATATGGAGGACTCAAAGTCTGGCCTATGGAGTCTAGTAACAAGGGCCTGCCTAGACAGGAAACTCCAACATAACATGAGAGCATACCCAATAGATCTGCCAAGGTCCCAGCGAAGTGGCTCCTAGCCCATAAGCCCCGTACAAATCTAATCTATCATCATCAGTAGGTAAACTACAGTGAATATATTGTATAGAAGTATAATGTTGAGACCTATCGTAAGTTTCGGATTGAAAGGGGTTCTCATGAATCTTTTGCTTTCTGTCGTTTTTCTCAGAGTCGTGGTTTCATTCTCTAAACGTGTGAACCACTTTTTTCTGAATTCAATAATGTCTGGTGTATATCCAATGATTTTCGCTATTTCCTTGATCTTTATTATTTCATTTTTAAAACGAACAGCATTCAACGGAAACTTTATGGCTCTGTGTATAAGAAATTGGAAACTAGCCATTTTGTGATGAATGTGGTGCTTTGAATCGGCTGGAATGAACCTTTCAAGTACTATACTCCGGGATGTAAATCTCCAAGCAGTTTATGGCAATCGAAATAACTTGCAAACGTTATTAGGAAACCCGAAGGTCAAAACTGACATGTTGGATAAGTCGGGAATTTATGAAATTAGCTGTCAAAATTGTGACAAAGTCAGACAAAACATTCGATTTTAAAAAGGTTCCACGAATATGTGGCCCATGCTACCTACAGAAGGAAGAATGAGATTGCCTGGAGGGTATAGTTATCCACAAAATCTATAATAACAATCTACTTAATGAAAATAAAGTGCTGATGTATTCCACATTGTTTGCTTTAATCCCCATAGACCAATCAAGATCCAATTAGCGATTTGAGGAACAGTAATTAGTACAAAATAACACAATTAGAAATACCCGGTATATATTGCAACATTAACAATTTATTTATTAAAAAGACATTTTTTAAATTTATACGCATCAATTTCTTAAAGAAAAAAATGTATTACCTGAAATGAAGAAAAATGTCATCAAAATTCACATACTCTCCATGAAAACCAATTTCAATAGATGAAATGAGACTTTCCTCGACATTTAAAGGGTTATTTCTTTGAAAGTATTTGAGAGTGCCATGTTTGACTTTAGATACATATTCAGTATAGTCTCCAGGTGGTGGAGTCAAACTAAAGTTTATTTACCCAGTTTTCAGGTATTCAGACCTGCGTTGGTTCCATAAAAAAAATATTAAAATTAGTTCCAATTGAGAGTGCTTATTTAGTGCGCCTTGAAACTGCGTAAAACAAAATCTAAACGAAAACCAAACAGAGTTATTGGGGTACTTGTTAAAAATTTACCTAGAAGCAACACAGACAACGATACAACTCCCCACTAAATAAAAGTAATGCAAAGAGAATATACGAACCTCCTTCGTCCTCCGAATCGGACATGAAAGTTTCCTGCATGGCTTCGGGGGCGACGACTTTGTACTTTTCTTCTATGTTCACCGTGGTGGTGGTCGTTATGTTGGTTTCTGTGACGACTTTCAGTTCTTCGACAACGCTGATGTAGCCGAGTTTGTTGGCGATGCCCAAGGCAGTTTGACCATTCTGAAAATTTCTCATAGTATGAGCGTTTGTGGAAGTTTATCCAAAGTTTACAGAAAAACTACAGCAATTACTCTAGGCCCTACGATTTTTGTCCAATATTCCTTTCCCAAACAACTTTCCAACAACCATCTACCATCAGAGAGTAGCTCAAATAAAGCTAACTTGTTTCACTATCTCTGACAGTTGATAGTCCATAAAAAAAATCGCATTTATTTAACCAAAACACCACACACACCCGAAATCACGTGTTTATCGAACGTAAAACTGCCGTTGTTCAAAATTTCTTTATTTTTTCACATTGTAAATAACTCACATAAGTTCTACTACCTTGGTGATTTTTATTTTTTCGATGTTGCTGTGATTTTTTCAAAATATGCGAATTAAAAAAACTGTGGGGTTGCAAATGGTTTTTGATCATTGTTGAGTGCTTTATATACCAGTATGTATATAACGAGGTTCGTTTGTTTTTATTCGTGTATAAAATTGACGTTATTACAGAGGCACAGTTTGAATATGAGATGAGAATATTAATAAGGATACTTGACTCTCTTTTTACATTTCTCAAATAATCAGTTCAAAATTTTTTTACAATTGCCGTGGTTTCTTTTCTTATATTCTTATCCTAAAAGTTATAAAAATGATTTTATTTCCTTAGCTGTTGAAGGTATTGGAAAATTCTGTATAGCTTTTATTTTCTTTGGATTGGATTTCATTCCTTCTGGTGTTATTATGTGTCCTAAAAAATTCTACATTCTTGTGTGGAAATTCAGATTTATCTAATTGAAATATTAATTTAGATTCTCCTAATCTTCTTGATTGGGATTTAAAACATGTTCCTGTAAGGATGTAGAAAATATAATTATGTCGTCAATGTATACAAGACACATTTTATTTTGTTATCCTTTTAGTACATAATACATTACTCTTTGCAAAGTAGCTGGAGCATTTTTTAATCCAAGGGGCATTCTGAGGATTCACAATGTCCATTTTCAACATTGAAAGCTGTTTTTGTATAGAGTTTGGATTCATTTCAATTTGATGAAATCCAGATGCCAAATCTAATGTAGTAAAAGTAATTACATTTGCCAAATTTATCAAGTATACGTCAATGTTGGGGATTGGCTACCCATCAATTGTTTTTTCGTTACGTTTACGATAATCTACAACAATTCTCCATCATCTTTTTTCTGAAGCATCCATTTTTTTTAACTATCCATATGGGTGAACTCTATAGGGATATATAGAAGCGTAAATTATTTCATCCTCCAACATTTTGTTGATTTGTTTAGTAACTTCTTCTTTGTGGCAATGGGGAAATCTATAAGATTTTGTATGAATTGGGATTTCGTTTATTGTTTTAATTTCATGTTGTATTACATTTGTGAATTTTTTTCAATATCACTAAATTTGTTACATAATTGTAATATGGCTGTTTTTTTTTAGTTATTCATGTGTGTAGCTCGAATTTTATTAGCAATATCATTAGTTTTAATAAGGTCTTCCGAGAGCAGGTTATGATAGGCAAACAGTGGTTCCCAAAAATGGTTGTATTTGACTATTTTTATTTTTAACCACTGTGATTCGTTATAAAATGAAACCGTCTATATACTGGCTTCAGCTATTCTTTGATAGATGGAGATCAAGGAGTGTTCAGAAATGTGGTAAATCAGGCAGTAAAGAATATCAAATTCCACATTCTTGTGTGAGAATTCAGATTTATCTAATTGAATTGTTAATTTAGATTCTCCTAATTTTCTCGTTTGGGATTCAAAACATGTTCCTGTAAGGATGTAGAAAATATAATTATGTCGTCAATGTATACAAGACACATACATTACATTACTCTTTACAAAGTTGATAGAGCATTTTTTAATCCAAGGGGCATTCTGAGGATTCACAATGCCCATATACTCACGTTCGTAACCGCATTGGGATCGGCCTTATTCTTCAACAACAGACTGATGACGAGCACGTGTCCCTGCTGAGCGGCCTGATGCAAAGGCGTATAACCCGCCATGGTGGCGGGATTGACATCGGCCCCCTGTTCTATGAGCAGCCTCACCATGTTGACGTGCCCGTGATGGCAGGCGACGTGCAGGGGGGTGTAGCCCTGTTTGGTTTGTGCGTCTTTCTGGCCGCCCGACCTAAGGAGTAGTTGAGCCACGGGAACTCTGTCTTCTTGAGCGCATAGATGGAGGGGCGTGAGTCCGTTCTAACAAAATACGGAGATATGAGAAATCTACAGGCCGTGAAGGGGTTGTGTGAAGGGGTTATCTAACCAACCAGATTCATTAAGAGGCAAATGATAGGTTGTAGTGATTACAAAATACAATTTGATTGTTTCAGTTTCTAAAAATAAGTTTTTTCTTTGGGAATTTTGGAACAATATCTACAAAAGATATCCACTTACCTTGGCAGCTTGATTGGGGTTCGCTTGATGTTCCATCAATAGGGAAGACATATCAGAATGACCTTCTTGAGAACTGAGGTGTAGAGGTGTGAAACCAGCCTTAGACTCGGCATTCGCTTGAGCACCATATTCCAAAAGAGTTGTAGCAATGTCCATCTGAAAAAGTCGCAACATTTTGTTGTAGAATTTCCAAAGGATGGCCGAGAGAAAAATCATCATGCTTTTCTTCTATAACGATTGTGAATCTTTGACCTACACGACATCTACTGGCCAAACTACCCACCTGATTCTTCCTAGCAGCTATATGCAACGGAGTGTGTCCGTTTTTGGCAGTGGCGTGAGGCGAAGCCCCTTTGTCCAACAACAAAAGAGCGACGGGTTGGTGGTCGTAATGGGCGGCGACGTGCAAGGGAGTGACGCCGTTCTTGCCCTGGGCGTCGGCGGGAGCGTCCCTTTGCAGCAGAAGCCTCGCGACATTGAGATGACCGTACTTCGAGGCTAGGTGGAGCGGGGTGAAGCCTTTCTTTGTGGTGGCCGTCAGGTCAGCGCCGTTGTCGAGGAGAACGGAAGCTACCTGAAATCGGAAGAAAACATTCGTAGTTTGAGAATTGCTTTCCTCGGGTTTCTGTCCGTGTGGTATATTGGTCCTCACATGATCCAATTTCCCGGCGTTTTGGCAAAATCACATTCACCATCCTCAGGTGATTGAAACTCGACCCAAACGCCGTGAAATCGTACCTTTTGAGGGTTCCCTCCGTGTAGCCTGTCTGTTCTGAAAACGTCTAATTTCACGATACTTTGGCAATATCATATTTGCCATCCTCAGGAAATGTCTAGTTGATTGAAACTCGACCTGAAGATGGCAAATGCGATATTGTCGAAACGTCGTAAAATCGGATTTTCTGAGTACCAACAACTATGGGGCTGTGTAAAATTAAAGGCAATCCAAGGTATAGTTATTCTAATCCCAATTGGAACGGCAATAAAAATAAGAGCACTACGAGGAGTGTTCATATGCACTGCCTGGCAAATGGGAAATTTATATACCACCAGTGTTTTTACTTTCAAAGCGTTCCTGGTACATCATAAAAAAGTTCTGCCGTGTGTATCTACTTTCCCAGATTATTAGTGAAGGCGCTATCAAATATATTTGAGTAATAAAAGCTCGGCTAGCTGGATTGGACACATGTTATCTGTAGCCGCATGATTTCCCGAGTTCACAATATTCCTTAATCAGTGCCGTGTGTTGGTGAGGTTAGGAATTATCTATTGAAAATAATTTTATCAATATGGCTTTCTGGAGACCTTTCGAAACAAATAATCAAATTCAGTTAAGATAACATGTGTCTACTTTTACATGGGGTGTTCAATTGCTATGATTGTAAGAATAAGTAACTGAAAAAATACCATTGAAAAGTAATATACCGACGCCTATGTCAAGGCGGCATCTGCAAAGAGAATTCCTTCCCGAAACTTTTTATGTCGGTCCAATTGGGATTAGAAATACTATAATTCATTATTTTTTCGCATCAAAATATCCGATATGCTACTGAGTCAGTACTCAGTAGCATATCGGACCTTATGAGTCAGTGTTCATAATTTCGGGAATTGATCACGTTCACTATGACGGTTTTTAGAGAAACACTGTGATATGATTATTACATATGTTGCAGTGAATGAAGGTTTTACAGTGTTTTTTCATATGTTGTAATCCGACTAAAACCAAAAAGTCACTTTTAACCCCACCAACTCGACCATAGACGATGCATTTCTATGAAACAATAAGTTTTATTTTTATTTTTTAAACTAATTTTGGTGAAATTAAACAACTGGCTAATTTTCCATATGTTAGTGTAAATCAGATGAAAAAAAAACACATTCTGGAAAACTCCTATTAATTTACCAGAAATGAATGACAAAAAATGTAAATGAAAAAATGAATGAATGTAATAAAAACAATTTTAGTAAGATTTTTTTTTTATTAAAAAGATTATCTATTGTGAAGTAGAAATACTAACTAGAAAACCATTTCCATACATATTTCAGAGACCTTCAAACAAATTCAGTGATTTCAAATGGAAGACTGTCGCTCTCAACTTTGTATTAGAATAATTTTTGGGTCCTTGATATATCGGGGTATGCCACAAGGATCAGTATTAGGTCATATGTTGTTTATTCTCTATCCTTCTCAGGAATCGGTATTAGGTTATATATTAATCATGCCTCTTTTAATTACATGCGTTTCTATGAAAAGCCAAGGTATTTTTTTTCAGTTTTTCACTAATTTTGTTGGGAACGACCTACTCGCAAATTTTCCTCATGTTGTTGTAAATCACACTGTAGATCCTCCATCCTTATGTGGTAAAGACACAAAAAAGAAACAATTATTTACACATTCTGGATGTTTTTCTATCCATTCCTATCAATTAAATGGATAAAATGTAAAATGAGTAAATGTAACAAAACCAATTTCACTAAGATTTTGGTATTCTTCCCCTCCATTTATCGATTAAAAAAAAATATATGTGGAAGTGAGGATACCAATTAAAAAAACTTTTTCCATGCATATTTCAGATATTTCAAATGGAAGACTGTTGCTTTCAACTTTGTATTAGAATAATTTTTGGAAACTTCTTGGCATATCGGGGTGTGCCACAAAGATCAGTATTAGGTCCTATGTTGTTTATTCTCTATATTAATCATGCCACTTTTGCATTACATGCAGAGCATTGTCTATAAATTTGGTAACAGATGAAGCAAACATTTTCTGTTACATTTTTAAGGGTTTTTATAGATTAATGGCTCAACTGGAGGTCTCACTGTGTAAAAAATATCATCTATTAAATCTGTATTTAGATATGAGGTTTGACTCTATGTTAATAACTGTCTAAATAGTTTATATAACTGTGAAAAGGGAAATAAAGTTAATGTCATCTATCAGGAGCACATAATCTTTGTGGGAATGAATTTATTCTTATGAACATTGAATTCAAATTTGAGCAGAACCTCAAAATGGACGTTTCGAAGCACTCTATTCATAAAAACTTGCGAGATTCTTACCTCTTCTTGCCCCTCCTTGGCTGCTATGTGAAGCGGAGTGTAAAGATCCTTGGTGGTCGCCTGTGGCTGGGCACCATGTTGCAACAACAACATAACAATGTCAACATTTCCAAGCCTCGAAGCGACGTGCAAGGGGGTCTGTTCCTCTCTCGCTTTGGCATCGACAGCAGCACCGTTTCGGAGAAGTATCCTTATTATATCTGTCTGCGAACGAGAATACCAATCAATGTAAGCAAATATGGGTGTCGTTTCAGTCCCAGAAGCAGAATTTGACGAAAAAGGAACTCTTCGTCCATAATGACGAAAATTACTATTTCTGTTATTTCGTTAGTACAATAATACACACCGGGAAATATTTCAATCATTGATAATTAACTATGAATATTGATAATAGGGATAGTCTATGTGAAGCTAAAACAATTGAACAACGATTTTTAAAAACTGCTCAAAGTCGCGATTTTATTCGACAATTTTGAGATTATTCTTTAATTTTAGAGTTTAATTTTGTGTCTTTAAATTCAAGGTCGAAATATCAAATTTCTGGTCGAAATGTCAAATAAATAACCTAACCTCAAATATTTATGTCATGTGTGGTCATTCAAAAATTGCGCATGCGCCGTTTTTGATCACACGTATGAAAAAGGACAGACTGATTTTCTTGACTTCACTTTGTTGACATTGGGTCTCATGGAGTGTTATCAATATTGATAGTTAATAATAAATGTTTTGAATAACTCAGCCATAGATAATTACAATGAATGAATTATATTCAGAATCAAAACGAATGTACAACCAAAATCCACTATATCTACATAAAATTTCTGTTTTTGAAGTTTTCGTACTGCCTATTGAACTTGCTCCGCGCTATATAAAAAATCTAAAACAATATGCAGTTCTTACCTGATTTGCTCGAGCTGCCAAGTGCAAAGGCGTTTCACCTCTGATTGTCGGTATGTCCGGACTAGCATCGTGTTGAAGCAAATAAATAACAATGTTCATACATCCCATGAAGCTGGCTACGTGTAAAGGTGTCAAACCGCTTTCCGTTGTCGCACTGATACCTTGGAACAATAAGTTTCCATAGTACAAAACTTTGAAACTATCGATATCGAAAGTATTAAAGTTGGCCTTGATTGAGGTTGCCAGTAACGCACATACAAGAATAATTGACAATCGAAAAAGCGCAAAATTATACTAGTGATTTCATACTAAGGTTTACGCCACCTGGTGACTTCAAGTCAAGCATTGTTAAGTGCAGCAGCTGACTTTTATTACCTAATTTTAATGTCAACTCAGACAAAATATCAACTGCTCAAATCGAAATGATCAAGTGTCAGTATACTAAATATCAAATAACAACCATCCCTCGTCCAAGTGCCAACTGTAACCAAAAACCAAGACCAATTACGAGCATCTCGACACTTTCACTTACTCGCTCCGTGTTTCAAAAGTAGCTCGACCATTTTCAATCGATTCTTCTTACAAGCTATGTGCAGAGGTGTGAAACCGTTCAACGCCCTCGCATTAGGATCTGCCCCCCTGTCTAACAACAGTTTGGCAACCCTGACGTGTCCACAATGAGCAGCAACGTGAAGCGCGGTTAGATAGTCGACTGTCACCTCGTCGACTGGAGCACCATGGTAGAGTAGAATTCTAGCTGCGTCGACATGTTCGCCTTGCGCTGCCATATGTAAGGGCGCCAAACCATTCTGGAATTTACATGGAAAGGCAATCAGAAGCATTTTTTTCATACTACGTGCATTATAATATTCCAACGAAACAAACAGTTGGAAGAAAATGCCCCAAATACCATATAAATTCTTGTACAAGGATCAATACCCACTTTATTTCATTGTTTATTTTGCTAAGGAATTTTTGTGTGTACATGAACGATATAACTGGGCCCAGAATGGGTCCTTGTGGTGTTTCAATTGTCTCTAATACCCATATAAGTGTTCGAGGTTCTCTAATTTCTAGCAGAGGTGGAATGAAACTCACTTTCGTTTTGGCGTGCATAGGGGCCCCATTTTCCAATAACATGTCTACAACTTGGTCGTGCCCACTTCTCGCTGCACAGTGCAAGGGTGTCAATCCATCTCTAGTCTTTGCTTGAATGTCAGCACCTTTGGCAACCAGCAAGGTCACCATGTTTATCTTGCCCCATTTACTGGCGACATGGAGTGGGGTTATGTTGTGTTTCGCGGTGTAGTTAACGTCAGCACCTACCAATAAGTCATATTGGTGAAACAGAATGGCTTTGCTAACTGAGTACAGTCAGAGGGAAACGTTCATACCTTTTTCGTATAGTAGGGAAGCGACCTTATCGTTTCCGTAGTGAGCGGCTATATGCAGAGGAGTGAACCCGCTTTTCGAGGTGACGTCCGGGTTGTGTTCGTTTTGGAGGAGAAGAGTGGCGGCTTTGACGTCGTCTTTTTTGGCAGCTATGTGTAAGGCGGGTAGTCGGACTTTTCCTCGGGTGTCGTTTTCCAGAAGGACAGCTACTACTTTATCGTGACCCTGTTGCATCGCCACAGCAAGCGGTGTAAAGCCGTCCTAAATCAAAAGTTGTTTGTTTTTTTATTGAATTTTAGAAAAAAAAATATGAAAGAGCGTATATCTCGGCATTTAGAAATTTCAGTTGTCTCCCCAAAAATAAATCATGCCCCTCGTGAAGATAGATCGTATTATTTCATACAGTATTTGGGTGAAAGTGGAATGATTACAAAGTAACTAAGATAATCATCGGATGTTTAGGCTTTCTGAACTTAAATAAAAAGCCATTGTTTCATGGGCAAACCGTTTCGCGCGTACTTTGCTGATTTGGCAGCATGGATGGTCCACGTGGACCAGGCTGAATCTGCAAGACTTTAGATTTCTCACGCCAATAAAATTTAAATAGAATATAATTTTATTGGGTGCCGATAACAGCAGATTATTACAGAAATTACAATAATTGTTTGTGGTACAGGTAAAATTTACAGGGAATATTGTCCATTGAGAAATCACAGGTTATGGGGGGACAGCACAAAAAAAAAAAATAGAATATGTACCCGGTGCGACTTTAATTTAGCTGACTGAATAAAACCACGGAACCATGCCATATTCTAAAAACATTTCTTACTGTTCCCTAAACAAGAAGAAACAATAAAAATAAAATACAAGAAATATACAGAAAACAACATTGAAGAAACATCTAAGTAAATGTCATTTGATTTATTTCTTCCAATCGATAGGGCTCTGCAGTGACTAATAGTTTCTTAATTACTTTCTTGAATTTAAAAAAAGTTTTTATTTCCTTCATGTTGTTCGACAATAAATTATAAAATTCTGGGCACTTATAGAGACAGCCTTTTTCTATGAGAAAGGTTGTATGGGGAGGGTAACAAAACATTTATTTATTTCTAGTAATCCAGCCTAGAGGAGAAGACACCAAGACTCAGTGATTCATTAAGTGTGTAAGTGATAGGCTCCATATGAATTTCCCATTTTTTAAAGAGGCCATTACTTATATTATCATCACCTGAAGAGTACTTGTTTTTCATACAGGATATGGTCTCTAAAACTTCTTTTTGTGTGACTTCTGACAAATAAATGGAATTTGGATTTTCTCTTATATTTACTTTGATGTACATGTCTATTTTTTGGACCATCTCCAACCAATTGAGATGCCACTGTCGTGAAAAACTGATTGAAAAGATTGCTAGCCGGTTTTGATGATGTTACCAATTCATAATGATTGGTGAAGCCAATCGCAAAATTAAGCAAACCCGGGACGGCGACGTCTCTTGAGTCAGAGTTGGCATTGTTTTAAAATACGGAAATTGTCAAGTGTCGTTAGGGATGCTATATGATCACCTTTCGAATTACTGGAGGACGGGAAAATGTAGCCGGTTATGGAAGGAAAATTGTTGCACACTTGATGAGTTGCGATGCTTTTAGTAACTAAGAAATAACCTAGTGCAAAGCTTATAATGGATTTCGATTTGTAAATTTGAACAATGGAACAGTTTAACATTTGAATATTGAAGCCAGTCAAAGAAAGGGATTCGCTCCTTTTTGCCACAGTGGTTGTAATTTCTAAGAGACAAATTTTACAGAGAATCTAATTTTTGGCAAATCTGAGGATCTTTTATTCAAGCATTTTGGTTCAGATCATTATTTTGAAGTAGTTGGTTTTGTTTTATCAGATTAGTTTTTATTTATTCGCTATATCCTACCTTATATTTTATTTTGTTTGTTAGTTAGTTTGTAAACTTTGGGTTTAACATATTTTTGAATTCATATAAGTGTTTAAGTTATTTTTGTGTATTATTTAAGGGGATGTATTGTTTTGATAAGAAAAAACAATATTTTCAAGATGAGGGAATAAGTTCTGTATATGTGATTATCATTATTATTATTGGAAAATAAATAACAGTCAACGACATACTGTTACACTGGTGACAGCGTGGTGGGTTAAAAATAAGTAAATTTTTTTTTTTTGAGGAAAACAAACATGAGAATTTTACATTTTTCCAAAATATTGCAAACATTTTTCTAAAAGATTCGAGGAGATGGGGGAAAGGTCGTGTCCACAACTCCTACACCCTATCAAATTATTGTAACGATCCGTAATGACGTCATATCCGAAATATTTCAAGTTCACGTACAACCGAAACACAAAAGAGCGCTCGACCAGAAACCGAAACAAAGCAACTCATGGAAACGAAACAATGCAATGCGGGGAAACAATGGAAAACTCGACATTAACACGATCTGAATTGAATTCATTCGTACCTCTGTAGCGAGAGTCTGATTCGCTCCTTTGGACAGCAAATAGCGTACACAGCCATCGTGGTTTTCTTGCGCTGCCATATAGAGCGGAGTGAACCCATTTTGGGATTGGACGTTTAGAGAAGCACCGTGTTGAACTAGGATTCGCACGACTTCCTCTTGGCCGGCTGTAACAAAAATCATTATTACACTTTATAACACAAATTCCCATGAATGCTACACCGAATATCTAAAAATTCGGCATGGAATCCAAAGTATATGTTTATGGATATTCCGTATCTACCGCGAAGTTATTTTGTTCGAACAATGAGATCATGGTGGTTAGGAAGACGTCTAGGCCAGTATATAGACAATCAATTAACATTAATTCCAAAAGTTTTCAAACTTCAATGGTGCATTAATGAAAACAAACTATAACATTTTGCAGAAGTTTGCGATGAACGGAACATTGATTTAATTGCAAAAAACGTTTTCATGCTTTATTATTGCACTGAAAATTGCAAAAGTTCTGCAAACTAGGCATACCTATAGTAATGGTGTTTTACAACATGCAATAAGTTTGCAACCTTGTAAAAGTTACGTAACCTTGTTTTTTGTCTTTGTTTAAAAAATTACAAAAGTTCTGCAAATTGGATAAGTGAACGAAAACAAAGTTCAACATATTTACGTATATTTGCAACCAATTCTGAAAAACGCATAATTTATTTATCAAACTTTTTTATCGACGCTCCCATTTTCGATACACAAGTATTGAAATTATTACAAAAGTTTTTTATTGTGATTGCAAATAAAGATAATATCGGTCTCAGTGGATATGTAACTTTGCAACCTCATAAAAAACGAAACCTTTATTCACTTTATACATTTTTTGCATTTTTACAACTGCTGAAATAATTGCAAAAGTTCTGCAAATTGGAGTTATAATTACGACTAATATTTTCGTACGCAAGAGATTTGCAACCGTCATTGTTCAACGGAACATTTTTTTATATAATTGATTTTTTTTTAAATAATTTGGTCATAAATTGTGAACATTGTGCAAATAGGTTTAAGATATATATTAGACCGACATATGTCTACAGTGGTCCACTTAAATACTTGATTATCCATCGTTATATTTTGTACTGGTTGATTGAAATTGCATCCGAAGAATGATACGGTTACGTAGTTAACCACTACGAAATTTGAAACTTATTATTAATATTAGAAGCAAATTATTTTGTTTTTCGCAATGTATTTTCGCACCAAATTGGCCATGTAGTTGTTGTTTTCTTTTTTATTCTAGTAGCTAAGCGACCCTTTACAAAACATGAATGAAAATTGATAAGTTAGTCAAAAATTCATTTTTATCTTCAGTTGTCATATTCAACCATATCAGAGAAAAGTACATAATAACAGCAAACACACAAACAATCACTGTTTTCGACTAATCAGCGAAATAAATTTAATCTAACATTTTCGAATGCAACAATCGAAAGAGTAAACAATTTTGCTAAATTCTGCTAAAAGACTATTGGATTAATTTTTTATCGCATTAGAAACGACATGCAATCATTCTTCATTTGAAATGTTCACTTGTCACAACATGACTTTATAGCAATCGAAGATATTTTAAAATGAACAATCGATGCTCTATGGAAGTAAGGATATCAAAACGTTATCGATTGTAAATCTCGCAAGTATATAATTTTCATCATCAAACAGAAACGTGCTGAAAAATAAAAATTTGTGAAATCGATATTACATCTCAAATTTAATTTTTACAGGTATGTATTTCTTGAATTTAATAAAATTGTAATTTACCTTTCCATTCGACTTTCGTACTACAATTGTGGTTTAGTTATCGACACGTAAGGATAATTTTCTTGATTTGAAAAAATATTGAAAATAAATAAGAGAAAAACACTAACATCTACTAATGTTTTTTAAATCTCAATATTTCTTCCATTCTTTAATGAATCAAGAAAATTATGAAAATGTGTCGAGGGATTCTCGATTCTCCATCAAACGTACTCAGAGGATTTTTTTAATGCAAATTCTAAAATTGTAATATGATGTTATGAATTCATATCGAAAACGTTAGCTTTCAATATTGAATGATTTCACCTACCATTGACGAGCTTCTTCTTGGTCGATAGTTAATTAACAATGAATGTCATTTATTAGGTATATAAAATATTTATTATTCAGATAACACGGGTGTTGAAAAATAAATATTTTTTTAATTCCTAATGTTCCGCATTGTAACATAGTATGCAAATTATTATACTGCCCGATTTGCAGAACTTTTGCTTTTTTTTGGTAGAGTACAAATACGAAATTTTTTATTTTTTTATTTTACCGTCATTTTCGTGTTGCAGACGAGGTTGCAAATTAATGAAAACATTGAAGTCAGGACATCTCCACGCAACCATTATTTGGGACTTTTGTAATAATTCCGATATTATTTTAATAAAAAACAATTTCATGAAAAAATATATTTTCCGTTTGACGCAAGAGGTTGCAAATTAAACTCTTCTCAAAAACATTATTTTAGTTATTTTTTCGACTTCAGAACTTTTGGAATTTTCATCAAAAAATTAGGATTAACAAAATTTTTTTAAAACAAAATTTCCGTTTTGTTGAATGGTTGCAAATTTATCAGAGGATGTAAATTGCTATTCTTCAAAACTTCGAATGTTTGCAGAAGTTTTGAAAATTTTTCCGCCTTAATATTGTGAAAATTTATTAAATCCTGATTTTCAACGTCTTCCGTTCAGAAAAAAGGGTTGCAAAATTAGACTAAATATCATTTGAACCTACTCTTCACTCTACTGAAGTTTCACAACTTTTGTAATTATTAAATTTTGGGAAAATCATCTACTGGCCTAGTCTATGTTTTGTCTTTTCGTGTTGGAAATAAAAAACACATCATCCACATACCGGAGCCAAATTGCCGGAGCGAAAATGCGCATATAGATGTGAAGTGATTTAGTGTGGTGATGGGTTTTCTTGTGCAATTTTTTATTGCATCTAGCCAGTCTTCAACAATAACGAAATTTGAACAAAATGCCGAATAGGTTTTGAGATTAAGACCTTTCAATAGAAAATCATTTTATCTACTCCTATTAAATTATATATTGATTATTCAACTGCTTTTGAGCAATTAATAGTATCTATACACATACAACGTGAGTTATAATAACTCACTATAATAAATCGGAAAAGATTCTTGTAATTATTTACGAACCGAATATCAAGGTGGCTCTGTTCTTCTGTACAAGCCGTTTGACCGAAAGGGAACAGTCTATTATTGTTATTGAGGGGAGTAATGTACTTGAATAATTTGACGTTTTCAAATTAAGTTATACCTAATTATTCTGAATTTTGTGCTGAAAAAGATGAATTCAGATAGTGAAGATGAATTATTATGTACACCTCCAGAAATAAGACAAGTAGCTAATGTTACCATACAGAATTTATTGCCCGAAAAATCCCAAAACAAATATAAAGGTGTATACAAAAATTTTCAAGATTGGTGTAGCAGCAAGAACATTAAGTCATCGTTCACAGAAAATGTACTTTTGGCATATTTTAGTGAACTTAGCATTAAATATAAAGCATCGTCCCTATGGACTTTCTACTCCATACTAAGAAGCACACTCAACATAAATAATGGAATAAATATAGAGAATTATTCTCTGCTTGCTAGTTTCCTCTCAAACAGGTCTCTCCATGTAGTGGTCGATGGAGTTTCATCTGACACTCTACTCATAAATGCTGGTGTTCCGCAAGGATCCATTCTCGCACCAACACTATTTCTACTTCACATCAACGACCTGTTGAAAGCAACTTCATGTCCAGTACACAGCTTTGCCGATGATAGTACCCTCCATACCGCTTTCTCTTCCAGGGCCCCTATATCAGCCCGTGAAACCAGAAATGAACGAGGAAGAAATGTTAATAATATAAATATGGATTTAGCAACAATTCTCGAATGGGGATCTAATAACTTGGTAGAATTCAATGCAAACAAAACACAAGCATGTCTTTTCTCTAGAAAAGCCGATCTCACTGTGCCTAACATAACTTTGTCAGGAGTAACCATACCACTGAAGCCATCCATATCGATGCTTGGTATTACTATCAGCAATAACCTTTCCTGGGAAAATCACGTGAGGTCCATTGCCAAAAGTGCATCCCAAAAACTTGGTTTTCTGTTTCGTGCCAAGAGCTATTTCACCCCCAGTCAGCTGCTTATGATCTATAAGGCACAGATCCGACCTGTCCTGGAATACTGTTCCCATATTTGGAGTGCGGCACCTAAACATATCCTGAGGCTATTGGATTCTGTCCAAAAAAGGGCAATTCGTCTCGTCGGTGATGCCTTGCTTACAAACTCGCTCACTTGTCTGGAACACCGTAGAAAAGTTGGCGATTTGTCTCTATTTTATAGATATTTTCATGGGCGATGCTCTTCTGAAATATCAACAATCGTTCCTGCTTTGGCAGTCTCTTCGAGATTAACCCGTCAAGTTCAGTCATCACACCCCTTCGTGGTCACTCTGGAGACCTGCAGAACATCACTTTCCAAAGACTCGTTCATCCAACGAACAGCGAGGCTTTGGAACTCATTGCCTAGGGTGGTGTTCCCCGAGGCATACAACCTTCAGAAATTTTAGAAGAACACCAACTCCTACCTTCTTTCCCTAGGTTCCCACGATGTTCTCTGAACATTACAGGATATCCCTTTTCGTGGGAACCAGAACATAAAAAAAAAAAAATTACGCGCGTTTCTTAAACGTCAATCAGAGAAACATGTAGCTAAAAAGGCAAACATTTTTAGGCCAGAACAACTTAATAATTTCATAAATGAAGCTCCTGATGAGAAATATCTGGCGACAAAGGTAGTAGATCTCACAATATTCAATCGTTTTTATCATCTAGTCAATTACATAATTTATTTTAGGTTGCTTTAATAATGGGCATTATGGGTGCTTGTTGTGCAGCAGAATTGCACTCTAGGCAAATTACAGATTTAGAAGATCATGGATCTATTTTTATGGTCAGTGTACCAAATACAAAAACAAAAATTGCCAGAAAATTCACTGTTACGGGAAATTTTTATACCATAGTTAAGAAATATTTAAATTATTTAAATCTTTGTCCTACTGATATATCGCAAACGATATTATTCTTTGAATTTCAAAATGGAAAATATCACTCACAAAGATTTGGAATTAATAAATTTGGAGCAATGGGGAAAGACATTGCAACATTTTTAAAATTACCACACTGTAATTTATATACAGGGCATTGTTTTCGTCGGTCGTCGGCAACTCTATTAGTAGATTATGGAGGGGATATAACGGCACTGAAACGCCATGGCGGTTGGCGATCAACTACTGTGGCTGAGGGGTACGTTGATGATTCCGAAAAGAATAAGACAGATGCTGCAAATAAAATATACAGTTCTATAACACCTCAACCAGTTAGTACATCAACAACATATATGCAACTAACCCAAAATGAAACAATAAACTTGCATAATTCAGTCCCACATATTCAGTTTACTGGTTGTTCAAACTTTACAGTTAATTTTATTAATAAAAAAAAATTAGTAATTACAATTAAAATTTGTATAGCATTGTTATAGATAACTATTAAGATTTGTGAATAAAGTTCTTTCTCTGTACTTGTATCTTAGTATTTATTGTTATAGCCGTAGATAAAGTATAGTATTCAACTTGCGGTAATGGTCATAACTCACTTGATGAATTACACACTCGCCTGCGGCTCGTGCTGCAAACTTCATTTGAGTGAGTTATGACCTACATTACCGCTCGTTAAATAATATACTATAAACTGGTATTATTTACCTTCGCTACAGCATCAAAAACAAATTTCATCTTAGCGGAATCGTTCTAATTTGTGACTAAAATAATGCTAATATTTTTCGTCGCTTAATTTTTTTTTCAATTTCCACTTGTTTATGATCGCATCGATCACGAGTGCAGACAAACAATCGACTCCAACATTAACGACATAACAAAAGCAATTCAAGTCCGCAGAAAGGCGCATATAATGTGTATTATACAGGGTGTTATGTAAGTAAGTACGTGGCCAAACTCGAAGGGGTGATTCTTTGAGTGATTCTAAGACGAAAAGTTTATGTAACCAAAGGTCCGGTAATGCTTTGTTTTCAAGATACAGGGTGTCAACATTTTTAAAAGAAATAGTTTTTTTCCTAAATGTCTTAATAATCCTTTAGCCGATTTTGTTGATATTTGGCAGTGTTATTTGGGGTAGTGAGGAGCTAATTTAGCCCTAACGGGATTGAAATCATCATGTCCACTGGCATCCCGGAAGGCACCTTCACCAATATTTTTGAACAAAAAAATGTGCGCCACTGATTTTTTGCAATTTCTATATTTTTTTTCGCATTAAGCAACTGAAACTACAACTTTTTATATTTTTTCTGTTTAGTTTTTGAGAAAAAACATAAAAATTACTTTATTACATGTTCCTGGGACAACATAATAAAAAAATTTAACTACCAAACCATCAAAAACTGGGGTGCACTCGTTATTTTTTTCCATATCAATAGTCTATTCTAGTTTAGAAATTGTTATCAAAAGTAATGCAAGCAATATATTTTTTTTATTAATAAAAAAAAATGTTTTTATTGTTGTCCATGGATATGCAATAACGAGATTTTTATTTATGATTAAACAATTAAAATTACACAAAAGTCATCTTTTGAATTTTTAGATTAACGTTTTCGATGAAACGAAGAACGTTAATTATTACTGCAGTGTTTTGAAAGTAAAGTTAGAGTGCCATGGAAGGAAAAACAATTGTTCAAACAAATTTGACTTTGACATAACTTGAAACAGTGCATACGTAATTATTTGATAGTAATTATTTGGAATATTTTTAAGAGTTTTAGGTTATAAAATTCGTTACTGATATTAGAAAATGGCTCGGTTTACAAACTCAGAAATGGCCGATATGCATTTTGTCTATGGAATGGCCCAAGGCAATTGCAGAGCGGCTAGACGCATTTATCAAGAAAGATATCCTCATCGCATTGTACCAAATAGACAAACATTTGTAAGAATACACGAAAGGCTGTGCGAATCAGGCACCTTCCAGAGGTCGGCTGCTCTTATTGGGAGACTTGCAACAGTAAGAACAGTGGAGCTGGAGGAAGCAGTTTTACGTGAAGTTTAGCGTAGACCCGATACAAGTACACGCAAAATTGCACAACAATTAAACATTTCTCACTTTACTGTATGGAAGATTTTAAGGGACTATCAACTGTATCCTTACCACATACAGCGTGTGCAAGCGTTATTACCTGCGGATTTTCCCAAGCGAGTTGTTTATTCTACTTGGCTTTTGCAACCACATGCAGCATCTCCGACATTTCCATCCCGTATATTGTTTACCGATGAAGCGTGTTTTTCCCGAAATTCAATTAGGAACTTTCATAACAATCATATCTGGGCTGAAGAAAATCCCCATGCGGTTATAGAACATCATTATCAACAACAGTTTTCCGTGAATGTTTGGGTTGGTATTGTGGGTGATTATCTCATTAGACCTCATTTTTTACCCCCGAGATTAAATGGTCAAGAGTATCGTCATTTTTTGGAATTTGTGTTACCTGTACTATTCGAAAATGTCCCACTGACAGTAAGAGGAGCAATGTGGTTCATGCACGATGGGGCCCCACCTCACTTTAGCATAGTAGCACGTCAATTTCTGGATGCAACTTATGGAGTTAACTGGATCGGTCGCGCAGGTTCACAGTCATGGCCACCCAGGTCACCGGATTTAAATCCCTTAGATTTTTTCCTTTGGGGACATTTAAAGTCCCTCGTTTATAAAACTCTAGTCAACACTGAAGAAGAATTAATCCAACGGTTACGGGATTCATGTGATCAGATAAAACATACGCCGGAAATCTTTCAACGGTTCGGCAATTGATATTAAGACGAGGTAACGCTGGCATTGAAGTTGAAGGAGGACATTTTGAGCAACTATTGTAAGTTTTGTGTTACTTATTGTTAAATGTTTTCTTACTGAAAAAAATTGCGTACCATTGGTTTAAGTGTGGTTTTCTTGTTTCATGTTTTTTTTAATTTCCGGCGTTACCACATAACAATACAGTGATTTTTTTTTCTGAAAAACAAAGCAAGATACAAAAATATGCTAAAAATAAAAAAGTTGTAGTTTTATTAGCTTAATTCAAAAACAATACAAAAATTGCAACAAAAAAAAACAGTAGCGCACATTTTTTTTGTCAAAATTATTGGTTAAGGTGCCTTCCGGGACGCTACTGGACATGATGATTTCAATCTAGTTAGGGCTAAATTAGCCCCTTGCTACCCCGAATAAAACTGCCAAATTTTAACAAAATCGGCTAAAGGATTATTAAGATATTTAGGAAAAAACTATTTCTTTTAAAAATGTTGACACTCTGTATCTTGAAAACGAAGCATTACCGGACCTATGTTTATATGAAAGAATCACCCTTTCAAGTGGCCACGTACTTACATAACACCCTGTAGTGGCAGGATCCGGCAATTAAAAGAGAAGCAGAGCATGACTTCCGTCTTTTTAAAATTTCACTTGGCTTCGTCGCCGTGAATAAGGCAATTCCCCAACCGCAAGTGCAAGTGTTCTCTGTTTAAAAATGTAATTTAAACGTGCGCGACTAGATTACATGGCTGTTTGTAATGTTATACGCTTTTCTCTCTTCGAAACGCGATAAACACGAATGCATAAGTAATCCGATGAACACACGTTGCTTAAACGTTTTACAACGATTTTTTGAATTATTTATTTAACGTCGGCCTATTTCTGAGACCAGGGCTAGTCACCGACGCAGGTTAGCACACTTCCCCAAATCGAAAATTTTCCGGATCATCTGGTGTTTCCAACCAGAGGTAGGGATCTTTAATGAGCTCAACATCCATGAACTCGGGACAGCCATCTTAACGTCCTTTCCGAAGGACGACATATCTCCCGCTATATCTCGTGCTAGTTGATATAGCGCCCGCAGCTGTGAATATGCTGCTGCAGTTGTATGGGCTTGATAACGCGAATATTCCCCTACAGGCTGGAAGCACATCCAAGTACTAGCCGCAACCGTCGTGGTTTGACTTTCGTCAACCTGACAGGCCCGCCACAAATTTGTATTTCATCATCGAATCCCCTAAATTCATTTATAACAAAGCAAATTCACACGCAAAAATCCATCCCACAAAATTAATTCACTCAATTATTCTCGAATCAGAGGTACAAGTTTCTTTCAATAACAAATCTTACAGTAGGAATACACCAACATCAAGGCCGTACCCAGAGAGAGAGGGAGGGGGGTTCTAAAGTAAATAATGCAATGTACATTTTACCAAATTTTATTACACCTTAGTAAACAGACATATGGAATCAGATTGTACAGTGTGGAATGTACCACTTTATGGTCGCAAAATCTGTTTCTCAGTTGGAATATTACAAATAGTTTATATTTACAAAAACTAAGGGTATTTAAACAAACTTAAAAAATGTGTATTAGTGTATGGGGTTTACATAAAACTACCTGATTTTCACCTTATTTCAGATTTCGGGGGGGGGGGGGTTAACCCCTTAACACCCCCCCTGGGTACGGCCTTGACCAACATAACCCTTATACTCATCAACCCCAATTTAAAAACTCAAAGGCGCCATCATAAGCCTTCATTAAACGATATGTCTCGCAAAAATACACAAACCTTACATCAGTACATTTTGAATTCGTCAAGTTGCGTACCGCATCGACTACTTCAAAACTTGTTACCGGCTACAAAAAGAAAGATGAACAGGGTCTAGGTAATGCTTTAAAAAAATCCCCTGGATCACAATTTTGAGCAATTGTGGAAAAATAATCATTAAAAGAACTAGCTGGTATAGTGTGATTGGATGTTATTTTTTTCTTTCAAAATTTGGCAGTCTCCAGCTATCTCGAATATTATTGTTTGATTGACAAATAAATTTATCGTATGCTACTTTTTTATATACAGACAATTTTGATTGACAGTGCTTTTTCAGGATAGTATACAGTGCTCGTCTAAAGTCCGATCCCCCACTACTAATTTTTGAACCACCTGGTATATCGCAACGAAATTTGGAGGGCTCAAATAGGAGATAAAAACCTACTTTGCGCCATCTTCAATAATTTTTTTAAATAGAACACTCCGTAAATTCAATTGTTTTCGAAATATTAACGTTTGAAAAGTGACATTTTGGTCATTTCAAACCCAACCAAAAACACTTTATAATGTTGCTTTCAATCAAGTTTGCGTTGGAAAAAATCGTTGTCGCGGTAACATCTTGTTTACTGGCAAACTGAACTGCTAACTGTCAAATAGTCCGTTGAGCGCATAAATCCTTTTATGAAAAGTGTGATCATGGCTCGTAGTTTAGACGATAAATTTGAAGCAGTTTTGATATTTGGAGAAGCTGAAGAAATTATCATCTAGCAGTCCGTATGTTCAATGATAGATTTCCCGAGAATCCTATTTCGAGGTCATATTTGCGCAAACTTTTAAATAAGATCCAAGCTTCCTGGTACGCTGAAAGATGCTCCAAGATCAGGAAGACCGCCTCTTTCAGAAGAAAAAAAGGTAGAAATTGTTGCTGAAATGGTAATCAATCCGACTCAGTCGACGTCGCAGTTGCTGAATCCTGTGGAGTGAGTTCAAAAAGTGTTCAAAGACTCCTAAAGAAAGAAAAGTTTCCCTATTAATGAAAATCCTGCATGCTCTCGCGGAGGATGATCCAGACCGGAGGCTTGAATTTTGTGAGTGGTTAACAAGAACAATTGAAGGAGAACGGGACTTCCTAAAACGTTTTTTCTTTATGGAAAAGTCAACAAACAGAATGTACGATACTGGAGCGATACTAATCCGCACATTTTTAGAGAGTTTCCTAAAAAGGTGAATGTTAGGGAGTGGCGTTGTTGGACCGATTTTCATCAGAGGCAATCTTACAGGAGTTCTTTACAGAAATCTTTTAGAAACTGAAATTGAACCTTGAATAAGACAAATTGTATTAAACAATCAGGAAGAGTTTGAAAATCGTGAAATCTTATTTCAGCAGGATGGGGCCCCTCCCCATTTCGATCGCATGGCTAGAGAGTTCCTCGATACAAACTTTCCTGGGCGATGGATAGGTCGCAGGGGAAGTACAGAATGGCCACCAAGATCTCCGGATCTTACACCTCTAGATTTTTTCCTTTGGGGGTATCTGAAGTCAAAAATCTACGCCACTGAATGCCAAACAATAGAAGAGTTGGAACGCAGAATAATAAATACATGTGAAGAAATAGATTAACAGACTTTCATCAACGTGAGAGAAGCTATTCATAATAGGGCACTTTATTGTCAAGATTTAGGAGGGGGCCATATTGAACACTTGATGAAATAATTGTTGGGGTTAAATAAAACTGTTATTCAAAAATAAATTATATTTTTTTAGCTAACTAATTTGTTTTGATTGTGAATTTACAGAACACATTCGTAGGCTTCGAGATTTTCTGGTGAGCGGTACTGTTTATCCTTAATAAACTCTCTTTACGCCTCTTATTAGTTGAATTCGTTAAGATTTAACTACAAATTAATAACGTTTAGTTAGCAAAATGTTTTACCGGAAGTGACCAAAATCCATACTTCATTTTAAACCGGAATGTCACTTCTCAAACGTTAATATTTCGAAAACAATTGAATATATGAGTAAAGTGTAGTAGAGAAAACTGTTAAGAATTATGAGCAGATTTCGAAAATAATATACGGGGTGTTCTATTTAAAAAAAATATTGAAGATGGCGCTCAGCCGCCATTTTAAAACTTTTAGCTGTGATTTTTTCATGAAAAAGTAGGTTTTTATTTCCTATTTGAGCCCTCAAATTTCGTTGCGATATCCAGGGTTAAAAATTAGTAGGGGGGGAACGGACTTTAGACGAGCACTGTATATACTAAAGTCCCTAGTGAAATTACAAATAGATTTGACTTTTGACAATGTTTCCCTCAGAGTCCTTAATTCATCGTTGAACCATTAGACCGGTGGTTTTTCAACAAAGGAACATTTTGTCAATGAAAAATTATTTTCGATTAAAGTAGTGAATGTATTGACAAGATAATCATCCATTATTTAGCACTCCCAATGGTGGAACCCGATAGTATCCCAATTTATCTCGCCTAGAGCGGATCTAATATTTTTCTTCGATATTTTTCTTCTACAAATCATTTTTCAACTTTTTTTATCTGTATTGAAAGATATTACCTGAGATGGTCTGATAAGCAAGTGCCAAGAACTTCGAAACTATAGTTATTTTCATTCAAATTTGTGAAGATGTTGGATTATTTTACTTACCAAGAGAAGCGATGTGCAATGAGGTGTTGCCCTTTTTGGTCGCCGAATCAACAACGGCTCCCCTTTTCAGCAGCTCCCTCACGATCTCGACGTGCCCATCTTTGGACGCCAAATGAAGGGCGTTGAGGCCGTTCTGGAATTTGAAAAAAATCAGAGTCACTTCACCGAAAGACATTGCCGAGTGTTGAGACGCGAAAGCTACTGCCGCTACCTCGTTCGGTCGAAAGGGGGATCTCTTGTCTTTCGACGAGGGAGGTACGAGAAGTAATACGAGAGCTATCGCTCTCTCGTAGTTTTTATTTTGGGGACGGGTGAAAAACTTGAATAACTTCAAAGGTGCAATAAAAAGTATAAAATGTTTGTTGGAATCGTTAAAACATTAGGGCAATCAAATCAATTGTACAAGCTAACAACTTCCCAAGGGTATTTATCTAGGGTAATATTTATTTGCGGATAAACCATTACATTTGAAGTTTACAGTTGAAATAGAAATTACTAAATTTAACTTATGACTAAGAATACGAAACTTTACAATACAATACAAATGTATAAATACAATACAGATGTAAATATAAATAAAATGCAAATACTATACGATACAGAGGAGTGATAAATAGAGGGAAAAAGGAAGCCTTATCTTGTTTGATATCTGTGACAGTTCAACCAAATTTGATCTTTTCAACATGGCTTTTGAAGGATTCCAAACTCAAGGAAAAGAAATCCAAATCAATACTATTACCATTTTTGACAATTTGGCAATTCTAGCTAATGGCGAGAAAAGTCCATAATTGCATCTATGAAAATATATTGAGAACGTAGTATTGTTTCTAGTGCTCCTAGCCGGAATATGGATAACAAAGATCGACAATTTATGTATCCGTTGATCAATTTGAATAGAAGGGTCAAGTCTGCCTGGGTTCTGCGGTCTTCTAAACTGGACATTCCAATTGTATTTTGGATATTATTTGGACTAATATGATCTAAGAGAATTGAGTTTGTATGCAGCAAACCTAAGGAACTAGTTTTGAACTTTTTCTATAGTCTTTTTATTTGCAACCACAATAAAAAACTTTTGTAATTATTTCAATGCTTGTGTTTATTGAAAATTGCAGCGAAAAAAAAAGTTGCATAAATAATTGATGCGCTTTTCAGAAATGTTTGCAAATGTACGTGAATATGTTAAACTTTTTTCCGTTCACTTATCCAATTTGCAGAACTTTTGTAATTTTTTTAAACAAATTACAATGACAAAAAACAAAGTTTTGATAGGATCTAGTGTGGTTTTATCGCAAAACAATCTCAAATCTACTGGTGGTTTTATCACTATAAAACTGATTGGTTCTCTATTTGAAATTTTGGCAATTTGATTGGCTCAAACATATAATTATTTTCTAAACCTTTCATTACGCGTTTGATCAGCGATATCAAATGAATTATTCGTGAAAGATATTGGGGGATCGCAGAGATAGTTCAGGTCATATTACTCAATCAATCACAATAGACTTTATTATCTGAAGAATGCAATTCTCGCAGACAAAGCATGGTTTCACAGCCATCAAGGATAAAAATTTCACAATACACATAACAGCACATTAAACTCGTGATTTTACTTACATAATTTTAATTTTTCTTCGAGATAACACATGACTTTAATGGAATAGTCAGAGTGAGTCCACTCAAAATAAATCTCTTGGGAAATAAAAAAACGAGCGCAATTAAAAAACGATAATTACTATATGGAGGCTCTAAGGAACATTTTGGTAAAAACATTCACATTATAAAAACACTTTTCAGCTAGATAAGATTTCAAACATTTCTTGAATGAAGAATTTTGGTCCTATATTAGGGGAGTTGGAACATATAATAATTTTTTCTACAACATTGAAATATGTCCATTAAACGATCGTAAATTCAATCATGAATTTCTACATTTTGCACATATTGCATAGCGGACATGCCACGTTACTGTTTTAATGCATGTACTTTGCTTTAATCCAATTCCACTTAACATACGGCATAATCGCCTGGGGAAGAATTACTAATAATCAGTTGGAAAAAATTGAAGTTGCACAAAAATGGATATTAAAAATAATCCTTGGCAAACATTATCGATACCCTCGCGACAAATTATTCCCCGAAAGCAACGTATTTGATATCAGACAACTATACTATCAAGCATTAATACATCACCAACATAAAACCAAAAATTACCCACGATTATGAAACGCGATATAGAAAAGGACCAATAACCATACCTAAAACCAATAAAACAATAGATTATATTAGATGTTACCCAAATAGCTGAAACGTATAAACAGCTACCAACTTCTGAAATCCAAACTAAAAAATGGATATTTGGTAATAACAAATCTGAAATCCATAAGATGATTGCTATCAAAGACAACTGAAAAAAGCCTTTAAACTGTGATGATTAGTTTCAGAATATAACTTGTCTATGAATACATGGAAAATCTTATACAAATTCTATTTCTTTTGTTCTCTCTGATAACTAGATTAAATGATCGAATACTGAACCTCATTTGACAGATAGTTATGAAGCTAGATTACGCGAGCATAAACACAAGACAGAGTTGGCAAAAAAAAACTTTTTTAGCACCAAAATACATAATTCAGGAAACAAACCTAAAGAGACATGGAGAATTATCAACAATGAACTGGGAAAAAATAAAAACAAATTTAAAAATCCAAAAGGGTCTCTTAACCCAGCCGAATGAAGCGTCTGGATTGTTTACTTTTCCAATGTAGCAGAAACTGCTATATCAAATCACTTTGGACAAAACTTGTCTCTCCAATGTACCGTAACAAAAAATCCCAAACTCAACCCATCACTGAACATGAGATAGCACTAACCCTATCTGAAATGAAAAATAAAAAATCTGCAGGCTTCGACGAACTAGCAATTGTTATAATAAAGGAAATAATCCCGACCATTATTCAACCACTAACTTATCTCATGAACGAATCTCTAACACTAGGCTACTTTCCAGATATCCTAAAAAAAGCATTTGTTATCCCTGTTCACAAGAAAGGAAACCCGAAAGAAATAGACAACTACATACAAATTTCCTTGCTCTGTTCCATATCCAAACTTTTTGAAAAAGTTGTTGCTGCCAGAATTTCAGATCATTTGGAAAATAATAATCTGTTGTGTCAATCTCAGCACGGATTCAGCAAACACAAATCTGTTCAAAGAGCTTCTTACCACCTACTGAGTCATTTGAACACTGAGATCGATAGCAACAAATATGTCCTTTCATTATTCCTCGACACAGTGTGCCCCAAATTCCAGTTGAAAAACTTTCAAATTATGGTATTCCATGTAACTTTATAAACTGGATTGAGTCCTACATGACTAATAGAGAAATGGCAGTATCTTGTAATGGTCTTACCTCTGAGGCAAGAAAAGTCAAACTGGGGGTGCCCCAGGGCTCTGTTCTAGGACCTTTGCTATTCCTCTTAAATGTGAATGACTTATCGCAATACATTATGGAAGGCCATGTTTCAATGTTTGCTGATGACACTACCATAACATTATCTGGCCAAAATATTGAACAACTCCTCAGAAATTTTCAAAACGTTATCGATTCAGTGCATGGTGTCAAAGAAATAAGCTCATACTAAATACCTCAAAATCAATTTCTGTCAAATTTCATGTCAGAAATAATAACTCAGCGGAGACTTACACTATTGACTATTTAAAATGTCAGATGAAGTTAAATTACTAGGAACCTACCTAGATGCTAATTTGAATTGGGAAAAGCAAGTGGAACATACTTGTGCGCAATTAAACAAAGCATATTATGCTCTATGACAGATGAAACCCAGCCTGGATGAGCCTGGCCTACTCAGTATATATTATGCTATGGTCTACTCACATATCAGTTTAAATATCATGTCTTGGGGCAGAGAAAGAGATTTTTCAAGAGTTTTTATAGGTCAGAAACGTATAATAAGGCTCATGTTCAACATGGATTTTCGCGAGAGCTGTCGGCCTATTTTCATAGAAAAAAAAAGAACAGCACCTTCCATATACATATTCAAATGTATAATTTTTGCGAGGCAAAACATGGATTTATTTGCGGAAACTGGATCTGAACATGAGAATAACACACGAAACGGATATCTTTTGCGAATACCGCAACACAGAATGTCAAATTTCAAAAACTCCCCCCAGTACATTGGTTGGTTGGTTGAAAGCTGACGAGCCAGAGACAGGGTTGGCACTTAGCTTCCCTTGACACTGCGACCAGCTGGGGTCTATTGTATCACTCTGTCGTCAGTGGTTCTTCATTCAAATAGGTTTGTGCCTTTAATTAGGTTCAGTAGCCTGTTGATAAGGTTCTTCGGATTCATGCCTGTTTCCGGGCTGATCTCTCCAAAGGTTCTGTGTCGCCTACTACTTAGGGCGTCACAGTCGAAGATAATATGAGAGGCTGTTTCCTCTTCTTCATCACGTAGCCTACACTCCACGGTTTCCCTGCGTACTCCCATGGTGTTTTCTTAGGCCGCAGTGTCCAGTCAACAGACCTATTATTATACGTGCCTTCGTTCTGTTCAGATTCAGAAGGTCAGCCGTCAGGGTCCGGTCCCCAGTACATTGCTATCACCTGCTATAATAAGTTACTAAATGGAGTCAAACGAGTAAGAAGTGATAAAATTTTCCTTGGTAGAATTAAAACCTTCCTCTAGATAGATGCTATTATAGTCACCAAGAATTCCTAACTGACAACCTTACAAACTCATTTGAACCATATGGTTTATAACTTTATTCTGAGTTAAATATTGCATTGTTCCGCAATATTCAATATTTTGTGTACTTCTTCTAAACACATGTGTGCTTGTAAATATGAATGTTTTTACTCTTGTCTTTTTTTTCCTTTTACCTGTATATTCTAATATTTTATATTTACCCATACTCTGTACCTCTCATACTCTGTACCTGACGTACCATACATACCTTGTGTATAAAAAATGGTGAATTATATGATTGATTGGTATTTAATTAGTTAGTACTTTTGTATCTGTCTACTTTGTATGACGTTTTGTTTTTATATTTTATATTCTATTTGTAAATGATCAACAATTGCAAGGCCACGCGCGGATTTATTTCCTTGTGGTGCCATTGTATATTAATTTAAACTTCTAAAGTTATTTTGAATTTTGTAAATATTGTAATTTATGAATGAATAAACATTATTATTAAAATTAAATTTATTACCGAAAATGTCGAAAAAAGCGTACCAATGCATTCATAACCTTTTTTTGGAACGGAAAAGAGATCAAAATAAAAAAACGTTTTCCGAGTATGTTTTAAGCTACTTGGCGAAAAAATTCAAAAGTTCTACTTTATGGACGCAAAACTCAATGCTGAGAACGACTCATAATATAGAAACTGGCTTCCGTTTGTATTTTTTCAGCATTCAACGACCCCTCGTATGACAATACAGAATGCAACGTATGACGAATCCTTATCAATTTTAAAACAACTACAGTCATTCCGATTTATCTGATTTGGTGGGCCTCATACATGAATGTTTACTTTATCCCTTCGATGAAAATGCTTATGCAAAGATCGTTATTTTCGTGTGTTATTTATTGGTTATTAATGCAGAAATGAATACAATGTTTACAAAAAAAATTGAAGTGAGCGCAGTTACTTGATGCGTTAAACAATTTTCTTGTACGGATGAAATTAAATTATCCACAGCAACGGAAAGACTTGTATTTATCTATAAATCAACAGTATAAATTGAACATCGAGAAAACTGATGACAAAAAATATGATATTACAGATAAGTATGAAATAATCATTATAAATATTTGTCTACAATCATACCTTGATGTTTTCTGCTACGTTGCTATGAATTAGATTTGCCCACCCAATACTGAAAGAGGAAAAGGAGCGCTGCACTAGGGATGCTATGTCAAACTTCATAGGCGTAGATATTGTGGGAATTAAGACCACGTTTCGTTTTCTGGCAGCCACTAGGACTAGGGACACATTCCTATACTTTCAATACCATTTGATTAACTAAACAACATAATTGCTATATTTCAGTTAATTTAGATCAACTGATGAACCAGATATTGTGGTTCGTTGGTCGCGATTATTCCAAATATGATGAATTACAGATTGTATTGTTATAATTATTACTTGTCACTAGAACTTGTGCTTCATCTTACAAAAATCAGGTGTAACAGAATCGCACACTGCAAACCACCCACAGGAATTGACTTGAAGAAGATAAAACGAGGTACCTCTGATGATTAATGTGACGTGAGGTTGCAAGTACGACAACTATCAAACGAAGTAGACCAAGCACCTATCCGGAAGAAGCCATTCAAGCCAAAAAGCGTAAAGGCAATGCACGACACATTCCTCCAAAACAACCAGGTGTAAATTCCCAAGTTGCAAAGGTTTCACTGACATTATATGCGAATAAAATAATTAATAAAAAACCTTTTTGAAGACAAGCTTTTACTCAAGTGCACTAAAAAGTAAAAAATAATTGCTTCGGATGTGTGATGAAGGGTACTCCGTGAGTTATAGAGCTTGTCGCGCATAGTTTTCAGTTCGAATACAACAGCGACAAACTTTTGAATCTATAACTCACGGAATAACCTACGTCACACAACCGAAGCAATCATTTTTTATTATTTTTATTTGAATAAATAAAAAAGCTTTTTTATTAATTGATTAATTTTGTTCTTTTTAGTAAGTACGCCTTAATCTACGCATTTTTGTTAAAGCATCGTTATTATGAGGCCTTTTTTCTGTATGTTATGAGCTATCTAGTTCTTCAACGAGAAGACCAACTAAAGATTAACTCGTCCGCCATCCTGGAGTAGCTATCTTCAATTTATGAATTTTGACTAAAAATCAATAATCTTCGACAAAATTCATAATCTCCGAACCCAAAAACCCCGACATACCAATTTTGAATAGAAACGGTCCATGATACTTTCCACCATCTTGAATTTATGAATTTTGACAATAAATTCACCATCTCCGACCCCATAAACCCCCCCATACCAATTTTGAATAGAATCGGACCATAATTACCAACCTGGTCCGCCATCCTGAATTCATGAATTTTAACAAAAAAAAATCATAATCCCATACCCCGAAAACCTCCACATACCAATTTTGAATAGAATCGGACCATAATCAAAGAGATCGTCCGCCATCTTGGAGCCGCCATCTTGAATTTGTGAATTTTGACAAAAAAATCATAATCTACGACCCCGAAAACCCCCAATTTCAATTTTGAATAGAATCGGACCATAATCAAAGAGATCGTCGGCCATCTTGGAGCCGCCATTTTGATTTAATGAATTTTGAAACCCCACATACCACCAATTTTGAATCGAATCGGATCATAAACACAAATCTCGTCCGCCATCTTGGAGCCGCCATTTTGTTTTTTTCTCTAACAAAATTCATAATGCATTGGGAATAGGTCAAGAATATGAGATCACCCAGAATCTTCACGAAATTTTCTCAGGTGCTTCAAAACATGGTAAAAACAGTATAGAAATCGAAAATTTTGCCCGGAAAAGATAATATTAGGAAATACGGGCCCCCATAAAGAGAGGTTATGGGATATCACTTTTGGAAATTGTAAACTGATATAAACAATTTCTTTTTACTAAAATAGTAACTGCACACTCATTCAACGTTTTACTAATATTAAACTCACCTAATTTTCGATAAAGTAATGAAAAAACTCCGTTTACTTTTAATATAGTTTTACAAAAAAATCAAAAATCAAACGTTGGTGATTGTGTTATGTTTATCCAAATCTCGTGGATCTTGAAATTTATTGATATGCGACGTTGCCTATGTCTCAAAGGGGAAAAGAAAGTACTGAAATTCAATGCGACATACACATTTGAGCATACAAATTATAACTATTACAGCAAATTCGACTCCGAACCACGGTCAAGGACTGGTGGCGTTCTTAGGTTAGGAGTCAAGTAAATGTGAAATGTGAATGTCTGCCGTTTTTTAATACGTGCATCGCAAAAATATCAATACAGTTGCGAAGTCTAAGAAAAGTTTTATGTAATAAATGGTCCCGTACTTCTCTACGCCGGTAACCAGGCCGGATGACAACGGACTTGTCGGAAGCAGGGACGATGGGGTGGTATATTGCCAAGAGCAAGACTCGTGTCACTCCCAGGACGAAGCCACGAAGTTACGTAACAGGTTACGTAATAGGGGGAGAGCTGGATAATAACGCCGTATGGAAGTTACATCCAAGAAGTTATATATATATATATATATATATATATATATATATATATATATATATATATAGAGAGAGAGAGAGAGAGAACTATTACAGCATGAAAAGACGATCTGATAGTTCTGATGGATATATGTATCAATAAAAGTTTAAAATGCAAATAATTTATCACCACGCTTCTTGGGAGTGTCTAATAGCTTTTGAAAATCAAGCATGAAGTTGATGTGCCGCATTTAGAAAGTTACCAAACATATTAAAATAATCTGACTTCAGATTATTTTGTTTCAAGTAATTGTAAACCGGACTAAGAAACGCATTTGGCTTGATGTTTTCTCGTATGCCAGGCATAAGATAAAACATCCAATCAATTTCTTACGTCAGAAGATGGAACACAACCTAATCAACCTTACAAGGCGACGCTTCGCTCCGCTCGCGAACTTTCAATAACCAATTTCTTACGTAAAAAGAAGGAACCCAATCTAACCTAACTTGGCTAACCTCACTATCCAAGTTGAATGCAAGCTAATCAACCTTATAAAGCGACGCTTCACTCCGCTCGCGAACATTTCTATCCAACCAATTTCTTACGTAAAAAGAAAGAACACAACCTAACCTAACTTGACTAACCTTGTTATCCAATTTGAAAGCATGCTAATCAACGTCACAAAGCGACGCCTCGCTCCAACCAATTAGTTACTTAAAAAGAAGGAACACAACTTAACCTAGCTTGGCTAACATTGCTATCCAAGTTGAATGCAAGCCAATTAACCTTACGAAGCGACCCTTCGCTGCGCTCGTAATCATGTTGTTGGCAGTATGAATTCTTTAGAAAAATATTGGTGGCCCTGAATAGGGCCTTTTTTAAGTAAAGTGATTCAATAATCTTCTTCCAATTCACTCTATTCATCTTCATTTGCCATATGGATCAAATCGTTGGCCTGTTTTCGGTGATCGTAAAACCTCCCAGCTAATTTCAAAAACTCCTCAGTTATAAAAAAATTTAATGAACATTTTATTGTCTACATCAAGAATATTTTGCGAAAAAAAGTTGGAACCCATCTACACATTCTAATATTGAAGAAGCGAAACCCACACTATTTTTCAACTTTAAAAGGCCATAATTTCAAAATTCATTTTTCGCGCTTGAATTTCGATTGCTCAAGTGTTTTTATCGAGTTTTGAAGCACCTGTGATAATTTAGTGATTATTTCGTGAAAATTTTGCGAAAATCCGGATTGGCCCAATTTACTTGAATAGTTGGCAACGTGGCATGTCCATAAAACGCCAAGATCGAAGCACAATGCAACCACCAATATTTGATTTTTGACATTTCACGTGAAAAATTAAATGAAATGTAATCGGAGTTTTTTCAAGACTTTATCGAACATTAAGTGATTTTAATATTACTTAAACGTTGAATGAGTGTACAGTTAATATTTTAGTGTAAAAAGCTATTCTTTAAATCAGTTTGCAGTTTCCAAAAGTGATATTTCATAACCTCTCTTTATGGACCTCCGGGGGCCTTCCGAAGCGCCTGTGATCTCATTTCCTTGACCTTTACCATGCATTGTCACGGGAACTATGAAGACCTGCCAAATTCCACGTTAATCGGACAACTAGAAGGGGATCAAATTTAACTTGTAAGATTTGATTACACACATCGAGATAGGTGAAAATAAATATAAGCTTGTAAAATTATGGACTAGTTTTGTGTTCGAACAAAAAAAAATGCTTCAGAAGTTTCCATTAGTGTGTAAAATATACCTATTTGCGGACATTGTTGCATACATGCAACAATGAGAAATTTTCAAAATGTAACATGTTTTTTCCCATGTTCCTATAAGCATTTTCTATTGCAAAATATTTTTTTCGAGAGAAAAACAAAAATCGCACATTTAAGGCTTAGGAAAACAGTCGAAAAAATTTAAACACAATATCTTTGTTCAATCAATGTCATGATGCATTTCGAACTGCGAACATTTTTACCCACTCACGCAATCCATTCAATCGAATAACAACTTCAATTCAATTATGGAGACATAAAAGCAATTGGTTACACTCGATACCCTCAATATCCAAATTGAATCAGTCACTTCATGTCCATTTGATTCGACGCAAATTTATAAACAAACGAACACAATAATTATTTGATCAACACATAGGATAATGCAGAGGTTTCGCAAAATTTGTGCACTTCAATGATCTTGATTTTTAACCGACGAAACCAAAAAGGAGGAGGTTTTTAATCGACGCGTATATTTTTTTATATATTTTTTTTAATGTATGATCACGCATAACTTTTTACTGAGGCGTCCGATTCCGATAATTCTTTAGGGTGTACTTCGAAGTTGGTCCCATTTGAATTGAAAAGATGAAATCCACCCCTAAGGGTAGCAAAATGAAGGATATTAATCACTCACCCTCCGAATTCTGGCCCGTTAACCGATTCTATCAGGCATAACTTTGTACTGGGATCTTCGATTTCGATGATTCTTCTTTTATCAGATAGGGTATACCTCATAGTTGATCATATTTGATTTCGAATGGAATTATCCACCCTTACGGGTAGAAAAATAGGGGATAATTGATTTTTCTCTTGTGAACATTGGCACACATATGTAGTTGACAATGACAGATCGCTAGTGTCATTAACACAATCATTATATTCTATGAGAGGATGGAATTATATACAAAATAATGAAATAAACTAACCAAAACAACAAAAATAATTTATATTACAACAAATAGTAAAAGTAGATAATCATATTATTTAACTGGTAATAGTTGAAGTAAGGTGGGTAAGTATTTTGGAAGTAATCAAAAAACAAGCAGTTAGTAATTAGTAGCTTTCAGCCACAAGAAATTGAAAAATAAAAACTTTTTAACAAAAAATTAAACCGACGAAATACGGAACTGACAAGTAAATAATAAAATAAACCTTCTTAGTCTCAATAACTAAGTTCCTAAACTGATGTAAGTAACTAATTTTGAGTCGGCGCCAAACAAACAAGCAAATGAATTAGGTAAGGCGTAAAATGATGGCATCGAGTTGCGCGGTGACATTCTGATAATTTTTTTGAAGTAATTTAATGATCTTCGTTGATTGTTCGTTTGCCGCCGACTCAAAATTAGTTACTTACATTAGTTCAGGAGCTTAGTTATTGAGACTAAGAGGGTTTATTTTATTTTTCACTTTTCAGTTCCGTATTTCGCCGGTTTAATTTTTTGTTAAAAATTTTCATTTTTCAATTTTTTGTGGCTGAAATCTACTAATTACTACCTACTTGTTTTTTGATTATTTAAAAAATTCTTACTTACTCACCTCACTTCAACTATTACCAGTTAAATAATATGATTATCTACTTTTACTTTTTGTTGAAATATAAATTATTTTTGTTGTTCTGGTTAGTTTATTTCATTACTTTGTATATCATTCCATCCTCTCATAGAATATAATGATTGTGACGGATGTAGGAGAACAAAAGTAATGACAATAGCGATCTGTCATTGTCAACTACATATGTGTGCCAATGTTCACATGTGAAAAATCAATTATCCCCTATTTTTCTACCCGTAAGGATGGATAATTCCATGGGAAATCCAAATATGATCAACTATGAGGTATACCCTATTCAATAAAAAAAGAATAATCCAAATTGAAGATTTCAGTACAAAGTTATGCCTGATAGAATCGGTTACGGACCAGAATTCAGAAGGTGAGTGATCAATATCCTTCATTTTGCTACCCTTAGGGGTAGATTTCATCTTTTATATTCAAATGGGACCAATTTCGAAGTACACCCTATCCACTGAAAAAAGAATTATCGGACATCTCAGTAAAAAGTTATGCGTGGTCATACATAAAAAAAATATACGCGTCGACTAGAGAACCTCCTCCTTTTTGGTTTCCTCGGTTGAAAAGTGGGGGTGGTCCAGACGGTGAGGGGGTGGAGCTAATCCTAGGTTTTTTCAAGAGAAAAAGTACCTCCGCCAAATTAGCTGTCACTCTAGGGCGTAACAATATTCACTTCTATAAGGACTCTGAATACCTTCGATTATTTTTTTCAGTTCCAACTCCGTAACCTATCGTGTGAAAGTGTTTCAACTCGTTGCTTGCAGCAAAGGTCACTCTCTATTCATTGAAGAATTTAATTTGCACGGGAATCTTTATACAATGAGATCATTACTTTCTTCCTCAATTATGCAATCAATATAAAATAATTATGATCCAAAATGATGGAATAACTATTATTAAATTGAAACAGTTCACTGACTAATTATTTCCTGTTTTACAATGTGAATTTTGTGATTTCTTTGCACTTCCAAGTTATTTCTTGCCAGCTGTTATGAAATGATTGCCAAGTTTACGTCCTTTGAGTCCTTAGTCAATCAAAAACAAGTATTATTCAAAATACCAAAATAACTACAATATTTGTAGGAGTAAAAATACTTACAGCATTTGACGTGTTTATATCCCTCACAGTCCCAGAATCCAGATATTCTTGAATTTTATCTAGCTGCCCAGCTCTAGCTGCTCTCAAAAATGCCGTATTCGGATCAGTCTGAAAAAAACACAATGATAAAAGAATTGTATTAAAAGCGAAGGTTTCTATTAATTACTATTATTCTTCACATTTATGTAATTGGGTGATTTGTTTTCGGCTCAATTTTCAATTTGGTTTTAGAAATACTTTTCAATTATTTCTGTAGATTAAGAGAATATTTTCAATAAGAGTGGGCAAACAATCTTGGAATAACGAATCCAATAAAAATCATAAGTTATATTACTTATGGTTTCCTAAATATGTGTAGATTTGTGAAAAGCTGCATAAAACACTTCTACGTCATCAAAATCTAGAATTTGAATCCTAGACTTTTTTCAATTCAGTTTCAAGTCTATATTCGCATAAGGAGAAATAACTAAATGACTTTAAAAACTATTTTAGTGTTCCACGAAAAACATTTCAATAACTCTGGAGAAAAGATAAATAATATATTACTGACACTTCAAGCAAATCCAACGAGTATTATTAATGACGCAAAGCTGAAAATTTGATATATTGAAAATACCCAATTGAACTTTCAGAATCTGCCTGGAGAAAAAGTTATAAAGCACAATATCAACATTATTTTCAAAACTCCTATTCAGAGTTTCATTACTTCCACATTAGTTATTGCATAATGAGATGAATAGCCCAGTCGACACTCTATCAACATATCCATATGCAAATGCTTGCCCAGTAATCATTGGTGTTTCAAAATTTTATAAAATTGTGTTTGAAATGAACAAGTTCTAGAACGCTATGAGTTCAGTGGTATTTTGAGCAATTGTAGTGTCTATGATTTCACTTATCATTTAATGTCACATATTAAACAATTAGTATATTAAAGTATAAGTGGATAAAAAGGGCTTTAAAACACGCGCGATTTTTCGAGCACGACGGCGCAGCCGGAGTGCTCGAAATAGAGCAAGTGTTTTTAAGACCAGTTATCCACGAATACTTTACGCAATTTTTTTTTATTGGTGCACTTTGAAATCATATATACTGGTATTATTACTACAAAAAATAAAAATAAGAACTAATAATGCAAAATGGTTGAATTCGTGATGTGACATCAGTATACCTTTCGTTGTCATGGAAATGAGAAAAACAGATATTCATTTGCAATTTGTTATCAAAGATCAATATTTGTTGTCACCAGAGCTCAAAAATGAATTATTGTAATATCGATTTTTTGAATAGTGAGGCAGAATCGCGGTTAATACCGCGAAAATCCAGTGATATATATATAAAAAAGAATATGAAAAGTTCATCAAATGGATGGAGGAGCAAGAGGTATCACATATAAATGAACGAGTTGTTAGTAATATTTCATTTGACGTTACTCCTGTCAGATCAATAATCAAAAATTTGTCATTTAGACTTCACGTTTCTCGATTTGTTGATGTTACCATGGTAACTTTAAAAAACGCGCGTTTTTTAAAGTTCGATTTAAACACGCTGAGGCGTGCTTTAAATGGGTGAAAAGGGGCACCAATGAAAAAATAGTATATTAAAGTATAAGTGGATAAAAAGGGCTTTAAAACACGCGCGATTTTTCGAGCACGACGGCGCAGCCGGAGTGCTCGAAATAGAGCAAGTGTTTTTAAGACCAGTTATCCACGAATACTTTACGTTATTTTTTTTTATTGGTGCACTTTGAAATCATATATACTGGTATTATTACTACAAAAAATAGAAATAAGAACTAATAATGCAAGAAGGTTGAATTCGTGATGTGACATCAGTATACCTTTCGTTGTCATGGAAATGAGAAAAACATTCATTTGCAATTTGTTACCAAAGATCAATATTTGTTGTCACCAGAGCTCAAAAATGAATTATTCTAATATCGATTTTTTGAATAGTGAGGCAGAATCGCGGTTTATACCGCGAAAATCCAGAGATATATATATATATATATAAAAATATGAAAAGTTCATCAAATGGATGGAGGAGCACATATAAATGAACGAATTGTGAGTAATATTTTATTTGACATTACAAGGTACTCCTGACATTACAAGGTAATCAAAAATTTGTCATTTAGACTTCACGTTTCTCGATTTGTTGATGTTGTCATGGTTACCTTTAAAAAACGCGCGTTTTTTAAAGTTCGATTTAAACACGCTGAGGCGTGCTTTAAATGGGTAAAAAGGGGCACCAATAAAAAAAAATATATTACCGATGTACCGACCGAAAGTACTTGATTACCAATTAATCCAATATCCGCCTGAAAATCTATGCAAACTTCTATTATCAATGAAAATTGATTGCAAATGTTTCTTTCTGATAAAGTTCATTATGTTTGAATTGTGTCAGGTCCGCCTAACAGTCCGTATACCGGTTTCAGGCTTTTAGCACTCGTCAGTACAGAGAAGTCAGAAATCCGAAGACCTCTAGCTGAAACAGGATCCAACACAAATGAAGACAAAACCAAGCTCAATCACCTGTAGGTACGCATTTAAAAGTAACTTTGAAATGGCGGTTTATACCTAGTGAAACACTCCAAAAACTGTTCTCCTATATCGATAGGAGTGGCTGTATGCCCAACCAGGCGTACCTATACATTGAACAAGAAAGCCAAACATGTGAAGTGTACATAATATTAGAAAAACGGAGGACTCAAAGTCAAAATTCAATATAAATTGAAACAAGTGGTAGACTACAAGCGGAAAACAACTACTTTCGTGGTAAATACCACGCAGAACATTAAATGATATCCGCCTGAAAATCTACGCAAACTTCTATTATCATTGAAAATTGGTTTCGAATGTTTCTTTCTGATAAACTTGATTATGTTAAAATTGTATCAATAGCATTACTATGATACCTACTTAAAAATACCTTAAACGGTCTCTAATATTGGGAAATATATTATTTTCAAATAACTAGGGGAAGGGGGGGGCGCATAACGGGGACGCGAGGCACGACGGGGCCACCCACACATACAAGTAACCACGCACACTAGCCGTGTTTTGTTTTCGCCAATAAGAGGGCATTTCGCATCGGCCTTCAGTGCGGCAGTGACCGGCGATCAGAGTGCACGCGTTTATTTTTGACGACCAATTCTTTTTTCCGGCGACATTTCATCAAATTTTGAGTGGTTACCAAAACGGGTCTAAAAAGGTAAGTGTTTAGTTTACTACTATAGTTTTTTTCAATGTGTATTACTACTAACATCAACTATCGATATGTTTTGAGCAAATTCACTCTTACCTTGAATTCATTTTTTTGTTCGTTATTTAAAATTCTGTTAGACATGGGGGCATAACGGGTACATGACTATGGGGCACAATGGGGTACAAAAACGAACTAGAAGAATGCGAACAACTTAAACGGACGAAGAAGTGTTCAAATCCGAATGATCCCCGGTTGAAAAAAAACTCAAAAAACAGAAGACTCAAAAAGCTCGCTCTGATGGAGAAAATGTTAAGGAGGATGTCTTATGCATCTATTGTGTTGACTCGAACCACACTTATTTGAAGTCTTCGGAGCGTTGGGTGGCCTGCCAGCTATGTGGACAGTGGGCCTTAAAGGCAAACCTTCATGTTTTCAATTGTTACTATTATGAACTATTGACTATAAATAATAATTTTTAACCCATAATTTTTTCATCTCCATAATTTTAAACTCCGCTGATGATGCACCTATAGAGGTTCGAAACATGTCTGATCTATGGTTTTTTACCTTTTCACCATCATTCAACTAATCGATTTCAATATTAAATTGTGGAGACGACTTTGAGTTTTTCTACTTCGTAAAATTGAATAGATGTTTACTGGCGATCAAAAGATGTACTCTCATTGATAGAATATGCCTTCATTCAAATCATCGTAATGAGGCATAAAGTTGATTAGTGCTAGGGGATTGTGTCAATGACCGTGGTCATTAAGCAATGTCCTTATAGTGAACATATAAACACCTCTTCATCAGGCAATCGACAACTGAACATTATAGTGATCACATAGGGCATCGGTTGAAAAATAATGTCCAAATACATTTTCGTAATGCTTGATTACAATCAGGTCACTTTTTCGTTCTGTGTACTAAAATAATCGCGGACACCCATGGAAAAAAACATTATGACAGTTTGGTGTCATTAATTTTTCAACCTTGAATAAATATTTTTCGATTATTAAGTTTATTTGATTTCATATGCCTCCTCGAAGTCAGTTAACGTTAGCCGAGAAGGCAGAATCAGTTAATATATGGAGATATTTTCAATGAACGACATCCAGACAAACAAGTTCACTATTCAACTGTAAGCAGAATTTTAATTAATTTCAAACATACAGGGTCTTTAGACTGTAAATATAAAAATGAACCTACCAATACTGTACGTACTGAAGAAAATAAATTAGAAGTACTTCAGGCAGTTGATGAAAACCCTAATAGATCCACCTAAGAAATGTCTGCTTATACGGGTATAAAAAAGGCTCTGTTAAGAAGATTCTTGAGAAAAATAAATATCATGCCTATAAGCCAAAGTTACATTGCGGCATGTGGATTCAAGAACAAATATAAGATCAACGTTCGCCACTCTGAACGTTCTTAGAACACGCAACAGACACGTTCTTGATATTCCTCCTCATTCTACCGCAATTTTCACAAGAAGTTTTTCATACAATGCCGCCAAATTCTATAACCAATTACCCTGTGAAATCATCCAGGTATGGCATGATAATAATATGATAATGTTTTACATCCCATTAAAATCAATATCAAGGTATGGCATGATAATAATAATGTTTAAAAGTTTCCCATATGAAATCAATATTTAAAGAAAATGTATGAATATATTTTCCATTTCTCTTATATAAATCTTTTTTTCTCCTTGTATGGAATTAATAAATATCTCTATATTCAGATTTCTTTTTATGGTCAAGTTGAAAAACAGCTATACTTCGCGTTTTCACCATTTTGTCATTTTTCTTTCGTATTTATAGTGCTCTGTTTTTCTATGCAAAGATATTGAAATGATGAATAAAGCCGCTTTATTATTATTCCCATAGTCACATTCTTTTTGGGGATGAATCCACGTTCACAACAAATGGCGTTGTCTCTTCCCAAAATAGTAGGTGGTGGTCGGACAAAAATCCAAATTAATGGGGCCATTTTTTTTTCGCCAAAACCTAAATGGTTATACCCATTTACAGGATTTCAGATAACGAACTGAGTTTACAAGAATGAAATAAATTATGGTTTGTACATGATGGATGTCCCGCTCATTCTGCTAGAATTGTTTCTGAATGGTTAAATGGGGAATTTGGTGATAAATGGTTAGGACGAAATTCCGATTTACGGTGGCCTCCTCGTTCGCCAGATCGCACCCAATTGATTTTTTATGGGGATATTTAAAGCAAAAAGTAAACAAAGATCGACCATTTAATAATGTTGAGGAACTTTAAAATTCAATACGATTTCATTGCAGAAATATTCCAGCAAATGTATTGCGATCTACTCTTAGTGGATTTTATGATCGGACAATTAGATGCATTGAACGAGAAGAGGCGCTTGGATAATTTTTTTTTACACATTTTTTTGCATTTTAAATATTTTCTATTCTAATTTATTTTGAATTGATAATTGTTAAGTTAAAACAAAAATAAGCCAATAAAAATAGGCAAACCCATGGGCACCACATTGTATTATTGCTTTGAGATTTGCGTGCGTTTAGTGCATACATTATGGATACATTGTTTTGTTAATATTAATAATAATAATGTTTAATTTTAACCCATGGGATGGGATTTCATGTTGGTCGATTAATTTGTTTTTTCAACAAACATTTAAAATACAAAATTTGCACTTTAAATTAGAGTTTTTTAAAATGCATATTATCATTACTCTTGTTTTGCCTTGTTAAAAAGAATGTTTGCGAAATTTTAAAGTTGTGTTTAATATGAAGTTTGTGATTCCCTAAAAAATTAAAAATTCAAGTAATATTACAAATATGCTTGAATTTGAACAAAGTTATGCGGAATTGATTTGATTTTGATTAATTTATGGAAGGGTTTACGGTGAAAAAAAATGGCAAATTATTGATGTTTTAATAAACAATCTTGGGAGACCATATTTCGGTATGTAGGCATAACTTTTAATTCTAAACAACTTTTCTCAATAACATTTTGCTGAATTTTCTGAAATGAAGATACTTTATTATGTTTTTTATATGTTTTGACCTACCCTGTATGCTGTTCGACTTGCAACGATTCTGAGGGCACCTAATATGATATTCCAACTTTCGGCAATATTTGTATTTTGGTTGTGCAACTAATTTTAAAAATTCCCATATGTTGCACACTTAAATAACCACACTGTATACTCATCATTTGCAGTGCTTCAATTGTCCAGAGAAAAAAAGAAGTCTAACAGCAAACCAGTAAACATAATGAGTTTTTTCTGTGATTACAATTTCAATTGGAAAAAAACATTCATGAACAACACAAGAAATTATTTTCTTTTCAGTTAAAAAAAATTATCAGTATTTATCTACTGCCAGTACTCATGTTCCTTAAAAAAATCAGTGATAATTCAGGTATTTTGAAGTATTAGTACTAATAATAATAAGTATTCAGTACCTGAGTACGTTGAATAATTAAATTTTTCAGTTTCCAGAAAAACATTTCTTTGATAATGTTTCCCTTTTCAGTGCTTCAAGTAGTTATATTTCTACATTGCAAACCATCGCATTTTCATAATATTAAGAGTATGCTGTTTGCATCAAATTAATTTGTCTATTACCACCAACCCTTTTCTCATAATTGTGAGCCATTTAAAAAGTTCACCGGGATCCTACATTGCATAAAAATACATTATGAATGAAATGTCAAGGTATTTTATAAAGATTAAAGTATCAAGGAAATACTTATTGATTATCGTAATTGGATCACGGAAACATCAGTAAGGATGTACTGAAAGCCGTTCAATTCGATGCATCAAAATAAAGATAGAGTAGACATTTGCATCGAACTTGGACGGAAATTAAAAGTTGCGCCTTTAAAATTATGTAGAGCTTCATCGAAGCCCCACATCTTTAACGCAATTGAATATTTAAAGGGTTTGAAAAATGTGTTTGGGAATTTTGAAAGAAAAGTTTCATTGGGTTTGATGTAACGAGCTATTCGACTACAAATTTACCATTCATGTGAATTTATTTATTATAGGTAATAATAAACATATTTTGTAAACGTTTTGCGATTACTTCCTGAGACAATCATTAAAAAGGCATGGTTGTATTAATAGAGCCAGTTATTTGGGGAAATTTAGCTAACAAATAGGCACAAAAATGGGCAGGAAAAAGGCATCTTTTTTTGAGATTCCATCCCTAAAGGGATGAAAAGGTGAGTGAGAAGGGGGGTGAAAGTGAAAGAACAGTTGGTTTTGAAATTAGAGTCATGGAAATTAGTATTTGGGCTCTTCTTCACAAATAAAGATAAATGTGTTTTAGGGTTTTTGAAATTTCAACCCTAAAGGGGTAAAATGGGGGTGGAAAGTCTGTATAAATAGTTTTAAAGTTAAAATCATGAAAATTGGTATTTGGGGGGTCCTTGTTACAAATAAAAAATACATGTTTCGGTGTTTTGGAAAATTCAACCCCTAATGGTGAAATGGAGATCAAATTGGGATTGGAAGTTTGTATAAGAATTCCGTTTTCAAGTTGGGGGTCATAAAATATTTGAAGTCTTTGTTACAAATATAAGAAATATGTATTTCAGTGTTTTTAGAAATTCAACCCCCAAAGGGATGAAATGGAGGGTGAAAGTTTGTATGGGGGTTCAGTTAGTTTTCAAGTTAGGGTCATAAAAATTGTTATTTGAGGTCTTTGTAAAGGATAAAGAAATACATGTTTCAGTGTTTTTATAAATCAACCCTAGGGGGGTGAAAGTTTGTCTAAGGGTGCGGTTAGTTTTGAAGTAAGAGGCATAAAAATTGGTATTTGACGCCTTTGTTACAAATAAAGAAATACGTGTTTCAGTATCTTTTAAATTCCGTCCCTAAAGGGGTGAGTGAATTTGTAATAGTCATCACAAAAAATAATACAAAGTCGCTGGTACCAGCTAGTAAGTATACCGGGTGATACAGGATATCGGGCCACCCCTGTAACTTCTGCATTCGTGAAAGGATTTTTCTGAAATTTGGTACAGTGATAAGCAACCATTTCGGATTTGATCTAATTACAATCCAATATGGCGGACTTCCGGTTTTTCAGCAACTTTATTTTTTCAAATGGAACACCCTGTATATTTTTACATATTCAAATTCACCTTATGTCAAATACAATATTTTTGAAACAATTAAAATATTTTATTTTTTATTTTACCTCGTGAATAAATGGGATTTGGTCAAGGCTATTCACAATGAGTCGCACATAACAAAGAAACATATTTTTTTCTGAAAAATTATTTTTTGTGTCACTTATTGATGAATCAATTCAGTCACATCACATTTTGATCAAACATTTTTTTTTTCAAATGGAACCCCTATGTCACTACATGTCTCTCTAGAACATACATCCAGGAGAAAAATTACATATCATTTTTGTATTTCGGTGCAGTAACAAATTGTACACATTCAAAATCTACAACCAGTTCATGAGTTTCCTTGCAGTGTGTGTGTGCAGCTGTGGAAAACAACATTTCTGAATCTTGTCAACTAATTGTGTTTCGCTGGCATCTTTCATCGCCTTGGTGTGTAATGTACTATATAATTATTGATACCATGCACCCCACGCTTTTTTTTAAATAAAATAAATTTTTTTCTTATTTTCTATTTTTTTAGTCTGGTTTTCTATAAAAGCGTGTTTTTTAGTTTTTTTAAACTATTATTTATTTCCTACTTTTTAGTGTGGTTTATTTATAAAAGCGTGTTTTTTTATTTTTTTTAAACTATTATTTTTATTATTTTTTTGCAAATTAAAAAATGGAATAATCTTATCAAATTAGGTAATCATAATCTCCGACCCCAAAAACCTCCACATACCAATTTTGAATAGAATCAGACCATAATCACAAAACCGCCATTTTGAAGCCGCCATCTTGAATTTTCCAATTTTTACAAAAGAATCATAATATTCGACCCTAAACACCCCCACATACCAATTTTGAATAGAATCAGACCATAATCACAAAACTCGGCCGACATCTTGAATTTTTCAATTTTTACAAAAAAATAATATTCGACCTCAAAAACCCCCACATACCAATTTTGAATAGAATCAGACCATAATCACAAAACTCGGCCGCCATTTTAAAGCCGCCATCTTGAATTTACCAATTTCTACAAAAGAATCATAATATTCGACCCCAAAAACCCCCACATACCAATTTTGAATAGAACCAGACCATAATCACAAAACTCGTCCACCATTTTGGAGCCGCCATCCTGAATTTCTCAATTTTGAAAGAAGAACCATGATTTCCGACCACAAAAACCCTAGGATACCAATTTTGAAGCGAATCGGTCCATAATCACAAAACTCGTACGCCATATTGGAGCCGCCATTTTCTTTTTTCTTCACACAAAAATTTCTTAATGCATTGTCACCGGAATTATGTACACCCGCCAAAATTCAAATCATTCGGACCTCTGGAAGTGGGTCAAAATCGCGCCCAAAGGAGTCGGTTACAAAATAACAAACATACAAGTGAAGCTAATATAAAGCGTGTAAAAAAGTTTTGATTAAATGATTTTGTTCCTTTTTTTTACTGTTGTATTAATTGTTTTGTTTGTTTTGTTACTTTCTTAGTTTTGTACTTCTTTATTTAAATTTTTTTTATGTCGTTTATAAATTATTGTGCAGTTTGAAATTATATGACATGTAAGTATTTGCAGTTATTCCAACATCATTTATATGTAGCTATGTATTAATCTTTAGTTGCAACTTTAAAATGTACAGCTTGACGCGACTCTGTAAATAGATTTTATAACTATTTACAGGATGTTTTTCAATTGATCGTGCCGAAACGCCTGGGTCACTTTTGTAAATGTTCGCACAATGGAAGCGCCCATCAATGTATCGAATCACGAACACTGTGTACAACCCATCAACGAAAGCGGAATGCCACCAGAAGAGCATTCGATAATCTCGAGATAAACTACCGGGAAAAAGTCGAAAGTACTTTCATTATCGAGAGACACGCAACAGTTCGCGAGTGTCATGCATATTCAAATAGGTACATTTCACCGGGTAAACAGGATGCCTAGTCACGCCTCGCCATCAGAGAAGCAACACGTCCCTTCCGACGATAGTGGATGAATTACCTACTACTCAAAGGCGACCTAGCCAAGGCAAATCGTCCGGTAAATCCCTTTCAAGGTGGCTGAATGGAGACTCGAACGCTTTTCAGCTGCGCTCGAAGAAGTACAGAGATGGACTACTGGGGAGACTGCAATTCAGATGTTGATAAACTCAAGTGCGAAGACAAGGAAAGAAATGTATACTGTTTCGGAACTGGGTCCGTGACTATTGAAAATACTGAACTAATTAATGTCCGTTTATTTGCACTTCAAAAGCACAATAATGTACTTTGTTAACGAATGAAATCAATCACAGTTTACAACTAAAATATTGAGCACGACACTGTATCTGAATTGCGTAATCAAACAAATACTGTTCCACTCGCCGTCGCTTATACAGTGTCCGTCATAAAGTTGGCTACATATGGGAAAAAAATTGTTATTGAAATTTCTGAAAAACTCTAATGGCGGTTCGTTTCTGCATGTCTGACAACTGAAAAATCCGTTGCGACTTATATCACGTGACCTCAGATTTGGCGGGAATTTTAAAAAAGTTGTCTGTGGTGCCGAAAAATGGGTCAAATTGACAAGATATCGAAAAAATTTACTGAGAAAATGTGTTTGGAATCCAACATGTACCAATCTTTCATTCACCATCCAATCAGAGAACACTAGTAGAATCTAACAAACTTTCGTTCGTAGACAGCTTTGTGAATCGTGCATGCGAGAATCTTGGCATCAGTGTTCAGTTCACGTGTTCTGAATGTCTGTATCACTACAATGGTCGTGATATTATTTTTAAAACAATATTCAATTGCGAATGTTTCCCACTGTTTGTGTTGTTTGTTTCTCAACAGTTTGATTATAACAAGGTTAGTTGTTTTCTTCACTTTGAAATCGAATATCTATCTCAGGCAGCCTGCAATCATTACAGTTCGACATTCTACATTATTCAAATACCGAGTTAAATGTTTATTGCCAAAGTTTTTTCTGAGTAGGTCACCTGAAGTTAGGCGGGCTGCGTTACCCAAAATTTTTGTCGAATTTTACAAAGATCAAAACATGTTTTCAATTATTTTTTTCAGATTTTTAACCACTGTAATTCTTTTTAAAATGGCATTATAGACTCGTCATTCACGAGTGTGCAAGAGGTTAGATTACACCCTGTATATAGTTTCTGTGGTTGTCCCCCACGACCCTGGAACACCCTGTATATTTTTATATATTCAAGTTCAACAGGTCAAAACAAGTCCAAACCTTATGTCAAATAATTTTTTTTGGAACAATTGAAATTAAAATTGTTTTTTTATTTTACCTCGTGGATAAATGAGATTTGGTCAAGGCTATTCACAATGAGTCGCACATAACAGAGAAACATATTTCTGAAAAATGATTTTTTGTATCATTTATTGATGAATTAATTCAGTCAAATCACATTTTGATCAAAAATTATTTTTTTTCAAATGAAACCCCTATGGGCCACCTAGTTGTCTCTCTAGAACATTCATTAAAGAAAAAAATGACATATCATTTTTGTATTTTGGTGCAGTAACAAATTGTATACATTCAAAAATCTACAACTAGTTCATGAGTTTCCTTGCAGTTCGAATAATTTTTCAACTTAGTAAGCTGTGGAAAACAACATTTCTGAATCTTGTTAACTGATTGTGTTTCGCTGTCATCTTTCATTTCAACTCTCGAAAATTAGTTAACTTCCGGGAATTAGTTTAGTAGAAATGCAAAATCAAAATTATAGGTTCACAAGAAGTGAACAGGTTGATGTTATTAATTTACGGAGAATGTCTTGAAAACATTGTCGCCGCTTGTCAGTTATACGCTGAACGATTTACCCACACAGAAGACACCCACAAAGAACCTTTTTCAGAAATGTGGAGAGAAGATTTCCAAAAGAACCCAACAATGGAGAAGATGATCGTAATTGAGGAGGCAGAAATGAATGTTTTGCTTATGTTGATTTTGATCCAACCGCTTCGACTCGGGAATTGGAATACCAATGCAATGTCAGTCGAAAAAACGCTAGAAGTATTTTAAAAAACACAATGTTAGGTGCTTATAAGTATATCTTACCCAATTAGTTGACAAGATAGAGAAATGTTGTTTTCCACAGCTTGCTAAGTTGAAAAATTATTCGAACTGCCAGAAAACTCATGAACTAGTTGTAGATTTTTGAATTTATACAATTTGTTACTGCACCGAAATACAAAAATGATATGTCATTTTTTCCTCAATGAATGTTCTAGAGAGATAGGTAGGTGGCCCATAGGGGTTTCATTTGAAAAAAAAAGAATTTTTGATCAAAATGTGATAAAACTGAATTGATTAACCAGTAAGTGACACAAAAAATAATTTTTCAGAAAAACATTAGTTTTTCTGTTATTTGCGACCCATTGTGAATAGCTTCGACCAAATCTCATTTATCCACGAGGTAAAATAAAAAAATAATTTTAATTTCAATTGTTTAGAAAAATTACATTTGACATAAGGTTTGGACTTGTTTTGACCTGTTGAACTTGAATATGTAAAAATATACAGGGTGTTACATTTGAAAAAACAAAGGTACTGGTTTTTCCAGAAAAACCGGAAGTCCGCCATATTGGATTGTAATGTGATCAAATCCGAAATGGTTGCTTATATAACTGTACCAAATTTCAGAAAAATCCGTTCACGAATGCAGAAGTTACAGGGGTGGCCCGATATCCTGTGTCACCCGGTATAATGTGAAAAAATATCTAGTGAATATAGAGAAAACGAGAAAATTATCCCATGCTTTTATAAATGTATAGAAAATTATAATACAATCGACTGGTAATGTTTTTATTCCAGTAGCAAAAGTATTTTTTATTGATTTTAAAATTTCGAGAATGGTCTAAAACAAGAAAGTACTCAATATATGATGTTCAATCTGTAGAGGAATTCCGAGGAACAAGTAAGAAACATTTCCCAATCTTAGTGAAAACAATTTTGCGCGATAAGCGAAGCGACATACTGCATAGCCCATCGGGGATGGGCGAGTCCGTCACTGATAAATCCGGAATGGGGAAAAGAGTAAATTGGTATATTTATAATTCAGAATTGACTGAAGTAAGCGTTTGCAGTAAAACGCTTTGGAAACTGTTTTAAATTTTTTTACAGTAGTGAATGATTTCATCGTAATAAAATCTAAAAACTACAATGTAATATTGTATAAATGTTGAAACACCAAAGTATAATCAAATTATTCCTCAGAATATTCTGACGAACTATCTTTATTAATAAACATAAGTTCTACATAGACTTCAAGTTCCTCATTTTTTACTCTGTTTAAAGAAGCGTAAATATCCTCAAACGACCCCGCACCATCCTTATGCATAATGGCTTTCGGTTAAATTTGCTGAATTTTTGGTATGTTGTTAGATTTTGACGGCAAAAGTGTCCATGGGCACAAAACAATCGACCGACTAGTTTTCGAGATATGAAAAGTGAAGCTTTCTGCTGAGAATTTTTAACAATTCCGAGAATTGACAAAACTCCTATGTACCATGCCTCAATGATGGTACAATGTCACGTTGATCTCGTATACATTATACTTTTTCGTTTTGTGCTCACCAACAGAGCGAACAAAAAAAATCCAATTCGATTAATTTTAAACCAACCACTGTGAGTTCTTTGATGATAATTTTTAATTTAGCCTGGATGAACTCTCTCAATTTCTGTGAAGTGTGAAGTTTCTACAAAATAGGGGATATTTTCCAATCAAGCCGACGAAAACCTAGGAATGGCATAGAATCAACAAATGAATGGTGGGGGTATTATACTAATTCTACAATACGATAGAAAATATCTACGTTTTGTGGATATTTATTCAGTGAACTAATTTTGAAATGTATTTCAATATATTTCACACACAAAATATGAATAGGTATTAATAAAAAAAAAATTAAGACAAGCTTTTATTGAATTGCACTAAAAAGAAAAAAATAATTTCTTAAATTGCACTAAAAAGGAAAAAATAATTTCTTTAGGGGTGTCACGTTATTCTGTGAGTAACAGATTTAAAAACTTGTCCCTCAAGAATTCATATTTGTATTCAAACTGAAAACATTGCGCGGCAAGCTTTTGAATCTGTTACTCTCACCCCTGAATAAATTATTTTTTCCTTTTTAGTACAATTTGAGAAATATTTTTTTTCTTTTTAGTGCAATTCAATAAAAGCTTGACTTTAAAAAGTTTTTTTATTTATATTTATATTTTTTGTAAGAAATATATTGAAATACATTTCAAAATTAGTTCATTGAATAAAAAAAAATATTTCTAGTTTCTTTGGAAACAGGGCTTTCAAATGATATTTCATTCACCATGTATATAAGGTATTGCATTTTTGGAATGGTACCGCACTAATCTACTCTACTATTTTTCAACACGAGGAATTGTTCGAAAATAGCCCATTTCTGTCTCCGATGGAGTATATGGGTATCAATAAAACCAATTAAAAGCATGTAGCCGACAAACGAGTCCGGAGACCTATGCTGATATTGATGACAGAATATGGTGTCCCACAGGGAACCATTTCTGGGCCCAACTCTGTTTAATATCTACCTCAATGATTTATTCTCAATTCCAACAACAAGAAAAATATTTACATATGCTGATGACACTGCCATTTTTTATGAGGACACAACCTGGATTTCCCTGAAAAATAAAGTAGAGATGAATCTTGGAAACATCAAAAACTGGTTTTCACATAGACTCCTCACAATAAATTTCAGCAAAACGTACTACCTACCAATTTATGCTTCTGCACGTTACTCACCATATTTTACTTCCCTTAATGTGTCAAATTCTTTCACCATCACATCTGTAAAACAGATCAAATATCTCGGCATTATTATAGATGACAAGCTCAAATGGGAATCCCATATAATATACGTAATAAAAAAGCTGCAATTTCTGATGCATCGTTTCAAAGTCCTACGAGATATGCTAGATAACAAAACACTCAAAACGTTAAAGCCTTATTACACTATGCCTTTTTCGTGCCTATTTGTCTGCCTGACGGCCGATGGCTGAAATTTTAAACAAATACGCATGCGCGCGAGGCTATTTCGTTGATTGTTTCAGGCGTGAAAATAAATAGGACTGGTTCTATTTTTTCCGCCTGAATCGAGGGGATTTCAAGGACGATTGTAGAAATGTCAGGTTTGCCAAAACAGTAATTATCTATTGGACTTGACATAACCAACAAATAGATGAAATTAATAACATAGTTTTCGTTTTGTTCAGTATGACAAAAAGAATAATAAATCTTGTACCAGATAAGGAAAAAGTTGAAACAAATAGTCCAGGTATACTAAATTACTTAATCATTAAAGGTAAATGTCAATTTTCCTTAGGTTTGCAGCTCTGAAATTAGCGCCTGAAACAATCATCAAAAAGGCACAGTGTAATAGTGCCAGTTATTTGGGGAAATTTAGCCAACAAATAGCCATGAAAATAAGCACCAAAATAGGCACGAAAAAGGCATAGTGTAATAAGTGTTTTATACTTCGCTCTCATTCAAACGCATATTACTTATGGGATACTGACATGGGGATCAGCTGGAAAGACCACTATGAATAAACTGATAGTGACACAAAAAAGAATCCTTAAAATAATTTTCAAAAAAAAAGAGAACTTATCCAACAGATGCTCTCTATCTCGAAACGAATATATTTGATCCCGTACAGCTCTTCTTTTTACATACTAATATTAAATGTTTCAAATCAAAACACAAATATCCTAGAATAGAACACGAATACAACACTTGAATTAAACAAAATAATTTCAAAATACCCTACATGAATAAAGCTGTAGGGCAAAAAAGCCACAGCTACCTGAGCCTTAAACTATTCAATACTCTACCAAATCAAATAAATGAAATCAAAAGAAGATTAAATGACTACATCACTAGCTTGCCTCGTACAGAGATACATAATTTATTATATTCCTAATCATCCCAACAGAAACATTTTTTTTTCCGTTTTTTATATAAATATCCCCTATGACATAACAACCTTCCCAAAAATTTGTCATTTTATTATATCGTAAATGTAATTTTATCTTGAAGAACAAACAGTTCATATATATGTTTATATTAATGTAAGTGTATAAAATTGTATATCTATGTTTCGCAAACACCTAGTGTTAAATATTAATCTTGTATTTTATTATTTTACTACATGATACATTTTTACTTCCTGTTTGTAATTTTCACAGTCACACACAAACTGGAAACAGTTTATGTGACTTCTCTCGTTTATTAACTTATTCCCTACTTCCGCCTATGTATTGTACATGAAGTTAATAAATTATTATTATTATATTATTATTATTATCCTCCCCAAACCGTACATTAATAAAAAATTCATGAAAATTAACCTTTTTTTTCTCGAAATACAGGGTATACAGACTGTATCTTTTTACTCACCAGGTATACATGAAATGACTGCGACGTTCTTAACATTGAAGAATGTTTGATATATATACAGGGTGTAACTGAATAAGTGTAAAACATTTAAGGAGGTGATTCCTCATCGAAAAAAAGATAGGATCTTTCATATAAAGAAACTTCATTGGAGCATCCCTTGTTAAGATACAGCCCCTTAAAGGGGGTACATAAAATTTGTATAACAATTTTTTTCACAAGCACTGAAAAAGTTACAATATTGAAATTAACCTGACGTTTTGTACTACCAAAAGACACTTAGCCAGTAATTTATTTGGTTTACCCCATGGTTGTAAGGTGAAAACGCAACCCCTAAAATTTATTTCCAATGTAACTTTTGTCTTATTATTTGTTTACCATTTAAAAATTTATTTCCGATAGCCTGTTTCATTCTAAACAAAAAATGTCTCTTGGGTTTTTTGCCCAAAATAAACCAGTAAGCAGCAAAACATTATTTTACGAACAACTACAGAGATACATCGTCATAAATGCGAAAATACGAAACTAATCTATCTAGTAGGTCGCTATTAGCGATAGTGACAATTAAATTGGTATGACGCTGTCAGTTTGGGAATTTTCGAAATTGAATTAATACTAATTGTGTGTTGTTGTTCTGTTCTTAATTTGTTACTTTAATAATTCACTTGTTAATAAAATGGCATACACAAATGAGGAAATGGCTGATATGCATTACGTTTACGGTCTGTCGCAGGGAATGGGTTAGAAGCTTCTAGAAGATATGCTGAAATGTATCCTCAACGGCAGCATCCTTCACATAGAATATTTGCTCGACTTCATCAACGATTACGAGAATATGGTTCATTCGACAAAAGAACGCAGGATTGTGGTCGCCATCGAGAAATACGAACACCACAGCTTGAGGAAGCAGTACTTAATTTGATTGAAGAACAACCTACTACCAGTACTAGAAAGATTGCTTTCCAGCTAAATGTTGATCATATGACGGTATTTCGAATTTTAAAGGAACAACTCTTATACCCTTACCATCTGCAACGAGTACAGGCACTGTTACCGCGAGACTTTCCGAACCGTCTTGAATTTTGCAATTGGATGCTGGAAATGATTAGAAGAAATTGTGACTTTCTGAAGACGATAGAATTCACAGACGAATGTAGTTTTTCTCGGGACAAGATTATTAATTTTCATAATTACCACATATGGGCTGATGAAAACCCTCACGCTATTGTCGAAACTAGCCATCAAGAACAGTTTTCCTACTTTCGGATATTGGGGATGATTTAATTGGGCCTCATTTTCTACCTCCTCGATTAAATGGTGAGGCATACGTTCAATTTTTAAGAGAAGTGCATCCAGTACTGCTGGAGGAAGTTCCTTTGGGCGTCAGAAGGGATATGTTTTTTATGCATGATGGGGCTCCCGCCCATTTTAGTCAAGTAGCACGTCAGCATTTAACTGAAACATATGCAAATCAGTGGATAGGTCGAGGAGGACCACATAAATGGCCCGCTCGATCCCCGGATCTCAATCCTCTCGATTTCTCTATTTGGGGCCATTCACAGCATTTGGTATATCGTACTCCTGTTCGCGATGTAGAGGACTTAAGAAACCGCATCATCGATGCGTGCAGGGTAATCAGAGAGACTCCAGGAATATTTGAGCGAATACGTGGCTCAATGCGCCGACGTCTAGACGCATGCGTAATGTTTGAAGGTAGACATATTGAACATTCACTATGATTTCTACATGTTGTGTGTTTTGTTATTAATAACTTAGTTTTGTTTATTACCCTTTAATCGTTTAATGCAGGTACTAACTACAAAATAACAATAAATCCAGTTCGCATTTATGACGATGTATCTCTGTAGTTGTTCGTAAAATAATGTTTTGCTGCTTACTGGTTTATTTTGGGCAAAACCCAAGAGACATTTTTTGTTTAGAATGAAACAGGCTATCGGAAATAAATTTTAAATGGTAAACAAATAATAAGACAAAAAGTTACATTGGAAATAAATTTTAGGGGTTGCGTTTTCACCCTTACAACCATGGGGTAAACCAAATAAATTACTGGCTAAGTGTCTTTTGGTAGTACAAAACGTCAGGTTAATTTCAATATTGTAACTTTTTCAGTGCTTGTGAAAAAAATTGTTATACAAATTTTATGTACCCCCTTTAAGGGGCTGTATCTTAACAAGGGATGCTCCAATGAAGTTTCTTTATATGAAAGATCCTATCTTTTTTTCGATGAGGAATCACCTCCTTAAATGTTTTACACTTATTCAGTTACACCCTGTATATATATATATATTATATATATATATATGTAACTAAAAAACGAAGGGTTTGACAAACCCCCATTTTCAAACCACCCTGTGTCAAAAAAAATAATGTCAATTAACTTCGATCGAGATTGAAGGAGTTCATCCAGGCTAAATTGAAAATTATCATCAGAGAACTCACACTGGTTGTTTTAAAATTAATGGAATTTGATTTTTTTTGTTCACCCTGTTCTAGAGCACAAAACGAAAAAGTATAATGGATACGAGATCAACGTGACATTGTACCATCATTGAGGCATGGTATTCCCAGAATAAATAGGCGTTTTGTCAATTATCGGAATTGTTAAGAATTCTGAGCAGATAGCCTCACTTTTCATCTTTATCTCGAAAACTAGGTCGATTTTTTTTGTGCCTATGGACACTTCTGCAGAGGAAATTAAAAACTACAACATACCAAAAATTCAGGAAATTTAACCGAAAGCCATTTTCCATAAAGATGGTGCGGGGTCATTTGTTTTGAGGCACAGATGGGGTGTAGACCCAAACATATATTTATTAAGAGCAAACAATAGCGCGTCACAGGAAACAGTCGAATTTCTTCCTCGCCCTGCCCAGCTAGAGTTTGTAGGCATATATTTACCAAGAATGGGAGTGCAGATGGTGAACTGTTTGAATATTGGCAACACTGCTTCTGTGTAAGGGGCAGCGCCACTCGAATACAAATTTCGCGATCGTAGAATCGGTTTTTTGCAGAAACCAATAATTTCACGAAAGATATATTTTTTTTATTGACTCGTTGGTTCTATAAAAATTCGGGAATCTCTTAATTTTTCCCATTGATTGTGTCATATAACTTTTTTTCTTGAAAATCATCATAGCCAAAAATCACTGAAGTTACCGAATTCACACAAATGCTTTAAATCATTTAATCAAAAAACACATTGTATTTTTTCTAAACTGAAGGCTTAAAACCGATTCCCGTTTCATCAAGGTAGTGTTTGCTCTTTATTTAAACATCTTACATCCGATCAATCATCGATTAAGGGTGAATACTATATGGATCAGCTGCAGCGTCAAGTACATCTGCGTTCATATTATCTTAGTGATTGATAGTCACCTATTTTTGTAGATTCAGATACAAGTAAACCGCCATCCACTATTTGCACTATATGCATGACTATTAATCATATCCCCTTCCATACAGTGCCTCAAGTCATCTACAAATGCTTGTCGGGAACTTTTCAAATTATCATCTTACCATACCTTTGTTATAGTATATCCTTTGTTTATCCAATATTCATCTCTCCTGCACGAAATTTAAGTAGATCAACAAATAATATCATTCTTATCGATAAGGATTGACATTTTTCCAGCAAACGTTTTACTCTAACAGGACTTCCCAGAGATGGTTTCTGTTGATTTTTGGTGAAAGTTTTATCAGAATCTTGTTGAAAGTTGGAATTTATTTTTTAAATAAAATGAGCGCCAATATCATTTTTGAAATCACCTCCATGACGATTTTTAACCTCCCTGTAGATGATTTTGGGGGATGCAAAGTCCCTCAATTCTGAAAAGCTTGCCATTTTCACTCAAACAAATAGCTCTTAGAATTGATCCACTATAAATATTTTATTACATACCAGATATTATAAAAATAGTTTGTGTACAATATAATATTTATAATCGAGTATACGTTTTTTCATAAATAAACCCTAACCAAGTTACATTTGAAAGGATTAAAAAACTTTATACAGTTCATATACGATGGAATTTCCCAATCTAGCGAACATTCCGAACAAATGATAAATGGAGAGGTCATAGTGGACCTATAACGAACTGGCATCCTCGTTTCGCGCGATTATCTTCTGGATTAGTTTGTCCAGGCCTTTCACAACCCCTCGTTCCCGTTTGTCACTAACAATGTCCCAGAAATGGGTCAACCAATAATCGATAGAAGTGAAACTATCGGTTTTATAGCCTTAATAGTGAAGTAGGTCAGGATTTCTTATAGATAGAGTTATTGTATGTACTTACACTTTCACATCTGATATGTTAAGAGTCCACATAATTTATACAGGGTGTAATCTAACCTCTTGCACACCCATGAATGACAAGGGTATAATGCCATTTTAAAACGAATTACAGTGGTTAAAAATCTAAAAAAAAAATTGAAAACATGTTTTGTTCTTTGTAAAATTCGACAAAAATTTTGTGAAGCGCCTCACGCCTAATTTCAGGTGACCCACTCAGAGGAAAAATTTGGCAATTGCCGAATGCAATAAAAATTTAACTCGGCATTTGAATAATGTAGAATGTTGAACTGATTGTGTGGTAAATGTATAAATTGCAGGCTGCCTGAGATACATATTCAATTTCAAAGTGAAGAAACCAACTAACCTTGTTATATACAAACTGGTGATAAAGTCAGAACTAGTTGACTTCATACTCTGCTTTGAGACACTCATCATAATTATCACAGTCACAGTAAGAAACAAACGACACACATAGTATTGAAAAGGGAAACATTCGCAATTGAATATTGTTTTGAAAAATAATATCACGACCATTGCAGTGATTCAGACATTCAGAACAGGTGAACTGAACACTGTTGCCAAGTAAGATTCTCGCCTGCACGGTTTACAAAGCTGTCTACGAACGAAAGTTTTTCTGATTGGCTGGCGAATGGAAGATCCTAATTATCAACCAATCAGAAAACAGTACGCGATGTGCAGGAGAATTGATTTGAACATTATTGTCTTTTGTGGGCTCTTAAAACTAAACACAGAGCTGTTCCGTGCGTCTTTTGAAGAGTAGAAGTATGAATGAAGTAGTCAATTTCAATTCTGGATTCTGGAGTCATTAATCATTGTGCGGGCGTTTTCATACTAGATATAATTAATATAATATGTATACATTATTTTTTGATATAATGGCAAATTTTTTAAAAGACAAAGACAATCATGTTCAAATTAATTCTCGGGCACATCGCGTACTGTTTTCTGATTAGTTGTTGATTGAGATCTTTCATTCACCAGCCAATCAGAAAACACCAGTAGAATCTTTAAAAAATTCGTTCGTGGACAGCTTTGTAAATCGTGCATGCGAGAATATTGCTTGGCAACAGTGTTCAGTTCACGTGTTCTGAATGTCTGAATCACTACAATGGTCGTGATATTATTTTTCAAAACAATATTCAACTGCGAATGTTTCCCTTTTCAATACTGTTTGTTGTTTGTTTCTTAATAATAATAATAATATTTATTTACCAAAAATGCACAGAGATATATAATTGAAATACACAGTAATATTCACGAAAAGTACACAGTAATATATAATTGAGTTGTAAATCAGTCGTGATAGCCAGTGTGGCAAATAAATAATGAAAAACCCACAAAGGCAAAACCTGTACGTGGGTGATGGTATTAGTCTGGATACGGTCCTTAAAGGACGTTAATTATGTTATGTTGCAATTTGTAACATCCTGATATATAATTGTAATGCCTTATAGGTAAACGATTATAATATAACAAGAATTAAAAAAAACACAATAGAAAGAAAAGGAAAAGAGGGTTACCTTATACAGGAATGTAACATGCTAAAAAAGAATAGAATAGAACACTATAGACATTTTCGAAAATAGAGTAATATTTGCAAGATTACACTCAAGTTAATTAACTATTTTGTATTGAATCATAATAATAATAGAGTAATGTTTTGCCAGCAAAACTAAGAACAAGAACAGGAACATAGCATTTTCCGATACATTTTATAGTTTTATTTATTTATTTATTAGTACAATACATCCAGCAGGCCCAAAAGCCCATTTACAGGTGTATACAATAAGTATTTTGAATAATTACACATATAACAGAATCAATTCTGAATGAAACGGAGAATCTCTTTTTTGAATTTTTTGAAAGTTAGAAAAAATATATCTACACTAGGAACTTTATTAACACTTCTAGATATTGTAGCAATAGAAGAATGAAAATGATGCACTGTATTGGAAACAGGAATATGAAATGTGCTACAGAACCTAGATGAAATACGCGGTACACTGAATAGCATATGAGACACTAGAGGTGAACAATCTATATGTCCATGTATGATTTTATATGCAAAACACATATCTAGGCTTTCCCTGAATTTCTTTAGAGATATCATATGAAACTCGTCCAACAATGAATCATAGCTATAACCTCTCTCGGGATAAACACCATGTTTTTTGAAATATTCATATTTCAAAAAAAAAAATTAAACATTTTCTAAGTTAGATATATGGTTCATATGAGACGGATTCCAAACGACACTGCAGTAGGTAATCCAATTTGCTCCTGATCAGTGTGAAATAAATGGTTCTCAAGGAATCGAAGGTCCTAAATTCCTTGCAGTTGCGTATCAAAAAGCCCAAACTTTTCATTGAAGTTGATATCACATTCTGAAAGTGATTGGAAAACGTGAGTTTTTGATCAAACAGAACCCCTAGATCCTTTGATTCCGTGACCCGCGTTAAACTTCACCATCTAGTACATAGTTGAGTATTACTGGTAGGATTTTACGAGTAAATATCATTATTTTACATTTGTTTGTATTTAAGTACAATTAATTACGAGCACACCACTCAGTCAACGTATTTAAGTCCTCCTGCAATGTGAAACAGTCTGCTTCACTTTTTATTTCACGATATATCTTCATGTCATCTGCAAATAGCAGTTTATGAGAAGTGATGCCATCAGCTATGTCATTTATAAATAGTATAAATAATAATGGCCTAAGATTTGACCCTTGTGGGACACCCGAACTTGCTACAAAGCAGGAGGATTTTATACCATCACATTCAACATAACCACACCGGTCGGATTTATGGTCAATATCAATCAGCTGATGAATTTTTTTCTCGGTGCATTTAGAACCCATGTTTTTATTTTGGACTTGAAGAGTGACAAAGAGTTATTTTGTTTGAAATGGAAAGGAATAACACTGTATAATTTGGGAGCCAGATATGTATAGCTTCGTTGTCCAATAGTTTTCAACATTCTTGGAATGATAAATTCAACACACTATTTTTCGTGCAGTCGTCAAAATTATCAAACTAGATAATTGCAAATGAATATTTTATTGCTTTAAAATCGACAGCAGTTCAATTTAGTTAACAAAGTCACAGCGTTGCTATAGAAATGATATGGTTGAATATATACAAACCATTTTGGCAGTTCTTGACAAAATGCAAATATATCTTATACTGATAGTGATATATTAGTATCTTGCACTCCTCCAGAGTTGAAAAGTATTGTAAACTTGGCGCTCTCTGTTTTAATACCTGAAAATTCTAAACGGCAGTACGTAAAATGTTACAGCGAATTTAAAGATTGGTGTGACAAACAGAATATAAAATAATCCTTGTCAATGTCGTATTTTATAAATGTCAAATTTGGAAGTGACGTTTGGTTTGGCGGCCGTTGCTATGGGTAACAGCCGCGAAATTGAATTTCGCGGACTGTGTCGAGAACGCGAAATTGAATTTCGCGGAAAAATGGTCGCCATTTGAAAAATAATAGTTAGACACAAAAATGTATTTTTGCCAACTTGTCTTATTCCTATCATCATACTAGTCACTAGAACTTTGCGATTGTATTAGAGAAATAAAGACGGATATTTTTTCCCAAATTTTTTGTATTTTATGGGACCACCCTCGTACGTTGAGCTACACTATCAACAAATTAATTTTCTCTCAGAGAAAGGATTGTTTGGAGAGCATGATTGCAATGCATCTTTCTGCACCATCATGCAGACCATGATATTCAATATTCCGATAACAATCGAGCGGGGTATCAAATTAATCCTAAAACATTACTCGAGTCTGAGTCTAGAGTCTCGTGGGGGTTTTAATTAAAAATTAATTGCAACTCGATCCTACAAGGAATTTCTCGTAACCGGAGTAATTGAACTCATTTATCTCTTTTCGATGTTATTATGAGTATCTGATTACGGTTTAATCTTCCGTTATTGAAAAGAATTCAATGTGAAAAGATCGGAGTAGATGAATTTTCTACATCCTGTACAAATTTGAGCACTGCGTGAAAGTATCGATGTCTTCGATAAAATGGAAAAGGTATTAGAGACGTACTTTATCACTAGCAGTAGCAGTTTATAATATTCTGAGTTTTTCATTCTGAGAGTCAGGTTCAACATTAATTCCAGTCATCACTATTTTATATAATTGAAATCTACCACCCAATGTGTCACAATAATAAAAAAGTGATAAACTAGTTTACAATTTGCCAACAAAAAAAAAGTAAAAAAACATTCACAATAACTGAAAACAAAGTAAATAAAATAATAAGTACCATGACGTACAAGCAGTATGACCTAACTTAAAAACTAACGGAACCCTTAGAAAAACTTTAACCCCCGTTTCCCCCTACCCCATTTTCCCCCTTTTAAGGTTTACATTTCTAAAAACACTGAATCACGTATCTCTTTATTTGAACAAATACCTCAATTACCAATTCTTATGACCCTAATTAAAAACTAACGGAACCCTCATACAAATTTTCACCCTCCATTTAATCCATTAAGGATTACATTTCTAAAAACACTGAAACATAAATAATAATGTTTATGACCATAACCCCTCCATTTCATCCATTTAGGGGTTAAATTTCTTAAGAACAATGAAACATATTTTATTTGTAATATAGACCTCGAAAACCAATTTGTATGATTCTAACTTAAAAACTATTTAAAAAAAAAATATTTATTCATTAGTAACAAAGACATCAAATACAAATTTTTATGCTCCTAACTTAAAACCAAACAAACCCCTATACAAACTTTCACTCCCCATTTCCCCTTTTTGGGGGTTGAACTTCTGGAAACACTGAAACGCGTATTTTTTAATTTGTAACAAATACCAATTTTTATGACCCAAACGTAAAATCTAATGAAAGCCCCATACAATCTTCCAATCCCCACCCATTTCTCCCATTTAGGAGTTGCATTTGTCTAAAAACATTTTCCATCAATGCCTCGGCTAAGTTTGAAGATGCCATTGTCATAGATCTAAAAACTTTAAAAAAATTAAACCGACGAAAAAATCAACTGAAAAGCAAAAAATAAAATAAACCTTTTTAGTCTTAATGATAATTGAGCTCCTAAACTAATGTGAGAAACTAATTTTGAGTCGGCGCCAAACAAACAATTATCGAATATCATTATATTACTTTGAAAGAAGTAATCAAAACGCAGCCGTGTATCTCGCTGCCATCATTTTACGCTTTACCTAATTCAATTGCTAGTTTGTTTGGCGCCGACTCAAAATCAGTTACTCACATTAGTTTAGGAGCTCAATTATCATTTAGACTAAAAAGGTTTATTTTATTTTTTGCTTTTCAGTTGATTTTTTCGTCGGTTTAATTTTTTGTTAAAAAGTTTTTATTTTTCAAATTTTTGTGGCTGAAATCTACTAATTACTACCTACTTAATTTTTGATTACTTCCAAAATACTTACCTAGATTACTTCAACTATTAAATGTTAAATAATATGATTATCTACTTCAACTATTTATTGTTATATAATATAAATTATTTTTGAAAGTTCTGGTTAGTTGATTTCATCACTTTGTATATAATTCCATCCTTTCATAGTAATTATTGTGACGGATCTGTCAATGTCAACTACATATGTGTGCCAATGTTCACAAGTGAAAAATCAATCATCCCCTATTTTTCTACCCATGGCTGGATTATTTCATTCCAAATTGAAATATGATCAACAATGAGGTATACCATATCTAATAAAAAAAGAATCATCCAAATCGGAAAACCCACTACAAAGTTATGCCTGATAGAATCGGTTAACGGACCAAAATTCAGAGGGTGAACGATTGATATCCTCCATTTTGCTACCCTCAGGGATGTATTTTTGTTCAAATTCAAATGAACTTCGGAGTACACCCTATCCAATGAAAAAAGAATCATCGGAATCGAACTGCTCTGTGAAAAGTTATGCGTGATCATACATAAAAAAATAAATAAATAGAGAACCTCTTCCTATTTGATTTCGTCGGTTAAAAAGGGAACAAAACAACCTCACTCGTGTACTATTGACAGGCTTATTTGAACTGCCAGTATAACTGGTATAACTGTCAACAAAGAGAGAGAGAAAAAAGAAAGATGCGTAAATTGTATACAGAGTAATATATTACTGCATTAGAAGTGATGGACATATTTAATTATTTAATTTAAATATATAAATAAGCATGTTTATATTCGAAATCAGTAGACCGAAATCCATACGTTTCATGCAAAAAACCTTTTTTTCGCAGTCCTGTATATTATTAGTCATTTACCTCTGGAACACCAGGAAAATCAGTTTCCCCTTCGATTGTCAACTCAGCATCAGGTATTAAGAACCTATCGTGTATTCTAAGGAAAGAAACTTTTTAACAAAAAATTAAACCGACGAAATACGGAACTGAAAAGTAAAAAATAAAATAAACCTTCTTAGTCTGAATAACTAGGCTCCTAAACTAATGTAAGTAACTAATTTTGAGTCGGCGCTAAATAAACAAGCAAATGAATTAGGTAAGGCGTAAAATGATGGCATCGAGTTGCGCGGTGACATTCTGATAATTTTTTTGAAGTAATTTAATGATCTTCGTTGATTGTTCGTTTGGCGCCGACTCAAAATTAGTTACTTACATTAGTTTAGGAGCCTAGTTATTGAGACTAAGAAGATTTATTTTATTTTTTACTTTTCAGTTCCGTATTTCGTCGGTTTAATTTATATTATTATATGAGTTTATATTTTCTAATTTTTTGTAGCTGAAATCTACTAATTACTAACTGCTTGTTTTTTATTACTTCCAAAATACTTACTTACCCACCTTACTTCAACTATTACCAGTTAAATAATATGATTATCTACTTTTACTATTTGTTGTGATATAAATTTTTTTCGTTGTTCTGGTTAGTTTATTTCATTACTTTGTATATCATTCCATCCTCTAATAGAATATAATTATTGTGACGGATGTGGAATAATGACAGTAGCGATCTGTCATTGTCAACTACATATGTGTGAAAAATCAATTATCCCCTATTTTTCTACCCGTAAGGGTGGATAATTTCATTTGAAATCCAAATATGAGGTATACCCTATCTATTAAAAAAAGAATCATCCAAATCGAAGAACCCAGTACAAAGTTATGCCTGATAGAATCGGTTAACGGACCAGAATTCAGAGGGTGAATGATCAATATCCTTCATTTTGATACCCTTAGGGGTGAATTTCATCTTTTATATTCAAATGGGACCAACTTCGAAGTACACCCTATCCACTGAAAAAAGAATTATCGGAATCGGACGTCTCAGTAAAAAGTTATGCGTGATCATACATAAAAAAAAAAAATAACGCGTCGACTAGAGAACCTCCTCCTTTTTGGTTTCGTCGGTTAAAAACAAGAAACTTCCTTGAAAAACGATAGTTTTATATTTGTTGCAAACTCTTCGAGACAAATTATGATTTATTATGTCCGCCTATGATCCACAATTTACCGTGATAGCAAGTGAATAGCTATCAAGCGTTACACAACAGTAAACAATCGCAAGTCAGGTTACAATTAGGATCAAGGTTAGGCCTACAGGTTCACCGTAGCAGATTTAGCAATTCAGCACTCAAGATAAATAAAAATAATCATTTGTCGGCAAATTGTGTTTAAGATCTATGGCTTCTGTAATCCTGCAAAAATCTGAATCATCATTTCGAAATGGTATAGACAAGCCTTGGAAAATATATCTTCGAGGATAGTTATGCCTAAAGAAGTCTGGTGTATCCAGTGATTCGATATTGTTTGAAATTTTCTAGCGACACCATTTGGAGATAAATAGTGCTTCTTAGCGCTTCATTAGTAGTTGAAGAGCGTCCGATTTCGGAACCGAAGGTCTCGGGATCGATCCCCGGCCAGGGCAGATATTTTTAATTTAAAAATATTAAATTATAAATTTCGTAGCTTTACCTCCTCATTGTTGCGTTCCAATCAGCAGTGCTGCTCCTAAGGTGGCGTATGGAGTTAGTAACAAATACTACACATAACACACACAGTCGTTATAAATAACGTGCATTCCAAAATAATAATAATAGTTATCTGAACACAGAATTGTTTCTAGCAAGACACCGTACGAAGCCTCGATTACGTAAGGGAGGGAGTGCTGGATAAATGCACCAATAGGAAGCGAGGTCCAAGAAAAACCAAACTTTGTGAATACACCAGGTTTTCTACTTAGAGAGAGAGAGAGAGAGAATATACTTTATTATCATAAGAAACCAAATTCTTGTTTGACAAAGTTTGCTTACATCTAAAAGTTTTAAGATATGTTTAGTACATACTGGTCAATGATTAATATAAAGTAATAAGATAATATATGTCAGTTTCCTACTAGTTAATATGTAAAAACATGTATAAATAAAATAGACAGCATATACAATATAAAATATACAGCAAATACAATATAAAATAGACAGCAAATACAATATAATTACACAAACAGACATTGTATAGACTAGCCGATAACAAATAAATAGGATATTGTAAAGTGTTAGAATGTGTCCGAATAAAATTCCTGTAAATTATAGTAAGGTTTATTTAACAGCAAGTTTTTTACGGACTTTTTAAAAATGTTCAAATTGGCTGTGTTTTTGATATAGGTAGGTAGATGATTGTACATCTTGCAGCCATTGTAAATAATAGAATTTTGTATCAGTGATGATTTAGGAAGTGGCAGACTTACGTTTATAGCTTGTCGAGTGACATAATGTGAAGGAAGTTCGTTAAACGTGTTCAGATGTTTCCTAATCAAATAAACGGGTTCCAATATAAAGATTGTTATTACCGTAAGTATTTTTAATTTAATGAATAAAGGCTTACAGGAGTCACGAAATTTAGCTTTGCACATAAACTTAAGCCCTCTTTTTTGAAGAACAAGAATACTGTTCATGCAGTTATCATTACATGCACCCCAGAATGGGATGCCGTACCTGAGATGAGACTCAATTAGGGAATAATAAACGACTCTAGCCGCACACGATCCCAACTCATTAGAGACAATCTTGACTGCGAAACACCCAGACGATATTTTTTTCCTCAAGGCCAGAATGTGATCCTCGAATCTCAACTTCGTATCAATAACCAATCCTAGGAATTTTGTGTTGAATTTATTTCAATAACATTTGACCCAAGGGGTAAGTCATCAAGTAAGCATCGGAAGGTTATTAAGTTGGTTTTTGAAATATTGAGTACAAGACGATTAGAGTCACACCAAACTTTAATACTGTTGACATCATTATATATCACCTCTTTGAGTTCACTACTATTCTTGGCGCGCCAAATTATTGTGGTGTCATCAGCGAATAGTGTAAACTTTCCAGATATGCTTATATTCGACAAATCATTAATATACAACAAAAACAGAACTGGGCCCAATACTGATCCCTGGGGCACTCCACAATTTATAGAAGATTTTGATGATCTTGAGGAGGTTACTACTATCTGGCTGCGATTTGATAAGTACGATTTCACCCAATTCATTGTTACTCCTCTGAAACCGTAACACTCAAGTTTCTGCAGCAGTATTTCATGATTTACGCAGTCGAAAGCTTTAGACAAATCACAAAATACTGCTGCCGCAACATCACCATTATTGAGTTCAGTATATACTTCATAGAGGAAGGAAAAGATAGCATCATTTGTATTTTTACCGGATTGAAAGCCAAATTGTTGTTTGCTGATGATACCATTTTTAATCAAGAATTCCATTATTCTTTTTTTCACTAATTTTTCTATTATCTTGGCAATTGTGGGAATTATAGAAATTGGTCGAAAATTTGCCGGATTCTCGGTGTCTCCCCCTTTATGGAGAGGAATTACAAGTGATGTTTTTAAAAAGTCAGGGAAATAGCCATAACGAAACGAATCATTAATCAGACTTGCAAAAATACTGAGAACATTGTCTGGGAGATTTTCGAAGATTCTCGCCGAGATTTCATCGATTCCCGAGAATTCCTTGTTATGTATTAACTTTATAACTGTTTTTAGTTCCTGAAGATCTGTATCATAAAGTAGAATGCCATCCGCAATTCTTACGTTTGAAAGGTAATCAAGTGGATTTTTATCGGACGATAATTTGTCCGTTAACTTCTCAGCTACTGAGCAGTAATACTCGTTTAGAGTATTATGATTTAAGGAAATTTGATGTGTATTTGAAATTTTTCCTCTGAGCTCATTAATAATACCCCAACTTTCCTTAGGTTTGCAGCTTGCTCAATTCTGTTTTTGTAGTATAGATCTTTGGCTAGCCTCAACATTTTCCTGTAAATCCTACGGTAATTGCAGAAGTAAGAGTGAAAGAGATGATTATCAGTAAATTTTCTGATATAAGGACCGTAAGTTTTTTTAAGATGTTTTGATGTCTAGAGTTAACCAGTCTTTATTCTGCCTAATTTTTATATTCTGTAATGGAAATGAGCTATTAAAAATGTGTATAATTTCATTATAGAATGCAAAGAAACTATCATTCTTATCCATTAAGAACCAGTCATTATTTAGGCATGAGGATAAAAATCTTTCGTAATTTTTTTGTTATATACTCTGCCGGTTTTTGTTTGTTTTTTTTTCGGAATTGATTTGAAATGTGCAAATGATTGCTTAGTTGTATCCCCATATCAAAGTAGGTTACCATGGTGAAAAACTACTTTCATCGGCTAGAAAATCACTAGGATAAACGTACGCAGGAAAAAAAACCACAAATAAACTTGATGGTTGGTTGGTTTTGTTGGGAGACCGAGCTTTTTCTCTAGCGAAAAAATTTTTTTTTTTTATAATAGCGAAAGCAACAAAAATCCTTCGGGGTAACAAATAAATTATAGTATTCACCATTATAGATTTTGCCAAGAAATAATGCGAGTCTTGTTTTTCATCAGACGTCCGGAACTTTTTAATTTTTTTGGAATGGTCGTGTCAGCTTGAAATATATTAAAAATTGCATATATCATCAGGTAGATGGTATCCAACTCGTTTTTTTTACAAATTTTTTTCGACAGCATGTCTCAAAGAGGTCATCTTGCTTGTCATATAATTTCTTTAATTTCAAGAAAGTAACAGTTTCCACGGCATCTGATTTTTGAATGATAAACACTTGAATCAAAATAACAAAGTAGGCCATGCCTACTCCTATCTTTTTAAATAATTATTTGGTTTGAGGTTTACTGTGAAGTCGACATAAACCCATTAAATTCCGATGACCTTATCTGTCAATAAAAACGATAAGGATAATTTTTCTAAAACAATAATCGACCCAAAAAACAGCTTATGCACATAATTCATAAAGGTTTGTGAGTTTGTCATTCACGATTCTTAACTGTTAAAATTTGTCCGCGTAATTTTGTCTAGGGTACCAAATGAAAAAAAAACAGAAAATTATTTTCACAAACTGTTTTCTCTGTAAACTGAAGTACATCATGGATACAAAATATTAGTTCAAAAGAAGAATTTGAAAAATAGGTTTATTCATGAATATTTCATTACACATACCACCATTTCAATCTAAATTCGAACAGCTAGATCCTTTAACTACGAATCACAGAAAAAAAAATCGCATATCCTATATGTTTTGGTCTTGAGTGGTTTTATATATATATATATATATAGAACTTCAATTTTGGAAAAACACTATAAAAGGATATTCCTTGGGGTTGCAGACATGAAAAAACGGCCGATGAGATAAGAAAAACTCTTTTTTAAATTGTCAAGCTTTCGAAAAAAAATATTTTCATTATCTTGAAGTATATAAAAGAACAATGTGATAACATAGGAAACACATGATATTTGTCAAAAGAACTTACTAAGTTGAGGCTAAAATATAAAAGTTGCTGGTGCACTTCATTTTTTGGATGTTGCACAATTATAAAACCATATTACCGCATATATGGTTTGTTACAACGCTTCAGGTAAAAACAATTACTTAAATAACGGTTGAAAACTAACAGAATAATTTAAGTAAATAATTAGAAATGACACACATTTAAGTTTTCTAGTGAGTTTTTCAATATAAGGGAGTGTTTTATACACATAAGATTCTAGGTTCAGGTTGAGAAATTGTAGGATTTACCTCTGAAATTTGGGAATGTATACTATTATTATTATTATTATTAAAGTAATTTATTAAGAAGTTTGCAAGGGTACGAGTTTTCTTTAAGAATTGTTTTTAACTCATTTAAGCATTCTATATGATAGATTGGATGTGACAAGCTCACAACACTGTTTTTTAGGCCCATGATAAGGTTGGTTTTCATATTCGGTGAGTGGTATGACTGGAAAATTATGAACCGATTGGAACACATTGGTTTTCTGTACCATTTTGTACGAAGAATGTTATCATTCCCTCGATATATTCTCATGTCTAAGAAAGGGATGCTTTGATTTATTTTCTAAATATATATATATATATATATATATATATATATTATATACATATGATTGTGGTTTGTTTTATTTTATTATTTTCACAATCAGACATCACAACAAAATATTTTTGACTATTTTCAAATCCTTTAGCTAGTTGCCCTTTGAATTTAATTTAATATGTTCATAAATAAATACCCATATAAATATTTCAAATGTCCGGCTATGTATTTTACCTTTTTCCCATTTTACTCTTTTACCTTACTTTCTTTACCTCAGCTAACTCAATCGGTACGCCTATGGAATCTCAGGAGTAAGTTCAACTGTGGAGCCCTCTGGTAGTGTTCTTGATGTCAGTTTCAGAAAAATGGCAAACTGTTTTGATCAATTATTGAAAATAAGTCAGAATTCATCAAAATAATAATTTCCTTTATTCAGGAAGACTTACTGTTACCTATCCTGCGATAATCAACTTAAATTAGTGTTTCATAGCAAAATATACATGAAAAGTGCAATTATGTGATAATAAAAAAAATTGAATGTAACCTATTTTTGTAGGATATGTTGATTTCAGTGAAATAGTCTATATACCAATTCATGAAAGTTTTTCATCGAAGGAGTTCTTAAAAGGTTTATTTTTAAAATGCACTGAGTTTTGTAACTTTTATGGTTCTAATGTACCTGTGGTTTCTTGAAATGCAAATGTTCAGTGTCTTGGATCACTCTCCTGTTCTTGGAAACTGCCGTTCCAGTCTGCAGCCCCCTTGTTCGCTTGTGAATTCGTCCTCGGACTGGTATATGTATGGAATGAGAAGGTAAGATTCGTTATGTACCTGGTTTTTATCAGCTAATGTTCTTTCTGGTATTTTCTTGTGGTGTAGTGGCAAATAACTGTATTTGTAGCGAAATATGCTTGATTTTCCAAATTAAATTTTGTTGAGTTCGTTCTTCAAAAAATATTTTTTCAATCAATCTCAGCTTGATGATTTTTTTCCCTCGATACCACATATCTTTTGTTCTCTTCTCGAATTCTCGGTTTTCACGTACTTCCTGTCGCACTTTTCATTATTTTCGTTTATTTGCAATTTTATTCACTAATAGTTTCTAAATACCTACATACATGATATATTAAAAAATATTTTTGACGTTTTCTGTTTTTATATTTTCAATATTCATAATTTTGCATAAGATCTTTCCTGGCATCCCATTGGCTATTGTGTTCAGATCTAATTTCATATACAGAATGTTCTAACTTTAACATTTTGTTGTCTGCTTGTGCTCAAAAATATATTAGTAAATTTTGATTTCTATAATTTTTATAAATTATGCCAATTGCTTGTAATGTTGAAAACATGTTTATTTAAAACATAGGTATCGACTAATATTATATAAGGTTTCAGAAAAACGGTAGAATCCTCAGAAAAACTGTAAAATAACATAGCATAAATTACTAAATATGAACATTTGTTATTTATGTGCTTTTTCAGTTTATCATTTTCATTTTAACTCTTTGAACATTTAACACGTACTTCTAAACATAACAATACATACATATATTTGGAACTGACAATTTTTAGAGGCACGACGACGTGAAGAAATTCCTACTGCATGTTTATCTATTACTCGAATAAGAATTGAAATGATAAAGCACGGAGAACGAACAGAAACTGTTTATTTTCCCAGGATACTTTCTGTCTATTATCTAGAAGCTATATTGGAAGTATTAATTGTCTGCCAGAAGGATCGATTGATCGTTATGAAAGTCACAAATTTGTTGTTTAGTGTGGGAAATATTTAATTGGAATGGTAAGAAAAAACATAGTAAATTAAAACAGTGATTCATTCTAGAAGTCTTAAGAAACTAGAAAAAATATATATTTGCACAGCATTTTTAGTCAAGAAGCTAGAAATAATTCTAAATGAATTCAAAACCCACGCCCTATGTCGAAAAGTTTACATAGTAGTTTACATAGGTAATTTAGGCAAAGTTCAATGTTCGTTTCGGTGAGGTGATTATTCTAATATTGCTTGAAATAACAACATACAATTAATTTTATAAAGCGACTATCCACCCCAAAGGGTATTCTCCCATTTATTAGAGTGCATTTTCGAGCTTGGTGTGAATGAGATAATGATCGGCTGGAAGCAGAATGGACAACAGCAAAAATAAATATTACGCTTAAAAAATTCTGTTTTTCCACTGAGAACTACTAATTTTTGCCAACCCATATAATTTTGGAACTGTTGGGTTTGCTATACGCAACTTTAATTTCAAACGATCATTCAATAGTATTTTGCAATTATCCACAGTTGACTTATAGTTGCGTATCATCTTAGGTAACGGTGTTTTTTTGAGTTGTTCATAAGGACCTTGTGAAATATGTTTGTTCATTCTTTCAAAATACTCTGATTTATCTAGAATGACCACCTTGTTTTCTTTAGCTGCTTTTAAATAAAAGCAATCTTTCTCTCTCAGATATTTTATCTCATTCAGAGTTGCGAATTATGTTAAGAATAGCGCTTCTGTTCTCATGTCTTGAAGGCTGATTTATAGAGTTCTGTGTCGGTTGAATTTTACATGCGTTTCTTACATAACTTTTGGTGGTTTGTTTGAAAATATGAACAGGATGTTCATAAAATCAGATGTGTTTCCCATTTCTTCCGGTCTTCCTGGATCGTGGAATCGTGAAATAGATTTTCGTCGACAAAAATGTATTGAAGACCTAGTGAATGCGATGCCTCTTTTGCGTCAATGTTACCAATGATTTCTGGTGAGTACTCTTTTTTGGAAAACATTCTTCTTTGCCTCATTCATCTATATGAGTTCTTTATCAAGACTGGAATAGAAAATCAAATAACTATGTGAAGGGAAATGCAAATTTTTTATTTCAGATTTTTTCTTTTGAGTTAGGGTCTTTTCAGAATATCTATCAGATGTAGTTCAATGTCCAGCGTGGCTTTAGCCGGGGAAGTAGTTGTTTTCTGTTAGACATCCACAAAAAATAACTTCATTTTTATCGTGGATTTTACAATTCACAGAAAAATATTTCTATTCAATATTCAATTGAGAATGTTTCCCTTTTCAACATAACTTTTGGTGTTTTCATTTTGATATTTCAAACCACATTCAATATCACTAAAGATGTCTTCCATTGTGGCACTGTTACAAGCCTTTTTTGAGTAACTTTAATTCCTCTGTGGAAAAGGTCTGAGAAGAATGATTCTCGACAATTCCAATATTCTCCTTTGGTATAGCTGATTTTCGACTCCTTAAGTCAATACCTAGTTGGTTCAATTTCTTATTATGCGTTTTATTTTTATTTTCCAATTTGTGGTCGATGACCGATTTTATTCGCCTATGGAGAGCATTTAATTTTTCGAATTCGCCATTTGTTAGTTTATAGGTTAATTTGAGATGTAATTTGTGCGCTTATAATTCTAAATTACGTCTACTATACAGATCTTTTATTTCCAAATCAATCCTTTTCATTTTTGGTGTTCCACAAGTTTTTGATCCAAACGAGGATTCGAAGAATTCGTTCTGATTTTCATAAATCTAGGGAACAACATATGTTTTTTGCATTTTTTTAATTGATGCAGACGATACTTGATGAAAATCCATATTAAAGTAAACAAAAAGACACTCAATTCATGTTGGAAAGGAAAACATTCTCAATTGGATATTGATAAAAATATTTTTTTGTGAATTTCAGATTTATTCTTTTGAGTTAGGGTCTTTTCAGAATATCTATCTTTAGCCGGGGAAGTAGTTGTTTTCTGTTAGACATTCACAAAAAATAACTTAATTTTTATCGTGGATTTTTCAATTCACAAAAAAATCTTTTTATCAATATCCAATTGAGAATGTTTTCCTTTTCAACATGAATACCCCACAAGAGGTTATCTTGACGATGGAAGATAGTGACTAAAGTTTATCTTTCAGTCGCAGATGATTCCACATCTGATTCTATGGACATCCTGTTCATATTTTCAACAAAACACTCAATTCACTAATTGATTTTCACTAAACTGGGTTTACAAAACCACGACACAGTTTAGTGAAAACGTTTGGGAGAATCTATGATAAAATCTTTAAATATTGTAACAATCCTCTATCAACTTTCCATTCGAGTTCAATACAATATTTATTATTTATTTTCGTTCATTTGTCAATTCAACTACTACTTCCCATGAGGATTTGCTAGCGTTTTCAGCATTTGAAATACGATTTTGATAATATCATTTACGTTTTAGTTTGAGCAGAGATGTGTGTTTCTTTTCAGATTATTTGTAAGCTATTGGCAATATTGGATGAAATTTCTGCAATAAATAAAGATATTTTAATGCTTCAATCGATCGTATTACCTCATTGTCAATCCATGTTTTTCCAATACCTCGAGAAGAAAATGTTTTTAATGGAAAAGACTCCTCAAAGTGATACAAGAATATAATATGAACAAAACTAAAAGCCTCATCAAATTCAAGAAGAGAATCAAGAATGGACCGGTCCTCATTTTCAAGTCTATTTTCAAATTGAGTGATATTGTCCACCTGGAAATTCCTTTTCAAACATTTCAATAGCGTTTTCAGCATTTGAAATACGATTTTGATAATATTATTTACGTTTTAGTTTGAGCAGAGATGTGTTTTTTTAGATTCTTTGTAAGCTATTGGCAAATTTGGATGAAATTTCTGCAATAAATAAAGATATTTTAATGCTTCACTCGATCGTATTACCTCATTGTCAATCCATGTTTTTCTAATACCTCGAGAAGAAAATGTTTTTAATGGAAAATATTCCTCAAAGTGATACAAGAATATAATATGAACAAAACTAAAAGCCTCATCAAATTCAAGAAGAGAATCAAGAATGGACCGGTCCTCATTTTCAAGTCTATTTTCAAATTGAGTGATATTATCCACCTGGAAATTCCTTTTCAAACATTTTGTTTGCTTTGGTTTCACTTGTTCGATGTTACATGGAAGATCACTCATACTAGCCTGGTTGAAACAATCAATATTATTTTTAAAAACATAAAAAAATCTGGATTTTTTTGAGAAATCTAGTTTTTTTTTAATTTTTTTGATTTTTTTATAGATTTTTTACCTAATAACAAAAAATTAAACCGACGAAAAAATCAACTGAAAAGCAAAATAAAATAAACCTTCTTAGTCTAAATGATAATTGAGCTCCTAAACTAATGTAAGTAACTGATTTTGAGTCGGCGCCAAACAAACAATTATCGAAGATCATTATTATCTATGAAAGAAGTCATCAAAACGCAGCCGTGCATCTCGCTGCCATCATTTTACGCTTCACCTAATTCAATTGCTAGTTTGTTTGGCGCCGACTCAAAATCAGTTACTTACATTAGTTTAGGAGCTCAATTATCATTTAGACTAAGATGATTTATTTTATTTTTTGCTTTTCAGTTGATTTTTTCGTAGGTTTAATTTTTTGTTAAAAAGTTTTTATTTTTTACTTTTCAGTTCCGTATTTCGTCGGTTTAATTTTTTGTTAAAAAGTTTTTATTTTTCAATTTTTTGTGGCTAAAATCTACCAATTACTACCTATTTGTTTTTTGATTACTTCCAAAATACTTACTTACCCACCTTACTTCAACTATTACCAGTTAAATAATATGATTATCTACTTTTACTATTTGTTGTAATATAAATTATTTTCGTTGTTCTGGTTAGTTTATTTCATTACTTTGTATATCATTCCATCCTCTCATAAAATATACTGATTTTGACGGGACAAGAATAATGTCAGTAGCGATCTGTCATTGTCAACTACGTATGTGTGTGCTAATGTTCACTAGTGAAAAATCAATTATCCCCTATTTTTCTACCCGTAAGGGTGGCTAATTCCTCTCGAAATCCAAATATATCTATTAAAAAAAGAATCATCCAAATCGAAGAACCCAGTACAAAGTTATGCCTGATAGAATCGGTTAACGGACCAGAATTCAGAGGGTGAGTGATCAATATCCTTCATTTCGCTACCCTTAGGGGTGGATTTCATCTTTTAAATTCAAATGGGACCAAAGTCGAAGTACACCCTATCCACTGAAAAAAGAATTATCGGAATCGGACGCCTCAGTAAAAAGTGATCATACATAAAAAAATAAGATGGAAAAACATAAAATATACGGGTCGAATAGAAAACCTCCTCCTTTTTGGTTTCGTCGGTTAAAAATAAGACCAGTTGCTATTTTTAACACTTTTTTAATTTTTTCCCACCATTCTTCAAATTTTAAAGAAGATTGTTCCTGTCAAAAACGCCCAGTCCTGCAAATTCCTGTCAGAACAAGTTAGAAAACCCCCACTTTTTATATAAAGATGCATCCCCCCGTTATATTCCCCCCTAGTGACTGTAATGAAGCTCATACCGCACTAGTGATATAAATAATTATTAAAATATTTTTACGGCTTCGAAAACACCTCCTGTTTTCATCAACAGCTCATATTCGATATAATTAATGTTCTCCTAAGATGTGATGGCCTTTCCACTCGAAATATTGTCACTTTTCAGTAAGAGTTTTAATTTTAATAAAATTCTCAGTAGTTTTTTTCAGGATTTCCAATGAAAGATAGCGCTAAAAACGTCCGCCAAATATAACCAAACCATTAACGGGATAATGCACTTCCGAAGTAAAAATCGAAGAAAAAAGAGAAAGCACCAGCTTGTAATTTTCAGAAAAACGCATCGAGGCAACCGAGAGCAATCAAGTGTGAAATGAGTAAGGCAGATCGTCAGTTACTGTAACTGATGGGGAGTTTTTGTATTCAACACAAATATTAGAAACCTCACTGAATCCGGTCACGCTTATGCATTTTCGGCTGTAAGAAATGACTTGACCTAAAAAAGACTGACGACGCGAAGATTATTTCCAAGAACAATTTCAGTTTTATAATGACGCCCGCGACCTAGAAAAATGCACTATGTAAGAGCCATAGTAGTAAAGGAAAAATTAGTTGATCTTTGTCGAACTGTAAAAACGTTCCCGTCCAGTAGGCCAGAAGAGATAGACATGATTTTCCCAAAATTTAATAATAATTACAAAAGCTTCAAAACTTCAGTAGAGTGAAGAGGACTTTCATGTGATATTCAGTCTGATTTTGCAACCTTTTTTTCTGAACGGAAGATGTTGAAAATCAGGATTTAATGAATTTTCACACTATTAGCGCGGAAAAAATTGCAAAAGTTCTGCAAACTTCCGAAGTTTCGAAAAATAGCAATTTACATCCTCTGATAAATTTGCAACCATTCAAACAAAACGGAAATGTTTGTTTTATCGAAAAAAAATGTTGTTGCTCCTAAGTTTTCGTTGAAAATTCCAAAAGTTTTGCAAACTTGATAAAATAACTAAAATAATGTTCTTAACAAGAGTTTTAATTTGCAACATCTTGCGTCAAACGGAATAGTAATTTACGTAACAAGTCCGGAAAATAGTTTTTTTTTGGACGAATAGACAAAATTCTAGGGCGAGCCGTAGGCGAGTCCTGGAAGTCTGTGAGTCCAAAAAAACTATTTTCGGGCGTGTTGCGTACAATATTTTTTCGGCAACCGTGTAGAATAACAAATCAATGAGACGACATATTACTTTACTTCTTTATTATACAACAGAAAATACTACATATCAACAGAAACATTCTATTTCATATTTATATTATATATATATATATATATATATATATATATATATATATATATATATATATATATATTAATTTCCCAAGGCACATTTTCAAAGTCACTATCGCTGCTGCTTTCCATATTTTATTGCGAATTGCGATAAAAAAACATGCAAACTTTTGACAACTAATTTCATATGAACTGTCAGCCGTTATTTCGTTGCTATTGTAATGATCAACTGCATTTATCAAAACCATACCTACCAAGATTTTCATATTTACAATGACAACAACGACGTGATTCTTCCCGGCCTATTATAGGAAAATGCTACTTTCTCAAAGAAAAAGCGTCCGGGAAGTGGGTACATCCCGGAAGGTTGCCGAAAAAATAAATTTTTTCATTAAATTGTTTTTTTTATTAAAATAAGTATCGGAATTAGCACAAAAGTTTCAAATAATGGTTGCAAATGGAGATGTCCTGACGTACAATGCTTTCATTAATTTGCAACCTCGTCTGCAATACGGAAATGAGGTTAAAATAAAAAAAATATATTTTCGTATTTGTACTCTCAAAAAAAAAAAAAGTTTTGCGAATCGGGCAGACAACTCATTTCACCAATTGGTGGCAGTATAATAATTTGCAAACTATGTTACAATGCGGAACATTATAAATTAAAAAAAATATTTATTTTTGCAACACTTGTGTTATCTGAATAATAAAGATTTTGATATACCTAATAAATGACATAATTGTGATACCAAGTTAACTATCGACCAAGAAGAAGCTCGTCAACGGTAGGTGAAATCATTCAATGTTGAAAGCTAACGTTTTCGATTTGAATTCAAAACATCATATTACAATTAGGAATTTGCATAAAAAATACTATGAGTACGTTTGATGGAGAATCGATAATGTTTCGACACATTTTCACAATCTTCTTGATTTATTAAAAAATGGAGGAAATATTGAGATTTAAAAAACAGTTGTACAGTTTCACAAATTTTTATTTTTCAGCAACGTTGCAGTCTGATGATGAAAATTATGTACTTGCGAGATATACAATCGATAACGTTTTAATATCCTTACTTCCATAGAGCATCGATGATTTATTTTAAAATCTCGTCGATTGCTATGAAGTCATGTTGTGACAAGTGAAAATTTTAAATGAATGATTGCATATCGTTTCTGATGCGATAAAAATTAATATCTTCCAATAGTCTTTTACCGGAATTTAGCAAAATTTTGTACTCTTTCGATTGTTGCATTCGAAAATAATAGATTGAATTTATTTCGCTGATTAATCGCAAACAGTGATTGCTTCTGAGATTAATAATTAGTTTGAAATTTTGTAATGGTTAACTACGTGACATTCATGATTATTCTTCGGATGCAATTTCAATCAACCAGTTCAATAGATAACAGATATTCACGATGGATAATCAATAATTTAACAGGACCACTGCAGACATATGTCGGTCTGCACAATGTTTACAATTTATGGCCAAATTATAAAAAAAAACAAATCAATGATATAAAAAAATGTTCCGTTGAACAATGACGGTTGCAAATCTCTTGCGTCACGTAAAATACTAGTCGTAATTTAAATTGCAATTGCAGAAATGATGCGTTTTTCAGAATTGGTTGCAAATGTACGTGAATATGTTAAACTTTTTTTTTCATTCACTTATCCAATTTGCAGAACTTTTGTAATTTTGTTAAACAAATTATCATGAAAAACTTAAACAAATGACAGAAAAACAAGGTTCCGTAACTTTTACAAGGTTGTAAACTTAATGCAGGTTGTAAAACACCATCACTATAGGTATGCCTAGTTTGCAGAACTTTTGCAATTTTCAGTGCAAAAATAAAGCATGAAAACGTTTTTTGGAATTAAAACAATGTTCCGTTCATCGCAAAATTTTATAGTTTGTTTTCATTAATGTACTAACATACCATTGAAGTTTGAAAACTTTTGGAATTGATGTTAATTGATTGTCTAAATGTACTGGCCTACTGTATTTCCCATGGTCATTGACCCATTTGACGTTATGAAGAATGTTACAGTGTTAGGATTGCACGTGAAACGATGATCATTAAATCCAACCAGTGACATATACAAAATATAAATGCATTCATACATGAAAAGCTCCAATGTGGCATTTAGTAGAGCCATAAAAAGAACCATTTCAGCAAAGAGTCGTAATTTTAATATATATTTAAATATCAGTAGGTCACATACCTTAATTTTCTGTATTCTGTTGTTAACACCATGATGATTTAAAAAAAATCCAACATATTTCGAGAAATGGTAGAATAATTCAGGAAGAGGACTCTGGATAACAAAAAGTTATGAACTTTCATGTAGGAATTTCAAAAAAATACGCCTTCAATACACATGAAAGAATAAAATGAGCCTTTCTTATGTCTATTTGAGTGTTTTCAAGAATTCTGAGCTCAAAATATTCCTCGGTTTTTATAATAATAATAATATTTATTTTCCAATGAGACATATACAATGTATAGGAATGGTCAGTATATATTTCGAGCACTGATGTATAGTCAGTGGAAATAAAAATATAAAGGTCAAACATAAATAAACATATACATAAACACACATGCACCTAAATACACATACTGATAGGATCTAACTAACTATTAAAATATTCTTCCACCGAATAGAAACATTTTTCAAACAGGAATTGTTTCAGGGAACTACTGAATTTTTTTAAATATTTGATTTCTTTTAAACTTTCAGGTAAATGATTGAATACATACAGACCCATAATTGTAGGTGAATTGCCAGAGACCTTGTATTTTGTAAAAGGAATGTGTAATTTATTTCTTTGGCGTGTATTTACGGAGTGGAAGTCTCCAGTCAAAACAAATTTTTGTCTATTCTCAAAAATAAAGATGGACAATTCATAAATATAAACAGACAGGATGGTCGTAGTGCTCAAATGTTTGAAAAGGTCCCTGCAGGAGTGTGTACTGGTTTTTCCAAAACTAGAAAAAGGACACACTCTCCGTGAACCGGCTAGAGAGGAGGCTGAACTCGTCTCCAGATAACTATTGATTGTTTTGATGGTTGGGAATATTTCTCGGGTTTCTTATACATTGTTATTTTTAGAATATCTCAGCGAACATTTTATACCAGTCATTTTCAACTAATCAGATGCTTTATTTCGACATTGTTACTATGGTAACCAGAAAATTTTCTGAAAATGTTTCATCCACATTAGCATGTACACGTAAAATTAATAAGTGGAAATTTCCCGGCACATGACAGCTATCATATAATTAGAAAAAAATAATATTGACAATATTTTTTATTTACTTACTTTATAAGTTGGAAATATTACAACAATTTATTAAGGTGTACATTCTATAATATCATTAATTAATTTTAAATTCTTCAAAAATTCCACTTCTACCTCCTTTTCCCTAAGTGGTGAATAAAATACAGAACCGGTGTTTTTTTAACAATATGCCTGTGTTTCATAAAATAATACTTATATATTTTTTGCTGTATATCACCTTTGTTTGTAGTCAATATTGACATTTCCCTGAAACCTAGTTATAAAATTATACGAAATCAATTATTTTTATATAATAATGTATCTGATATTATAAATTTTATTTTACTAGGGCACGGGAAAAAAACCGCAATACGAACATCCACTTTCATTTTTAATCAATATTGACATTTCCCTGAAACCCACTAAGAAAATTGAATGAAAACAATCAATTTTATATAAAAATGTATCTGATATTATATATTTAATTTTACTAGGGCACGGGGAAAATCGAAAAATATCTCCCGCAATACGAACGTATCCATTTTAATTTTTAGTCAATATTAACATTTCCCTGAAACCTAGTAAGAAAATTGTATGAAATCAATTAATTTTACATAATAGTTTATCTGATATTATATATTTTATTTGACTAGGGAACGGGGAAAATCATAAAAAAATCTCCCCCAAAACTCCCATTACTCACAGCCTTCTATTTATTTGTGAATAACGTCAAAATAAATATTTACTTAATGTTTTCTATTTAAATATAGTTCCGGTATACAATTTTCTTACCGAATCCCCCACGTGCTTGAATTAATTGCGGGAAATTTGTCGCTTCGCGACTCGTGATAATTTTCAAAAAATTCATGTACTCAAAAAATTTCCGGCAATAATTCATGCTCTAGGGAGATTAAAAGTGAACATTTTTAAATCAATCACTGAAATACGGGGGTGGATGGATGGACCTGTAGAAAGCTATTTGCTTATAAGGATGGGCTCAGAAATCATGCTGGATTTCATAGATCCACAGTCAACAACACTAGTTGTTTGTTGAAATACACTGTTAAGCGTAGATCCGTGGAAATTGTTCATATATTCAGATATGTGATATGATAATTACAAGTTTGGCAAATCGACACTCTTCGGGCGGACCAAAGGATTTTAACTTTAGTGTTAAAGCACAAAAAATGTTGATCGATCGACAGACATACCTTCCTTTTCAATGCGGAATACTAAAAACATTCTAATATATTTGAGAGGTTGTGAAAAATACTTATGGGAAACTCCGTATAGTAATAATAATATAATAATAATAATAATGTGAAAGAGGAAATATTGTGTCCGAAATACATATAATGAAAGAAGGGAATTTTGTGGCATAGTGGAAAAATTAAATTAAAGAAAAAAAAAGAAAAAAAGCATCCTCAAGTGGGAGTCGAACCCACGACCTTATGATCTCTAGCCATACGCTCTACCAACTGAGCCATTCGAGGACATAGGAATCGATACACACACTCGTAAATCCTTTCCTTCCATAATTTAATATTCATGTTAGAAATGAATCAAAAATCAAACGTACTTATCACTGGCCGTTGAGATCCGTTACCTGACACTCATTTTTTTAATTTGTCGGATTCAAGCTTTTTTTTTTCTTTAATTTAATTTCCAAAACCCTTCTTTTTAATGCACAATATTTCCACTTTCACATTATATATCTGGCTAAATCTTATCAGTGGTTAGATATCATCTGCTTGAATCTGCTACTGAAATCGTCAAATAACGATGAAGTTGAGTGTCAGGTAATGGATCTCGACGGCAAGTGATAAGTACGTTTGATTTTCGATTCATTTCTAACATGAATATTAAATTATGGAAGGAAAGGATTCACGAGTGTGTGTCGATTCCTATGTCCCCGAATGGCTCAGTTGGTAGAGCGTATGACTAGAGGTCATAAGGTCGTGGGTTCGACTGCCACTTGAGGATGCTTTTTTTTCTTTAATTTAATTTGTCCACTATGCCACAAAATTCCCTTCTTTCATAATAATAATAATGTTTATTGTCAATTTCAATTCATACATAAACAAATACATGACATGTGAATGAAGTTTAATCAATAAACAGTTTAATCACTGAAGCAGTAAGAGATTTACCGCTTGTTTGTGATGATTCGATGTTGTTAAATCCAAAAAAATCTAATTAATCTAATATAATTTGATAATATAATTCCAATAGAATAAAACTGTTAAAAAACAACTATTTGATGTACTAAAGAAGAAATTACCAGATTACTATTCCTCAGAAACAATTGTTATTAGTGATTAGTTAGTTATAAACATCTTGATTAAAACAGTATTCTATTTTTTTTAATTCCTTTTTGAAATTTCCAATGCTCTTTATTTTTTGAGGTAGAGTCTGAAAGAGTCGTGGTACGAGATACGATGGGTTTTTTTGTCCGATGGTTTTTGCACAACGAGGAGCATTCAGGAGGTTTTCTTTATTTCTTGTGTTATGGGATTATGGGAAATACAGTAATTTTAAATCACAACACACACGATTAGATTTCCCCAGAATTTTATTAAATTCACAATGTTTCGCTAGCACAGTAGCTTCTTCAGGTGAATGTACAATAAACTAAATATACAATGGCCACCAGTGAGGTAATTACCGATAATGACCTTAGTGTTGGCCATTGTATATTTAGTTTATTGTACATTCACCTGAAGAAGCTACTGTGCTAGCGAAACATGTTGTGCATTTAATAAAATTCTGTGGAAATCTAATCGTGTGTGTTGTGATTTAAAATGACTATGGATTTCCATCAAGTAACGGCCGAGTCAATCGAAAAAAAGTAAATACAGGAGTTCTGGTAATAAACGCAGGCATAGCTCGAGAGATGAGCACACTAAAAACCAGCATTCCATGCTATACAATCCCCACGAGAAAGAAAATCCTTTACCGTCTGTGTGTATTAAATAGGACGTTCAAGTGGGTTAAAGAGAGAAAAGAGGTCAGGTCGGGAATTCCTTGAGGAGAGTCGGGACGCGCGAGAGCGATCGATTCAATCCCGTTACATTCTGAGTTTACGATGCCGACGGCTTGTGCAAGTTGTACAATTGCCCCAGGAATTGACGCAGAGCTAGGATTTAAAACGGGATTGTTATGGCCGATTGCTTTACTCTATAAAAATGCAATCTGCACAAGAGGGTTGGTCATGTATCGAAACGTTTGTGTCGGAAGTAAAATGGAACACAGGTTCGGCAACATGCTTGCTAACATTTAGGAAGTATCTATTGAGAATAATACATAGATAATAAAAATTAATTTAAAAATACAAAAGCGAAGTATTAAATATAAAATGATCTCAAGATGAAAATCTTGATTCGGGACTCGAAGTGATGGCGCATTTGCTTTTTCAGTTGGAGGAAAACCCAGAAAAACCACCATCAGAAATCAGATCATCATTTTTCTCATAGAAAAGGGCACATGCTCCCTGGGAGATGAGAGAATCAATCTTGGAAGATACACGGGAGTCATCGAAGAGGTGCCAACAATTAGAATAAGGGTGTTTGCAATATGCCTTACAGTGTCCATTGGAAATGCTGCCGCTATGATAAGATATGGCGTAGATATTATAAAGAGTATTCATTCCATCCTGAGCAGAAAATTGGTCCAAATTAAAATTTTGTATGGGAAAATTAATCACATTGTCCAATTTACTGCCATCAGTCGAAGAAACACGTTTTAAATGTATAACAAAAATTTTGGAAATGTTTGTCTACGAATCATCTTTTTGAATTCCCTTTTCATTCCACAAGCTAAACTCGCATCGTCAGTCAAAGTCTCCTCTTCTGTCAACAGTTCAATGCATTGTGTTAAATTCACGACTTCGTTTGGCACGCCTGGAGTAGGGATTGAAAGAACCCAGAAAGGTTCAAAAGTAACGGAGCAGTAATTACAAAAAGTACATCTCAATATAGTCTTCAGCTGACCGGCAAATGTGTCCACAATTTTGGAATTTTGAGTCGATAGATATCTTGTCCAAGAAATGGAAGCTTTCTGATTATCATTCATGATAACAAAATCGTTCTCTGCCTTGTTTGAATCTTCATATAAACCTACCAGAAGGTATCTTAAAAACTCTTCCGAATCTGCTGGGACGTTATGTACAAAGAAAGGAGCAACATTTCTGAATAGACGGACGGACGATTTTCCGAGAAGAATCAGGACTCCAGATATTTTCCATCAAATTTATAAAAGATTTCACTAAATTTCCTTTCATTCTTGATGAAGTAGTATTTAAATCCTCCATACAAAAACCATTCTAGAAAAATTCCAACAAAACCTTGGTGTTCGAAAGACACTGGATCATGCTATTCATAAAACAGTTCGTGTTGCCAATTAATAATAATAATATAATAATCATCTTTATTCAATAATAATAAATAAATACAAAGGGTGTGTTACACAATGAATGAAGTGAATAAAGCTGTTGGGCGATAAGTGCTGTTGCACTTGTTTCGCAGAAAGTTGTAGTTATGCTATATAAAATGTGATTGATAATAAGAAATACACATGATGAAGCAATAAAAAAGTTACATATAGTATAAATAAATAATAGTTTGAAAAAACTAAAAAACACGCTTTTATAGAAAACCATGTATTGATACCATGCACCCCACGCTTTTTTTTAAATAAAATAATTTTTTTTCTTATTTTAAATTTTTTTAGTCTGGTTTTCTATGAAAGCGTGTTTTTTAGTTTTTTCAAACTATTATTTATTTCCTACTTTTTAGTGTGGTTTATTTATAAAAGCGTGTTTTTTTAGTTTTTTTTAAACTATTATTTTTAATATTTTTTTGAAAATTGAAAAATGGAATGATCTTATCAAATTTCATAATCTCCGACCCCAAAAACCCCCACATACCAATTTTAACCAAAAAAGGCCCCTTTTAAACCCCATATATAATCGACCCAAAACACATAACCTAACGAACACCCCTACATACCAATTTTGAATAGAATAGACCATAATCACAAAACTCGGCCGCCATTTTGAAGCCGCCATCTTAAATTTTCCAATTTTACAAAAAATTATGATATCCGACCTCAAAAAACCCCACATACCAATTTTGAGTAGAATTAGACCATAATCACAAAACGCGGCCGCCATCTTTAAATTTTCCAATTTTTACAAAAGAATCATAATATTCGACCCCAAAAAACCCCCACATACCAATTTTGAATAGAAATCAGACCATAATCACAAAACTCGTCCACCATTTTGGAGCCGCCATCTCGAATTTTTCAATTTTGACAAAATAATCATGATCTCCGACCACAAAAACCTCAGATACCAAATTTGAAGGAATCGACCATAATCACAAATCTCGGCCTCCATTTTAAAGCCGCCATCTTGAATTTTCCAATTTTTACAAAAGAATCATAATTTTTGACCCCAAAAACCCCCACATACCAATTTTGAATAGAATCAGACCATAATCACAAAACTCGTCCACCATTTTGAGCCGCCATCCGAATTTTTCAATTTTGACAAAATAATCATGATCTCCGACCACAAAAACTCTCAGATACCAAATTTGAAGCGAATCGGACCATAATCACAAATCTCGGCCTCCATTTTAAAGCCGCCATCTTGAATTTTCCAATTTTTACAAAAGAATCATAATTTTTGACCCCAAAAACCCCCACATACCAATTTTGAATAGAATCAGACCATAATCACAAAACTCGTCCACCATTTTGGAGCCGCCATCTCGAATTTTTCAATTTTGACAAAATAATCATGATCTCCGACCACAAAAACTCTCAGATACCAAATTTGAATAGAATCAGACCATAATCACAAAACTCGTCCACCATTTTGGAGCCGCCATCTCGAATTTTTCAATTTTGACAAAATAATCATGATCTCCGACCACAAAAACCCCAGATACCAAATTTTGAATAGAATCAGACCATAATCACAAAACTCGTCCCATTTTGGAGCCGCCATCTTGAATTTTTCAATTTTTACAAGAGAATCATAATCTCCGACCACAAAAACCCTTGGATACCAATTTTAAAGCGAATCGGACCATAATCACAAAACTCGTACGCCATATTGGAGCCGCCATTTTGTTTTTTCTTCCTAATGCATTGTCACCGGAATTATGTACACCTGCCAAATTTCAAATCATTCGGACGTCTGGAAGTGGGTCAAAATCGCGCCCAAAGGAGTCGGTTACAAACAAACAAACAAACAAACAAACATACAAGTGAAGCTAATATAAAGCGTGCAAAAATAAAGTTAAGTTATGCTATATAAAATAATGAATGTGGTTGATAGTAACAAATAAATAAGTACACATATTAAACAATTTAAAAGTTAGACATAAAATAAAGTTATGCTATATAAGATGTGGTTGTTAATAATAAGTACACATAATAAGCAATGGAAAATTTGAAATATGCTACATAAAATTTTTTTAAAATAAGTATATAAAATGAAATTTGTATAGAAAGTTGTGATTGATGTTGAATGCGACGTTAATCATCATCATGGAAAATATAAATGAGATTTAGTATATATAAAATATGACTTGAACAAAATACAATAAGATAAAAACAATATAAATGAGATAAGATACAATAATAATAAAATACAGTGAAAAAATTGTCTAAAACTTATGTGTGATTTTCAAAATAGCTCGAGATCATGCATCGTGGACTTGAGAAAATAAACTCTCTCAATGTTTTTCTGAATCTTGTTATATTCATTATATCTTTTATATTTTCTGGTATAATATTGTATGACTTTGGTGCGAAAAAGGAGTATGATCTTTGTGATACCGTTTTTAACATCAATGGTGTGACGTAGTGATGTTTCTGACGGGTAGCATAATCGTGACTTGGAAGTTGTGAGTTATTTTTGTTAATGTGGTATTTTTTGCTGGAGCAGACGAAATAAAGTTGTCTTAGGTCCAGTATTTGTGATTCCTTGTAGGGATCGTCTGTTGGGTATCTTGACTTCTTGGTATATATTAACTTTAAAAATCTCCTTCGTGTAACTTCTAAAGGGTGAAGGTGCGATTTCAAACTTGCACCCCAGACGACGATTGCATATCTGAGATGACTTTCAACGAGAGAGAAATATACGGTCCTCAGATGTTCCAGAGATAGTATGTCTTTCAATTTTCTAAATTTAAATAAGATGCTTCTCAATTGTATGTACAGTTTAGGAAACGCATCAATTTAATTTTCAACCGACGAAACCAAAAAGGAGGAGGTTCTCTATTCGACGCGTATATTTTTTTTTATGTATGATCACGCATAACTTTTTACTGAGACGACCGATTCTGATCATTCTTTTTTCAGTGGATAGGGTGTACTTCGAAGTTGGTCCCATTTGAATTTAAAAGATGAAATCCACCCCTAAGGGTAGCCAAATGAAGGATATTGATCACTCACCCTCTGAATTCTGGTCCGTTAACCGATTCTATCAGGCATAACTATGTACTGGGTTCTTCGATTTGGATGATTCTTTTTTTAATAGATAGGGTATACCTCATATTTGGATTTCGAATGAAATCATCCACCCTTACTGGTGGACAAATAGGGGATAATTGATTATTCGCTAGTGAACATTGGCACACACATATGTAGTTGACAATGACAGATCGCTACTGTCATTATTTTTGTTCCACATCTGTCACAATCATTATATTCTATGAGAGGATGGAATGATATATAAAGTAATGAAATAAACTTACCAGAACAACAAAAATAATTTATATTACAACAAATAGTAAAAGTAGATAATCATATTATTTAACTGGTAATAGTTGAAGTAAGGTGGGTAAGTATTTTGGAAGTAATCAAAAAACAAGTAGGTAGTAATTAGTAGATTTCAGCCACAAAAAATTGAAAATAAAAACTGTTTAACAAAAAATTAAACCGACGAAATACGGAACTGAAAAGTAAAAAATAAAATAAACCTTCTTAGTCTCAATAACTAAGCTCCTAAACTAATGTAAGTAACTAATTTTGAGTCGGCGCCAAACAAACAAGCAAATGAATTAGATAAGGCGTAAAATGATGGCATCGAGTTGCGCGGTGACATTCTGATAATTTTTTTGAAGTAATTTAATGATCTTCGTTGATTGTTCGTTTGGCGCCGACTCAAAATTAGTTACTTACATTAGTTTAGGAGCTTAGTTATTGAGACTAAGAAGGTTAATTTTATTTTTTACTTTTCAGTTTCGTATTTCGTCGGTTTAATTTTTTAATAAAAAGTTTTTATCCTTTTTATCTTTATAACGAAGGTTTTTCCCAAAAGAATAAAAACCATCTCAGAATATAATCGCATTGTCTCCCAAAGTTCCTAAGAGGATGAGTGGGAAATTAAATGAGGCTTTTGAAAGGCCACCATTAACAATTCATTCAATACGTTGAAAATGTCGATCCTTTATGAAACATTTGATTTTTTTTTTTTTTTTTTTTTTCCTATGGGGGGATTGGCGCGGTGGGTTAGCGTCCGACTCATGATCGAAAGGTCGTGAGTTCGATTCTCGGCCAGGGCAGAAATTTTTCATTTAATTTGAGAGAATTAAATGTTAAATTTCGTAGCCGGGCCAAGGATGATCCTCGACGATTCGCTGTTGCGTTCAAATTAACAGTGCTGCTCCTAGGTGGCGTATGGAGTTAGTAACAAGGCCTACCCAGAATACTGTGTGAATGATACATTCTATGTTGTGATTGTCTTGAAATAAATTAATATGGGATGCAGTATTGCTTAGAGCAAGACAACCTGCATCCCATCATACAATAATAATATTCCACTTGTGTCTGGCCGAATGACAAAATGTCCAAGCCAAAAAAAAAAAAAAAAAAAAACTTTTTTCCGAAATAGCATCTAGAAACCATCCCTATATAATATGGATGAGGGATAAAATGATGTCAAGTGCGAGTTCCACTCACGCGCACACGGTTCCATGAACGATTTTGAAAAAATAATTTCTAGAAATCTATGAAACCTAGGACTTCAGTTTTAATTTTCCTGTAAACTTTGAAACCACCCCCTAATACTTAGGTTGGGACATGATGTGAAAAATCAGTATGAAATCACTTTTATTACACAGTTTGATCACTAAAAACAATAATACCGCCAAGAATGTTTCGTTAAAAATGACTTTGGTAAATTCTCCGTACGCTCGGAGTGGCATTTCGGTAGCATGACGTCACGAAACTGTCGGGACTCGGACCGGCATCGTGTGGAAATGACAGTAGATGAAGAAAATGTCATTCAAAACGTTTTCTGTTTGGATTGTGCAGCTGCGAAAGGTAAAAATATAAGGCGAATCGATAGTAATGGGAATAATATTAAAATCGAGAGAATCAGGGTATTTTATAGATTTTTTTTTTTGAAAAATCCCTGTTCGTTTTTGATGGTACCATGCAAAAATACATCAATACATCAAGAATTGAGTTATTTCCGAAATTTTAGAGTGTAGTAAAGTAGAACCAGGAATCTAAGAAGGTCGTAAATCAATATTAGCCGACGACCCTCATTATTACCTATTGTTCGAAATATAGATAAGCAATAAAAGTGTGTGTCCCTTAAAAGATTCCCAGGTCAGGATTAAAATATCTATTATTTTTGGCTTTTGTTGACAGTTTTGTATTTAAATTTATAAATAAAAAATCTCCTGAGGTTGATTTAGAACTCTTGGTAAGGATATGTTCAAATGTGTGTAAATAATGAAATTTACTTACCTGGCCACCAGACTTTCCGTACTAATTAGATATTAACGAGATTATAGCAATAATGGTCTATTTACGGTTACAAAATAAATTACCTACCAGATTTGGAAATAAAAGGGGGAAAGTTAAACAACGTTTAGTCATTACCTACCTAATATTCCGTTGTGTCAGTTGTGTCTATTTTAAAGTGTCTATTAGATTTTTGTGTCGTGAAAAATGTGGCGTCTATGGGCTCATCCTGAACTGGTGGTCGTAGTACCACTAGTCGACAAATGTTACACCCCCAAGAGAAACAAATTTTATTAAATGTTTATACTTCCCTTCTGGTACATGGAATGTCCAAGGATTAAGCTGTGCAAGAAAGTGCTTCTTTAACAAAAACATGGTATTCCACAGTGTTTAAAATAGTAAGTAACCCTATTTTAAAAAGAAAAAAACGAAAAGACTCTGGGGGTCCAAGGAAACTAGATGGCTGTGATGTAGATATAATTCGAAGAACAATATATATAAAGAGCAAATTGCGCCTACAATAGATATTTCAATGCAACGGCTTAGAAAGAATGAAACTGGTATCCAGTGTTGCAAAGAAACTTTAAGTTAGTCTCTTTTACAAAACGGATTTAAATTTAAAAGACTCATTAGTAGCAGAAAAATCATAATGGAATCTGGGCGCCTTAAGAAATGGAGATTTGAATATTTATTGGCAATAAACGAATTTAGAGAATATGGTAGAACAGTAGTGTATTTGGATGAAACTTGGTTCGATACACACGATATTCCAAACAAAAGTTGGGTAGACTCATCTGACTTGGGCCAAACTAATGCGCCGTCTAATAAAGGAAAACGCATTACGATAATTCACACAGGAACCGAAAATGGTTGTCTTTATCGGCAAATAATATTAAGGACTCTTTAGTCGATTATCATGATGATACTACAGCCGAATTATTTGAAGACTGGGTAAAAAATAAACTCATACCAATTATTCCACCCAACAGTATTATCGTCATGGGTACCACAGGTACCACAGTCGAAGACTAGATAAAGCACCATGTTGAAATGACACCAAAGCCACTATACAAGAATATATGTTAAATAATGATATGTACTATGAGGAAAAGTACACGAAAAACAGTTACTAGAAGTTTTACGCAGTTATTCGATAAAAAAGAAATATTTGTGTGATTCATTGGATGAAAGCTTGGGACATACGGTGCTCAGACTTCCTCCTTATCACTGTATGTTTAACCCAATTGAACATATATGGCATCAGCTTAAGTCAGCAGTTCGAGGAAATAATACTTCTCCAACCTTAAGTTCAACTGGTAGCTCTTATTCAAACAGAAACTGCAATCATTCCTGATAGCAGCTGAGCCAAGTGTGTTTCCCATATTGAAAAGGTGGAAAAGTCATATATGGATATAGAAAAAATTCCCAAAGAAAAGTTCATTATCAATTTGGATGACGAGAGTGAAAGTGAAACTGATCTTCGTGAGTATTTTTGTTTATAAATACCTTTTATCGAGAAACTGAACTTTTTATAAAGTATAAAGTATGACATTTTACATTAATTAGGTATATCGTATTTTATTATATAATATAATTATATATATACAGTGTGACCCATTTTTAATGGAACACCCCCCTAAAATTTGAAGTTGTAAACAGATTTTAATATTTTTTTTATTGAAATGTCAAGTACTAAAAGGTCTACCTTGGACAAAATTTGAAATGTTTATTCCAATTTTCAGGGCATACTACCATATTTTTTCTTAGTCGAAAATCGAGTTTTTTTATTAGCGATTTTTTTATTGGAAAATCACTACGCCACTGGATTCAGAGTGCCTCTAAACAGATGTGACCAAAATTCCATGAAAAAATATTCATTCATAACAAAGTTATGACAACTCAAAAATTCGAAAACTCACACAGCTAACAGTCACAAAAAACACCCTATATCAACAGATATAGCCATGAGAATATTTTTTTTATGATTTCAACAATAAAGTGCAGCCAGATTAAAAAAAAACAAATAGCGTACAATTTTTTAATGAAAATAAGGAATTACATTTACACAATTCAACTTATAATGAAGGAAAAACATTCTAATTAACGTAACTATGAAAACTAATTATTGAAATGTTTCGATTCAGTGCAAAAATTAATTCAAACTCATATTCTAGTAGCCTCTACTATTCCACCACGTATTTCGATACATTTGTCGTAGCGCTTACAAATGTTTCTGATTACGTTCCTTAGTTCTTGTGGGCTAATATCTGCACATACCTGTCGAATTCTTGCACAAAGTTCATTTCTATCTCTTGAGCGGTTTTTGTAAACCTTTTGTGTGAGAAGTCCCCAGAGAAAAAAGTCCAAAACTGTGAGGTCTGGAGATCTGGGTGGCCACTCTATAAACGGACTACCACGGCCTATCCATCGGTTTGGAAAATGTTCGTTAAGCCATTGCCTCACAGCTCTGGCATAATGAACTGAACACCCATCTAACTGGACAATTAAATTTGATCGTTCATTGATTGGCTGCTCGTGAATAGCATCCCAAAACTCTGTGTTTAAAAATTCTAGAAACCTCTGCGCATTACTGTTTTCCTCAAAAAAGAAAGGACCAATAATTCGTTCGTTCAATATCCCACACCAGACGTTGATTTTTTGGGAATACTGGCTTTTACAGTTTATTACCCAGTTAGGATTATTCGCTGCCCAATAGCGACAATTCTGTGATGACACTACTCCATTTGTAGTGAAAGTGGCTTCGTCGGTATATAAAATATTTTGTAGGAAATTTATATTGTTTAAATATTCCCCTTGGGCCCATAAACAATAATCCAGACGTCTTGTTTCGTCGCCTTCTTGCAGTGTATGTAAAAATTTTGGCTTGAAAGGTTTAATATTCTTCGCCTTGAGACATCTCCGAATAGTTTCTCGTGGAATATTCAAATCTAAGGTGGCATTCCTTATACTGGCATTAGGATTATTTCCGAAATAATCTAAAATGATTTGATCATTCCTGTCATTCCTGTTTCGTCTTTGTACAGGATTACTTTTTAACATCATTTGATACTGCACCAGTTTCATTGAATATTTTATTTATTTTATTTACCGTACCGCAGCTAATACGAGGACGATCTGGATGTCTCTCATTAAATACTCTACAAACCTCTCTAACGTCATCTCCCGAAAGGCGTACAATTTCAATTTTCTCTCTTTCGCTCAATCTTGCAGCCATGACACAAAATAATTCGAAGAATTGTAAGGTGAATATTGTTGACAATAGTACATTTAAATCTTTCACAAGTGTCAAACTGTAATATCATTTCCATGGCAACTAAGATTTAAATTGAAAAATCAATTAGGTCTTAGTTTTAGTTGATTTGCGTGAAAACTTGAATGTCATTCCGTTATTTTCATTAAAAAAATGTACGCTATTTGTTTTTTTTTCCATCTGGCGGCACTTTATTGTTGAAATCATAAAAAAAATATTCTCATGGCTATATCTGTTGATCTAGGGTGTTTTTTGTGACTGTTAGCTGTGTGAGTTTTCGAATTTTTGAGTTGTCATAACTTTGTTATTAATTAATAAAAAAATCGCTAATAAAAAATTCGATTTTCGACTAGAAAAAATATCGTAGTATGCCCTGAAAATTGGAATAAACATTTCAAATTTTGTCAAGGTAGACCTTTTAGTACTTGACATTTCAAAAAAAAATATTAAAATCTGTTTACAACTTCAAATTTTAGGGGGGTGTTTCCATTAAAAATGGGTCACACTGTATATATATATATATATATATATATATATATATATATATATATATATATATATATATATATATATATTATATATAAATAAACAATTCTCAATTATATTCAAGCGTTTTTTCTTAATAATTTAACCCAATATCATTATACCTACCTATAAAACAAAATTTAATGGCTAGGGCAGGTACAACTCTGCGTAGAATCCACCGCCTGCTGATAACTCAAGTGGTTGGTGATTTATGACCTTTTTATATTTCTGGTTCTACCATACATTCATATTTATTTATTCAAGTAGTTTTGGGAACATACAACTAGAAATTTATCGTACTACTATTTTTTTACGATGTCGGAAACCACCTGAAGATTCATAAAACTTGTCAGTAACGTTTGTAACAATTTTTTGTTTAAGCAGCAGCCCTTTTTTTGTTTTCAGGGGGTTGTAAACATGCGATAGCTTTTTTAATGTGGTTATATCGACGGAACAAAGAACCTGCTGTTACCGAAGTACTGTGCTATTGGAAAAATCCGTTTTGTCTACAGTGGGAACAACTAAAAAATTCGTAAAAGTATCTGAATTCTGTTGTTTCTGCGCCATACACAAACGATGTGAAAAAAAACTCTTTACGCGAATTTTTAGTGACAGATCAGCAAAAACAAATTGACGTGCAGTTTACTCGACATTATTATAATATTAAAGATCGTGAAATCATGCGTTTGTCTACTGATCAAATCGCAATAGAATTCAAACTAGAAGCAAACTTCCGCAAATGAATTTATTATTTTCGCGAGCACTGTTTTGGCACAAAAATTGTGTGAATTAGCAGAACTTTGGAGCAGGTCTCAAAACGACTCTTCATTGTGGCATGACTTGCGATATGGTCGAGTTACAATCTCAAATTCGCATCAAGCTGCTCATTGTAAATGCTGATTGAAAATGTAAGGCAGAACGTCTTTTTAAACGAATACTGTATGTAGTTTTCCATATCATCCTTCAAAGTGAAATGATCCACGCAGCAAAACAATTGTGTTTTTGTTAGTATGTACGTGCGACGAATAACACAACACCCCTTTTTCCTTTTTTTCTTCGAAGGGCACGCAAAAACAAAAAATGTTTGCGGTGTTTTTTTTGTTGATTTCTCCCAACCAGTCACATAACACTAACGGTATCAAAAAAACCTTTGCCTAGGAGACTCATTATAAATGCTAATCCGATACCGTTATCATGGCAGATTGTTCGAGGTGTTGAATACAATAAAAAAAGGGCTGTGAATTCCAGGTACGTAAATTATCTCCTTTATTAGATTTTAATGCGTGAATTGAAATTTGTTAACGTAATTTCATAGTTATGACTAATTTGATTGATTTTTAACCATTTTATATTAGGTTTGGATTATATTATAAACTATTTTTCTTAAAATAATGAGGACAAGCCGTCAAATCATCTTATCTAAAAATTTCGGTGTATCGAGTACGTCCCTGCTAGCGGTCAGTCGAGCGCTCAGCCTTATCAGCAATGAATAATAATGAATCTCTATTGCAGCACTATAACTCCTTTTTCGAGTAGGCATTTTGAAAATTACAGTATGAATATTGATAACGACTCACGAACAATGAGCACTTCACAATATTAGCGGCCTACTGCAGAAGAGAGGATCGACGGGACCAACAGTATTGTGACGTCACGCTCTCTCTCCAAGGTCATGGAGGCGTTTTGAAACTCGGTGTTTTCAAAACGTTGTAGCATACTAGGAATTGTTTGAGAAACGTAGGAAGAAATCAATAATAAAGTGGTATGCGTAGATTCCAAATATGCAATAAAAAAAATTAATGTCCCAACCTAATTACAATATCTTTCATATCACAGAAAATTCTGGAACACTGACAATATCCAAAAACCAATATAGCAGGGAAGTATTAACGTTCCAATTAAAAACACGTATTTTTAGGAACTGATTTTGAATTAAGATAGATAAGATAAGATCTTTATTTTCCAGTAGACAACATAACATCGCATAGGAAGAGTCATACACTTAAATCTAAGTAAATATAAAAACATAGAAACACACAACAATTCCAAAATTCAGAATTTCAATTTTTAGATGAAACCAAAAAGCTGAAACCACAGGTTTGAAGTAAAAATTATCCACCTCAATTAAAATTGTCCTAAGAACATTCTAAAAGAAACATGACGACATCTCAGAATAAAAGCACATAAACAAAACATTACGGTTCTACGACATAAACTCTTCAACACTATACAGACACTTTTCAAGTAGAAATTCACGCAATTGTTTTTTGAATATTTTCATACATTTACTTTCTTTTATATATTTTGGCAGTTTATTAAATACCATAGGCGCCATAGAGGGAGGAGAGTTGAATGAAACGCTAAATTTATTAAAAGGTACATGGTCATTTTTTGTTCGGGTATCAAATTGATGTCTGACTTTATTGGTACTGAATAAAGTACCTCTATTCTCAAATGAGTAAACAGAGAGTTCAAAAATAAATAATGAAGGAAGTGTTAAAATTGTATGGTACTTGAAGACATCCCTGCAACTTGTACGACCCGATATACCAACGAAAGAACGCAAAACTCGCTTTTGGGCAATAAAAACATCGCGTGAGGATACAGATAAACCTCATAGGCTATACTATACTATACTATATCGCAATCAACTTTCAGCTTGTGCATAGTAGAGTGAAAGCAGCTGATTTATTTCCAACACTTTCCTAGTGGTTCTGAATTGATATGATAGTGAATTCATGTTGAAAAGGGAAACATTCTCAATTGAATATTGATAGAAAGATTTTTCTGTGAATTGAAAAATCCACGATTAAAATGAAGTTATTTTTTGTGAATGTCTAACAGAAAACAACTACTTCCCCGGCTAAAGCCACGCTGGACATTGAACTACATCTGATAGATATCTGAAAAGGCCCTAACTCAAAAGAAAAAATCTGAAATAAAAAATTTGCATTTTCATTCAGATAGTTATTTGATTTTCTATTCCAGTCTTAATTAAGAACTCATAAAGATGAATGAGGCAAAGAAGAATATTTTCCAAAAGAGAGTACTCGCCAGTACTCGCCATCTGATAGATGTAGTTCAATGTCCAGCGTGGCTTTAGCCGGGGAAGTAGTTGTTTTCTGTTAGACATTCACGAAAAATAACTTCATTTATCGTGATTTCAATTCCGAAAATCTTTCTATCAATATTCAATTGAAGAATGTTTCCCTTTTCAACATGAATACTCTACAAGAGGTTATCTTGACGATGGAAGATAGTGACTAAAGTTTATCTTTCAGTCGCAGATGATTCCACATCTGATTTTATGAACATCCTGTTTATATTTTCAACAAATCAATAGTGAATTCATTTTTGATATCAGTGATTGACAGTGACTTTTCCAGTTTATACATGAATCAATTTGAAAACCTAAAAATGTTACTATTACTAGAGACATATTGCGCTGAGGCATCATCTGAGCCGAATGTGATATCTTGACACAATTTTTGACGGTTATGAGACCTTATGGATTGTGTTTTTCCAACATTTAGAAACAGCTGATTTGCAGAATACGAATACCATTCGTGCAATCTGGAGAAAATTGTGTTGCATTTATATGTCAAGGCTAAATCGGTTTTATCTGATATGATCACAGATGTATCATCTGCATATAAAGTTAATGATGCCGGTACTGATAAAATACTCAAATCATCAATAAAAAGGATAAACAATACTGGGCCCAAAACTGAGCCCTGAGGCACACCAAGATCAATGTCCTTTATTTCAGAATTTTTGTTGTTCACAGAGATAATTAATCACTCTACTCATTTTCCTTTTGTTATATAAGATATGGAAATCAACTTTTGGAATGATTAGTTCTCTTCCCCATTGTTCTGCATGAAGTAAAAAAATATCACCTAAAAAAATGGGAAATTCCAATTTTCGGGCGTGCAAAAGCTAGTAGAAGTACCTATATGGTAACGTACGATTTGCAGAACATATTCGCTAGTTTGTGGCCTGCCTTATAAAGTGACTGCCAAATATTGAAAAATAACGTAGTGCGATTTCGAAATTTTTATGAGATCGGACAATCAATAAGGCCAATAAAGCGCTTCATAGTTTCTTTGGCATTATCGGTAGAGGAACAAAAATCTAGAACAAGTTATTTTTCATTAACAATATTATTCGTATAATTGTAATATTTCATGGATCTCATGCCCGATACATAGGATGCCCGTCAAGCCTGCATGGGTGAAACAACAGAGCTATAATTAGAAACAGTTTATTTTATAATTCGTGTAGCGAGTTTTGGAAGCATCAGTGAAATATGTGATGAAAATTACTTCCTTCACAATTATTACACTTCAATCGGATTCCATAATTTCTAAACAAGTTTCATCTGAATAATTATATATTATATAAACTATGCAGAATCTAGAAAACAAATCGCTTTCCATTGTTGTTATAAGATGACATTTGAATATTATAATGAAAGACTTGGCTGCAAATATGTTGATTTTTTAGTTTCAAAAAGGACACGAATATTTTGTTATCTGAAATGAAATAGTTTTTTGTATACGCTCCACAAAATGCTTACTTTGGATACTGAAAAGAGTCCTCAAAATGCCACTTTAGCGAACTTGTACTTTAAGTCGTCATGGCAACACTTTAGCGGACTGAATTTTTTTTATTCAGGAAACTTATTGCTTAGTTACCAACTACATAACACTGTACTTCATGGCCCACGCGGGCACAAAGACACGAAAAACATGTTTTGATAAACTTATTAATAATAAGCTTTATTAATAAAATTACAAAATATGAAATTAAAGTTTCAGTTTTATTCATCATCATTATGCCATAATGTACAGTGTGACAATTTAAAAACTTAATAGGCTATATATCACAAACAAAAGATGATATAAAAAAATGCTCAAAACCGTTTGTAGGATAGGACGACATAAAAGAGAACTCACCCCCATCAACCCCCTGCCCCACCTATCCGAACTAAAAAAGTTTAAATAGCAAACCCCTACTTGTGATACATCATTGAAAAGCCTAGAAAAAATGATATCCAATGATATGAATAATAATTGTACAGGGTGAATCAATAATTACCAAATTAATATTTAACAATTTTAAAAACAAACATACCCCTACTTGTGATACAATGTTAAGAAGCTCTAAAGGCCAATAAAACTTCATTTTTAACCGACGAAACCAAAAAGGAGGAGGTTCTCTATTCGACCCGTATATTTTATGTTTTTCCATCATATTTTTTTATGTATGATCACGCATAACTTTTTACTGAAACGTCCGATTCCGATAATTCTTTTTTCAGTGAATAGGGTGTACTTCGAATTTGGTCCCATTTGAATTTAAAGATGAAATCAACCCCTAAGGGTAGCGCAATGAAGGATATTGATCACTCACCCTCTGAATTCTGGTCCGTTAACCGATTCTATCAGGCATAACTTTGTACTGGGTTCTTAGATTTGGATGATTCTTTTTTTAATAGATAGGGTATACCTTATATTTGGATTTCGAAAGGAAGCAGCCACCCTTAAGGGTAGAAAAATAGGGGATAATTGATTTTTCACTAGTGAACACTGGCACACACATACGTAGTTGACAATGACAGATCGCTACTGACATTATTCTTGTTCCGTCAAAATCAGTATATTTTATGAGAGGATGGAATGATATACAAAGTAATGAAATAAACTAACCAGAACAACGAAAATAATGTATATTACAACAAATAGTAAAAGTAGATAATCATATTATTTAACTGGTAATAGTTGAAGTAAGGTGGGTAAGTAATTATTTTGGAAGTAATCAAAAAACAAGTATGTAGTAGATTTTAGCCACAAAAAATTGAAAAATAAAAACTTTTTAACAAAAAATTGAACCGACGAAATACGGAACTGAAAAGTAAAAAATAAAAACTTTTTAACAAAAAATTAAACCGACGAAAAAATCAACTGAAAAGCAAAAAATAAAATAAACCTTCTCAGTCTAAATGATAATTGAGCTCCTAAACTAATGTAAGTAACTGATTTTGAGTCGGCGCCAAACAAACTAGCAATTGAATTAGGTGAAGCGTAAAATGATGGCAGCGAGATGCACGGCTGCGTTTTGATGACTTCTTTCATAGATAATGATCTTCGATAATTGTTTGTTTGGCGCCGACTCAAAATCAGTTACTTACATTAGTTTAGGAGCTCAATTATCATTTAGACTAAGAAGATTTATTTTATTTTTTGCTTTTCAGTTGATTTTTTCGTCGGTTTAATTTTTTGTTAAAAAGTTTTTCAATGATAAGTGTCCGTAGGTACTTTTTGTTGTTAAATAAAAACTTTAATTTGCCTTTTTTGCAAAACCAGTTTTAAACTGTAAACATCTGTTTTTGGGTTCTGTCGCAGTCCATAATTTTTTTGTTCATTTGAATGTCATTAGTGTTCATCATTTGAACGATCGGTACCGTCATTCTGCTGTAGTTGTCACGATGGTTTACGGTATACCTGAACGTGTGGTACGGAATACCTAGGTTGGTAAAAAAATTATTAAAAGTGTCACCTTTTTCTTTATTATTTGTTATTCTACTTCCTTTGTCATTACGGTCCCAATTTTTTTTCATTGTTATTTTATTTTGATAATATTTATTTTCCTTTTTTTTTCATTAGAGTATTAAGTTTATTTCTGTATTGATTGCATTCCTCTTCAGTTTCTTTAGAATATTTTTTTTTCAGGTGATCTTTATGCTCGATGGATTGAATTAAGCCTCTGGTTATCCAGGGTTTAATTTTTTTATATTTTTTTATTTTTGATAGTTTTTTTTTGTTTCTTGAGTTGACTCAATAATATATTTGTTTTGTTAATCAATTAAAACTTCGTAGATAACTGAGAATCATTTGGCTGTATCACGTATTAGGTATGTAAATATCTAGTGAACTGATTTGTTGAAAATATAAACAGGATGTTCATAAAATCAGATGTATTGAAGACCTAGTGAATGCGATGTCTCTCCTGCGTCAATGTTATGAATGATTTCTGGTGAGTACTCTCTTTTGGAAAACATTCTTCTTTGCCTCATTCATCTTCATGAGTTCTTAATTAAGACTGGAATAGAAAATCAAATAACTATCTGAATGAAAATGCAAATTTTCAATTTCAGATTTTTTCTTTTGAGTTGGGGCTTTTTCACAATATTTATCAGATGTAGTTCAATGTCCAGCGTGGCTTTAGCCGGGGAAGTAGTTGTTTTCTGTTAGACATTCACAAAAAATAACTTCATTTCAATCGTGGATTTTTCAATTCTCAGAAAAATCTTTCTATCAATATTCAATTGAGAATGTTTCCCTTTTCAATCTAGTGAACATTATTTAGTCGAATCCTCATAAAACTGGAGAGATCCAGTAATAATAAGATTGCCTCCAGTAAATGTTGATTTATGTTTCATTGGATAGATATCAAGTTTCTGTAAGGAAAAGCCAGATCCAGAAGGTATGCCTGCCAGCATCCCTGAAATCTCATTTTTAGAAGATATACTGTCCTTTAAACATCCTTCAGCAATCTTCCATCCACCTTGGCGCTTCAATGTGGTCATACTGGCTCTAGCCTTTGCCAGAAGAGATGCCGATGTTCGACGCCGACAGTGAGCGCTCGTACTCAGATATTTCGCAATGATGAACGGGATTTTTAACACGCTTTCATTAGCTTCACTTGTAACTAACAAACAATGTTGTTAGGCCCCGAGAATATCAATATATAAACATAACGAATTTATATGGAAAGAAATGGCCACCTCGAATATGAGCAGTTATGCCAACGAATAATACATTCCTGAAAAGGTTGAAAAAATGCATCTAAACTAATCTCCTTCATATGGAGCTTGAAATAACATCATGAAGTAATAAAAACCAGCACTTACGAAAAGTGCTTGCGTGTGAAAGTCATTTTTTCAGATAATACAGACATAAAAATCTCAAATTTATGACGCTATAAAAATCAAAAACATGTGAACGACTTTCTCTAAAGGGTCATTAATTACTCCGCGAACAAAGAAAATTCTGAAAACTAAGCCCAGCTGAATGAAAATAACGATCTCCATGTGTTTCAACCCTATATATACAGCTAATAAATATATCATAGGACGTAATAAATTGGGGTTCTTAATCTTCCCCAGAGTCTAACAGTATGCGTTGAAGATATAAAATATTTCATCACTACCCGCTAATAGCCACGCATTAAAGCCATAAGAAAACTGTCATCCTACCCTTCGTGTGGGACCACAAAACATATAAAATGCCAGAAATTTATTAATTCTCTCTCAGTTCCCGCAGCCAAGCTCAGTCACCTACGCCAGTCTGTCAATTGAATATGTGGTTAGATTAGAACTCAGTCTTACTACCAATATAAATATTTAAAATGTTTTATCTAGAATCAAGTGCGCGTTACAGAAAAGTCGGTATATAATTATTAAAAATAATAACTTAATAATAACAAAGAAAACAGAAGAGCAATCGATAACTAATAATCAAAATTTAGAAATCTGTCGATAAAATATTAGGGTGATCACAAATGTAACAAAAAAAATGGTAAGCTGAATTTTGTGTTAATTTGGCCTATCAGATCTCCTTCAACTATTATTAAATTGAATGACATTATTCGATTTTCTACGAAATCTCTTTCCACAGTGAAACTGTTTATATGAAATTTTAATTTACTTATTTGAGTACGGCAATTCGTTATTATTATCAAAACATAAATTAAATCTTGACTTTTGAACTACTTTATGGAATCTTCAGTTATCTATATTATGAATAAAAACTAGCCTTCTATCACTGGAATACATTCCGAAATATTTTTCTGTATTTATGTAATGCCTAGAATTATTATACAGTTTCATTATTGAATCAAATTGGGTTTTTATACAGTGCGTGTAAATAATTACTCATATTATGAATCATTCTTTCAGTTTCGTGGTACAATACTTGCTCATTCAACCAATATAATTTTTTTCATTGTTTTATTTTCTCAAATTAATAGAGTTTCAGATATTTTGTTCAGAGTATGTATAAAGCATTTGAATTTTATAAATTGTATAACTTTCTGACAATTGATTTGGAATGATACTTGTTCAAACACCATAGTTTTCTTAACTGGTTTCGGAAAATTCGAGTTTTTACTGCGGTTTTTTCGAATTTTCACCCCTCCAAAGTAAACTTCAGTACGAACTTTTTTCGTAGTGAGTTTGAACAACTTTGAATTGTCATTCCCCTCATTTTTCGCATTGTTTTTGATTGTTCGAATCGATATACAATTTTTGTCTAATTTTAGCAATATTCCTCATTTTTATTTTACTCTCAAAAAATCATTTTACATTCCCAATATGATTTGAAGACTATTACAAGTAACAATCCTTGTAAGTAGCAAATCGGTTAAATATCATTCCAGTCCATCTTATACATATAAAATGACATCAACTTCCAACTACGATCAAATATAACAACTATTATTATCATGGCTTATTACGTTACACAAGTAAATTACGAACAAAGTTGTTGTGTCATTCAAATGGGTTTGGATTATTCCAACTTTTCAAGTACATGTGGTTCTTCAAGTAAAAAAAGTTATGGGTTTTTTGTCATTTGTATTTTTTTCAGTGGTCAGATATTTTCCATCACGATTTGAGGAAAATCGGACAGAGAGAAAAACAACAATAATGCGAAAATAATCGTCAGCCGACGTAATCTATTATTATGTTAATCAATACATCTAGAATCGCGACTGGAAAATCGTGAAGGTATTTGAAGTTTCAGCACAAAATTCTGTAATAATTTCTTCGAACACCTTGGATTAAAAATAGTCTGGACGTATAAATAATTTGATTATGGCTAGGTCAAAGCACACATGTTAGAAACATGTTTTAGCGAAAATTTCAGAACGAAAACACTCATAATTTGCAATAACTGGAAAATCGATGAGAAAAAATATGAACATTGAACCTTATTTTTGTTTCAATCAGTATACAAGGCATATTATACACTGAATGGATGTTTCATTAGACTAGAGCAACTTAAAAAAAAAACGTAAAATCAACAGGCAAAATTGAAAAACTGCCATAGTTTCTATTCGTTTAGAAATTCTATCGTAGAGAGTTTTTCATTTCCTACAGCTTCATTCCTAGATCCATAGTTTAATATGTTAAATATTTCATGTGATAAGACCCCATATTTTCCCGTCTGGTTATTTCTGGTGCTATAATTACTGCTGTCAAAGGTTTTGAAGTTAAATATCCTGTTTCACATATGTCAGAAATAAGAATCTTTCTACACGTATCTCTCCACTTATCCCTGAAATTGTTCTGACGATGCCACCCATTTGCAGATGACCGACTGTGAGGCATGCAAATTTTGTACACCCCAAATTATTAATGTCACTATTTTATAATCAACACGTTTTTATCTTACTAACAAAAATTGATCAGAACTTTTACATGACATTTACATACATTTTACATGACATTTACATTTTTCAATTCAAAGAAAAATATTTTTATTCAATATTCAATTGAGAATGTTTCCCTTTTCAATACGAATATATTCTGAAAACAGCCATGGGACTGAGTTGGACCCATGGACACCTTTGATCAGGATGTCGATTACCTAATATGATTCAACGAAATGCTTGACACAAAGCCATTTTTCCATAAAAGTTCTTCACAAAAAAATCCTTGCCGCTCGCCATTAAACTATTTTCGAACATGTGTTTCTAGCCAACAGCCCCGTATAAGTGGCAGATCAAACAAATTGGATCTTCAGGATCCTGCATCTCTCCCCAGGGTCCGACATATAAACCTTCGACAGACGTGCTCGGAAATGTATGGCGAAACTTCGGAGTTCTCGGAGTCTAATTTTCGGAATCGAATTATTGCCTGCTGTGGAAATGATTCAAGCTCAATGTCAGAGGTTTGCGGTCGACTGCTACTTATCGATTTCGAATGAGCTTTTTTCCATTCGATACTTTCAGAAACATCTCGAACTCACAGGAGCGGAACGAATGGTTTTATTGAGGAAAACTTTCGAATTAAGAGGCCTACAGACGTGTCAATTAAGCTGGCATTGTCAACATAGCGGAATCAAATTTAGAATAATAATTTGTTGCTTTTTTGTTGCTAATTTGTTACAGAAAAACTAATTTTGTTGCTCCAGCCATTTAAAATAAAGGACAATGCCAGATTATAATTAAGTTGGCATTGTCACGAAAATTATCGGCATAGAGAGTGGATCTGACTAATTTAATTAGTTGCTGACGTTTTGAACAGTTAAAATGATTACAAATATAAAACGTCTAAATTTTTTGGACGATAAAAGATTGCAAAATAGATAAGGGAGATACAAAAGCTAGGAATAGTATTCAGAAATTAATATTCGATTACTGGACTAATATTACGAAATTTCACATGGAGAGCTTTTATGTTGAAATGAAAGCTCTTCCAATGCAAGTTGAATGTACGCCCACAATATTTGATTCATATAGGAATTATTAGAATTACTTGTACCTATGGGGAAAGCGCCCGGTAGATGCTCGTTAATTAATTCCTAACACTGAGCCGCATTATTACCAAAAAAGCTCTGTCAATGCTAGTTGAGAGTCGACACAGTATTGTCGGGATGATAATTGATAATGAGAGCGATACACGTTCACAGCACTCAGTTAGCATTAGTTGCCGACCATGGCCAACACGTATGTAACCCAAAAGTTCATGTCAATGCTAGTTCAGAGTCAATTCAGCATTGTCAGGGTAATAACGAATGATAACAACGGCACAAGCTCACTGGAGTTAAACCTCAATTAGTTGCTGCCCTGGACAACGTATGTCCAAAAAAATCCATGTGAATGTCAGTTTGTTGCCTACTCAGCATTACCAGGTTCATAATTGATGATAACAGCTGTAAAATTCTATTAATTAGTTACTGACCATAAAGAGGAACTCCTGGTGTACTCCAATCAGTTGGACCATAAAGAACACTTATGTCCAAAAAAATCCATGTCAATGCTTGTGAAGAGTCAATTCAGTATTAGCGAAGTAAGAACGAATTACTACAATGGCCCAAGCTCACTGGAGTTGACTGTCAATCAGTTGCTGACCCAGGACAACACGTATGTCCAAAAAAATCCATGTGAATGTCAGTTTGTTGTCTACTTAGCATTACGAGGTTAATAATTGATGATAACAGCTGTAAAAGCTCAATGGATTCAATTATTAATTAGTTACTGACCATGAACAACACGTATGTCCAAAAAAATCCATGTCAATGCTTGTGAAGAGTCAATTCAGTAATGGCGAAGTAAGAACGAATGATAACAACGGCACAAGCTCACTGGAGTTAAACCTCAATTAGTTGCTGCCCTGGACAACGTATGTCCAAAAAAATCCAAGTGAATGTCAGTTTGTTGCCTACATTACCAGGTTAATAATTGATGATAACAGCTGTAAAAGCTCAATGGATTCAATTATTAATTAGTTACTGACCATGAACAACACTTAGTCCAAAAAAATCCATGTCAATGCTTGTGAAGAGTCAATTCAGTATTAGCGAAGTAAGAACGAATATTACAATGGCCCAAGCTCACTGGAGTTGACTGTCAATCGGTTGCTGACCCAGGACAACACGTATGTCCAAAAAAATCCATGTGAATGCTTGTGAAGAGTCAATTCAGTATTAGCGAAGTAAGAACGAATTATTACAATGGCCAAGCTCACTGGAGTTGACTGTCAATCGAGTTGTTGAGGACAACAGTTGATCCATGGAATGTCAGTTTGTTGTCACTTGATTACGAGGTTAACTAGATGATAAGCTGTAAAGCTCACTGGAATTATTAATTAGTTGCTGACCATGAGCAACACGTATGTACCCAAAAGTCAAAAGTTCTTGTCAATGTTTTTATCCTGACAATGCTGAATTGACTGTCAACTAGCATTGACAAGAACTTGTTGTTTATGGTCAGTAACTAATTAATAATTGAATCCATTGAGCTTTTACAGCTGTTATCTTCAATTATTAACCTGGTAATGCTAAGTAGGCAACAAACTGACATTCACATGGATTTTTTTGGACATACGTTGTCCAGGGTAGCAACTAATTGAGAATTAACTCCAGTGAGCTTGTGCCGTTGTTATCATACGTTTTTTACCCTGACAATGCTGAATTGGCTCTCAACTAGCATTGACATGAACTTTTGGGTACAAACGTGTTGGCCGTGGTCTGCAACTAATGCTAACTGAGAGCTGTGAACTTGTATCGCTCTCATTATCAATTATCATTCCGACAATACCGTGTCGACTCTCAACTAGCATTGACAGAGCTTTTTTTGGTAATAATGCGGCTCAGTGTTAGGACGATCATCTACCGGGTGCTTCCCTCATAGGTATAAGTAATTCTAATCATTCCTATCTTGAGTGAATATCAATCGAATATTGTGGGCGTACATTCAACTGGCATTGGGGAGCTTTTATTTCAAAATAAAATATCTCATGTAAAATTTCGTAATATTATCCAGCTTTAGCAATCGAATATTACTTGCAGAATACTATTCCTAGCTTTCGTGCAATCTTTTAACGTCCAAAAAATTTTGAAGTTTGGGAATTGTATCCTTTTAACTTCGAAACGTCAGCAACTAATTAGCAACAAATTTAAAATTAGTCAGATCCACTCTCTCTGCCGATAATTTTCGTGACAATGCCAACTTAATTATAAGCTGGCATTGCCTTCTTTTTAAAAAAAATGACTGGATCAACTAAATCAGTTTTGCTGTAACAAATAAGCAACAAATTATTGTCTTTACGTAAATCGGCTAATAATTTTTCAATGCAATATTTATTTCTTCCACGTAAGGACGGTTTCACCCAAAAGCGTATTTTATGTTCTCTTCGAAGAAGCACAAAACCAGCAGACATGATGAGAAAACCATCTCTTTTTAAAAAAAAAAATTTTTTTTAAAACCATCTCGTTTTTCGATATGGTCGTCTGGACACACAACCAAAACTGAAAACTCTTGATATTTTGTCTCTTGGCAGTGTAGATACAAGTTTTCATTTTGTTTTGTTTTCAGAAAGTTGTTCATTTGTCGTGTTTCTGACACGTTGGATGTTTTTGTTTTGTCGGTTTTATGTGGACCCGGACAATCTTTGAGTTTAAAAATGTTTTATTGATATTAATTTCCATTGTTGTGAATTTATTTCATTGTTTAAAGTATAAGAAACGCTCATTGTATGTTGGAGATTAATCCCCTGAAAAAAATATTTCTGTAATATTAACAAAAGACAACTATCTCTCTACAAATACAGCACGGTGGAAGTTGAACTACATTAGTTGATAGATAATTTGAAATCTCAACTTGTAAAAATCTGCGAAAATATGAATTTTCATCCAGTCACTATCCAGGAAACTTTTGGAAGAATGAAGCAATAATTTTTTTCTAAGTACTAATCAGAAACATGTCATGTCACTTGGTGACAAAAAATAATTTCATGTTTCTACAATGGTTAGAAACACGGAAGAATTGAGAAACATTTTGAAGCAAAATTCAATTTCCATTCATCTGCAAGTGCCTTGAATAATGAAAGATAGTAACTGAGGTTTATCTTTCAGTCGTAGATAACATTCCACATATGATTTTTCAAACATCTCATTTACATTTTTGATAAATATTATTTTAAAGTATGAATTGCAATTTGTATAATGAAAACATACAGTGCTTCTTAAAAATCCCCTCCCCCCTCTTATTTTTGGAACGATTATACATAAACAAGTGAAATTTGGAAAACTGAATATTAAAGGTTGTAAACTTCCCTACTAGTGATGATAGATGACGAAATCGTCAAAGATGACGTCACAAGGCCATTGTGACCAATAATTTTAAATGGAACCCTACGGCAAGCGACACCTTTTTAAAAGGTATCGAAAAAACCTATTCAATGATACTAATTTTCTTTGAGTTTATGGCAGTTTTGGCAACTCGCTTTTAAAAAACGCAAAGCTGTGATGAATTGAATCAGTTAATAGTTGTCAAATAAGCTGACGTTTTTGTCTCCCTAATTCACGTTTTTGTAATTGTCCAAGTTTTTGTACATTTAATAATTTGTGTATTGTTAATCGAACGTTTAACTGTTTTAGCAGCTTTTGGTACTTTTAATATTTTTGTACATTTTAATAATTTGTTAAACTGTTGTGAGCCGAACGTTTAAGTGCTTCAAGAAGCGAAATGGTACGTGCTTTAGGTGATAAAGTAGCAGCGATCCTAATTCTTGGTGAAACTGGACAAAATATTCATGCAGCAGAACGCATTTTTAATGAGAGGTTTCCCGATCGCCCCGTTTCGAGGACTTATTTAAGGGAGCTTCTTCGTAAGTTTGAAACAACGGGTAGTATTGATGATGCGAAACGATTTGGCAGACCACAAATTACTGATGAGAAAAAAATTGATAGACAGGCAGAAGTAATAGTTAATCCTACTTCAACAACTCACGTTGCATCTACCTGTGAAGTCAGTCGAAGTACAGTGCACAGGGTGTTGAAAAAAAAAACAAATTCCATCCATACAAATTAAAAATGGTTCATCAACTCTCAGACGACGACCCAGACCGAAGACTAGAATTTTGTGAAAATCTGGAAACTAAAATTAACCAACAGCCAGACTATGTCAAAACAATTTGTTTTAGTGACGAAAGTACTTTATATCTAAATGGAAAAGTAAATACACAGAATGTGAGGTATTGGAGTAACGCAAATCCTCACCTGTTTCGTGAAACACATACCCAATTTCCCCAGAAGGTGAATGTTTGGGCAGGTATCCTGGGAAACCACATCGTTGGGCCTCTTTTTCAAATACTAATTTAACTGGTGAGGTTTATCTGGAGCTGTTGCAAAACGCAATAGAACCGTTAATCCTTGAAATTTTGGATATAATCCAGATGAATTCGGCAATTTGGAAATGACATTCCAACAGGATGGTGCTCCTCCACACTATTACGGTGCAGTAAGACGGTATTTGGATGAGGAGTATCGTGGTAGATGGATTGGACGACGAGGTTCAACGGAATGGCCAGCTCGATCACCGGACCTCACACCTTTGGATTTTTTTTCTGTAGGGGTACCTTAAATCGAAGGTTTACGCCACTGAACCTGACAATATTGACGTTTTAAAACAACGTATTGTTGCAGAATGTGAGGCTGTTTCCGCAGACACATTTGCAAAAGTACGAGAAGAGTTTAAAAATAGGATATTTCACTGTCAGGAAGTAAATGGAGGTCACTTCGAGCAATTTCTTCAAGTAGATACTGATTCTCAAATCTGTAATTAATATCATACTGAATGGAATTGAAATTTTAATGTTTACTAATGAGCCATTAAAACTGCCCTAAACACAAACAAAATTAGTATCATTGAATAGGTTTTTTCGATACCTTTTAAAAGAGGTGTCGCTTGCCGTAGGGTTCCATTTGAAATTATTGGTCACAATGGCCTTTGACGTCATCTGACGATTTCGTCATCTATCATCACTAGTAGGAAAGTTTACAACCTTTAATATTCAGTTTTCAAATTTCACTTGTTTATGTATAATCGTTTCAAAAATAAGAGGGGGGGAGGGGACTTTTGAGAAGCACTGTATGAGAATCTATGAACAATTAATATATTTCACATCTCCAAACAGGATTTATAGGAGTCGTCAGTCTAGCAAAAATTCTCTGGTGAAAAGTAATATAGTAAAATTAGAAAAAAATAGTAATTGCAACTTTTTGGTTCAGAAATAAGCCTTTGTAAAGTATCCATAAGAATACATGAAAAAGCTGTGACACCAGAAGCTGTCATCATCGATGTCCCCAAATAATCCAAAACTGGGATGACAAAAGCTTTATAAAAATGTTCTCATTCAATTTAAAAATATTAATACAGCCTGTTTTATTTCATGGTGGGAGAAATAATAAAGGAAGTGTAAATGAAACAATATTTTATTAATTTTTCATATTAAATTAAATCTCAACTTGTAATATTTTTCAGTTTCCTGATTTTCTTCCTACCGATTCATTTAAATCAGTATTACTTTTTCTTTCTATGCTTTGTAGTTTCTTCATGTTGAGGAAATTTACAAAATGCTGTAATGATTTCCAATGGAAAATCATCACGTCTTTTTATTTTTAAAGCTAATTTTCTTTTTTATGAGAATTGCTATGAAAATTTACAAATATTTATTATTTTCTTGATTCTCTTCAGAAAGTTATCTTCTGTTTGATGAGTCCACCATAAATAGTTGTTGGCCCATGAAGGCAAATTATAATCATGCTCGTTTTTCAATTTATAAGTATACTGCCCAAATTTGGCGAAACCTTTTTGAATTTTTTAGCTAGATGACCGGCAATATACTCAAGTGCATCAGAAACACGTACTTGGGGATAATCAAGTGGTATGTTTCTACATACTTGTTTGACATTTGAATTTCATTGACATTCAATCACAACGCAAAAGTACCTATAAGTATGTCGAGCAGTGAAATATCTTGTACACCACCAGAAATTCTTGTTTTTTTTTTATTATTTATTGGTCGTAGAAAAAATAGTGTATGCATCAACGATCATATAATGGCTATTAATACACTCGCACACCTCGTGCTCATGTATTAACAGCTATCATTACATGATCGTTGCATAATATACTATTATTGACAGTCGTAGAGAAAGTCACTTGTAACATCACCAACTTTGGTGTCAGTGCCTTCTCTGAGTGGTTTAGCTGAGTTCTTCGCGTTACATTGTATTTGAAGTCATAGACGGCGCATTTCTCAAAAAATAAATAAAGGAATATTTTTATAAAATTCCCGAAAGATACAATAAGCTCAGCTCTTTCAGTTTAAACTAGCAACCCAAGTTTTTATTAAAACACATCTTTTACTCAATTCATGTATTTTTGTCGAGTGATTTAATGGAGGAAAATGATGCCTAACCAAAATATTCCTATATGCATCCACCTGATTTCATTTTATTCAAAAATGTTTGTATCGTCTCTTTTTATTCCTCTTTGGACATTCATTCTTTTAATAATTCTATAAATAACATTTCAACTATTTGAGATGACTGTTGTTGTTATATTTACATTTATGAACGAACACTTGTTTTATGCTCTCTTTGACTGGTGTAATGAATGTTAGGTGAAAAAACCAATAAATTATATTATATTGTTTCAGTCCCAGCATTCAACTGTGAACTTTTTCACAATTTCAATATTTCGACTTGTGTGCGATCATAAAATGGAATATTTAAACACGCTTATTGTTATTAGCCAGCCATTCCCCTCGAATTGGAAAATGACAAAGCTGTTCGTAAAAAAAATGACGCAATCAATTATGAAACAAACATTAGCTACAGAAATTTAAAACGACCTTGAGGGACCGGCACCAAAATATTAATGCGATTACGCGGACACTCAAATTATACTTTTTATGTTTCATATACCGATTCGAGTTCAGCTTTGCGAAGTGTTGGAAGATTCGAAAAATGTCTTCGTATGTTTCAGTTTCTGTTTTTCCTCCTTCAACAGTATCGTGATTTTCAACGTAGAATTATGAGATTCGCAGGATCCATTGAGATCCCAAAAATACACTGTATGACCAGGTGGAGTTCATCTTCAATGAGGTACTTAATTTTTTATTGATCTTCATTCATTGTTCCACATGTTAAACATCATCCTGTTCACAACCCTCTTCGGTCTTCGGTATTACCGATCTCATTTTGTGTTTTACGTTTTTCTTGTATAATTTTGTTAGTCTGGTTGAAGAGTTTTTCTAGAGATGAAACTAAGAAAAAGTATACACTGGTTGAATATTTTTCAGAAATTATTGAAGAGTCAAGTCAAACATTATTTTATTCAGTATTTTCTTTACATATCTTATTTCTATTTTAAACGTTTGTCCCAGCGGGGACATGGACAAACGTTTAGAATAGAAATAAGGATCATGTAAAGAAAAACTGAATAAAAATATGTTTGACTTGACTCTTCAATAATTTCTGAAAATATTCAACCAGTGTATACTCTTTCATAGTTTCATCTCGAGAAAAACTTTTCAACCAGACTGTACTCGCTTAAAAAGAATATCCAGACAGTTAATACACCCACCACCCGCTATTCAAGTTGTAAACGCCCCATTCTTATTCGCAAAAGAACTGTACTTGGCTCTTATGATTTACATTTTCCGCTATAATATATTATTGCTTTCAAACACCCACATTCTGAAATTTTATTTTAAATCCTTTATCGGTAGATACAAATAGAAGTTTCTAATGAATTGAATCGTGAATTTTTTCATGTATTCAACCGAGGACTTCGGTATGAAATCGAGGGATTGGTACATACCTCTGCAAATTACAATTCTAATAAATATGGAACAAAAAACTTCTTACCTCCATTAATCCTGTAGTATGCATTGATTCATACAAACAACAATTAAAAGCATGAATAAAAAACTAATTAATACTCGAAATGATCTCCTGTACGTCCAGACAACGTTGTATTCCATTTTCAAAACTTAAACCTACATAACCCGGAAAACCTTTCGATTGATTTTTCACATCCTCCTTATAATAGTATATTGTTTTACGAGTGACGAAAGTAACATTTAATATTCACGAGCTTCAAAAAATGTTTTCGACGAGTGAAACACTATACTTTTTCTGCAACCCTGATTATATCATTGTTTGTTTGCGCTTTTTGGACTTTATTACAATTATGTAATGTACTAGACATATTTATGTTTTGTTTTATAATTTAAGTGATTACTAGTGTTTGAATGTCTTTATGTTTTTTTCTTGTCTTTTGTAATATTTTGTCTTTGGTATTTTATTAATATTTTTTTTATGTACTGGACTAATAAAAATAAATAGGTCTATTTATTTTTAAGCAATTACATTAGTTTATCTTAAGGAGCTTACTTGTTAGGTTCATAACTGACTCTAGCTTTAATGGTTTCTTTAATTGAAACTTTTTGATGTACCATTTGGGATTTTATAACACTTCTGTAGTGTACTTGACCTATAAATAAATAAATAATATAATAAAAAAGAACGATGAACAAATATTTTATTTTAAATTAAAAATAACAGAGTTTCTTTAAACATTACTTATGATTTAATATTGGTTAATTGTTACATTCGAGCAATTATTCAAAATTATAGGAGTATTACAATCAAGATTTTTATGTATTGAGGTGGACGATGTCACATCTGTTATGTTGTCACTCCAGATGAAGATGCGCCGTAATCGGATAGCGTTGTATTTTGTATGGATTGTATTTTATTTTTGCTGCTAACTGATTGATCAACATATCCCTCCGCAACGTTACTAGATTTCCAGCCTCCATGCTTTTTTAAATGAAGTAAATCACCTCCTGCATCCACTAATAGCGTTGCGGAAGTTCTACGCAAACAATGCCTAGTATATTTTTGGGGATCAGGCAAGTTCAAATATTGAGCTATTTGAATAGGAAATTTACTGAATTTATTTATTCCCACAACCTGTCCAGTACACTTTGCGTTCTGGTAGTTAATAAAGAATCTTGAATTTATTTTGTCCATATCTTTTGGACGGAGATTCATATATATTTTATAAATCTCGTAGAAGAACCCCGAAATGTGGAAAGAACGCGGTACTTTTGTTTTTGTATTACGTATTGTAACTAAGAGCATACTGCTGGTATCTTTTACATCATTTACTGTCAAATCTTTCAATTCATGGCAACGACAAGCCCCCGAATTTCCAAAAACTAAGGCCACCTACAAACGTTAATATTAATAACATTAAGAATTTGTCTTTTTACCCCAAGAAGTGATAATACGCTGTAGATTTCATGATTTGAGGCAAAGAATGATTAAATTTAACCAATTCTTGGCCCTGAATTCCATATGGTACAGAAGATGATTCTGCTGAAAGTATGAGAAACTGTATAATTCTTTAAGTTTTTGAAAGGGGTACGTTACTATTTTCATCAAACTTGAAGACATTTCATCAAAATACCCTAGAATAATGATGAAATATCTGTAATTTTCATAGAATCAATGTCTGAAATGATGAAAATAACAAATTTAGATTGTATATCGAGAATTTTATACTTCATAAATAGAAATCTGACATTTGTTAATAACTCAAAATGTCTACCGTAAGGACAATGACCTTCACCGACTCCCCAACTACGTATACAATGTCAGTGGTAGGAATTAAATAAAAAAAAACAATGTTTTTTCTCTTTCTACCCTAAGAAGTGATAATACAGTGTATATTTCATGATTTGATGCGAAGAATGATGAAATTTAACCAATTCTTGGCCCTGAATTCCCCAATCCATATGGGAATTTTGTTCTTTGACTCCCCAACTACGTATACCAAGTCAGTGGTAGGAATTAAATACAAAAAAAATATTTTCAATGTTTTTTCTCTTTTTACCCCAAGAAGTGATAATACACTGTAGATTTCATTGTATGATCGCACCGAATTCCATATGGTGGAGTAATGATTCTGCTGAAAGTATGAGAAACTGTATAATGCTTTAAGCTTTTGAAAGGGGTACCTTACTATTTTCATCAAACTTGAAGACATTTCATCAGAATACCCCGAATAATGATGAAATATCTGTGATTTCCATAGAATCAATGTCTGAAATGATGAAAATAACAAATTTAGGTTGTATATCGAGAATTTTGTTCTTTATAATCGAAATCATTTTGTTAATCACTCAAAATGTCTGCCGTAAGGACAATGACCTTCAGCGACTCCCCAACTACGTATACAATGTCAGTGCTAGGAATTGAATACAAAAAAAGATATTTTCAATGTTTTTTCTCTTTTCACCCTCAGAAGTGATAATACGGTGTAGATTTCATGATTTGATGCAAAGAATGTTGAATTCTCTTTTCACCCTCAGAAGTGATAATAGGTGTAGACTTTGACTTTAAAGCCATAAATTCGATAATTGATATTTACTGATATGGATATTATTTTTAATCGATAAAGTGGTTCTCAACATCGAATACATACACCATAGCGTCGATGACTTACATTTTTTTGACAACCATCCAAAATACGCAAGCAGCACAGTTTCCGAAAATGAATTTACATGATTATCAACTCTCCAATCCATGAATTTAGCATATATTTTTTCAAATCTCTTTTTAGATTTAACTGGTAATAAATCCAAAGAGGTTTCCTCAGCTTGATTTGCTATTTCTGGTTGTGTATTTGGGAAATCTAAATCACTTTCCAAATCAGAAATCATTGATAACTTAAAAAACTAACAATGCTTTCAGTGCAAACTGACAAGTCTAAACAATTAACGAGGAACGTCAAACTAATGAAACCAGGCAACTAGATATAGGTACATTGTTTTTAAAGCTCACGGTATTTTTACGATTCTATTATGCTTTTTATTAAAACAAAAGTGAAAAAAATACATTCTAATTATAGAAATGATTCCTGTCATTGTGTATTAATAATTAAAGTCATCAAAACATTATATACGAGGGCGGGAAATGATTGAAAATATAAATTTAACTTTCGTCACTAGAAACGAAAGTTAATGTTATGAGAATTTCTCTCACTTGCGACGGAAATCACGTTTCCGTTGAAGGTATTCTATTACAAAATGACGTTTTGTCGTAAAGGGTTGTAGAAAAACTTAATTTTTCACGTAACTCCATAGAAAAAAAAACTAATTTCATCATCATCTAATTTTATCTTGTGATCTGAGTGGCCATGAAACTGACACTCCTTTTCCTTTCCACATCTCTACTCAAGGAAATTAGTTGTCGAGATGGTCTCGAATATGAATTGAATAACCACATTCGCCTTTTGATATTTCCGGAGATATGTTCTAGAAGATCCAAATTATCACATAAATTGCAAAGCTCTATTCAATCTTTCAACAAAAAAGTATGCCCCCCCCCCATGATTTCCGATTATACCACCTCATACATTCAAGGTCAATATATTCTCACTAAGGGTGCGAATTATATTAGAGTTAATTTAGAAATAGTAATAGGCCTTTTCATTCTAGATAATTTTTTGTGTGCATGCCTCAACTTTCGGCATGTTTTTCGGGCACTTTATACGTGTATAACCCGTGAATATGAAGGTTTTAATGTTCATTAGTTTATTGGTGTGCGAATGATTTAAGGAATCGCATCATTGCAACCTGCGGGACAATCCAAAACACACCAGGAATATTACAACGTTATGAGACGAAGACTTGATTCCTGTCTAATGGTTGAAGGTGGTCATTTCGAGCAGTTCTTATAACTCCGTTCCGTTTGATCTTGTTGCCTTTTTATTTGTTGTAATACACATATTGTATTCACCTGAAGACGATTGCATTCGAAAAGTCGTGAAAACCTTTTAAATACATTAAGACGATGGACGTCCGAAACGAGAGTAATCGAATTTTGTTTTGTTTGTATTTTTAATTTGATATTCTATTAAAACAAAACATGGTACAGGTACATGCCTACATTAAAAGTTAAAACAAGTGAAACAAAACGTGACAGCCACCTACTAGATTTTTTCGATTCCATTTACAGAAGATCAGTTCATGCACAATGCTGTATTTCATTTTTTTATTAGGAAACTATTGCTTTTACGGAAACAACACAGGAGTTAAAGAAGTTTTGCAATGAATCGTTCTTTCACATATTTTTTAATTGAGAAATTTTGTTTCGTTAAAAAGTTCTTTAAAAGATCACAACAAAATAAAAAAATATTCATAGGTGGCCTTTTTATTGGTAGAAAATGCCATTTCTCGAACTCTTCAGCAATTTCAAGAAAAAAAAGTTTTTCTCATTTTTCTAACTTTTCAAGGAAAGGCCTAAGAGCTTTTGTTTACATGAAAGACCCCGACAAGGAATGACCCCCTAAAAACTTTCGCACTTATTTGGTAACACCCTGTGATTTGTGGGTTGAAAAATGTGGACGAGGTGATGGTTGATTCCAACTGATTGATCATCTTAGTAAAGATACATATCTTCGTAGGAGAAAGTGGACTAACAACAGAACATCCTGATCCCAACAGTTGTGTAAAAAAAGAATCATTTCATTAGGTAAATTCGATCCATTCAATTGTTAATTTAATAGTTTGTGCTATAACCTCAAATGATGAATGTTGTTTACCGGTAAAAGTAGCAAAGACCTGTTTAGCTTTACTATCAATAATTTGTATTTTCTGGTTATTAATCTCTTTCTAATTATTGATATATAAATTAATTCAAATCTAATATGAATGTCATTGTTATCCTAACCCATGGTATTTCAACCATCGTCGTATTTGGATACAATTATGTGCTTCGACTGTTGTACGTACTAATGGAGCACCATCAAATATTTTTTCATTTAATTACACTGAAAATTTTATACCAATCGGATGCTTTATTTCGACATTGTTACTATGGTAACCAGCAAATTTTCTGAAAATGTTTCATCCACATTAGCATGTAGACGTAAAATTAATAAGTGGAAATTTCCCGGCACATGACAGCTATCATATAATTAGACAATAATAATATTGAAAATAACATCCACTTTCATTTTTATAATATTGACATTTCCCTGAAACCTAGCAAGAACATTATATGAAAACAATCAATTTTATATAAAAATGTATCTGGCATTATATATTTTATTTTACTAGGGCACGAGGAAAATCAGAAAATATCTCCCGCAATACGAACGTATCCACTTTCATTTTTGGTCAATATTAACATTTCCCTGAAACCTAGGAAGAAGATTGTATGAAATCAATTAATTTTACATAATAGTTTATCTGATATTATGTATTTTATTTTACTAGGGAACGGGGAAAATCAGAAAAAAATCTCCCCCAGAACTCCCATTACACACAGCCTTCTATTTATTTGTGAATAACGTCAAAATAAATATTTACTTAATGTTTTCTATTTAAATATAATTCCGGTATAAAATTTTCTTACCGAATCCCCCACGTGCTTGAATTAATTGCAGGAAATTTGTCTCGTACATGAATTAAAACGACTGTTCTTAAAACCAAATCGACACTGGAAAAATGAAACTGACAAATGGTACGATAATGTACCTGTTGGAAGAAATACAATAAATGGATGGACTAAATCTGCTGCTGAGGCAATTGGCTTGAATGTAAAGGACAAAAAGATAACAAATCCCTCGAATTGGCAAAAAGTGGTGTAGAAGAACAACAATTGCTGAAAATTACTGGTCATAGCAATCAAAATTCTATAAAACCATACTTAAATCTCGATCAAGAACACCACAACAAGATCATAAATATTATGCGTGGTAATAGATCTTCTATAGTAGAGAACAGCAACGAATCTAATGTTAAGTTAAATTTTAATAATTGTACTTTCACTAACTGTACTTTTATAAATAAATAAATGTTTCATTGTGTTGAGTTATAAATTTTTTTGTCAAAAAATTTTCCGCCGAATATCTCTCGGACATTGACAAATGCCTCATAATTTTATGACAAATTTCTCAAGCTCGTTGCTTGGTAACAGCCTCAGCCTCGGTTCGGGCGTTACCAAGGAACGAGCTTTCGATTGTCATGAAATTATCTCGTCTATTATCAGTGTCCTAGGGATATTAGTACTGATAATAAGGGTAATAACCCGTCTTGCCCCCTCGTATTTACTAAAAGTGCCCGAAATTTTTATATTACCCGCTTTTTTAACATGACGGAGTTGTGAAAAGGTCTATGATCGTGAATGCCTGTTAACATCGATGAACAAAACGTTATTGAAACTTGAACCCCCTGTTGACAACATAAACAATATGGGATTCATTTCTCATGGTCTCATGGTCATCTTCAAGTATTCCTTGATGGAGTTGGATGTGGAAGGGATGGAATTTATTGGGTTTTCAAAACATTCAAATCCCTTGCCAAAATTCTCGAACTTGTGGGTTTTTTTCAATACTCAAAAACATTTTATTCCGAGAGAAAAGTTTCAGTTTTTCCACTTTTGGCATAAGCGATACTACCAGTTAGATCGAATAGGTCCATCAAGCGCTTTAAAGCTTTCATAACTTTTTTACTAACTCAATGTCAATGAAATTATGAAATGAAAAAATCATCCAAACATTACTAATAATGTGAAAGTGGGAAATTATTTTCCGAGAGAAATCATGAAAAAGGAATTTCTGGCATAATGGACAGATTATTAAATTAAAGAAAAAAAAGCATCCTATGGCCTCGATAGCTCAGTGGTAAGAGTATATGTCTGGAAAACATAAGGTCGTGGGTTCGAGTCCCACTTGGGGATGCTTTTTTTCCTGTAGTTTAATAATCTGTCCATTATGCCACAAATTCTATTTTAATGATTTCTCTCGTACAATAATTTCCCACTTTCACATTATATATTTGGCTAAATCTTATCAGTGGTTGGAGATCATCTTCCTAGATCTTCTACTGGAATCGTCAAGCGACGATGATGTTGGGTGAATAGGTATCGGGTCTCGACGGCCATTGATAAGTACGTTCGATTTTCGATTCATTCCAACATTCACATTAAATTATGGAAGTAAAGTATTCGCGAGTGTGTGTCGATTCCTATGGCCTCGATAGCTCAGTGGTAAGAGTAATGTTAGAAAACAGTCCACTTGAGGATGCTTTTTTTTCTTAATTTAATAATCTGTCCATTATGCCACAAATTCTTTTCATTACTAATAATAACATGAAAACACTTAATATTCTTCCTTTATAATAACAAAAGAACATGTTTTCTAGTACTTCTTCGCAACCGCTGGAATTCCAGATATTTTCTCCTCGGTAACTTGTTGAAAATGTAATTGATCGTAAAATCGAAAACAGACGGTATTTGCATCATCGCAGCAAATGAATTTTTAAGAACTGACGAATGTCGGAGACATGAACATAAACATTTCAAATTACACGGCAACATAACGATTTCATAATGTTCCAAGACGTTAGTAAGAACGGTAACTGACTCGTATTGACGTTTGCGATACGGAAGGCTGTGGTGTTAATATTTTTCTGCGACATATGTGTTGCGAGCCTTCGTTTGATCTCAGGGTTAGATAAAAAATAATGAAAAAAAAAAATACCATACGTTTTCAAAACGACATAAAAAGTATATTATATTTTCCCTTAGCCCCATACAGATTCTTAACCGCATACAGATGGTCCTGAAAATGTGTGATTGTGAATTTTTAATAGCTATGAAAATATGCTCCACGTTTTTCGTTTTAAATCTCACTATTATTTTCATAGGCACCTATTAACAATTCACAATCGGAAATTTTCAGGAAAATCTGTGAGGTTATGAATCTGTATGGGGTTATAAATTTGTACGTGCCTAGTAGAAATTATGTACTTTTTCATTCGTTTTAAAAACGTGGTATATTAAAAAAAAATAAAAAAAAATATTTTTTGCTTTTTAGTCTTGTGTGTGTGAGATTTTATTTCTTTTTTTAATAATTTTTTTCCTCTTTTTCCCTGTCTCTCTCTTTCTCTTACACACTTAATTCTTTCAATCTGAAATCAGTCTCAAAATTTGTACCGAACAGGCAGACATACGAGAAGACAGAGAACAGACAGACAGTTTCTGAGTTTAGTAAATTTAATCTAGTCTCGGGAAGTTAGTTAAATCATTGCAAAATTTGTACCGAAAAGACAGACCAACAGACGGACAAGAAAGCGAGTTAATATTGCATTGTCATCAGTTCTGAGCTAGTGTCTCTAGCTCGTCAGTAAGTCAGTTAAAATAGATTTTAAAATTTGTACCGAAAGACAGCACAGAATAGTCTAATCAACAAGTTCAAAAACGTGTTAAATAGATATAAAGCTCCTAAAAATATGAGCGATAGCTCATTCGATTCGGAATGACGTCTAGAAAAATGGTTTTTAAGGGTTTATTAGCACGTAAAAAATTGCGATTGTTATTAACAAAATAAGATTAAAAAAATAAGGTATTTCGTTTTTCGTTAATAATTTCTAAAATAATGATATTTAAGGAATTATGAAAAAAGATCCTGAAAGAGGGCCTCCCGGAACTCTATCTCTATTGTTTATAAAAAAAATTTAACGCTGAAAATAGGGCTCCGCGAGGTTGTTACGGCATAGGCGCACCGTCTAAAAAGCCGATATATCACCTAAAATATTTTTTTTATAGTATTAAATAACAATTAAAAAATAAATTATGGTGTAATCTAGACCCTTGAACGAAAAAAACCTCGGTAAAAAAAAATGTCATGTCGATTTTTAAAAAAGTAACACCATTGTTAATTAACTAATTTTTTTCCAATCTCTGTTTTTATAAATTACGACGTAAAAGTTTAAATAATTGGTCTATAAAATTTTCGCTTCGTGGATCTCTTTTCTTTAGGTATTTAATAAAGCAATCCAAATTTTTTTTATTAAAGTTTATTATTTTGTTAATTATAATTTTTTTTAAAAAAATAAAATTTCTAAAAAATGTTAACAAAAAAAAAATTTTTTTTTATAAACTATTTGTTTAAAAAAATAAAATATCTTATTATAAATAAAATTATATTTAAAAAAAAATATTTTCTTAAATAATTTTTTTTATTGTTTATAATTGTTTTTTTTTATATTTTAATTGCTTAAATAATTAGTTAAGAAATTATTTAAATAATTTTTTTATAAATAATTTCATTGTTTATTAACTTAACAATTTGTTATAAACAAATAATATTAACCGTTATATTTTTTTCGAAAACTTCAAAAATAACAAAACAACTATGTATAACAAAGGTTTAGAATTTTTTTTTATTTTTACAGCATTGTTACATATTATATGATTATATATATATATGATACTTTTTTATTGGAAATTTCCTCCTCTTTCAGGATCTTTTTTCATAATTCCTTAAATATCATTATTTTAGAAATTATTAACGAAAAACGAAATACCTTCTTTTTTTAATCTTATTTTGTTAATAACAATCGCAATTTTTTACGTGCTAATAAACCCTTAAAAAACATTTTTCTAGACGTAATTCCGAATCGAATGAGCTATCGCTCATATTTTTAGGAGCTTTATATCTATTTAACACGTTTTTGTACTTGTTGATTAGCCTAGAAAACGAGTTTATAAAAAGTGGTAAAAACACAAAAAACCTTCGTGAAATTGTGTGAAATTCTCTCCAGAACGAAATATTGGATTTTTTATGATTTTTTTAATTGTTTGTATTTTCGAAACCAGTAATCGGATTTTGATAACTGTAAATGGTACAGATTTATGACATTTTTGAAACAAGATGGCGTTAGATTTTTTTTCTTCATACGTATAATGCTTACGCTCCAAAATTATGCAAAGTCAACCCTCTGTAACTTTTAGAACAAAACCCTTAAGAACTATTTTTCAGTGTGGCGTATCCTTGGGGTCATTTGAAGATTCAATTGGCATCTCTTGAGGATGATATGAGAATGTCGGATTTGACCAGTTTTGGCCGTTTGGCCAAGCCAGATCACTGTGCACAACGCAAAATAATAAAAGGCCATCTGCGATTTCTGATGAAAATTATTTTTTGTCATATCCATATTTTTTTCTACATTTCCGAATTTGAACATTTTGAATATGCACAACGGACTTCTATTTATCCGCTGTAATCTCGACCTCCTGGCCCACTTTTCTTTGTTCCGAACGCGTTGTTGAAAATAACCTATATGCTTCATATCGTAATAAAAATAAACGAACTTCACCCATGTTCGAAACGTATTATATTACGTAGGCGCGATGTGAATGAACTCGCTCATGGTATCGAGCCATTGTTGATGGCATGGCCAAAATAAAGTCTTTCACGCGCGAACTTACAATAATACCAGTACAGCCTCCACTACACAGAATATTAATCGGATCAAATATTTTTTGAGAAAATCTTTAATTTAAATAAAAAATGTACTGAACAGTTAAAAATCGTTGAATAGATCAGAAGTCTACTTCGCAGTGAAAAAGAAATACGTTTCGACAAGCTACCTTTCCATCTTCAGGTACTCATAAAACTGAAAGTACTGTTATGTTCGTTTTATGAGTGCCTGAAGACGGTAACGTAGCTTGTGGAAACGCATTGCTCATTTCGTAAATAAATTAATTTCTCTTACTATTGAGTAGATCTATCTAATTCTACTAACTCTATAGGTATATATTCAATTTTCCGCGATAATTGGGGAAAATGGGAATCAAGGAGAATTTCAATCAAAATAATGAAAAACTTTTTAACAAAAAATTAAATCGGCGAAATACGGAACTGAAAAGTAAAAAAAATAAACCTTCTTAGTCTCAATAACTAGCACCTAAACTAATATGTATATAGGTACTCACAAAGGAACATATGTAGCAAAATGAACAAACATGCAGAACATACACAACATAAAAAAAATGAAAAAATGATATCACAATATGTTTGTACAGAGGTGCTTCTTCAGCCTAATTTTAAAAATATCAAGACTTCCAGAATTTTTCACATCAATTGGAATTCTGTTGTACATGGTTACACCTTTGACAAAAATAGAATTCTGGCTATATGTTCTGCTAACCAGGGGAACACGAAGGTTGCCTCTATATCTAGTGTGGTGCTCATGAACTTCCTGATTGAGGATTAAAATATTCTGCAAATACTCAGGCGTCATACCGGTTTTAATCTTATGAATGAATATGAGGGAGTGATATAATAGATAATTCTTAACCGGTAATCAATTGAGGGTATCTAGCATTGAATTCATCGACGTATCTCGTGCACAACAAAAATAATTCGCATGGCTCGATTTTGTAATTTCTGTAATCGGTTTAGCACATTTTGATTCACCATATAAAGCACAGTGGCACAGTAGTTGAAATGAGGGAGTATAAGAGTATTGTAAATTATAATTTTACTCCATTGGGTAAGATGCTGAGAACATCTCCTCAAATAGTTGATTTTCATGGCAATTATTTTTATCACATTTTTTGCATGATCATTAAAGTACAGTTGACGATCAACTAATACCCCTAAATATTTAAATTTCTCAACCAACTCTATCTGGACACCACCAATAGACAATTTCGGTGCTGTCTCCATCACTTCCTTATACATTTTGTCTCTACTGATCAACATCCATTCAGTTTTGTTTGTATTTATTTTCAACAAATTTGTATAGCTTCTAAATTTTCATTAATTGTATTGAAGCATATCGAACGGTTATTTCCAGTACAATAAATAACAGCGTCATCAGCAAATAGGTGTATACAACATCCATTCACTACCTCAACCATATCATTTATATACACTAGAAACAATAAAGGACCCAGAACACTACCTTGAGGTACACCTATATTAATATCGATTATGCTAGATGTAACATGGTTAAGTCGTAACTTTTGTTTCCGATTATCCAAATAGTACGCAATCCATTGTAATGCTGCATCTACAATTCCGACAGCTTCCAATTTTTTCAATAATCTGGTTCTGTCAATAGTCTCGAACGCCCTTTGCAAATCAAGAAACACTGTCACTGTCATTAAATTTTTTCCAAAGTGTTCTTCCAATCATGGATTAGGTAAGGCGTAAAATGATGGCATCGAGTTGCGCGGTGACATTCTGATAATTTTTTTGAAGTAATATAATGATCTTCGTTGATTGTTCGTTTGGCGCCGACTCAAAATTAGTTACTTACATTAGGAGCTTGGTTATTTAGACTAATTTTATTTTTTACTTTTCAGTTCCGTATTTCGTCGGTTTAATTTTTTGTTAAAAAGTGTTTATTTTTCAATTTTTTATGGCCGAAATCTACTAATTACTACCTACTTGTTTTTTTATTACTTCCAAAATACTTACCCACTTTACTTCAACTATTACCAGTTAAATAATATGATTATCTACTTTTACTATTTGTTGTAATATACATTATTTTTGTTGTACTGGTTAGTTTATTTCATTGCTTTGTATATCATTCCATCCTCTCATAGAATATAATGCTTGTGACGGATGTAGGAGAACAAAAATAATGACAGTAGCGATCTGTCATTGTTAACTACATATGTGTGCCAATGTTCACAAGTGAAAAATCAATTATGCCCTATTTTTCTACCCGTGATAATTCCATTCGCAATCCAGATATGGTCAACTATGAGGTATACCCTATCTAATAAAAAAAGAATCATCCAAATCGAAGAACCCAGTACAAAGTTATGCCTGATAGAATCGGTTAACGGACCAGAATTCAGAGGGTGAGTGATCAATATCCTTCATTTTGCTACCCTTAGGGGTGGATTTCATCTTTTATATTCAAATGGGACCAACTTCGAAGTACACCCTATCCGCTGAAAAAAGAGTTATCGGAATCAGACGTCTCAGTAAAGAGTTATGCGTGGTCATACATAAAAAAAAATATACGCCTCGACTAGAAAACCTCCTCCTTTTTGGTTTCGTCGGTTAAAAAAAATACAAATTCTCATAGAAAGTCGATAAATGAAGGATTTTCCAAAAAAAAATCGTCGACCTCTCCATTAAATGTGATTTCATAGAAGCGCATTCTCGTACAAAAAACGTTTTCAGGTAAATGTGCGGAAATTCACAAATTATTTTCGTAGAAATGCTTCTATAATCAAGTTCCCCAAAATTAGCACTGAATTACTTCAGATTCTTTTACCTATGGAACGTAACTAATGTGTGCGATTGTTTTTTGACTTGCTTTTGATTCAGTAAATCATTTCCTTCTACCCAGTAAATTGATTGAAGTTATCTCAGTAACAGAAGACATTATGAAGAAGTGGATGATTCTGGATCCATTATCTTAAAAAGCTCTGTTGGAGTCCCACAAGAACCTGTTTCAGGACCACTGCTATATATAATATTTACGTAAACAACGTTTACGGATAATAAAACATTGGTCATATTTGACAAATACAAATAGTGGTCGCCAAAGTAAATGACAAACTGACAGACACTTGTGAATGAATAACGTCTAATAAACGAATTGTTTGTCAAAATGCATGAATTCAAGATGGCGGGCTCCAATATGGCGTCGAGTTTTGTGGTTATAGCCAGATTCCAATAAAAATTGGTATGTGGGGGTTTTTGGAGTCGGAGATCATGATTCTTTCGTCAAAATCTACGAATTCAAGATGGCGGCTTCAAGATGTCGACGAATTTCGTGATTATAGCCCGATTCCATTCAAAATTGGTGTGTGGGGGTTTTTGGGGTCGGACATCATGATGTTTTGTCGAAATTAATTAATTCAAGATGACGACGTGTTTTGTTATTATAGCCCGATTCCATTCAAAATTGGTGACCTATGGGTTTTTTGGGGTAGGAGGAATTTTTGTCAGAATTCAATTAGATGATGGATTTTATGAATGCCTAGAACGAATTGAATAAAAATGAAATGAAATCTTGGAACGCAAAAATACCTTTTTTATATTCGCGGCAAGCTTTTGAATCTGCTACTCACAGAATAACCTATGTCAAACAATTGAAGAAATATGTTTCTTCTTTCTAGTGCATTTGTATGAAAGCTTTTCTTAAAATATTTTTTTATCATTTTTATTTACTATTGCTTTCTCCTTTATTTACAAAAACTTAACCTATCCAATATCATAAATGATCAAAAGGACCAATAGAGATTATTCAGTTTTTCTGAGTTCTAGAGGAATATTCGTTTGAAATGTTTGCATTCGAAAAACGGCATTTCAAGTTTATCAATTGTTTTAGTTTTTCCTCAATATTTCGCTAAATGTCAACTCCTTAGAATAATCCGAAAAACATTTGATTCAGCTGAGTACGACGGCTTCCCATCATCGCAGGAAACCCAATATTTACCAAGAAAAAACCAAAGCCAATACATCAATGAACTCTCTAGGCAAATTCTAAAGAAACATGGAAATCTTTGGTGATTGAACGGATTCAATTGACCTTTCCTCAAATGATGTTCTACATTCACGCAAAATATCTCTGTAAGGAAATTGGGCCACGGACATCGGTCAATTAATTTGTATATGAGGTCATCTTGCAGTGGCGTTTGAAGCGGGGTTGGTCCGATTCAAAATAAGATATATAATGAACTAAAAAAAAATATTTTATAAAGTGGCACCTTCCAAAAACTTCCTTTGCCAAAAACTGTAAAACACTTAAACAATTGGATATATCTGTAATGTGATTCATTTGTTTTCAGTCCAGTAAGAGCAATTTTTTAGCAACAATAATAGATGGTATACAGAAATACAGCAACGATATACAGGGTGTAATATATCCTCTTGCACACCTGTGAATGACGAGGGTATAATGCCATTTTATTAACCAACGAAACCAAAAAGGAGGAGGTTCTCTAGTCTAGTATTTTTTTTATGTATGACCACGCATAACTTTTTACAGTGTAGTTTGATTTCGATGATTCTTTTTTTATTGGATAGGGTATACTTCGAAGTTGGTCCCATTTGGATTTGAAAAGAAAAATCCTCCCCTAAGGAAAGCAAAATGGAGGGTTTTGATCGTTCACCCTATGAATTTTGGTTCGTTCCCCGATTCTATCAGGCATAACTTTGTACTGGGTTGTCCGATTTGGATGTTTTTTTATATTAGATTGTGTATACATCATAGTTGAACATATTTGAATGTGGGATGAAATAATCCACCCTTATGGGTAGAAAAATAGGGATGATTGATTTTTCACTTGTGAACATTGGCACACATATGTAGTTGACATTGACAGATTGCTATTGTCATTATTTTTGTTCTGCTACATCCGTCACAATAATTGCATTCTATGAAAGGATGGAATTATATACAAAGTGATGAAATAAACTAACCAGAACTATCAAAAATAATTTATATTATATAACAATAAATAAATAAAGTAAATAATCATATTATTTAACTGTTAATAGTTGAAGTAAGGTGGGTAAGTAAGTATTTGGAAAAAAAATAATAAATTGCCAAACAGACAAGCAAATGAGTTAGGTAAAGCGTAAAATGATGGCATCGAGATGCGCGTTGACATTTTGATAATTTTTTTGAAGTAATTTAATGATCTTCGTTGATTGTTTGTTTGGCGCCGACTAAAAATTAGTTACTCACTTACATAAATTTTACTGAACATGTCGTACACATATCTCCACCGTTTATTGAATATTGATTCATTGCTAGGAAAGTAGTTGTTTTTCGCCTGTGGTCTACCAATTTTGTTTCAATTTATATGAATCCTTCGTGAAGATGACCTCGTGACACTTCTGTGTACTTTATTTCATTATTATTATCCCACTTCTACTTTGGTTCTTTTCTATTCTATTGAAATTATTATGCCCTATTGTCTTGGTTCATATCTTTTTATTAGCCAGCATTCCTACTGAGAAGGAGAAATGTATGGAGTGTTTCTTTCTGTCACTAGGTGGCGCCGGTTGAAAGTTATCTTATGAAAAGTGTGACTGTGTGCATGTATCGATATAATCGATTAAGTTATCTTTTCCGACGTACCTAAAGATGTTTTAAGCTTGATGATGATATTATTTGTGTTGTCGCTCCCAGATACGTCCCGAATAGATTTATCTACAGGGACCTGAATGTCAATCCGAACTTCATTGACGACCATCTTCGGAACCACGCCACCGCGACGTTCCTGAAGACGGACACCCACACGAACCCGGTGATCCAAGACATCCACGCGAACCTAAACCTATACGATCCCAGGTTTAGAAAAGCGAAAAGTATATGCGACCAGTCTACCGTCCAACACGTAAGATCAACACACCCAGATCACACCCTACTCTCACACACCCATCAGGTACATCACCACCATGCCCACACAGCACAAGTCAGGTAAACATACAATGATCAGATAACAAGGGGTTTAAAGCACTCAGAGCCTGACTTCATTCCACAGGAGGTACGATTTCAATCTCGCAAACGTGCCATTTGCGAGTTGAGGACCGCTCCAAGGAGGAGCGGGGGAGGATGGAAGTGGACAGCAAATCTCGTTCACACATAACGTGAAGGGAATTTACTATCCATGGGCGCTAAACCTTAAGGGGGGCATGGTGTGTATTTGTGTTGTGTCTCGCTTCGGCCAGAGCTCTCCGGATCTCTGTCACTAGGTAGCGCCGGTTGAAAGTTATCTTTTCCGGCGTACCTAAAGATGTTATAGGCTTGATGGTGATTTTGTTTATGTTCTGTCTCGCTTCGGCCAGAGCTCTCCGGATCTCTGGCTGGTGACTACTCCGTACTGATGAGGGCCGAAAAGCCTGAAACCGGTATGCGGATTGTTAGGCGGACACGACATGAATTTAAACATAATCGAGTTTATCAGAAAGGAACATTTGCAATCAATATCCATTTATATGGATTTTTAGGTGAATATCATTCAACGTTCTGCGTGGTATTTGCTAGGAAAGTAGTTGTTTCGTGAAGATGACCTCGTGCACTTTGTGTACTTTATTTCTTATCTGATTATTTTGTAATTGTTTTGCTACCAAAATGGGACCAACTTTAATTCAAATACCTCCTTATCTGTTACCCACACAGGACTCAAATCCAACTTTCACCTAGAAAATATTGAGTTATTTCACTAGGTACGAAGACACTCAAGTTTCCATTAAGTACATCGAAAGATCTTGAATAAAGTCCCAAAGTGCTGCAGAACCCGCAGTTTTCTTTATCGAAAAAAACCTTGAGACCTGAGGTTTCATCGCACTTTTGAAGACACAGCTGGAACTTGAATTTTTCTCCAACTCAAATGCAATTCAGTTTTGGCATAGATTAATTAAAAAAATATCTCAGGAAAATTTGGAAATAGATATTAGTCATACTCCAAAAAAAAACGCCAGATCAGGGATTAGAATCTAAAACTGAAATGTCATATACAGGATGATCTGAAAAATAATTACTAATGGACGTTTTTTCGAGTATGACTCAAACCTATTTCCAAATTTTCCTGAGAATTTATTTTAATTAATCTTTGCTAAAACTGAATTGCATCATCTGAGAGTTAGAAAAAAACTCAAGTTTCAGCTGTATCTCCAAAAGTATGAACATTTTGAAGCGAATCATTCCAGATTTGATTTTTTAATCAGATCATTTCAATTGGGCAATATTACCTATTTCGATTTGTTATACTGGGAAATGACAAAGTAGTAGTGTGCCGTGACCAGAAAAGAGCAAGACAATCTTTTAGTTTGACAAGCAGCGATTTTTATGGTGTTACATTTTTATACAGTGTGACCCAATTTAAAATGGAACCACCCCTGTAGAATACGCATTTTCCAGTCATTCTCAATTTTTTTTTTAATATTAAGCATCAAAACTGTATCTTGACACAAATTTTCATAATTTTAGTTTCATTTCCAAGGCACTCTTTGGTTTTTTCTTGTCAAAAACGGCAAAAGTTTATTAGGCAATTTTTGTTTTCAAATTTGACTACACCACTGGATTCGTAGTCGTTATAAATGAAAACAATCAAAATTTCATAAGAAAATATTGGTTAACAATGAAGTTACAACAACTTTAATTTTGGAAACAAAGTATTTGATTATAATTTTTATTTAGGTTATAGACATATTTAAAATAGCGAAAATCCGAAGACAATAGCTCATTCCGTTCTACAGTTATAACTCCTGAAAGTATGGTAATGTGAGCGATTTGTGGTGGAAGCGATTTTGTAATAAAAATCTGACTACGCCACTGGATTTGTGAATTATATTCCCTTAAAATCATTTATTTAAGTTTAGGTTATAAGGGTATTCGGAAATAACAGAAAATTAAAAATTCATTTTCAAGTTATGCAGTCTTCCATAGCCGATAAAAACGAAATGAACCGAATCAAGTTTTAAAGTATCAAAATTATTTATTCAATAATAAAACAGAAAGCAGGACAAAAAATTTCCTTTTAAATTCTGCAAAACTCAACTAAAACAAGCTTTTAGAGAAGGTATCAATAATTTGAGGAAAGCTGAACTAATACATTAGGCATAGGTATTGTACTAAATCAATAGTAGGCTGTGATTTAGTATACCACAAATCGGTCACATTACCATACTTTCAGGAGTTATAACTGTAGAACGGAATGGGCTATTGACTTCGGATTTTCGCTGTACAAATTCACTAGTGTTCTACTTTGTATCGGCAGTGTTGCCAGATTTTAAATATGTCTAATCTAAATAAAAATTATAATCAAATACTTTGTTTCCAAAATTAAAGTTGTTGTAACTTCGTTGTTAACCAATATTTTTTTATGAAATTTTGATGGTTTTCATTTATAACGACTACAATCCAGTGGTGTAGTCAAATTTGAAAACAAAAATTGCCTAATAAACTTTTGCCGTTTTTGACAAAGAAAAAAAACCATAGAGTGCCTTGGAAATGAAACTAAAGTTATGAAAATTTGTGTCAAGATACAGTTTTTGAGATTGACTGAAAAATGCGTATTCTACAGGGGTGGTTCCATTTTAAATGGGTCACACTGTAGAAACTTGCTTTTATTTCGGAAACCAGACTATTTAGGTATAGGAACATGATACATCATTTGAAAGGAACTTCAATTGTCTTTCGGGATATTCGATAATATACAGGGTGTTCCACTTAAAAAATGTATTTTTCACCATTTTTGTATCTACCGGAAAAATCTAATTTTGAACGAGCGTGCATAATGGAGAACGAATTCCCTTAGACATAACTATTGCACAGAACATTGGTAAACTACACCCAAAATTTCAGCTTCGTACGAGTCGAAATACCGCAGTAATAAACATTTAATTGACGCTATGTTTTGCACAAAAAATAAGGAAATCTATTAAATGCTCTATAACCGCTTGAGATAGGTATAGGGAAGTATCATACAAAAATGATGGTAAAGAAATAGCAAAGCAAAAAATTTAATAATATATAGTCTCATTTAAAATATCAAAGTTGTTGCTACTTTTCAATATAAGCGGCAACGCCGCAGCGCTGAAAATATTTTAGATCGATAGAGCAGAATTAATTACACAAGAAACCAAATTTTCAAAATTATCCTGTTTCCAGAGACGTCTAATAGGCCATCGAGTTTGGGACACCCTGTATTTAGTTTCAAATTCATAAATACACCTTCACGATGAAGAAACGTAATTGAGTAATTTTATTGTTTCTGTTCAAGGTGAAAATTTCCGAATACTATTTCCGCTAGCACAATGAAAAACCTAAAATACTCTATACGCTTAAGCCTATCCGTAAAAACACAGTTTATACAATGATCATAATACCACAGTATATTTCCACTAACAGATCCACTCCTGGATGGCTGTTGATCGATTACCTAGAACAAAGAAAAAACTATGAAAACTTTGTGACAGTCGTGTTTGATTTGTAAATGCTGACATAATCAGTCTGCAAAAACCTATTCGATTACAAGAGCAAAAGTCAAGTAAACGAATCATTATGTAAATTAGCAATGGTAAACATAAAATACGTAATGACTTATAAATAGAATTAATAACAGTATCGATATGGTCAATCGGGGATTGATTTTGTTGTGTAATGTAGGATTCGATTAAAAAGACACAGGCAGGCTGGCAAGTTTTGTATTGACTACTTCTCTCATTATTTTTGAGGCAACCAAATGTCCGAAATTTCAAACAGAGAACGATTCAGATCAGTTTTATAGTGATAAATTAACTCCTATATAAAATGTGTCATTTAAAGATGACTGTTTTGTCATTTTGACAGCGATAAAAAAGGTGCATCGTTTTTTATCACCGATAAAAACGCCTGTTCCTCTTAAGCGTCTACATCTAGTATGCTTACGTCACTTTAATGTCTGCCCTGTCAGTTATTTAAGTATTGTTGATAATTGATACTAAAATATTACAACATGAGTCGTTTTGGGGAAGTTTCGACTCAACAAATAACAAAAAATATAGAAAAAGCAATCCCGCAATCCACAAAAAATACTAAAGCGTCAATATGGAGACAATTTATGGAGTACGAAATTACGAACTGATTGGCAAAATTATTTCGTTACAAAAAGAAATTTATCCGATAAAAAAAAAGCTCTTGTGTTTTTACTGTTGATAAAACGTATTCTCTCTATTTTTTACTCATAAAACCACAGTCTGTTCGATATTGTTTTGCGATAAAACCACACTAGGATCCTGTCAAAATTATGTCAATGCATTAAATTCCTATATAGGGAAACAAGAAATGCAGCAAATGTGATTAAATAAGGGATTCTCAACTCACTATTACAGTGATTTTAATTGAAATATACCTTTTCCGATATTATCATAATATCAAGAACAGTTCTCGTGGAGTACTGGTTAGCGTGTCAGTCTCTCACCCGGGAGGCTCGATTTGACAGTGATATGTAGTCTTTTGCAACCATTTTTTCTGAACGGAAGATGTTGAAAATCAGGATTTGACGAATTTTCACATTATTAGCGCGGAAAAATTTGCAAAAGTTCTGCAAACTTTCGAAGTTTTGAAAAATAGCAATTTACATCCTCTGATATATTTGCAACCACTCATACAAAACGAAAATGTCTATTATTTTATCGAAAAAAAATTGTTGTTAGTCCTAATTTTTCGATGACAATTCCAAAAATTCTGCAAACCGAAAAAATAACTAAAATTATGTTTATGATGGGAGTTTTAATTTGCAACCTCATACGGAAAATATATTTTTTCATTAAATAGTTTTTTTTTATTAAAATAATGTTTATGATGGAGTTTTAGATTGCAACTTCATACGGAAAATAAATTTTTTCATTAAATAGTTTTTTTTAATTGTAATAAGTATCGAAATTATTACAAAAGTTTCAAATAATGGTTGCAAGTGGAGATGTCCTGACGTAGAATGTCTTCATTGATTTGCAACCTCGTCTGTAAAAACGGAAATGAGGGTAAAATCAAAAGAAAAATATTTTCGTATTTGTACTCTACCAAAAAAAGCAAAAGTTTTGCGAATCGGGCAGACACACATTTTACCAATTGGTGGCAGTATAATAATTTGCAACTTGTTACAATGCGTACATTGGAATTAAAAAAAAATATTATTTTTGCAACACCTGTGTTATCTGAATTATAAAGATTTTTATAACCGAGTTAACTATCGACCAAGAAGAAGCTCGTCAACGGTAGGTGAAATCATTCAATTTTGAAAGCTAACGTTATCGATATGAATTCAAAACATATTACAATTAGGAATTTGCATAGAATGGAGAATCGAAAAGCTCTCGACACGTTTTCATAATTTTCTTGATTCATAAAAAAATGCAGGAAATATTGAGATTAAAAAACACTCGTACAGTTGTACATTAGTACGATTAACCTACAACTGTGTTACGTCACAGTGTTCTGTTTACAGAGTAATGAATGCACAGCAGTTTAGTAACATGATTTAATACCAGAATAACAGAAGAGTGTCAATTGTATTTTTATGACAGACAACTATATAACTAACCAAAAACAATGCACAGGCATCTAATAGTCCTGGAGCTGCAACTGAAATAGAATTGCCTACCAACATGTTTTTCCCTCTTTATTTTAAAAATTTTTATAAATCAAGAAAATGATTCTTACGTGTCGATTACATTTCAGTCCTCCATTCGGATTCAATAGAATTTTTCATGTGAAACCACAATTGGAGTAAGAAAGTCGAGTGGAAAGGTAAATTATAATTTTATTCAATTCAAGAAATACATACCTGTAAAAATTAAATTTGAGATGTAATATCGATTTCACAAATTTTTATTTTTCAGCAACGTTTCTGTTTGATGATAAAAATTATGTACTTGCGAGATATACAATCGATAACGTTTTGATATCCTTACTTCCATAGAACATTGATTATTCATTCTAAAATCTCGTCGATTGCTATAAAGTCATGTTGTGACAAGTGAAAATTTTAAATGAAGAATGATTGCATGTCATTTCTCATGCGATAAAAAATTAATGTCTTCCAATAGTCTTTCAGCAGAATTTAGCAAAATTTTGTATGATTTCGATTGTTGCATTCGAAAATATTATATTAAATTTATTTGGCTGATTAGTCGAAAACAGTGATTGCTTCTGTGATCAATAATTAGTTTCAAATTTTTTAATGGTTAACTACGTAACCGTATTATTCTTCGGATGCAATTTCAATCAACCAGTACAAAATATAACAGATATACGCGATGGATAATCAAGTATTCAACTGGACCACTGTAGATATGTCGGTCTAATATATATCTCAAACTTATTTGCACAATGTTTGCAATTTATAGCCATTTTATGAAGAAACAAATCAATTGTACAAAAAAAATGTTCCGTTGAACAATGACGGTTGCAAATCTCTTGCGTCACGTAAAATATTAGTCGTAATTTTAATTGCAATTTGCATAACTTTTGCAATTATTTGTAAAATGTAAAAATGCAAAAAAAATATTGGTGGATAAATAGGTTCTGTTTTTCGTATGAGGTTGCAAAGTTACATATCCACTAAGACCGATATTCTCTTTATTTGCAACCACAATAAAAAACTTTTGTAATTATTTCAATTCTTGTGTGTTTTGAAAATGGGAGCGTCGATAAAAAAGTTTAATAAATACATTTTGCGTTTTTCAGAAATAGTTGCAAATGTACGTACATTTTTTAAACTTTTTTTCCGTTCACTTATCCAATTTGCAGAATTTTTGTAATTTTTTCAAACTAATTACAATGAAAAACTTAAACAAATGACAGGTTCCGTAACTTTTACAAGGTTGCAAACTTAATGCATGTTGTAAAACACCATTACTATAGGTATGCCTAGTTTGCAGAACTTTTGCAATTTTCAGTGCAATAATAAAGCATGAAAACGTTTTTTGCAATTAAAACAATGTTCCGTTCATCGCAGTTTGTTTTCATTGATGCACTAACATACCATTGAAGTTTGAAAACTTTTGGAATTAATGTTAATTGATTGTCTATATCTACTGGCCAACTAATCACTGTTTATTACACTTCAGAATAGAAATAATTGAATAGAGTAGAAATTTATCAGCTACATGATGCATGGTATACATTTGTAGTAGGTCAATGTTAGTCCACCATGAAAAATACAATAAAATAAACTAAAAAACACAAGCAGAACACAGTACAAGTGGCATTTACATCAAGTGTGGATGTAAATGCCACTGAATCAAAATTGTGATCATCAACATGTTCCAGATATTCTGAAATTGAATAAAAACATTTTTTTTAATATTTTTTCATTACCCGCTTGAAACTAAACATATTCTTTCAATTTTTGCAGGTAAAGCATTGTACAATCTGAGATCATAATAATTTTTTTGTGATTTGATGAGTTTGAAGCCTTGAGGTTACAATTACAACCTAATAAATAAATCAATTACAGCCCACTACTAAAATATTGCGTACGACATTGTACCTGTAGTATAATTCACTTGTTTCTCTGCACAGCAATAATGGACTGAATCAATCCAAGGGGCGAGCGGAGGTTTTTATGGTCAAAAGACAAGGCTATAATTCACCAGACTGTCGTTTCCTGAATCATACGGAATTTTTGGAACTCGCGACAGTTTGGTTGGAGAATCCAGGTCAACCGTCGCTTCTGACATTAACAACGCAGAAGCGTAGTGGATTCGTAACAATATAATATAGTTCCCTTCACGAAATGCTCTAGAATCACCCAGTACAATAAATAATTAACACACTCTCCTTGTTTGCTAGTAACATGCAAATAACGAGTACACCTCGATAAATATTCATTGCGACAATCATATAGATAAAAATATGGATGTTTAACATTTCATGCACACGCTTGAGTTCGAAATTGGTACGGCAGAAATAGAACTGTTCGGAAATGGGCCAACTCTATATTATAGTGGGTGGGTCACGATAGCTGCCAATTAATAAAAATCATATTTTTGAGAACAGTATGAGGTTTGATTAGGAAGGAAATAAACTCTTCAATTTGAATCATGATTAAAATGAAAATTCCTAATAAGTTATAATTAAGAGAAAATAAAAACCTTGAGTTTCAATTAATGGTTTATTATATCAAAAAAATCATCATTATCTAAATAATGTTTATTTTAGTTAATTGTAGTGCTTGTACAAAAAAACTAATTTTGCAGCTTTTTCCGATCTCTCTGTTAGTGTTTGCTGAGTTTTTGTTGGGTCAAAAAGATATGTCAACAAATAATATGGGTTATACACTGTTTACAGATGTTTTAAAGTTATGTCAGTTTTGTCAAAATGGGTTTCTAATATTTTAAATTCTTCCACAACATCTGGAAGACTGGCACTGTTTCTTTGTAGTCTATCTATTTATTTTATTTACACTGTTCTACAGAAAAAGATTTCCAATTACAGAACAGGAATTAAGTAGAAAAAAAAATTGCACAATAATACTAACGTTAGTAGAAACTTAAGACTAATACGCAATTTGCACAAAAGACTAACAATAGAAGAAAGCTCAAGTCTAATACAGCAATGTTACTGCTGATAGAGTATCTTAGAGCTTAAGTATTGTTAGATAATCTTCGACTAAGCTTTGTATAATTTAAAAAAAATGGGGTTTCGTCAATTTTGTCGCATTTTGGAAGGGCCGTATGAGGCGAAATCTTGCACGGCAAAATATTTTGTATATCAGGTCTTAATAACTGCGTCTCCAAGAATCATTCTGACCTAAAAGTCTTGAGGAAAATCTTAAGGTTACGTCTATAGGATTTTTCAAAGTTGGTGTTCCCTTAATATTTTCCCACTTTCGAAGTGCCGTTTTGAGGCGAAATCTTGCCTGGCAAAATATTTTGAGTATTACGTCGTATTCACCACCTTTCCAAGAATCATTCCAGCGTCAAAAAATCGCAAAAAACCCCGTGGTTAGCTTTGTATGATTTTTCAAAATTGTTGTTTTGTCAATTTTGTCAAAAAAAATCGCGAAAAGTCCTACGGTCAACTCCTTAGGATTTTTCAAAATTTGCGTTTTTTATATGTTTTCGCTTTTTCGAATGTCCGTCTTGAGGCTAATTCTTGCCCAGAGATATATTAAGTGTTTCATCCACCGTAGAAGAGTTATTCCAACCTGAGGTTATCGCGAAAAGTCCTATTATATATCTCAGATTTGACCTCCATTCAATACTTTGATATACTGAAATAGATTTTTTCAGTGAACATTTTTGCTCGGCAAAATATTTGATGGTATTGATTTAATTATTCACAGTGCTTTTCGATGACATTTTTGCCGGAATAATTCCCAGAGTTTAATAATATTTTCTTAAGCTTTCCTATTTCATTAACATCAGAAAAATAAAAAAATATCGGGATGGTATTTTTCCTTCATAACTACCTCAATGATTCTGAATTTTTGCATGATATTCGAAGATTTGCAATCACAATAATATTAGAAATTAAGTAAAATCTGTATGAGACTGTATGCTGATGCGACCCAATATTTCAAGTTTCAAGTTTATTCAATTCAAAAGTAAGTAACATGACAATTTCACAATTAATAATATTATTTCCAGGTGTTAATTACAATTTCAATTTATGGTGAAAAGGGAAACATTCTCAATTGAATATTGAAAGAAAGATTTTTCTGTGAATTGAAAAATCCACGATTAAAATGAAGTTATTTTTTGTGAATGTCTAACAGAAAACAACTACTTCCCCGGCTAAAGCCACGCTGGACATTGAACTATATCTGATAGATATTCTGAAAAGTCCCTTACTCAAAAGAAAAAATCTGAAATTGAAAATTTGCATTTTCATTCAGATAGTCATTTGATTTTCTATTCCAGTCTTAATTAAGAACTCATAAAGATGAATGAGGCAAAGAAAAATGTTTTCCAAAAGAGAGTACTCACCAGAAATCATTCGTAACATTGACGCAGGAGAGACATCGCATTCACTAGGTCTTCAATACATTTTGTCGACGAAAATCTATTTCACGCTTCCACGATCATCAGGAAGACCGGAAGAAATGGGAAACACATTTTCAAGAAGCAATCTCACTTTGCCAAGATGGAAATAGTTAAAATAATTTCTTTTGGAGAGACACTTTGAAGTTAGTGTTTTCTGACATTAAAACCTGTCATGGGGTATGATAGATTGATTTGTTGAAAATATAAACAGGATGTTCATAAAATCAGATGTGGAATCATCTGCGACTGAAAGATAAACTTTAGTCACTATCTTCCATCGTCAAGATAACCTCTTGTGGGGTATTCATGGTGAAAAGGGAAACATTCTCAATTGAATATTGATAGTAAGATTTTTCTGTGAATTGAAAAATCCACGATTAAAATGATTTTATGAACATCCTGTTTATATTTTCAACAAATCAATTTCAATTTAGTTATTACAATTTCAATATAGTACCGAGCCATCTCACTCCATATACTGGAGGCCTTTCACCTAAGCACAAGCGTGCTTGTGTTGTGTCAGGTATCCTATATTCAGAAGGAGTTTTTTTCTATGTCAATTGGCGTCTATTTGGTGATTCTGGAGAATGGAGGTTTGGAAAGTGTACGTTCAATATAAATTTTCAAATGTAGATTGATTGTGTCGTACAAATGATTTTATGGCTATTTTGTATTTGTTAATATTTGTAATATTCCTGGACTCGGATGGTAGTAGGTTGAAGAGTTTTGGGCCAAAATAATGTACAAATCTCTGTGAATGACTTTTTTTAAATAATGGCATGTGAACAGACCCTTTTATAACAGATCTGGTTTCTTTCTCAATAGTTGTCCTCAGATAGTTAGCTTTATTGTGAAATATCCATATTAAACATGAGTAGGAATAAAGACTTCTTATATTGAATAATTTGACTTCCTCATAGAGCTTTTTTGTAGAAAATAATCGGGCCTTTTTATAAATAATTTTTAGTATAGTGTTTTGCGTTGTTTGTAAGCTTCCTAAATTTTTTTCAAAAGTTCCTCCCCATGCTGTTATGCAATACTTGAAAACTGACTCTGATTCTGAACTGAACTCTGATTTGATTCATTACTCATGAAATAAAATCCATGGCCAGTACAATTTTGTCTTCAGCCACGTATTCGTGGCTGAGCCACGTTTTTAATTGTGGTGTAATATCAGTTGTATCGATCAGCCACGAGTTTATCTACGCGGTATATCCCGGTAAATTCGTGGCTGGAAATTCGTAGATCTTTGGTGTTGACTGATAAAAAAATTAAAATGTGTTTTGTATATTTTTCATGGTGGTGTTCCTATGAAAGTTTGTTTACTTTCAAGCAATAAAACCTTGGCATTTTATGGACTGACAAGTGGAATACCGAAAAAAAATTAATAAATCATAATTATTTCATAAAAAACGCACCAATAATGTTTATATTATTCAATATGAATGGACGAGCGAAAATATCGCACGACGAATCGACTTGATAAAGTAATATTCTTCTTGAATGAATGCCACCTAAACCGTTCGTTCAATTGCAGAATCATATTTAACGACGTCCTTCCTTATTAAGCCATTCCATTCGAGTACATTGAATTGCACGGACGAAATGTGATGCAAGCTCAAAATTAAATTTGCACGTCGTATCGATCTCATCGTAAAATACAGATCAAATAGAGAGCGAGAAAATTAACGCAACTCAGATATGCAATTCCAATTTCCGCACTAATCTAGAGCAGTATTTATTAATTTCTGGAATGATTCAATCGATTATATTTAATTTTTCATATTTTATAATTAATTGAAATAATTCAAATAATTCAAATTCAACATAAGGAATATCATTAATTTATAACGGATATAAATTACACATGCCTGCATTTGAAAACTTTTGGATTGGAACTCCATACTTGTAACAGAAGACCCAGTAAATGCATTTCATGAAGTTGTTGTCGAAAAATTCAGTCAAGCGTTTCCACTACGGTTGAGAAAGAAAAAAAATTAAAACCTTGGATCATTAGAAGGCATAAGAAAATCATCCAGTAATTTACGTTGTCTGCACACTGTCAGAAAATTCCATAGTGATAAAAAAAATTTCATGACATATTTCAGTAAATCTACAAACAGACCATAAAAATAGCTAAAAATTTTTAATTTTGACAAAAAATTCACAATTTCTGTCCCCGAAAACCCCCACATACCAATTTTGAATCGAATCGTATCATAATCACAAAACTCGTCCGCCATCTTGGAGCCGCCATTTGGTTTTCTCTAACAAAAATTCCATAATGCATTGTCGCGGGAACTATGAACATCTGCCAAATTACACGTTATTCGGACAGCTAGAACTGGGCCACATTTAACTTGTAAGATTTGATTTCACACATCGGGACAGGTGAAAGTAAATAAATGCTTGCAAAAAGAGGTTGCCATGAAAAAAATCGATGACATCAATATATTACATTAATTACCTAATGTATAAATTACACTTTTTTTAAATGTGCAACATCATATGATTTCCATTAAAAAAAATAGTTTTAGGTATTTTATAGATAATTCGAAAAAACTGTATCCACAAAATTAATCTTCGGATATTTTTAACCTAAACTCTTCGAAAATGCTACCCTGTATGGGTAATTCTCTGCTAGTTTTCAAGTATCTGTAAAATGTATTTTAAAAAATATATTCAGACCTTGACCCTCATTTGTGTCGGCTTCATAATTATAATTAAACAGTTTATGTGCGATAATTGATCCATTAGTGACATGTGCATGTGACGTTGGTTTCAACATTATGAAACATGGTGGGATAGTGGAAACCATGCAGGCATGCAAAACGAAAGTAATTTAACCCCTTGTAGCTTCATTGGAAAACATTTAGAGCAACCTTTCGAAAAGCAGAAGGAATGGAATGTGGTGTGGCTTTTGATACCTATATAATATAATAACAAAATTGAACGAATCTCAATTTCTTTCTAGAGGATGAAGAACATAACGATGAGTTTGCAGGAAATCTTGGTATTTCAACTTTTTTCCAAGACACATCACACACATACATTTATATGTTCAGGCTCAAAGAATTATGAATATATAAGAATAAGAATAACTTTATTCAGGATAAAAAATACAGTGATAGGAAAAACAAGTGAAGTGAATGAATAAAGTTTAGTGAGCGATAAGTGCTGATGCACTTGTTTCGCATAAAAAAGTGGGTAAGTTAAAAAAGAGTATAAAAGTGTACATATGTGCTGAAATATTATGGAGGGAACATAGAGTGAGTGAAATCCTGCTATGATGCATAATGGAATATTTCTGGGGGTGGGGAGTATTCAAATATAGATGCATGTACACACATAGTCTAAATTGTTACAAACGGGTGATGAGTGGGATAATACAAAATGCAATACAATATTATAACATAGGCAAAGGGGTACATACGAATAATAAATTCCTACTAAATATACTATTATAAAATTGTAAAACTGTGATTGTCTGTTTGTTTTGTTTGTTCGGGCATCACGCAAAAAATACTGGGCCATCACTTTTTGTGTTTGAAAGCTTATGATTAGACTTAAAAACTGGAATGACGATAGGAACCGGAGATATAACAATAACACCTCATTTTTTCACAACCAAGTGCAACTAACCCATTTCAAGTATATCTTCCCATAATGTATATGCAGGGTGTTAAGTACGTTGACAAACTTCGGGAGGTGATTCTGTGGAAGATTTCAGGACGAAAAGTTCATATAAACATATGTCCCAAACGGCTTGGTTTTCGAGGAACAGGGTGATCAAAATCAATTTTTTTCAAGATTTTTGGAGTTTACTTCGACATTTTCGACAATAATCAATTCAAATTTGGCAAGTACAATCAATTCAACGGTGCGCACGATACAAAATAATTCATAGGGTCCTCCTTTTTTGTTCAATCCTTCAGAATGTTTTTTTCCGCCGCCTCTGACAGATTATGAGAAAAGAATATTCAATGTTGTTTCATTTAACATATTTGTCTATTGAAGTTTTTCATTTACTTGTACGGTTTAGAAGCTATAATAAAAAAATGAATGCAAACATTTTTCCAGTATTGCATAAAATAATGGAATTTTTCTGCTCGTGTAGAGAAAATGTAATGTTATGGAGCACACATTTTTCAGGGTGAATATGTATTGCACAAAGTTGATTATTATGGCAAAATAATTTCGGACATTTTTATTATTGAATAACTTTATTATCAAAAGAGTAGAGCAGAATAACATAAACTTCCTAGGAATAAAGAGAAGGACCATTATTGAAATTGATAAGTCAGAGCAAGTGCTGAAAATGGCCACCGCCGACTTCAATGCATCGTTTATGCTCCTTGCCATAGACTGGCGGACACGCTCAAAAATACCAGGAGTGTTTCTAATAATTGTGGATGACTCCTGTATGCGATTCCTCAGGTCTTCTTCACTTTGAACTGGAGTTCGTAAACTATTGATTTAAGGTGTCCCCAAAGAAAAAAATCGAGTGGATTCATATCGGGTGACCTTGGTGGCCAAGGTTGTGGCCCACCACGCCCAATCCAGCGATCGGAATAATTTTCTTCTAAATATTGGCGTACAACCAATCTGAAGTGTACTGGAGCACTATCATGCATGAACCAAATTCGAATTATTTTCCTCAGTGAGATCTCTTCTATGTCCAGGTAAGATAAATTCAAGAAAATGTCGGCAATGGTCACCATTGCGTCTATGAGGTGGAAGATGTGTCCCGATAAGGAAATTTCCTACAATTCCAACCCAAACATTCAGAGAAAACGTCTCTTGAAAATGGTTTTCAATCACGGCGTGTGGGTTTTTATCAGCCCACATATAATTGTTGTGGAAATTAATAATGGCTTTAGGGAAAAACATGCCTCATCGATGAATAACACTTGAGATAAAAACCATGGATTTCTCACCAATTTATTTCGAATCCAAGTGCAAAAAGCAGTCTCTTTGGAAAATCCCTTGGCAGAAGAGCTGATAGGGATAAAGTTGTTGCTGTTTCAAATTTGCCATACCAATATATGAGTTACGTTCAACTGTGCCACAATTTGTCTTGTACTGGTGTCTGGATTTTGCTCAATTTCGTTAAGGACAGCTTCCTCTATCTGAACTGTTCTAATTCTTCTGGGTCTTCCTATGAGAACAGCAGACCTCTTGAAAGTACCCGTTTCACGAAGACGAGAGTGATTATTAATTAACATTTGTGAACTGGGAATAGGACGTTGTGGAAATCTTTCTAGATACATTCGTCTGGCGGCACGAGCGTACCATGAGCCATTCCATACATTAAGTGCATGTCTGCCATTTCTGAAACCGTATATTCAACCATTTTATCCAAAGGAATATTGAATGAATCTGCTTTACTACATGCACTAATGAGAAACTGCAAAAGAAAAAACGAACTGTTCTTCTTAAAGAATGGTAGATCCGAAAATATTTTTTTTCAAGAATTAATTTTTGAATAAAATTGAAATTTCCGATAAATACTGTATTTCACAGGAATAGAAAAATTTCATTAATTTATTATTTATGACCGAAGATTCATAAAATCAAATGTGGACGGTAAGATAAACCCTAGTAACTATCTTCCATCGTACAAGATTACCTTCTGGAAGATTTTTTATGTTGAAAAGGAAACATTCAATTGAAAATTGGAAAAAATCTTTTTTTTAGAATAAAAAAATCTCTATCATCAAGGCTGGATAAAAATATTTTCAATGAAATATCTGAATGAAAATTCAAATTTTCACTATGAGAATTTTCAGGTTGAAAGTTAGTGTTTTCACAATATCTAAAACTCATAAAAATCTTGGAAAACAAATTATTTTGATCACCCTGTACCTCGAAAACCAAGCCGTTTGGGACATATGCTTATATGAACTTTTCGTCCTGAAATATTCCAAAGAATCACCTCCCGAAGTTTGTCAACGTACTTAAGGTAGTACCGCCACGAGACAGTTGAATTAGGAAATTATTTAAATTTGGCATACGTATTGTTTAACATGTTAACAACACCTCTTTAGAATTTTAACAAGTTTCACCATCCCGAACCCGAGATATATATAATTGAAGTTGACTCAATTAACACGTAACATATGGACCATGCATAGGCAAACATCACATTATTAATTCTACCGTTACTACTAAAATTAAGAAGTTTATGAAAAACGAGGAGGAGCTAGACAGGATATCACAGATATGTGAAAAAAAATCAAAGTGATTGACCATCTAGTTTGACAGATATAATCAAAACTACTCTCGTTATTCAAAATAGTCCACGGGGAAGCGCACATTATTAATTCTACCGTTAGTACTAAAATTAAGAAAGGAGGAGCTAGACAGGATATCACAGATATGTGAAAAAAAATCAAAGTGATTGACCATCTAGTTTGACAGATATAATCAAAACTACTCTGTTATTCAAAATAGTCCACGGGGAAGCGACAGCCTAAAGGGGGGGTCGTAGAGAAATGCGGATTGTGCCAGGGGACTTTTTAAAGAAGGACGGGGGACCATTTGAGGGTCTGAACGCGAAAAAAAAACTCCTTTTCCTAGTTGACCCCATCGATTTTAACGATACCCCCCTTCCCCCCAAAAAAAAAGTTCAAAAAGAGTACTACAAAAAAGTCCATTGAAGTTTTATCGAAAAACGATAATTTTTTCCCATGACGTATGATTTCTAGTGAGGGGTGTGAATTTTTTTTTGCTGCGCTTTTCGGGGACATCAATTTTTTGAGTCGCCGACTTTCTATAACGAAGATATTCGTCGATTGGGGGGGCAAGTGCCCCCCATCAAAAATATTTTTTTTCGCGTTTTAAATTGAAAAGTCCTTTGAAATTTTTTGATTTCGTCGAAAATAATTCAATTCAAGAAGCTCGGTATCAATATGAATTCTCAGTTAACGTGTGGATCGGAATTATTGGACCGTATTTTCTACCGTTACAACCTATACAAATTTTCTCCAGGAGCAGCTTCCCATTTTACTTGAAAATAATCTACGAGCTATTCGACCACGAATGTGGTTTATGCACGATGGTGCGCCTGTCCATTTCAGCATAACTGCTCGTCAAATCATTTGATAGGCAGAGCAGGACCTCAACCTTGGCCTCTCAGTTCTCCAGACTTAAACCCCTTGGACTTTTGCATATGGGGTCACCTGAAGTTCTTGGTTTTGATTCCTTAAATCCTTCACCCGTTAAATGGGGGTCGTATAAACCAAGGAGTTCAGGTAATATAATTACAGCCTGCGAGACAATCCAAAACACACCAGGAATATTTCAACGTTTGCGCTAGTCTATGACACGAAGACTTGATTCCTGTCTAATGGTTGGAGGTGGTCATTTCGAACAGTTTTTATAACTCCGTTACGTTTGATCTTATTGCCTTTTTCTTTATTGTAATACACATAATTTTTTTTATTGGTGCCCCATTTTACCCATTTAAATCACGCCTCAGCGTGTTTAAATCGAATTTAAAAAAACGCGCGTTTTTTAAAGTTACCATGGCAACATCAACAAATCGAGAAACGTATTCTAAATGACAAATTTTTTATTATTGATCTGACAGGAGTACCTTGTAACGTCAAATAAAATATTACTAACAACTCGTTCATTTATATATACCTCTTGCTCCTCCATCCATTTGATGAACTTTTCATATTATTTTTTATATATATCACTGGATTTTCGCGGTATCAACCGCGATTCTGCCTCACTATTCAAAAAATCGATATTAGAATAATTCATTTTTGAGCTCTGGTGACAACAAACATTGATCTTTGATAACAAATTGCAAATGAATATCTGTTTTTCTCATTTCCATGACAACGAAAGGTATACTGAAGTCACATCACGAATTCAACCATTTTGCATTATTAGTTCTTATTTCTATTTTTAACCGACGAAACCAAAAAGGAGGAGGTTCTCTATTCGACCCGTATATTTTATGTTTTTCCATCATATTTTTTTATGTATGATCACGCATAACTTTTTACTGAGGCGTCCGATTCCGATAATTATTTTTTCAGTGGATAGGGTATACTTCGAATTTGGTCCCATTTGAATTTAATAGATGAAATCCAGCCCTAAGGGTAGCGAAATGAAGGATATTGATCACTCACCCTCTGAATTCTGGTCCGTTAACCGATTCTATCAGGCATAACTTTGTACTGGGTTCTTCGATTTGGATGATTCTTTTTTTAATAGATAGGGTATACCTTATATTTGTATTTCGAAAGGAATTAGCCACCCTTACGGGTAGAAAAATAGGGGATAATTGATTTTTCACTAGTGAACATTGGCACACACATACGTTGTTGACAATGACAGATCGCTACTGACATTATTCTTGTTCCGTCAAAATCAGTATATTTTATAAGAGGATGGAATGATATACAAAGTAATGAAATAAACTAACCAGAACAACGAAAATAATTTATATTACAACAAATAGTAAAAGTAGATAATCATATTATTTAACTGGTAATAGTTGAAGTAAGGTGGGTAAGTAAGTATTTTGGAAGTAATCAAAAAACATGTAGGTAGTAATTGGTAGATTTTAGTTACAAAAAATTGGAAAATAAAAACTTTTTAACAAAAAATTAAACCGACGAAATACGGAACTAAAAAGTAAAAAGTAAAAACTTTTTAACAAAAAATTAAACCGACGAAAAAATCAACTGAAAAGCAAAAAATAAAATAAACCTTCTTAGTCTAAATGATAATTGAGCTCCTAAACTAATGTAAGTAACTGATTTTGAGTCGGCGCCAAACAAACTAGCAATTGAATTCGGTGAAGCGTAAAATGATGGCAGCGAGATGCACGGCTGCGTTTTGATGACTTCTTTCATAGATAATGATCTTCGATAATTGTTTGTTTGGCGCCGACTCAAAATCAGTTACTTACATTAGTTCAGGAGCTCAATTATCATTTAGACTAAGAAGGTTTATTTTATTTTTTGCTTTTCAGTTGATTTTTTCGTCGGTTATAATACCAGTATATATGATTTCAAAATGTACCAATAAAAAAAAATTGCGTAAAGTATTCGTGGATAACTGGTCTTAAAAACACTTGCTCTATTTCGAGCACTCCGGCTACGCAGTCGTGCTCGAAAAATCGCGCGTGTTTCAAAGCCCTTTTTATCCACTTATACTTTAATATACTATTGTTTTGTTTGTATTTTTAATTTGATATTCTATTGAAACAAAACATGGTACTAGTACATGCCTACATTAAAAGTTGAAGTCACAAGTTGTGCAAACAAAACGTGACAGCCACCTACTACATTTTTTCGATTCCGTTCATGCACAATGTTGTATTTTATTTTTTTATTAGGAATTGTTCTTTTCAACGCATATTGAGAAATTTTGTTTCGTTAAAAAGTTCTGGTAAAAAATGGAATAGGGGTTGCATGTTTTACCCCTTTGAAAGATCACAACAAAATTAAAAAATATTCATAGGTAGCCTTTTTATTGCCCACAAAATGCCATTTCTTCAACTCTTCAGCAATTTCAAGAATTTTTAATTTTTTTTTAATCATTTTTGGAAGCGTGTAATTTTTTAAGAAAAGGCCTATGAGCTTTTGATTACATGAAAGACCCCCTTTGATTTTCGACAAGGAATCACCCCCTAAAAACTTTCGCACTTATTTAGTAACACCCTGTATAAATATATATTTTTTTTCTTTAGTTTCTTGACCACATATATATTTTCTTCAATTTCTCGGAATAAAGGTCTGATTCAGTCAATTCATATAATTTCTTTTAACGACGTTTCGACAAGGTATTTGTCATCATCAGGTTCAAACACTAAAATTGAAAATATGGAGTTTGAGACATATTTAACTCAACACAATATTGAAATGTATGCACTAAAATAATTCTTCAAAAACATATGGTTCGGAATATAACACGTTATTTAACACCATATAAAAATATCTGTAATATATATGAGTATTCACTTAGAAATTATTTTATTTGAATTTCTGCGTTCGCATCGTACGAACGTTATTGTAGGTGTGTGATTCGACAATAACTTCGTACGATGCGAACGCAGAAATTCAAATAAAATAATTTTGTAGTGAATACTCATATATATTACAGATATTTTTATATTGTGTTGAATAACGTGTTATATTTCGAACCATATGTTTTTAAAGAATTATTTTAGTGCATACATTTTAATATTGTGTTGAGTTAAATATGTCCCAGACTCCATATTTTATTTTTAGTGTTTTAACCTGATGATGACAAATACCATGTCGAAACGTTGTTAAAAGAAATTATATGAATTGACTGAATCAGACCTTTATTCAGAGAAATTGAAGAATATATATATATATATAATATATATATATATATATATATATATATATAGTGTGACCCATTTAAAATGGAACCACCCCTGTAAAATACGCATTTTTCAGTCATTCTCAATTTTTTTTGAAAATTAGGCATCATAAACTGTATCTTGACACAAATTTTCATAACTTTAGTTTCATTTCCAAGGCATTCTATGGATTTTTTTCTTCGTTAAAAACGGCAAAAGTTTATTAGGCAATTTTTGTTTTGAAATTTGACTACACCACTGGATTCGTAGTCGTTATAAATGAAAACCATGAAAATTTCATAAAAAAATATTGGTTAACAACGAAGTTACAACAACTTTAATTTTGGAAACAAAGTATTTGATATTAATTTTTCATTTAGATTATAGACATATTTAAAATCTGGCAACAATGCCGATACAGAGTAGAACACCAGTGAATTTGTACAGCGAAAATCCGAAGTCAATAGCTCATTCCGTTCTACAGTTATAACTCCTGAAAGTATGGTAATGTGAGCGATTTCTGGTGGAAGCGATTTTGTAATAAAAATCTAACTACGCCACTGGATTTGTGAATTATATTCCCTCAAAATCATTTATTTAAGTTTAGGTTATAAGTGTATTCGAAAATAACAGAAAATTAAAAATTCATTTTCAAGTTATGCAGTTTTCAATAGCCGATAAAAACGAAATGAACCGAATCAAGTTTTAAAGTATCAAAATCATTTATTCAATAATAAAACAGAAAGCAGGACAAAAAAATGTTTCTTTTTTATTCTGCAAAACTCAACTGAAACAAGCTTTTAGAGAAGGTATCAATAATTTCAGGATAGCTGAACTAATACATTGGGCATAGGTATTGTACTAAATCAATAGAGGCTGTGATTTAGTACACCACAAATCGCTCACATTACCATAATTTCAGTAGTTATAACTGTTGAACGGAATGAGCTATTGACTTTGGATTTTCGTTATACAAATTCACTTGTGCTCTACTTTGTATCGGCAGTATTGCCAGATTTCAAAAATGTCTGCAATCTAAATAAAAATTATAATCAAATACTTTGTTTCCAAAATTAAAGTTGTCGTAACTTCGTTGTTAACCAATATTTTTTAATGAAATTTTGATGGTTTTCATTTATAACGACTACGAATCCAGTGGTGTAGTTAAATTTGAAAAAAAAAATTGCCTAAAAAACTTTTGCCGTTTTTGACGAAGAAAAAAAACCATAGAGTGCCTTGGAAATGAAACTAAAGTTATGAAAATTTGTGTCAAGATACAGTTTTTGATGCTCAATATTTTTAAGATTGACTGAAAAATGCGTATTCTACAGGGGTGGTTCCATTTTAAATGGGTCACACTGTATATATATATATATATATATATATATATATAAATTCATAAAAAGAAAAACAGGAAAAAATACAAATTCTTCGGGGTACCAGCTAGTTAAATATATTATTCAGAGATCACTTTCCAGTTTTTTTTTCTGTAGAAATTTATTCTTTTTTTTGGCTCTCATAAAACGCCTGTAAATGTTGGGAAGAAACAGTAACCTTCCCAAATACACATACATTATTAGAAGGTTCTTTATAGCCGAGGAGTAACCACTTTCAAACCATCAATTCCCGTCGAATCCAATTCACACTTCGTGCCACATTGGCACTTTGAGGAAGACCGTTTATGGCTGTTCCAAATTAAAATGCGTATTGTATGCAAGGTGCAAATAGAAACCTATAATGGCCAGGCACGAATCTTATTTACATTTCCAACACGCCTTGATGACCGTTGAGAGTTTATAGTCCAGGAACAACTGACGTTTCCTCTGGCAACCCTTGTAGTCAGATCGAAATAAATAATAATGGATACACGCAATCTCTAATAATATTCATTTCAAGTTGCGTTATTCAAAGTTGTTTTTAAAATCCATACAGGCTTCATCTGGCGATCGCTTCCTTCACGTCGTTTGTGTCACCGACTCCTGGACCATTACGAAGTCGAAACGTGATGTGGGATAGGCGTTAGTAGATTAGTGACGGTATTACGCAGGGTTGAATATGGGGGTTTGGGAAATCGAGTTCTCGAGTTTCTCCATGAGAATCGAATGTCGCATGTGTTCGAGAAATCGAGATTATTAAGCAGAATTGATTTTCCGATCACAGTAATTTTCTATTTATTAAGACTTGACGTTTGGTAGTACTTGCGAGATTTTGCTTCCTGCGCAAACCGAAGTCAAAACAGGACGCTCCCAAATACTTTCGGAGATACGGCATTAAATATAAAAATGTCGCAGCCCATTTAAAATTTAATAATTGTTATTTATGAACTAAGTGAGTAAAGAATTACTTCTTTCAGTACTATCAACTTTAATCTCGGAATATAGCGTCTGTGAATATACAGGGTGGGCCATTGAAAACAAAACAGCGGCTCTGTAGGTCGGCAGAACCAAATTATATAAAAGCGCTCGGACACGTCAACTACATTCACCGGAAATACATTCCATCCCTCGGAGCTGTGACCGCCACCCCTAAATTTTTAAATGGCAACATATGGCAAGTGATACCTCATTTGAAAGGTATTTTCCTTCTTAATATCAAACAACAAAAATAAATTAATCGTTTTGTTTTCGAGATATAGGAACTTGAAGTTGGGAAATAACTTTTTATTCACTCAATCATTAAAAACAATATCTGATAAAGCAACTGTCGCAATAATTATTATTGTCAATAAACTAAATGTTCAAACTGTCTACCACCCATTTCCATACAATAGTATAAGTTCTGTTCAAAACGAGACCTCACATTTCGTAGCATTTCCGGAGTTATTCGACGGCATTCTTCAATAATTCTCCTTCGTAAATCTTCCAGAGATTCTGGTTCGGTTGCAAAGATTTTGTTTTTCAAGTGACCCCACAGGAAAAAGTCGAGTGGGGTTAAATCTGGAGATCTGGCTGGCCACTCTATAGAGCCTCTTCTTCCAATCAAACTTCCAGGAAACATTCTATCCAAAAACGCCCTAACAGGCTGTGCATAATGTGGAGATGCCCCGTCTTGTTCAAATATCAAGTGGTCTTCATGGTAACGATCGTCATTTTCAATGATGTCTACTTTGTGGATAAACAAATTCATTCAATAATCAAATCAACTTAAATCAAAATTTATTCAATATATAATACAATATTTGTCATTAGTATCATTCTCAAATTGGTTTACAATTCTAATATCTATAATGGCTATTTTTATTTAACAAATGGAATTCTATATTTAGCTGCATTACTGGAGTAGCCTGTGTTGTGATATCTAATTCAGTAAGGCATTTACCATGTATGTTTTTATGAATGGCATTCGCATGCAGGGTGAAGATTTAGATTAAGTTCTAGATTAGGATTCGAATAAGATTGGACAATTCAAGACGTGTTGATGTTGCTTAAACAACCTTTACAATTTGGTATGTAATTATTGTGAAAGAAGGTGCAAAATTAAATGCACGACACACATTTACTAATATGTAATTCCGTAAAAAAGTTAAAATTTGTCAGGGTGATTTTGTACATACTTTTTTATTTCTTTTTTGGATATTTTAAGGGATTTTATATTTTTCAGATTTTTTGGAAGAATGTTGAATATTTTTGGGCCATAGAAAAGAAAATAATTTTGTGTGACAGTTTTATTGAAAAATTCAGTTTGTACCTCCAAGTTCATTTTTGATCGGGTTTCTTTTGAATGTTTAAGTGTGTATTTTTTTTGTGTATGGAACATTCTTAGTAGGCAGTTATAAGTGTACAGTGAGTGAATATTGAAAATGTTAGTTTCTTGATATAACTTATTTGTGGAAAACAGTCTGTTTTTTTAGAAAATTATTCTCAGTAAAATGTTTTGGGCGGTTTGTAACGGACTGGTGGCTGCTTTGCATGTTGCACCCCATGCAGGAATACAATATTTGATAATAGATTCGGCAAGAGACGTATAAAGTACAAGATTTTTTTTTGATAGTATGTCGCGTAGTTCATAAAAGGTGTGCATTAGTACCCGGAGCCGTTTTGTAACGAAGTTAATATGCTCCGTCCATTTTAAGTGTTGGTCTAGTATGACTCCAAGGTATTTTGTTGAAGTAGTATGATCTATGGTCTGACAGTCACAAGTGTTCTGGTTATTACAGAGTGGTTTGTGCATTTTCAAATTAAATTATTTTGGTTGGTCACGGAGGGTGGGGGAAACTTTGTCTTATCCATATTGAGCGATAACTTATTAATATTCAGCCATAATTCCAAATAAGTTTCTCCTGTCAGGTTACCGTCGAGAAATACTGGTCCAATCTAACGGTCCCCAAAAATACCGGCCCAGACATCGAGTTTTTGGGGAGTTTGAGTATAGACTTCGTGGAAAACATGTGGATTGGCATCTGACCAATAACGACAATTATGACGATTCACAGACCAATTCAAAAATAATGTAGACTCATCAGAAAAGCAAATGGTGAAAAGGAAATTCTCATCAGCATCTATTCTCGTAGTCATAATTTCACAAAGTTCCTGTCGCCTATCAAAATAATCTTCATTCAATTGGTGTACCAAATGTATTTTGTAGGGGTGGAATTTATGATGTTTCAGGATTCGGCGGATACTGGATCTACTGATATTGGTAACACTAGCCAATTTCCTTGTGCTCAATGTTGGGTCTGCATGAACTTCATCAGCTTCATTTCTCAACGGAAATTCACGTTCTGGTTCTCGTTTCTTGTTGGCTACTGATCCAGTTTGACGAAAATTTTTTGCACTAATTCTAGAACGTATTTTCTAGCAACAGGTTTATCTGGATGCGTTTCATTGAACAAATTAGCTGTACGGTTACCGCACTCATCATTCTTAAAAAAAAAGTTATTATTTCAACTCTTTCCGCGATCGTATACACCATTATTGCGGAAAGATATTCAGCAGCTTTAGTCAAGTAATTCACTTTAATGTCGTTCAATCAAAGATCAGTTTGAAACTGATAGACGTCCACAATTGCGATTTGGCGAAAAAAATTATCTCATACATGTTTTTGTTATTCTCGCATTTGTGTCGTATTCGAGAAAACGTCTTTTTATCGATTCTTAAGAACCTTACATTTTTTTCGATCAAGTAAAGAGGATGAAATAAAAATTTGAAACGGACTTGCATGTCATCAACCGACGAAACCAAAAAGGAGGAGGTTCTCTATTCGACCCGTATATTTTTTTTCATCATATTATTTTATGTATGATCACGCATAACTTTTTACAGAGGCGTCCGATTCCGATAATTCTTTTTTCAGTGGATAGGGTGTACTTCGAATTTGGTTCCATTTGAATTTAAAAGATGAAATCCACCCCTAAGGGTAGCGGAATGAAGGATATTGATCACTCACCCTCTGAATTCTGGTCCGTTAACCGATTCTATCAGGCATAACTTCGTACTGGGTTCTTCGATTTGGATAATTCTTTTTTTAATAGCTAGGGTATACCTTATATTTGGATTTCGAAAGGAATTAGCCACCCTTACTGGTAGAAAAATAGGGGATAATTGATTTTTCACTAGTGAACATTGGCATATACATACGTAGTTGACAATGACAGATCGCTACTGACATTATTCTTGTTTCACATCCGTCAAAATCAGTATATTTTATGAGAGGATGGAATGATATACAAAGTAATGAAATAAACTAACCAGAACAACGAAAATAATTTATATTACAACAAATAGTAAAAGTAGATAATCATATTATTCAACTGGTAATAGTTGAAGTAAGGTGGGTAAGTAAGTATTTTGGAAGTAATCAAAAAACAAGTAGGTAGTAATTGGTAGATTTCAGCCACAAAAAATGACTTCTTTCATAGATAATGATCTTCGATAATTGTTTGTTTGGCGCCGACTCAAAATCAGTTACTTACATTAGTTTAGGAGCTCAATTATCATTTAGACTAAGAAGGTTTATTTTATTTTTTGCTTTTCAGTTGATTTTTTCGTCGGTTTAATTTTTGTTAAAAGTTTTATTTGTTGTTAACAGTTAGATCATTTAATTCCTTGACAATGATAATTATCTTCAAACAGTTGCATTGTTAGATGTTATTTTTATTGATTGAGTGAATAAAAAGTTATTTCCCAACTTCAAGTTCCTATATCTCGAAAACGAATCGATAGAATTAATTTATTTTTGTTGTTTGATATTAAGAAGGAAAATACCTTTCAAATGAGGTATCACTTGCCATATGTTGCCATTTAAAAATTTAGGGGTGGCGGTCACAGCTCCGAGGGATGGAATGTATTTCGGGTGAATTTCATCGCGAACGATGTCCCCCTCGAAAATGTAGTTGACGTGTCCGAGCGTTTTCATATAATTCGGTTCTGCCGACCTACAAAGCCGCTGTTTCAATGGCCCACTCTGTATATGTTTTTGATACATAGGATTCCAAATGACTTGTCGTTCGATACAACCGAAGACACCAGCAAAATAATCAGAAAAAGCTCGTTTCTAATACGCATTTTAATGACAGAGACCTTATCAGTCTCCAATATCATTAAGCCTACGGATCATTTCAAAAGTTGTATTCCATTTTGAAGCCCATTCAATCATACCCACATCGAACAATTTACGTACTCACATACTTATGTGGGTGAAGTAATAATTAAAATTAACTGGTTTCCTCTGTATGAAGAATGTAGTATTCGTATGTTGATGCACAATTTAGGTCATACTTTCCATTTTTCATAATGCTATCAAATTACACCCGCACATCTACGAATGAATTGACCACAACGTTCAATGATTTATGGCAAGGCTTGCGTATCTTTACGGACCCCCATAACCTACAGAACCATTTGCGAATTTTGAATTTCCAATTATGCCATAATTTGTCGCTAATTTATTACACAATTATAATTTGTCCTCATCGTTTTAAAAAAAATCCATGGTTTTCTAGGTTTATATGAGCTGGCAGAACCACTTCGTACCTATCTACTTTTGGAAAATACTATACTATACTAAAATACTATTGCTTCAAAATTTAGTCGAAAAAGTTTCCTGATTTGTATTGCTTGGTTTATATGAAGCTAGCAGAACCACTTCCTATCTATCTAATTATGAAAAAAAAACGAATAATCAATAATTTGTCGCTAAATTATTACCACAATAAGAAATTTGTCGCTCATCTTTTTTTGGAAAAAAAACAGTATTTTCTAAATTTGATTGTCTACTAAAGGCTATCAAACGTATAGTTATACCTATTAGTTCCATAACAAGCAAATAAGCATTATACAGTAAATTTACCTGATTTGTCGCTGATGTATCGCATATACAGGGTATTTCCGAAATTCAAATCAAATCAACTTTATTTCAACAACAGTCATTACAGTTACAGTTTCATTGGCTGATAAGAGCCATTTCAATGTAATATAATTATTCATCATGTTAGCTATAAAAAACAAGATATCATAAGAAAAGGAGAATTTCAAAAAATATTCAAAGTAAATACAATATATATCTTTAAACAACATTAATCTTGCTGTTTTAAACTTTTTCCAGAGTGGAGATGTCGCCTGTTTTGTGCTTTTTTTTACCCCACTTTAAACTTCTAATAACATTTTAAATGCATATAACAGCAGTGGTAGAGAATGAAGATGAGAATGAAAAATGTAAATGAAAACAAAAAATAATACAAATTTATAGAACATGAAAATTATAAGAAAATAAAAAAAATAATAATGATGGTAATAAAAATGGTAATCATAATGATAATGGAGAGGAAGCAATAGCGATCGGCGATGCAGGGTTTTGAGGTGAGTCTTCGAATCTTTTGTATTTTAGAATATTTTGAATGTTATCGAGTTCTCTAGTATGAGTTGCTTGAGGGTCGGTTTAAATTTATTATTTTTTAATTTTTTTCAGGTGCGTTGAAAGAAGGTTGTACAGTTTAGGTCCAAAGAAGAAAACGAATCTTTGTGAATGACTTTTTTTGAACGGAATTTTGATATGTAAGTTTTCGACTGATCTTGTTGTTTTGTGAGCGATAAAACTAAATTTCTGGATGTTCGAGAACATCCATATCAAACATTGGTAGCTGTATAGGGATCTAATGTTAAGTATTTTGGTTTCCCTGTATAGTTGCTCCGTTGGGAAACGTCTAGCTCTTTTGAATGTAATTTTCAGTAATGAGTTTTGAGTTGTTTGTAGGCAATTGATAACATTATTGAATGCACCTCCCCACACAACAATAGAATATCTGAGTATAGATTCTGCCAAAGAATTATATAAAATTAATATATTTTTTCGAGAGAGTATATCCCTAATAAGGGTGTAGAATTTGAACATGAGAAGTCTCATCCTTTTTATATCTTGGGAAATGTGTTCTTCCCATCTCAGATGTTGGTCACTACGCTCAGATATTTTATGGATGTCGTTTTTTCTATATTTGGGCAGTTGCATATAATATTCTTAGTGCAGGTGGGCATGTGTATTCTGAGTTTGTTGATAGGGGGTTGGTCATCAGAGTTTAATGAAAAGCACATAAATTTTGTCTTTTTTATATTAAGACTCAGTAGGTTATTGTTGAACCAGGTTTTTAATTTCTGTAGGTCTTTCTCAGCTCGATTAAAGATATTATGCCAACTGTCATCTTTGAATATTAGAGCTGTGTCATCAGCGTAACAAATGACATAACTATTAAAATTTTGTATTTGGGATATAGCGTTAAAGTATACAAGGAACAGAATTGGGCCCAAAACTGTTCCCTTTTTTATGAGCAGATAGAGTATAATTACAAAAATAATATTTATTTGGGACAAAGACAGTGGCGTATCATTATTTTGATCAAAAATATGACAGGGACGCCACTGATGAAAATTAAGAAATCCTTCATCATGGGAAAAAAAATGTGTATGCTTACTTTGCATGTACCAAAATTGAAAAAAAAAAGAGAGCAGTTTTAAATATAAAATAATATCTAGATGAAAATCTTGATTGAAGCCCAGGACTGGAAGAGATGGCGCATTTGCTGTTTCAGTTGGAGGAAAACCCGGAAAAACCCACAATACCATCATAATTCAGATCATCAATAAACTTTCTCATAGAAAAAGACACATGCTCCCTGGGAGCTGAGAGAATCAATCTTGGAAAATACACGGCAGTCATCGAAGAGGTGCCAACAATTAGAATAAGGGTGTTTGCAATATGCCGTATAGTGTCCATTGGAAATGCTGCCGCTATGATTAGATATGGCGTAGATATTATAAAGAGTATTCATTCCATCCTGAGCAGAATATTGGTCCAAATTCAATTTTTTTATGGGAAAATTAATCACATTGTCCAATTTACTGCCATCAGTCGAAGAAACACGTTTTAAATGTATAACTAAACTTTTTGGAAATGTTTGTATACGAATCATCTTATTGAATTCCCCTTTCATTCCACAAGTTGAACAGTATGGGCTCGCATCGTCAAAGTCTCCTCTACTGTCAACACTTCAATACATTGTGTTAATTCACGACTTCGTTTGGCAAGTCTGGAATAGGGATTGAAAGTACCCAGAAAGGTTCAAAAGTAACGGAGCAGTAATTACAAAAAAACTTTTTAACAAAAAATTAAACCGACGAAAAAATCAACTGAAAAGCAAAAAATAAAAAAAACCTTCTTAGTCTAAATGATAATTGAGCTCCTAAACTGATGTAAGTAACTGATTTTGAGTCGGCGCCAAACAAACAATTATCGAAGATCATTATCTATGAAAGCGCAGCCGTGCATCTCGCTGCCATCATTTTACGCTTCACCTAATTCAATTGCTAGTTTGTTTGGCGCCGACTCAAAATCAGTTACTTACATTAGTTTAGGAGCTCAATTATCATTTAGGCTAAGAAGGTTTATTTTATTTTTTGCTTTTCAGTTGATTTTTTCGTCGGTTTAATTTTTTGTTAAAAAGTTTTTATTCTTTACTTTTCAGTTCCGTATTTCGTCGGTTTAATTTTTTGTTAAAAAGTTTTTATTTTTCAATTTTTTGTGGCTAAAATCTACCAATTACTACCTACTTGTTTTTTGATTTCTTCCAAAATACTTACTTACCCAACTTACTTCAAATAATATGATTATCTACTTTTACTATTTGTTGTAATATAAATTATTTTCGTTGTTCTGGTTAGTTTATTTCATTACTTTGTATATCATTCCATCCTCTCATAAAATATACTGATTTTTGACGGAACAAGAATAATGTCAGTAGCGATCTGTCATTGTCAACTACGTATGTGTGTGCCAAAATCAATTATCCCCTATTTTTCTACCCGTAAGGGTGGCTAATTCCTTTCGAAATCCAAATATAAGGTATACCCCATCTATTAAAAAAAGAATCATCCAAATCGAAGAACCCAGTACAAAGTTATGCCTGATAGAATCGGTTAACGGACCAGAATTCAGAGGGTGAGTGATCAATATCCTTCATTTCGCTACCCTTAGGGGTGGATTTCATCTTTTAAATTCAAATGGGACCAAATTCGAAGTACACCCTATCCACTGAAAAAAGAATTATCGGAATCGGACGCCTCAGTAAAAAGTTATGCGTGATCATACATAAAAAAATATGATGGAAAAACATAAAATATACGGGTCGGATAGAGAACCTCCTCCTTTTTGGTTTCGTCGGTTAAAAAGTACATCTCAATATAGACTTCAGCTGACCGGCAAATGTATCCACAATTTTGGAATTATGAGTAGACAGATATCTTGTCCAAGAAATGGAAGCTTTCTGATTATCATTCGTGATAACAAAATCGTTTGGTGATGGATGATTCTCTGCACTCGCCTTGTTTAAATCTTCATGTAAACCTACCAGAAGGTATCTTAGAAATTCTTCTGGATCTGCTGGGACGTTATGACCAAAGGAAGGAGCGAAATTTCTGAATAGACGGACGAAATGTGAAATATCCACCATTTTTCGAGAAGAATCAGGACTCCAGATATTTTCCAGCAAAGATATAAAAGATTTTACTAAATTTCCTTTCATTCTTGATGTAGTAGTATTTAAATCCTCCATACAAAAACCATTCTTGAAAAATTCCAACAAAACCTTGGTGTTCGAAAGACACTGGATCATGCTATTAATAAAACAGGTATTTCCTACATTCTTCAACCCTCTTAGGCCAAATGTAGAAATGGAGTCTTGTTGGTATGGCATGCTCACTCATGTTTAACGAAGAATCCATAGGTTCATTGTTCCTGTAATTCAAAGAAGGTGATAGAGAAACTGATATTGATTTTTTGGAAAGTACTGAGTGATTATCTTTGATAACTGATATGTATCTCGTAGGAAAATTGGGACGATAAAATAATTCATCTAGTGGATGCGATGGAGGAATTGTACCCATTACAGGAGAAGCATTGCCCCTTTGAAATGCTATACTAATTCTTTGTATCAAAAATGACGTTGAACGTTTATCTTTTGTAGCGCGGCCCACTCTCCTTCCAATTTCATGAATAAAAGGCAGAGATTCAGGGCCAAAGACACCAACAGTTTCGACAGCTATTGGGTGGAAAAGATAATTATGTCCAAGATTTTGATATTTATTTTTTTTCAATTTCTCGCTGGATATTGCTGCTGCTGCAGCACCTACGGACTTGGAAGTATTTGCTAAATGAGACGCTGCAACTGTGTCAGCACAAGTGAAGTCCCACACCAAAGGTTTGCCACATTTCCAAGGTATCACCATCCGGACGTTTACCATCATCTCGGCTAGTGCCAAGAGATTCTAACACAGCTGGAATACCTGCCGATACCATAGAACGTTTAATGATAACATTGACTTGATAATGTCTGGATAAACGACCTGCACTTCTATGACAGTTCAAACCATGAGTTCATTTTTGATTCACTTCACTACTACATATACATTTATGAGGAATACAAATATCTAAACCCAGTCGCAGTCCAATAGATATTCTGAAAGACTCGTCATCTAAAAGGGTTCCCAGAGAAGCCACAGGTAGAGCATTCAGCCAAGCTCCGGATTCTTTAATACTAACAGATTTCAGACGAGCCTTTTCTACTTCAGACTTGGACGAATCGAGCAAATTTTTTGAGGTTATATTCCAAAGTCGAAGGTCCCAAGATTTCTGAATGTTTCTCGAAGCGGGTGGCAAATCTAAGTTGGTTTGTAATAACCGAAGAGAAACAGCTTCATCAAAAAACTTATCAGTCGTTTCAGAAAAAGTGAAAGGGAAAATTTAATCGATAAGACTGGATACACTACTCATGGAAGCTAAGAAGGCAGGTAAAGCTAGGGAAGAAGCCAAACGGAGCCCCAGACCTCCAAGATTCACCGAAAGTGTTGCCTGAAACCAAGAATATTCATTAAAAGAATTATTAGTAACATTTTCCAAAGTATGGCGCATTAAATCGTCGAAATCTTGAAGCTCATTGAGACTTTTCCAAGATGGAGAACATCTGAGGGTATACATCAATTTTGGTATAGCGAGGCAATTTCTCAAGAGAAAGAATGAGACGTGAGTTGGTAGTTCATTCAGACGGGTGGAGAGTAACTGCAGAGAGTCCTTTTTATTTCTAATATGTCCAGAAAGAGCATTTATAGAAAGGGGCGCACCAAGAAGACTGCAATCTGACTTTTCCAAAAATTTTATACCAGGGGCTAATGATTGGAATTTGGATTCAACATCAGTTTTTGGGTGTAATAGTGAAATCAGTTCGCACTTATTGAAATTGAGTTCAAGACCAATTTGTTTCGATATGATAACCTTATCCAAATCTTCCAACACTGTATTGAAATCTCCACCAATGGAGCCATCATCCAAATACCAACAGTTGAATTCAGATGACAAACACTTTGTCAATTCTTCGATTGTGAGACAAAATAGTGCGGGTCCCAAAGGGTCACCTTGTTGAACACCTCTTTCAGAAGTTATTAACTGATCACCAAAATTCAAAAATGAGGATGAGTTATAACATTGATTTACAAAAGGGTATATACCAGGAAGGTTATCTCTTACTTTGAGGAGCATGACATTCCTATCAATCATATTGAAGGCATTTTTGAAGTCGTGTTTCAAAAACACTTTGGGAGAAGGGTCTGAATGCTGATTGATGTATCTACGAGCTGAATGAGCAACTGCTTCACAACCTCCTGGCGTACCAAAACCAAACTGTAAGGGGCGTAGTAAAGAACCAAGATCTTCTTTAATTTTCATGCAGCAAAGTTTTGCTACTAATCTGCGATAAAAAGTACCAACAGCAATTGGACGAATACCTCCATCTTTTTTTGGAGTGCACAGAGAGAAGCGCCAAAAAGTAAAGGACATATTTCCAAATTCACCTTGCCAGATAAAAGAAAATTACATAAATTTGTGATTGAAGAAATAAGTTTTTGACCAGCACTACTAGAGCTATGACTGATCATGTCTTGTATATGGCTAGGTCTAAGGGAATAAAGCAGTTGCGGACCTATGTTCATATGAAGAATTTTTCTTAAAATCATCCAAGGATTATCGCCCTTTAGGATCAGCATTCAATTATGAAACACCCTGTATATATATAAATATATATATATATATATATATATATATATATATATATATATACAGTGTGACCAATTTAAAATGGAACCAACCCTGTAAAATAAGCATTTTTCAGTCATTCTCAAAAAAATTTTGAAAATTAAGCGTCAAAAACTGTATCTTGACACAAATTTTCATATCTTTAGTTTCATTTCCAAGGCACTCTATGGATTTTTTTCTTCGTTAAAAACGACAAAAGTTTATTAGGCAATTTTTGTTTTGAAATTTGACTACACCACTGGATTCGTAGTCGTTATATATGAAAACCAGGGAAATTTCATAGAAAAATATTGGTTAACAACGAAGTTACAACAACTTTAATTTTGGAAACAAAGTATTTGATATTAATTTTCATTTAGATTATAGACATATTTAAAATCTGGCAACACTGCCGATACAAAGTAGAACACCAGTGAATTTGTACAGCGAAAATTCGAAGTCAATAGCTCATTCCGTTCTACAGTTATAACTCCCGAAAGTATGGTAATGAGAGCGATTTCTGGTGGAAGCGATTTTGTAATAAAAATCGAACTACGCCACTGGATTTGTGAATTATATTCCCTCAAAATCATTTATTTAAGTTTAGGTTATAAGTGTATCCGAAAATAACAGAAAATTAAAAATTCATTTTCAAGTTATGCAGTTTTCAATAGCCGATAAAAACGAAATGAACCGAATCAAGTTTTAAAGTATCAAAATCATTTATTCAATAATAAAACAGAAAGCAGGACAAAAAAATGTTCCTTTTTTATTCTGCAAAACTCAACTGAAACAAGCTTTTAGAGAAGGTATCAATAATTTGAGGAAAGCTGAACTAATACATTGGGCATAGATATTGTACTAAATCAATAGTAGGCTGTGATTTAGTACACCACAAATCGCTCACATTACCATACTTTCAGTAGTTATAACTGTTGAACGGAATGAGCTAATGACTTCGGATTTTCGCTGTACAAATTCACTTGTGCTCTACTTTGTATCGGCAGTGTTGCCAGATTTCAAATATGTCTGCAATCTAAATAAAAATTATAATCAAATACTTTGTTTCCAAAATTAAAGTTGTTGTAACTTCGTTGTTAACCAATATTTTTTTATGAAATTTTGATGGTTTTAATTTATAACGACTACGAATCCAGTGGTGTAGTTAAATTTGGAAAAAAAATTGTCTAATAAACTTTTGCCGTTTTTGACGAAGAAAAAAAACCATAGAGTGCCTTGGAAATGAAACTAAAATTATGAAAATTTGTGTCAAGATACAGTTTTTGATGCTTGATATTAGAATTTTTTTTTGAGATTGACTGAAAAATGCGTATTCTACAGGGGTGGTTCCATTTTAAATGGGTCACACTGTATATATATATATACAAGCTTTCGAGTCATTTATTGTCTCTTCATCAGGAACTCTACAATGAATTAAATTGAACATTATAAGATTTGAAAACCAAATAGGCATATGTGTACTTACAAAAGTGAGGTTAAAAATCCCTTTCACTTGCAGCAATTTATAAAATACCATGTCACAAAGCAACACTTGGTAAAGTCATATATAGTTAAAACTTTGATCAACATTGATCAAGATTACTTAAACATAAGTGTATAACATTTTAAAATTCCAAATGGGCTCTTATGGAGTATGTTGGATTCAAGCAGTGGTGACAAATGAAAATGAATGATTATTGAAGTATATGAAGTTGACATTGACAAGTATGAAAATAGATCTAAGACCTTGCCAACATACAATGCGGTGAAAATAATATCACCAAACAAATACAGGGTACCAACTTATGTTAATGAACGATTTTGGTATGTCTCATAAGGAGACTGCCAGAGAAAATATGAGTTTTTTAGAAAAAGTGAAAAAATTGACAAAGTGAAAAATGCAATACCCACCATTCCAGGGGACACAATTATGTTAATGTATTGAATTGTGGTCTGTCTCATACGGAGAACGACTGAGTAAATATGAATAGATTATGCTGAGAGAACGGACATTGATAATCTCAGCATAATCTATTCATATTTACTCAGTCGTTCTCCGTATGAGACAGACCACAATTCAATACATTAACATAATTGTGTCCCCTGAATGGTGGTATTGCATTTTCACTTTGTCAATTTTTTCACTTTTCTAAAAACTCATATTTTCTCTGGCAGTCTCCTTATGAGACATACCAAATCGTCAATTAACATAAGTTGGTACCCTATATTGTTTGGTGATATTATTTTCACCGCATTGTATGTTGGCAACAGGTCTTAGATCTATTTTTCATACTTGTCAATTGTCAACTTCATATACTTCAATAATCATTCATTTTTCATTTGTCACCACTGCCTCTTGAATCCAACATGACCTCCATAAGAGCCCATTTGGAATTTTAAAATGTTTATACACTTATGTTTAAGTAATCTTGATCAATGTTGATCAAAGTTTTAACTATATATGACTTTACCAAGAGTGTTGTCTGTTGTGACATGGTATTTATAAATTGCTGCAAGTGAAAGGGATTTTTAACCTCACTTTTGTAAGTACACATATGCCTATTTGGTTTTCAAATCTTATAATGTTCAATTTAATTCATTGTAGAGTTCCTGATGAAGAGACAATAAATGATTCGAAAGCTTGAATAGAAAAAAGAGTACACTTTTATTTTTTTCCATACCCCTGTTGACTGCATACCCGAATTTAAAAAGGATTCTTCTTTAACTTAGACAGTCGTTTAACCTTCACAACTATATATATATATATATATATATATATATATATATATATATATATATATATATTTTTCTTTAGTTTCTTGACCACATATATATTTTCTTCAATTTCTTGGAATAAAGGTCTGATTCAGTCTATTCATATAATTTCTCTTAACTACGTTTCGACATGTTCGACAATTTCTGTTAACTTCGTCGAAGTCAGACATCCACAATAACGTCCGTACGATGCCAACGCACAATTCAAATAATATAATTTTTTAACCTGAAGATGACAAATACCATGTCGAAACGTAGTTAAGAGAAATTATATGAATAGACTGAATCAGACCTTTATTCCAAGAAATTGAAGAATATGTATATATATATATATATGTACAGGGCGAAATTTAAGTAATATTGAGATACAAATAAGATGTATACAGTTTTAAAAATACCTACACTATATCAAGAATAAACGTCAAAAATACAACAAAAATCATATTTTGACCCCGAACAAGAGCCTGTCTTCAGAAAGTTATCTAATCACATTTATTTTCAATATCGCCATCATGTAGCATGACGAATGAAAATTGTTACACGCATCCAAACGTGACAAGTGGTTGGCTACTTCTGTTGTAACGGCACTTACGAGCATTTCAATTATTTCTAATCCAAACCAAGACGCTGCTCGCTGGCCGCAGATGTTCCACTTGCGTTATTCCTTTTTTTTTCCTCCTCTTTCGTTGTTCAACAAATACAGACAATGGCATGTGTAAACCACATTACGGACCTTGGCGTGTGAGTCATCTCGAGAGTGATTAAAATGGACAACACACCCTTTTGGGTTTGTTCCAGGGTTCGTTTCCACCGCATTCGTGTTAATGAACGGTATTGGTTTGGGAGGGGTGGCGAGGTCTCTTTCAGGTGATGTGCCGGATATCAGCTGACCTATTAATTTGACTAATGAAAAAAAATTGTCTCCTTCAACTAGTGTCCAGTCCGGTGAAAGTATAGAAAAAAAACAAGCAAATGCGAACATAGGTGCAACACAGACGTTGACGAATTGACTCATGTCCACACTAATCAGGGGTGTGAAGTTATCCACAACCACAAAATACACTGAGAAAAATCTAACTCGGATCTGTTTCTCGTTAAAATGAAAATGTAGGGCTTATTTCAGTACACGATCGAATTCTGTAGGTTGATAAATGTCAGAAATGATATTTGGAATGCGTTGTCATCCCGGGGGTGGAAGTGTAATCGGGGTGGAAATGTTGAAAAAATTGAATATACATTCAAACGGCACTGTAGAGTCTTTTAGTTTGCAGAATCAAATTCAGGAGATTGAAATACATATCACCTGATATATGAAATCATTTGTCGCCCCGTCGAAGGGTGAGTTTTGGGGGTGAAAATATTGAAAAAAAACAATATTCAGTTTAAACGACGGTGTAGGGTTTTCTGGTATGCTAAATCGAATTCAGGAGGTTGAAATACATAGAACATGATATATATGAAATCATTTGTCGCCCCGTCGGAGGGTGAGTTTTAAGGGTGGAAATGTTGAAAAAAATGTATATTCAGTTTAATCGGCGGTGTAGAGTTTTCTAATATACAGAATCGAATTCAGAGGGTTGAAATACATAGCACCTGATATATGAAATCATTTGTCGCCCCGTCGGAGGGTGAGTTTTGGGGGTGGAAATGTTGAAAATAATCAGAATTTAGTTTCAACGGCAGTTTAGAGTTTTCTAGTATGCAAAATCGAATTCAGGAGGTCGAAATACATACCACCTTATATATGAAATCATTTGTCGTCCCGTCGGAGGGTGAGTTTCGGGGGTGGAAATGTTGAAAATTTTCAGAATTCAGTTTAATCGGCAGTGTATAGTTTTCTAGTATGCAAAATCGAATTTAGGAGGTTGAAATACATAGCACATGATTTATGAAATCATTTGTCGCCCCGTCGGAGGGTGAGTTTTAGGGGTGGAAATGTTGAAAATAATCAGATTTCAGTTTAAACGGCAGTGTAGAGTTTTCTAATATGCAGAATCAAATTCAGAGGGTTGAAATACATAATGACAAATGATTTCATATATCAGGTGGTATGTATTTCGACCTCCTGAATTCGATTTTGCATACTAGAAAACTCTACACTGCTGTTTAAACTGAATTTTGATTTTTTGCTACATTTCCACCCCCAAAACTCACCCTCCGACGTGGCGACAAATGATTTCATATATCAGGTGCTATGTATTTCAATCTCCTGAATTTGATTCTGCAAACTAAAAGACTCTACAGTGCCGTTTGAATGTATATTTAATTTTGTCAACATTTCCATTCCGATTACACTTCCGCCCCCGGGATGACAACGCATTCCAAATATAATTTCTTACATTTATCAACCTACAGAATTCTATCGTGTACTGAAATAAGCCCTACATTGTCATTTTAACGAGAAACAGATCCGAGTTACATTTTTCTCAGTGTATTTTGTGGTTGTGGATAACTTCACACCCGTCACTAATCTAGCTTTGAGGGTCTAATCTTGTCAGCCAATCTATTCGAGTAGGCATCATATTTGATGGCTCTAAGAACTCATATCTATCGCAATTATTCATAACAACCTCTGAGTTCAAAGCGGGATGCATAAACACAATATTGCGTGATTGAAATAAATCCAGAAGATTTTACGCAATGTACGTGAGTAAATTCGTATCACTTCTTCTTCGTTCGTACTAGCTTGAATTTATGTAGCCTAAAAACTCACCGAATTCCGTGTCCATTTTCGGGTTATTAGAAATGATTGTGAAACTTTTCCTACGATAGAATCCCCGGAAAATAGTCGGTTAACTGAGACTTGTATTCGCAAAGAAGTTGAAAAGTAAAGATCAAGGCGGAAAAAATGTTTGACTCAAGTCGCCTCACAAGAATTTCCACAAATTGAAATCCCCAGAGAACGTTCAAGACCACCCAATTGTGGAACATCGATTTTTTTAAATTAAATTCTAGTCTCTCCTCAAAAAAAAACTTTCCAAATTAAAATACATGGAATACGTTTGTTTAAAACCAAAATTATGGTATTATCTAGATTCTTAAAGTCGGATTATAGTAAAACAAAAGCCACTAAAATTATTTTGCTTCGTGGAGACTATCACAACTATACTACATGAGATGACATTTTCAATTGTTATGATCTATTAGGTAGTTATTAATTAATTAAGCTAACAAAAAACAAAAAAATGAAGGTTGAAAAAAAATATATTCCCTTCAATTATTATTACTGTTTTCATATACGAAACATACTATTAGATAACATAAATTTTAAATTTTTAGATTTTTAGTGCATTTGTTTAAATAAAATATATACAAATAGATTAATTACATATTTTTGGAAAACATTTGTTTACCATTTCATTTATTAGAAAATAAAATAATAAAAAAAATCTTACAAATATTTGAATTATTTATAATGTTTTTTTTTATTTTTTCGTTATTTAAAAAAATTAAAAATTCTTTTGTTTTAAAATTAACTTTTGTTTCTCTAGAATGTTATTTTTTTTGCTTATAATTCAATTGTTTATTAAACAAAAAAATTTGTTAAAAATTTTTTTTTAATAGACCGTAAGACGATTTTATTAGTTAAAAATATTACCAAATTAATTTTAATATTTTATATATTTTTTTTTTATTTATTATATATATAATTATATATATATATATATATATATATATATATATATATATATATATATATATATATATATATATATATTACGATAGAAAAAAAAATTGATGGGGATATAAATAAGATGATTGTTAATAGGCGAGATCACAAACTCACAAATTTGCTTCATATGTGCTTGAAGTTGAAATATAGTGATAAAATATTATAAATGCTTATTTTTTCCTCGAAGATATTGTGTAAAATTCGAATAAATGCTGCTCTGAAACCCTCAAATTTAGTGAGACATTCAAACACAGCGTTATTGCTTCTTTTGACGACATAAGTCCATTTATTTGGCATTTTTCTGAGTTGCCAGTGTAACTATTTTGCGGAACTTCTGAGGAAACGTTATTCTCTTTCATCCTATGAATAAATCAGAACTTATGTCAGCATGTGTTATATTGAAATGAAGACTTCGTATTTGATAGCTGTCCTTGATTTAGTTATTTTGAATAATTTTACGTATACCGAGTCCTATGTCATTATTTTTTTTTGGCCTGCTCACATTGAAAAGAAATATTATTAATAACGATGTAATTCCGGAAAAAAATTAAATTTTTGAATTTTCAACCAAATCGAGGGTAATGGATGACTGAGGTTTTAGAATAGCCGAACAAAAAAATGGAAAATTTTAGAATGATAAGTATACCTACGAAGAAATATTTGATATGCCTTTATAAAAAAAAAAATCCCCCCTCAAATTTTTTTAGTTAAGTGGATATTTGGTATACGTATGACTGAAAGGCTATATAAGGATATACCAAGAGATGATTGATTTGCAGGCCGTCGGTGGCTTATACTTGTCTATTTTCGAAAATACCTGGTAGAATCAATATACCAAAAATTAACTTGGTTAAACATTCTTTAGAATGGGTTTTGAAATTTATTAAAATTCTGTTAATTATAAACTACATCTTAGACTAGACTAGACATTTATCTATTGGTATTTTATTTGTAGCACGTATACTATTGTTCTGTAGCACGTATATTAAAAATAAACTTGGTTAAATATTTTTGAAGGTGCGGTTTGAATTTTTTTCGAAATATTCACTACCCCTTTGACGGCCCGCAAATCAATCACCTCCTGATATTTCATTTTATAGTCTTCCAGAAACAGGTATATCAAATATCAACTTGGCTAAACTTTTTGGGGTGAGTTTTGTTTTTTTTTCAAATATCGACACGTATAAACTACCCCTTTGACGGCCTGCAAATCAATCATCTCTTGGTATATCATTATATAGCCTTTCAGTAACACATAAACCAAAAATGAACTTGGCTAAACATTTCCGAGGGTGGGTTTTGAATTCATTTGGAAATATCGACAAGTATAAACTACCCCTTCGACTACCTGCAATTCAATCATCCCTTGATATATCTTCAAGCCTTTCAGTAACACGTACAAATATCAATTTTGCTGAACATTTTTGAGGGTGGTTTTGATTTTTCATCTAAAGGCATATCAAATATCTCTTGGTATATCTAAAGTTTTCCATTTTTTTTGCTCGACTATTTTCTGTTAAATTGAATCCCTATTGCTATTCCAAATCCTCGGCCATTCATTATCTTCGATTTAGTTGAAAATTCGAAGAAATTTCCTTATATCTCCCCAAAAAACATCATTGAATTACATTTTTAGTATCGTCTGGAAAGAACACTGCTAGAGGCCAAGCCTCGCTGGACTGTAAACATGATTGCTCTGCAGACCAAAACCGACCTTAAACACTCGGTTCTAATAGCTCGCGAATGTAAATGTTTATTGTTGGTAAATATCGAAATGCAAATAAGATTGCCTACTTCGTTAAGAGCATGATGTCATCTCCCGACATATCCGATTCGAAAATCCATCGGCGTTTAATTTTCGAAGATACGAGAACTCGTTGAGACCTACAACAATCGGTTTCGTCACAACCTTGGAATCGGTGCATAATCGTCGATGTTTGTGGTAATTAATGTTAATGAGTAACGATAGCAACCTGTCCAACGAATGAAGGATGGGACATGTTTTCCAAGTTGGAGGCAGTATGTTCAGCAAAACTCTTTATATACCTCGTTTGGAAATGATAGAGAATAAAAAACTCATTAGAAATGCCAATCCTCAAATCGTATCTGTATCTATTATAAGTATCTAATATCTAGATCGTTAATAGTTATTCATATAGTATGACCATCGATCTTAAAGACTCATTATAAACGGTAATCCCATTCCCTCATAATGGCCAATTGTTCGATGTGTGATTATCTATCAAAAGAAAAAGGTTACCAGATTTGGAGATTCCAGGTACGGATTTAAAAATATGTACGTAAATTATCTCGTATTATATTAAACTTTTATGAGCATTGAAATTTGTCAACTTGTATGACGACAATGACAATGAAACTGACTATTTTTTGTGCTGTATTTGTACCTATCACTCAATTTTATAATTTTCATTTAGTTTTCTATAATTTTTTACATCAAATACACAATCATGACAAGAATTCAGTCATATTTGTACCCGAAATTCATGAAATTCAGTTTTTACACTGTACTTTTTCGTATCGTTTAATTATTATTACTTATTATTCAATCAGAGGTTATACATCATCTTTACGTTTAAGTATTTTTTTTTTTACCTTTTTTCCATACATAAAAAACAAGTATCTATTTTTCTACTAGGGTTTGTAAAACGAAATTTTGAAGGGAGGGGGTTGGCTTGGCTCAAGTACAGTTCCAAAGTCAACTTTACCAGTGAAACAAGTAACACATATAGGAATATTTTTTAACTACTCGCCAAAGAATCACCCTGCACCAAAAATAGTATATTATGATACAAGTGTATAAATGAGCCTTTAAAGCACGTGCAACGTTGCAAGTGCTTTAAACGCACTTATACACGTGTATCATACGCTATTTTTTATTATAGCTGCATCATAACTTCAATAACAATGCTGGAAATGAATTTTAGATCAGGATAATGTTCCTCATATTTTAATACATCTAATCAGTTATGTAATGGACATCAAGAAACAGACTCAAATTGTTTTATATTTTTGATGTAATTTGACACATAAATAAAAAGTTGGACCTGTTTTTGTTACCTAGCAACCTTTAAGACACTTAAATATTTCCATCAATACCGAATACCTACGTATTCACGTAAATATAAGTAATTTGCATTCAACATAATAATTAATTATAATTATATCAAGATTTGGGACCAAATTTTATATTTTTTTCTCTCTCAGTGCATCATGCTGAAAGCATTCGTTATTCATTTTTATTAAAAAAAATTAAAACCTACCATCATTCATAATTTTACAAGGCGTGAACGGATGTAGCATAGCAAATAATAATAAATCATGTTGAAAAGGGAAACATTCTCAATTGAATATTGATAGAAAGATTTTTCTGTGAATTGAAAAATCCACGATTAAAATGAAGTTATTTTTTGTGAATGTCTAACAGAAAACAACTACTTCCCCGGCTAAAGCCACGCTGGACATTGAACTACATCTGATAGATATTCTGAAAAGGCCCTGACTCAAAGAAAAAATCTGTAATTGAAAATTTGCATTTTATTCAGATAGTTATTTGATTTTCTATTCCAGTCTTAATTAGAACTCATAAAGATGAATGAGGCAAGAAGAATGTTTTCCAAAAGAGAGTACTCACCAGAAATCATTCGTAACATTGACGCAGGAGAGACATCGCATTCACTAGGTCTTCAATACATTTTTGTCGACGAAAATCTATTTCACGCTTCCACGATCATCAGGAAGACCGGAAGAAATAGGAAACACATTTTCAAGAAGCAATCTCACTTTGCAAAGATGGAAAAAGTTAGAATCATTTCTTTTGGGGAGACACTTTGAAATTAGTGTTTTCTGACATTAAAACCTGTCATGAGGTATGATAGATTGATTTGTTGAAAATATAAACAGGATGTTCATAAAATCAGATGTGGAATCATCTGCGACTGAAAGATAAACTTCAGTCACTATCTTCCATCGATAGATAAACTTTAGTCACTATCTTCCATCGATGGAAGATAGTGACTAAAGTTTATCTTTCAGTCGCAGATGATTCCACATCTGATTTTATGAACATCCTGTTTATATTTTCAACAAATCAATCTATCATACCCCATGACAGGTTTTATCAGAAAACACTAATTTCAAAGTGTCTCTCAAAAGAAATGATTCTAACTTTTCCATATTGCAAAGTGAGATTTCTTGAAAATGTGTTTCTATTCTTCCGGTCTTCCTGATGATCGTGAAGCGTGAAATAGATTTTCGTCGACAAAATGTATTGAAACCAGTGAATGCGTCTCCTGCGTCAATGTTACGAATGATTTCTGAGTACTCTTTGGAAAACATTCTTCTTGCCTCATTCATCTTTATGAGTTCTTAATTAAGACTGGAATAGAAAATCAAATAACTATCTGAATGAAAATGCAAATTTTCAATTTCAGATTTTTCTTTTGAGTCGGCCTTTCAGAATATCTATCAGATGTAGTTCAATGTCCAGCGTGGCTTACTGGGAAGTAGTTGTTTTCTGTTAGACATTCACAAAAATAACTTCATTTTAATCGTGGATTTTTCAATTCACAGAAAAATCTTTCTATCAATATTCAATTGAGAATGTTTCCCTTTTCAACATGAATACCCCACAAGAGGTTATCTTGACGATGGAAGATAGTGACTAAAGTTTATCTTTCAGTCGCAGATGATTCCACATCTGATTTTATGAACATCCTGTTTATATTTTCAACAAATCAATAATAAATCAATGCAGTAATCCTTTCCTTTCAGATCTCTAACGTTTATATTTTGAAAAACTTGAATGAAAACTTCGAGTCAACGAAAACAAAACACAAACTGTGCAGTAATTTTTTATTTAAAATGCTTATATACCGTCATGTTTTAGTAGGTTTTTAGAAACTGTGTGGATTATTTTGGGGGGGTGTCATGACCCCTGTGACCCCTCCTCTCGGACCGCGCCGGAGTAGATAAAAAGGATATTTCAGTTAAGTTAGGTTTAGAAAAACTTATTTTCTACGATTTTGCTATAAAGTACCAGTTTGACTTTCCACACTCGTTGGTAAATATATCAGTGAAACAATTTGTTAGGCAATAATGAGTAGGTCCATGCTTTCGATCGGCCTCCCGCTGAGTCTTATCGGCAATGAATAATAGTAAGTCAATTAGAATATACACAAGTGAGTTAAATAAACATCATTCAGCTCTAGAGGCGTATATAATATTTCATAACATCAAAACAGGTACTTTTTTACTTCAGTTTTGTATTTACTTACTAGTTTTGACAAAGCGACTAACTACTACGAGGGCTGTGCAATTTATAATGAGACTGGTTATTAGGCTAAGATACATTAAAAGTTTTGAAAAGATGCGGCCGATACTTGATCAAAAACCATAATTAAAGTAAAATGAAAACCGAGCTAAAAACACTTCACTACGATTTTCACAAAGTGGAGATAAACTAAATTACAATTACTGGGGTTTGATATAAGTGGAGCAGGTAGACATTTAGGCAATTAAGTCATTACTGGGCGAAAGATTATTTAATTTCTAGTAAACAGATTTAAAAGGGGCGAATTATACAAATTAATCTGGTCATTTAATAAGTATTGTGAATTCTTGTCTTTGTTAATCTCTAAGCTTTCTAGACATTGAATTTTTGACCTTTTTTTTCTACATGCAAAAGTTAAAAGTCATTAGCGAAGCAATGCTTTTCAGTCAGGAGATGGTTAGCGAAAGCTGAATAGAGTTTCCCTTAATGAAACCATTTCTATGTTCAGATATGCGTTGCTTGAAAGTTCTACCTGTTTGTCCTATGTAAAAACTTGGACATGTGCCACAAGTTAGTTTTTTGTCCTACTTTTCAATTCGATCATTGTTGCTTTCAATAAATTATTTGTTCTGTAAGCAATAATATCTTTATATCTTAAATAATTAGAATTTGTTTCGAATGTTTGCCGAAATAAGTAATAACCCTGAAATTTGACTTGGTATTTGAATCGGTAATATCCAACTGATACCTGCTCCTATTATTTATATGAACCCCAGTAATTGTAATTTAGTTTATCTCCACTTTGTAAACCAATTTTTTGTGAAAATCTTAGTGAAGTGTTTTTAGTTTACTTTACATCAAAAGTTGTTAATAGACGCCGTTTATAGTTGCCAGAGTTTTCTTGCGTTTAAAAGTTTTATAAAAGTTTGAGACAAGTTAAGAATGGATAAGTTAGTGAAGAAGTCCATGACCCAAAGTGGAGTGGATGGACTTAGAGTTTCATTCCTTAGTAAGAATGGATATATTAGATTTCGTGGATGAAGATTTGTTCTGCAATACGTGTCAACAGAAGCAAAGCAACTTCAAGGTAATACCTGAAAAGTGCAAGACACTATATGAGAAGGATAATATGCATTTTTGCGAATGACGAGGCAAAAAGAAGGCAAAGAGGTTAATGAAAAGACACTTATGGCTTATACAGGGTGTTAGTGAATAAGTGCGACAAACTTAAGGGGGTGATTCTGCATGAAATAATAATGACAGTTTGCTATATAACTTTTGTCCGCAAAAGCTTTGTTTTCCGAGATAAGGGGGGTTGAAGTTTTTCTTAAAAACTGACTACTTATTTATTGCTCTGAAACCGGTCGAGATATGCAAATAAAAATTTTTGACATGCAATTAAGAATTGTATGTTCATCATTGGCGCGCATACGGGAAATGATCTCAATTTTTTTACAGAAAAAAACGGTACACCACAGAGATATTTCAAATAAAAAATCAGTTTTGAATTTCTCGTTCAATTTGTGACAGAAAATCTCTCTTGACTTTTTTTTCTGTGGGGCGCCGTTTTTATGCAAGAATATAAAACATCTTAACGCATAGAAAAATCGAATTAAACGGTTTTCTTCACATAAAGGATTCAATATAAAATTGAACCAGAAAATGGTAGATCTCAGGTAAAAAACAACTACTTTCCTGGCAAATACCACGCAGAACGTTGAATGATATTCACCTGAAAATCCATGCATACTTCCATATAATATCAATGGACATTGAATGCAAATGTTTCTTTCTGATAAGCTCGATTATGTTTAATTTTTGTCGTGTTCACCTAACAATCCGCATACCGGTTTCAGGTTTCTTGGCCCTCATCAGTACGGAGAATCCTTTATATGAAGAAAACCGTTTAATTCGATTTTTCTATTCATTCCACTTCACATGGCACTTATCTTTCACTATATGCTAGACGGGCTTGCCACTCCTACTGAGAAGGAATCTTTTATTCAGAAACCTATCGAGGTGGGAGATTTTTCGGAGTGTTTCTTTCTGTCACTAGGTACCGCCAGTTAAAGTTTATCTTTTCCGGCGTACCTATAGGTGTTACAAGCTCGATGATGGTTTGTTTACGTTGTGTCTCACTTCAGCCAGAGTTCTTTGGACCTTTGGCTGGTTGACTACTCCGTACTGATGAGGGCCAAGAAGCCTGAAACCGGTATGCGGATTGTTAGGTGAACACGACATAAATTAAACATAATCGAGCTTATCAGAAAGAAACATTTGCATTCAATGTCCATTGATATTATATGGAAGTATGCATGGATTTTCAGGTGAATATCATTCAACGTTCTGCGTGGTATTTGCCAGGAAAGTAGTTGTTTTTCACCTGAGATCTACCATTTTCTGGTTCAATTTTATATTGAATTCTTTATGTGAAGAAAACCGTTTAATTCGATTTTTCTATTCATTCCACTTCACATGGCACTTATCTTTCATCTTAACGCATATTTTTCATTTCTTTAATACATTATCAAGAACTATCTAATACAATGACGTTAAACTAGAACAATAACAGAAAATAACACTAATAAATAAATAGACGCAAAGCTACAACAAATGTTCAGAATTACCTCCCTCAGGCGTGATATAAGATTCAAGTCTTCGCCTTATTGATTGTCGTATTCGCGCAAATATTCCTGGTGTATTTCTTATTGTCTCACAGCCGAATATAATTCGATTCCTCAGGTCTTCAACATTTTCGACGGGAGTGGAATAAACTAATGGCTTAAGAAAACCCCAAATGCAAAAATCTAGAGGATTTAATTCCAGAGATCGAGCAGGCCAATGTTCCGTACCTCCCCTACCTATCCAACGATTTGGATATACTGTATCTAAGTGATTGTAGGTTTTTCTCAAGCATGTAAAGTATTAATTTGTTTGATACTAATTCGAGATACCTAATATCAATTAACATAATATCTTTGACATTCGGGCAAATTTCTGCTATCGTGCCACTACTGGCATAATAGAGAACACACATGTACCCGTTTTCTAGGATATTTTGATTTGCCCATAAAAATTACCAGTTAGAAAGCTCCGCCACAAACTCAGAAATAAAAAAATCGTTTATATGTTTTTCATAATTCGAAATTGAAAACGCCAATTTTTTCATCACATTCGAAAACGTTCCTTCAAAAACTTTTACCGCTAGTTGCTTCGAACTATCAACTATAATTACATCTGTGTTCGTTTATACGTTGTACTAATATCTTTATCATAATAGTATTTTCAATTGTTATTGAAGTATTACGTCAAAAGTTATGTTGAATTTATGTTTGGATTGAAAGAAATAGTATTGACTATCAATATTCCTGAAACAACCACAATTAACGCTAGTGTTTGTGGGAAGTTATTCAAGTGAAGATCAAATCGAGTTTAAATTGAGGAGCACCTTTAAATTTGAAAATTCCGACAAAACTTTGAGATTTGAGGAATTATTTTCACAAAATGTAATTTATGAGGACCGAACTGATTCAAAGAAAACATACAATAAACTCTTGCGTGTTCCCTATTACTGGCAAGGCTATTTATTCAATGGCAATTACAGGCAAATTGGCAACCTCGTAGTTTGAATTTATTTGAATATAATATACCGAGAAAATATGACTTCAGCTTTGTTCAATAGGAAACACGCATGATTTTCTTTTTTCTTTTCATCAGTTCGGTCCTCAAAAATTACATTTTGTGTAAATAATTTCTCAAATCCCAAAATGTTCAAATTTAAAGGTTTCCTATTGGGAATTCAAAATTAGATTCCAGCGCCAGAGTGGCGAAAATTCAAACCAGACATACGTACATTGTTTGTTTTCTCAGAGGTTATACAGAGTGGCCACTTTTTTAATGGGATTGTATTGGTAACTTTTAAACCATAAGAGTTAGAAGGTTGGTCAAATGGAGAAAAAGTTGCATTCATAGAAGCATTGTCAAGCAGTTCAAACAAATCGAGATTATCAGGGCCGGTTATTGAGATATCATAAGAAAAGTAAATTCTGTCATTTTGATTTTTCTTTTTTTCCCACTTTATTTCGAATATTATCAAAAAATGTCACAGGAGTTTTTTATTCGACAGTAAATTATCCTCATTTTGACGTAATCAGATTTTGTATCCAACGTTTCGTACGCTCTGGGCCACCCTCAACCTCATTTTTTTCAATACGGACCTGCATATTTTATGACACTTTTCGAAATGACTTTTAACGCTGAATTCAACGATATATCATACAATGTCGTTCGAAGTTGATTTTCAGGTGATTTTGACCCTTATCCAAATTTCTTTGGGTCGGATCTGTATTAAATTTAGGTACCTTTAGTTTAATTAACAACATGCAATACATTTCGATAAGAAAATCAACTTACTCATCTTCAATCGAATGGAACGTAACAGAATCAAAGCAAGAAACAAGTAATAATTATTTACAAATTTCAAGAGGTGAAAAACCTAATTCATAATAATTTAACGAAACTATCATTTAATGAAAGAAAAATCAAATGATTATTCGAAAGTAATTGATGAACATTAATTAAGTAAGTGTTCGAAATGTCCACCATTTTGTAAAATGCACTTTGCGGTTCTGGAACCCATACTTCTTATACATTTGCTTATTTCGTCTCCTTGAATACTTCCAATACATTCTCAATCTTCTCGCGAGGAATCATTATTGTTGGATTTGTTATTTGTTCCATTGAAACAAATTACAGAATCGAACTTTATTTTGAGATCATTACGATATAACTTTTGCAAGGCTTGGTATTCAAATTTAAAATCATTGTATTCGCGTCTCTTGATTATTTTATTAACAGCAGTTTTTGATAAATTGCATTCACTGGCCACAGTTCTCGATTTTTTATGGGTTCAATTGAATTTGGTTCAGAACATTGATATCGTTGAAAGACTTGTTTTTTCTTACATACACACAACTCTAGGTTTATTGAATGTCGGTATTATTTTCAAGTAGTAGGCCGTGGATAAAAAAGAACATAACAAGAAATGTCATATTATTTGTCACTTCGTTTATTATTGTGTCACACGAACTTGTCATTAAATACTTTTCTGAGTAATTTCAATTCAACTTATTCGATATGGTAAGATACACAACTGGAGAGAAGAGAGATATGTACGAAGTGTACATAAAACTAGATAGAAATTCGTTCAAAGCACAACAAAGGTATGGTGAATTATATCCTGAAAGAACAACACCAAATATTAAAATCTTTCGACGTTTATCTACAACGTTACTTGCACATAATTCATTCATCAAACCTAGAGGTCCTTATGTACGACGAAACGAGCCTATCGTTGACATCAATGTTCTGGCCCAAATTCGAATGAATCCAGGAATAGGATCGAGAACTATGGCCAGTGAATGCAATTTATCAAAAAGTAGTGTTAATAAAATACTCAAGAGACACGGATACCATGACTATAAATACCAAGCAGTGCAAAAACTATATCGCAATGATCCTGAGAGAAGGTTGCAATTCTGTAATTGGTTTCAACGGAAGGTGCGAAATAACAACAATTTTGCGCACAATATCATTTGGGGAGACGAAACGACATTCACAAATTCTGGCATGTTCAATCGAAGTAACAAACATTTTTATGCCACAGAAAACCCTCACTTAATTCATGAAGTTAGACATCAATATCTTTTTTCTTTGAACATATGGTGCGGTTTGTTGAATAATAAATCACTGGGACCCTATTTTATTGACGGCAACCTAACCGGAGCAAAATATGTAGAAATTATAGAAGAAATGTTGGATTATTTTTTATACGGTATTGGCGTAATAGTCCATGGTTCCAACAAGACGAATGTGGTCCACACAACTCAAGAATAGTCACAGACTATCTAAATCGAACTTTTCCCGGTTCATGGATTGGAACAAGAGGTCCAGTAGCATGGCCTGCCAGATCTCCGGATTTGAATCCGCTGGATTTTTATTTGTGGGGATATCTCAAAAATAAAATTTATGATACTACGGGCCCGACAATAGAGATTCTTCCCTAGAAGATTGAGAATATATTGGAAGGTATTCAAGGAGACGAAATAATCAAATGTATAAGAAGTATGGGTTCCAGAACCGCAAAGTGCATTTTACAAAATGGTGGACATTTCGAACACTTACTTCATTAATGTTCATCATTTACTTTCGAATAATCATTCGATTTTTCTTTCATTAAATGATTGTTTCGTTTAATTATTATGAATTAGGTTTTTCACCTCTTGAAATTTGTAAATAATTATTACTTGTTTCTTGCTTTGATTCTGTTACGTTCCATTCAGTTGAAGATGAGTAAGTTGATTTTCTTATCGAAATGTATTGCATGTTGTTAATTAAACTAAAGGTACCTACCTAAATGTAATACAGATCCGTCCCAAAGAAATTTGGATAAGGGTCAAAATCACCTGAAAATCAACTTTGAATGGCATTGTATGATATATCGTTGAATTCAGCGTTAAAAGTTATTTCGAAAAATGTCATAAAATATGCAGGTCCGTATTGAAAAAAATTAGGTTGAGGGTGGCCCAGAGCGTACGAAACTTTGGATACAAAATATGATTATGTCAAATTGAGGATAATTTACTGTCGAATAAAAAACTCCCGTGACATTTTTCGATAATATTCGAAATAAAGTGGGAAAAAAAGAAAAATCAAAATGACAGAATTTACTTTTCTTATGATATCTCAATAACCTGCCCTGATAATCTCGATTTGTTTGAACTGCTTGACAATGCTTCTATGAATGCAACTTTTTCTCCATTTGACCGACCTTCTAACTCTTATGGTTTAAAAGTTACCAATACAATCCCATTAAAAAAGTGGCCACTCTGTATACACTTGTGTTTCGAGTTTTTCTTAAAACATTTCCCTTGGGTATTATTTTCCAGTTTTTTTGTGTAGTGTTATTCATATCAAGACTCTAGTGAAGTGGTGTATTTAAATCTTAAGACAATATCATTTGCGAAAACTCACTTTGAAGGAGACAAAGTATGTTCTAATTTGCTTGCAAAAAAAGTTTCTGGACAGCTTAGCGAAGTCATCGGGAATTATTGTTATGAATTATTTTGAAGAAATGTTACACATTATTTGTTCGAATTGAAAATAAAACTAACAAAAACAGTTTATTTTTATTTTATCTAAAACAAACAAGATGGTGTGAAAATGTGTCCTTATCACCTAGATATACATATAAAGTCACTTTTTTTCCATAGAGTATGATTAATCTTCGGTATGTTGAATAATACCTCTTTTTTCTCTTCTTAACTTTCTTTTTATCTTCTCAACACTCTTTGAAGGGTCTCTTTTTCACTTTTTTTCTTGGTCACACAACATTTTGGGAAGGAACTGCATTCTTCAAGATACCAAGAGCCCATCGTTTGTCTATACTCACTCAATCCTAGTTTATGTCTGCACCAGTATGTTATATTCATTTTCTCACGGAAAATGATAAAAATTTTATTCCAGTACAACGGGATCTTTTTGTCCAAGAGTCACATTGAGTGAGGTACACAACAATAATGATTTGAACTAGAATCACAAATTTTTTCACTCGAGGACGTACAATAGTCAACAGAATATTCACCAGGTAAACCAGAATTTCATTGAATGTCAACAATCACAAGAGATTCGACAAGTTTTAAGTGTACAATGGCTTAAATCACATAAACATTAATGTTTCGAAAAGTAAACAATGTGTCCTTATCACCTAGATATACATATATAGTGTAACGAACCTAGGCCGGACCTGTCGCCTCACACGTTGCCATCGACAGCGATGAGATCATCCCCGGAGATATTCGAGAACCATCCAGTCGCTCTTCCGCGGAAAACAACGGTCAATATTGGAAACAATTGGAACATGCCGTCGCCAACTGCCGGAATTCGAAAGATCGGGAATCCTGTGACGGAGATAAATAGGTAGCCCTCAAGATGGCACGGACAGTCTGAACGAGCCCATACGATCAAGCTATACAGTGGAGTAGTAATATAAATTAAGTTGTAGATTAAGTGTGAAATAAATTAGTAGAACCAAGTTAAGTTTATTTACGTTACAATAGTCACTCTTTTTCCATACTGTATGAATTATTTTCGGTATGTTGAATAATTTCTCTTCTTAACTCTCTTTTCTTTCCTCTCAACTCTCTTTGAATGTTCTCTTTTTCACTTTTTTCTTGGCCACAGACGATACAGGAAGATTTTGGGAAGGGTCTGTATTCTTCTTCAAGAGCCCATCGTCTGTCTATAAACTCGGTCAATCCTATGTAATTTAGCTTTGAGTAATTTATTTGATTGGTTTAGTTCAAATTCACTATATTTCAATACTGAGAAAACCAATATTGTGAGGTTCAAAACTCATCAAAGTAAATGCGAAGATCTCAACAACATCAAAATCGACAATGAATCAGTAAATAGCACGGTGTCAGTTAAATTTCTAGGTATCACGCTAGATCAACATCTGACTTGGAAGGGACACTGTGAAAACATCGTATCTAAGATGTCCTCTCTTTCATTCTTATTTTTTAATCTTTGATCAATTTTAAGTCTAGAACAACTGACTGCCCTATATTACTGTCAGGTAGAGTCACGACTGCGTTAAGGAGTCTGCCTCTGGGGAAGTTCGACAACATCAGATGATGTATTTCTCTCACAAAAACGAATTATTCGTAGAATGACTGGAAAATCAAATAACTACTCCTGTAGAAAATTATTCAAAGAGCTTTTCATATTAACAGTACCCAGCCTTTACATATTTGAGTTGGCTCTATACATTTACAAAAATCAAAACAAATTCCTTACCAATATGAACTTTCATGGCGTAACTACACGTCAAAAAGATTATTTCCATGTTCCGTATGCACGGCTGAAGCTTACAAGTAATTCACCATACTACATGGGCCTGAAAATTTTTAATGCACTCCCCATTTCCATAAAAAGTTGCGACAATGAAAAATTGTTCAAATTTACAATAAAAAAATTTCTACTTGAAGGTGCATTCTACTCAATACATGAGTTTTTTAGTAGCATATCTTGTTGATGATGTCATATGTTTTAGGTTAGGTTTTAATGTGTTCTCTTGTAGAAGTCATTAGTTTTAGTTTAGATCTAAATGTTTCTGACCATTCCTATATAGATGTACTCTCTATCAAAAAGGAAAATAAAAGTATTATTATTATTAGATCAGCCTGCACCATGGAAAATGATGAAAACTTATTCCAGTACAACGGGATCGTTTTGCCCAAGAGTCACATTGAGGGTCACAACAATAATGATTTGAACTTGATTCGCTCATTTTTTCGCTCGAGGACAAACAATAGTCAACAGGTAAACAAGAATTTCATTAAATGGCAACAATCACAAGAGATTCGACAAGTTTTGGGTATACAATGGCTAGAATCATATACATTAATGTTTGGAAAAGTAAACAATGTACGTATATAGAGTTTCAAAAATCGACACCAGAGGGAGTATCCCTTATTTTGAATTCCCAATTCAAACTCGATTTGACCTTACTACTTGAATAACTTCCCCCAAACATTAGCACCAATTGTGGTTGTTTCAAGAATAGTGATAGACAATACTATTTGTTACAACCCAAATATGAATTCAACCTCACTTTTAATGTGATTTTTCAGTAACAATTGAAAATAAGTACTATGTTAATGAAAATATTAGTACAACAAAGGAACGAAAATAGTTGACAGTTCGAAGCAACTAGCGGTAAAAGTTTGAATTGTGATGAAAAAATTGGCGTTTTCAATTTTTTATATTTGTTTCTGAGCTTTCTAGAATGGTAATCTTCATGTGCAAATTGCAAATCAAAATAATTTAGAAAAGGGACACATGCGTGTTACCTATACCTATAAGCTCATGTAACTCACTTTTTCTATAAAAAACTGTTGAAAGCAGATGAATCTGTCACAACGAACAAACCTAAGTCTTCTTGAGGACACATTTTTTGCTCTGTTCGAGTGTCAAGTTGACCCAATCAGATTTTGGTGAACCCAATGCCACCTTGCCAATATAGCTTTAGGGCTGCGGACCAGAATATCTATTTTCACGGTGCAAAAAAGAAAGTGTATTTATATATTATACTTCCGGGTCATAATTCATTTCGGACTATTTCCGTTCCTTCAGAAGTAAATCGCGTTAGCGTAATGCCAAGACAACAAAATAAAAAACAAACGACGATAAACAGCGCTTATTCCACCTTGTGTGACATAAAGTCTGCTTCATCCGTTTTATATTTAGAATCTGGGTATTATTAATATCAGGTTTGCTTTTACACATGTAATAAATTGAACAGCTCAACCGGTTTGAATCAAAACACGGCCCATACCAGTTTACATAATATATGCCTTTTAAGGTTATACCGATGTTACGGCGCAAATGTAACGTTGAATAATTTTTTTAGAAACTATTCGCTACGGTGATCGAACAGATGTTTTCTCTTTACCTGTTTTGTCGTCCTGGGTAGAGTTTCCATGTTCGTTCCATTGACAACCGGGGCTTTTTCTTGGGTAACACCCCCGTTCGGGGTGCTCCCGTTGCCTAGAGCCATCACAAATTAAACAGTTGACACAGTGAAAACAAAGCACAATTCACAAACATAAATTTCGCCACAACGATACTTTTATAACATTTTATCACGTTCTGCACCAGATTTCGACAATAATTCAAGCCGCTTTCAGTTCAAACACCTCTTCTCCTAGAAGCAACTTACGAATACAGATCAGAATGAATATTGCCGCTTCTCGACGTTCTTGACCCGATTCAATCAACGACGTGCAGGATTTGCGCCGTTTTCGTTGTACGCGAGCACTGGGCTGCGAGAATGGGAGAACGTTCGATGTGGATTGATGCGGAATACGAAAGTGCGCAAGCGTTGGCAAGTCAGCGCTTCTAAACATTTTTTCTTTCATTTCGCTTAGGCCAGCCACACACTACCCACTTTTTTCTCGGAAACAACACTGGAAGTAGAACAGAAATAGAGCCACATTAATAAATTAGAAGAGCAAGTCTTCCTCAGGAGTTTTAACAGAGGTTTATTTACGCTGAACAATTAAAATATTCATTTGATGCTTTGAGTTACTGAAATGAAAGAAAACGGTAGTGTGCACACAGCCTAAGGCGTGTGATAATACGTTTATGTCCAATTCAATATTGCATGATACCGTGTCCACCGCCAATAAGTTGGATGAATATGGGAAACTGTTTTATGTTTCATTTCTCAGGAAATTTTATTCTTGCTAAAAGTTGGTGCATTGTTCTCAATGTACAATGGATTTTCAAAAATTCACCAGTAGCGTACCAATGAGCAAAAAATTGGAAATATCTGAAAATGGGGCAGAAGTAAATTTTCTCCTAGTAGTCGTTTCAATAATACTAGCAAATTTATTATAAACAAATGGATTTGCGAAAAAGTTATAAATTATACACCTTAAAACCTATCGGGGAATTATTATGATTTCTAAAGCATTAGGAGAATTGGGTTTCCTTTTTAGTGTATTAACAAATTGCATATAAATAAAAATTACATTGAAAAACTAACATTGGAACAATCATTCAATAACTTGAATCACTACATTTCTGGGTATCAACCATTTCTGAACATGCTCGTAATTCTCTTACTGAATTCGATGAAGGATCTCTCCTTTGACTTTTCTGATCTTTTGCTCTAAAACGTCAAAACTTTGAAATAACCTGTGTTTATAAACTTGCGTTTTGACGTAGCCTCAAAACCAGAAATCAAGTGGGGTTAGGTCTGGAGAACTTGGAGGCCAAAAATTTATCGATCGTCCCCAAGCAGCATTATAGTGACGGAAACTGATACTGCAACTTCGACTCGGTGGTTATCACGTAATCACCACTAAATCTACCACTATACAGTAAGAATAACTAAAATTGTATATGTGTATGGTAATTCCCATCTATGGTAGCCACTCCACAGTTCTATAACTTATTAGTGTCATTTGAGGTGTCTGAAACTTTATGGCCACTGAGCAAATCACTTTTCAGGTATTCAAACCTAAAAGTGGAAAATAATCGTTGCGGTAATCATCCTGTACCACTCAGAAGTCACAGTCACTTTCAAGAGTATGATAGTTTCGGTGACGTTTTGGTAACTTCCATAAAACCTTCAATGTGGCAGGCACTTGATTGTGATATGTGGTGATGGTTGCCACGTTCTTGCTATCTCCATAAGTGATACCCACAGTTCGCATTTAATAAAAGTCATTACAAATTACAATAACCTTCAAAATTCACCATTCCGCGCGATGACGAAAGATAACCTAAGTTTTCTCAAATTATTTTATTGTGGCTAGTACAAAAGTTTGTTTAACCTGTTACGTGACACATGAATAATACTTATTCAATATGAAATATGGGTTATGCGTTTTTAATTTTCCTTGATTGTGAAGTGACCGTGGATTGGTCCGTGCGATGACGAAAGATAACCTAAGTTTTCTCAAATTATTTTATTGTGGCTAGTACAAAAAGTTTGTTTAACCTGTTACGTTGACACATGAATAATATTCATTCAATATGAAATGAGTTAATCGTTTTTAATAGCAATTTTCCTTAATTTTGAAGTGACTGTGGATTGGTCAGCGCGATGACGAAAACGAACCTAACTTTTCTCAAATTATTTTATTGTGGCTAACAAAAAGTTCGTTTTACCTATTACGTGAAACGTGAATGATATTCATTCAAAATAAAATGGGTTATGCGTTTTCAATAAACAATTGTTCCTGATTTTGTATAAAAGGTTGATTTAAATAGATCGTATCTCTGACTTGTGCTCCTGCTTACTATTAATACTTTAATTGTTAATTCTGTTTGCATAAATGCCATCATTTTCATGACTTGTTAATTGATAAATGTTACTTGATAATTGTTGATTGGAGCTGCATGAATCCACTATACTTGCTACATGTCCTTTTTTAACAATTAATGGAGGTGTACCCGCAATTTTGAAGTTTTAACTTTGAAGTGGCAGGTTATAATAGCCCGACATGTTCGCCTCTTTCAAGGGTATAAGACCTATTGTAATTTTTAGGTTATAACTTTGAAGTGGTGAATCATGGGCCTGCGACGTGGGTGCCACTTTCCACTGGTGGAAAAGTTAATAATTTAGTTCCACTGGGCACTTTATAGAAAATGCTGGGTCGCCATTATTAGAGAAATGATCGAAATATTCAATAACGATTTATTCGTCATCAGCCCTGCATCAAACGTAGTAATTTGTTACGTAAATATTTGTTTCAACTAACCAAGATTGATAAAACAATTTAAGTACATAATTTCAGAGGCGAGTTATTTCCAAAGTTATAATGTTTTCCTTAAATAAAGTGTATTTAGATGACACGTGCTCACAATCGAGCTACAACACCCATATTTCACATAAAACTTTCAATCGTTTTAATTTTATCCATCAGAAGTATCCAAATTCAATATACTTACTTACGCGTTTGTATGTTTTATATTTTTATATTTGATCGAGTGTTAGAAATGAATCAGGCAGAATGGAAGAATGAGGAACATTTATCACAAAAATGTTGCTGAACAGAGATCGAGCTACATATTATTTACACAAACGCAGTCAGTTGTTTAACGTGTCTAGTGTCGGCCACTACATATCCACATTTTTGCCAGGTGAACACAACGTGGTTGGAATGGTGCTATCTGAGATCCAGGAACGTAGATCGGAACGTTGCGGCCACCAAAAAAGTGTTCCCCATTTTGGTAGCCACCGCGTGATAGAACCGTGTATATTACGTGGATGTGGTTGTGGTCAAACACTTCAAAGTTTTCCAGAATCGTAGCTGCTACGTTCCGTCCACCTAAAATGCTACATCATCATCATTATCTGCCTATCCACTTTTGCCCAAACTTGTTATTAAGCCAGTTAGTGATTTCCTGGGTAATATGGAGTGATGCTCTATCTTGTATGAACTGAAATCGTTCTCTCTGATTTAGAGGTAGGTCATCTAAAAATGTACTTGTTTCTTCGGATAATCCAATCCAAACGTTCGTCTTGAAATAGTATTGATTTCGACACTCAATACTCGTGGGTTTTCATCGGCCCCCCACCTGCAGATTCGAGAAGATTCAGTTCCGTTAGAAGTAAAGTGGCTTCATCAGAGAAAAAATATGCTTTGTGAAACTAGGGCAGGGTGTCCCTGCATCCACATGGAAGAATCAAATCTTGTATCAAAATCCCTTGAAATAGATGAAATAGCTGTAAATTGAGAAAAATGCATGCCTAAGAATATTTTCAACCAGTTACCGGACGTGTCGACTCAAATTGGTTTTCAACACTACCAGTCGATCTGAATTTATGTACCACTTTGGCCACCATTCGTCTTTCGGAGTACCTTTCATCAAATTAACGGACAACTTCTCGAGTTGTTTTATAATTATCACCAAATAAAAGAACCAATTCAACTTTTTCACTAATCGTAAGCTTGATTGGCACTGGGAAAAGATATCTTTCCAAAAATCACACTTATTCGTTAGTTCTTTGCAGGGTTTGCAAAAAAACACGTTTTTCTCCGATTGATAGCAAAATACTAATTTTGCAGACATATATCAATATCATGACTTCCTTGTAACTCTGAAGTTCTTCTTACTCTTCTGAACCTCAAAATATGTTGCATCGATATAAACAATAGCTCTTGGGTTTTCAGGCTCAGTATCATATAGAGTTGGTTTGCGAATGCAGTCACGTGATTTTCTACGAGTTCTTCTCTATTCATATGACCATATCCAAGAAAGAGTGGTACAAAATGCTGCTTCATCTTTGAAATTGTAGAATAAGGAAATTGTGGAAGAAAAAATTTTAATAAAAAATTTCTTGATTGATTTGATAGATTTTGAAGGTTCTAATGATTTTCACAATTTAATTTATAAATTCCGTGTTATTACGATTTGGAAGTAAAATGTGTTATCCGAAATAAGTAAACAACCCCGCAGGAAAACATATGGGAAATTGGCTCTCGGTCGAATTGGCTGAAATTTTATCATGTTATGGTAGGATGGGTCATTAGAAAAAAGTGTGAGTTCAAATGATTTTGTATGTTTGGTTTCTGAGATATAAGCGGCCAAAGTTCGTAAGAACGTCGTATTGGGGTAGGATTGACAAAGAAAAAAACTGTTTTTTTAGTCGGAATAAGACAAAGTAAGGATGAAAATGTTTTTATCGAAACTCATAAACATGTTCAATTATAATCTTATTGATTATAGTACATTAAGGTGTGTACGGTGCATAGTCAAAAGGATCGTTTTTCCGGATTTGTTTTCCAGCACTATTTCAAAACCAACACGTTATATTTTGTTAAGATATCATAGTTTCAGTCTATTGTAGGCGAAAAAACGTGTTTTGTTTCTTGATGGCTCTCTCTGTTTGAAATTTATATTTTTATTTTTATTTTCGAGTATACCCCTATACTGAAAACAATTGACAGATCGTTTTTGATTACAAAAAAAGGAATTAATTGCTACTGCCCATTGAATAAAATATAGGGTAACATTCTGATGAACTCAATTGTTCAATATTACCTTTCATTTAGATAAAGGGTGCGTTACATTTTTTTTAGGTCTTTTACAATGTTTTTATTGAATATCTAGAAAACTGTTCCGTTAATTTGGACCATATTTTACTTACAATATTTTGAAAATGTAGACTATCATAAACGATAGTTTTATCAACTTTGTATGTTGCGTTTCTAAGATATGCATTTTCGAAGTTTACGGTATTACGATATATGGGGTAACCAATCGATTTACCAAAATTTTATGGAACCTTTCGACACATTCAATTCTATTATAAAACTTTTTATATCAATTATATGATACTATAAACAACACAAACCACACTGAGCAACAATTTGGAACTCAACAGTAAAAACTCAAAAAAAAAATCGAATTATAAATAACGACGTCTAACATAAAAAGTCAATTAACATTATGGAAATTATAATATAACAAATCGAAATGAACCTGATGAAGCTATTGTATAGCAAAACACGCGTCGTGCTTTATTGAACCCTTAAGTAGGGAAAACTTATAGTGATTGTAGTAGTGAACTCTAAATGAAATTGAAACTAATTAGTTATAAACAACATAAACAACAATTTACATAATTGAACTCTCAAAAAACAAACAATAAACAAAACCTAAATTCAAATAATATTATTAATATTGTTATTTATTGGTCTATTTGCGCAATCTAAAACATTGTTTAATAGTTCATGGCTAGGGTACTTTATTGTTTCTTGATGACGAGCATATCCTAGGTACCAAAGTACGCTGCAAATATGGAAACACCATCCCACTGTTCATGTTCCACTTTTACAGGTATAGTAGTAGCCTAGAATACGTTCATTTGCAGGTGCATCAGGAATAATACTAAAGGATATCCACAGTTGATACTTTATAGCATTCCTAAATCTGGACGCTATGCGGCAGCGTAATAGTCCAGGTTCAGGATTACGCATATCAATTTCAAATAGAAACAATAAAGTACCCTAGCCATAAACTATTGAGAAATGTTTTAGATTGCGCAAATAGACCAATAATAACAATATTAATAATTTTATTTGAATTTGGGTTTTGGTTATTGTTTTTAGATTCCATTAGTAAATTTTAATAATATTTAATTTGATTTGTTATATTATAATTTCCATAATATTAATTGATTTTTGTTAGAAGTTGTTTTTATTTCGATTTTTTTTTAGTCTATATTGTTGAGTTCCAAATTGTTGTTGAGAGTGGTTTGCGTTGTTTATAGTATCAAATAATTGATTTCGAAAAGTTTTATAATAGAATTGAATGTGTCGAAAGGTTCCATAAAATTTTGTTAAATCGAGAGGTTACCGCATATATCGTAATACCGCAAATTAAAAAAATGCATATCTTAGAAACGCAACATACAAAGTTGATAAAACTATCGTATATAATAGTCAACATTTTTAAAATAGTGTGAGTAAAATATGGTCCAAATTAACGGTACAGTTTTCTAGATATTCAATAAAAATATTGTAAATGACCTAAAAAAAATGTAACGCAAAGGTAATATTGAACAATTGAGTTCATCAGAATGTTACCCTATCTTTTATTCAATGGCAGTAGCAATTAATTCCTTTTTTGTGATAAAAAACGATCGTCAATTGTTTTCAGTATAGGGGTATACGCGAAAATTAAAAAATATATATATTGCAAACAGAGAGAATTATCTAGGAACAAAACACGTTTTTTCGCCTACAATAGACTGAAACTATATCTTAACAAAATATAACTTGTTGGAAAAAAAATCCGGAAAAACTATTTTTTTGACTATTCCCCGTATACACCCCAATGTACGTACTATCATCAATAAGATCATAATTGAACATGTTTATGAGTTCCGATCAATACATTTTCATCCTTACTTTGTCTTATTTCGACTAAATAAACGTTTTTACGAACTTGTATCTCAGAAACTAAACATACAAAATCATTTAAACTCACACTTTTTTCTAATGACCCATCCTACTATAACATAATAAAATTTCAGCCAATTCGACCGAGAGCCAATTTCCCATATGTTTTCGTGCGGGGTTCTTTGCATTTAATGCCAGTCAGTATGCATAGTATAATTTTCCTATAATGTTAGTTGGGATATTTTTAAGAACCTACCAAATTATGCAGATACATGAGTTCTATCTCTTTTTTTATACACGCTTTATTAACTTCACCTGTATGTATCAATGTATGTATGTAGTTAATAGAATCTTTTTCACCCATTTCCAGAAGTCCGAATCATTTGATATTTTGCACACATATAAAGGACCGATGACAATACAATAATATCATAGCTATGACCGGGTATTATCACCTAGATAGTCAGAAAAAACATTCTTTCATTTCAAAAATATGGCGAAAGCTCAAGTTTTTCACAGCATCATTTTCATTTCAAAATATGGCGAATGCCACTTCGCCAAATTATGGTGGAGGAATCAATCGAAGAGTTTTTCTCCCATAATCTTTTTTAGTCTTATAACAATATGGACTAAAATTTTTAAGTTACAAAATTTTTAACACGCTTATGAAGCATTGAGGACTAAAATGTTGAAAATAATAAGAATAAAGTCATTGACCAGAAAATTTTCTCTTATGTAAAAAAAGCGTGAGGAGCTCTTACTTACTCACTTTTTATAATTATATTACGATATATCAAGCACCTCACGCTTTTTTTATATAAGAGAAATTTTTTTTGGTCAATGACTATTCTTATTATTTTCAACATTTTAGTCCTTATTGCTTCATAAGCGTGTTTTTTAGTTTTTTAAACTATAATTTTTTATTATCCAAAAATTCGACTCCGCATTTTTTCTAGTAATCAACGAAGACGATCCCATTTTTATATGAATACTGTTTATATGTGTGCATTACCTGTAATCTCTATTTCCGGAAATGAGAACAACATAACACATAATCAACAGCTTATTAGTCATTTTGACGTGAATAAGTAATAGTATCGCTAATTCAATGTCAGTTTATGGACGATCTAATAATACACCGGAAGGAGCTGGTACATACCCAGCATTCAATTCCAAGTAAAGCCCATAATGCGTGATATAATTCCGATTCATTACATAATTCTTCACGGTCATGGTAACATGCGAGTCCAACCACTGGCGTTGGTAGAAGTCTTACGTGAAGGGTTTGCATTTTTTCATTTCATTTTGGAGTAGTCTTTTTGTCCCCTTCTCAATGCTCCTACTGCCTGTGTTTTCTTTCATATTCTCCACTAGTTCAGCAATTCTACAAGCCTCAAATCACACCCCAGCAACCCTATCCTCCTTTAAATCCTGTTCATAAATGATATCTACAATTTTAATAGTTTCATTAAGCTGTGCACAGAAATGCAACAGTTATTGGACTTTTGCGATCGCATCAGAGAATTGTACGCAGTCATGTTGCACCATATGTATGCATGTCTCCCATCTTCACATCCATCTTGCTATGAAGAATCTCATAAACTGATGAGACGGCATAATGTTGCTCCCTGATGTTACACAGCGATGTTCTTATCACACCGCCGGGAACATTTCTTGTCGAGGTGCAACATATCATAGCTGAGTAACATCAGTAATACTATGCCGTCCCAACAGTACGTGAGATTTCAATTTCAAACTGTAATTAGTTCATACAATAGTATATTGTTTTACGAGTGACGAAAGTAACATTTTTTGAAGCGAGAGAACAGTTTACCAGCCAAGGCTGGTAATGTTCACGAGCTTCAAAAAATGCTTTCGACGAGTGAAACACTATACTGATGTCACTCCAGATGAAGATGCGCCGTAATCGGATGGCGTTATATTTTGTATGGATTGTAAAATGTTGGTTTGTATTTGATTTTGGCTGCTATCTGATTGATCAACATATCCCTCCGCAACGTTACTAGATTTCCAGCCTCCATGCTTTTTTAATTGAAGTAAATCACCTCCTGCATCCACTAATAGCGTTGCGGAAGTTCTACGCAAACAATGCTCAGTATATTTTTGGGAATCAGGCAAGTTTAAATATTGAGCTATATGCATAGGAAATTTACTGAATGTATTTATTCTCACAACCTGTCTAGTACACTTTGCGTTCTGGTAGTTAATGAAGAATCTTGAATTTATTTTGTCCATATCTTGTGGACGGAGATTCATATATATTTTATAAATCTCGTAGAAGAACCCCGAAATGTGGAAAGAACGCGGTACTTTTGTTTTTGTATTACGTATTGTAACTAAGAGTATACTGCTGGTATCTTTTACATCATTTACTGTCAAATCTTTTAATTCATGGCCCCTGAAATTCCAAAAACTAAGGCTACCTACAAACGTTGATATTAATATCATTAAGAATTTGTCGCAATAATAAAGTAATTTACCTTAGTCATTAAGTATTTGAAGTCGGGTGCATTCTTTAAGAAATTGTGTATCTCATCGGAAGAAATTTTTTTGGGCATTTGACTTTTTGTTTAAAAAAGAACGTAAGTTGGGATATTTACTGATATCGATATTATTTTTAATCAATAAAGTGGTTCTCAACATCGAATACAGAGACCATAGCGTCGATGACTTAAATTTTTTTGACAACCATCCAAAATACGCAAGCAGCACAGTTTCCGAAAATGAATTTCCGTGATTATCAACTCTCCAATCCATGAATTTTGCATATATTTCTTCATATCTCTTTTTAGATTACTGTTAATAAATCCAAAGAGGTTTCCTCAGCTTGATTTGCTATTCCTAGTGGTGTATTTGGAAAATCTAAATCACTTTCCGAATCAGAAATCATGATATCTTAAAAAACTAACAATGCTTTCAGTGCAAAAGTCTAAACAATTAACGAGGAACGTCAAACTAATGAAACCAGGCAACTAGATATAAATTGTTTTTAATCCTCACGGTATTTTAACGATTCTATTTTGCTTTTTAATTAAACATAAAAACTTTTTGACAAAAAATTAAACCGACGAAATACGGAACTGAAAATTAAAAAATAAAAACTTTTTAACAAAAAATTAAACCGACGAAAAAATCAACTGAAAAGCAAAAAATAAAATAAACCTTCTTAGTCTAAATGATAATTGAGCTCCTAAAATAATGTAAGTAACTGATTTTGAGTCGGCGCCAAACAAACAATTATCGGAGATCATTATCTATGAAAGAAGTCATCAAAACGCAGCCGTGCATCTCGCTGCCATCATTTTACGCTTCACCTAATTCAATTGCTAGTTTGTTTGGCGCCGACTCAAAATCAGTTACCTACATTATTTTAGGAGCTCAATTATCATTTAGACTAAGAAGGTTTATTTTATTTTGCTTTTCAGTTGATTTTTCGTCGGTTTAATTTTTGTTGAAAAGTTTTATTTTACTTTCAGTTCCGTATTTCGTCGGTTTAATTTTTTGTTAAAAAGTTTTTATTTCAATATTTTGTGGCTAAAATCTTCCAATTACTACCTACCTGTTTTTTGATTACTTCCAAAATACTTACTTACCCACCTTACTTCAACTATTACCAGTTAAATAATATGATTATCCACTTTTACTATTTGTTGTAATATAAATTATTTTCGTTGTTCTGGTTAGTTTATTTCATTACTTTGTATATCGTTCCATCCTCTCATAAAATATACTGATTTTGACGGATGTGGAACAAGAATAATGTCAGTAGCGATCTGTCATTGTCAACTACGTATGTGTGTGCCAATGTTCACTAGTGAAAAATCAATTAGCCCCTATTTTTCTACCCGTGAGGGTGTCTAATTCCTCCTGAAATCTAAATATAAGGTATACCCTATCTATTAAAAAAAGAATCATCCAAATCGAAGAACCCAGTACAAAGTTATGCCTAATAGAATCGGTTAACGGACCAGAATTCAGAGGGTGAGTGATCAATATCCTTCATTTCGCTACCTTTAGGGGTGGATTTCATCTTTTAAATTCAAATGGGACCAAATTCGAAGTACACCCTATCCACTGAAGAAAGAATTATCGGAAAAAGGTTAGCAGTTCGTTTTTTGGCGACTGGGGATTCCTTCATAAGCTACAATCAATTACAATACAATCAATAAGGTTCTTGTAGAAGTGAATATTGTAACAATGATCAGTTCAAAGTATTTGTTCAGATGCGTTATTAATAGAAAATATTATTATTCGACGGAATACAAATTTCTCAAAGACTGTTGTCAATGCGAAAGATAAAAAGTTATTTTTTGCAAAAATTCCGAGCTGTTCTTCCTAAATTATACATTGGTCCTTTCAAATTTCCCCGGAACACGCTCTGGAATCCAAAAAAGTGACGATTCTAGAAGATTCGTAGGAGCGCAAAGTGTAATAAAGGAATTCCTGCAAGAAGATATTCAAAATCAGAAATGTATGCTGTTTGAATGTGCCTCCTTCTAGTATGCTAACAAAAACTAGAAGACAAAGAGGTTACATGGGTACTGTGGAAAAATCATTTCTGTGAATGGTTTATTGAAAGCTGATGATTCCGAGACATTAGTGCCTGAAGAAACTATTGATCCTGATCCTGGTTTATGAGAAGACTTCAGTTAAAGAACGGAGATCGAGCAAGGGAACTGTGACTTCCAAAAGATCCACTATATCAAAGTTCAATTTGGAACTCATGATTTTGAGGGAAGAACAAAAGGTCGATGAAGAGAAAGAGCAAGGCAGATTGCGAGCCCTTGAGAGAAAATACTTGAATTAAGCCAAAGAAATGGAATTGAAGAAGTTGTTGCAATAACTTTTCTGGAAAGTGGAGAAGGAGATCATTCTTTTTGACAAGTCCTTTGGACTTGCAGTAGAATCTGTGGAAAAACATGGGAAATGCAACCCAAACAAAAGTATGGTTACATATGGAGCAGTCGTCTGGTGGAGCAAAGGAGACCAGAAGAGTGCAAGAGAAAAGCTTGAAAAAACACTCTAGATAACTGGGGCAATATCCACCACACCGACAGCAACTATGGAAGTCCTCTTCAACATTCCTCCATTGCATATTTGCCTAGAGAGATAAGCAGAAACCTGTCGAGGTCACCAAGCAATAGGAAAGAAAGCTGTTAGAAGATCGAAAATGGGAAATCTCATCCAATTTTATCGATGCCATCCCTACACAAGTTTGATATATTTGATGAGGTTCCCCTCCTGGGGATACAGGAGAACAGGAACTCACAATGGTACACAGACGACCCTAAACGAGAATTGGGACCGAAGTACATAGAGTCAGCTAGATTTGAACCTTAGAGTATGCCACAATACTCTATGCAGAAGTTCATGTAATGGAACTTTGCCTACAAGAAATTCTCAACAGAAACAGTATGAATCTATCAATTATGATATTAATTGATCGGACAGCCAAGCAGCACTGAAATATTTGTTATCAAGTCGGACAGAAACCCTATTAGAATGGAACTTCGTGAAAGCCCTTCAAAGCCTAGGCAGGGACAATGGAATAAATCTGCTATGGGTCCCTGGGTACAAATACTGCGAGGAAAATGAGAAACCGTTTGGCATAAAAAGGCACTATGAAAAAGTTCATAGGATCAGAACTCTTCTTCGGGATATCAAAGAGCCTAGCCAAAGACGTTTTCTCAGGAAAAACAGTAGTACTGGTATGAAACAGTGAGACAAGTCCACTCGAAGGCATTTATACCAAACCCTCCAAAACAAACAGCAGCCCTGTTAGAACTGAATAGGAAAAAATTGAGGATTATACCAGGACTAGTGAGAGGCCACTGTAGACTGCGAAAGCATCCTTATAAAACCAGACACGCTAAGAACGCAGATTGAAGAAACGGCGGAGAGTTTCTTGTGCAGAAACAACGAGATTCCACCATCTGGACTACGGGCAAATAGAGCCCAAAGACCTGGAAAATATATTATCGAACGTCATCATCGACTTCATCAGAATTGGATCTAAGAATGTCGCAGTGGAAGAGTCTGTAATAAGACATGTGATTCAGGAGAAGATCTGCAATATAAATATCTGTAAAACTGAGAGATATCGCCCACTTTACTGCAATGTTCTAGGGTAGTCAGAGAATCATTCAAGGTATCATCGTCATCCGAAGGAACTGCTCTTTTCTAAATGGAATCCAATAGATTCGGCGAGTGCTTGGGTGTATGAGAACAGTATTCCAGAATAGAATTTATTTGATCTTTATAAATAGCGACACGCTTGTTGTGGCTTGAAATTATTCTTAGCACGGGAGAGGAAAGTCAAGTTTTTATAAAGGTGATTTTGCAATGGTTTTGACGTGATCGTTCCCTGATGAAAGAGTATTGCTAATATTTATTCCAAGCATAGATATTGACGATTACGCGCTGACGATCTACCTGAGATTGTTGTTGAAGGATCTCAACAGTTCATCAATATATAGAAGAAAAAGTATAGGTGCCAGAATAAAGTCTTGAGGTGCCAGAACAAAATCTTGGTCGCAACTCCAACTACGAAAATATTCACCGCTGTACCTGCAAGGAAACTGAAGAGCCAAATGCACAGTTGGGGAAACATTTTGTCCGATATCTTATCACCCGTTATCAGCCGTCTAGCTCTGAATTGGCTCTTTGGCATACCTCTTTAAAGGGGTCCATTCCTGCCCTTGGGGTTGTACTCATTGCTAATGTTATGTTCAAACATGCCAATATTCTTACCTTGCATAGTTTTTCCAAAATAGTTGTCCGTTTCAATGTCTCCATTATAAGTCGTAATGAATCTGATCATCAATATTCCTTCCCATTCTTTGGGTTTCCTATAGAAACGCAAATTAGCAAATTTGCCCTAACACGTTAACTGCGTTTTTATATTCTGGATTCGAAAATATACAAAGAACACTTATTAGTCAGTAATGTATCCTTGAAATTTTTTATCCGAAAATGACGTTTTAGGAATTAATTTTGGAACAGATTATGATCATTTTCTGTGTTTATGAGTAGAGATTAATGAGGAAAAGAGAACCAAACTTGCATTTCCTGGTTATTGATCATACTGTTGAATATTTCAAAACGACCTGAACCAAGAAAACGATCACCATAATAGAGGGCTGTGTGTAATATGTCTACCTGATGATACAAAATACCATATCAGGGGTTTCAGAAGCAACTTCCTTTCGTGGATAGTGTCATATTTGTCTCACAGGAAAATACGCGTAAAATTGGAAGATTGTCAATCTTCTCCATCTAGCATGGATCTAGGTGTCCCACGGGGATCCATTTTGGGTCCGCTTATTTTCCTGCTCTTCATCAACGATATGTCAAAACATGTGACTACAGATCATATTGTTTTATATTCAGACGGTACTACACTAGCAGCTGATTCTGACAGTTCTGTGGAACTGCAAGAAAAGCTAAATCTGCACTTGAAGGTTGGCAATTAATATGTCGAATCGTCAAATAGCATCAGATTCCTAGGTACCTATATTGATAGTAAAATGTCTTTCGAATCTAACACAAGCCAGATAAGTAGAAAGGTCAATAGTGGATATTACGCGATAAGACAATTAAAATCAACTCAGAGTGCAGATCAACTCCTCAACTGTCCACTCTCATATATCATACAACATAGCTCTATGGGGTTGCTGTACTAATATAAATAAAATATTTATTTCACAAAAAATGTCATTTGCCTGATATTGAACCTGAGCTATAGGGACTCTTGTAAAAAATATTTTATAGAATACGGATTCATGTCCCTGCCCTGTATTTACATTTACAAATGTGTATTGTTGCTGGAGAAAAATATAAACAAGTATGATCTAAACTCAGATATGCATACTTATCCCGCCAGACATGGGAAAATTGTAAGAGCCCAAAAACATAAAACCAAATCGTTTGAGAATTGTCCATCACATGCAGGGGTGACATTCTTCAATAATCTTCCTGGAGATATAAGAGAATAGAAAAGAAAAACGTTTCAGAACCAAACTAAAGGAATTTCTACTTCAGAACTGATTCTACAGTGTTGGTGAATATCTTGGTAGGTGAGGTCACTCAAATTCTAATTCCTCAACTGATTGTCATAAACTGTTAGATGTTAAATATGTTTTATTTTTAAATCTATTTTATTATGTTTGTAACAATGTTTCATGAAATGTGATCGTTCTCTGTTAGTGTGGATAAAATGTTTATACATATTTATTTCTCATTATTGAATAACTTATTTTCACTATTGAGTAACTCTATTTTTTTTTTGCTGACGTATCCTATATCATTATGGGATCAGAAAGGATTCAATAAAGATTTTATTATTTATTATTGTATTGAAAAGGGAAACATTCTCAATTGAATATTGATAGAAAGATTTTTCTGTGAATTGAAAAATCCACGATTAAAATGAAGTTATTTTTTGAGAATGTCGCAGATGATTCCACATCTGATTTTATGAACATCCTGTTTATATTTTCAACAAATCAATTTATTATTGTATCTTTTATTATTCATTAATTGTTCCTCATTTTCCTTCACTTGTTCGATTTTACAAGATATCTCGCTTCTGAGTTTAATGAAATTCAGTGAGGGTCGCTAGAAAGAGCTTGATTAACTGATTAAAAATACATAACATATTAAGCGGCCCCAGATCAATTTTGGGGAGATGGCATAACCTAAGATAATCCAGAAAAGCTGAAAAGCTGCTTATGAAAAGAATATTGAAAGGACAAAGTAAAAACTGCCACTCCAGTAGTCCCCGACGCCACTGGTATATTCACTGTTCTCTTTATAAATCGAAGGCATCAATTAGAGTCACTCATTTGAGAATTCGGTTTGACAAAAGTTGAGGTGGTTAAATCCACCTGCATCAGAAAACGAAATGGTGTCCAAATGTTTTGTAATTACTTTGGGAGTGACGTTAATCGCAATGGTTATTGGGGTAAGAATATGCACCAAGTCTGGAATTAATAATATCATTATTATAAAATTACTGTCAGTTGTATCACATTTCGAAAACAAACAAGGGTAGTTAAAACTCGACCTCACTTACATAATTCTGCAAACTTTCGATGATTTCCCAAGATATGGGAAAAATATGCCATGTGTTAATTAATATTAATTATTTTATTTTTGTTTTGGTCTATTTGATTATTCATTTCGCTCATCACTTATACTTATTTTGGTTCCGAATATCCCGGTTTACCCTAAAAATCAACAAGGTATCTGTAATGGACACACATCAATTGTCATTTCATTTGATTCCTCGCGAATTGAATCATAAAAAATCTTGTCTCCATCTGGTATTTGAACTATTTGTTGAAGGTATTTTTTCATTCCAAGTTTTTTTTTGGGAATATTATATTCAAAATAACCAAAAACATTATCGTAATATCAACTTCATCGAAAACATTTGGAATACATTAAGTATATCGGAAATAATGGAACACAATATTATTTTCTATTCACAAAGAACAACGTGAAACAAATAAGTTATTTAAAAAAATTTAAAAATAAAAACAAACCCGACAAATCAAACATAAAACGCAACAAAAAATTAAGATATTTTCGTAGCAATTAAAAATTCACAATCACAAAGATTCAGGATAAACCGTATGGGGTAAGGAATCTGTATGGGGTTATAAATCTACAAGGGGCTAAGAGAAATTATTTTATACTTTTTAGTTTTGAAACCTTGCTTGGTATGTTAAACACAATTATTTATTTAAATACTTTTTTTCTTGTGTGTGTGACATTTTGCAATTGATTTGACATATGACAAATTTCTTTCACTTTCACTTCACTCTATTATTATTATTTCTATCTGTCTCTCTCTCTCTCTCTCTCCACTTTTCACTGAACTAAATTTTGTTTCTTAATTTTTTCACAATTTATTTCCTCTTATCCTCTTTCTCTCTCTCACACACACTTAAATCTTCAAACTGAAAGCCGTTGCAAAAATTGTAACGAACAGACAAACAAACAGACAGACAAGAAAGCGAGTTAATATTGCATTGTCACCCAGTTCTGAGCTATGTTTAAAGTTTAAAGTCTCTATCTCATCGGGAAGTTAGTTTAATATGTATAGTGGCATTTTACTTAGTATTCCTCCTTGATTCATTTTTCAATACCTGGTTTTTTTAACGCTACTTTGAGTAGAATATCGGGAGTGATTCTTTGGCAAGATTTTATTATTCTTTCTTCTGTCTACTCCTGGTTTCTGGGTCTTGATTTATAAATCTTTCGCTTCAACAATCCCGATAACAAGAAATCAAGAGGGATTATATCTGACGATCTTGCAGGCCAATATATACAGAAGGAATATCGCACGTTAAGTATAAGTGCTCGAAATTATATTGGCGATTAGCGGATATTAAACAAAGTGGAAACATTTCAGTTGTTTTTTGCTACAGGTTATAACAATCAAGTTCTGCGTTATTTTGAATCTAATATGCTCAGTTTCCACACCAGGAAGCATATAATTATTTCCAAAATCAGATGGATACTAGATTTTTCATGGTTTAGTTCTCGATAATCGAAGGAATGGAAATTGATATGTATCTAATCAAGTGTAGAACCAAAATAATAAGTAGTGAGGCCAATTATTGGTTTGGATGAAATGTTTATGCCTTTTCTAGACGTCACCCTTCATGTTCAAATTATTTTGGAACATCGTTATGAGAGTGAAAGTATTTTGAACATTAGTATGCCGCTAATTTCACGAAAAAAAAATAAGATTTTAAATTGTTGAATGTATATTGAATCGGTGTTGGCTATGGAGAGGAATATTGAACTGTAGTTTTCCTCTAATTTCCAAATGGAAAGTCTTCAAAGATAATAGCTCCAAGAAAATTCAAATAAATTTTTTTGCAACATTCTCATGACTTCAGAATTGCTTTATGGAAAATTCGTGGTAATCTAAAGAGTAATATAATGCTATTTGCTAATAAAAAATGTGTATCTAATTTTTCGAATATTTATTGGTCGTAGTTGGCCATGGAATTGTATTTTTATTGTATTCTGTCACCAGAAAACGAATCTTTCTGAATATTCTATTTATAAACGACCAAATCTTGAAAACAATACACTCCTTTTTTTGTCGAAGCCATGTTAAGAAAATAGTTTTTGCACGAACTCGCACTTGAAAATAGAAACTGTAAATCGAAATCTTGAAAACAGGTGCAATAAAACAATCGCTTAGCTCCAGATAAATATTTTGTAGTAATATTCAAAATAAAAAAGAATTTGTGTGGCCTTCCTAATAAACTTTTTGAAGATGTGAGATATGGTCAATAATTTATTTCTTTCTGTACCAACCAGTAAAAATTGTTGTTTGGAACCAATTAATTCTAATGGAAATACGACGAATCAATTATATTTGACTTCAGATTCGTTGATACTCAAAAGTAAGTGAAAATATTACGACAAATGCTCAAATACTGTCATCCAAATTTGATATCATTTGGCATATGTTACTGTGAGTTTAGAACAAGGTTATTTCCAAAGCTATGGTAATCAGCAGTAATTCATCTCTCACCTAAAATTAAAAATCCCTAATAAGTCTCATCTTAGTCCTTTCAACAAACTAACGATTTTATTGAAATAATCTTCTATGGGACTACTTGTTCGATTAACAATCCTACCAGAATTCAAAGAAGGGCATTGCACTTCAACTGCTCCCCTCAACATTTGTGATGACATAATGAAAGATTAAGATAATAATAAATCAAGTGCTCTAGCCATGTTAGATTTCACTGAAGCATTCGATTCAATAGATGATTCTTTATTATTTTTCAAAATACCAATGACAAAACTTTTTTTTTACATGATTGCTAATGGCAAAATAACTAGAAGAGTTCCACAGGGGTATATTTCAGGGCCACTTTCATTCCTGATATATACTACTGTTCTCAACCATGATGCACAAAACAGTTAATTTTTATGCTGATATACAACTTTCCTTTCCCATTATGAACCGAAGACTTGCAATCTATAATGATGCAACACAGAAAAACCGTTGTCTTTTCGTCCTTGTTATTGTTGAAAAACCGTCCGACGTTTTATATTATCGACGAGAAACTGAATGAAAGAAATCTCCGAGCTTATCTGTGATATAAGAAAATGTTTCGAAGATTCCACTAAAATAGAACTCATTGAACTTCCAACCAGAATTTATCCTCCTTGTTGTTTTTGTTGTCCAGATTTGGTCCTGTAGCTCAATTTTCATCTAATAAAGACCATTATTATTGTTATTCCTTTCAAATTAAAAACATTGAAAATATTACCCTTGATTTTTTTAGGCTCCAAAAGCGATACATACTGAGCAGGACCTGAAACAGAGCGTCGTAGAATTTCTTACCCAGGATAAAGAATTCTTGGCAGCAGTAGAGGGTTCACAGGCGTTAGGTAAATAACTCTCATGATTTTGTAGGAGTACTATTTTGCAGAGGTACATCCACTTCATTCATTTCGAAAACTAAGGGGCAATTGTGCACTGAACCTGCTTTGAATCATTTCATATCATTTTAAAGAAAAAGTATTCCCAAAACTGTCAAGAAACTCTCATAAAACTATTTGTGGCTACTTTGGAATGCCATTATAAAACTTCTTGGCGGTATCGAGACTTAAAATGAAAGGATGAATTAATACATTTTTGTGTGGTCTCCTTTTCTTCTCATGAAATGCGTGTTTGTAAAAAAATAACGTCATATAATAGAAACAAACAACTCTCATATATAGAATTTCTTAAAGCTTACACTATTTCCAATCCATTGCAATGAAAAAATGACAAGAACAATGCATTCTCTTTCTTCTGCTACCAATTGAATGAAAATTGGGGCATACAGTTCTCCCCTATGGGTACACATAATATAGCTACTTACTTTGAAGCTGGCTAGCTGTTCATAATGCTATAATAAAACTGTTTTGCTGTGCCTTGATGCACTCGTATGCAATCGTAGATTACCGCTATAAAACGCAATTAAAATCAAATATATTTTAATGCCACATACACTTTGAATCTCAGGAGTTATGACATAAAATTCAACTTCGCTAAATTCAGGGACGACCTATTCGAAGGTCAAAATTGCGTCTATTTCACCTATACGAGGGTGGACTGAAAAAATTCCGACTCAACAAAGATACAAGACAGTTTTTCTTCCAATTTATTTTCATCTCTGTCCTCCGAGCGTACGAACAGAAAAAAGTCGCTTGGGACTAGATCTGGTGAGTAAGGAGGATGGTCAAGCAGCTCAAACCGTGATTCGAGTTGTGAGATGGCGCATTGTCTTGGTGAAACTTTTTTTTGTCTGTAAATGTGGCCGTTTTCCCGCAATTTCTGTTTTTGGTTTGTTAAGTAATGATTAGAAGCATGTTTTTGTTTTTGAAGATAATCAATTAAGATTGGACATTCATTGCGCGAGCGGGCGTCAGCGATGGTCGCTGGATCGGACGATGGAAAAATCAAACTTAAATAATGAAGCAGGGGGAACTTCTAATGTGCTCGCGTGATGGAAGAGGACGCTCGCATTGGTTTGTTTTGAAATCGCGTCGCGAACATCGCTCCGTCGCTTTAAGAACAAACCTATACTTGAAGGGGATGTGTGCTGATTGGTTACCCACGTCGAGCAGTCAACGCGACATAGCAACGCTTAAAAACAAACTGGTTTGTTTTTAACCGACGAAACCAAAAGGGAGGAGGTTCTCTAGTCGACGCATATATTTTTTTATGTATGACCACGCATAACTTTTTACTGAGACGTCCGATTCCGATAATTTTTCCATTAGTGGATAGGGTCTATTTCGAAATTGGTCCCATCTGAAATTCAATGATGAAATCCACCCCTAAGGGTATCAAAATGAAGGATATTGACAACTCACCCTCTGAATTCTGGTCCGTTAACCGATTCTATCAGGCATATATCTGTACTGGGTTCTTCGAATTGGATGTTTTTTTTTAATTAGATAGGGTATACCTCATAGTTGATGATATTTGGATTTCGAATGGAATTATCCTTATGGGTAGAAAAATAGGCGATAATTGATTTTTTACTTGTGAACATTGGCACACATATGTAGTTGACAATGACAGATCGCTATTGTCATTATTTTTGTTCTCCTACATCCGTCATAATCATTATATCCTATGAGAGGATGAAATGATATATAAAGTAATGAAGTAAACTAACCAGAACAACAAAATTAATTTATATTACAACAAATAGTAAAAGTAGATATTCATATTATTTAACTGGTAATAGTTGAAGTAAGGTGGGTAAGTAAGTATTTTGGGAGTAATAAAAAAACCAGTAGGTAGTAATTAGTAGATTTCAGCCACAAAAAATTTAAAAATGAAAACTTTTTAACAAAAAATTAAACCGACGAAATACGGAACTGAAAAGTAAAAAATAAAATAAACCTTCTTAGTCTCAATAACTAAGCTACTAAACTAATGTCCCCAATTTTGAGTCGGCACCAAACGAACAATCAACGAAGATCATTAAATTTTAAAAAAATTATCAGAATGTCATCGCGAACAGATGCCATCATTTTACGCCTTACTTAATTCATTAGCTTGTTGGTTTGGCGTCGATTCAAAATTAGTTACTTACATTAGTTTAGTAGCTTAGTTATTGAGACTAAAAAGGTTCATTTTATTTTTTACTTTTCAGTATTTCGTAGGTTTAATTTTTTGTTAAAAAGTTTATTTGGTCGCGCTATCCGACAGTTGTTAATATGGATTTTGAAGAATACAATTTTATGGGATTAACGTAGTGATAGTTACAAAAATAGATCAAAAACTGATCAAGTGTGGGACAGCATGGCAGGAAGCTGGATAAATCAAATTAATCAACCCCCATAATTACTTTGAACATAAAACACAACTTACAAGGTTCGTTGATTAATTTTATATTTTCCATACGTCTGGTATTGTTTTTTAATAAAATATAAAGATTATTTATATTGATAAGGAAAAATTCTTAATTGCATTTTGAATAGGAATATTTTTCCCAAAATTGAAAAATCTTCGACAATAATGAAGTTATTTGTAATATTTAACAGAAAACAACTACTTCCTTGGCCACGCTGGACATTTAACTGCATCTGATAGATTTATGAATGAAAGAACCCTAAGTGAAAATGAAATGTATTTTGCCGGGAAAGTAGTTGGTTTCTTTTATATATTACAAAAAAAACTGCATTATCGTCGTAGTTTTTTAAATTTTCTGAAAAATCTTTATATTCAATATTTAATAGAGAATGTTTTCCTTTTCAACATCAATACCTCCCAAGAGGTTATCTTGAACGATGGAAGATAGTGACTAAAGTTTATCTTCCAGTAGCAGATGATTCCACATCAAATCATAAATTATTTACTTTTGTAATTATTAAAACACTTAGGTAAACAAAAACTTTTTTATTTTCAGTGATAATGTTTTTAATAAAATAAAAATGCTTTTTCCCAATTTCAATATATATTTTTTCAATATAATTGTTGCAAAAAAATTGAAGCCATTGTTTGAATAATTTTGATTTAAGCAATGAACTAAAAAAAGTGATAGTTCTCCATTACAACTATAATTTATAGCTTCTAATCGTTATCGATGAATAATTTTTTTCGACCAAAAATACACATTTCCTAGCAAGAATCGTGCATGTTCTTTTCTAGAAGATATTTCAGTATGGAAACAGGAACTTGGAAAACAACAACTGTGCACTTAGGTGGTCGCGCGATGGTGTGTTGATTGGACCGACGACGATTGGTCGCACGAATAGGCGTTCGCTATTAGGACACCCATTTTTATCACGTGATCAACACCTGATGTGACCGACTCAACATGAGCAACGCTGCACCCAACTTTCTCATGCCTAATTCTTCATGCAATATGTGACAAACACGTTCTTTGAACATATTCATGGCCTCTGCTATCTCTCTCACTTTAATTCGACGGTCGTCTAGCACCATTTGGTGAATTTCAGCGATGTTATCGTCAGTGGTTACAGGTTTTGGACGTCCCGAACGTTCATCGATTCCCAAGTTAGTACGGCCACGTTTAAATTCAGCTGTTGTTGATGAGTGCTGCCATATTCATGTTCGGGTCGGAAACTTTTCAGACTACCCTCGTAAACATAAAATTACATGTCATCACCGACTGACTGACTGATTCATCAACACCCAGACCAAACCGGTGGACCTTATAACAAAAAATTAAACTGACGAAATACGGAACTGAAAAGTAAAAAATAAAATAAAACTTCTTAGTCTAGTCTCAATAACTAAGCTCCTAAACTAATGTGAGTAACTAATTTTGAGTCGGCGCCAAACAAACAAGCAAATAATAATAATAATAATAATAATAATGTTTATTCACGAAAGTTCAAATTTTACAATAATTGAAGTACAGATATATATTTATTGTAAGTGAATAAACAGGAAGAAAATCACGAAGCTTTAGTATAAAACTATCGCTTGTATGTGATATTAAACTTAAAACTAAGTAGTATAACACTATAATATGCAATGATAATTTTTTTTTACATATTTTGAAGCACATAAGTATATACATTTGGTAAAAGAAGTTTCAACTAATGAATGTATAAATAAAATAGTAAATAGATATTATAAAATAAAATAAATATAATAATAAAATAGATATAATAAAATAGTAAATAGATATTCTTATCCTTGTGATATGTGTGAGAATAGTAAATGTCATATTTAGGCTGAATATCGTTTGCAGTAGGTATGTTTATCATAATTGAGGTGTAGGTACGTCATATTCGGGGTGTAGGTCATATTCGGGTATTGTCTCATATTCTGTTGGTTGTCAGCTTTGCGTATATGCATGCTTTATATAAACGATTGGTGTTTTAACTTTAATCACTTTTTGAAAGTTTGGTTGACAAAATCATGAAAATGAAAATGAATTAGGTAAGGCGTAAAATGATGGCATCGAATTGAGCGGTGACATTCTGATAATTTTTTTGAAGTAATTTAGTGATCTTCGTTGATTTTTCGTTTGGCGCCGACTCAAAATGAGTTACTTACATTAGTTTGGGAGCTTAGTTATTGAGACTAAAAAGGTTTATTTTATTTTTTACTTTACGTATTTCGTCGGTTTAATTTTTTGTTAAAAAGTTTTTATTTTTCAATTTTTTGTGACTGAAATCTACTAATAACTATCTATTTGTTTTTTGATTACTTCCAAAATACTTACTTACCCACCTTACTTCAACTAATACCAGTTAAAGAATATGATTATCTATTCTTACTATTTGTTGTAATATAAATTATTTTTGTTGTTCTGGTTAGTTTATTTCATCACTTTGTATATCATTCCATCCTCTCATAGAATATAATGATTGTGACGGATGTAGGAGAACAAAAATAATGACAATAGCGATCTGTCATTGTCAACTACATATGTGTGTCAATGTTCACAAGTAAAAAATCAATTTTTCCCTATTTTTCTACCCGTAAGGGTGGATAATTCCATTCGAAATCCAAATATGATCAACTATGAGGTATACCCTATCTAATAAAAAAAGAATCATCCAAATCGAAGATCCCAGTACAAAGTTATGCCTGATAGAATCGGTTAACGGACCAGAATTCCGAGGGTGAGTAATCAATATCCTTCATTTTGCTACCCTTAGGGGTCGATTTCATCTTTTACGAAGTACAGCCAGGCCACTGAAAAAATAATGATCGGAGTCGGACGTCTCAGTAAAAAGTTATGCGTGGTCATACATAAATAAAAAAATATACGCGTCGACTAGAGAACCTCCTCCTTTTTGGTTTCGTCGGTTAAAAAGCTGAAATTGTGTACCACCTGAGGTGAAAAATTCAGAAATGACGATAAAATAAAAATGATGGTTTTGCTCCCCTTCGAGATTCAAATTTTGAAAAATATCTTCCTTGTGTATCTCTACATAATGAAATAAAAATACTGACCAAATTTCATATCTATAATAATCATGATAATTGCAGTTAAGAACCCAGTTGCTTTGGTAAGACAAAGAAGACAATCTGAAGTGGATGAGATGGGAATCGATACAATTGATCAAGAAGCAAAGACTGATGGATTTTTTGATAGAGCTGCAAAGTTTGTAGTGGACCTTTTGCAAAGATTCCTGAAATGGATCAACTCCGATAGTAATTAGGAACTTCAATGAGAAAGTTAGATAGGCAAGATATCGTATTATAATTTTTCGAAAATATGTATTAGATAATCTACTTTTTTTAGAACATATGGAGGTATATTTGGTAACTTATATGATCTGTCTGGGTATTTTTATGATATGTAACTTTTGAAAGCTCACATTGTGCCTCTGCAAAGTATTACTTGATGTTTCTTCATCTATTCTATACAATATCGAACACTAGATTTGTATATTTCTATACAATATCGAACACTTGATTTGTATATTTTCCAACAATAAATGTAGTCTTGTTCATGTGATTTGAGAGGCTCAATATATTTTAGTTCATGATCCAAATTCTGTTAGGATAATCAATAAGAGGCAAACAGATAGTAACGGACCAACAGAAAAAGAAGGATTTTTCGAAAAAGCAGTCAAGTTTATTATGAAATTCGTTTTAGCCAGAGTAACTGAAACTGTTGCGGGTTGGATATTCGGATAGTATGTTTAGTATTTTAGGGTAATGTAAGTTGTGATGTGATAATATAAATAAATCATAAAGTTTTCACTTTGTTTCTTTTTTCCGGTGCCTCCCATTCAGGCATCCCGATGAACAGCATATAACTCATAATGTCAAAAATCAACAGTATTTTCTTCTATCAAAAATATAAACCAATTTTCAATTCCAACCAGGGGCGTGGGAGAATGAATTAATAGTTTTTATAATTCTATTGGGAGTTCATTTCTGCATGTATTGAATTCTATTATTAGTTTCTCTATAGAAAATCTGGGAAATTCAATTCAACATTAACATCAGAAGTGTCAATTTTCAGAATCAATGAGAACAGGAATTTCCTTTGTGGTCAAAGTTGAATTTTGTATATATATATATATATATATATATATATATATATATATATATAATAATTTTTGCAACATATGGGAAAAATGTATTATCTCAGTTACAAAAAATACGCTATAGAGTATGAGATTGCTTAGAAAAGAGTAGAAATCAATGGATTCAAACTTACATATAATTTTCAATTCAAGTAACATTTTTCTATTACATTTTGCTCTAAAATGGAAAATCTTGGTTCAATTACACATTTTTCTATTTTCTGACCACTCTGTAAACTCTATTTCAAATTTTAATTGTCTAATATTATTTTTTTAGGAAACATAACCTTTCATAAAGAGTTAACTTTTGTGTCGAAAAATTAATAATATTATTTTTACCAAATGTAGGGAACTTTTGCACTCACTAAATAGGGTGGTGTGTCTTAAAGTAGAATCAAAATGATATTTGTTCAAAAATAATGAGATTTCATCAGAAAAATTAAAGCCCTAAAATTTTTCGTTTATGTATCATCCCAAAGTATTGTGACACTTGTACTTCACCTTTATATTGTAACGTAAATAAACTTAACTTGGTTTATACTAATTTATTTCACACTTAATCTACAACTTAATTTATATTATTAACTACGCTACTGTATAGCTCGATGGTATGGGCTCGTTCAGACTGTTTACTCCCTCTTGAGGGCTCTCTATTTATCTCCGATACAGCATTCTCGATGTTTCGAATTCTTCCAGTTGGCGACGGCATGTTCCAATTGTTTCCAATATTGACCGTTGCATTACGCGGAAGAGGGACTGGATGGTTCTCGAATATCTCCGGGGATGATCTCATCGCTGTCGACGGCAACATGTGAGGCGACAGGTCCGGCCTAGGTTCGTTACATTGCCCCCTTCTTAAAGACATTTCGTCCCGAAATTTCATCCTTGGAGTGTGACGATATCTGCATGACTCCCCATATCTGCACCGTGAAGTTCGATGGAAGTAACACTCCACGGTCTTCATGATCGGTCGTGGAAGAGGGTTACAGCAAACCAAAATCTTGACGCCGCTGGATCTGAATATCGCCTCCAGCATACTTCTTATGACTCTCCAGTCCAACCCATCAATACCACAGGACAATTTTGGAATTGCTAGATCCACCAGATTCTGGTCCACCATAGTATCTCTTAGTTTGGTGAGACTCTTCCAGACATCTTCATAGGACGGTTTATCTTGGGAATGCCTCTTGGTAACTAGGTAGTAGATGTTTCTCTGGCCTTTCTTCAACTGTAGCACCCACCAACTTCTGGATTCTGCTCCCGCAGTGTTTGGAGTTGACCAAATTTCTTGGAGAACACTACGGCGATGCCCCTGGACATTTGAAGATCTTCTGCCACACAGTGCGCTAGTGCGTAGTCAGCAGGCACCTCGAAAGGTCTCGTGACTCCTCTCTAGTAACCCCATGTAGAACTTTCTGCCCGTTTGAATACAAGGACATAAACTTCTCGAACGTCATATCATCCTCCGGTGGCTTGAGGGTGCGAACTTGGTCATGGTTTCCAGCGTATGGGGCCAACCTGTTGAAATGGACGACCCTTGGTTTCCCTCGGGGTGGCTTATGGATTCGGTACACAAGGTCGTTTATCCTTTTAACAATTTTATACGGGCCTTCCACGAGTTCCGCAACTTTGGTGATAGTCCACGACGACGTTTGGGGTTGTACAGCCAAACCAGGTCATCAACCTTAAATCCTCCAGCGTCGGCCTTGATGTCATAGGTCTTCTTCATTTTATCGCTGGCACTCTGGATGTTCAACCGGACTCGTTCGTGGATGTCGTCCATTCTCTGCCGAAGTTTGCTGACGTAGTCCTCTCCCGCAGTGTCTTGTCCTGGCGGTATCCCAAACTTCAGGTCACAAGGCAGTCGCAGTTCTCGGCCCATTATAATACTAGCAGGAGTTTGACCGGTTGACTCGTGTACTGCGGATCGATAGGCCATCAGGAACAAATGAAGATACTGGTCCCAGTCTCTTTGATGGTCAGAGACAACCTTGGACAAGTGGCGGTTGATCGTCCTGTTCATCCGTTCCACCATTCCATCGGACTGCGGATGTAGGGCCGTGGTTCTTGTCTTGCGGATGTTCAGCAGTAGACATATTTCTTGGAAAAGGTTGGATTCGAAATTTCTGCCTTGATCCGAGTGCAGCTCCATTGGGATACCGAATCGACATATCCATTCTTTCACCAAGACGTCGGCGACGGTGATGGCTTCCTGGTTGGGCAGGGCATAGGCTTCCGCCCACTTACTGAAGTAGTCCATTGCCACAAGGATGTATTTATTCCCGTGGTCGGATACGGGAAACGGGCCGGCGATGTCAATGGCGATTCTCTCGAACGGGCTGCCTACGTTGTACTGACGCATCGGGGCCTTGGGGCGTATTCGAGGTCCATTGCTAGCAGCGCATACAGCGCACTTCCTGCACCAGTCCTGGACGTCAGCTTGACAATTGGCCCAGTAAAACCGTTGCCTCACTTTCTGCAGGGTCTTCGTCACTCCCAGATGTCCTCCGGCGACTCCATCATGGATTTCCCGCAGCACTTCCTCTCTTCTGTTCCTGGGAACAATTATTTGGCGTCTGTCTTCCCCACCAATATCGGCCTCCAACACACGTTTCAGGATCCCATTGTCCAGAATAAGAGAGTTCCATTGTGCCCAATGGGACTTAACAGCCGGCGAGTAACCTGCGACTTCCTGCCATGATGGTCTTCGATTGCCCTTCTTCCAGCTGACGACTAAGCCAAGGTCGGGGTCTCTCTCTTGGTTTTCTTTCTGGATCTTGCTGTCATTCCAGTTGTCATCCATTGCCGCGGTTCTACAACTTATGGCTGTTCCGGCTCGATGTTCGATCTCGAAATCGAATTCTTGGAGTCTCTCGATCCAACGTGCTACTTGACCCTCAGGATTTTTGAACTGTAAGAGCCATTTGAGAGCTGCATGGTCAGTTCTCAACAGGAATCTTCTTCCATACACGTACTTGTAGAAGTGCTCCACTCCCTTTACAACAGCTAACAGCTCTCGCCTGGTGACACAGTAATTGCGCTCTGGTTTGCTGAGCGTCTTGCTGAAATAACCAATGACCTTCTCCTGCCCCTCCTGGATCTGAGATAGGACAGCTCCAAGTCCCACGTTGCTGGCGTCCGTATCCAAAATGAACTTCCCGTTGGGTAGGGATAGCTCAGAACAGGTGCGTTAATCAAAGCTCCTTCAGCTTCCTGAACGAGTCTTGGCATTCTTCGGACCACTGGAACTTTGTTTGACCTTCCGTGAGCCTGGTCAGTGGTTTAGCGATGTTTGCGAACCCCAGCACATATCGGCGATAGTATGTGCACAAACCAAGGAAACTTCGAAGTTGGTGAATGTCTTTTGGGATGGGCCAATCCTTAACAGCTTTGATCTTCTGGTCATCCACTGCTACTCCTTCCCAGAGACAACGTGGCCGAGGTATCGTACTTCTTTTGGAACAGGTGGCATTTCTTAGGGCTCAGCTTCAATCCGGAGTTCCTCAATCGCAGGAATACTTCCTCCAAGTTTTCACGTGGTCCTCGAACGATCTGCCGACCACAATTATGTCGTCGAGATACACTAGACACGTGTTCCATGAGAGTCCCTTCAGTACTGTTTCCATCAATCTTTCGAATGTGGCGGGAGCATTACAGAGCCCGAATGGCATAACGGTGAACTGCCACAATCCTGAGCCGATGGTAAAAGCAGTCTTTCTCGATCTTCCTGAGCGAGTTCTACTTGCCAGTATCCACTCTTCAGATCAAGGGTCGAGAAAATCGTGGAACCAGCCAACGTGTCTAGGGTGTCATCTATTCTCGGGAGAGGGTAACTGTCCTTCTTCGTGACATTATTAAGTTGGCGATAGTCTACACAAAGCGTGTCGATCCATCCTTTTCTTCACCAGTACGACTGGAGAGGACCAGGGACTGTCAGATGGTTCGATAACTCCTTCTTTCCCATATCGCTGACTATTTTGTCAGCCTCTTCCTTCTTGGCAAGAGGAAGTCTTCTTGCTGATTGCCGGATCGGTCGGGCACCCCAGTATCAATCTTGTGCTGGACCACATTAGTTCGACCCCTTTTCCTTGTCCGGTATCGAAGATGTCTTGGTACTTTTGACTAAATCTCTTAGTTTGGGCTGTTGAGCTGGTTTTATGTCTTTGGAAGAGATGGCAACTAATTTTTCTAGTTCTGTGGGCAAGTTGTTGGTTGGCTAATCGTACCTCGTACGCCCCGGATCACAGATGAAACTGACGAGCAGTGCCCTAAAATTGTTCCTTTCTTTAAGGTCACTGGAAAGTAATTGACATTCATGACCCTTACCGGTACAAATTTTTCAGCACGTAACAGGGTTTTCCCTAGGGCAATCCTCGTCCAATTTTCTCATCATGAAGTTTGGGCTCGAACATCATCACGTCTCCACTGCTCGCACTCCCGTCCAGGCGAGCCTCCAGGATGGTTTCAGCCCTCTCAGGTACGCTTATATCTTCAGCCAACAGCACACGGATCAACTCTTCACTTCTCCCATGAAGTACCAGCTCTTCTCCGTTGACACGTAGGACGCCGTCTTTGAAATCCAATTCAAACCCTCTGGAATTCATGATGTCCATTCCGATGATTGCATCGTCTTCGATGTCCGCTACAAGTGCCTGATGTTTCACTTTAGTGCTGCCCAAAATTATTTCAATCGGTAGCTCGCCATATACAGTAGCTGGCTCCCTGTTGCTGTGCGTAGCTTCCAAGTTGTCGGTTCAATTCGTTCCGGTGTTCTGGCAAAGGAAGGACCGAGAATTGTCCTAGTCGCACCTGTATCTAGCAGCATGGTGCAAGGCTCGTTATTGATGAGACCGTCTACGAAAACACCTCTGTTCTGTCGTTGCAGGATAGCGACATATGCGTTGTTAACCAGGGCTTGCTGGACACAGGCCGACGATTGCCCCTTCTCGTCGACCTTCTTTAGTTTTCCTGCATCGGAGTCGTGTTTGAATGTTGGACATTTGCTACGCACATGTCCAATTTTGCCACAATTCCAGCATCTTATCTGTCTTTTCCCAGGGAACACTTCCTTAATCACTTTCCTTATGGCAGCTTCCAAATTAGCAGGCTCCTGTGAGTCTTCCTCTATCATTCGGACTTTACTCTGGCTTTTGCAAGATTGTTTCGCTGCCTCGAATTCCAAAGCGCGTGCCAGTGCGTCTACGAGATGTGTTGGACGGGCTAGTGTCAACGCTTGTCTGGTTTCTTGGTCACGGAGTCCATCCAGGAATGCTTGAACCGCTAGTCGCTCCATTACATTTTCTGGTGTGGCTGGATATGCGAGACGAACCAAGCGTGCAATGTCAGTTTCGAATTCTTGTAAGGATTCGCCCGATTTTTGGCAGCGATTTTTCAGCTGGGAGTGGTATACGTGTTCCAAAATGGGCGTGGCCATATCGTAATTCTAGATGTTTAATCAGCTGATCATAGTCCTCCTGTTCTTGGGCGGTGAGAGTTTGTAGAATATTTGTCGCTTCTCCACGTAATGCAAGTGTCAGTGCTACAGCTCTTTCCCCTGCATTCCATCCGTTTGCTTTGGCCGCTGCTTCAAACTGCCGGCGGTAATTTGCCCATGGAGTTTTTCCGTCGAACTGAGGCGGCTTCATGGAAAGCTTCCCTATTTCTGAAATGACCTTGACATCTTTTATACCCTCTTGAACTTTATCCACGTTCAAACTCAAGTCCAGCATTGCATTTTCGTTAACCATCTCTGTGGAGGACGCACTATTAATTTGTTTTTCCAGCTTACTGATCGTTTCCTTTATTTTGTCCATTTCTGCCTCGATTCCGTCTTTGATTTCATCGCTGATTATTTCCTTCATCTTGTCCATCTCTGCCTCAACGGTTCCTATTCTTTTTTCTAGACGATTCGCCACACCACAGAGTTCTTTTTTTAGGCCTTCTGTGTTTTCAAGGAGCTTATCTTCCAGGCTTTCTAGAAGCTTCTCTTCCAGATTTCTAGAATTTTCTTCAAGCTTCTCTTCCAGATTTTTAGCATTTTCTTCCAGGCTTCTTGAATTTTCTAGAAGCTTCTTTCACAGAGTTCTTTTTTTAGGCCTTCTGTGTTTTCAAGGAGCTTATCTTCTTTATCCGCCTCAAATCACCTCCGGGAACTTCGAATAAAAATGTTTCGGGGTCCTCACCTTCTTGTATAGTCCTTCTGCAAGTCTTTCCTGGAGTACTTGCTTTTACCCGTTGTTTCCAGTTCCCTTTCCTCCTCTGTTTCAATTCCCTACCTTCAAGTCCGCAAGGCGCACTTTTCTTGAACACATTTTGTCTTTGACGAGGTATCAGTCTGTTTCACACGAAAAAGTTTATCAGTTTGTTAAAAATTCACTTCGCGAATTCTTTTCCACGGGCCACCAGTCTATTGTCTGTTTCACGCGAAGAGTGTATCAGTTTATATTCCCACGCACAATTGTCCACTTCGCGAAAACCGGGCCACTGTCTATTTTCTGTTTCACGCGAACAGTGTATCAGTTTATATTCCCACGCACAATTGTCCACTTCGCGAAAACCGGGCCAGTCTATTTTGGGCGTACAAAAAGGTCTATTCATTTATTTTTCTGACTATCCACTCCACGATCACTTGTTTATTTTCAAAATCTCACTTCCGACACCAATTGTAACGTAAATAAACTTAACTTGGTTTATACTAATTTATTTCACACTTAATCTACAACTTAATTTATATTATTAACTACGCTACTGTATAGCTCGATGGTATGGGCTCGTTCAGACTGTTTACTCCCTCTTGAGGGCTCTCTATTTATCTCCGATACAGCATTCTCGATGTTTCGAATTCTTCCAGTTGGCGACGGCATGTTCCAATTGTTTCCAATATTGACCGTTGCATTACGCGGAAGAGGGACTGGATGGTTCTCGAATATCTCCGGGGATGATCTCATCGCTGTCGACGGCAACATGTGAGGCGACAGGTCCGGCCTAGGTTCGTTACAATATCAATGTTTCATTACTTGTTTTTTTTTCGAGATCACTGGATAGTTTATTATGCTTATGTCAAACTGGACAATGCTAAAAAATTTGTTTTTTCATTTGTGTCATACCAAAGGGGGGGGGGGGTTACGGATAGTTGATTATGCTTTTGTCAAACTAGACACTGCTAAAAAAAATTGGAATGTTTCATTAATGAATCATTCCAAAGGGGAAAGGGAATATTGTGACACCTGTACTTTTTTATCAAGGTTTCACTACTTGTTTTTTTCCTGATCACTGGATAGTTGATTATGCTTATATCAAACTAGACACTGCTAGAAAAAAATTGGATTGTTTCATTAAATTGGATTGTTTCATTAAAGCAGAAAGGGAGTATTGTGATACCCGTACTTCACCTTTTTTATCAATGTTTCAGTACTTTTTTTTCCTGATCACTGGATAGTTGATTATGCTTATGTCAAACTAGCAGTGCTAAAAAATGGAATTTTGTATTAATGAATCATTCCAAAGGAGGGAGTATTGTGACACTTATACTTCGCCTTTTTGATCAATGTTTGTTGATTTTTTTCATGATCACTGAAAAGTTGATTATGGTTAATTCGAACTAGACAGTGGTAGAAAAAGAATTTGGAATTTTTCATTAATATATCATTCCAGAGGGGGGAGTATTGTGCACCTGTTCTTTACTCTCTTTATAATGTATCATTCCAAAGAGGGAGTATTGTGACACATGTAGATGTATCAATGTTTTTCATTACTTGTTTTTTTTTTCATAATAACTGTGTAGTTGATTATGCTTGTGTCAAACTAGACACTGCTAGAAAAAAAAATTGAAATGTTTCCTTAATGTATTATTCCAAAGAGGAAAGGGGAGTATTGTGACAACTGTACTTCACCTTTTTATCAATGTTTCACTACTTGTTTTTTTTTCGTGATCACTGGATAGTTGATTATGCCAAACTAGACAGTGCTAGAAAAAAAAATATTGAATTTTTCATTCAAAAGAAAATGTCTAAAAGTAAAAATTTGCATTTTCATTCAGATAGTTATTCTTCAGTCTTATATAGTCAGACTAGAACGTGATAGAAAAAAAATTGAATTTTTCTTTAATTGTATTGTGCCATCTGTACTTTCCCTCTTCATTAATGTATCATTCCAAAGGGGAGTATTGTGAGCATGTACTTAACCTTTTTTATCAATGTGTCATTACCTTTTTTTGTGATCACTGGGTAGTTGATTATGCTTATGTCGGACTGGACGTGATAGAAAAAAAATGGAGTTTTTTATTGATGTATCATTCCAAAGGTCACGTGTACTTTACCCTATTCATCAATGTATCATTCGATTTATGAAGTACACATTCAAAGTAGGATCTAAATTAAAAAACATAATTAATAAAAAAGGGAGTTTTTTCACAACCTTGGAGTTTTGCTCATCACAACGAATATCAGGAAACACCCAGTATTCTCGTACGTACAAAAAACAATAATTTGACAACAATTTACATCCACTGAAACGTGAAATGGACAATAATAAAGCAGTTTTTGATTTTATTCGTGCTGATAGTACAATACGAAATAATTCTAGGGAAATGTTATCCAAACTCAACAGAGTAGAGAGAATTACTTTGATGATGGTTACAACAGGTACGGATTGGGCCAATGCACAGTGGTCCAAAATAACGATAAAGCGAAACTAATTCGAATTTTGGTAGAGTTTTCCTGTACGCTCCCAACTTTGTGAGAGGTTAAACAAAATACCAGATAACCTTTTCTCAGAATTGTTGGTAACTATTGCGAAACATTTGCGCTCTTCAGACCCTCACAGACGACCGTTATATCGTGTACGTTTCTCGGCGTCATACGTGTACTTTTTCATCCGAGTTCGATCAGCTCCGGAAGAACATCTTGTCAATAATTCCTGTGACACTCAGGTGAAAAGTCAATCAACGTATTCAGTTTTTATTTCATGTTTGATAAGGTAAATTGGTCGATTATTTACTCAGTTATTAATAGTTATTTTCTGTACTGTTATTAAAATGAACGTACGTACATTTTCAACTTTCGTTAGACTTACAAAAAATGGCCCACACCTCCCCGCTCTGAAAAAAAATATCTAATTGATAGCCTGAAGTCTCTATAAAAACATATAAAAAAATTTCTTGCTCATGCACTTTTTAAAAATATTTAATCAATTGTGATCCTCTGCAAGAGTGTATCAAAAACGCATCAAGTATATTTTGACCCACAATGAATTAACACCTTATTATTTTGTAAAAGAATCTACTTTTTTGCTAGAATGTGACTGTCTATATTATAAACAATATTTTAAAAAGCTTTTTGTTACTGGTTTTGCTAATTAAAGTTAAGCATTCAAAAAGTCATAATTTAAAACATTTGATCTAATACCAAAGTTACCCCTTTTGAAACCAACCCCTTCGCGACAAATTTTCCTATGGTTCTCGTGAGCTTTGAAAACAATTCAACAAAAAGAAGGCTTGAATCTGATTTTGTTGTTCAACCACCCCTTCTTTTGTGACACGTTTTTTTATATTCCTTCCATGATTCTCGTCAGCCTCAGAAGCAATTCCACTTGCGAAAAAAAGGCTCGAATCTGTTTTTTTTTTCGAACCACCCCTTCTAAAAACCACCCCTTTGTGCCAAGATTTTTTAATATTTTTCCCTCGATTCTCGTCAGCCTTGAGAGCAATACCCGCGAAAAAAAGGCATGAATCTGTTTTTTGTACAACCACCCCTTTTAAAAACCACCCCTTTGTAACAAGTTTTTTTTTTGCCATGATTCTCGTCAGTCTTTAGAGCAATTCCACAAAAAAGACTCAAATGTTTTCTTAACTACCCCTTTGTGGCAAGCATTTTTTTCATGATTTTTGACAGCCCAAGAGGCGATTGAGCAGAGAAAATGAATTAGAATTTCCCTACCAACTTTTAACAACAATTAATGAACTTTCAAATCACACTAACATTAAATTCTAGAAAGCGATATACCGATCGCAGATTCGATCGTACGTCTTCGGTAGCTCAGTTGGGAGAGCACTTGACTGGTAATCATGAGGTCGTGGGTTCGATCCCTGCCCGAGGATATCTTTTTCTAGAATTTAAAAAATTATTGTCGGTACGCCGCCAACTCTCTTTTACATTGTGCATTAGAGACACAAATTTCCCTTCTTAATTCTCAATTGAATAGAAAGATTCCTCTGAGAATTGAAAAGTCTACGATAAAAATAAAGTTATTTTTCGTAATATCTAACAGAAAACAACGTCTGTTCCGGCTATAGCCATGCTGGACACCTGTTTGGAAAACATATTTCTTTGCTGTATTCATCTATATAAGTTCCTAATTAAGACTGGAATAGAAAATCAAATAACTATCTGAATGAAAATGCAAATTTTCACCTTTCACAATATCTATCAGATGTAGTTCAATGTACAGCGCGGTTTTAGCCGGGAAAGTAATTGTTTTCTGTTAGATAATAAAACACAAACTTCAGTTTTACCGTAGATTTGTCGAATTTCAGAAAAACATTTCTATTCATTATTCAGTTGAGAATATTTTCCTTTCTGAGCAATGAATTCTAACGACAAAAGAAAAGTCTGATATTCCTAGTTTTTATTTCGAGAATAAGCATAAACATTTCTAATGCGTACCTGAACAAATAATATTCGACCTTATTAGCTTTCATGTGTGTACAGAATAGAAAAATTAATCATACAGGAAATACTATAATTGATTGAGCTGCATTACAAAATGATTTTTTACGGAAGTTAACTTGTTATTAAATAATTTTTTAGAACGCAAAATATATATAACAATAAAAGATCATAAACTTGTCAACGTTTGCCATTTGATCTGTGAATCGTGTTAGAGCTAGTTGTAGAATTGAGAGATGGCCAAGTTTAGTCTATTTTCGCTTATCTTCGCTATCTCAACAAGTGTATTTATTCAGGTATTTATTGCATTGCAATTAGCTCTAGTCATTACTAATGAGTCAATTTTGTATGGTTCTGGATCATTTTTTTTTCAGTTAACTAATGATTACGACAAACCATGTATTTAAAATAATATTTTTAATATATACTTACTCATCTCTGCAGCTTCTTATAGTTCTAAAATTTCTTCAAGAGACGCGAGATTAGATGGGATTTTCAGAAAACCAATTCTCAGTAGTAGTAACCCAAGGACATTGATAATTATTCGAAAAAAAAAACCGATTTCGAATGATTACGACTTGGAAACAGACCGACGTCGCGTAGGCGGAGGTCTTTTGCCTATAAGCATCAAGCTTGAGAAAATTGTTATAAAATTGTTGAGCATTTATCAATGTTCGAGGGTTACTCGGATAGATTTTTTTTAATAATTATAGAGAAAAATACAGAGCAAAAAAATATTAAGTGCAATTAACAAAAGAACGTTCAGAAAAGTTAAATGAAGATCCAGACGTGTTAGTTTCTATAACTGATAAAGATGTATTTCCAGGCATGGCGTCATAGTATATCCATTCTTAGTTGTATGAGGATAGGGTTTATGATCCACTCAGGGGCGCGCCAACTATGTGGCGAATGTAGGCAAAAGCCACGGACGCAAAATCTAAGGGCGGCAATTCGGCTAAATAAACCGTACTAACGACCTCTTCTTTCTAATGCCGCGCGTCATTCATGTTTAATGCGTCATTCTCTTTCGATATAGTCCATCCAATATCAATTGCAGAAGCTGTTTCTATAGGGAGCAAATGAAAACTCACTTCGCTAACACGAGCGTATATGCGAAGAAACAGAACGAAAAATAATCTGTACTACTCGTAAACATTTTCCGTCGGCAAACGGTAGATCAAAAGAGCCGATAGTCAACGTGGACTCGAGTGGCGGCTGTCTATTGTAAACCCGATTTGTCTGGGCCAATCGAGTCGGACATTGATGCTGGCAGGTGTGTCTACGATGGGAGGTCATAAATCACGCGTTATAATTGTGTTTTAATAGCTCTGAAAGATTAAAAACCAGTAGCGTCTATGGTCTTGGTGTGTGCCGATCGAAATACGTTTTAGGATATACATCAAACAGGATACAAATAGGATATACATAAAAAAAACATTTATTGTCTAAACAGGAAGAACCCAATTACAAGACAGTTGAAAATATGAAGCAAGTTTCATTTAGAAATAACTAAGCTAAATATATAAACTAAAACTAAAAGGTACAAATTACATGTGTGGGAACGATAGAATAAGCTCGAAATTGTTTATTGGGGATATGGAAGTGATTGTTTGCTACACAATATTTGTTTTACTTTGTTTTTAAAGGAACTTATTGATTCGTTGTAAATATCGATGTTTGTGCAGACTTCATATGTTTTTTTGTACATTGAGTGCAGAGGAGATTTAACGAGAATATTTGTGTTGGTTTTTTTTAAGTAGAAGCAAGTTTCGTACCTGCTGTTGATTCGTGGAACATGAAAGTTCAATTGTGTTAACAGTTCGGGGCAGTCTATTAAGTTATGTACGAGTTTGTAAATGAACAAGTAGGCATAGTATGTTCTACAGTTTTCTAGTGACAGGAGTGAAAATTTATTCAATAACATATTGTTGTTGAAACCTTGTGGAGGGTAGACTCCGTCTGTCTTGAATGACACATACTTCATAAAGAGCCTCTGTACTGACTCGAGCTGATCGATATGACATTTGTAGAGTGGTAACCATATCAGAGAGCAGTAATCCAGTCTTGATTTTACATATGCATTGTATAGGGTGGTGAGGCATTCTTTCTTTTGAAAATCTCTACATGTACGAAATATTAGACCGGTCATCCTCTTTGCAGAGGAGGTTGTGTTATTATAGTGTTGGGAAAAGTTGAGTTTCGGGTCAAATTCAACACCGAGGTCCTTATTTTGTGCTTTGTGCTCTAATGGAGTGTTGCTAAGGGAGTATTGAAAATCAATGATTGCATTTCTCAGAGAATAAGTAGTGTATTTGCATTTTTGGACATTTAGTGGTAGTTTGTTTTCGGTGCACCAATGGAGTTCATGAATGTCGTCCTGTAAGATTGTACAGTCGTTTAGTGATTGAATTCTACGAAATATTTTCAAGTCATCTGCAAATAGCAGCAAGTTACTGGAGATATTTTTACCAATATCATTTATATATAATGAGAATAAGAGGGGGGCTAAGTTGCTTCCTTGTGGGGCGCCGCTTGAGGCGATGAATTGATAGGATGTGTGTCCTCTAAATTCAACAAAGAGTGTGCGGTTTTGGAGATAAGATTGAAAAATTTCAATTAGTTGTGTGTCAAAGCCAAGGAAGTTTAGTTTGTTCAGAAGTATCTGGTGATCTAGTTTGTCGAAGGCCTTCGAGAAGTCGGTATAGATTGTGTCCAATTGAGAATGATTGTCAAGTGCAGAACTCGCCGCCTGAGTGAAACACATCAGATTGGTGACCGTTGATCGTTTGCTCATGAATCCATGTTGGTCATTTGTGATGATATTTTTTAGGTTTGGAAATAGTGAATTGTAGAGACATATCTCAAAGCCCTTTGCAAAATTGGAGAGAAGTGTTATTGGTCTGTAGTTTGCAACATTGTTTATTGCTCCGGATTTGAATATTGGGCAAATTTTGGCAGTTTTCCACTCATCTGGGAAGCATCCAGATTTCAGGGCAAGGTTGAAAATTGTCTGAAGAGGTTTAGCAAAAATTTGTGCACAAACAATGAAAGAAATTATTTTTCTTTCTTAATGTATTTGTATAAATAAAAGCTTGTCTTTAATTTTTTTTAATTTTTCATTATTTATGAAGTATTTTTTAAATCTTAAAATATCTAAATAAAATTAGTTATCTCCGCCACTGCTGCTCACACGATTTCGCCGCAAGACTTTTTTATGCAATTGATATTGGGAAAACTATACTCTTTTGCTATTAGCGATAGCGGCTAGTTTAAAAAGTCCGAGTATCACAGGTGGCTTAGCGGTAACGGTAAATATTAAAAACAAAGAGAGTAAATATAGAGAAATGTTTTTATTGCTTTTTTTATTCGAAAAAGGCTTAAAAGTCGTCTGTCGGAAGCCGCAAAAAATGAAAATTAATATAAATATGTCTGGATTTTGTATAGTTTTCCCAATATCAATTGCAGAAGCATAAAAAAGTCTTGCGGCGAAATCGTGTGAGCAGCAGTGGCGGAGATAACTAATTTTATTTAGATATTTTAAGATTTTAAAAATACTTCATAAATAATGAAAAATGAAAAAAAATTAAAGACAAGCTTTTATTTATACAAATACATTAAGAAAGAAAAATAATTTCTTTCATTGTTTGATGTATATCCTATTTATATCCTATTTGTATCCTGTTTGATGTATATCCTATTGTTTGATGTATATCCTAAAACGTATTTCGATCGGCACACACCAAGACCACAGACGCTACTGGTTTTTAATCTTTCAGAGCTATTAAAACACAAATATAACGCGTGATTTATGACCTCCCATCGTAGAGACACACCTGCCAGCATCAATGTCCGACTCGATTGGCCCAGACGAATCGGGTTTACAATAGACAGCCGCCACTCGAGTCCACGTTGACTATCGGCTCTTTTGATCTACCGTTTGCCGACGGAGAATGTTTACGAGTAGTACAGATTATTTTTCGTTCCGTTTCTTCGCATATACGCTCGTGTTAGCGTAGTGAGTTTTTATTTGCTCCCTATAGAAACAGCTTCTGCAATTGATATTGGATGGACTATAAAATGGGTCATTCTAGTTTGTTCTGCAAATCAGATAAGTTGATCAGATAGTTAGTTAGTGAGGTGAATATTTCAGTGTAAAAAATGGTAAGTAGTGTAACTAAAACTAAATACGGTATATTTTTACTATTCTACATTTACATGTTCTATATCAAAGCTGAGTAGTTTTAGAGATATTTGACATTTAATTTTTTTCCCATAAAAGGCAATTAACAATATGGCTAACAATTTTACCTTGCAACTACCAACTACTAATTGTAAAGTATTCTTAGGTAAAAAAAATTCTAGGTCCTGTAATACATACTAATACATATTTATTTTCAACAAATGTTGTACAGGGTGTTCAAAAAATTAATCCAATTTGTTTTTCAAATAGATCACCATCTAACATATCCTATATCAACTCATCTGTTATCGAGATATTTAACGTTTAATTTTTTTTTACAAAAACCTAAATAAGATTGCTAACAATATGACATTTCCTATTTTAAGGAAAAGGGTTAAAAAAGAAAACGATTGTTAGGTCATCATGCAGTTCCCTCCAACAAAGACGACTGAAAATGGAAGAGAAGGAAAAATTAGCTGATTCTTTGAAGAAATATTTGAAACCGTCAGAAATAAGTGTTCTTCCTGAACTTGAAAATACCAAAGATGCTCGCCCTAGTTGTTCCTCAGCTCCAAGTTCCTCATTTGTTTCTGATTATAATAATATAAATAGTACCCAGCAACATCATACTGAAAACGTTCCAGCAGCGGAAACATTACTATTTTCTAACTCCACCGTAATATCTGATGACCCTGGAGAGTGTCCCGAAATAATTATATCCGCAGATGCAAGATTTTTAGCGGAAAAAGGACCCCATCAAATTACGAATTGGATCTATCCAGTAAACTCACAAGGCCGAAAGTTTTCTGCCAGATCTTTCTATCGTAACCTCACCAATGGAGAGAAAGTTAAAAGGGAGTGGCTGATTTACTCAACAACAAGAGATGCGGTTTACTGTTTCTGTTGCAAACTTTTTGGTAAGTCTTTGACCAACTTGTCTGATAAGGAAGGGTGTTCTGATTGGAAACATTTGTCACTGGTGCTAAACAGACACGAAAAGACTGACTCCCATAAAAAAAATCGGAACTCGGTTAAACTTCAATCAACTATGTTATCTAAGGGAGTTATTATGAATGAAAGTCAATTACGTTCATTTCATGTAGAAAAAAAATACTGGTATCGTGTCATTGAATGAATAATTTCAGCAATGCAGTTTTTATGTCGTCAATGTTTAGCTTTACGTAGTAGATCTAACAAATTATATGAAAATAATAACGGAAACTTCTTAAAATTAATAAGAATGTTCACCAAATTTGATTCTGTAATGGAGCAACATGTTCGACGCACACATAAAAATCAAAGCAGCGGCAGCGGTATGACAAACTATTTAGGCGATAAAATTCAAAATGAATTGATAAATTTAATCGGCTCAGAAGTAAGAACTACTCTTTTAAATCTAGTAAGAAAACATAAATATTACTCAATAATCCTCGACTGTACACCGGATGTGAGTCATACGGAACAATTAAGTGTCGTTTTGAGGTTTGTTTTATTAAACGAGTTGACGAAAAAAATTTAAATACGTGAACATTTCATTTTATTTTGTCCTATAGTTGATTCTACTGGTGCTGGCTTGTATAACTATGTGACAGATTTCTTAGTAGAATTAAATTTTAGTATATATGATTTGCGAGGACAAGGATATGATAATGGACCAAACATCCGTGGAATACACAGTGGATTACAAACACAAATTTTTTGTTCCTTGTTCGGCGCACTCATTAAATTTAGTTATTAACGATGCTGCTAAAATGTCTTTTGAGGTGTCCGCATTCTTTGACATTGTTCAAGAGATATATGTGTTTTTATCCGCGTCAAATAAAGGATGGGCAATTTTGAAAACGTGCCGTACAGATTTAACTTTAAAACCACTATCTGATACACGCTGGTCCAGTAGAATAGACGCTATAAAACCTTTAAAATATCACAATGGTGAGGTTTATGATGCTCTTTTAAAAGTAATGGATGCATCCGCATCTTCAAAAGATTTTAGTACATCACACCTAGCTCGATCGCTCGCAACAAAAATCCAAAACTACAATTTTTTATGCTCTGTAGTAATATGGTACAATGTTTTATTTAAAATCAAGTCTCTAAGTAAATTAATGCAGAATCAAAGTATAAATCTAAAAGCTTGTTAAGACTGTCTAAACAAAATAAAAATATTTTTTTTAGACTTAAGAGATGATAAGGGATTTAGGGAGCTTCTTGTAGACGCCAGGGAGCTGGCTGAAGAATTAGAAATTGAACCAAATTTTGTATATTCACAAACAGTTCGTCAAAGAAAAGACAGTTTGATTATGAAAGTACTAACGAACCAATAACAGACCCGAAAATGAATTGCAAAGTAAAAGTATTCTTCTCTATACTAGATAAGACCTTATCATCTCTTAATGAAAGATTCAAGGGGTTGGAGCAATTTAATAACATTTTTGGATTTATTTATCAAATGTTCAGCTTGAATGAAGAAGAATTAAGAAACTCGTATGAAAATTTATCATTTCATTTGAAAGAAAAAGCACATAAAGAATCAGATATTGATGCAAATGACTTATTTGATGAAATTATTTGTTTAAAATGCCACTCACCCGAGCAAAATGAGTTAGATCCTCAGTTAATTCTTCAACACATTTTAGAGAACAATTTAATTTCAACATTTCCAAATACTGCAGTGGCAATACGGATTTTTTTAACGCATCTGTAGAATCGGGAGAAAGGTCTTTTTCAAAATTAAAATTAATAAAAACGTTTTTACGATCAACTATGGCACAAGAGAGACTCAGTAATTTGTCAATTATGTCCATAGAAAGTGACCTTATGGATTGTATTCCTTTAGACGAGTTGATTAGAGATTTTGCCGAAAAAAAGGCAAGAAAAGAGTGCTTTCAATAAGTAATTTTGTTCTTTTTTTACTGTTATGTAACATTTTTATTGTTTTGTCAGTTTTGTTATTGCTTTGCTTTTTTTACATTCTCCGTTAATCCTTATGTCTAAGACTTGTCAAGATCTTCTAAATGTTATGGGGATGAGTAGTCAGGTATCATGCTGATTAAAATCAGTACACTTTCTTTTATTTGAGCTTTCGGAAATACTCATTTCCTCTATTTGCAAACATCAAATGATAATGGTGATTTAAAATTATAGATTATATGGTATATAAATGAACACATATTTCATTTCAAAATTAGATAAGTAATAGCGATTATTTCAATTTTGTGTGTACCCCCTTATCTGATGTATCAGTACCAAAATTAAATATAGGTATTAGCACGTATTTCAATTTTATTTGTGTACCCACCCATGTATACATTTTTACTAAAAAAGGGGTAAGGGGTGTAAAATTATATTTTGCTCACAGGCGACCGCATGGCTTGGCGCGCCGCTGAATGCTGGCCATAAGCCCCGATCTTTAGCTCTCAGCAAAGTAAAAAGAAAACTTTCTGATTCAGTCAATCCTTCACAATAAATATTCTTAGTATACTTAATATATTAACCGTAAATTACTTTGTCTACTAGGTGAGTGCGGGTTGTGAACGACCTTTGGAAGTAAGAGGCGTAGAAGATCATTGCTGGTCCAAGGAAGTAGACGTTGGCGAAAGAATACAGCATGCCGAAAAAAAGGTCGTTAATTTCGCAAAGAGGAAATTAGGAATGGATACCGATGCCCCAAATGAACCGCAGAAAGTAAATGTAACATTGCTGAGATAATTCACATCGAATAACGTAATTCTTGTTTGCAGTGTCAATACTACTATTGTGTATTTCAAGAGATGAAATTGGTAAGAAATGATAATGCTTGCAAATATGAAGAGTGTATTTTCCTATTACTTTTTCCACTTTTGATAATTAGTCTACTCGACAAGTTGAAAATGGTCTAAAATAGAGATACTGCTCTTAAAATTATGTGTGATAGCTCATTGGATCCGGAATAACGCCTAGAAAAATGTGCCAGAAGCGTGTATTAGCACATAGAAAATTGCAAAAGTTATAAACAATTGAAGATGAAAAAAAATCTCATTTCGTTTTTTGCCAATATTTCATAAACTATTAATATTTAAGAAATTTCAAAAAAAGATTCTAAAAGAGGAGGAAATTTCCAATAAAAACTACGAACTCCCGGAACTCTATCTCCATTATTTATAATTTTATTTTAACACTGAAAATGGGTCTCTGAGCGACATTTTTAGGATGCGCGCGCGGGGTCAAAGGCGAGTACGACACATTGATTAATTTATTTAAGGTATTAAATATTTTTTTTAAATTTGAAAAATTTATGGTGTATTCGAAACACTATAAATAATTTATTCCCGTTGGAAATTTAACTTGATTTTTCAACAAGTTAAACGATTGTTAACTAACAAAATTTTCTCGAACTTCTGTCTTAATTGTAAATGAAGAAAATGTTTAAATAATTGTCGTAAAAATGTTTCGCTTCGTAGAGCCTTTCTTATATACATACTCAACAAGATCACGCCATGAAAGTTAAAAAAATATTCATACTTTGTTTATAATAATTTTTGTACTTGAACAAAAACTAAAAAATCCAAGTAATGTTGTTAAAAAAAAATTATTTTTTCTTAATCATCATATTATCGTTTTTTTATTAATACAGGATATACATTTATTTGCAAAAAAAATTTTTCTCGCCATTTGTTGATAAATTTTTTATAAACAAATCGATTATTTCAATATTTTTGAAAAAAATTTTTTTACAACTTCATTATATTACAAATATTATGATTTTTGAAAAAAAATGTTTCCTTAATAACAATTTTTAATTGTTTATAATCGTTTTTTTATATTTCTATTGTTTAAATAATTAGTTAAGAAATTATTTTTTTTCAAAAAATCATAATTGACAGTCCTCTATAAAGTAACGAAAACATTTTTTTTTATCAACAATTCCATTGTTTATTAACTTACCGATTTGTTATAAACAAATTTTTAACTTTGTTACATTTTTTTTCTGAAATTTAAAAAATTTACAAAAACAACCATATATAACAAAGTATAGAAAAAAAATTCCAATTTTTTATTGTACTTTGGGAATTGGAATTGGGAAAAATTGGAAAAAAAAAATTTCTATACTTTGTTAGATATGGTTGTTTTTGTACATTTTAGAAGTTTCAGAAAAAAAATTTAACAAAGTTAAAAGTTTGTTTATAACAAATCGGTAAGTTAATAAACAATGGAATTGTTGATAAAAAAAAAAATTTTTGTTACTTTATAGAGGACTGTCAATTATGATTTTTAGAAAAAAAAAATTCTCAACTAATTATTTAAACAATAGAAATATAAAAAAAACGATTATAAACAATTAAAAATTGTTATTAAGAACATATTTTTCTTTCAAAAATCATAATATTTGTAATATAATAGAGTTGTGAAACAATGTTTTTCAAAAATATTGAAATAATCAATTTGTTTATAAAAAATTTATCAACAAATGGCGAGATTTTTTTTTTTTGCAAATAAATGTATATCATGTATTAATAAAAAAACGATAATATGATGATTAAGAAAAAATAATTTTGTTTTAACAACATTACTTGGATTTTTTAGTTTTTGTTCAAGTACAAAAATTATTATAAACAAAGTATGAATATGTTTTTAACTTTCATGGCGTGATCTTGTTGAGTATGCATATAAGAAAGGCCCCACGAAGCGAAAAATGTTTACGACAATTATGTAAAAAAATTTTTTCATTTACAATTAAGACAAGTTCGAGAAAATGTTGTTAGTTAACAATCGTTTAACTTGTTGAAAAATTATTTTTAAGTGAAATTTCCAACGGGAATAAATCATTTATAGTGTTCCGAATACACCATATTTTTTTCAAATTTAAAAAAAAATATTTAATACCTTAAATAAATTAATGTGTCGTACTCGCTTTTGACGCCGCGCGATCAACCTGTCGCTCGGAGACCCATTTTCAGCGTTAAATTAAAATTATAAATAATGGAGATAGAATTTCGGGAGCTGGGAGTTTTTAATTGGAAATTTTCTCCTCTTTCAGAATTTCTTAAATATTAATAGTTTATGAAATATTGGCAAAAAACAAAAGCCATTTTTTTTTCATCTTCAATTGTTTATAACTTTTGCAATTTTGTATGTGCTAATACACGCTTTTGGCACATTTTTCTAGGCGTTATTCCGGATCCAATGAGCTATCACACATAATTTTAAGAGCAGTATCTCCATTGTAGACCATTTTCAACTTGTCGAGTAGACTAAATGAGTTTTTTTTTAGTTGAATTCAAAGTATGACGTGCCTTGTATCGATAAAACTTCAACGTGGGTAAAAAATAATGTAATATATGAGCAAGCTTTGGTTCTGCTCGACAGAATCAAGATGTGTACCGGAGAATTGGCGAATTCTACGAGTGAGGAAACAATTTTCAAATTATTATTCAAAGCTTATTCAATCTTGCATTTTTCTCCCAAGTAGCACACAGAGGTCATAATTCGGTTGTACATACGTCTACTAGACCTTTCGCAAAAGTGCATGACTTTTATGTCTTGTAATATGCTAAGACGTCGCTATGTATGCCAATACGACAAAAAGGCACACTCTTGCGACGTCACATCGACGTTATAAAGTAGTGGTAATGACTTGCCAATATAGACTTATATAAGCCAGTCGCAAAAGGGTCGTTCTGTGGTCTTAGTGTAGTCATTATATCATTATGCATAAAGGTCATAATCTTTCTAATAAAGTATTACAATATGTATACCATATCAGAAGATTTTATATAACATCAATATAATATATAAGTCAGCCTTCCTTTACATGTTCATGATACTCTGTGACCGTGATAGTTACCGAGATAAAAATGATTTTCATTTATGTGTCTTTAAGAATTGTTCTGAAACTCTAGTGACCAATAAAATCCATTTTTACGATCAAAATCCATTTCTACTCACTTAAAATTCATGCGCTTCGAAAATGAAGAGAGATAAATTTTTATTTTCATTTCAGAAAAAATATATATCATCAATTTTTCTCATTAATCTTTGAAATATGTAGACTATATTACGAAAGATACTTGATTAGCACATCTCCAATGATTTTTAAACTGATATAACACCCAGGGTCCCATATTTTTTATTTTAAATATTTTTGTTCCAATATGGCTACCAGAATGATGTTATCAATCAATCGAAAAACATGGATGCCGTCCTTCTAGTGTCGAAAAGTTGTAATTACTCCGGTATGTACTATCATAGAATAGTTTACGAGTGTCTCAAAGACATCGCAATATCTTACATAAAAAAAGTTGTAATGTAGTCCGCTGTGAACACAAGTAGCAAGTTTTGTTGCAGTAACGTCGTAACGCTATCAAAACTGAAGAAGATATACACTGAGTGCATAAGCATTCCGCTAGTTCCGCCTAATGGAAAATGCTAAAAATAACTGACATTTACAATATAGGTTATGTTGATGTTGAACAGTTATATTTAAATATTTTTCATTTATCACTCGAAGTGCACATACATATTATTTATGTCTTTCCTTGTTGTGAAAACAATTGAAGGAACTGGATGAACTTCATTTTTTTGCAGTGTCCCGATAGACTGATTAATTATTTCAAATGTTAATTTTGGGGTAGGCACTCATCCTTCCTCTTTATATTTTTCTATACGCTCCAGTTCTCTTGTAAGGCAGATTGGATTTTTATTTTGGCATTTTAATCATTCATACGGAACTGAATATTCTACATACATAACACAATATACCTATCCAACAAAAATAACATAACCTACAAAAATAATCTAACCATAGATACATAATGTAATCATTACGACCAAAGTTCATCAGTTGATAAAACTACATTACATGAGTACAATATGTAGTCGTAGAAACGTTTCAAAAATCTATTCATTAGAACCACATATGTTCATTGTCATAATAACCTCACAGCAACTGCTCTTAAGTTCTGCTTAACGACACATACAATTTATTTACATACAAACCACACAGTACAACTTCATCTCGAAAATTCTTTATTGTACTCTCGTTATATCTACTACACGACGCCATAGCAACGCCTGAAGGTTATAAAACGGACATTAACTTTTTGGTTCTAAAACATACAAATACGTGGTCTTTAAGACGGTATAAGAAGTCATTATGTTAATTTTATGACTCTGTGCTACTTGGGCTGGGATTCTTCCTAAATCTGAAATAAATCGAATAAAATTCTAGATTTCCTGTTTCTTTTGTGAAAGCTTATCAATCCCGGAAAAAAGGTTAAGAATGCTTAAATTCATTCTTTTGGTATATTTTAATTCTGTTTATCGAGTGGTCTTTATATTTTTCAGTGTCGGGATCTTATTTTCTTGCTGACAATGTTGATAAATCACCTGAAGGTTTGTAAGGACAAAACGCTGAGGAATCTTTAATTGTCATTAAAACTCTATTTTTTAGATCATGTAAATGAAAGTAACGCGGAAGCCCAAAGTAAATGCGAAATTGCTGGTGAATATATGAAATGTCTATCGGTTGTTGAAAAAGACCAAGAAGTGAGTATTTATACTATCAATTGTACATCAAGTGAGTCTAATTTCAGATAAAAAACCATTAATCTCATTCAATTTAAACTCGTAGATTATGCCCACAGGTTTGTTGTCTTTGCTGTTTGAAACATAAACTCTGCTAGATGTAGATGTGTCCTCATTTTATTGAATAAAATCTCAACTTTTTATTTTATTTCAGTGTCCAATATTTCAGTACCCTTGAAATGAATCCATTGGATTGAAATTAGTGGGTCCACACAGAAATGATAACTAGTTATTCATGTTTTGCCATAGAACCAAGGCAAAACTTAGGATACAACCCACTCCACATTTGGCTTGATATTAATGTAGATAGTTTGAAATAAACCTTCACATTTCCGAAAGGATTTTTATTAAATTCCCTTTGAATACGAATGCAGACGTGACCTTTGGAAAGGGGTAACCTATCTTTGCAAAACAGCATTACAACCCGAAGGGGTTAGTTGATGCTCCTGCCCCCGCATTCCCACTGGATACGGCCCTGATTTTATTATGAGAATGGGGTGTTTCGATAGCTTATTTGGAATTGAAAGAGAGTAAAGATACTTATTATAAATATCAACCTTTTGACCTCCCTGTAGAAGTTTTATTCATTACAGTATTGATGCAAGATCCAAATACAGATTAGGAATATACAGTATGAAATATTCAACATATTAGCTATATTTTAATCTTCAGTAAAACAAATTCAAGAAAGGGGAATTATTTAAGTTGATGTGGTCATTGATTACTGGGACTTTTTGAATTTATTAATTTCTAAACTTTCTAGAAGGTCGAGTTTATAACCTTTCTTTTCTGTATGTAATATTTCGAAATCGTTAACAAAACAATGATTTACAGTCAAGAGATGAGTAGCAAAAGTTGAATTAAATACCTCACTTTTGTCAACTGTTGCTCCCAATATCTGCAGTTTTGTCAGTTGAACAATCCATTGTTCGTAAATCTTGTTTCTTCGGAAAACAATATCGAAGAAACAAAGTCGGGATTGGCAGTATTGTTCTGAAGTAACCAATCACAATAAACTAATATTCGATTTCCATCATTTTCATACAAATGCTGGTGCACTCGATATTTAAAGAAACTGCACCTATGCTTTTTCAAAATCTTTTTTTCTGACTCATGACCAATTTGTAACTCATGAATAATTTCCCTAGTAGAAGCGGCAGGATTCACTTCTACAAATGCTAAAACAGTTTCTATGTTCTGATAATAGTTTTTTTTAATATTCCGCCTGTTTGGCCCACGTAAAATCTTGTACAACCGCCAAAAGTAAATGTATATACTCCAGATTTATCGGATTTCTCAATTTTATCTTTATTGTTCTTAATAAATTTACTTAAATTATTATCGCTTTTATATGCAACATTGATGTTTTTACGCATGAAAGTGAATTTAATTCGGTGGGACGTCCTAAATATGTAATAATTTTGGAATTATGTTTTTCGTTTTGAGTAGGAAATACTTCTATTATAGGTTCTATAAGATTTGAACTATAACCGTTATTGATAGCAATTTGTTTAATTATAATCAATTCTTAATTGAAATTTTCTTCTGAAAGAGGAATATTAATTAATCTATATATCATACTGTTATATGCGGTTAATTCATTTTGGTATGGATGTGTTGATTACTGTGTTTTGTGATGTCTGACTATTGGTGATTTGATTTTTTACATGTGAATAAATGTCATCATAGAGTACTTAGGATATTAAAGGTTTTCGAGAAATTATTTATAATTAATATAGGGAGGTAGTTGCCAATGTCTGATTTAACCACCTTCTTGTAGATGAATATGATTTTAGATTATTTCCATAGTGTAGGAAATGCATTAGCAGTCAAAAGACATAAATTGAATAATGTACAAAGGGGGGTTCATGAAGGCACCTTTGATCATTTTGTGGACTAGTCAAAAAAAGAAACGTAGGGCGTAATTTGACAGTTCCAAAGGTATAATTTTTTTTCACTTGTGTAGCAAAATGCAGTTACTATTTTGAATGAAATATTTATTTTTTCAAAACTTCGACGATATTCACAATTTACTTTTGTTTGGGTTGAATGGTCAGAAAGGGATGAAAGTTCCGAACCTTTATTTTGTCCAAATGGATCCGAAAAGATCTCCTTTGAAGAATTGTTATTGCCTTCTTCCGGTGGTTTAACCGTCTGGAAAGGGCGCTCAACGAAAATCATTATAATACAAGTAGGATACAATATTTCAAAAAACGGGCAGATATGAGAAAAAGTTACATTATTGTCTTGAAATGCTATTTTATACATGCAAATGATGAGTTATGAAATATTTTCTTGGGAGAATAGTTATAGAACAGAAAATATTGTTAACAATAAGAGTTAGAGTAGTGTGAAAGTATTTTTTTTTTCGTGAAAATGGTTGGTTTTAATTTTTACGCTCATAAGTAAAAAATCATTGTATTTTTAATGGATTCATCAGTGGTTAGAAAAATTAATTGTTAAAAGTATATCACAGATAGGAAATACGTAAAATGATTAGGATATTATTCGTAGAGTGCTGAGAGAGTTATGGTTAAATATTTCCACAGTTGTTTAGCAGATGTTAGATATTACAGTAAGGGTATTCATGGATTGATCGGAGAAACCAGTTCGGTTCGAAGTGTGAGACTCTCTGGCATTCGGTGTTTTTTTAATTATATAGGTCTTGCCAGCCTGATTTTAATTTAGTCAAAATTTATTACCATTCAAATAAGTGATAGCCCAATTCAGAATAAGTTCAATTGATTAAAATTCATTCTCGCATGGATATTCTTTCTGTTATTTTATTAGTTATGAGGGACCAAACCACATATAATTTATTCATCTGAGCTAAATTAAATTTAACTGATTCAAATGCTCAATCAGTATTTTTATTCGAATGAATGAGAGAATGTTATAAGAAAATGAAGTCTGAACCATATTCAGTATAAGAGTTACAGGTCTCAAAGATTTAATAAGTCTTCTTAGAAATTGAGAACCTAAAAAGTAGAGTCAGTGCTAGTGCCAAGTATCCAGATGTCTTCCAGTCATGAGATGGGCCAGATACTTCAAAAACAGAATCTTAGGTAAGGAAATTATTTTGGTGAATCTTTATCAAATCTTACATTGCATTTTCGAATCCACGCCAGCACAACTCTTTTGAAGAGAATTTGATCTCGCATCCGCTCGACGAAAAAGTATAATTTTAAGAACTATGTTTTTCCTAAGGATATTAATTAATTAATTAAAAAGCAGTAGAATATCATTTGTCACACTTGAATGTTACTTTTTTTATAAGAAAATATCTCTAGATCCTTTATGCTATTGTATATGGATTAATGGATGAAGTGATACTAATGAAGAATCCAAAGAAAATATGCAAGATCTATAAGATATAGGCAAATTGAAATATACTTTCGGTATACAAAAATATTGGAAAGATTTCAATTGGAATGGCTTTATCCAAATTACAAAAATGCAAATTTAAATACTGGGAGTATTTTCAAGAGATTTTGAGGTGTTCGAAGGAAAATGAAATATTTCAGGTTTTACTGGAATGAAAATATATACAAGATGATGAAAATATATTATTTTATAAATTACATAAAATTCGAGTAACAATAATAGTAAATATTTATGAAATAAAGATAGTAACAATCATGTATGTTATGCCCCAATTCAAAATTAAATACTTAATGTAGGTAATTTTCATAGAATACAAATTTCACCTAACCTATAGAGGCACATTTTGTTCACTCTTGAGCAACTATTTTATGGGCAGGAAAATGTTCATCACATATTGGCAGATGTACAAAAATATATTATAAGTATGGCAAAATATGGAAGTTTTGTTTAGCATCAATTATTTTATAGGCAAAAACATTTTCAACAAGGGCAAAAAAAAAACTCACATATTATTAATATAACACATATATATATATATATATATATATATATATATATGATACAGAGGTAGTCAAAAGGGCGAGAATCAAGAATCAACGGAAAAACGATAAGTTCTATAGACAGAAATTCAACTAGGCGAAAATGATATTGTGTTGGTTCTCAGACATTTTTTGTTTTTCCAGTGATTCTTGAAACTCTTGTCCTAGCCCTGAACAATAAAATTATTTCATATCTTATCCAGTTTTGGAAATTGCACCAACCTAGTCAAAGCTGACTGAAAATAAGGGGTCTGTTTTCTGTCGTCATACTTTGGGTATTTAGTATTTGAGCTTACAAACTCTATAGCAACTCTCTGAATAACTATTGTCAGGAGTACCAACAAATTATCGTAGCTAGCCCTGAATTCTAGTTCTTCACATAAAGCAGTAATGAAATATGATCCTTCCACAGTGTTACGAAAGGCATATTGTCCTGTAAAAAAGAATTGAATGAATACATCCATTTTGTATTAACCGAGTAATTTCTGGTATTTTGACATCACCAGCTAAAGGGAGGGTCACAAAAAATCGGTAGATTAGTTGCTGTGATATAGGAAATTATAGTAAAGTAATCTTGAATGCTAGTAGACTTCGTGCACATAGCTCATAAGGATTAACGGATGAAGTGACACTAAAATTAAATCAAATGAGCAATGAGCCAATTGGGTATACTTTGGATATAGATCAAAGTTACCGAAATTCGTAAATATTTAATATCCAAATGGTTTTTCCAGTACTCCAATGGGGAAACCGGCTGGGTGATCAGGTTGACAAGAGTCTTATCGATACCTGAAGTCAAGCAAGATCGCCCACGACTAGTACTTGGATGGGTGACCATCTGCCATTTAAAAAGCCCTGAATAACTGCAGTGTAGTAGCATATTCACAGCTGCATGCGTCATATCAATGAGCATGAGACATGGCGACAGATATGCTGTCCTTCGGAGGGGACGTTAAGATGACGGTCCCGAGTTCATTGATGTTGAGCTCGTTAAAGATCCCTACCTCTGCTTGGAAACACCAAAGGATTCGGCAAAATGCCCGGTTGGGGGGGAGTGTGCTCACCGGCGTCGGTATTTAGCCCTCGTCGCAGAAATAGCCCGACGTTAAATAAAGAAATAAAAAAGTACTCCAATGCTTTTCGGATCCCACTATAAAAAGAAAGGTCCCCGTTATCTTAACTCGTACAAGTTTTGATTAACTTCTGAGGGTTGGTCAAACAACTAAGAAAGCGGTTAAAAACAATTTTACAAACAATTTTTTTATTTTTTATTTTAATATTTTTCAAAATATGAAAGGAATATGAAATATTTCAGGTTTTACTAGAAATAAAACACAATATAGAAAATGATGAAAAATATATTATTTCATAAATTACATAAAATTTGAGTAATAATAATAAATATTTATGAAAGAGAAATAGTAACAATCCTATCATATCCTAATTCAAAATTCAATTATTAATACAAGTAAGCTTTCATAGAGAGACATATTTACTTATAACTATAAATGATTAGAATACAAATTGCATCTAACCTATAAATAAAGACACATTTTCTTCACTCTTGAGCAGGCAGGAAAAATGTTGATCACACATTGGCAGATGTAATTTTTTTTTCAATATATCATAAGTATGGCAAAATATAGAAATTGTGCTTAGCTTCATTTATTTTATAGGCATAAAAATGTTTAACAAGTAATGTCTTTTTTTTTCTTACATACGTTATTAATATAAAATGTATATATGATTGACTACCTCTGTAGTCAAAAGTGTGAATATCAAGAACCAATGGAAAAACAATAAGTTTGAAGGGCAAGAATCCAAAATAAACAAACATTATAAATTGTGTTCTTAATTTTTGGTTTTTGCAATGGTTCTTCAAACTTTAGTCCTAACCCTGAACAAAAAATCATTTCATATCGTGTCCAGTTTTGGAAATTGCACCAACCTAGTCAAAGCTGACTGAAAAAAGGGGATCTGTTTCCTGTCGTTGTACTCTGGTTCGTCAGTATTTAAGCTTACAAAGTCTATAGCAACTCTCTGAATGACTATGGTCAGGATTACCAACAAATTATCGTAGCGAGCCCTGGATTCTAGTTCTTCACATAAAGCAGTTATGAAATATGATCCTTCCACTCTGTTACAAAAGGCATATTGTCCTGTAAAAAAGATTTGAATCAATACGGTCATTTTGTATTATCGAAGTATGTTAATAATTTTGACCTCATGAGCAAAAGGAAGCGGACAAAAAATCGTTACCTAGATTAGTTTCTGTGATATAGGAAATTATAGTAAAGTCATCTTGCGTGGATCCAACTACAACTAATATGAAAAGTAAAAATATTTCACTTGATTTGTTTTCAATGATAAAATTTCATTATCTTCAAAATATTCCGAATTTAAAATAGATGGGCTATAAAAAAGTAAGCAGTAGGCAAGTAACAAGTAAAGAAATCATGTAATCACAGCAGAAATTCTAACAAACCTGGTATCAAAAAAATTATAGGTAAAATTACATATGTTACGTGTTACGATAAAATCCCAAGTTTTTTGTCAGAGATTTTATATATATATATATATTTATATACAGGGTGTTCTTAAAGGATGTAGAGCTCCTAAAAATAAGTGGTTTCACCAAAATTCACCTATATGAAAGTCGTAGAATAAAGGAGATATCGTTATTTGAAAATTATGTAGGAAAATCAAATGCTAGAGCTTATTTCGAATGAAAGTTTCAAAACACCCATCTGTGCTAAGGACAGCACATCGTGCTGTTAGTCAGTAGCCAACCTGACTAGAGTGTGGTGTGTGTCATCAGCTTCCTCAGTTGTTGCACATTTAGGATAATAATCAACTCTTAGACAATCAAGGGGATTGCAAACAATGTGCAGCTATAGTATGTGATTTATAGACCAAAAGAGTATTTTTGACAACTAAAATATTTGTAAATGTATTGCCTTGATACAGCGACTTCAAGAGAAAAATTAGAAGGATCCGGAAATGGCGAATAGCGAGGAATAAATCTCAGAAATTGTCAAACACGATCCATCAGCAGGCACTAGGTAACTGTTGGTTACAATTACGAAAACAGTGGCGCCCAAATTTGTCTGTACCAATCTTTTTACTCAGAGTTAAGTATGGAAGACGATATAACAGGAACAATTTTGAATGTACAAGATCGTCCCGCAAGAGTTAAGTTTTGTCATTGGCTTCCAAATCAGGATAAAAATGACCAAACACAAAACGAAATGAATAATTTCAATGATAAACTCATTTGGGGAAGTAGAAAATATATAAGTTGTACATTTTCAGTGAATAAAGTGGTAGGAAATGGTAGAGATTTCATTTTTGTCTACTATATGGACTCATTATTATGCCGAGTACGACTGTGTGTGCATCAAATGAAAGGTGATAACTTTGATTGTAAATATACCAGGATCACAATTGGGAATATTTTTTTCAGTGATTTTTGCAGCTTTGTGATTTTTTGACTTTTATATATCATCATTCTACATTCTGTTAAAAAAAGATGGCCTACCACTGGATATATATTCAAAGTAGGGGATCTGATGGATGTCTATGCACACATTATATCACTAGAATATGTTCAACAGTTCATGAAATATGTTACCTACAAACTAGATGGTCTATAGCTTGGTTGGGGAATAAATAATAATATAATGTTGAAATATTTTCATTTTCTATTCCTGGAAGATGGAACTTATTATTTTTGGGTATTTATACACAAACTTATTAATAATTTTATTGATTTATCCAAACTACTTTCTCAACTAAATCAATACAATAATCAATAATAGAAAAGAACAATATTTTTACTTACCTTTACCAAGAACCAACTTATGAAAATCTTCACTATTTGCAATGTGTAAATAAATTCAAGTTTGCAGGAAAGTACATTCCTTTTCTTTGAATGTTGTGCAGATATGAAAATTATCAATGTTTATATAGTATTAATACCAATATCATTTCACTCTTTTAGCACCAATAAAGAACTCAGTTTCCTGTGATTGAGCCTAGTGCCTGTTGGCACAATAAATGCCTTTTTTATCACATCTGCCTTCATTTGACTCACATGTTGTAATGTTTTTTTCAGTAGCTCAATGTAAGAGACAATGTACCTTAATTTTCCCTTTCAAAAAACATTTAAATAAACTGTGACCGACAATCTAAAGATGGAAATACTGACAACTGAAAATTTTCAATTTGTTGATGGGAAAAAAAGGTAAGATATTCCCAATTCAGAAAATTATAAATCTAATATCACTAAAAAAAAAAAATAATAAGACATAACTTGGGGTTCTCAATTCTATTTTTTTTTTTCATTTTTAAGAAATGTTTATAATTTTATATTTTTCATTTCCTTTGTACAGCCAGATATTTATATAATTTGTGACTGTTTCTTGAAATGTCAAGGCCGTAGGGATTTCAGATGAAAATGGATATTTCCCAAGATATGGGTGTGACCGGATGTCGATAAAAACAAAGCGATTAACATTTTGTCCTTGACTTCTGCAATATCTGGGAAATCCACTTGTATCCATAGAGAAAGTTTACATAACATTCGTTCATTAATAATGACAATTTCTATGAGCCTCAAAAAAATTATAAACTTTACCTCTTGAAGTAGCATACATAATCAGAAAGTCAGCCTTTGTTGGAATTCTATAGGGAGGTCGTACACCATCCATTTCCGTCCTCACACGTCTCGAGTTTATATCAACAAGAGTGATACCAGAATCAAGCCCACCACCTTGACATGCCTGGATGAAAAAAAACTTTGGTTTTCCTTTAAAAAAAAACATTGAATGTGAATATATTCTGAATACAATTTGTTTAGAAAGCTGCCCACCTCACAACAGAAAGATAGAATATAGTACATATATTTGATATTGAGACAAAACAAAACTGCTTAAAACTCCAGAAGAAATGAAGTTAAAAGAGACTGCATGGCTTGTAATGAAATAGGATAGAGTTGTAAACATCTCTTATCTGAATCTGAATATTTTTGGATATCATTATTTCAGTACACTGAAAAAATTATCAACACAATTTATGAATAATAATCCCCAAAACAATTTCACTGAATCGTTTAACAAACATTGAAAGAAAGGTATTGAAAAAGAACTTCTAAAATGGTATTACAGCATTTGAACATTATCGAAATTCTCAAATTATACAGGAGTATTCAGATGTCTCTTCTAAGGAACTAAGCAAAACTTATTACAAAAAAGCTGAATTGAAATCATCAAAATATACAGCTTCAAACTTACCTGCCAAAGAAGGGCAATTATCTGCAGTAAATTTATCAAATAGAACTTGCTGTGGGCTGTACATTTTGTCTGCAGCATTAAGTACGTCGTGATCCCCATGTGTGAGAACTATCACAACTAAACAATCGTGTTTAGTATGGTCCGTGTCAACAGCTGCTAAAAATCAGCAAATTATCATTTATTGTAATAATTATTTTTTGTATTTCAAATATGGAAACTTCACTCGATTTAGTACGGGATAATGAAAACAATTGGGTGTGTGATATCTATATATAAGTACCGTTGGTTTTAAAGTTAATCATGGAAATTGGTATTTGACCGTTTCTTTTCAAATGAAGGGTTTTTAAAAATTCAACCCTAAGGCCTAAAATGGAGGTTGAAAATTACGAGGAAAATTTGTATGGATAGTTTTTTCAAGGTGGGTTCATAAAAATTTGTATTTGAGGTCTTTGTTACAAATAAAGAAATGCCCTAAAGGGGTGAAATGGGGGTTAAATTGGGATTGGAAGTTTGTATGGGGGTTCCATTAGTTTTCAAGTTACAGTCTTAAAAATTGGTATTTGAGGTCTTTGTTACAAATAATGAAATGTGTTTTGATGTTTTTAGAAATTCAACCCCTTAAGGGGTGAAATGGGGAATGAAAATTTCTATAGAAATTCCGTTAGTTACGCAGTTAGAATAATAAAAATTGGTGTTTGTCTTTGAGCTTATTTGAAAATTTCTTCCTAAAGGGATGAAAAGGGGTTAGAGAATTTGTAATAGACGTCACAAAGCATTACTTTTGCGATCAAATCAATTATGGCACCCAAATGAAATAATTGGAAACGGATAAAGCCCAGGCATTAGCCAGATGGAATAACACAAAAAAAAACACAAACTCTACTCGGACGTAGTCGCAGGTATCAGCTAGTCTTTAATATTCATTGAAAAATTCCAATCATTTTGTTTTTTAACTCACCCATAGATATCTGCTGCTCTATTTCAGACACTTTTAGATCATTGAAACGTAGCACATCAAATTTCAGATTTCTAAAGCAGTTGTTCAGCTTTTTACAGTCCACATCGGTGCCATGTCTCTCTGGGCAATCTTTGAATTTTTTATGATTGAATATGTAAGCTATCCCTCGTCTTTGTTGGTTCATACGGTAAAATAAGTCATATTTACTTGATGTCATCAAAGCTGTTCCTTCTGGTGGAATATCACTGGAAATAATAGCCATATATTTATTGTTAATTGATAGAAAATATTCGCTTACCCGCCAATGTTTGGGAAGGCTGCAGAATCGTCATTTTCCTCATCATTATGCATTGCAACTCTACCCATGCAGTTCCCGTCATGTTCATCAGAGTTTATCATCTTCAATGATTCAAAAGATAATCTTCACAGGAAATCTCACTCTCTTATCTTATCTGTTAGTGCATCGGAAGATACAAGAACAAAAAGATTCGCTTCCTATTTAGCAATGGCCCCACCCACAATCATTTTTAACAAATGGATGGGGGAATTTCGAGGATATTGCTAAACATATTATTCAAGAATAAACTTGTCAATAAAAACCGGTATAACCTAAAACCACTTGATTGACACCAGTTAAAATGTCTATGTTGACACCTGACCTGACACAGAACACCACATTCCAGATAAATTATTGTGTATTGTCAAAATTGGGAAATAAACATGAGGTATGTTTTATATATGTATTAAGTACTAATATTGATAATAAAGACAGTAAATGTGAAGCCAAAACAAATGAAACATGACGATCGCTTGGACTCTTTCTAATCGGCAACGTTGAATTGCGCGAAAATAGTGGCGGGACATGTATTGGTTGATATTCGGGTGCCATAACTACGCGCTGCCAACATGACAAGGAAGGCCATATATAACTCGACTTCACTTCCATTGCATTGCTCTTATGGCCAGTTATCAATATTCGTAGTTGATAAATATATGATATTATACTCGACGAAACCGATATCTACATTGGAGAGCTCAAACCACCCGAAGTATGAAAAACGAAGTTTGTCTTATTTTTTATGAACTGTAAGTAAATTGAATATTGAATGTTATTTGGTAAACAAAACAAATTGAAGAGATGATATTTTTGTGGAGAAACATTGCTGTTGGACTAATTCTTAATATTGTAATCACTGATGGGAGGAAAATACAGAGGATTATGAAAATGTTCTGTGTCATTGTAGGCAGAACATACTGAGTCACAGAGTTGGAATATACAGAGGAGAAGACTAGACAAGCCGAACGAAAGGAATGGGATATTAAATTTTACACCAATTTGAATGCCCTGCAAGAACTGTCTGAAAAATTATGATAATTCTTTACCAACACAGGTTTATTTTATATATATAACTGGAGGGTTATGGCAAAATATCCATCTTGAAATCAATTTGTGATGACGTTTTATATCCAGAATAGCCTGCTCAAAAAAATATTAAAATTAATCAGAAAATTCAAAGAAAATATTTTTTTTTGTATTACACAAGATACAACTTTAAACTCGACGGTTAATTTTCCTTCAATTTTTATTTCCTTCAAAGTTCTGCCTCTCCAATAGCAATTATTTGACTTTGGTTGTACGGAAAATCGCCTATTTGATATACTAATGCAATTACTTTTGGTCATGAAGCTCTTATTTATTTCTTATATTAAATGTGTCATTCATAGAGATTTTGTCTCTAAAAATGTGAACAGTTGGTAGCGAAAAACATATTTTTGAAAAAAAGATTAAGATGAGTCACAACACAATAACAACTGATGACAACGAAAGTCAAGCAACAAGAGAAAGAAGTGACATTCTTCTGCGTTAAGGTTCAAATTGCATCGAGACAGGTGACAATCGATAATGCACAAATCAGATTGGGACAGGCACCAACACTCGAAATATAGACACAAAATTCCCTATTAATATAACTTTTGTATATTCAAAAATATAAACACTTTGGGAGTGAAAATAAATGATCCAGCATATTCAGTTTGTGATTCTCTACACAACCCCGATTTAAATTATTACTAGATTGGCTAATTCTACGTGATTAAAATAATTGGAGCACGGCCAAAAAATTGGCCCCGAATTGGAACTTAATATATATTCCATTTCTCTGACACCCACCCACCCTTCCGCAGGAAAATGGGATATTTATTAAATTCCAAGTCAGGGGACTCCTATGCATTTACACAATGCGCCACTGGACTCCTGAGATTATGAAAATTTATCCAGCCCATAAAGTAAAATTTTGGGTTTCATACTAATAAACAAATTTTTATCTTCAAAAACCCATTTTTGGAGTTTGCTGATATATATATATATATATATATATATATATATATATATATATATATATATATATATATATATATATATATATATTATATATATATATATATAACTTGAGATTACAATTTTTCTTTATAAAAGCATTTTTAAGTCTTATCATAATCTGTTAAAATTGAGAAACCAAGTTAGGCAACTAGTTTGTCACCTATGCAAAAAGTGAATGCCTACGACATCTCTCTAACGGAAGTTGCAACAGAATTGTGTTGTAATTAAGTGTTCTAGAAAATATTTTGTAATGTTTGTAACTTCCGCCATTGTGTAAATTGCCCTTGGGCACAGCCCATTAAAAGAAGAAGAACTTCGCCATGTTTTTTTCGGACACTTTATACATGTATAATCCATATGCGACATAATCTAATATAATATAAGCTAAAGTGTCCGAAATTTGTTTTTCAACGTTCTATGCTTGTGTTCAGTTAATAATGCTTCATTCACATTACAACGGAAGAATTATATGTTTTATAATGTTGCTAAATCTTTGATTATGTACATTGGTATAGTGAACACTTTTTAATGAAACATGATAACGTATATAAGAGTTTATTAGCAATGATAAATATAAAATACTATAAATTATTTTGTGGTTCTATTATAGTGTTGGAAGTTGGTATACGACGACCATATAAAGCCAATCGGTGCAATTGTTGATTGAGGCAGAAGTTTTGGAAGGTTTTTAAGTTGGCAACTTTTGCGAGGCTCTCCTATTGGAGAAGCAGAAGATTTTGAAGGTTTTTCTGAAGTTGGAAATTTGAGCGGAACTCTCCTATTGGCTGAAGCCAATGATTTTCTCATTTGAATTTTCCAATACTAATAGGTCCGCGATTTTCCCCACATTGAGAACTCACCTTACATTAAGTTTTGTCAATTGTCATTCACATGTCACATGTAATTTGTCATTGACTGACATTTTTGACAGATATATGTTTATTTCTATTTTTTGAAAACATTATTGATTGATCTCAAATCTTTATCTGCATTACGTGAAAATGTCGCTCAGCGAACGGTAAATATGTACGTCCATATAAAAAATATGCTAAATATTTCCAATCCGTAGGGTTCTCGAAGAAGTGGAGGCCTTAGAAGCTATTCTAATGGACGATATTTCCATTACCTATGACGAAAAGTAAATAATTAATATATATATGTCAATGCAGATGTGTAGGTTGCGCTCATTTTCTGTTACAGAAATCGTCCTGCACTAGTCAAAACTACCATATTTCCTTCAACAGCCAATGAAACTGATAAACAATATGTGTGTGTTACTATTGAAATTAGTCTTCCTGAAGACTATCCCGATCAAAAACCCGCCATTCAGCTCCGAAATCCGCGCGGTTTGGACGATTCCACCGTAAATAACATTTCCAAGGCGATATCGGAAAAGTGTACTGAATTTATCGGTCAACCTGTGATTTACGAATTGATAGAGGTAAACGTTTGCATGTCCAGATATACTGAAGTGGGTGTGCTTGACTTAACTGTGCATAAGTGGGAAAAATTGCAGTTAGGGAGAATGCATAGATTTGTAAACTCCATTTTTTTTAAATAAACAAGCTTCGCTAATCCCTAAACAAAAAATCTGGCAGCAAATTATTTTATTTAAATCCCATATTTTCATAACGGTAATTATCAAGTTAAACTCTCGCGATTTGAGAGATGGCGTTTCTGAACCTAAATCCGAAGTCAAAAGAAGGCATTCTTAAATACGAGCTTCCAGAAGTAAATAAGGCCTTATTTTTCAGCGCTATTTTCGGCCACTGAAAATACTCACCATTCCTCCTTTTTTTAACAAAAACACACACACACACACACACCCTTATTCAAGTGTTTTTAGTACTAGTGTAGAATAATAATAATATATTTATTCATCTATCAGAAATTATAGTCACACAATTTAGGAAAAGAACTAGAAAAAAAAAATCGACAACAAATATAGAAAAACCCATAGAAGAGCAAGTCTGCGCATGAGTATTATCGTAAAAAAACAAGGTTAGGAAGTATAATGATCGTTTTTCGTAGATAATAAATATAAGTATTGAATTTCAATATAATACATATTTACAATATACATTTACAGCCAACACATCACAATATTTTACATCAAGGTTTGTCTTTGATGTTCATTAAATTCATGAATATCTAGTCTGTGAATGTTACCAATCGATTTCTTAGCGAGTTTGTTGAATAAAGATGTTGAGTTAATTCGTTTCAGTTCGGCTGGGACAAAATTATAGCTTTTTGGTCCAAGATATGAATAAGTTCTTGTAGATAATTATACTTTTTTCAGGTCTTATAGCTACAAAATTTGAATTGGATTAACCTTGTATTGTGGTCATGGTTCTTTCAACTCTGATTTATTTTTATGTTGCTGTATAATCGTTCTGAAAAAGGATAACTGTCTTATATCAAGAATTTTTGTTTCCTCATAGATTTTGTCTGTTGAGTATAGTTTGGATTTTTTTGTATTTAGTTTTCAGTATGTAGCGTTGGATTATTTCAATAATGATGTGACATTTGTATGCTCCACCCCACGCAGAAATTCCATAGATCAAATGACTTTCAACAAAGTATATTGTCTTCAGTTGGTATTGAAATATTTTATTTAATAAAGTATAGTTCCCAGTTCCTTCACAACAAAATTCACATGGATATCCCATTTTAGATGTGAGTCTATTTGGAGCCCTAGATATATTTGACACTGCATATATATTTATGGGTGTTCCATCTATGGGCATGTAGAGATTTTTATAGCCTGGTAGATATCTGGAGTATGAAGTGAAGGCCACATAGTGAGTTTTACCCAAGTTCACTGTTAGTATCTACTGTCAAACCATTTCATATTGTATGAAAAAATCACTTTCGGCTATTTCTTTCAGGGATATCCAGTTTTTTCACTGATAAGCTACGCAAGAGTCATCAGCAAAACCAACTATATGACCTTTTTTTTCAAGATAGAATCAATCATTCAATAGGATTAGCCCCAGTGCCGTTCTCTGAGGAACACCATATTCAACTATTCGATATTCACTAATTTCCTTTCCTATTCTGACACATTGTTTACGGTTGGTGAGGTAGCTCTTCCATTACTTCCAGTAGCTAACCCGACTGTGACTAACGGTATCAAGAGCCTTCTTTAAATCCACGAATATGCACAGGGTTCGTATACATGCACGGATGTTACTGCTAATCCGGCCAACTAAGAAAGTATTGCATCCTGGTTTCCCTTCCGTGAAATTTGATATGAGTGATCTAAGGGGGGTACTTATTGATATTAATTCTTTTTCCTCTTTTGTAGATAGGAGTCACCACTGCAATTTTGAATGCTTCTGGATATATTCCACTATCAATTGGCATGTTGATAACATATGCCAGTGGTCTAGCAATCTCATATGCAATATCTGTCAAATGCTCAGATTTGATATTGTCCAGCCCGGTAGATTTTTTATTTTTCAGTTCATTTGCTAGGGTTATCATTTCAATGTCAGAGACTTCCTCTATAAAAATTGATTTCGTATTTTTTTTTTTTTAAATGTTTTGTTTGCTTTTCAAGGTTTTTACTTGCCAATTTTTCCCCGATATTACAAAAGAATTCATTAAATGCATTGACAATATCTACTGTATTTTTTTTTGGTATTACCGTCTTCAGTCTGTATTTCTTTTATTATAGGATTATTTTTCGTTTTGTTGGTATAATTTATATCGAGGCACAATAGTGACAATCATTCGCTAGATGGAAGTACACGCTACATCACATATGTAGACCAATACACAACACCTATGCCAACTAATTAAAACCTCATGATTGACTGTTTTTTTTTCACTGGCACATAGATTCAATCAAAAGCAGGCATTTTAAAATTAACTAATTTCTTCAAAATACGTGATCGTCAAGATTTTTTTTATTTTCAAGCTTTTGGAGAAATGAACTATCACATAAAGCAAAAATTTTGGGCCAGTGTGAAGTTAGCAGCCACTTTAGAGCAGCCATTTTCTCCCCAGCAGCCAAATGACCAGTGGCGGCGGTTATAAATAAAATAAAGTAAATATAGTATTGAACAATTGGGAATGAGTTTCTCATGTCGTCTTATGTGTGATGTTCATATACGTTGCCTTAAAAAATATTTGAACCTTCAATGAGCTTCCAGTTGAACTCTAAAATATTAAAAGTTTTTTTTTTTTTTGTGAATAAAAAAAATTACCGCGTTCATAATTGGCAGAGAGTGTTTTATATATCAAAAGAGTACACTGTATGAATGACTTCGATTTGGGAGGCGTCCAAGGGGTGCCAATTATGAACGCGGCAATTTTTTTCCTTCACAGAAACTTCGATTTTTTTAGGTTTTTATGGGGGTGGAACCACCCCTTGGACGCCTCCTAAATCGAAGTCGTTCATACAGTGTTTTCCTCTGATATATTAAACACCCTCTGATAAATATAAATGCGGCTATTTTTTTCCTTCGCAGAAAAATCGTTTTTTTTTAAGATTTCATGAGTGTGGGACCACCCCTTGGACGCCTCCCAAATCGAAGTCGTTCATACAGTGTACCTACTCTTCTGATATATAAAACATCCGGAAATCATTAATGGTTCACATATTTTTTAAGGCAATGTATATGACATATAAGGCGAAATGCGGTATGTTCAATACTATTTTCAGTGTATATTTTTTATAACCGCCGCCACTGGTCGTTTGGCTGCTGGGGACAAAATGGCTGCTAACTTCACACTGGTAAATTTTGGTGTTACACGAATCTAAGATGCCTAAAAACCCTGGTGTATTCACTGATTAATTTTGTTTAGAATTTTTGGGGGACAACAAATGAATAACGTTAAATTCTGCTTAAATTTCTTAGTAGATGGCGCGGTTAAGAATGTCATGTTTGTGTCACGCTAAATGTCAAAACAAACCGATGATATTTTATTTTTCTGTCAACATTACATTGTTGCATTTTTTATACAAAATATTGTGAATTGATCGTTTATTGCTGTGCGTAGTTTAAGGTTTCGGTTATTAGTTTTGCCTAGTATTTAATTTGTGTTTAAGGAATTGGTAGTTTTTAAGTAGTGTGTGTGGATACTTACTTTTGGTAAAATGGGTCCGTTTTGCATTTTGTGTGGATTTTTTACTAAATGATTCTAGTTAATTAAACAAGTTTTTCTGGTCATTTGCTGTTTCCAGAATAAAGGAGGAAGAATTGGCTACCCTCAAAATAGAATAACAAGTGCCACACAAGACAACAAAAAAAGAACAGTTGTTACGTTATAATACTATAAATTGAACAGAGGAGGATTATACAACTCTTCACATAATCTTACGGGAAATTTTGGTATTACATTTATTCATCAATCTGTCCAAATTTATTTAGAAAAAGAAGTATTCAATAAAGTTTTTGTAGAGTAGAGACATCAATGCATTCATTCATGTCATTTGCTGAAAATTATACAAAACATGTAAGTTCTTTCCTGAGACACGTCTGAAGGGAATGAAATTTCCTTATCTTGAACGGAGGAAATGATATAAAATTCAACTTCTCAAGCAAAGCGGGATTGTCCAAATTAATTGTTGATACGGCTACGTCGAGTTGGTGTTACCTATACGTATTTTGCCCCATGAACTCGAAGTTCAAAGATGAAGAAAATCCCCTTTTCCGCCTTTTTCAGCAATATGAAACGTTCAAAACACATCTGAATTATAATTTATGAAATTTTTTAGGCCTTTTCCACTATCCACATACATTTTGAATTCGTACCAACTCGGTGGAGCCGTATCAACAGAAAATTAACCATACAATGGTATGCACTACAATTGTTCATAATTAGAATTAACACTTCTCGAAAATTCTATATAACTCTGACATAAGTACATGTAAAATATGTTACATCGATCGATCAACCTCAAAATATTCCACAACGAATTGACATAACCCTAAAGGCGACAAAAGCACAATCACAGAACTGATCAGAGACACAAATCACAAAAACATCCTGTGTGGACTGTAATTACAGTTTACTGAATTATGACAAGTAACGACGTCGGCGCCATCTGAAACTCTAGATAACTCCCTTCATCAAGTGGGCTGGTGTCCCCCAGTTTGTCCCAATATTTTACAGGTATAAGTGAATACACCATGGTTTTTAGACATCTTACACGAATCTCCCTGAACTACATTTTTACTTTTACCCTCTGCTGTGCATAACTTTTGACAGGAAAGGTTCTTTTTTTCAGTTGATAAGAGAGAATCTTACTGAAAGTAACTTGCCAACATGTCACTGTGCTGTATGTTTATATGGATTCTTGGATGGGGATACCTTCACGAAAACCCAATGTTTTCATTATTTCCATTCATTTTGTTTGGCAAATCATCTAGTTACCACAAAGAGACATTTTCAAGAAGAACAAGACAAGTTACCTGCTTGGCAGAAATCGACCAATGGATACCAGGTATTGTAAAACAGGTTGATGGATAAATTTGGTTGTTTTTTTTTCTGAATCGTCATTTGAATGTTTTTTCTGTAAATATAAAGTTACTCTACACATGCACTCTGAATATAGGGAAAAAACTTTTCTTACGTGTTTTTGCCTCCTGAACACGAATCCGGAAGAAAAATGCGGCGGTCTCATACCGCTCTCGAGTTAGAGAACTTAAAAAAAAAAAATAACCCCATTTTCAAGCACCGTTTTCTCGCACAAAAATCACTCAAAATGCTTCTTTCTTTTTACCAGCATAAACAATACACCCTAAATCACTTATTTTCGGCACAACTTTGCACAAAGTATCGTCGTTTTTATCGAAAAAATCATTCTTACACAGTTCCAAATAAACGAATGTCACACTTTGACAGATGGAATTTAGTAACTTTGCCTTATTTTTCATGTTGGTGATAAATGAATCACCGCCAACTTTTCGAATTCAAATGTGAGCAATAGTTTCCCCTTCATTTATGTGTGCAATTGTAGGCGGTGATTCATTTATTACCAACATGAAAAATAAGGCAAAGTTACTAAATTCCATCTGTCAAGGAGGATTTTTTCGATAAAAACGACGATATTTTGTGCAAAGTTGTGCCGAAAATAAGGGATTTAGGGTGTATTGTTTATGCTGGTAAAAAGAAGGAGGCATTTTGAGTAATTTTTGTGCGCGAAAACGGTGATTGAAAATGAGGTTAATTTTTTTTTAAGTTCTAACTCAAGAACGGTATGAGACCGCCGCATTTTTCTTCCGGATTCGTGTTCAGGAGGCAAAACACGTAAGAAAAGTGTTTTCCCTACATTCAGAGTGTAGAGTAACTTTATATTTACCGTTTTTTCTATGTAATCCAGAATTTTGTCGCCTGCAGTAACAGTGGCTTTGGAAAGAGTTTCTTTTTTTCTTAGGCGACCTGCCCCGTTTGTCGTGAACCAATAAACTGTGATGTTGAGGAGCTGAGTTTGGCTCTGCCACCCAAAGATTTAGAGAGCGCACAAAACTTTCAACTTACCAGTGAATTGAAAGAACTCCAGGAGAACATGAGACAGCTTTTCATATACCAAAAAAAGAAAGGCGGTATAATTGATATTGAGGCGGAAGAAAACAAATTATTGCTCATAACCGAATCCAGTGAGGACACCTCGGATAGTTTGGAGGTAAGTTCAGTCAAGGTCGGAGCCTACAAGAGCAGGTGTTTTTATCTAACAGATATTTTTACAATTTTAATAATTTTTTCATCAAAGTGAATTCTGTGTGCAGTGAATATTTAAATTGTTTATTTATACAGGAAAATTGGGGAAACATATTTTAATTCATCTAAAAAAAAATGCAATTTTTATTTGGCATATTTTATCGAAGAAAACCACTTCAACCACTATCTGACATAAATCAATGGAATACCACCTAACTTGGATAACCTAGTAATAACCTATCCAAGTTATCCTAGTAATAACCTATCCAAGTTGCAATGCAATCCTTTCCAATGTTATATAAAGAGATTTGTACATTCATTTAAGAAATAGGCGTTCACGTTGCTTGTTTTCATTCAACTCTCTAAGAAAAAGAAAAATTACAAACAATATATTTACAGGCTTTTTTGGGAATTTTGTATATTGAACAACAAAAAATTGTCATTTTCATTTGTTGTCTATATTTTTGTAAAAAGTACGGTCATTTTCATCTGCTGTCAGTATTATTAAAAGTAACAAAACAAATTCTTCGAGTAGATTCAATTTCCAGGAAGACCACATAACCTTTCTGATGATTAGGAAACCATGAAACAGGGGTAGGTGAATGCTGGCTTTCTCGCAATTAAATTACAATCACTCACCTTTGCTATTTTGTGGCGTTAATCAAAACATACCTAGAAACTAGACTTTTGGTGACATGATCTGGTGTATAGCTTGAGTTTTACTTTGTAAATTATAGATGGTCGCCGGCTTTAATTCGTTGTATTTCACATATTATCAAAAGTTTGAACAGTTTCAGGTTTCATACAGTGAATATGTTGAAGTACTGGCTAGGTTCTACAACAATATACTGAATGTTTCAATACTGACAATTGTAAAATGTTTCACAATGTATCAAACTTGAAAATGTGTATTTTTCAGGAACCTGGGCCCAGTTTGTCTAACAGTGCTGATACTGTTATACAAAATGGGATAGCAAACAGAGGTCAAAGGTATGATTACAGGGTTAATTCAGGCTGTGGTAACAGATGACCAAGGCATTCCATGAGATGTTCACTTTTGACGAAAATAAGTGTCATATTTCAATACTCAAGTCTGTGTATAATTTGTTGTCAACTCGTTTTATAGGAACAATTATTGGCTAAGTGTTTCTTGGATTTTATTTATTTTATTATTTAAATAAATGGTACTGAACGGTTGTCTCTATTTTTGTATTAACCCCTTGAAAAAGAAATGGTCCCAGAAATTCAAATACACAATTCAACACAAGATAAGACTCTTGTCTAGAGAACACATTCAAAAACATACCCCCAGCGCCTCTGATGGACGTATGAATCGTTACTTCACACAGTTCAAACTTTTACCGCCATGACTCGAAGAGTGTCAATTTCTCTCTGTGGTTCTTGGACCTTGCTTCCTTTTCGGCGAACTTGTCCAGCTCCCTCACTACTGCGAACCCCGCAGTTAGAGGCCTCGTCCGATGTTCATATGTTGTAATATTTTTATTGGAGATTGTTCACAGTACTTTTTATTGTTACTGAAACATCACATTAGAAGTGAGGTTGGGTTTGATGATTGGGTTGTAAGGAATAGTATTGGCTGTCAGTATTCCCGAAACAACCAACATTGGCGCTAGTATTTGGGGGTTACTCCAGTGAAGGTCAAATCGGGTTTGAATGAAAGAGTTTCATTCAAGTTTCCAACCTAGATTTTTTCACGGAAAACCTCTTCAATTGTCCTAATTTTTGTGAAATCGTATGAAAATTGAATATACAGAGTATATCTCAGTTTTGGACATAATTGCTAATTTTTTCAGTAAAAATATAATTTATTTTTGTTTGTACTGCGATCAATGCCGAGTTTTCACTAGGCGGAAAATATGTAAGCTGATTTTTATATCCAATGGCTCACAAAGAAAATCTGAATGAGACCCATTTCGACTGAAGGCTTTGTCCACCTTCAGAGATGTGGGGAACATTATTGGGTATCCACTCATGAAATGATGTAGCTCTTTATCAATAAATCTTTATTTATAAAACTTAATAAAAACTATAACCTAACGAAAATACTTTATTCCGACGACAACCATGAACTTTTCGATGAAAAGTTCCGAATCCAAGACCGCTATATGTGCCGCCCGACCAATCAAAGCATTGGCAGTATTCGGTAAGGCATGGTGAATGTCGTAGCGCACCAGTTTCAGCTCTTTCTGGGCGATTATCGGCGACAGTATGTTGTGTACCATTTCCCGGTAGATGGTGCCCAAATCCGATGTATCTTTCAAGGATTCTTTGCACAGCTCGATTCTCGCCGAGTGGAGAGGAACATACCTAGAAAATATATGTAAATACAGGGTGTTAGTGAATAAGTGCGAAAAACTTCAGAGGGTGATTCTGCATCAAAAATAATGACAGTTTGCTATATAACTTTTGTCCGCGAATGCTTCGTTTTCCGAGATACGGGGTGTTGAAGATTTCTTAAAAACTGACTATTTATTTATTGCTCTGAAACCGGTCAAGATATGCAAATGGAATTTTGTGAGTTTCAAGAGGTAGTTATTACGCATTTTTTGACATGCAATAAAGAGTTTTGTGTTCATCATTGGCGCGCATACGGGTAATGATCTCAATTTTTTCAAAAAAAAAGGTATGCCACTGAGATATTTCAAATAAAAAATCATTTTGGAATTCCTCGTTGAATTTGTGACAAAAAATTGCTCCTGCCTTTTTTTCGTATAGGGCGCCGTTTTTATGCAAAAAAAAATAAAACATCTTAACGTGTATTTTTTATTTCTTTAATACATTAACAGGAACTATCTAATACAATATACAGTATCGGAAACAATTTATCTGGGGTATAGACAGAAATCTACACGAGTAACAAGGAACGCAATGATATGATACCACATAAACAAGAGAGACGCACTGTTACCCCACCCGACGCATTAACTGACCACGTGGCAATGCGACACAGCGCACAGCGACTCATTCTTGCCGAGCCGTGGTTGCGAAAACAAAAGACCATGACAATTATCATTTTTTGAAACATGCCGCCTATTTGCTGGTATGATACTGACGTCCTGAGTTGACCGCCCTGGCTCTCCTATCTCTGTGTCGTGACGTCGATATCCCTTCCTCGAGCGAGTCGAGGAGAAATTGTAATGCTCTCTCAACATATAGCAAGCTATTCTTTACGCTCTCATGAAACCACCATACCCAAGATAAATACTTTCCGATACTGTATAACGTTAAACCAGAACAATAACAGAAAATAACACTAATAAGTAAATAGGCGCAAAGCTACAACAAATGTTCAAAATTACCTCCCTCAGACGTGATACAAGATTCAACTCTTCGCCTCATTGATTGTCGTATTCGCGCAAATATTCCTGGTGTATTTCTTATTGTCTCACTGCCGGCTATAATTCGATTCCTCAGGTCTTCAACATTTTCGACGGGAGTGGAATAAACTAATTACTTAAGAAAACCCCAAATGCAAAAATCTAGAGCATTTAAATCCGGAGATCGAGCAGGCCAATGTTCCGTACCTCCCCTACCTATCCAACGATTTGGACAAACTGTTTCTGAGTGATTACGTACAATAATGCTAAAATGGACTGGTGCACCATCATGCATGAACCAGAAGTGTTGTCTCAGCTGTAGCGGAATTTCTTCAAGAAGAACAGGTATTTCTTCCTGTAGGAAATTGAGTCGCCTGTTAGTCGTTGTGTGACGAAATATGGACCGATTAAATAATCTTCAAATACCCCAAGCCATACATTTACTGAAAACTGTTGCTGAAAATAAGCTTCAAAGATTCCATGTGGATTTTCCGCAGCTCAGAGGTGATTGTTATGGAAATTTCACAATTAGCCTCGTCAGTAAACAAAACGCCATTTAAAAATTTAGGAATTTGATGAAGAATCCAATGGCAAAAAACTAGGGCGGGAAAGAGTCTCTAGGTAGTAGAGCTTGCACACGTTGAATATGAAACGGATACAATTGCTGATTTTCAAGAATTTTAAATACAGTGAAGTTGCTTACATTCAGTATGTTAGCAATTTTTCGAGTACTTGTTTCAGGTGACTCCGCAATTAACTCGAGAACTGCTTCTTCTAGTTGCACAGTTCGTACTTCTCGAGGGCGCCCGCAGTCAGCCGTTTGTTTCTTAAATGTAGGTACCATTTTCGCGCAAACGTTGGTGAAGACGAGCAAATATTGTGTGATGGGGTACTCTACGTCCTGGATACAACTCAGCATACAATCGTCGAGCTTTCCATTACTTCGTCCATAGACAAAATGCATGTCTGACAATTCCGCATTTGTATAATTTTCCATTCTTTTCGATAAAAGAAAAATTAGTGACGTATTATCATTAATGTTATACCAAAATAAAAGCTCAAAAATGAAGGAACGCTAATTTGACATTTCGTTGAAATATTCGTATTTAACAGAATGTTGACAGTAGCCTATTAGCATCGCTACTAGATAATGTATTAAAGTAATGACAAGTACGCGTTAAGATGTTTTATTTTTTTGCATAAAAACGGCGCCCCTTACGAAAAAAAGGCAATAGAGATTTTTTGTCACAAATTGAACGAGGAATTCAAAAGTTTCGATTTGAAATACCTCAGTGGCGTATCATTTTTTTTTAAATTGAGATCATTACCCGTATGCGCGCCAATGATGAAATGCACAATAGCTACCCCTTAAAACTCACCAAATTTCATTTGCATAGCTCGACCGGTTTCAGAGCAATATTTTTTCATGCAGAATCACCCCCTGAAGTTTGTCGCACTTATTCACTAACACTCTGTATATAAAATTGAAATATAATTTCGGATAAATTCATTGGAATACAGGGTAAGTGGTAAGTGTTAGAGTAGGTACGTGCAAATATAGTTCTTTTATTTCTTAAATATATTCTTTTTGTGGCGGTGTTCCTAGATTTTTGAACAGTTTTGTGTGAAATAATATTTGAAGAATGTCTTCTACCTCTAATTTCCATTTATGAACTGACTATCTATTTCCGACAGACTTACCTATCTTGACCAGAACCACACAGCAGAATATTCTTGAAATGATGTAAGGTACTGCGTTGACTCAAACGATACAAAAACGCCTGTCTAGGATCCACAGAATCTTTCAAACATAACTGTAATAGCGATCCGGATTTTTTCCATTTCTGCATGAACCACATTCCTGAAAATTTCACAAAATAGAATTCATTAGAAGAGTTAGTGGAAGAAAGGTTAGATAAGAGCCGTGACCTTTTCTCAACAAATAAAATGTTCCGACAGAATAATTTGCTTCAACATTAGAAAAATTCGCGATGTGCATGAATATTTTTTTCTTGACAACGCATATTTTCAGTGTCTTCGCGACTAAAGATGTTCAATTGAAATGATAACATTCATTATACATATTCCTGCATGTATTTCAGTATTGAGTTGCTAGGTATACATATACGTTGTTATATCATTCATGAAAATACATTTCTCTTACCCATATTGACTAATCCGCTACTTTGTAAAGTGTCCCCAAATGTGGTCCTGAAAGTGAAAGAAGGTATGCAGTCTTGGAAGCAGAAATTTCATCTGGGGTCTCGTTAACGCCGATCTGATGATGATATTTCCTAAAGAGTGGCCAACGAAACTGATTCGGGTCGGTCTTATGCTACTGGTATCCAAATAATGAAGAATTTCGCTGATTAAACTGCAAAAAAAATCACCACAATCAATAAACAAATGTTCAAAATTGTTGTGAAGAGTAGGTAAGCAGTAAAACTTGCTCAGTTTGATCACCTAGATCTTTATGAGGAATCCCAGAGTAAAGTATATAATTTCTTTTACTTATATTTTGAAAAGATTGTGAGTTGTTCAGATTGTGGGTGGATGAACTTTACTACTTCAAAGAAACAGTAGACGATTTCATTTTAGAAATTCACAAAGATGCAAAAGACGATTAAAAAATAACAAGAGTTTGGGAGCGTTTTGTTTATTCGGATATCAGTTACTTTCTTGATAATCAATAGGCGAGTTCACTAATTTCTGGAAAAAATACCACAATGTCCAAATTCAAAGACGATTAAAAAAAGAATTTCCAAAGAAATGCTCCAGTTTGAACATTGCGACAACCGCGCCAGGATGTGCATGATAATTACAGAGTTGCCAAGCGTTATTCATAATATTTATTTACAATGTGAGCAGGCCGAAAAAATAATGACATAGCACTCGGTATTCATACATATCATTCAAGAATAACTAAATCAAGAGCAGCTATCAATTGAGGAGTCTTCATTTTAATATAGCACATGACACAAGTTCTGTTTCATTCATAAGATGAAACAGAATAACATTTCCTCAGAAGTTCCGCAAAATAGTGACACTGGCAACTCGCCGATCGCGGAGAGTGCCAGGAATTACATCGTTGCCAAGCGTTATTCATAATAATTCTTTACAATGAGAGCAGGTCGAAAAAACAATGATAGCACTCGGTATACATAAAGACGTTTACATGAGCATGTGGGTAAAATGCTGATAAAAATTATAAAATTAAAAAAAAAACTTGAAAATTGTCAAAAAGTTTTTAAAATGTTTTTAAAAATGGGTTGACAAACAATAATACGATTAAAACTAGGTATCAGAGTAGAATAGCTGAAACATCGTTAAGAATACATAGAATATATAATTTTTATGATTAGGACTATATGGGTTGAACATAAGTATAAATGAAAGTTGAAAAGTATGGAATATACATGAAACGTTAGCATAAAACTCTAACATAATGTCGTAGTTAGGTACAAAAAAAGACATCAAATGTGTAGGAAATACTGTGTTAGTAAAACATCGTTTTGTCGAGAGTCAATGAGGTTGTGCAAAGTCTTCCTATTAATAGACAAAATCCAAGCGTTCACTTTCTTTTTGAGCAGATTGAAGGAGTTGATTGATTTTATCGAGCCTGGTACCATATTCCTCCTAGGAGTAAGGCTAGTCAGGCTTGCCACTCCTACTGAGAAATGTATAGAGTGTTTCTTTCTGTCACCAGGTACCGCCAGTTAAAAGTTATCTTTTCCGGCGTACCTATAGATGTTATAAGCTCGATGATGATTTGTTTACGTTGTGTCTCGCTTCGGCCAGAGCTCTTCGGATCTTTGGCTGGTGACTACTCCGTACTGATGAGTGCCAAAAAGCCTGAAACCGGTATGCGAATTGTTAGGCGAACACGACATAAATTGAACATAATCGAGCTTATCAGAAAGAAACATTTGCAATCAATTTCCATTTATATGGAATTTTGCATGGATTTTCAGATGAATATCATTCAACGTTCTGCGTGGTATTAGCTAGGAAAGTAGTTGTTTTTCCCCTGTGATCTACCATTTTGTGGTTCAATTTATATTGAATCCTTGGGTGAAAATAGACTGTGTACTTCGATTTTTCGATTTTTCTATTTTATTCCACATTTCACATTGCTTTTTACTTTTTGTTTTGTTTTAGTCTATCTCGTTGTTTAATATATGTTATTATTCCGGTGGTTATCCAGGGGTTTTTCTTACGTTTATTACTTTGTTGTAAAATAGTAGTCGAGCGTTCAATGAACGTATATTCAACCTATCATAAAAAAATATCAGTAGCATTTAAAACATCAATGGAGAACTGCGTTCCTGATCTTTAGATACTTTCGTTCGATGAATTTGAGCTATTTCCTGGGAAAAGTACGTCAAAAAACCAAGTTCAGAGAAATTTTCGGCATCTTTTGGCCGCTACGGAGCAAGTCTGGCTCTGTGAAAATGTTGTTTTGTGTTTTGAGGGGGGGTTGTGAGGGTGAATGTTGTGAGGTAATATGTTTTGGTGACTTATAGAAGTTTTGTGGTTGATTTGAGTGTAATAGAAAATTAAATAAAAAAGGAATTTTTGCGTGACTCAGTTCGGGATCGAACCTGGGTCCTTGTAGTTTGAAAGCGAGCGTTCATCCACATGAGCAGTAGGCTAACTAGAGTTAATGGGAAACAAGTGCTTGCACTTATCCCTTAGTACTTTATTCACTCCTAACATGTAGCCTTTTAGCTGTATTTATTTATCTTGAATAAAGTTATATTATTATTATTATTATAGTTATCTGAGCGCCGGGCCGAGATCTGGAACAATCTTTGACCTCCCCCCGGTTCTTTCCCCGGGACTGACTCCTACCTGCAGAGCTACACACTTATCTATGTAAAAATTTCCCTTGGAACTTATTATTTTTAATTTACGTAGCCAGCTCTCAGTCTATAACAATGTACACTGTTACAAATAAACAAGTAACACGTTATATGAGAATGACTTTGACATCTTCATTGTTTCGGCTTGTCTTATTTAGCATCACAAGCAGACTGTGACAGTTTTGTACATTAATTCTCTTTAAAACTTGATGATGATGGACGTCTAAATAAGTTTTGTGATTATCTACAAGAAACGTTGGTACTCACCGGTCAGTCATGGTATCAAAATCACTAAACGTATCTCCCTGATTCCTCTCGGACATCAAAAAGTCCAGATAAGCTCCTGGTAGTCCTAGTTCTAAATAAGTCTTGACTAGTCTCAAGTCGGCCGAATTTCCGTCGAGACCGTGCACGCAAACGACTAAATGCATGCCCTCTGGCGAGAATATCCTGAACTCGTCGCCGATGTGGAAATATGGAACGGTGGAAGCAAACGACTTCATATCAGAATAGAGTAATCCCGGGAAGTTTAATTGACTCTTGAATTCCTTTTTGGCCTTGAGAAATATCTTGAGGATGTCAGTGTTGTCTTTGTAAAAATGAAAATCTGTGGAAAAAGACGATTATGTTTCGGAAATATTTAGTTAAACGACTTGAGGAGTTTCATTTTCTTTCTACTTACCATCAGTCTCATCATGCGATTTCAAATCGAATTGACTCGATCGCCTTTCCAGGTTCGTTCTAGTGTCTACGACGTGGTACAAAAGATTATCTACTGCGTTGATTTCTTCTTCGTTAGTGCCATTCGTAACGGAACTCGAAGATGATTCTAAATCTCTAAATTGTTTCGGAGGCGGCAAAGCAAAAGTTTCGCAAACGGTATTTTGATTAAATTCACAGCCTAAAAAAATTGCAAAGTTATCAACATGCTGAATCGACAGAAGGAGCACTCTACGAACTTGTCGAGAAAAGGGAGAATAAGCTCGAAAATAAACAACTACTACGTAGATATATACGATAATAGTTATTTAATCAACTAGTATAATTTGTAATCGAGGTATTTTAACGGGAGAGCGAAGCGAGTGCGTTAATGTCCGAGATCATTAATCGCCATCCTAATATTTATTTATTTATTGATACACTGTTCTACAGGTTACACCCAACTACAGAACAGGAATATAAGTTACAAATACAGTACAATACAAAATAACAAATTAACGAAGTAATAATACATACCGAGATTAACAAAAGATAATTTCGTGTCGAAAATAACACCAAGATCGGTGTATGTGACAGGCCGTTGGAGGGGAATGTCGTTGATTGAATATTGATATGAAAGTGGCTGATTTTTCAAAGTGAATGTCATTACATTACATTTACTTGCATTAAGAGGAAGCTTATTACGGAAGCACCATTGCTCAATGCGTTCCAGATTAAGGGACAATTGAAGACAGTCTTCTATCCCATTAATCTCAGAAAATAATTTTAGGTCAATGACCTCAACTATGTCATTTATGAAAGCGTTGAAGAGGAGTGGACCAAGGTTGCTTCCTTGAGGTACACCTAAGGTAGCTGCATATTCAATAGATTTGAAGCCATTGAATATGACATAATGACGCTATAAATCTAATACTAGTTGTAAAAGAGGCTTTCAACAACATTTCTATAGACTCTAGACCCACAAGTTGATTTATACACTCTTGTGCTTAGTAAATTTACTTAAATTTTTATCGGTTTTGTAGGGCAATTATGATACGTTTTGGAGAAAGGAGGTAGATTTTTTCCATAGGTTGCCCAAACACTTTGTGAAGGCTCAACGAGCACAAACATCCCTGGGAGGTTTTGGGATGTTTTGAAAATGTTAGCATGAGGATGTTTTTTCGAGACGCATAATGCACTTCCCAAAGAGGACTTTCCAGTAAACAAATATTTGTTTACTGGAAAGTTCTTACAGGTCTCATGACTGGATGTGCGTCAGTAAAAGATAACCTCAATAAAATGAAACTGTGTAATGGCGACCTAACCTGTGGATCATACCTTCGAAGAGATTTCATAACCAAAACTGCTTCGAGGTACTTTTATTTTAATTACTTGCAGCCCTGTCTATAATATAAAATAGAAATGCTGTTTTTGTTTCCAATGGAAATTTTCCATAAAAAGCTCTCACCTTTGAATAGAGGAAAACCTGGGTCTTGCTTTTGATATATTTTGCTAGAACCATTATTCGAGCTATCGCTATCCATACTAAATATATTTGATTTATTTTTTGATATTTTCTCTCTCTTTCCTTTGTCTTTGCTTCTTTTACCTTCCGTATTTGTAAACTGTCTTTTCTGGATACTTTCAAGATTAACTGCAGCAATTGTGGCAGGATTAGTTATATCAGTACTGGAAGCTGAAAAGAAAAATTAAGTCGCAAATTTATATCCCACAGCAAAAACAAGGATATCACCTATAGAGCTACTCCTTGAAGTAATCCATCCACTTTGTTCGCTGGTCGTCGAAGATGTGGAACTGCTGTAATACTTCAACTCCGGGTAGAGCCTTTCTTCGAACTTCTGAGTTATATTCGGCAGTGATTCGGTACCAGACACACTCAGCGGGACGATTTCTTCGGTTAGGCAAGAAGAGCTACGAACTTTCCTTAAACCACTACAACTAAATAAAGCTTCACATTTTGACCCTGTTTCGTTTTTTACGATTGATAAACTCTCCGTGGAAGTACTAGTCGAACAAACCTCTGAACGCTTTCCGTTCAAGGTCGGTTTTTTTGATTCCCTTTTTTTATTTTGGTTATCGCTACTATCTAAACTATCTCCATTCTCAGCCGTTGCAGATGCTTTTCTGCTTTGAATCCTTCTCGAGAGGAGCGAATTGAATTTATTTATTCCGTTGGTTAATTTTTTTTTAGGAGAAAACGAGTGCATCGAGTTTGATCTGAATATATTCTGGGTGTTCTCCGAAGGCGTCTGGCTTATGGATTTCACCAGCGTTTGATATTGATTCTTGGCGTTCGATAAATTGGTTATGTTGAACTGTTTGTATTTTTTCTCCACAACATCCCCGTTCGAGTCTAAGCCTGCATCAACAATACTCATCACGCCTACAGTTTTCTTTTTGGACTTCACAGCAGAGTCCAGAGTGTTGTAGCTCCTCAGGGGACAGTTGCAAAAGTTTTCTTTCGAGCTTGCGGGATCTTGCGTCAAATATTTCTGATGCATGTTGTGTTCGCTGGCCACATATTTCAGGCTGGCTTTCTTCTTGTTGGAATCCGACCTTCCTTTGTTTTCGCAGCTAGCAACTTTGTGTCCTCGAATGTTACTGAGAGAATGGTGTATCGTGTTTTTCGAACGCATTTGTAGTTGATCTAGAGATTTGCTATGCCTCGTTGGGATCGTGAAATTCAGTGAATCTCCCGGCTTGTACAGGTCAGTATTCACAAGGGTGTTTTGCGAACTTTTCCTGTTCTCCCACAATTTCCCGATTCCACACGAACAATTCGTGTCTTCTAAATCTAGGATTTTGGATGGCTTTTTCAGTACGTCCGTATCTGAAAAATATTACGATTTAAGGTATATTTAGGATATATTTCCTTTGAAAATTATAACTTGAAAACAAAATTGAGCGGCTAATTGAGTATCCGGTTTTATTTTATGCGTGAATTGTTGAATTTGAGTACCATCCTAAAATCTCAAATACTTCCGAATAATTATAAAAAAATATATAAAAACGCATTGATAAGACTGCATAAGGAATATTCATAAGCCAAGTAAAAACAAACAATATGGTTCTATGATGGAATGCAGAAATCAAAATCCATAAAATCATATAAATACTTAAAACTTAGCTACTAAAGATCAATTGCCAGATAATTTTCAATAACAATCTTACTTAATGTCCTTCCTGCGACCATATTTGAATCTGTCTATCTGTCGTTTTGGCGCTAATTGTTTATCGCAATTCATTATGTTATTAAGCACACTGCTAATTACGTAAAACTTTAATTAAAACTTTAGACATAATTGAAGTTATTGTTCATTTAGCATTACTGATTCATACTTGTATTATATTAATTCAACACTTTCTAATTATTTTTCTTTGATGATTTAGCACATGACCGCATATATTTATTTATGGATTATTACTAAGTTTTCAACACTGAATACTGGGAAAACAATTGCATACTGATAATTCTTATTTGATTATTAGTTAAAAAAAATCTGTATTATACAAGAAATCATTAATAGTCCTGTATCGTCTTCCATATGATATACCAACAAATCAAATGTTTGATAAAACGAAACATTTTTTTTTAAAGAACACTATACAGTCAACACTCTCAACATTGCTTATGATATCATTAATAAAAAGCTGAAATCTAATTTCATATTAACAAGAAACTCATACTCATCACAATAGACAATATAACTGGTTTCATCTTGAAGCTAATAACTTTACACTAGGTCAGAAAAAATGTACATATGAGGCAATCTCAAAATTCAATTATCTCCCCGATGATATAAAAAATTGTAATAATATATTTCAATTTAACAAAATGAAAACATACATTCTAGCACAAAGAAATAACTGATCCATTCATTTTACAACTTCCATTTCTTTTTTTATTATCCTATGTTCATTAGTTTCAAATGCATTATTTTCATTGTTCAATTCTATATCAGTATTAATAATGTCTGAATATTTGTTATTATGTAAATATATTATTATTTTCCAATAACTTTAAAACTATTAAAAATTAGGAAATAAAGTGCATAAAGTGCACAAAGTCATCTTCACAAAGGATTCAATATAAATTGAAACACAATTGTTAGACCACAGGCGAAAAACAACTACTTTCCTAGCAAATACCACGCAGAACGTTGAATGATATTCACCTGAAAATCCATGCAAACTTCCATATAAATGGATATTGATTGCAAATGTTTCTTTCTGATAAGCTCGATTATGTTTAATTTATGTCGTGTCCGCCTAACAATCTGCATACCGGTTTCAGGCTTTTTGGCCCTCATCAGTACGGATAGTCACCAGCCAGAGATTCGGAGAGCTCTGCCCGAAGCATAAATAAAATCACCATCAAGCTTACAACATCTTTAGGTACGTCGGAAAAGATAACTTTTAACAGGCGGTACCTAGTGACAGAAAGAAACACTCCATACATTTCCGGATCTCTGGCTGGTGACTACTCCGTACTGATGAGGGCCAAAAAGCCTGAAACCGGTATGCGGATTATTAGGCGGATACGACATAAATTAAACATAATCGAGCTTATCAGAAAGAAACATTTGCAATCAATATCCATTTATATGGAAGTTTGCATGGATTTTCAGGTGTTTTCAGGTTGTTTTTCGCCTGTGGTCTACCAATTGTGTTTCAATTTATATTGAATCCTTTGTGAAGATGACTTTGTGCACTTTATGCACTTTATTTCTTATTTTATCCCACTTCACTTGGCTTTTTCTTTCTTTCCCTATTAAAAATTACCCTGAAACCATATATAATATCCGCTAATAACAGTTTCATTATACATATTCTATTTTTAAACTTATAAGTCCCATTTCCAATTATATATACAATTATTGTAATCTCTGATATGAAAATAAATAAATATTATTATTATTGTTATTATCTTTAACAATATGTAATCGCGTACATAGGATGCATTTAGTATGATTACTGACGACTCAATGATGCTCTCTTGTTTATAATTTTCTCTTTTATATCAAAAGCTCTCCCTTAATGCACCGTGGGAGATCAAGGAGTTCACAAAACAATTACGTATATCATTTGTATGATCTTGTCGTTTCAACCCTATTTTTATGCGTACATTAAATTTAATAGCCGTATGTGTCGAATAAAAGTTCAATTCAGTTTTAAAATAACTAAAGGGTTTAGTGTCAATTTATGATCTGCCCCGCAATGACTCATTTATCGCCTAAGACTTCTAATGGGAGAGTACTATATTAATTATTATTTCAATATGTTGCTGTGCTGTGCTTTCAACCTCGTATATTGTTCTCAGTAGTATTATTTGTTTGAGGTGTCAGCGTTTTATCAAATTTATGACTGTTTTCAATTAATCGTTACCGTTATGATTATTCGTTAACTCCTTCCGGATGTGATGCCCCGAAGGCTATTATTAGAGCTTGCTTTCGCCACTCATATTCCATTTACAAATTGATCTTATATATCGACTAACTTTCTTACTAGCTAACTGTACTGTACAGGGCAGGCTTCACGAAATAACGACTCATTAAATACCTACTTTTTATTTGGTGATTAATAAAACATGATTATATATTGTTTTTACCTCGGCCACTCTAAACACACCAATCCCTTATCCATTTTAACTTTATTATTATTTTTTCATCTGCCATATTTTATGAACACCAACAAGAATTGATTTGTTGAAAATATAAACAGGATGTTCATAAAATCAGATGTAGTTCAATGTCCAGCGTGGCTTTAGCCGGGGAAGTAGTTGTTTTCTGTTAGACATTCCCAAAAAATAACTCCATTTTAATCGTGGATTTTTCAATTCACAGAAAAATATTTCTATCAATATTCAATTGAGAATGTTTCCCTTTTCAAAACCAACATGAAATTGCGTGGATCAGATAATAAATGTTAGACATTTGAAATATATCTTATCACGGGTGATTCACATGTTACAGAGATAAATTAGAAATTATGTTCACCAGTGAGAGATAATTATACAGAGTGGGCCATTGAAAACGAAACAGCAGCTCTGTAGGTCGGCAGAACCGAATTATATAAAAACGCTCGGACACGTCAACTACATTTTCGAGGGAGACATCGTTCGCGATGAAATTCACCCGAAATACATTCCATCCCTCGGAGCTGTGACCGCCACCCCTAAATTTTTAAATGGCAACATATGGCAAGTGATACCTCATTTGGAAGGTATTTTCCTTCTTAATATCAAACAACAAAAATAAATCAATCCTTTCGATTCGTTTTTGAGATATATGAACTTGAAGTTGGGAAATCACTTTTTATTCGCTCAATCAATAAAAACAATATCTGATAAAGCCACTGTCGCAATTATTATTGTCAATGAACTAAATGTTCAAACTGTCTATCACCCATTTCCATATAATAGTACAAGTTCTGTTCAAAACGAGACCTCACATTTCGTAGCATTTCTGGCGTTATTCGACGGCATTCTTCAATAATTCTCCTTTGTTCTGGTTCAGTTGCAAATATTTTGTTTTTCAAGTGACCTCACAGGAAAAAGTCGAGTGGGGTTAAATCTGGAGATCTGGCTGGTCACTCTATAGAGCCTCTTCTTCCAATCCAACTTCCAGGAAATATTCTATCCAAAAACTTCCTAATAGGCTTTGCATAATGTGGAGGTGCCCCGTCTTGTTGAAATATCAAGTGGTCTTCATGGTAACGATCGTCATTTTCAATGATGTCTACTAATTGTGGATAAACAAATTCATTCAATAATTCCAAATAAGTTTCTCCTGTCAGGTTACCGTCGAGAAATACTGGTCCAATCAAACGGTCCCCAAAAATACCGGCCCAGACATTGAGTTTTTGGGGAGTTTGAGTATGGACTTCGTGGAAAACATGTGGATTGGCATGTCACCAATAACGACAATTATGACGATTCACAGTCGATTTCAAAAAGAATGTAGACTCATCAGAAAAGCAGATGTTGAAAAGGAAATTCTCATCAGCATCTATTCTCGTAGTCATAATTTCACAAAATTCCTGTCGCCTATCAAAATCATCTTCATTCAATTGGTGTACCAAATGTATTTTCTAGGGATGGAATTTATGATGTTTCAGGATTCGGCGGATACTGGTTCTACTGAGATTGGTAACACTAGCCAATTTCCTTGTGCTCAATGTTGGGTCTGCATGAACTTGTCCTAAAAGTGCAACTTCAACAGCTTCATTTCCCAAAGGAAATTCACGTTCTGGGTTTCGTTTCTTGTTGGCTACTGATCCAGTTTGACGAAATTTTTGCACTAATTCTAAAACGTATTTTCTAGTTTATATGGATGCGTTTCATTGAACAAATTAACTGTACGGTTACCGCAATCATCATTCTTAAAAAAAATTGTTATTATTTCAACTCTTTCCGCGATCGTATACACCATTATTGCGGAAAGATATCCAGCAGCTTTAGTCAAGTAATTCACTCTAATATCGTTCAATCAAAAATCAGTTTGACACTGATAGACGTCCACAATTGCGATTTGGCGAAAAAAATATCTCATACATGTTTTTGTTGTACTCGCATTTGAGTCGAATTCGAGAAAACGTCTTTTTATCGATTCTTAAGAACCTTAAAAATGTTTCGATCAAGTAAATGAGGATAAAATAAAAAATTTAAACGGAATTGCATATTATTTGTTGGTAAACAGTTAGATCATTTAATTCCTTGACAATAATAATGATAATAATAATAATGTGTTTTTATTTAGTTTGAGCAATACAATAATTATAAAGATAAAAAGTAAACTAACTAAAAAAAAATGGGAAACTAATAAATAATATAATATAATTTGATCAGTGCAACCCAAAATTAAGGGGTACCTTTTTTAAAAAATATATATATATATATATATAAAATATATATATATAAATATATATATATATATATATATATATATCGTGTATATATATATATATATATATATATATATATATATAACTATTTTTCTAAATTTTAAAAATTTTGTTTTTGTTTTTTTTACAATTCGAAATTTTTTTTAATGTCTTTGGCATCAAGAGTTTTTATATATCGTTTAAAGAAGGTTTTTAAGATTGATGGTGAGTTTAATTTTCTTATATAGGTTTTATACATTTCTGGAAGAAAATTAAATAAATGAGGTACTATAAATTGAAAATGTCTAGTTCCTATAGACTTTTTAGCTGGGTTTGTTTGTACAAAATCTTTGGTAATGATGATCAAGTGTTTGCAAGTTAGAACGATTTTTAAATAGATAAATTACCAAACTAAAAATATACAGTTGCCTCAAATTCATAACATTTGCTTCTTTAAACAGTAGCTCTGTGCTGTATTTCATATCTTTAAAATGAATAGCTTTTAAGAATTTTTTTTGGAATATTTCAACCTTTTTCAAATGACTAGGCATGGTTGCTCCCCAGCTGACAATACCGTATCTTAGACGAGATTCAACAAGTGCGTAGTATACTGTTTTAAGATTTAATGATAATTATCTTTAAACAGTTGCATTGTTAGATGTTATTTTTATTGATTGTGTGAATAAAAAGTTATTTCCTAACTTCAAGTTCCTATATCTCGAAAACGAATCGATAGAATTAATTTATTTTTGTTGTTCGATAATAAGAAGTAGAATACCTTTCAAATAAGGTATCCTTGCCATATGTTGCCATTTAAAAATTCAGGGGTGGCGGTCACAGCTCCGAGGGATGGAATGTATTTCGGGTGAATTTCATCGCGAACGATGGCCCCCTCGAAAATGTAGTTAACGTGTCCGAGCGTTTTTATATAATTCGGTTCTGCCGACCTACAGAGCCGCTGTTTCGTTTTCAATGGCCCACTCTGTATACAGACAGCCAGACATAATTATCAGAGTTTTGTAGCCAAACTGTTACTAAAAGTGTTCAGATATTCGTTTCTTGATACTCAAGATTTTCCGGATTCTAATAATTGTTTTTAACCTATCGCTTCTGTATGAGATATTTATTTTTTTCTTCGTAAGAAACTGTACCACTCGGAATTTTATCTGTCCTCACCTTTACTCGTTATCAACTTATTTTCTTCGCTATCTCTCTTCTTGAGTTCACATGGATTTTGATATTGGTCTTCGAAAATGACTGGCAGAGTGGCACTTTCTCCGTCTAAAGCCACACAATGAATTGGAAGAGGTGGAAGCATTTGCATGTATTTGGACCTGAAAAAAAAACCAAGAAAACATCGAATACAAAGAGAGAAGCTAATAAATACAAATTGAATGAACCTTGGCGGTAGGAGAAATATTTTGTACTAACCTTCTTGCCACTTCTGCTATAACCAAATAATTTTGATAATTTGTATCGTAACAACCGAACGCTGTTCTGCGTGGATTGTAAATCAAGAAAAACAATTCTGCAAAACGCCGTACCCTGAGATTGTGGTGTTTTTTACTCAAATGCTGCTGAATAGCGATTTTGCAGCTAAATGTTAATAAAAAATAATTCCATAGCTTTATGTTGTTAGCGCAAACTTCGGCAAGCCCTGAATTCTGTTTGTATGGCCTTTTTTTCATCAGCTAAAACAGAAAATCAGATTTATTTTCTAATGATGACACAATTATTTTTTCTACCAAACACATATGCAACAAGTCTTTCGTAGATTTCAAAAACTGAAAAAATATTTACGGATTGTTATTGTTGTTATTTTTTCTAGGGTACTGTAAACATCTTTTGAAGGTTTGAATTCAACAACTTTTGAAAATGAGATCAATATAAAACAAAGGAGTTGAACTGCATTTTTTCGAACAAGCGGAAAAATGTTCTCCTGTTCTGAATGATATTTTCTGTAAAGCAACACAATTATCTTACTTTCCGAGATAAAAATTGTAACAGTGTATCCTTGCTATAAGATTGTCTATTGGAAATTATTAATTTTTTTCCTGTGAACTGTTTATTGGAAAATTAATAGAACGGCGAGTGATTCACTTTGCTAACTCTGTATTTAAGGTTTTAGTTGAGATAAATACCCAGTCGCAGAAAATAAGATTTAATTGAGAGGTCTGATAGATTCTGTTTGTCTTTTCAGGCGGATAATATTGCGTATGTAATAGAAGTTACCTGCTCAAGTTAGAGAAAGATCATATTGAGTATATAGGGTGTTTCTTGATTACATGTTAATATTCAAGGAGGTTGTTCTTGGGCCCATTTTGAGAAAAAAACTCCATATGAACATATGCCCTAAATGTTTTAACTTTTGAATTACAGGGTGCTGAAGTTTAAAGAAAAAAATTTTGGTGAAACGTAGTACGCATCTTCTATGCATCAAAAGGCATTTTCTGTTGTACAACATAATTTTTTATTCTTGCACTGAATCATTTCAAAGAGAAAAGTGATACGCCACTGCTCCTTCCTAAAGTAAAATTCATTATTGAAATTTTCATTCCTTCCTGAACAAATCTGGTAACTTAATTTTTTTCCGTTTGACGTACGGTTGTCGCATAAAAAAATTAAATTCATCCATTTACACGTTGTTTTGAAATTGGGTATTATCAAGGATTAAAAACGTATCTAGTAGGTAAGAAGCAGATTTTCCAAATAGAAATATTCCGGGTGCACGAATATTTTCAAAAAAAAGGTTGTGCGAAAAGAAAAGTTTTGAACCATTTAAGCATCTAAAAGGAGTACAGCGTACTGTAAGAACACCAGAAATTGAGATAGCAATTTTGAATTCAATTGAGGAAGATCCCAGATTGAGTTCACGAAAAATTGGGAACAATTTGAATATCTCACATATTCTTGTTTGGAAAATTCTTCATGACTTTTTATTATATCCCTACCATATCCAACGGGTCCAGGTGCTACCCAGTCGTGACTTTACATTAAGAATGAACTTTTGCCAATGATTTCTTCAAAAAGTGTATGCGAATCCATTATTTGATACTGAAATTTCATTCACCGATGAAGCCACTTTTTCCAGAAACGCCATTGAAAACTTTCCCAATAATAATTTTTGGGCTGAAGAAAACCCACATGCATGGTCACCTAGGTTCCCGGATCTCAATAGTTTAGATTATTTCCTGGGGATCATCTTAAAACATTGGTTTGCAGCTTACAGCACACCAATTCATACTGAAGAGCAGTTGAGAAATCGCATTATAGTTTCTTGCGAAATTATTAGAAACTCATCTCTGAGTCAAGGTATTTTTCCATCTAGATTGAAAAATGCAACTGTTTCCCCAATATTTAAAAAAGGTAATACTGAAAGTATGGATAACTACCGTCCAATAACAATACCTCCTGTTATCTCAAAAATTTTGGAATATGCAAAGATGGCACAGCTTCTCAAATTCCTTGACTCAAATGAAATTTTACATGAACAGCAACATGGTTTTCGTTCAGGACGCTCTACTATTACAGCTGAACTGAATTTATATGAAAAAATACTGAATGCTATTGAAACAGGCAAAACTCCGCTGGGAGTTTTTTGTGACCTCAGTCGAACCTTTGATTGTGTCAATCGTAATTGTTGAACAAATTATATCAGATTGGTATTAGGGGAAAACCACATCAATGGTTTCAGTCATATTTGGAAGAACGAAACCAACATGTGAAAATCAACTACGTTGATGAAAATACCAAATCTACTTATTTTTCGAATACACTGCACAACAATATTGGGGTCCCTCAAGGATCAATCCTAGGCCCAATATTGTTTTTATTATATATCAACGAATTACCTTCTATTATTTCAGAACCATTTACATGCATGTATGCACAAGTAAAAATGAGGCAGAAATTCAAGATAAAATAAACCGTACAACGTCCATCTTATGTACTTGGTTAAGTGATAAGTCTTCGTTTTTGAATCCCACAAAAACTACCAATCTGATTTTTCACACTTCCCAAAATCATGACCTGCCGAATCTAACTGTTAGTATCAATGATACCAAAGTAGAGACTCTCAAAAGTACTATGTTTTTAGGTATAAACATAAACAATAATATCTCATTCAGTACTCACTGCAGTAAGCTAAGTAAATCATTGAACTCAAAATGTTACCAAATCAGGGTTCTCAGAAATGTTTTGGACAACCGAGGTCTGAAACAATATTACTTTGGTCAGATCCAGTCTAGAATATAATATGGAATACTGTTATGGGGAAACTCAACAGGAGTACAGGACGTATTTATTTCCCAAAAACGGATAATTAGAGCGATTGCAGGAGTATCATCTACATCCTCATGTCGTAGCCTGTTCAGGAAACTATAAATTCTACCAGTAGTTGGACTTTTCATCCTGGAACTCTTAGTTTATCTTCATAGAAATATAAATTATTTTACAAGAAATCAATCCATACATAATATGAGAAAAAAAAATGATTTCCTTATCCCTACTACTCACCTCACACTCTGTATGAAATCATATAAAATTCTGGGACCTAGATTATATAACATTCTTCCCGATGCCATGATGCCAGTTCATTGCTTTATGAAAATGTCACGTAAGTTACTTTTATAAATAAGCCCATACACGATGCCTGAATTTTATGAATATTTCAAATGATTTCAGAAGTGTTGTTATTGTCCTTTTTTATATACTATTGTATTATTCTATTGTACTTAGTTACGTATATATGTAATGCATTTATGTACCTGATCAGTGTATTGTACTCTACATCAATTTAATTATTTTTAGCCTTCGACTTGTCCATTAGCTATGTTCTCATTTTATGGATTACATATCTATCTACAGTCCTGGCATTTTCCAAAGAGTACGTGAGTCCATGACAAAAAGAGCAGAGGCATGCATTTTTGCAGAAGGTTCACATTTTGAACATTTGATTTAATTTATTTCTTTGTGCGTTCAATGTTTTGTGTTAGCATTCCAAAATGTATTTAGATTACTTTTATTTTATAATTTCACCGTTTAAAAATCATTCTCTGAAGTACATTTTTACATAAATTGTTTTTTCTCATGTGGTCTAGCAAAATGTAAATGAATGAATTTTATTTTATTATACGAAAACCGTATGGGAATAAATCAAGAGACCTGATTTGCTCAGAAAGTTACAAAAAATTCTGGAAATATATAAGGAACGTCGAAAAAACTGCTACAGATTCATTTATGATAATGATGAATTATTCAATGACAAGGATATCGCAGACGGTTTCGCAAATTTCATTAAATCTACTTTCACGGATAGCGAAGCGCCGGTAAATCCCACACTTTTTCTGAATATGGCTTTAAGCTGGATTTATAATTAGACGGACTGTAAACATAGACGCACTGTATACGTAACAAACGTACACTATTATTAATTTATAAATCGATGGAACGGAATTTTTGTAGAGGTGATGAGTGACATTCAACATAACCTACAAATTATAAGAATCGTAAGCAGCCTGTGTTGGTTTGGATTTGTATTATATTCTCAATATTTATCTATGCTTCGTTTTTCGTGTCACAATGGATTATGAAATACCTACATGAAGGTTTGTTTCTTGGTGCCGTGGGACTGTTGTTGTGTGCAGTAGCATTGGAAAAGTGTCGACAAACTCGAGGAACAACAATCAAGCGACCAAGACGTTAAACAAGGCCCATAAACCGCAACAGAAAAGTAGAGAATGCCTACAATTATTTTTTAAAGATGAAGACTGCGTTTACGTTCATTTATAAATTCTGTAGTTGATCTTTTTGCAGTGCGTCTACATTTACAGTCCGTCTAACTATAAATTGAGCTTTAATACCATTGAAAATGCTATCAAGATGCTGAAACCCAAAGCAGCCGTTGGAATTGATGGTATTCCAGCCTACTTTTTTAAGGCTTACTGTGACTTGTTAAAGCAACCACTGACCCTGATTTTCTATCTTTCCCTAAGAGAAAATCGTTTCCCGAGCTTTCACGTATCAGCGTATCACTTTTCTTTTTAAGATGATTCACTGTAAATCCCGCACGAACGCCACTGGAAAGTATACAAAATTATGTTGTATTATGATAAAAAAAAAATATTTTTTCTCAAAACTTCAGCACCCTGTAGTTCAAAAGTTAAGACCTTTAGGACACTTGTTCATATGAAGTTTTTTTCTCAAAATAGACCCAAGAATAACCTCCTTAAATATTAGCATGTTATTAAGAAACAACCTGTCTAGTACTGACAAATTGGGAAAATAAAAATAAATTGAGTGAATTTGGCAGTTCAGCTGCGGTCGTGAAGTTATCATCTGAGCAAATTTTGTTGAATACTATTTGATCTAGATAATTATCTCAAATATTACCTTGGTGCTATCATATTCATTGTGCCTAACGATAAGAGTATCGTAACTATCCGAAACTATTTCTTCTCTCTGCTGAAGTAACGTTTTGTATTCCTTGATGGTGCTCTTCAGATTATTGCTAGAGTCTTGTAAGACGTTGTAGGCCTCTAAATGTATTTGTGGTGATTCGTTAATTCTGCTATAAATCTTATTACTACTCACTGGTGGGACGGCAGGTTTCGTTCGAGAAGAAAATTGGCCTGATTTTGTTTTGCTCCAAGATTTCGAACTCTTCGGAGTACTGAAAACAAAAAATTACTTGATACATCAAATCACAGTGTGGCACACATTAGGGAAAGGACTATTTTGTAGTAAATTGGCAAAAACATATACTGGGTACTATTTAAAATATCAGGATCAGTTTTCTTTTGAATCAAAAGTAATTTCATTCTGATTTGTTGTAACGCCTGTTTTTACGATTGAAATTATTCCAGCCCGAATCCATTGTGACTGGCAGAATTAATGGGTTATACAGTGGTAAGACTTTCTCCTTACATTGCATATTCAATCCAATTCAACACATATGGCATGAGCTGAAAGCATCGGTAAGGAGGAATAATGTTTCGCCAACTTTAAATTCATCTGTGGTAGCTTTGATTCAGTCAGAAATGAAGAATATTCCAAATGAAAGCTGATTGGAAATTTGTGTAACGCATGTACAAAAAGTAGAAAAATCATATTTAAACCTAGATCAAGTTGACAGAAAAAATTGTTGTGAACTTGGATGACGATAGTGACAGTGAAACTGACTTGGGTAAAATTGATTAATTATTTTTTACACTATATTTTTTCGTATTGTATTTGTACCTTTTGAGCTAAATTTAATAAATTTTATTTTTCCAACATTTTTTACATCAAATACATAATTATGTCAACAATTCAGTCATATCGGTACCCGCAATTTATGAAGTTGAGTTTTTATATTCTAAAAAAGAAATGACTTACCAACTTTGCATGTATCGAAGTATTCCTTTCCTGAAGTTAGCAGTAAATTAAAATAATATATTAATTGATTAGTTTGAAAATATGAACAGGGTGTTCATAAAATCAGATGTGGAATCATCTGCGACTGAAAGATAAACTTTAGTAACTATCTTCCATCGTTCAAGATAGCCTCTTGTGGGGGTATTCATGTTGAAAATAGAAACATTCTCAATTGAATAGAAATATTTTTCTGTAAATTGAAAAATCTACGATAAACATTTTTCTTGATCTCGTTCATCTGTATGAGTTCTCAATTAAGACTGGAATAGAAAATCAAATTTCCACTTCCAAATTTTTCTTTTGAGCTAGGGTCCTTTCAAAATATCTATCAGATGTAGTTCAATGTCCGGCGTGGCTTTAGCCAGGGAAGAAGTTGTTTTATGTTAGATATTCACAAGAATAACTTCATTTTTATCATGGATTTTTCAATTCCCGGAAAAATATTTCTATTCAATATTTAATTGAGAATGTTTCCCTTTCTAATATATTAATTACACTTAAAAACATCGAAAAATTATGAAATAAGCTTTCCCTTATTTATCTTCATGTTATTAACTATCAGTTTGTTTTGAGTAGAAATCAGAGCATAAATGACATTCATCCCCCATTTTGGTGATATTATTTTCCATATTTCTTTGAAAGAATTCGTGTTAGCAATTATTTCACCATGATAATAATTTCCGATTGTGTCCTGAAAATGAACTAATTACTCGTAGATTTGAAAAAGCACACAATCACAACAGATAATGGGACAATCGGATATCTAATTATTATTTTCACCACCCGGTAACCATTCGCACCTTTCGAATGAATCCTTTAAGAGAAAGAATCAGATTATTCGATCCGGCTAGACCTTAAACCCTTATATCGATGTCATGGTATAGATTTCCTCGTCGAGGAAAAGCCATAAATTCAGCCATGTGTACTCGACCAAACAATATAACGCTGGAAATACGGAAAGTAAGAGGTTGAATTAATCAGAGGTACGCGTATACGGGACGTTTATTCGAAGGAAATCGGATTATTTTTTATTATTCGTTGTATTGGTGTCATGACTCAAAAAAAGTCATTTTAAGCGATAAATACGATTTTTACTGTGTGGAGAATAGTCGAATTTGTAGTATACCATAACAGTCTCAAGTTATTCGTGTGTAGCACAATCTCTCTTCTATCTCTCATTATCTAGGCAGTCATTCAAATTTCCGTGAAAACCACTACTTGGGTAGCTTCTCCACCCTTTTTCATCAACTTCCCATTTCCCTTTTAACTTTCCACGCATTCGTAAAAGTCATATTGAAATTATACTATTCTATTTTTAATAAGGAACAGTAATTGTACATTTTAAATCAACACATAGTTTTCAAAATGTTGTGACCAACGAATGTATTCCTGGCTAACATTATTTTTCTGTATGCACGGAGAAAAATGTGATGAACATACGTTATTGTAAAGAAATTATTTCACTTTCTGGGATAATTTATCTTTTCCATCAAAAGTTGTTTATTACTGGTAAGAAATTTTTTAATTCGTAAAATAATATACATTTCTAGTTCATTTTTTTCAGATAATGGAATGGATGAGGAAGCTTTATTTGATGGATGATGATAATTTGAAAGAGTTGATTCCCAATATGGAAAAACGATTGAAATAAAAAAAGGAATTTACTGAGTATTTATTATCCAGGGAAAATGTAAGTGTTTGATAATTACTGTATAAAAAGCGTAAATCATTCAAAACAAATGGCTGAAAATATAATTTTTTTTATTTCGTTATTTATTTTCATAGTTGGTAAATTAAAATTTATGATAACGCTGAATTAAAGTATAACTAAAATAATCGAATATTGTAATTTTATCTGTTTTTCAGATTCAATGTTACCCTGTTGATAAATGATGATTCCATAGTACCAGAGCTCGAGAGACAAAGATTGGAAACCCATTCACTGTTGACATATCTACTCAATATCAGTTGGCCACTCTGCATAAATAATATTTGGTGAGAATATATTTTCTAAAGGTAATATGAATGTATATGTTTACTTAAATAAATTTTATAAACTTTTAAAATGTATTTTATTTTTTTTAACATTTCAGAAATTCCCAAATAGACAAGAACTCAATAATCTCTTGATATGAAAATATATATTGCTTCATATTGAATATTCAGGGCTCTTTTGTATCATATTTTTATCAATCAGCAGGTTGAAATATATTAGTGATAAGTAGAAAATAATGTTGAAATTAAACAAACTTTATATTTGGAATGCGAATATCAGTTCCTTATTCTGGGAATAAAAGTATATTTTTGTTAAACATACAGTATTTTTACACTCGAAATTAATATATTTACAATACAATAATAATTCGGTAATTTTAAAGAGATAAATTTAATTAAAAATGGTTATTAGGTACACCTAACAATAATACGAAGTTACTATCGATTGACATTTCTTCAGTTTTTGCAGTTTGTTAATTGTTTTTTTCTTTAGTATTTTTGTCAATAACACCCTCAAACCCCCAAAATTGGGTACCACCGAAAAGCATTTTTAAAAAGCTTCCCAATGATGTAACACACAAAGGGGGTTGCTATTTAAACTTTTGAAGTGGGAGTTGATGGGGAGGTTCCCTCATATGCTATTTTGGTGCCCCCGACTTTGCCACGAAACGGGTTTGGGCATTTCTTGATACCTTTTTCCATTTCCGAAATTTTCGCACTGGCAACCTTTAAATTTGGCACACTGTAGGGAGACCGGAGAGATAATGGACACATTTTATAGTAGGAACTATAGATTTTTTGTTTATACGAATATAAATTGTTTGTATATTGGAAGTCAACGCTTAGTTATCATTGCAAAATCCGAGCTAAAATTATGTTCATTATTTAAATTTTATAATTACTTATAAAATGTTATATTTTGTCCATTGTCTTCCCATCCGTGGGAGACAATGGACACTTACCAGAGAGACTATTATTATAGAAACGTATTTATTGGGTTCTTGAGCAAAACATTATGTATAAAAAATCATCCCACTGCACTATGCTCAGTTGAGTCTATATCAAAGTAGATCACATCCTTGAATCTCGACCTTGAATCTTTGATGGGATCAGCAAAACCATTACGGAAATAGTTTTTGTGAAAGTTTTGTATGGCGTTTCTGGAAAAATTGGCTTCATCGATGAATAAAATTCATTCAACCGCCTGGCTTGCATATCTGTATCTGTAGAATTCGTAAAATGGACCACGTTTTTTAATAATATTGTTAATTTTGATGATTTAAATACGTGACAACTAGACAAATCTGTTTGTTTACAAAAAAAAATCTGCTCTTACCTACTAGATACATTTTTAATCCTTGATAATACCCAATTTCATAACAACGTGTAAATGAATGAATTTTATTTTTTTATGCGAAAACCGTGTGCCAAAAGATTTGCTCAGAAGGAATGAGGATATTAAAAATAATAGTTTCAATATTTCACGAAAAATTTAGGTGGTTCTATGATGATTTCCTGATTGATTTCTACATTTAGATAGGCAGTTGTCACATCATACTGGTGGATTTTCATTCCATATGGAACAGCTAACGATACAAGTAGTCGTAAGGAGCTCATTCTCGTAACTGGGGGAACTTTTTCCAAGGGTTCCATCAGCTTTGTATTTGTTTCTCAAAATATAATTTTCTGATCATTTGGCCTTTCAACGAGTTGCCATGTATTATTTTTCATGGTCGATTTCAATTCGCTTTTCATAGCATCGTACCACTCGTTGACTCAGGATGTTTGCTTCATAGGTATTTCTGAGAGAAACAAATATGCCTTTACGACGAACTGATATTCCTGCCTCTTGTACCAATTTAATTTTTCTTGGTCTTCCAGGTCCTCTTCTCAGTATAGACGTTGCTTCCGTTTCTTGGATGTCGATTTCTTCATCATCTTGTACGTCTTTGGTGATATCATGATCCTTTTCGTTGTCAACAGCGGCTTCGATTTCAGTCAAAGGATTGATATCTATTTCGGCAACGCGAGGATGTCGTTCAATTTGATATTCGGGAACAAACTCTTTGTAATTATCAGTATTAGATGTACCTTTCTCAATAAATTTGACGTCGCGGGAAATTTCTATTTTGTCTTCCTTTTTAATCCATATCCTGTGACCTTTTGGCTGTTCAGAATATCCCAAAAAAATACCCTCCTTACAATGTGATTCGAACTTTCCTTTATTCGGTGATTTATTCAGACATAATATTTTTTCTACGACTGTCACCAAATACCTTCATTGTATGTTCAATGATGATTTCTAAATGTAGTACATTGTAATACTCCTTTTCATTATGCACTAGTTGCTGGGCAACTAGTGCACAATGTCTGAAAAACGCACGGGTAAATTTTCGCAATCTTCGTCACGACAAAAGAGGCGTGGAGTAAATAAAACAAAAGACGCCGTAACCAGGTAACATTGCCGTAACCATACAGACAATATAATCACAAACATAAGTGACAATTCGAAATTTCTTTGACAGAACGATATTATAAAGGTATTTCGAAATTAGTTCAGCATGGAAAGTATAGTGACAGTGAAAGAAGTTTAACACCGCCAAGTGTTATGGAGGCAGCAAATAACGCTTCATTAAATTTAGTGCCTGAAAAATCTAAAGAAAAATACACCGTTTCGTATACCCTATTCATGGACTGGTGCAAAGAACAGAAAACTAGTTCTCGTTCAGAGAATGTTCTGATGGCTTACTTTGGAAATATATCAAATAAATTTAAATCTTCCACTTTATGGGCACACTATAGTATGTTAAAAACGATGCTTAGTATCAATAATGGCGTGGATATCAGTAAATATTCCAAATTGAGAGCATTTCTAAAGCGGAAATCAGATGGATACAAAGCAAAAAAATCTAAAGTTTTCACAACGAAGGAGATTGATACGTTCATCAAAGAAGCCCCAAACAACGAATACCTTGTAGCAGAAGTAAGTTCCACAACAATCAGTTAATTAATTATAATTTGTTTATATTTTTTTATTGCAGGTTGTACTTATCATGGGAATTATGGGTGCTTGTAGGAGAGATGAGATGTACAAAATGAAAATTCACGATTTTGAAGATTTAGGTGCCGCAGTTTTGGTCCACATTCCGAACACTAAACTTCTCGAAAATTTACTGTAACGGGAGAATATGCTAACATTGTGAAAAAATATTGGAATCTGCGACCAAGTAATGTCAACGATGCTTATTTCTTCCTAAATTATCAGAAAGGAAAATGCACTGTCCAAAAAATTGGAATAAATAAAATAGGAAATATGGGAAAACAAATTGCTTCATACTTAAAACTTCCGAATCCTGAGTTATTCACCGGCCACTGTTTCCGCCGATCTTCAGCTACAATATTGATAGATAGTGGCGAAGATATAACGACATTAAAACGGCATGGTGGCTGGCGCTCTACAACAGTAGCTGAGGGTTACATCGAAGAGTCCCTGACTAGTCGAAATAACATAGCCAATAAAATATTAGGATCTATCAATAAGTTGTCAGACCTTCCATCGACATCAGTTACAGAAAATGTTAATAATGTCAACTTTTCCCTTAAAAAAACGGATTATATTTCCCCAAAATTTGTTTTGAATAATTGTACCAATGTAACATTGAATATTGTTGATAACAAATGAGAAGATATTTTTTCGCGATTATTGTAGTAGGTGCTTAACACATTTACCTAGTACGTTATTTTTTTCAATTAATTTATAAAAGTACATTTCTCATGTTTGTTGTTTTTTACTTACACTGTATATTATAACAGTCGTAGAAAAAGTATAGTGTAAAACTCGCACGGAATGACCATTTCCTGATCGTATGATTTGCAGCACTCGCTTGCAGCTCGTGCTGCAAACTTTCATACTCGTAGGAAATGTATGTCATTCCGTGCTCGTTGTACAATATACTATTACAACTAAATTCTTTGAAATGATTTATTTCCCGTCCAAGCCTCGTTTTTACTTCAAGAGAAAGCAGTAGCGTATCACTTTTCTCTTTGAAATGATTCCGTGCAAATCCCTCACGAACGCCACTGGGAAGAATAAAAAATTATGTTGTACAGCAGAACATGTCTTTTGATGCTAGGAGTTGCTTTCTAAGTTTCACAAAAATATCCAGGGTCATATCAAAGTTATCATAAAAATAATATTTCTTAAAACTTTAGCACCCTGTAGTTCAAAAGTTAAGACCTTTAGGACATATATTCATATGGAGTTTTTTTCTCAAAATGGACTCAAGAATATTAGTATGTTATTAAGAAACAACCTGTATACCTTGCACTTGCAAAAAGATCTCAGATTCATGAAAATCGACAATATTAACAAAATTCGGGTACCTAGTTAATAAAGTCAAATTTATATGGAAAAAGTATTTGTAAGGGATCAGTCAAACACTACCTGAACTGAATGATTGAATAACTATAGTTTTCCCAATATCAATTGCAGAAGCATAAAAAAGTCTTGCGGCGAAATCGTGTGAGCAGCAGTGGCGGAGATAACTAATTTTATTTAGATATTTTAAGATTTTAAAAATACTTCATAAATAATGAAAAATGAAAAAAAATTAAAGACAAGCTTTTATTTATACAAATATATTAAGAAAGAAAAATTATTTCTTTCATTGTTTGATGTAGGTTATTATTATATACTAAAACGTATTTCGATCGGCACACACCAAGACCATAGACGCTACTGGTTTTTAATCTTTCAGAGCTATTAAAACACAAATATAACGCGTGATTTATGACCTCCCATCGTAGAGACACAGCTGCCAGCATTATGTCCAACTTGATTGGTCCAGACGAATCGGTTGTACAACTGACAGCCCTCAGTCGAGTCCACGTTGACTATGGGCTCTTTTGATGTACCGTTTGCCGACGGAAAATGTTTACGAGTAGTACATATTATTTTTCATTCTGTTTCTTCGCATATACGCTCGTGTTATTTCCATTTGCTCCCTATAGAAACAGCTTCTGCAATTGATATTGGATGGACTATACTTACTTCGTCGAAGGTTGATGTAAGGCAGTCAGTGCAGCGTGAACAGTCACAGAAATGGCCGCTAAATGAAAGTAATCAAACAAAACCGGTAGGTGGTAATGTAGGCCCTCTATCGGTGACGTGTTGAGTTGGAGGGTCCTCGATGAAACCATCACCATCGATTCTGGCGAGGTGTCGCTAAACCATAACTCCAGGATCAACGAGAATTCGGCCCTCTCCAGGGATTCTCTGAGGTTGCTACCATCTACTAACATATGGCACCTGCCGTAGAAAAGAATAATAATCATTAAAAGTTGTGGTGGAATTTTCAAGACTCGGTCTGTATTTCTTTGTTATTGATTGCGACTAGTAGGTACACAGAAAAAAACAAATTATTAATTCAAATAAAATTTATTTGAATCAAACAAATAAAAGTGTCTTATATGCACGACAAAGTACAATCTCAAAATGAGTAAAATTATTCATTGGTTTTGGATCAAATTTAAAGTTTCAACTGAAACTAATTTGCATGAATCAAATAATAATAATAATCATTTATTTTCCTCCATGATAATTTACAAAATTATATAGGAATAGCCAAATTGATTTGATTAAGTCAAAGACACATAGACAGAGAAATTCAGCGACACTATAGAAGCAATTCTCATGTAAAAAAGTTCTTAGTCTACTTTTGAAAACAGAAATATTACTACTGTTTTTGTTCATATCAGGTAAGTGATTGAACAGTTTTGGGCCAAGATAGTTTGGAGAAACTGAAGTTATTTTGAATCTTGCGTAAGGAATATGGAATAAACCTCTACTTCTTGTGTAGACATTATGGATATTACTATTCAATGAAAAATTATGTTTATTTTGGAATACATGTACACATGTTTCGAATATGAAAACGCAAGGCAATGGCAAAATGTGATATTGAAGAAAAATTTCTTTACATGAGAATCTCTTAAATACTCTAGCTATGCATCGGACAATACGTTTTTGAGCAATGAACACATTTTTGGACATTGTGGAATCACCCCAGAGACATACATAATACATCAGTCTTGAGTCCACCTGAGCATAATACAAACTCAATAATTGATTTATTTCCAGCACAAAACGTAAATTCACAAACAAGTAGATCAAATAATTTAATTTTGATACTAACTGTTTACAGTAAGCTTTCCAGTCCAGAAATTCATCAAAATAAATACCCACAAATTTTATAGATAGGGTCATGTCTGCTCTGCATGATATGATTATTGTAATCAAATCGAAGTCTTGAAATTATATTCTGGCGATGGTGAAATTGAAGAATTTGGATCTTGTCAATATTGAAGAATAGATCGTTGTTATTAAAATAATCAGATGCAACTGCAATTGAGTTTTACCTTTGTCATCCATAGAAACAGAACCAGGAGCAGACACAATCAAAGAAAAGTCATCTGCATATGCAGTATAGTCTAGTTCTCCGAGTACAATCTCAATTTGATTGACATATAATATGAATAAAATTGATCCCAAAATAGACCCTTGAGGAACACCCATATTGATGGGAACTGACTCTGAGTCTATTTTCTTCATTCCATCGTTATTCCGATACTGCAAGGAAACATATTGTTCCCGATTTTTCAGAAAAGAACTGATCCAAATTGAAGAAACCCCTCTAACACCATAGGAGTTTAGTGTGATTGACGCAATCGAATACCCTACTTAAATCACAAAAAATTACAGCAGGGCATTCGCCTGCCTCAATAGAGTCAATAATGATATTAAAGCCGTGGTGGATCTTTCTAAAACCATGTTGGTTCTTACTCAGGAGCCTATAATTGTTAATTATCTTGGGGTTATCTTTTTTGTGTATCAGAACAACCTTGCCTTTTTTTATAATCTTAGGGAAATGACCTCCAGAAAAGGAGAGGTTAATTGAATTGTTATAGGGTATATTATTGTATAAAGCATTTTCTTCAGTAGAAATAACAGGACCTCGTCTGGACCAGCAGACTTTTTGTTTTTCAATCTTATACTTAACATGCTGTATAATTCTTGTTCGGTATAAGGTTGAAGGAATAAAGAGTGCGAATTAAAGTTATTATTACCGACAGTTTTCTTTGATATACTACTGTCATCTAATTTCTTTATGATTTCACACGGTTCATTACAAAAAAAAAATATTGAGCTCAGTGGCGATAATATGGGGATCTTCAATTAATGTTCCATTTTTTTCAGTAAATATATTTTTTGGTTATTTTTTTCATACACAATAACTGTTTTTCTCCATCAAAAACATGTTGATTGGATAATATTTTTCTAGATAATTCAACCAGAAATGGCTTTGATAATGATACTCCAACATAAACTTCAACAAATTAAGAGTACTCATCTTCAGTTTTTCGCAAACATTATTTCAGACCTCAACTCTTATCTAAGTGGAGTATTATGAATTTGAGGTTGAGTTTGTTTGTCAGTTGATCTGTCAAAACAATCATATGCAAGAAAGTATGGTAACATAAACAAAAAAGAAATACAGCAGTGAAAACAATTAGAAAAGAGAACTATTTAGAAACAAAAATTGACTCAAATAAGAACAATCGTACTGGAATGTGGAAAACACTGAAAACATTAATGCCAAATAATTACCAAGAAAACAATATTATAACAATTGATATGGGCAATGGTGAAATAATTTCCGATATGAACTTAATGCCAAATGGCCCGAACACATTTTATATCAAAAGTATAATACAGATTACTGATGGAATTGCTCCCAATTTCTCACATAGCTTCCCTATAATGAAAAGAATAACTGAAAATAAATTGTCCAACTTCAGTCTTATCAATTAGGTAAATTTTGAAAAAATTGTAAATTCTTTGAAAAATAAAAGTAGTCCAGATGAAATTTGTGTAGAACTCCTGAAGAAGTGTTTCAGTGCCATTTCTAATCCATTGTTGAACATAATAGATAGTTCCTTGGAACGAGGTGAAGTACCAACTGAATTGAAATTATCTACGATTACACCTATACCTAAAATTCCAAATACAAATCAAGCCATTAACTTGAGACCAATAAATATAATTAATGCTACAACCGAAGTATTGGAAAAGGCTGTATATGAACAGATAGTAGATTATTTGGAGAGCAATAAGGTACTATGCGACTATCAATCGGGTTTTCGTAACAAACATAGTTGTGAAACAATGTGTATTAGCAGATTGGATGAAAAGCGCAGAAAATGATCAGTGTACTATTGCAGTATTTCTAGACCTTCAAAGGGCGTTCGAAACTGTAGATAGAGACAGGCTCATTAAAAAAATTGAAAGCGTTGGTATTGAAGGAATGGCATTAAAGTGGAGGATGGACCCAAGTAATAGGCAGCAGAGGCTAAAACTGAGTGAAATTTATTCAGATAGGTGTGCCCCAAGGGTCTATTTTGGGACCATTGTTATTCTTCATATATTTGAATGATATTGTTACCATAGCACAAGAATGTAAAATTCATTTATTTGCCGACGACACCCTTCTGTACTTTAGTAGTAAAGATGTAAAAAAGTGTGCTGATATTATGAACACTACTCTTGAAAGGGTTTATAAATATTGTTGTGCAAATTTATTGAAAGTGAACGTGAATAAAACAAAATGGATGATATTAGGAAAACATGAAAACCATAATAAAAACATACATATACGATTGAATGACGGGAATATAGAAAATGTAGACAAATTCGTTTATCTTGGAATAACTATTGACAGTCAATTGAAACTAAAGGAATATGCTAACCAGGTTATCAAAACAGTAGCTTACAAAATTAACTACTTAAGAAGATGTTCTCCGTATCTCAGCCAATGGTCTAAATTAATAATATTCAACACTATAATACTACCACATTTTAATTATTGTTCGCCAATTTTGTATTTTCTTAATCAAAATGAAACAAACAGACTCCAAAAGATGCAGAATCGTGCTATGCGAATAATTCTACAATGCTCGAGAACAACACCAATTGCACATATGCTTCAGTCCCTTCAATGGCTTCCAGTGAAGAAACTCCTTGAGTATCAAACACTGATTTTCATTTTTAAAGTCAATATTGGACATTCACCTGTATATCTCCAGAATAAAATAACATATGTTAATGAAACACATGATTATAATACGAGGAAAAAAACAATAGTTGAAAGATATAAAAGATATAAAAAAAATAGTACATATAATTCTCTATTTTACAAAGGAATCGACAATTTTAATGAGCTTCCTCAAGAAATTAAAGATAGTGTTTCAACAAATACATTTAAAAGAAGCTTGAAGGACTACCTATTGAAAACATAGTATATTAGTGTTTTATAATTGTGTTTGAATTTCTATTTATGTATGTAAGTTTAACTGATTTTATTTTTGTACAATGTAATCTTATTTTATTTATAGTTGACCATAATGTGTGTGTATTTTTATCTGAACTGACCATGTATTTACTTTTGTAACTGAATTAGTTTCAACTAAATAAAGAGAAATATATATATCAGTGAATCCGCGACATCGATTCGATCAAATAATATGACGGATGAAAAAACAGAGTTATCGGTCTCATTCTGACTCACCCGTAATATGTTTCCGATTCTCCCAACATTAAAAAATGTTCAGGAGGTTGACACATACTCCGATATGTTGTAAGAAATTAGCATTATGCGATTATTGCACATAGGAAATTATGTCTCTACTAAGGACATGTCCTCAGTTTTCCTCAATTATCTCAGAAACCCTCACTTTCAGGCACATGGAATGTCCTAGATATGTCTTTTTTATGTACCGCGGTACAAGGACATGATTGGGACATCCACGGGATGTCCCGCAGAGGTTGTCCAGAGGATATCCCATCTGGTTTATCCATAGGTTGTCCCAATCATGTCCCTGGTATTTCTGATACCCATTATCATATATAAGAATCGTCGAAACTCATCAAAATGTTCATTAAAAATTCAAAGTTGATATTTTGTTTTGAACATGTTTGTTTTTCTTCTGGAAAATAATTATTAAGAAAATGGAAATATGTCTCAGAAATTTCTGGGAAGTGACCATTTCGCAAGCAGAAATGTATTTATGCCTAATATACCCTTAATCTAAATTCTCAAATTATACCCAAATCCCAAACACAATTGCATTTCGGTATCTGTGGTTTTGTCCGGTTTGGCTTTGGCAACATTGTTTGAATTATTTGGTGATCTGTCAACAAGTTAACCTCACTTTGCATAATGTTCAAGTTTTTGACTTTTCTTTGTTCGATGTAAAAAGATTAGCGGCATCTTTATTGTGTTTGACGATTTTTGTGAGCATTTGAAGCATTTTATCAGTTATACTGTTGTGTATATCATAGTTGAGAAATTGAAATAATAAGTTGAATTTAAGGTTAGTGAAACAATAATTGACAAAATATTGAATGTACCTAATCTTTTGGATCAAAGACTTGATTGTTCCAATAATATGGTTATTCGATTCTGAATATTATGTTTATAGTAAATTTATTAATCAATTATAGGTACATATTGACAGGGCCGATCCTAGGGTATTGGCCGCCCGCGTGCAAATACCAGATGTGCCGCCCCTCCAGAGATTTTTTTCTTATTTTTACTAATATTTAACGTTGACGTTATAAACTCTTAAACTCATCTACCTGTATAACGTCTATTTCACACACAACGATTTTGGACATACTCAGTGCGTATACCAACGAAAAGTATATAAATCAGTTGTTCTACAGTCTACAGACTAGGTACCTAATCATTATAATTACCTAATTATAAAATAACCTTTCTGGCTTTCTGAGTGGCAAATTTATCAATAATTTCCGTAAAATCTATTTTTTCACAGATTTCGGATTCAATAGAGATGATGGCCAAATCTGAAATATTATTTCTCAAGTAATTTTTAATAATTTTTAATTTGCTGAAACTTATTTCTCCTGAAGCCACAGAAACAGGTAAGGTTAAAAAAATTCTTGTTAGAGCAAAATTAGGAAAACAGGAAATGAGATCATTTTTGACTATGATTTCTAATACCTCAATTGGCTGTTTCTTACCTGGAAAAATATCTTTGAATGAAGTTATTTCATTAAACAGTTGTATACCGTCTATATCTTCCACGATACTGTAAGAAAATTATATTTTGTGTTAACAATTTCGAAAGAATTGAAAATAAATTTTGAATTTTCAAACATTCTGTACTTATTTTCAAAACGAATCATCGCGACAAAATTAGTTTAAAAATATGCCCACTTTTTTCATCTAATTAGAAAACACCTTGTACAACATTTCATTCGTTCATAAATCTAGTTAAGAGCTTTGGTACTTACCACAGTTCTGATTTAAATATTTAAACGATACCCAACAGCAACACCTTGTCACTAATTTCCAATATTAACTCACACTTGCACTTGACTGTGTTTATGACCAGTCTTATTGTATGTCGATTCAAAATTAAATGAACATTTTGAAATGAAAATGGTTTATATATAGTGGTGAAGTAGCAAAAAAAATTCCTATGCCGCATCCCTTTAACTTTGTCGAAACAATCCATTTCTTATCTATAAAGAAAACCGCTAAAATAAAGTTTCTTTTGACCATTGACCTGCGAGCCGCGTGCCGACTGTGATATATATAGTCTTTACAAGTAAGTTGGCACGGCGAAAAAAAATTCAAAGAAGGCCGCAGCGGCGAAACCTTTGAAAAAAAGCCGCCCGGCGAACAGCAGCACGTTTTTTCCAAAGGTTTCGCCGCTGGTACCTCCTTTAAAAATTTTTTCGCCGTTCCAACTGACATCGTAAAGACTATACGTACATAAATAAGCCGCCGCGCCGCACACAGGAACCAAACATACTTAGTCGTGTCAAAAATATGGCCCTTGGTTTTTTTTTTTATAAAAATTTCAATTTTTTATGCTGCATTGCCGGTTCTGTCATGAATTTTGCTCGCAAATGAAGAATGTGTGTAGATGAGAGTAGGAGAAGATTCTAATGGACAATAGACCAACACACAACACAACTGAGCACTAACGTTTCATTTTTCTTCTTTCAAAAAATAGCTGATTGTTATAACTGAATGGGGCCTGCGGCCGTCTCGCGGCCGCCCCTTAGTTTGGCCGCCCGCGTACGGTGCACGCGCTGCACACCTGCTAGGATCGGCCCTGCATATTGATATAATGGATCATAGGAGGAAAGTATCCTCAAGGCTTGAGAGAAAAAATACACTGAGTAAATATTATAAATGGACAAGAAAACTTGGAAGACAAAATGAAGAATCTTGAGAGGCTTCTAGTCGATTAATGGCTGTAAATGATGATATGCATATAACATTACCTTCTACAAGTTCAGAAAACATATTCCTGAAGTTGATCAATGTGAATCAAGTTCTGAAAATTTGTCTGATGGTTCTTCCCTTGGAAATGTTGAAAATTCAAATGATAACATAAATTCAAAGTTAACTGAATGGGCCCAAAAGAGCTATAAGATGATATCTGTATGAGTAATTTTTTTCATTGGCAATTCAATCTGCAATAATATCTTTGTTACAGGATCTTCAGAAGCCATTGGCATTAAAAAACAGATTGAGGAGACTTTGCAGAAGTTTTTCAGGAGGACCAAGGAGAGAAGCCACAGAGAAAAAGATAATGCAATGCCTGCAATAAATGCAACACCCTAATATGTGTACGATTTTCAACTGATTCATCTAGTCTTTTTTTGTTTATTTGAATCTATATATAGGATGAGTTTTTGTTTGTCATATTTTTACACAATATGACATAATTAATTTCTGAATTAAACCCGTTTTGTGTTGAGAATCTTATTTGGATTTCATTTTTTCCATATATTCCATGAATTTTTTTAAATTAAATTGATGAAAGAAAATGACATTCGAGGACGTCCAGGAGATGTACCATATATCCCAGGGATGTCCCTGGGACATCCCTAGGGTGTCCCTTTGATGTCCATTGTCGGGACTTGGTTCATCCCTGGGACGTACCAAAAGGTCATCCCTTGGATGTCCTTTTCGGTGGAAAGTAGATGTCCCTGGGACGTCCCAAGTATGTCCCATGTCCCGACAAAGGATATCCCAGGGACGTCCTAGTATCAAATGAAGGACGTCCCTGGGATGTACAGAGGATGTACTTGTGTTGTTAGGGATATGACCATCGCAACTACGCCACTGGTTTACGAAAATAAAAAATTATAACTTCAAATCAGCACGTTGATAAACCTTGATTAGTGTACCAAGTTTCAACAGAAATTTTAGAAAAAAAAAATTAAATCCTAATTTTGTTCGTACTTTCGACACCCTGTATCTCAGAGGGGATGCATTTTAGGACATACCTTGATAGCAACTTTTCACCTCGAAATGAGGTGAGGAATCTGTAGGAGTTTGTCGGTCTTATTCTGACTCACCCTGTACATTGAATAATTCATCAAACATTGTATGCTGTATACAGAATACTCAACTTTACCTGAATAAAACGACGTCTTTCAGCGTTACCTCCTCGTTTCGGTAGAGTATCTGAATGGGGCGACATGCACCATAGTTTCCCAAAACAATGGCAGAGCCCAAACCGGTGGTTATTTCTGGTGTTGTTACTTCAATCTCCACATTCAGCTTCGACGAAACACGAAGAGAGCAGCGAACCTGATACATTCTGTAATTAAAAGAGCTAGGTGAAGTTTCAGGGATTCATTGTCACCGGGGTAGTTTTTCAATGGAAATTTTCATCTTTGTTCGAGGAGAAAACCAGGCAAGCGCGTATTCAAGGGGGGGGGGATTATCCCCCCCCCCCCCAAGAAACTGCTAAATGTTTAAATTGATGGAATGGCCATCACATCTCTACGCAAATCTAAAACGTCGTGGCCGCTAAAACCCAACTAAAAAGTTATTTGATTGAGAAATGCATATATAGCCCAAGCAAGTTTCTGACTTCTTAACTGTAATAAAATTGTATTGACTGTTAAATTATACTGAACATTGTGTGTTTAAATGTCTATATGTAAACAATAACTGAAATTGTATAATAACTGTTATTTATGTGCCTGTAGTCTTCGAGTCTTCTTTACGGTCTCGTAGAATGAAATTTTATGTATATATGATTATAGGTGTTTTTATATTTATATTTTTGACATGCCCAATTCCATGTAATATGTATATACAAGTATGAAAAATATCACCCGATATAAATATAGCAATCATTTCTTTTTCAAAATTCAGAATTGAATTTAAACATAATTAAGCCCAGAGTTGAAAATTCCATAGTTCATTTATTTATTAGTAATTCATCATTCAGTATCACATTTATTGAAATACAGTATTTCCTGCAAATTCAAAGTTCAACGCCAGTCACTAACCAGGGATTGGGTTTCAGTCCGGTATTGCATTCATCAATTTCAAGAACGCTGATTCTGCAAGTCAGCGATATATTTCCTATAAATGAAAGTGTTTGTTTTTAATCGGGCTCTTTAGTTTTAATCTGCTGGTCCACGGTGACACATCTCCATCCCTTGGTTTTCATTAAAATGTAAGTGTTACTTTCATTTGTTTTTTGGTACATAGCCCCATTGTTCACTTCACTCTTCTTGTATTCACCATTGTGTTATTTTTTTGCCCTTTTCTAATTTTCAATAAACCATAATAAAATAGTTTTCACTTCACTTTTTATTTCACTATACCAGGGTGGTCATATTCACAGATGTAAAATGTTTCAACCTCTCGCAATCCAAGCAAAATAATTAGTGGGCACCCTAAACAGTTAGGGGGCCAGAGTTTCACAGGGTCACTCAAAGTAGGGCGTGACAATATGGCCTTAATGGAATAAAATATAATATATAATATTATTATTGCCGCTGAGCATGTTCTCATTAGTCTAGTCGAAAAGTGAGTTTCCTGCAAGAAATCGTTCCTAGTCTACTAAAATATGAAAAAGATGTATTTTTCGATTTTTTCCACCGACGAGAATTTGCAATTTTTTTTAAACAAAAACAAAATTAAATATGGTTGTTTTATGGTAATAGCTCAGAAACTATTGATGATAGAGAAAATAAAAAAAAAGGTTCTTGAAAAGGAAGAAATTTTCCATGAAACAGTTCCTACTCTCGGAATTCTATATCAATTATTTATAATTTTAATTCAACGTTGAAAATAGGACTCCGCGTGGGCGTTAATGCAGGAGTACAGCACCTCACGAGAGAGCAATGCGCATACAATTTGTTTTATACTATTAAATATTGTAACGTTTACACTGCGGAGCAGTATTAGTATATAATTTACTAATACTATAGCCCCACATATAAATATATAATTTTTTATTCTCGTAGCTTAGAAAATATATCTCAAGATGATAATCTTTCATCCACCTATTTTTGTATAAAGTAAATATAAAGGACCTGTATTTTGTATTGTATTTCTGGAGTAATTCTCTTTATTATATGGTAGATTTATTTAAGAATGATGAGTATATTTAGTCACAATATATATCAATTCGTTTGTTTGCACGGATTATTCATTCGCGTGTTATGGCAAGCTATCAATAGGTATTGGTCACCCGCATTAGTGAGGCGAGTATCAGTGGTTGCCTATCGATGATAAGTTCTAGGGAACTGGTCGTAGGTGTAACTAACTGGGACGACCACATGACGTCAAAACAGCTGGTCGAGAATAAGTCTTGTCATTGAATATACTCTGTCCTTTTGCTTCTCAATAGGTTGGAAAAAGTTATTCAAATTTGAAAATAAAGTTCAGAGGTAAATTCAAATTACCCACGGAATTTGGATTTCCGGTTCTCGAGGGAGAAAATTAAAGTGAAGGAGGTTTCCATCCATGTAGTTTTTCTCTTCTGGTAGTAGTTTTGGGAAAATACAAGTGTAGATTTGAATACAGTTTCCAGTGGTTATGATTTAATCAATTATCGTATTTTTGATGGGTTCTTGGTTCCTGGTAACGGTCAATTGATAATGGTACCTACAGGCAAATTAATTCATGGTTCAGGACTATCAGGAGGTCACGTAGACAACTCAGAAAGCTGATGTGTCCTACCAAAGGGCTGATTTGCAGTGTTCCTGTGGACATCCAGACTAGTAGCACTGTCGGTGTATACTTATTACTACCCCAGGATTGTTAGGGTCAGACTGATCTGGAATATTTTTTTGTAACTCGTTTTGAGTTGAAGTGCTTGTACACATTACGTTGTTGGTACAAATTGCATTGTCGATTTTTAAATTCCATTGTCTATTCACATTGTTAATGGATTTATTCACTAAAAATCTGATTCAACTTTATTGTGTTGATTTTCTTCAAAGGTATAAACATAATTGACAATATTGAGGTTAATTTTACAGTTTTGAAAATTCTTGTATATTTTGAAAGTTTTTATCTAATAGCAAGATTTTTTTTTATAGTTTCTTTTAATTGAGCAGGGAGTTTGTTATGCTTTCGAGCAAAGAATGACCACAGTGATAATTTATTTTTTCCATTTAGACATGGTTGTCGGTATGAACATCTTTTCCAGGATTCTCTCATTTGTTGCAAAATTGCGATTTATTTGCACTGAAGATACAATAATAGCCAGGTATAGTCAAAGTTTAGAAAACGGATCAGGACAAATGTACTAATTTACCCTTAAAAAAAATAGTAATTTTCACTCTCAGTGGAAATACAACCCAGATTCATGGTAAAAAAAAGTTTTTTAAAACTTCTACTGGTGGTTTTGTACTATTGGAAAAATATTACGATGCGTCACATAATAGTAATATCGTTACGGCCGTAGAGTAAGCATAATGTATATTCATATGGATACTTGTCTTGTGTGGAATGAATCATTGTGTGCTCGTTCTAAACTATCCTTTTTTATTTTGTTTACTGCCACAACCACATTCTTCACAGGCCTCATTCAGTTTCACAGTTTTTTGCTTTTTTATTATGAATAATTCAGTTGTGTAGATGAATCTCAATTATCAAGAGTACAAAAAAAAACAAATATGTGAGAAACTCAAGAAAACAATATTGGTCATTGCAAAGTAGATTATCAACTAATGCCCATTCAATATAGACGAAAAGTTAATATTATACATATAAATGCACTGCATTTTCTGACCAATTTCTGGATGCTATTTTTCAAAAACAGCTCAAATAAACAATATTCAGATTTCGGTACTCACCCCCTTTGAAATAAATCGACATTGTAAAATTTGTATAGCTCCACTGAAAATTCTATGGTTGACTGCAACTCACTCATAATATTGACAGCGTGGAATGATGGGTTGTTTGGCTACATTCCTGAAAAAAAAAGATTTCAGGTGCATTGCTATTAGTTGTGACCAAATGTTATTTCTTTTTAACCGACGAAACCAAAAAGGAGGAGGTTTTCTAGTCGACGCGTATATATTTTTTTTTATGTATGACCACGCATAACTTCTTACTGAGACGTCCGATTCCGATAATTCTTTTTTCAATCGATAGGGTGTACTTTGAAGTTGCTTCAATTTGAATTTAAAAGATGAAATCTACCCCTGAGGGTAGCAAAATGAAGGATATTGATCACTCACCCTCTGATTTCTGGTCCGTTAACCGATTCTATCAGGCATAACTTTGTACTGGGTTCCTCGATTTGGATGATTCTTTTTTTATTAGATAGGGTATACCTCATAGTTGATCATATTTGGATTTCGGATGGAATTAACCACCCTTACGGGTAGCAAAATAGGGGATAATTGATTTTTCACTTGTGAACATTGGCACATATATGTAGTTGACAATGACAGACCGCTATTGTCATTATTTTTGTTCTCCTACATCCGTCACAATCATTATATTCTATGAGAGGTAAATAATATACAAAGTAATGAAATAAACTAACCAGAACAACAAAAATAATTTATATTACAACAAATAGTAAAAGTAGATAATCATATTATTTAACTGGTATAATAGTTGAAGTAAGGTGGGTAAGTAAGTATTCTGGAAGTAATCAAAAAACGAGTAGGTAGTAATTAGTAGATTTCAGCCACAAACAATTGAAAAATAAAAACTTTTTAATAAAAAATTAAACCGACAAAATACGGAATTGAAAAATAAAAAAAATAAAAACTTTTTCGTCTCAATAACTAAGCTCCTAAACCAATATAAGTAACTAATTTTGAGTCGGCGCCAAACGAACAATCAACGAAGATCATTAAATTACTTCAAAACAATCATCAGAATGTCACCGCGCAACTCGATGCCATCATTTTACGCCTTACCTAATTCATTTGCTTGTTTCCCAATATAAATTGCAGAAGCATAAAAAAGTTGATTTGTTGAAAATATAAACAGGATGTTCATAAAATCAGATGAGAATGTTTCCCTTTTCAACATAAAAAAGTCTTGCGGCGAAATCCTGTGAGCAGCAGTGGCGGAGATACCTAATTTCATTTAGATATTTTAAGATTTTAAAAATACTTCATAAATAATGAACAATGAAAAAAAATTAAAGACAAGCTTTTATTTATATAAATACATTGAGAAAAAAAAACTAGAATATCCTACAAAACTAGAATATCCCAAAACGCATTTCGATCGGCACACACCAAGACCACAGACGCTACTGGTTTTTAATCTTTGAGAGCTATTAAAACACAAATATAACGCGTGATTTATGACCTCCCATCGTATAGCCACACCTGCAAGCATTTATGTCCGACTCGATTGGCCCAGACGAATCGGTTGAAGAATAGACAGCAGTCACTCAGGTCCACGTTGACTATCGGCTCTTTTGATCTACCGTTTGCCGACGGCGAATGTTTACGAGTAGTACAGATTAATTTTCGTTCCGTTTCTTCGCATATACGCTCGTGTTAGCGAAGTGAGTTTTTATTTGCTCCCTATAGAAACAGCTTCTGCAATTGATATTGGATGGACTATACTTACATTAGTTTAAGAGCTTAGTTATTGAGACTAAAAAGGTTTATTTTATTTTTAACTTCTCAGTTCCGTATCTCGTCGGTTTAATTTTTTGTTAAAAAGTTTTTATCATATCCTATCCGTAGACTATATCGATGTTTCAGTTGAAGATCAAAATTCAAACTCAATAATTAATATACAATTTATACTCAATATTAATTCAAATATATTACCGATATTTCTCAGCAAAATCGATTATATTTTGTTTTTTGTTTCGAGATATAAACATGATGCTTATAAAATCATATGTGGAATCATCTGCAACTGAAAGATAAACTCTCATCGTTCAAGATTACCTCTTGGGTGGTATTGATATTGAAATGGAAAACATTAGATAAGAATTGGGCATATACATATATAGAAAAGATATGATATGTGGTTTTGTTTTACTATTTAATAAATTATAGAATGCATGTATTTGTTCATTTTCTACAGGATCATGTGCAATATTTAAGATATCTTTGAAAGGATTGTCTAAATTAATAATGCTGATATAATTCTTATACATGTCAGGGAGAAACTTGAAAAGTCTAATAAGTATAACTTTTTTATCTTGTTTTCTTTGATTTTGTTGTTTGAATAAAATATTTCCCTTTACGTGTGTCATGGCTTTGCTGGTTCCTTTCTGAATTGTTTCTATTTTTGTAAAAATGTATGACTAAGCTGTACATATATACCTAGTTGTCTGATATCAAAAACTTTGGATTCTTTGACAAGTAAATCTGAATTGCAAGTATATTTTTTGTTGTACAAGATCAAAAAAAACTGTAAAGTTCAAATTTTTTCACATAAATATGATTTCCGCTTCTCCGAGGATTGTATATTGAAGGCGTGATTCAACCAACCAATGATATATAATTTTCAACTGACCCACATCTAATATAGATTTCAGATATATATCGTAATGTCTTACTTATAGTCTACTCGACAAGTTGAAAATGGTCTGAAATAGAGATACTGCTCTTAAAATTATGTGTGATAGCTCATTGGATCCAGAATAACGCCTAGAGAAATGTGCCAAAAGCGTGTATTAGCACATAAAAAATTGCAAGAGTTATAAACAATTGAAGATGAAAAAAAAAGGGCATTTCGTTTTTTGCCAATATTTCATGAACTATTGATATTTAGGAAATTAAAAAAAACATTCTGAAAGAAGAGGAAATTTCCAATGAAAAACTCCGAACTCCCGGAACTCTATCTCCATTTTTTATAATTCATTTATAATTAATTTAACGCTAAAAATGGGTCTCCGAGCGACATTTTTAGGTTGCGCGCGCGGCGTCAGAAGCGAGTACGACACATTAATTTATTTAAGGTATTAATTTTTTTTTTTTTAATTTGAAAAAATTATGGTGTATTTGGAACACTATGAATAATGTATCCATAGTTTTTCATTGGAAATTTCCTCCTCTTTCAGAATCTTTTTTTGACATTTCTTAAATATCAATAGTTTATGAAATATTGGCAAAAAACGAAATGCCATTTTTTTCATCTCCAATTGTTTATAACTTTTGCAATTTTTTATGTGCTAATACACGCTTTCGGCACATTTTTCTAGGCGTTATTCTAGATCCAATGAGCTATCGCACATAATTTTAAGGGCAGTATCTCTATTTTAGACCATTTTCAACTTGTCGAGTAGACTATTATGCTTTCTATGTGCTTGTCCCAGCGCAAGTGTGAATCTATTGTAATCCCTAAATATTTAATTCCGTTTGTTAATTTGATTTTAATATCTGTCTTGTGGTTACTGATCTGTAGTCATTCGAAACTGGGCAATTAATTTTTATAACACTAGAAAAGGTCTTTTCAAATGTATTATAAGTTTTTGATTACAGATATCGATTATTACCAATGACATTTTCTATTCTGATTTTTGATAGATTTTTTTGACTTGAGAGATGTTTTATGATTTCTATAAATTCCCTCTTGTTCACAGAATCTAAAAGAATGAGTTGGGTATGTTGGTTGGAGATTTCACGTTTTTTTTTGCATATGTCTCCCTTACGTTAGCAAGTATTCATTGAATTGATCTCTATCAGATTTATGGTCATTTTTTATTTCATTATTTTCAGTATGCAATTCCTATATTTCATGTTCACATTTTTTATGTTGATAACATTATCAAAGTATACCGGGTGCCAACGAATCTATTAGACAATTCTGGATCAAAATGGGACAATTCTAGATCAGAATGTGACATTTTAAAAAGTTTTTACGCCTACTTCATGTTTTTAGAGTCACTTTTAATATTGCATTTAGGTGGCCATGATCGGACGTAAACTAATCTGAGGACCTCAGGTGATGTCAGAAATTTACAATCGCAAAGTTTTAGTGACTTGTATGATAGATAGGAATGAGACAAGTTGTCAAAATTACATCTTCGTGTCTAACTATTATTTTTCAAATGTCGACCTTTTTTTGACAACCCCTTTCCGAAAAAAGGATTTTTTTACGAATCTAACGATACTAATTTATTTGCGATTTGATTGAAAATGAAAACATAAATGAAATATTACTAAGGAAAATACTGGATAATAATTCATTTACTTTTGTCAAGTGTGCCATGGATAATAATTTATTTACTTTCACTGTAGTAAATTTTCGAAGTTAAAAGTTAAAGTTAAAGTAATTTATTCAGTTATATATGACAGAGCACAATAGAAAATGAATCCGTTATAAATATAATATAATCGAGTAGCCTAAACGTAATATTACTTACAAACATAATATAGCAGCCGGGGATACACGTTTATAGAGAAGGAGATGCCACCTAAGCAAGCTTGTGTTGTGGCATCATCGTTCTCATATTATGGATACAATTCATTTGATAGAAAATGTAGACTAGTTCGTCTAGAGCAAACATGTGTGGCCATTAAATGTTTTCCAGTATAGCATTTAAGCAATCAAAACTATTCACAAAAAATTTCAATTTTGGTTAAATTTTTTTGATACTAGTAATATTCTTCAATTCAGAGGGTAATTGATTATAAAGTTTGGGTCCAATATATGTTACAAATCTCTGATTATGACGAAGTCTAACAAAGGGAACATCAATGTTCTGGTTTGTGTTAAGGCGGGTGTTATGCGGGTGTGTTTTAAAATTCAAGGGTGTGTTCATAACCCTCAGGAGACAATGATAAATATAAAGCTTCTTCACATTGAAGACATCTGCTTCTTCGTACAATTTCGTGGTGGAGAATCTTTTATTTTTCTTCAATAAGATTTTAAGTAATGTATTTTGGACTGTCTCCAGATTCCACAATGTAGTTTTGAATGTTCCCCCCCAAGCAATAATACAGTAACGAATAATGGATTCTGATAGTGCGCTATAGATCATCATGAGAGTTTTTTTATTCAGAATATTCCTGAGTTGGTAAAATTTGTAAATCAATTTACGAAGTCTTTTTGTAGTGTATGTGATATGCTCATTCCAGCGCAGAAATTGATCTACCATAACACCCAGGCATTTTATCGATTGAGTTTTTGTTACGGAGGGGCATTGACAATTAGCGGATGCATCACAGTTGAAATTATGGATATGTAGGGTCTGAAGAGTGGGTTGATCTTTGGCCGTCGAAGAGAATGCCATGAATTTGGTTTTTTCGATATTGAGGCTTAGTAAACTATTACTGAGCCAGCTAGAAATTAATGCCATTCCCTTTTCAGCTTTATCGTATGCTTCATCCCAGGTGTTACCTACAAAGGACACAGCGGTGTCATCAGCATAAGATATTAAGTTGCCATCAAGTTGTTCAATAGAGAAAATACTGTTTATATACAACAAGAAAAGGATAGGGCCCAAGACTGTCCCCTGTGGAACTCCCATGGTGACTGGTAATGGATCACTTAAAGAAGTATTCACTTTAACTACCTGCATTCTTTTCGAGAGATAATCTTTCAGTATATCCAATGACACGCCCCTAATTCCACTGCACTCCAGACGATTGAAAAGTATTTCATGATTGACAGTATCAAAAGCCTCAGCCAGGTCTAAGAATACTGTCAAGCATTTTTGTTGATTTTGAAAACAATCAAATATCGAGTTTGTTAATTGAAATACCGCTGTTTCAATAGAGAGGTTTTCCCTGAATCCAAATTGGTTATCCGACAGAATATTATTTTTAGTACAAAAATGGAGTAGTCTGGACTTCAAACATTTTTCAAAAATTTTTGCTAAATTATTTATTACAGTTATTGGCCTATAATTGGTAGCTTTTTTTTCGTAACCACTTTTAAATATTGGTGTTGTTGACTCCTTGAATCGGGAAGGCACTATTCCACGGCTAAAAATCAAGTTCAAAATAAAACACAATGGTTCAACAAAAAATGTATGAAATTTTTTTAAAAGATACACAGAAATTTCATCGGGTCCCGATGAGGTATTATTTTTTAGAGACGATATAACGTTGACCAATTCGGTTTTCGTTACAGGGTGTAAGAATAGCGAATCTTTGATGTTCACCTTTCTTTCTGGGGCAGATTGATCGATTTTAATATTTTTCCTGCATTCCTCCTTGTTCAAGACACATTTCAGCTCGTTCAATTGTGTCTCTCAACACGTTTCGTAATATTTGAGGCGTTATACTTCTAAATGCCCGTAGAATTATTTCTTCTAAGATTTCAAGAGTGGATGGGACTGTTGCATAGTGAACAGTTTCTTTAACATATCTCCAAATAAAGAAATCGAGCACAGTGAGATCCGGTGAGCCAGCTGGCCACCGTACTGGACCATTGGTTGCAATAGCTTGATTAATAAAATGCTCTATTAAGTAATTAAGAACTTCTCTGGTATTATGAGGGGGTACTCCATCTTGTTGGAAGTAAATTCGCCGTAAAACTGCTAAAGGTAGATTATTAAGTTGATCCTCGATTTCATTTTGAAGAAAACCTAAGTACCCAACCCATGTACCAGCCCAGACATTGACGCCAAACCTTTCTTGAAAATTGCCCTCTCTCATTCCATGTTGATGTTGTTGGGCCCAGTACCGAGTATTTTGCTTATTGAACATACCATTATTTGTAAATAGTGATTCGTCGGAAAATAGAATAAAGTTCTGCGGATGACACAGTCTTGATTTCCCATAATAAATCCACGGAAGGAGCTATAGACAAACTACAAAGTCTCACTGACTCTACATGCCATTGGTTTGATAAATGGAGATTGAAAGCAAATCCTACGAAATCTCACCTGATGATATTCAATCATAAACTCACTCCAACATCGCCTACGGTTACCATGCAACAACAACTACTCAGCCCAACGAGAGCCACAAAATACTTGGGAATCATAATAGACAGCAAACTCAATTTCAACCAGCACCTCCAAGAAAAGAAGAGAAGCATGATATCCAGAGCCAAGCACTTCAGAGGACTCACATACCAAAACAAGGGGATCAATGTAAAAACAGCCAGTAGCATTTACAAACTAATAATAATAATAATAATAATAATAATTTCTTTATTTTCACAAATTAATTTGTACATCAACAGTGTGAAAATACAAATAAAAAATAGAAAAACGTCAATAAAATCAAGAAATAGTCGAAAAGAGACAATAAAATCAAGAAATAGTCGGAAAGAGACAATCTAAAACCTCCGGCCGTAAAAAGGAACATCACATACACGTCACAAACAATAATAGTAAATAATTTAAAATATAAAAATATGACAATAACTATATAACTCTAGGTGTATATAAAAAAACGTTCATGTTACAAAACAAGTTACGGCAGAAATTCCCAACGTGAAATAAAAATAAAAATAGAAAAACGTCAATAAAATCAAGCCATAGTCGAAAAGAGACAATATCTGGATGTATATAGGAACATCACATACACGTCACAAACAATAATAAGAAATAATATAAAATATAAATATAAAAATATGACAATAATCAACTGTAAAGAAAACGTTCACGTTACAAAACAAGTTACGACAGAAATTCCTCAACAGTGTAGCAGTTTTTTGACAATAAGAGCTGTTTAACTTTTTTCTTGAAAATATGTACATTTCCTGAAGCTTTAATGTCATCGGGAAGTTTGTTGTACAGTTTGCATCCCTGATATTCAAAGCTTTTTTTGGTAGAGTGCAGTGCGATGTTGACTGGGTAGGAGTAAGTGTGAATTTCGTGTCAAATGGGTATGTGGTGGTCTGTTGGTAGCCAATATGTTTTTGTTGCGGTATACATATGTAAACGCCTCAAGTATATATAGTCCTGCAACTGTTAATATTTTAAAGTTTTGGAATGCTCCCCTACAGGAATCCCTAAAACCCAACTAAGCAATGGTCCTTATTGCATATTTCTGTATTATGAACACTCGACCCACAGAGGAACTTGTGCCCCAGTTCAGTATGCTATACCTGAGGTGAGAATTGAAATTCGCATAGTAGAGCGTAAGTAGAATCTCTTGACTGCAGTGATTGGAGAGAAACCTAAGAGAGTAGCAGGAATTTCTGAGTTTTTTGCACAAATTATCTACTTGTGGCTTCCATTGTAAATTGTTGTCGAAGACAACTCCTGACATGTTGGTTGTTGTTGTGGAATCCAATGATAATTCAGTATTCTGAAACAGAGGTGAGAATTGAAATTCGCATAGTAGAGCGTAAGTAGAATCTCTTGACTGCAGTGATTGGAGAGAAACCTAAGAGAGTAGCAGGAATTTCTGAGTTTTTTGCACAAATTATCTACTTGTGGCTTCCATTGTAAATTGTTGTCGAAGACAACTCCTGACATGTTGGTTGTTGTTGTGGAATCCAATGATAATTCAGTATTCTGAAACAGACTCACCTCATGGTGTTGTCGTCTTATCATGAATTGAAGCATTTTGGTTTTTGTTTTATTCATTTCTAAATTATTTTTCTCAGACCAAGTGATAACTTTACTGAAAGTGCTTTCAGCTGTATTTTTCAGGGAAATTAGGTCATCCTCAATAACTAGTATATTCGTGTCATCAGCATAACATATACAGTGAGTGGAAGAATTTCCATTCAGATACACTAATGAATCATTAGCAAAAACTAAATATAATAGAGGCCCCAAAATGGATCCCTGAGGCACACCGTCGGCAATATGTTTTTCGGAGCTTGTATTCTCCCCAATTTTTACTATTTGTCTCCTATTTTTCAGGTAGGAGGTCAATAAATTGAGCGGCAATCCTCTAACCCCATATCTCGAGAGTTTTTCCAGCAAAAGACTGTGATTCACGCAATCAAACGCACGTGAAAAATCAATAAACAATCCAAGCACACACTTTTTTTGGTCCAAGGCCGTTATTATTCGACTGTGAAAATCGCAAAGAGCTGTATTAGTGCCTTTATTAGTTGTGAAACCATGTTGTGATGGTGATAATAATTCCATCGCAGTAAAATAAGCATTTAACTGCTCTTTTAAATTCATTTCATATAGTTTCGAAATGCTAGAGAGAATACTGATTGCTCTGTAGTTATTTAGATCATTTTTATCTCCTTTTTTATATATAGGAGATACACTGGCTAATTTTAAATTATTTGGAAAAATGCCCTTTTCTGTTGACAGATTGATTAGGAAGGTGAGTACAGTGCATAATTCAGAGGAGCAAATTTAATCAACTTGTTTGATATTTGGTCCGTTCCGCATGAGTTAGTGTTTTTCAGTTTATTTATTAACTGTACCAACTCCCTTTCAGTGATGGGAGACATAAAAAAAGTGGAGGCATTGAGTGGGATGTTACTTTCAAGAAATCGAGTATCTAATGAGAAATTTTCAGACAGAGGCTTTGTAAAGTGAGCATTGAATTTTTCAGCTAATCTGTAGACCCATGATCGAGTATGGGCACAGCGTCTTCCTCAATTGCAAGGCAACAGCCAAAAAGAAGATACAAGTTGCTGAAACCTCAGCACTCAGGACGATCACAAGAATTCGCCACCCAAATAATCCCCTACACAATCCTCCAGATAACCTCCTATACGAAATAACGAATGTTATGCCTATTGAAGATCGCCTGGACTATCTCTTCCACAGATTCTGTTCAAAGGCCAAAAATGTAGAAATACTGGTGAAGTTTTCAATGAGAAGAAACCCAGAAGTGCAACCCTTACATCGATAACCGCACACTACCACCCTTGAGAGAATACAAGAACATTAATAGAACCAGTTTGTTTTTTTATTTTTTTTTACGAAAGTAGATATGGATAACAGTTTATAATGTCACATAATAACATCAATTTATATAAATTGTAACAATAGGCTGAAGGACTTCGGCCAATAGCCTGTTGAATTGAACTTGTTTCAGTTCAATAAAGTTCCTGTATTATTATTATTAGAATAAAGTTGATAAAATTCGGGTTGACTCTATGATTTTGAAGCAGCGAATCACAAACACTACCCCGTCTATCGCCATCGTCAGCATTCAAATGTTGATGTAACTGATATTTAAATGCTGGATATTGCTGATTCGTGACTTATCTGCATTTCTTTTATCAACCTCAACCATAGCAAGAACGTTAATAACAGTCTCTTCATTTATGATAAACCTCTGTTCCGCCTATCGATTTCCTTCTTACCTAAAACGATTCTCAACATACGGAAAATACTGATGGGCTGGATGTTGCCGATTGGGATATCTCTGAGCATACAACTCAATGCCCCGTAGGCTAATTTCGCGGATTAGTTAGGAAACCTGGATTAGATTATTGTTTATTATGCACCGCAAGAAAAATCTGGTTTAAGCTTCAGATTTTCTAATCGGTCAACGAAGCGTGGTTTAGCGAATGACGTCTATTTTATTTTGACACCGATTTTTCGAGTGTTGAGTTTTTTTGCAAGCTTTTCATTATTTCGGGATGAAATGGAGGACGAAATATTCATTGATGACGACCTAGATATCCTCGATATCATCAACTTTGGTTTTGCTCGCAGTGTCTACGAAAGGGGTGATTATTTCGACACAATGGACAATTATTCATTCTGTCGAAGAATTCGACTTACAAAACCTACATTTCTCAGCTTCCTGGAAAACATAGAAGACGAAATTGAATTACAAAATGATTTATAAGTTGATAAATGCAAGTGAGTGTCTGTCTTTGAGTTACGTTGGCTAGTGGATTACCTCACCTCATGCACCTTCACCCAACACAACTTATTTTATGGAGAATGCTCCTTGGCTACATAAATACTATTTCGGTGATTTGAGGTGTAGTGGTATAACGGCTACTAGCAGGTATCTATCTTATTTATTTTAGATTGTATTTTCTGCCACATCTAAGGAGGTCATCACTCTTACCTTACCCATTGGCCTTCTTTGATTAGACATCAATGATGTTTTAGGAGTTGTGATGGAAGATGAGGGTTTATTATTGACCACTACTGCACTGCTCTTTTTGGTGGGTTGGTTTGCTGTTTGGAGAGAAATATCTACTTTTAGCTTATCATTTATAGGACCCTGAAGGCCAGTTGGTGGGTATTTTTGAGTAGCTTTCGCTGGAGTGATGTCTACGTTTAGCTTATCATTCATAGGCTTTTGTAGGACAGTTGATTGAGTTGGTGAAGAGCCTTTTCAACTTCTCGACGGTCCTATAGCAGAGTATAGATGCAGTGCTGTTGAATTCTTCCGTAATTCGTTTCCAAGCTTGAGATTTGTCATCATTGGAAACTTTGTTTTTTTGTACTCGATGATATTAGCATGTTTCAAAAGTACCCTCATGAGACTCTGCTTTTCTCCCGGGGAAAAATTGAGGAATTTTTTTGTGTTTTCACCACCAGTCATTTTAAAAATGAAAAATCGAATTTGACAATTTTGACGTTTCATCATCTCGAACTATAATTTAATCTTGCGATACCAACGTTGTCAGATTTCCAATCTGGATTATTTAATCTGCTGACGGTGCATAGCTACGGGCCAAAGATTACAAAAACGGGATTGGGAAACTAGAATTAGAATTGATAAACGGTGCATTCAGGCGTCAGCAGCATTCCTTGAATTTCTATGACATTCTCCAAATATTAATAACATATCCACTTTTCCACTTCGAGTATACATTATTTTGAAGAAAAATTAAACTGAAATTTAACGAAAATTAAGAAACGTTTACTGACTGCTCATAAAGCTTATGTCACTGTCCTTACCTAAGTGAGTGTTTTGTTTTCCAAAGAAGACTTGATAGATAAAATAACTGCAAAATATTATGCATCATGGCTATCCATGGCACACTTGACAGAAGTAAATGAATTATTATCCAGTATTTTCTTAGTAATATTTCATTTATATTCTTATTTTTGATCCTATCGCAAATAAATTAGTATCGATAGATTCGTCAAAAAATCCTTTTTTCGGAAAGTGCTTGTCAAAAAATTGTCACCATTTGAAGAATAATAGTGAGACACGAAAATGTAATTTTGTCAACTTGTCTTACTCCTATCTATCACCTGAGATCCTCAGATTAGTTTACGTCCGATCATGGCCACCTAGATGCAATATTAAAAGTGACTCTGAAAAAATGAAGTAGACGTAAAAACTTCCTGATTTAGAATTGTCTCAGAAATCCAAAAATGCTACAATATACAGGGTGTTCCATTTAAAAATTCAAAACCGGAGCCATTTGCCGTGAAACCGGAAGTGACCGGAAAGTGGAAAATATGCGAGAACTTTCATCTTCACATACCATTCACCTATACCAAATCTCATTTTGATACACCTAATATTCTAGAAGTTATGACTTGTCTACTTTTTGACATCCGGTATAGAAATAAAGAGAACGACTATTTTTTTCAAATTGACTTACGTTGAGGAACGGGTAGTTTCAGCTTGGATCATTGATTTAAATTGTTTTTTTTTAGTATTCCCAATCTTCACGCCTCAAATTTAGAAAATAGTTGAGTTAGTTCTAAATTGATTGGAAGAATGGAAGTCTGCTCCACAATAAAAAGGCATTTATTTCAATTCATCATCATCAGGCCTGATGATGACAAGACTGCTTGTCCAAATGCATCGCATATTTCTTTGATAGAAATGAATGCCTTTTTATTGTGAAGCAGACTTCCATCGTTTCACTTTATGCATCATATAAAAATTGTATAAAAAGTACGACCTTATATTTCAAATTTTATCGCTCGAGCAATAAAATGGCAGTCTTGAATAAACATGAGCTTTACTTTGTCAGTGTAAAGCACAAAAGGTTACTTTCAGTAGTGTTTCTGAAAAATTACCTTATCGATCCCTTTATATCAGAGCTCAACAGAGGGTACGATATATTTGACAGCAAAATTCAATGAACTAAGTAATTTATTTTTAGCTTGTTTACCATGAAATATTTCAGTTAATTTACTCTCGACGATATCCCGGAATTAGGTTAGCAGAAGATATACAGATCATTAAAGTGATTATGTTTTGATGGAGTATGTTTCTAGACGTTCATTTTTATTTCTACCACATGCTCAGAGTTTCATTGATTAAAAATGACTATTATGTAGACATTGTGCCCTTCAAGTTAATTGGAGATTTGGTTCAGCGGGAACAAGGACAATAAAAGTGGTCCAAATTTAAAAAAATTGCCGACGTTTCGACGTTTATTTATCGCCTTCTTCAGGGCTAAAAATACATATGGATTTGCAATACATATTAAAATTCATTATAAAGATAACCATAATATGGCACACAATAAGGAATTGAACAGATTCACGAACAGTAATGTGTTAAAAACAATATAATTTAGTAGAACAATAATGAATTATGGTTTATAAATGAAACAAATCGAGATCTACCTTTTTTCCGTTATTCAGACATATATTATTTATCTGGTTTGAGTATCATTGATAATAAACATTGTTGTTGCTGTTCACTGTAGGGTATAGTATTTCTAATCTAATAAAAGTTTCGAGAAGGAATTCTCTTCCACACGACAGAACTTTTTTATGATTGTACCAGGAACGCTTTGAAAGTAAAAACACTGGTAGTATATAAATTTTCCATTTGCCGGGCAGTGCATATGAACACTCCTTGTTGTGCCCTTATTTTTATTGCCGTTCCAATTGGGATTAGAATAACTATACCTGTCTGGTAAAATGAATCCAAATCGATCGTTTGTGTCGAATTGAAAAATGAAAAACAACGAGGTAGAAAAAACTTTGGACGGTGTCATCAGCAAATTTTTCGATTTTTGTCTAGAAGTCGTTTATGTACATTATATGTACAATAGAATGGGACCCCGAACAGTTCCTTGCGATACGCCATAACAAATTTTTTTGGGATTACTCTATCGATCATCTATGAGAACTTGTTGAAGTAACTATTCAAATAGATCGAGTACGTTTCCTCTGATTCCATAGCTTTCAATAACTTTCAGAAGTTTTTCATGCGACACCGTATCGAAAGCTTTCGCTAAGTCTACGAATATACAAGATTGATAACACTTAAAACGAAATCTAATTGAGAGAGAGAGAGAGAGAGAGAGGAAGAGGGAGAGAGAGAAATATACTTTATTGTCTAAAAAAAACTTTCTTATTGACAAAGCTTGTTAAAAAAATATAGTTTGTATAATTTAAACAAACGAAAAAAAGCACAAGTTCAAGAATTACATGATTTGAACATAAGTTCACATGTCATAGAATAAAAATATAAGATATTACCGGATAAGGTAAGCTCCAACATATAGGTGTGTAATTGTTAACAATATGAAAATATTAATCACAGCAAGGTTCCATTGTAATATTCCTCAAGATTGTAGTACGCTTTTGTTTCAAGGGCTTCTTTAACAATGTTTCTGAACTTTTTATAGCTTTTTCCTTTCTGATTCCGTATGGTAAATGGTTATACAACTTTTTACTTTCATAGAATAAAGAATCTTTTGTCAGACTTGTTTTCGGAACTTGGAACAGGAAGAAGTATTTTATTTTCTGTTACTTGCCTGGTTAAGTAATTTGTATGTTTCGGAATTTATACCATATTATGTTTTTTGTAAATCAGACAGACAGTTTCTAGAATGAAAATACAAGTGGCAGTGAGAATTTGTTCTCTTATAAATAATGGTCTACATGACTCACGTACTCCCACCTTGCATAAGTATCTAACTGCTCGCTTTTGCAAAACAAACACTGAATGAAAGAGTTGTTGACTGCAGAATCCCCAGAAAGCAACACCATATCTCAAGTGAGATTCTATCAGGGAATGCTATCCAATTTTTGTTGTGGATGAACTCAGTTCATTTGAAATGATGCGGAGTGCATAACATCCTGAAGCCAATTTTTGGAACGTAGTTCCTTATCGCGCGTTGCGAAAGAGGGCTAGATGGAATAAATTAAGACCAAAAGTTGTAACGAGACTTTCGCTATGGGTGCCGTGCGGCGTGCGCGTGTTTCTCTGTCTGTCTCTCTCTCTCTCTCTCTCATAGAAAGCAAGCCAGTTATTTTCGTCTTTCTATTTCACATTAAACAGTGTGGTGTCGCGACGATTATTTTTGTTGAGTGTATACAGGTTTTTTGTACATAATAAATAATAAAAAATAATAACAATAATGAATCCTGACAGTGTTTCTGCACAAGTTCCGGATATTCCTGTTGGAGTTAGGTAAGTAGAGATTTTATACAGACAATAATAAATGCTTATATATTTTTAGCAAGTACGCATTATAACCTCTCTTTACTATTGTGCTAACCAAGTCATACGCGTTATAATCTCTCCATTATTGTGTGTTTAGCAAGTGTACGCGTCATAACTTCAATAAATTTAAAAGCAAATTATATTTTAATATTACAATATCAATGCGTATGTACCTACTGATTAAGTTTATATCACATTATATTTGTTAATAATAAAAAAAATATTATTATAACTTAAAAAAAAAAAAAAATTATTACAATTCCTTCACTAATTAATCGAAAGGAACTTCGTTCCATCCGGGTGTCCCTTGACACCTCTCAAGTTTTTTTTGTTAATGCTGAAATATGCTGGTCAAATTTTAGTTTATTATCGATGGAGATTCCTAGGAATTTGGATTGGTTTTTATTTTCAAGAATAAGACCGTTCAAGTATAAATTATCAATATCAGAACTGAACGTGAGTAGGTTTGTTTTTTTGATATTTAAGCACAAGTAATTTGCGTCGCACAATTTTTTTACAACTTCCAAATCACTAGTAATCGTTTCTTTCATAAGTATACTATTTTTTCCATGCCAAAGGAGAGTGGTGTCATCCGCAAAGATCGTAAAAATTCCTTGAATTGAGAGAGATATATAAGGAAAAGAATCGAACCCAGAACTGATCCTTGTGGAACGCCCCATAAGATATTCTTGGTGTGTGATAGTTTTCCGTTTGAATTTACTAGCTGTTTCCTATCACTTATGTAAGACCTAAATCAGTCATTACACACTCCTCTGAAACCATAGCAGTACATCTTTTGCAAAAGAAGTTCATGACTTACACAATCAAAAGCTTAGGAAAAGTCGCAGAATACTGCAGCTAGACCTTCCCCATTGTTGAGGTGTGTGTAGACATGTTCAAGAACGAAAAAAATTGAATCATTTGTGCCTTTTGCTTTCTGAAAGCCAAATTGTGAGTTGGTTAATATTTTATATGTATAAAGGAAAGCTAATACTCTTTTCAACCGACGAAACCAAAAAGGAGGAGGTTCTCTATTCGAAAAAAAAAAAGATAGATAGATAGTTTATTTCGCCACGTTACATAATAAAATGTTTGTAGCTTCATGGTCTGACAGTCCGGCTGGGATACCATTGCAAGTCAAGTTTTCCTCATCCAGGTTTGTGCAGATATAATCTATAGTAGTGGATGAATGTTATGAGATTCGTGTTGGTCCTTGAATTGCGAATACTTTTACATCTTGATCTATGGCGAGAATTGCGCATTAGTGAAAAGAAATGGGCCCGTATGTGGGCATTTATACTGAAATAACAGAATGGTTTTGGAACTGACACCGACGTCCCTGCACATAATTGTATTACGGCAAAGAGACAAACACAAAATGAACTTCAAGCAATAGTGAGTGGGTTCTGCCCGGGGGATCTCTAAAGTTCTTCAGGAAAGGGCATGCTTTTGACAGAAAATCAGCAAAGAGCATATGTTTTTCTTTCTAGGTCACGAGATTTCCTCGTAATACTACCCCAAGCTAACTGAACCGAATACGGGGGAATGAGAATACATGGATTTAAATTAATTATTCATTTGCAAGGGCTCGCTTAAGGGGGTTTAGGTGAAGGGTTCGGAGCGTCTCCGATGATCTTTTCATTCAAAGGCCACGAGTTTTCCTCATAATAAATGTCTACATTATAGCGAGTATAGCGAATACATGGAATTACATAAATTATTGATTTTCGTTCCGACTAAGGACAACAGGGATAGAAATGCGAACTGAGAATGTGTGGATTTTTGAAACAAAGAGATTTTGGTCGAAAGGATAAAGAAAATTAAATATTTCCTTTGGGAAATCAAATAAAAAAAAACTCATGATGCGGCCAATCGGCAAGGTAGATTTTACAATTGATTTATGGATTCTGAAAGTGCCACCAATCAAGCTTATGAATCAGGTGTCAGGAAAAATGGGACATGTTTTCATTCTCCAATCTATATAATAAAAATGAATCTCGATTCTTTATAAGCGCAAAACGTGGGAACGACAGCACCGATTTGGCTAATGTTCGTGATAGCCCAAGGATGGTTGATACGGAAAAAAAATAGGAGAGTTGCCGGGAAATTGGAAAATTTGGGTATACAGTGTCATCCTCAAAGTATGCACCATATCGGAAACTTATATATTAAGGGTGTTAAAGTTATTCCTGGTAAAAGTTTGTGCATCCCCTACAACTGAACATGCACCAACAAAATATAGTAAAACACACGTAATATACGAGGAGCCTTCAAAAATTAGATTTTGAGACAAGAGTAAAGTACCCTTATTTTGAAAAATCTCGGGAAATGTTAATTAGAAAAGTTGTTCAGCATTAAAGAATACATCTAGATTTGAAGTCATGGCCATCTAAGTTTATATTTTTACCAATTTTTTTTTAAATGGAGACTACGAACAAAAAATTGCTAAAACGATAAATAGACAACATCCTGTATACGAGGGTTTATTTAAAAACCCTGTAATATTACAAATTACACAGCTATTGTGTTAACCACCAAGTATAAAATAATTTTCAAAGTTTTTGGTGCAAAGTTATTTTTATTTTTTGTGAACTCCGAAAATTGCTCAAAATTATACAGTATTGTAATAAGAACTTAATATTCAATAATATCAAATCACAAAACATCAAAATAAAATAAGTATTTCGGCACAAACTAATTACATTTATTTTGTGGAGTTTTTCTTGTCCAAAATAATTGTTTTAAGTTGACTTTGAAAACAAACGAATGTTTGACATTAAGTACATATTTGATAAATATTCATTACGTAGTTATTGATTATTTTGTTAACGTTTGATAACAAGTACTATTTAAATAATATTAAGATGCTTACAAAAGAAGAAAAAGTTGAGATTATATTGTTGTGTGGGGAAAATACTCCAAGCAGATAAGTTACAGACATTTTTAACTACAGGCATCCTAATCGCAATGTAAATCACACTACAGTAACCCGTATTTTAAATGAATTTAAAGAAACAGGCAGTATTAATAACAATTTCAAAAAACCTCACCCAGTTGCAAAAGTATCTATAGAAGTGGAAGAGGAAGTGTGTTTAAAAGTTATCGAAAATGGTAAGACATCAATTAAACAAATATCGACGTCTCCTGATGTACCTTTTACTACTGTACAAAAAAATTTGAGAAAAAATAAATTCAAAGCTTTTAAACCAAAATTTATAAATACTTTCGTTCGTTCGTTGGTTTGTTCGTTGGTTTGTTCGTTGGTTTGTTCGTTGGTTTGTTCGTTGGTTTGTTCGTTGGTTCGTTGGTTCGTTGGTTCGTTCGTTCGTTGTTCGTTCGTTCGTTCGTTCGTTCGTTCGTTCGTTCGTTCGTTCGTTCGTTCGTTCGTTCGTTCGTTCGTTCGTTCGTTCGTAAATGAATTTAAAGAAACAGGCAGTATTAATAACAATTTGAAAAGTATCTATAGAAGTGGAAGAGGAAGTGTGTTTAAAAGTTATCGAAAATGGTAAGACATCAATTACACAAATATCGACATCTCTTGATGTACCTTTTACTACTGTACAAAAAATTTTGAGAAAAAATAAATTCAAAGCTTTTAAACCAAAATTTATAAATACTTTCGTTCGTTCGTTCTTGCAAGTGAATTTTGACCGACTTCTAGTCGTCCGATAATTTGGCAGGTATTCATAACTCCGGTGACAATGCATTATGAAATTTTTGTTGGAGAAAAAATTAATTATATTATATGAAATAAATATTCAAATTGACTGCCTCAGATCAATGAAAATAATTGAAGACCGTGTTTTGTTACAAAATTAAAGTTTTGAGTAAATGAAGGTCAAAGTTTTTTAATATTTTTTTTTCCATTCAGCTGAGTAACGGTGTGTCCAAGTGGTTATCAAAGATCATACAATTTCACTCACCAACGATTCATTAATGTGGAAGATGGGTACATAATATCATAAAATCATAAAAACAGATTTTTGAGTTTTGAAATATAACACCTTCATCCACTCGCGACGTCAATTCAATGTGGTCAAGAAATTAAAAAAAATTAATTGAAATAAAAAAAAAACATCAATTTTGATATGTGATCCTTTTTAATTCAATGTAAAAATATTAAAAATATATATTTAAAAAAACTGAAAAACACGCTTTCAACGCACTAAAATTTAAAAAATAATTTTAATATTCAACGACTTTGGCAAAAAGCATGGGGTGCATTTCAGTTACGTATCTTTGAGAAACATAATAATTTTAGAGTGAGATCCCAGAGCTGGCAAACCACATCATTTTAGCAAAGCTGAATAATAATTTTAATATTCAACGACTTTGGCAAAAAGCATGGGGTGCTTTTTAGTTACGTATCTTTGAGAAACATAATAATTTAAGAGTAAGATCCCAGAGTTGGCAAACCACATCATTTTAGCAAAGCTGAAATTTTAAGTATGAATAGTGTGATATGAAGTTGAGAACGTATGCGTTCTTGCTAGTTGAAAGCGGGGCCCTTTTACAGGTATCAGGTACAAAAGTACATAAAAAACTTTGTTACTCACGTTAAAGTATTGTAATGCGTTTGGCAATTAATATCCAGTTAGCCGAGCGGTCTAAGCTCTGGATCTCAAAAGTTTGAGAGGGTTTGAATCCCCACGCCTGACGATTTATTTTTTATTTTTCACTTTGAAATTGAGAAATGATTTAGTTTTGGGATGAATATTCTAATAAAAAAAAACATTTCTCAATTTCGATGGGATGGGCGTGGGGATTTGAACCCTCGTCAGTTTTGGATATCAGATCTTAGGTCTTGCGCCTTAGACCGCTCGGCCAACTGGACAATATTAATTGTCAAACGCATTACCATACTTCAACGTAAATGAGAAAGTTTTTTATGTACTTTTTTACTTTTTAGTGCGTTAAAAGCGTGTTCTCATCCTTGGAGAGACTTCCATGGAAAAAAACGTAAATTAATGCTACATAAAATCAATATCACCAATTGTTCAAATTATGTTATTAATATTTATAATTAGTTTTTACCATACATATTATGTATTGAATTCGAATAAAATTTAATCTTCATAATATGTACAGAGAATATAATGACAATGAAGAAGTACTTCAAGTAGTTTAGCAAATTTTATTCCTGTATTTTTTGCAACTGGTGGTGAAATTTACTTATCATCACCAGTTGCGAAAATTTTAACTTTTTGCTACTGGTGATGGAAAGTAAAACATTTTGATAACGTAGTGGTTATCTACTGCAAAATATTTTAATTTTGCAAAAAAGAGCCGTAAGGTATATGTGCAAATGAAAACGTAGAGACTCTTGTAGATTACTCTTTACCACTCATGGAATTCTAACAGTGATTTCTATCTTTATAATGGAAACAGTGTGTTTAATTAATAAATATTTGAACAAATTTCAATCCTTACCAACCCATTATGTGACAAGGCAATCCAACAACATTAAGTTGCCAATACCAATGACATCAGTCATGAAGGATTCCATTGTCTATAATGGTTGTAAAATGTTCAACCATTTGCCAAAGAATGTAATAGAAATAAAATCTTTACAATGCTTCAGGAAGACTGTGAAATGTTCTTTAAGTCATAGACCATACTATAATATACAAGAATTTTATAATGATAATTTTTTAAAAACCAATCAATAATATGATTTTAAATTTTATTTGGGGTATATTTCAATGTGACTTATATATTTTATTTATTTTTATGTTTATATGTATTGACTTTATGGGTTGAAACAAACTTGTTTATTTTTACCAGTATTTTGTACGACTTATATGTTTTTATATATACAAACTGACTTTATGTATTAAGTAAAAATTGATTATTTTAAATGCATTAAGTGAAATTTTGTCCACAAGATTAATCTTATGACAATAATGAATATTACTCTCTATCTCTCAACGAGTTTTGAAAAGTATCACTTTAAATGTCAAAATTAGAAAAATTAGTATTTCTTCAATTGGATTATCAAATAAATTATTATTTGAGTTTATAACCATTAATTAAAATATCGATACCTGACGTCAAAAACTCAACGACATACACCTGATAAATATGAAAACGCCACTGGAATGAAGATCTGGGATATTCAAACATCTAAACGTCATTCCACGTTCAACCGGAAGCACTATCAACTTCGATGTTTTTGTTTATAATCTTATTTAACCCTTTTAAAGTTAGTTGATACAGTACGTAAAATGAAATAAGAAATAAAATAAAGTAAAATGAGGAGTAATAATTTTAAGAGTGTTTATAGACCTGAGTGAACTAATGTAAGAAGCTATCAATCGAAATCTCAATGTATATTGGTCCCTGTTATTGTTTATTGAGTAAAAAATAAGCCACTGTTGGCAACACTAACAATATTATAAAATTTTCGTCATCCAAAGACATTATTGGCCAAAAACGAAATTAAAAAAATGGCACTGAACACAACAATTTGTCTAAATTATTCAATATGTACATGTGCCTAACAACTAGTCAAAGTAAAATAAAATAAAAGATAAAAGTTAACCATAACTATCTGAATGAAAATGCAAATTTTCAATTTCAGATTTTTTCTTTTGAGTTAGGGCCTTTTCAGAATATCTATCAGATGTAGTTCAATGTCCAGCGTGGCTTTAGCCGGGAAAGTAGTTGTTTTCTGTTAGACATTCACAAAAAATAACTTCATTTTAATCGGGGATTTTTCAATTCACAGAAAAATCTTTCTATCAATATTCAATTGAGAATGTTTCCCTTTTCAACATGAATACCCCACAAGAGGTTATCTTGACGATGGAAGATAGTGACTAAAGTTTATCTTTCAGTCGCAGATGATTCCACATCTGATTTTATGAACATCCTCTTTATATTTTCAACAAATCAATCTATCATACCCCATGACAGGTTTTAATGTCAGAAAACACTAATTTCAAAGTGTCGCTCCAAAAGAAATGATTCTAACTTTTTCCATCTTTGCAAAGTGAGATTGCTTCTTGAAAATGTGTTTCCCATTTTTCCGGTCTTCCTGATGATCGTGGAAGCGTGAAATAGATTTTCGTCGACAAAAATGTATTGAAGACCTAGTGAATGCGATGTCTCTCCTGCGTCAATGTTACGAATGATTTCTGGTGAGTACTCTCTTTTGGAAAACATTCTTCTTTGCCTCATTCATCTTTATGAGTTCTTAATGAAGACTGAAATAGAAAATCAAATAACTATCTGAATGAAAATGCAAATTTTCAATTTTAGATTTTTTCTTTTGAGTTAGGGCCTTTTCAGAATATCTAACAGATGTAGTTCAATGTCCAGCGTGGCTTTAGCCGGGGAAGTAGTTGTTTTCTGTTAGACATTCACAAAAAATAACTTCATTTTAATCGTGGATTTTTCAATTCACAGAAAAAAATTTCTATCAATATTCAATTGAGAATGTTCCCCTTTTCAACTTGTTATGGGTGTTGTGTAGTTTTAACTTTTTAAATTACTTTATTTCATTTCTTATTTTATTTTACTTGCTGTATAAACTCACTATTAATTTTCAATGTATATCAAATGATATCTAGTGCGATTCATGTCATTGGTCCTTCGAGCCGGATCGAGTTTAGTTTCACACCTTTTGTTCACAGATCGAAAGTGAGTTTCCTATCGAGTGATTGCGGCGCTATATAATTTCTTTGAGTACCATCTTTCGAATTATTTCAATCCTTACCGGTAGTAAACGAACCGCATTCAATTATTTTTGATCAAGAGTGGGTGTGGTAGTGGGAGTGGTAGAAACTCACGTTTCATTAATAATTCTTGTTGCAGAATTTGTACGATCTCCAATCAAACCGTCGGTGAATATCAGTGAGATAGAGTTTCATAAACAAGTGCACATGTACGTGGAATATTATGTATCGCGTAGGCTGTTCAAAAAAAGTTCGAAAATGTATAGGAAAAGCGTATTTCTCTAACAACCTCAACTTTTCATCCACTAAAGATTATTTAGGGATTTTCCAGTAACCGGGTTTACAAGAAAAAACACCCATGTCTTTCATCCCCACTACTCACCCAACTGGATGACTAGGCCAATAATCTATTGCTATCTACCTTACTTTTCATCTTACTGATGATTATCTAGGTAAGTAGGAATGTGAAGGGAAAATATATCACGCTCACTTGAGTGTGAACACCTCAAGTAAATATAGAACGGCAGAAGAGAAAAAAACGTCCACCTCTATAAATAAACTCACCTCTGTCACAAACCGAAAATCATTTATCACACACACTCAACATCGAAATCACCCCATCCGCAGAACACCCATCGCTCTGATTCGATCCTGCATTCGTCCCTGTCGATCAATTTAGGTCCTCCGCGAATTGCCGGACGCACTAATCTAGCTCTAGTTATGTAAAGAATTCGCTTCGAACAGCTCTGGAGCTCTAGCCAGGCAACCAAGACAGCGCCGGTGTCCTATTTTGCGCGACACACTTTTAGGCGTTCACCAGCGAGCACGGAGAAATGCGCACTGGGTGCAGGGGTGGCTCGGGGTGGCACGTGCGTGAGGTTGATGCAGGGGTGTATTCGGGGTTTCGCCCAGTATCCAGATTCAAGTTGGATGGATTTGGCTCCCAAGCGAGGGTGGTCGCTGGCATCGGGTCGTGGCTCTGTGTTGATTGACAACATCACTTTATAATAGTATATTGTTCAACAAGCACGGAATGATACTCATTTCCCACGAGTATGATGTTTGCAGCATGAGCCGTAGGCGAGTGCTGCAAATCGAACGAGTGGGAAATGAACATTCCGTGTGAGTTATACACTATACTTTTTCTACGGCTTCAACATAAAAGAGCGAAATTAATTTACAACAGAAACTTGAAGTTTAATTTTAATTGTATTCAACATTTCCATTTACAATTACAACTACAGACCTATTGCACTGCTATCTATTATTTCAAAGGTCATGGAAAAAGCCATCAACATCGAGCTCATGAAATACCTGGAAGACTCAGGAATTGTCAACGATAGGCAATATGGATTCCGCCATCAGAGATCAACTGGTGACCTGCTCGCTTACGTCTCACATATATGGCAGCTATCTATTGAAAAGTATGGAGAAACTTTAGCTGTGGCATTAGATATCTCCAAGGCGTTCGATCGAGTTTGGCACCAGGGACTCCTCGCCAAGCTTCCGTCTTATGACTTGCCCCCTCAGCTGTGTTCTCTGCTTGCTAGTTTTCTCTCAAACAGGTCTCTCCATGTAGTGGTCGATGGAGTTTCATCTGACACTCTACTCATAAATGCTGGTGTTCCGCAAGGATCTATTCTCGCACCAACACTATTTCTACTTCACATCAACGACCTGTTGAAAGCAACTTCATGTCCAGTACACAGCTTTGCCGATGATAGTACCCTCCATACCGCTTTCTCTTCCAGGGCCCCTATATCAGCCCGTGAAACCAGAAATGAACGACGAAGAAATGTTAATAATATAAATATGGACTTGGCAACAATTCTCGAGTGGGGATCTAATAACTTGGTAGAATTCAATGCAAACAAAACACAAGCATGTCTTTTCTCTAGAAAAGCCGATCTCACTGTGCCTAACATAACTTTGTCAGGAGTAACCATACCACTGAAGTCATCCATATCGATGCTTGGTATTACTATCAGCAATAACCTTTCCTGGGAAAATCACGTGAGGTCCATTGCCAAAAGTGCATCCCAAAAACTTGGTTTTTTGTTTCGTGCCAAGAGCTATTTCACCCCCACTCAGCTGCTTATGATCTATAAGGCACAGATCCGACCTGTCCTGGAATACTGTTCCCATATTTGGAGCGCGGCACCTAAACATATCCTGAGGCTATTGGATTCTGTCCAAAAAAGGGCATATCGTCTCGTCGGTGATGCCTCGCTTACAAACTCGCTCACTTGTCTGGAACACCGTAGAAAAGTTGGCGATTTGTCTCTATTTTATAGATATTTTCATGGGCGATGCTCTTCTGAAATATCAACAATCGTTCCTGCTTTGGCAGTCTCTTTGAGACTAACCCGTCAAGTTCAGTCATCACACCCCTTCGTGGTCACTTTGGAGACCTGCAGAACATCACTTTCCAAAGACTCGTTCATCCAACGAACAGCGAGGCTTTGGAACTCATTGCCTAGGGAGGTGTTCCCCGAGGCATACAACCTCCAGAAATTTAAGAAGAACACCAACTCCTACCTTCTTTCCCTTGGTTCCCACGATGTTCTCTAAACATTACCGGATATCCCTTTTCGTGGGAACCAGAACATAAAAAAAAAAAAATTGGCAAATTGGTAACATTGAATAACTGAACGATAATCTGATTCAAATTTTTTTTAATTTGATTATTCGCAATATTTACACTTATATTGTTACAATGATTAAATGTGATCTGTGAAGCATTTGGGCATTGCAATGGCACATTTGATATTTCTTCATTTTCAAAACTATATGGCACTGAAGTAGATGGCAGGTTTTCAGATTTATTGATCGAACTCACAATTTTATCATGTCATATTTATTTATTTTTCATTGACTCATCAATATAACTCTCCGCAACTGTGCTTGATTTTCAACCTCCATGTCGCTTAAGTGAGGTGAAATCTTCGCCAGCGTCTATTGTTGCTGATGATCTCCTGAAGCAATGACCAGTGTATAATAGTTCAGGATTTGGAAGTTTCAAGTATCCAGCTATTCGTTTTCTCGTATAACCAATTTTATTGATACCAACTCTTTGTACTGAACATTTTCCTTATTGATAATTTAGAAAAAGATAATCTTGTCCAACGTGTCCAGGACGGAGCTTCCTGTACTTCTTATGAATATCATAAAAAACACCTGTTATTGTGAATTTTCTTGGAACTTTGGTTTTTGTATTTGGTATTTGTACAAGAATTGCTGTAGAACCCAAATCTCTACACTCTGTTATTTTCATTCTGTAAAGTTCAAATAGTAACCTATTAAATAAAAAAAATTGATACACTGTGTGGGCTCGAACCATAGAGAAACTAAAAATAAAGAGAGTTGTCAAACCTGCAGAAAAAGTTGGCACCACGTTTAGACAGTGGCGACATAACTCGCAACTGGCCGAACTAAGTTAGTACAGGCGGGTTTTTTAAATGTATTACTTTTATATGGTTGATATGGTATATATTTCATAAGTGATCGATTTGCCATTCCTGTATTTCATATGAATGGTTGTATCATATGAAATACAGGGATTGCAAATCGATCACTGATAAAATATACACAGTAATCGATTCGTAGACTGTTAGTTCGTGGTTGAAATGAAGTTTCAAAATAAATCTTTGTTTCATGATATCAAGAACAAAATAAAAGTTCTTATAAAATAAGAATAATAAGTTTCACACCATAAAAAAACATTTTATTTTATCTAGGACAAGGTACAACTACAGACAAAACAATAATAAAACTCTGAAAAACAGCAAAATTAAAAATATTCTTCAGTCTTATCATAAAATCAACCAAAATGAAAACAAATTACATTTACAACATACCTTCAATAATTTTGTTAATTTATTAGCACAAAAGAGAACGAGTAGGTATAACAAATACTCCAGTTTGATGATAATCATTAAGTAGACCATGTACTTCGTACTTCCTCAAATGGTGATAGGAAATGGAAACTTTTGGATGGAAATAAGTACCAATTTGTGAAAAAAAATCTGCAACTGATGGATGGAAATAAGTATCAGTTTGTGAAAAGCAGCTTATATTTTACCTTAAAAAGACTATTTCCAGGAATTTCAATTCCAGTCAACTCGAATAACAAAACATTCTATTTTCGATGTTGGATTCCGAATTCAAGTCCATAGTATAATTTCTATCATTAATTTTTTGATGACAATAACAGTAGAATTATTCTGAAATTATTACGTGATTTGTCATTTTCTGACAAACGTCGAAATTGGAAAATTATCATTTCATCATTCGTCTGTTGATTGCGGGCAGCGCCTCCATGCGCGACTGGCCGTACCAAAAACTTGGTGGTCAATATCGCCAATGTTTGAAACAGTCTCTTTATTTTTAATTTGTCTATGGCTCGAACCTTCAACTTCAAGTCAAAGGGAAAAATGTGCGAGTATTGTAGCGCTGAGCTACTTTGCTTAGTGTCATTAGGGCGCAGACATGATATAAGTAATAAAAATGTATTTGTCATTTTTTTCAGCCAAGCAAATTCACTCAAAAAGATAACTTACCTTATCAAGTAAATGAATGTCATCAGGAGCATTTTTTATAAACTTTTCGATTTCATCAGTGGAGAAAATTTTGGATTTCTTCGGCCTGTATTCGTTGGATTTTCTTTTTAGGAATGCTCTAAGTTTTGAATAGTTGCCAATGTCTACAGTTCTGTTGATATTTATCATGGTCCTTAACATGGAAATTGCGTCCATATAGTTGAGGATTTAAATTTCTGAGACAATTCATCAAAGTTTGCAAGTAATACATTACAAGTTGACGCGGTGACCTTTTCCTTTTGCCAATATGTCAAGGATTTGTAGGCTTTTTCATATTTCTCTTTCGATACTTCCGGAATAAAGTTTATACATGCCTGATTTGCGGCAGAAATTATGTCTGGAGGAGTTAGTTCGTCAATTTCACGGCTCATCATACCTTTAAACTTTGACATTTTTTATGAAACTGAATTGACAGATGTCTTCAGTTTTCCTTGCTTTCCATGGGAGACGTGATTTAATGACCAACAATAACACAATGACTTCATTGTGTTCAGATAAGGAAATGAAATTGACTATTCCACGCACCTTGGAATTTTCACAAAATCTGACCAATCAAAAACCAGAGACAGCTTGTATTATCGCGAAAACACCAGCTGTCTTTCAATTCTGATTGGTCTATCAGCATGGTGTTTTCAACGACGTAACCATGGATACGGATCGCAATGCAAAGTTTGACAGTTTGACCAAAAATAATTGTAGCTGCAAACGTCAAAATGAGTCGCTTCGGTGCTACTTCAAATGAAGTAATAAACCAAAAGTAAATATACCCAGTAACACAAAAAAATCAAAATCTTATATATGGAGACAATTTATGACGTTCTGTGCGGAACGCAACTACAAATTAGATGCAGAAAATAGCAACGAAAGATTAGCATTCATTCTAAAAGACTGGGCATTCAATATGCGGAAAATTGATGGTAGTGATTAAAACCATATGGAACACTACTGCAAAATTAGTACAAGAAAAATATTTTTGTGAGTATCAGAGACATATTGATCCCTTCAAAAATATAATGTTCAAGGAGGCGAGGGCGGCCCGAGATAGCAAGAGAAAATTGTTGCAAGCTGTACCCGAAAAAAATAAAATGAGTTCTGTCGCTACGACTACAGATGAATATAGAAATATGTGCTTACAATGGGACGAAGACACGCCAGAGGGACTCCAAAAGAAGTTTTTTCACATAGCTGCGTAGAACTAGCTTGGAGAGGTAACGAAGCAACGTTTTCCAAGTTACATTTTTTGAGGGAGAGACTGACAACAAAGGCTGTTTAACAAACAGAATTGCATATAACCCGATATTCTCCAAAACCCGCCACGGTGGTGATAAAAACTGTGCAGATACTAAATGGCTTACTCAAAATTTGAAAAATCCTGAAATGTGTCCTGTGAGATTATACCGGAAACTTATATCGAAAAGGGGAATTATTACCAATGACAGACTTTCTCTGACAGTGAATGGCAAGTGGAATAAATATAATAATAATAATTGGTACAAGAATTGCCCTATTGGTATTATTACAATATCAAAACTATCTGCAGAAAAGATAGGATTAGACATTATAAAACTAAAAATAACAAATCACTCTAATCGTGCCACTGCAGTTAGTCAGTTACTACAATCCGGCGTTAGTGAACAACAAGCTACGGAAATTACTGGACATGGAAGTTCGAACTCGATGAAACCGTATTTACATCTTAGTGCTGAAAATCATCAGAATATAGTGAATACTTTTAGGAGTACTTTAAGTACATCAAGTAATAATACCAACAATACATTGTAGCCACCTAATAACGGTCATACTATTAAATTTTTTTTCAATTGCACCATTTATAATAATTATAGTCGAGAATAATATATTATGTTCGTGTTCATAAAAAATTATTTATTGTTATAGGTAACAAATTATAATTGAAACAAATCGTTTATAGTTTAAATAAATATTTCATGCTTATAATTAAATTTAAATTATTTATTATTATTAAATTTCTTCCTCTCATTCTGCCGAATTTAAATTTTCTGACCTTTCATTTGGTTCGTGAAATAGTCTAATAAAATACCACTCGTGATTGAATTTATCTTATAAGTCTGTCTTTTATTTCTAAACTCAACTGAGTTGCTGCGGACTCGTGGTGTTTTCAAGCAACTCAGTTTCGTTTAGAAATAAATCGACAGACTTATCGCGAAAATTCAGTCACTAGTGGTATTACTACTGAAAACATACAATGTACTTCATTGTTTAATCAAAAACAGTTTTAAAAATGCAGTTTTGTTTTATAGCCGTAGAAAAATACTTTTTCCTAGAACTGCTATGAAAAGTAGCGCATTTCTCATAGCTTACTTAATTTCAAAACCATGTATTGCTCATACTGTGAGAAATATTTTTTCTCACGGCACTTTGCCCACACCACATACATTCATATGGAAAATCAACAAAAATCGATAAAATCTTAGTTGGCTGCTGTTCAGCTTTAAATAGTTATCACAACTGTCAGATTATAGAAGTTTTTAACCGACGAAACCAAAAAGGAGGAGGTTCTCTAGTCGACCCGTATATTTTTTTTCCATAATTTTTTTTTATGTATGATCACGCATAACTTTTACTGAGGCGTCCGATTCCGATAATTCCTTTTTCAGTGGATAGGGTGTACTTTGAAGGTGGTCCCATTTGAATTCAAAAGATGAAATCCACCCCTAAGGGTAGCAACATGAAGGATATTGATCACTCACCCTCTGAATTCTGGTCCGTTAACCGATTCTATCAGGCATGCGGTGTGGGAAAAGGAGAAATGCACTGCTTACCAAACAGCTGTCAAAAAATTCAAAATTGACGTGCTTGGCTGTTTGTAGCAATCACCATCTCCTTCCGAAACATTGAATAATCTCGTGTCTTTCCATGATAATACTTTCTCACGAAATACAAACTGCATAGAAATTTTTTATCAAAACACTCGAGGTTTGCGATCTAAAACAGACCTTTTCCTTAACTCAATTTCGGTGAACGAGTATCCAATTGTTGCACTGACAGAAACTTGGTTGAACGACTCGATCAAAAATGAGGAGCTATTCCCAAACTTTTATCAAGTATACCGCTCAGATAGAAATTTCGATGAATGCAATTGCACAAGAGGCGGAGGAGCTCTTATTGCAGTGTTAGACTCGTTCGGCTCCTCACAGGTTGACTTAACACCTTTAATTCCTCATGAACTGGTCACTCTCGACATTGTTATGGTGAAGATAGTTTCTACTTCAACTTCACTGTTTGTCATCAATATTTATGTTCCTCCCTCTCTGTCTAACGACAAATTCTTTATCCTGTTCGAAACACTCACCAACATCCAAGTTGCCTATAGCGATATTATTCTCGTCACGGGTGACTTCAATATACCTTCATATGTCTCGTTCATACAGGGTGACCAACTAAATACAACAAACAATATCTTAAAGAACTTTCTTGAAATCAGTAATCTGTCACAGTATAACTGCATCCATAATGATCATGGGAGAATACTCGACTTTGTACTATACAGTAGTAATGCTGAGTGCAGTGTCGAGAGATCATCTGATCCCTTAGTACCCGAAGACAAACATCACCCCGCCTTGAATGTTCATTGTAAATCGAATATGGCTCTTAATCTGAAAAGAAACTTCGCCGCCTCTCACAATAATGAGTACAACTTCAGGAGAGCAGATTTTGCCCGGTTGTACGACCTTATAGCTAATATTGACTGGACCTTTCTTGAAGCTTTCGATAGATCATATTATGCTTGCTCTTACTTTTACGGAAAAATTTATAATGCATTGGATCAATGTGTTCCCCTACGAACTGGTAACGTCAAGCGTAAATATCCGCCGTGGTTCGACAGGGAAATTATTCGTCTAATACGCCTCAAGGCTAAGCATTGGCGTTCATTCAAAAACAGCGGGGACATTGCTGACCGGGATGAATTCACTCGCTTGAGGGCACATATCAAGGCTGACGTTGACAATTCGTACAAAAAATATGTGAAATCTGCTGAAAATGACATAAAAGGCAACCCAAATAAATTTTGGGCATTTATAAACAACAAAAAAGGATCAACTGGCATATCTGACAGAATGACCTACGAAGGACAATCTTTTGAAACTCCTCAGGACATTCTCAATAGCTTTGCTGATTTTTTCTCCAAATCATACATTATTAGTTCTCAAACCGAATTTAGTGATAGTGATCCGCATTCACAAGTCCTGGACATTCCTATTTCGAAGAAAATGAAGTGTTGGCAGCTTTGAAACAGCTGAAACCAAAAATGACTACGGGTCCCGACAGCATCCCTGCACTAATGGTCAAAGACTGCGCTTATGCCCTGGCTAATCCACTAACAAGCCTGATAAATATCTGCATCAAAACTAGTACCATCCCAGACCTATGGAAATTGTCTAAAGTTCGCCCAATTTATAAAAAAGGGGATAAGTCTGATGTTGAAAATTTCAGAGCCATATCAATAATATGTAATTTCGCTAAAGTGTTTGAAATCCTCCTATACAGCAGGTTATATCCTCATCTGAGCAATCAAATCTCATCACTTCAACATGGTTTCATGAAAGGTCGCTCGACAACCACCAACCTTCTCAACATCACTCAATACATTGCAGAGACTACTGATAGGAGATCCCAAACCGATGTCATTTATACGGACTTCTCGAAAGCGTTCGACAAACTTGATCATGGAATACTACTATCAAAACTGTACAGGTATGGCTTTTCTCAGACCCTCATCGAACTCTTCGTGTCATACCTCACTGACAGGCGACAGTATGTCATATTCAATGGCTTCAAATCTATTGAATATGCATCTACCTCAGGTGTACCTCAAGGAAGCAACCTTGGTCCACTCCTCTTCAATGCTTTCATAAATGACATAGTTGAGATCATTGACCTCAACTGCTTAATATACGCGGATGACCTAAAATTATTTTCTGAGATTAATGACTGTCTTCAATTGTCCCTTAACCTGAAACGCATTGAGCAATGGTGCTTCCGTAATAAGCTTCCTCTTAATGCAAGTAAATGTAATGTAATGACATTCACTTTGAGAAATCAGCCACTTTTATATCAATATTCAATCAACGACATTCCCCTCCAACGGCCTATCACATACACCGATCTTGGTGTTATTTTCGACTCGAAATTATCTTTTGCCCCTCATATTGAAGCCACTCTGTCTGCAGCAAACAGAATGTATGGATTCATTGCGCGTATCTCTAAAGATTTCTCCGACCCATCTACATCGAAAACCTTATACTATGCCTTCGTCAGATCAAAATTAGAATACGCATCTATAATCTGGAACCCACATAATCACTTATATATAGAGAAGGTTGAATCGGTTCAGCGTCGCTTCCTTAAACTTCTCTCCTATAAAACGGACAACATATATCCACCAATTGGCTTTCCCCATGATGCATTGTTGGCTAGACACGCTATGAACAGCCTGAGCTGCCGTCGTGATTGTCACTCCACAATTTTCTTGTTCAAACTTATCAACAACCTAATTATTGACCCACATATTCTGCAAAAACTCAATTTCAATGTACCTAGACCATCGTCTAGAGTAGACAACACGTTTTATTTACCAACACCACGAACAGATATCTTAAAATACTCACCGCTGCAAAACATGTGTGTCAATTGTAATTCTGCAAGTTGTCAGATTGATATTTTTGACTGTTCAATCTCTGCGATTAAATCCTATTACTTTAGTTAATCTCGATATGTATTATTACTTTGTTAATTTGTTATTTTGTATTGTACTGTATTTGTAACTTATATTCCTGTTCTGTAGTTGGGTGTAACCTGTAGAACAGTGTATCAATAAATAAATAAATAAATAAATAAATAAATAAATAACTTTGTACAGGGTTCTTCGATTTGGATGATTCTTCTTTTAATAGATAGAGTATCACTTATATTTAGATTTCGGATGGAATTATACACCCTTACGGGTAGAAAAATAGGGGATAATTGATTTTTCACTTATGAACATTGGCACATACATACTTAGTTGACAATGACAGATTGCTACTGACATTATTTCTGTTCCACATCCGTCAAAACCATTATATTCTATGAGAGGATGGAATGATATACAAAGTAATGAAATAAACTAACCAGAACAACAAAAATAATGTATATTACAACAAATAGTAAAAGTAGATAACCATATTATTTAACTGGTAATAGTTGAAGTAAGATGGGTAAGTAAGTATTTTGGAAATAATCAAAAAACAAGTAGGTAGTAATTAGTATATTTTAGCCATAAAAAATTGAAATATAAAAACTTTTTAACAAAAAATTAAACCGACGAAATACGGAACTGAAAAGTAATAAATAAAATAAACCTTCTTAGTCTCAGTAACTAAGCTCCTAAACTAATGTAAGTAACTAATTTTGAGTCGGCGCCAAACAAACAATCAACGAACATCATTAAATTACTTCAAAAAAATTATCAGAATGTCACCGCGCAACTCGATGCCATCATTTTAAGCCTTACCTAATTCATTTGCTTGTTTGTTTGGCGCCGACTCAAAATTAGTTACTTACATCAGTTTAGGAGCTTAGTTACTGAGACTAAGAAGGTTTATTTTATTTTTTATTTTTCAGTTCCGTATTTCGTCGGTTTAATTTTTTGTTAAAAAGTTTTTATTTAAATTCTTAAGGTAGTTTTCATTCGTGCTTTGATAAAAATCGCAATTTCCATGAATATTATTTTAATAAGACATATACCTATTTATAATAAGTAATATGGATACTGACAGTAGTGACGATTTTGATAATACTCCGCCAGAGATATTGGAAAAAGCTGCAAAAGTAACGTTAGATTTGTTGCCGGAAATTTCAAGAAAAAAGTATGAATTGGCATAAAAAAATTTATGAAATGGAGAAGAAACACAAAAATAAAATCTTTTTCGGAAAGTGTACTTTTGGTATACTGAAGAGATGCCGAAAACTTTAAAGGCGTCTACACTTTGGTCACAATATTCAATGTTGCGAAGTACCATCAATATAAAAAACAACATTGATATATCCACGTATCAAAAATTACGTTCATTTTTGAAAAGAAAGTCCGACAATAACGTCCCCAAAAAATCAAACATATTGACAGCAGACCAATTGCAGAGATTTTTAAACGAAGCTCCAGACAAGGAATATCTACTAATAGAGGTAAGTTTATTCAGAAGGAACTATTTTTAGAATTTGTTTCGCTTTTTTCCCCGAATTAACATAGCTTTTTATAATTAGTGAGTTTTTTAGTTGATAAAGAGAATTAGATAATTATTAAACTTTCTTTCCAAATTCTGCTAGATAGATATATGTACTTTTAAACAAGACTTTTGAAATAAGGCTCAGTGGTGCAGTGGATAGTGTACCCGCTTGGCACTTGGTCCAAAACTGGACTGTTTTATTTTAAATAAAATTGTACTTCCTGATATTTTCATTTGTAGGTCGCAGTGGCTATTGGCGTAGCAGGGACATGTAGAGAAGAGTTGTGGAAATTAAAAACCGATCATTTAGAGGATTTAAATTCGGCTTTACTGGTGAAATTAGATAACACCAAAACAAAAAAGCCAAGAACGTTTACTGTAACAGGAGAATTTCATAATATACAGGGTGTTATGTAAGTACGAAGCCAAATTTGAAGGGGTGATTCTTTGAGTGATTCTAAGACGAAAAGTTCATATAAACATAGGTCCGGTAATGCTTCGTTTTCAAGACACAGGGTGTCAACATTTTTAAAAGAAATAGTTTTTTCCTAAATATCTTAATAATCCTTCAGCCGATTTTGTTAAAATTTGGCATTGTTATGTGGGGTAGCAAGGGGCTAATTTAGCCCTAACTAGATTAAAAATATCATGTCCAGTGGCGCCCCGGAAGGCACCTTAAGAAATGTTTTTGCCAAAAAAAAATGTGCTCCACTGATTTTTTTGCAATTTTAGTATTGTTTAAAAAAACATGAAACAAGAAGAACCCTTTATTAAAACCACACTTAAACAAATGCTACGCAATTTTTTTCAGTAGGAAAACATTTAACAATCTGTAACACACAACTTACAATAGTTGCTCAAAATGCCCTCCTTCAACTTCAATGCAAGCATTACCTCGTCCTAACATTTCCGGCGTATGTCTTATCTGATCACATGAATCCCGTAACCGTTGGATTAATTCTTCTTCAGTGTTGACTGGAGTTTTATAAACGAGGGTCTTCAAATGTCCTCAAAGGAAGAAATCTAAGGGATTTGAATCCGGTGACCTGGGTGGCCATGACTGTGGACCTGCGCGACCGATCCAGTTTTCTCCATAAGTTGCATCCAGAAATTGATGTGCTACTATGCTTAAGTGAGGTGGGGCCCCATGGTGCATGAACCACATTGCTCTTCTTACTGCCAGTGGGACATTTTCTAATAGTACAGGTAACACAAATTCCAAAAAATGACGATTTAATCTCGGGGGTAAAAATGAGGTCCAATGAGATAATCACCCACAATACCAACCCAAACATTCACGGAAAACTGTTGTTGATAATGATGTTCTATAACCGCATGGAAATTTTCTTCAGCCCAGATATGATTGTTATGAATGTTCATGATTGAATTTCGTGAAAAACACGCTTTATCGGTAAACAATATACAGGATAGAATTGTCGGAGATGCTGCCAGTTGCTGCAAAAGCCAAGTACAATAAACAACTCGCTTGGGAAAATCCGCAGGTAATAACGCATGCACACGCTGTATGTGGTAAGGATTAAGTTGATAGTCCCTTAAAATCTTCCATACAGTAAATTGAGAAATGTTTAATTGTTGTGCAATTTTGCGTGTACTTGTATCGGGTCTACGCTAAACTTCACGTAAAACTGCTTCCTCCAGCTCCACTGTTCTTACTGTTGCAAGTCTCCCAATAAGAGCAGCCGACCTCTGGAAGGTGCCTGATTCGCACAGCCATTCGTGTATTCTTACAAATGTTTGTCTATTTGGTACAATGCGATGAGGATATCTTTCTTGATAAATGCGTCTAGCCGCTCTGTAATTGCATTGGGCCATTCCATAGACAAAATGCATATCGGCTATTACTGAGTTTGTAAACCAAACCATTTTCTAATATTTTATAGCCTAATACTCTCAAAAACACTTCAAATAATTTCTATCATACAGTGACCGGCAGAAAGTACGCATCATATGGGAATTTTTTTTAATATAATATTTTGAGAAATGTCGATACATGCAATCGCTTCTGCATCAAAAGAAACTCCAGAAGATGTTGTACAGTGCCGTTCGTCTTTTCTTGTTTGGCGGGAAATTTAAAAAATTTAAAAATTATGTCGCAAAACACACTTATTTGGGAAAATATTGAAAAAATGTTATTTGGAAAAGTTGTTTAGAACGACATTTTATAGCTATGTACAAGTTTGGAAAAAAATCTGAGATGAAAAAATAAAAATCAATTTTTGCCATAAAAAAAATTTCAATTTGGAAAAATACATTTCTGACAAAGAAACTCATTAGTAAAGCCCAAGGGTAATATTTTGAATAATATTTTGTAAAGATTCACCAGCTACTTCTATTTTATTCGAAGAAAATTTTAAATCTGTGGATTTGCCATGTGCTTCATAAGAGGTCACAGAAATATCTTCAGGACATTATAATCCCGATACTGTTTATTATTGACAAAGAACCATGTATCTACAGAATTTTAATATGAATTTTTTATTAGAACAAAAAATTGATTCAATTTGTTACATAATTACATTTTATAATAAAATTAGAAGCTGAAATAATTATAAACCAAACAATTTAATGCATACTCGAAAGTTTGTGATCAATTTATTTTTTGTTTGAATAAAAAATTCAATTTGAAATTATGTAGATACAAGGACCTTTATTGATAATGAACAGTATCGGGATTATAATGTCCTGGAGATATTTCAGTGACCTCTTATGAAGCAGCTGAATACATGGCAAATCCATAGATTTCAATTTTTTTCCGAATAAAATAGGAGTAGCTTCGAATATTTACAAAATATCATTTGAAATATTACTGTTGGCCTTACTAATGAGTTTCTTTGTCTAAAATGTATTTTTCCAAATTAAAATTTTTAATATGGCAAAAAATTGATTTTTATTTTTTTATCTCAGTTTTTCCTCAAAACTTGTACATATCTATAAAATGTCGTTCTAAACAACTTTTCCAAATAACATTTTTCAATATTTTCCCAAATAAGTGTGTTTTGAGACATAATTTTTAAATTTTTTAAATTTCCCGTCAAACACGAAAAGACGAACGGCACTGTACAACGTCTTATGGGGCTGCCTTTGATGCAGAAGCGATTGCACATATCGATATTGGTCAAAGTTTATTAATAAAAGAATTTTCCATATTATGCGTACTTTCTGCCGGCCACTGTATAATTACGTATGCACTGTTTCAAGTAATGTCAAAGTCAAATTTGTTTGAACAATTGTTTTTCCTTCCATGGCACTCTAACTTAACTTTCAAAACACTGCAGTAATAATTAACGTTCTTTGTTTCATCGAAAACAGTTAATATAAAAATTCAAAAGATGACTTTTGTGTAATTTTTATTGTTTAATCATAAATAAAAATCTCGTTATTGCATATCCACGGACAACAATAAAAACATTTTTTCATAATTAATAGTGTTTCTGTCGTTTGTTTCTTATAAGTGACTGTGATTATTATGATAAATGCCTCAAAGCAGAGTCTGCAGTCAACTAGTTCTGATTTTATCACCAGTTTGGATATAACAAGGTTAGTTGTTTTCTCCACTTTGAAATTGAATGTCTATCTCAGGCAGCCTGAAATGTGTAAATTCACCACACAATCAGTTCAACATTCTACTTTATTCAAATGTCGAGTTAAATGCTTATTGCATTCGGCAACTGCCAAAGTTTTAGGCGGGTGGCGCCACCCAAAATTTTGTCGAATTTTACAAAGAACAAAACATGTTTTACCAACAATTAATGTATAAAATGGCATTATACACTCGGCATTCACCCTGTTAATAAATAAATATTCGTTTTTATTTTTTTAAGTGACATTAAGGAAGAAACCTAATTAAGTACTGTCTATATCCTTGTGTACTGATTATACTTCTTTTTTTTTGAGTCAGATAACATTTAGGGGGATTCGAATCCTTCTCCAATTTTTTATTGAAATGTTAAACGCTTTTTTTGATTCCAATGAAAATTTTCCATTTTTCTTGACACATAATTCGTTAGCTTCATTAAAGGCTGAAATCTACCTTCTCGACTGGCCATGATATCGGTTTTTTTATTGGAACTGTGAACGAAGATACAGGTTGCCTCGGCGAAATTGGATATCACTAAACCATGAGGATAGTGCAACTTCATTTTCGTCACGGACAGACACAAAGAATCGATATGAATCATCACCAAAACCCTGGGAGGTAGAAATTGGTTTCTAAGGGAACAACCACCCTCATCCCCATCAGCAATCAATTCAGTCAACTTCATAGAGACGTATGGGAGAATGTAATAACTTCCCGACTCTCAGACGATCTAATACACTTTCTCTTTCATGTGCGCCCTTTTCAAATCCGAGTCTAAATTTTCATGATGCCTCCAACTTCTAGCGTGTTATTGGAAATTGATTCGCGATCCAGTGCTGCAGTTGAAGTTTGATGGAGGTTTATGCAAATATTATTAATGGGGAACTATTTTCCGGGGTAGGCATTATTTTATGAAATTACTTTTTATTAATTATCTAACCAGATGTATTTGATATAAATAAATCAGTCTCCATGGTATATAGTAAGAAGTAATCAGAATATAGCTGAAGCTATTGCAGATAATTCCTTCATTGTATATTTGAAAGAGCAAATCTAATGTAGGTAATTTTTATGGGTTCATTTTAACGAATTCTTGTTTAGATACTGTAAGCGATGAAGAGCTGCGGAAAAATCTTCAGGTCCACTTATAAATTTAAAAAATGTTTAATGTTGTTCAAAATTCTAAATTGAAAACGCCAATTCTTTCATCTCTTCAAAAACTCTGGTGGACGTATCGTTAATTCACATAGTTCAAACTATAATTCAATTTGTTATCGTTTATATGTTGTAATAATATCTTTATTATCATAGTGTTTTTAATCGTTACTGAAACATCGCATTAAAAATGAGGTTAGTATTGTCTATCAATATTCTTGAAACAACCACAATTGGCGCTAGTGTTTGGGGAAAGTTATTCAAGTGAAGGTCAAATCGAGTTTAAATTGAGGGGCACATTTAAATTTGAGAATTTCGACAAAATTTTGTGATTTGAGAAATTATTTTCACAAAATGTAATTATTGAAGAGAGAACTGATGCAAAGAAAAAATAAAATCATTCGTGTTCCCCATTATTCATTTTTGAAGAAAAATTAGCAATTGACTGAAATTCCATAATATTTATATTCTTTCCATTCACATACTTTCTTTTCAGTTGCTATATGATTGCTTGGATCTAAAAAGGGGGCTTTGTATTTATACACGTTTTGTCGTGTATTAAAGCTGATGAAAAATAATTAATTATGAATTAATGATCTGATTTATGATGAACAGGATCGAGTTCCAGAAATGTAGTTTTTTGTCTCAATTATCATTCCGTAATTATTGGTATATAATTTTAAAATTCTCACTCTAAACTTATCTCCTTTGATGTTGAAAAATTATTTCCATATTATCAAACAAGAAATATTAGATTAACTTTCACCGACACCTAGTATACATTCTATTAAGGATGGACCATCGTGTATTAAGGCCTTAAGGTGTATATAAGACACTAGTACTATTTATGAGGCTAGAACAAAAAAAATCCAAATTTTTTTATTGTTGCGTAGGTCACTGCGATTTCAAATCTGAAAATTGTTCCTAATTCTAAACAACTTTTTTCAATGAACTTTTTTGATGATGTCGAAAATAAGGGTGGTCTACGACTTATCAAAATTCCTATTTTTTGTTCTCCCCTTGTTTGGAAATTTACACCAATGCACCAATTTTACTCAAGAATAAAATGTTCTGACAAATGGATAATAAAAAAAGTTTCCCATATGGTGCAAACTTTCTGAAACTCACTGTAAGTGGATGACATTTTAGTGTGCTTGGTGGGGACTGAAAGACAATTAGAAAAGTTCTCCGGTTTTTTCAATGCAATTCACTCTTCGATCAAATTCACAAAATAAATGGTAACAGATAATTCTATAAATTCTCTAGTCCTAACTAAAATATGTAATGAACATGATTATTTTTTCATAATCCTTCATTACAGACACATTACACAATACAATATTTCGGCTCTCTTACGGAAAAAAAAACTACTTTCTGTCGTCAATTAATAATAATAATTTAAGCAATTTATTAAGAACAATGAAGATGAAATTGAGAAATCAGAAACATCTGGAGTATATAAATTAACTCATGGTTCTTGTGATTTTTTTTACATAGGCCAAACAGGCAAAACTTTCAAGAAGCGAACATCGGAACATAGGAACTGTTTTGTTTCAAAATTAAGAAAAATTAATCAAATTTCATTTGAAACCTTATTGATTATGAACTAACGGTATGATCGCAATCGTTCGTTGATTCGCATATAAACAGCAATTCTGCAGAGCACCTCAAATCGTTCCACGTAAAACCGTCCGATCCCCAGTATCTCACTTCCACGCAGTTTTCTGTGGTATTGGTGTTTCCGTTGGGTTCTCCAGGGTACCAGTTGGTATATATCATGTGGTTGCCTGTGGAAAGCCACACCCATTCGTGTGGAGGGTCGGCTAAATTCGAAGCTGAGGTCCAGAAGTGACCAGAAGTCAATCCTAAAAAAATGTAGAATGTAAAAACCTGCATTTTCCACAGTGAGCAATTTTATAATGAAAAATAAATAATAACAAAGAATGAAATCGACTTAATACAAAAATACTTATGCAGGTTTATGAAAACCATTTCACAAAATAAATTTAATTGCGATTACAACGAATTATTTGCTAAAAGCTCAAAACTATTATTAAACTAAAACCTTAAACTAAGAATATCACACTCAGCTAGTATCAGCTTTGACATAATGATTTGATAGCGTTTTTGAAGCGAGTCAGTGAACTTATTATATCTACGTTGGATGAGTTGAAAGTGGTTATTATACGAGAGATAGGAGTAAGTATAAGGTCAGCATGCATGCGCTTGGTGTGCAGTACTTTACATACAATTGGCTAGCAGAAAATTCAGTTCTAGGAATCCCAAATTTATGTGAGAGATGGAGTAGAAATTTATTTTGAACCATTTCAATTTTGTGAATATGATTAATGTATGATGGTAACCACACACTGGATGCATATTCAAGAGTAGGCCTCATCAAAGTGTTGAACAAATAGGTTAGAATATTATTATTTTGAAAGTCTCTTTTGTGTCGATTTATAAAACCTAACATTATCAAGGCTGTGTTTATGATATGATCCTGATGTACACCAAAATTTAGTTAATCGTCCATTATTACTCCCAGATCTCTAATATTGTATACTTCTTCCAAATGGTCATTATTAAATAGTGTAGTCAAAACAAATATTTTGCTAAGATTTGTAGAAGGCGATTGATTTACATTTTGATATATTGAAGTATAAGTCGTTATTTGTACATCACTTGGCTATATGGTTGAAATCTGATTAAAGCATTTCACAGTCGTTTGCTGAGCAAATTCGTTTATAAAGTTCCAAGTCGTCAACAACAACAACAAGATGACTCCCCTGAAGAACACCAGAGTGCAATAGAATATCTTTAATCTGACTTTTTGTGTTCTCTCATTCAAGTAAGATGCGAGCCATTGCAACATGCTTCCATAAAACCCCATTGTTGCCAATTCACTACATAGATGGGAGTATCGAAAGCCTCCAGTATCTGTGTATATCTACTTGATATTGATTCTTCAGGGCTTCCAATGTGTCCTGTACGAATGGTAACAGATTTGTTGAGGTAGACCTACCCTTAATGAACCCATGATGTTCTTCTATAAATATTTGTGTTAACTTGTACTTTATCTGATTGCAAAGCGAACATGAATCGCCTGTTCTAGACTCCGATTTACAATTTATGTTTGATCTTTTCTATCAGGTTAAAATATGAAGTTGATAAGGTCCGATCTTTTATTCGCACATTTTTCTTCATGTTTTTTTATTTCAATCATTCCGTTAAGGAGTCTTTTTTTAATTTTTTTTCGAACATCCTGGTTTTTAAGTTGATTTTTCTGTCTGTCCTATGCATACTTTCTTACAATCAGCACATGGTATTTGGTATATAATACTATATTTCTGGTGTTGGTTTCGGCAATTTAAAATTTGGTACCTTCTTCATCATTCTGACTGAATTCTCGTAAAAAATAAGTTTTTCAGCAAAATAAAAAAAAACTGCATGTAACACTTTATGAAGTTCATAGAAGATTTTATACAAAATTATATATTGACAGGACATGATGCAGTACTCACCATTATCTGTAATGAATTTTCCGATTCGGTCATTTTCATGTTGATTGGATATACTTAGTAAATGCATTCCCTGTTGACGGCAATATTGCGTGGCTCTGTAGAAGTTGGCCTGAAAAAATATTATTCGGTGCTTGGTGTCTATACAAATCCAGCCAATAAATTATGAAAATATTTAACAGTCTGACTGGTGATATGGAAAAACGTATCGGGGATTTCTGCCCCTTTTGCCAGAAATGAACTCTATATAGATCTCTTCAATAATTCATTTTAATTTCATTTAAATTGAAACTGGCTCGTTTATTTATATCTTTTCAAGACGCCTGCGTGGAAGATCTCGTGTCTAGAAAAAAGTTGGAAAATAGGTCCATTGCTTCCCTCACTGTTCTTCTACTTCACCATGCTTCAATTTTTTTTTTGATTATCGTTATATTTTGAAATAATGTTCTTAATTTATTGAAGCAATCAAGTGGATTGTAATGTTTCAAGAAAACTCTACATTATGTATTACATCCGGATGCTACATGTTTCGGACCTATATGGGTCCATCATGAGACGAAAAAAGGGAGACTAGCATCCCGAAATGGTGACATCAATGTAGAGATTGAACAGATAAAACTGAAAAATTCAGACGAATCAAATATCAGTTTGTGACTCACATGGAGTATACAAGTTGAAAATTATAAAAAAATTAGTACAAAATCTGATAACTTTGTGTTTTGTTTTCCACTTGTCATAACGATTTTGGAAGGTTTTAAATGTTTTATACCCCAGTATAGTTATTCTATCCAATTGGAACGGCAATAAAAATAAGAGCACTACGAGGAGTGTTCATATGCACTGCCCGGCAAATGGGAAATTTATATACCACCAGAGTTTTTAGTTTCAAAGCGTTCCTGGTACAATCATATAAAAGTTCTGGCTTGTGTTTCTAGTTGGCCAGATTATTAGTAAAGGCGCTATCAAATATATTTGAGGAATAGAAGCTCGGCTAGCTGGATTGGACATCTGTTATCTGAAGCCGCATGATTTCCACAGTTCACAATATTCCTTGATCACTGCCGTGTGTTGGTGAGGTTAGAAATTATCCGTTGAAAATAATTTTATCAATATGCCCAAGTAGCACACAGAGGTCATAATTCGGCTGTACAGGTCTACTAGACTTTTCGCAAAAGTCCATGACTTATGTCTTGTAATATGCTAAGACGTCGCTATGTATGCCAATACGACAAAAAGGCACACTCTTGCGACGTCACATCGACATTATAAAATAGTGGTAATGACTTGCCAATATAGACTTATATAAGCCAGTCGCAAAAGGGTCGTTCTGTGGTCTTAGTGTAGTCATTATATCGTTATGCATGAAGGTCATAATCTTTCTAATATAGTATTACAATATGTATACCATATCAAAAGATTTTATATAATATCAATAGAATATATAAGTAAGCCTTCCTTTACATGTTCTTGATACTCTGTGACCGTGATAGTTATCGAGATAAAAATGATTTTCATTTATGTGTCTTTAAGAATTGTTCTGAAACTCTAGTGACCAAGCAAATCCATTTTTACGATCAAAATCCAATTTTACTCACTTGAAATTCATGCGCCTCGAAAATGAAGAGAGATAAATATTTATTTTTATTTCAGAAAAAATATATTTCATCAATTTTTCTCATTAATCGTTGGAATATGTAGACCATATTACGAAAGATACTTGATTAGCACATCTCCAATGATTTTTAAACTGATATAACACCCAGGGTCCCATATTTTTTATTTTAAATATTTTTGTTCCAATATGGCTACCAGAATGATGTTATCAATCAATCGAAAAACATGGATGCCGTCCTTCTAGTGTCGAAAACTTGTAATTACTCCGGTATGTACTATCATAGAAATGTTTACGAGTGTCTCAAAGACATCGCAATATCTTACATAAAAAAGTTGTAATGTAGTCGCTGTGACCACAAGTAGCAAGTTTTGTTGTACTAACGTCGTAATGCTATCAAAACAGAAAAAGATATACACTGAGTGCATAAGCATTCCGATAGTTCCGCCTAATGGAAAACGCTAAAAATAACTGACATTTACAATAGGGGTTATGTTGATGTTGAACAGTTATATTCAAATATTTTTTATTTATCACTCGAAGTGCACATACATATTATTTATGTCTTTCCTTGTTGTGAAAACAATTGAAGGAACTGAATAAACTTCATTTTGTGTCCCGATAGACTGATTAATTATTTCAGATGTTAATTTTGGGGTAGGCACTCATCCTTCCTCTTTCTTTTTCTATTCGCTCCAGTTCTCTTGTAAGGCAGATTTGATTTTTATTTTAGCATTTTAATCATTCATACGGAACTGAATATTCTACATACATAACACAATATACCTATTCAACAAAAATAACATAACCAACAAAAATAATCTAAACATAGATACATAATGTAATCATTACGACCAAAGTTCATCAGTTGATAAAACTACATTACATCAGTACAATATGTAGTCGTAGAAACGTTTCAAAAATCTATTCATTAGAACCACATATGTTCATTGTCATAATAACCTCACAGCAACTACTCTCAAGTTCTACTTAACGACACATACAATTTATTTACATACAAACCACAGTACAACTTCATCTCGAGAATTCTTTATTGTACTATCGTTATATCAAGGCGGCAATTGGGAAGAGAAATCATTCACAAATCTTTTTATGTCGGTCCAATTGAGATTAGAAAAACTATACCTGGGCGACCGAGCTTTGCTCGGTGTTTCTTCCTCTATAAATTCGTGTTTTTTCGGAGAAGATTTAGATACGACTTATTACATATGATTATTTTTTGACATTTCTAGAAACCAATGGGAACTTTCAATTCAAATCATGCATGTACGTTTTGGCCAATCAAAACATTATTATAGTGGGAATATTCTACCTAGAAAATTGCCGCGGGAATAATTTGAGGAATTTTGTTTTTATTGTCTGACAACCTATATTTTTAATTTGACGTTTGTCATCAATTCGCATGAAAAGTGTGAAATGAATCAAAACCGGTTTAGTACATTATATTATTTTGCGAGGAAATGTGTTTATGATCGTAACATCAAAATCTAATCTACAGAATACCACACGAGAGTTCAATAAAGTAGAGAATAATTCTCCAGATTTCTTTCCCAAACTTGTTGCCATTTGGCAATAGCCACTCAAGCCTGTCGGGCTCCCGTGTCTATTGCCTGGCAACAAGTTTTCGAAAATCTGTCGAATTATTTTCACTTTATTCCCACTATATGAATATTTTGCAATCTTACCTAGTTTGGCACAGGTTGGCTACAAATACACAAACCTTATGAGTTTCTTGGCTTACCAAAGTCATATAGCGCCATCTCACAAATAATAGAGGTACCAGTATAGCAACAATGGAAGTACCTCAAAAATTTACGAGATGGCGCTATAAGTAACATGTTCAATTGAATATTGATAGAAATATTTTTCTGTTAATTGAAAAATCCAAGATAAAAATGAAGTAATTTTTTGTGAATGTCTAACAGAAAACAACTACTTCCCCGGCTGAAGCTACAGTGGACATTGAACTACATACCTGATAGATATCTTTGCAAAGTGAGATTGCTTCTTGAAAATGTGTTTCCCATTTCTTCCGGACTTCCTGATGATCGTGGAAGCGTGAAATAGATTTTCGTCGACAAAAATGTATTGAAGACCTAGTGAATGCGATGTCTCTCTTGCGTCAATGTTACGAATGATTTCTGGTGAGTACTCTCTTTTGGAAAACATTCTTCTTTGCCTCATTCATCTTTATGAGTTCTTAATTAAGACTGGAATAGAAAATCAAATAACTATATGAATGAAAATGCAAATTTTCAATTTCATATTTTTTCTTTTGAGTTAGGACCTTTTCAGAATATCTATCAGATGTAGTTCAATGTCCAGCGTGGATTTAGCCGGGGAAGTAGTTGTTTTCTGTTAGAAATTCGCCAAAAATAACTTTATTTTTATCGTGGATTTTTCAATTAACAGAAAAATCTTTCTATCAATATTCAATTGACAATGTTTCCCTTTTCAACATGGATTGCTTTATAATCCAATAAATGTAAACAAAATTTCTCCAAAATCTAACAAAAATTACAAAACTGCTGAAATTCTAGACTTAGGTAGTTAAATGTATGAAGTATTCATTACCATGCCACGGCCTAAAAATAAAAAAACTCCTGAAGTATTGGAGATATGAAAAAATGTAGTCTCATAAAAGTTGTAGCCCGTTATTTTTCTACAAAAATGTTCCGATGAATTTAGCTATAAACCATGTTGTTAGAGATATAAAACGCGATTTTCCACTTGTAGTCTAACGCCCGGTTAAAATTGCATGGGAACGAAAAATGGCCCCAATTTTTATATAGCCGGACTAGTCATCGCTGTTCCTCGCTACTAAGAGCTTCTTAAAAAAAAGTCAAAGCACATGAAATGAAAAAAAGCTCCAATCTTTCACATGAGACTAGTTTCAAAGTTCATACAAAATCCAATCATAATACAAAGAGTGTTCAAAGATTTCTGATTAAATATCTGTGAATGAGTACACATTTTGGTTGATAAATTCGTAAGGAATCATTGCCTCGTTAATTCCTTGGGGATTTGTGCTGTTCGAGGTGGATATATGAGTCGGTCCAACCGGATTACTCTCGGTTTTGTTGGAAGAAAGCATTTTGACATGTAATTCGGGAGTATTTTTCTTGATAAAGGGTAACCTTAAATTTTGTTGTATATTTGATGATTTAATCGATAACGCCCCTCATAAAGAAATTATCGGCTGGCATTATTAAGTACATTGAAATATGGATTTTCGAATTGCATTAGAGTTTTTTGAATTGTACTTTTTGAATGATTCTAAATTCCTGGAGATATGTACAGAATTCGATTTTTATCAAGAAAAATACCTCCGATTTACATATCAAAATACAAAACCGAGAGTAATCCGGTTGAAAAGGCCTAATTTATCCACCTCGAACAGCACAAAGCCCCAAGTAATTAACGTGGCAATGATTCCTTGCGAATTTATCAATCAAAATGTCACTCGCAGATATTTAATCGGAAATTTTTTAACACTCTTTGTATTATGATTGGATTTTGTATGAACTCCGGAAGTAGTCTTTATGTGCTTTGGCTTTTTTTAGGCAGCTATTAGTAGCGAGGAACAGCGACTGACAAGTCGGGTTTTCGCGCAATTTCAACCGAGCGTTCGACTACAAGTAGAAAATCGCGTTTCACAGGCAGCATTTTTGTAGAACAAATAACAAGCTACAACTTTTATGCAAGCCATTTTCTCAAATCTCCAATACTTCTGGAGTTGTATTTCAAAATATTAAATTGCGGAGAATTTTTATTTTTTTAAATTTTTAGCCCCGTGGTATGGTGAAGAATTGCTTATGGATACTTCATACTCTCGAACTCCTGAATCTAGAATTTCAGCTGTTTTGAAATTTTCCTTGGGTCAATATCTCTATTGATTGGATTATTAATAAATATAAAACATTATTATTTCAAAATACCCTAGTAAAGTGGGAAGAACAGTCAGTAATACACACACAGGGCCGGATTAAAAGGTGTGGAGGCCCTGGGGCAACAAAGGAGTGGAGGCCCCTAATTATTTTTCAAAAAAGTTTTTTTTTTATTTATTGCGGAACAAATCAAATTATTTCGACACGAGCATATGTAGGTTTAATAAAATACAAGAAATAAATTAAATTACAGCGTAAACGAATGGATTCTTGCGAGCTTTTTTCGACGAAAAATCATTGATGATTTCGGTCAAATCCACCATCCGGAGAAAATCATTCTCAAGAAGCGATAACTTTGATAGGCGGCTTTGTCTCATCGTAATTCTCCTATTTTTTCATTTTGGAAAATGAGCGCTTTCCAATGCAATTTGACATCATCACATTCTCAGTTGTAGTATCACGAGTGAGTGAAAATAATTCGACAGATTTTAGAAAACTTGTTGCCAGGCAATAGACAAGAGAGACCAACTGGCTCGAGTGGCTATTGCCAACAAGTTTGAGAAAGAAATCTAGATAATTATTTTCTACTATATCGAACTCTCGTGTGGTATTCTTTAGATTATTTTTTGATGTTACGATCATAAACACATTTCCTTGCAAAATTATATAATGTACTGAACCTCAAATTGTTCCCGCGACAATTTTCTAGGTAGAATATTTCCACTATTGATTGGCCAAAACGTATATGAATTATTTGAATTGAACGTTTCCATTGGTTTCTAGCGATGTCAAAAAATAATCACTGTAATTTCAATGTTTGAGAATGTAGCTCTGAAATTTTGGTTTTCAAGAATTTGATAGTAGAACATCTTAGATTGGTCTTTTTGATAGTCCTTTTTCAGAAGGATTTACATTTGTTGCGGAATGTCATCCTTCTCTTATCACACTTTCAGATTTCGGGGATTTCTCTGCTACAAGCGCGCCACTCAGCGGACACTTGTCAACACCAATAAATAGGAAAAACAGGTATAGACGGGCAAAGTGTTTGTAGAATCGGCAGAAAAATAGTCAACAGAATTTGAACTTTTGTTCTATTATGGAATGCGCACAGGGCTCTTATAAATAATTTGATGCAATCATATTCATAAATTGAAATATTATTTTCTTTTGCTAATGATTATTGAATTTCATTGTGTATCTAGATCGCCTGTGTCATTCGAAGAATACATCGACAGAAAATCCTTCATTTAATAATTTTTTTTTTAATTCAATTGTTTTTGTTTTTACAGCTAATTTCGATACGATATAATATTTTGTATAATAGTATGATGTTTTACTTGGTGATTATTTCTCGCAAATACACATGATTCATCAGATCGATGATTAATATTAACCATGGATTTTGACAAGAATACGAAACATGTTTTTGAATGTTTAAAACGAAAAATGAGAGGAAAAAGTGGGAGAACTGCTCTTTCGTCCTCAGATTTTTTATATATAATTTTGCATATCCTTCGGTATTTGTTAGGAAATTTTACCTAAAAATTTATATTGTGGAGGCCCCTATCTTGTGGAGGCCCCGGGGCTGCAGCCCCGTTTGCCCCCCTCTTAATCCGGCTTTGGTAATACATTTTATCTATTCAATCTCTACATTGATGTGACCTTCTCAAAATGCTAGCCTCCCATTTTCGACTGTTGGTGATGGACCTATATAGGTTCAAAACAAGTACCATCCGTATTTGAATGATGAACATCAGTATGACTTGGAGTTTTCTTCTTTGACTGGCCTTTGTCAAATGATTTTTCCATGTCACAAACCCAATTTTTATTGGCCATTGCTATCCCTTCTTACCTTAAATACGGTGTCAAAATAATACGTTTTCCCAGCAAAAGTGAGCCAGTTTGATTGTTTCCGAGTACTCAAAGCCGATGATAAGAATTCGCTTCCATTAGCCTTCGTTGGTTCGGCAGAGTTGTGAATCAAAACCATCAATAATATCGATAAATGCATCGCGCGAACACTGTTGCTGACCACTTCTAACGATAAACTAAGATAACTACGCTGTATTTTTGGCATCCAGCGGAAATCCCGAAGAACCAGTATCAACTTTAATCGTCATAAATAACTTGAGATTATGTTAATTGCGAAAAAGAACGAGTCAGTCGCCAAAAGAAATCCCCATATTTCTTATGAAAAATTGTTTCCTATGAATTTGGTTGCTTTAGTGCTATGTAGGGTAATTAAGTACGTGGACAAATTCCGGCGGGTGATTCCTTGGATGATTTCATGACAAAAACAATATATTAGGCCAGTTGAGATAGACATGTATTTCCCAAAATGCAATAATAATTACAAAAGTTTCAAAACTTCAGTAGAGTGAAGAGGACTTTCATATGATATGTAGTCTGATTTTGCAACCCCTTTTTCTGAACGGAAGATGTTGAAAATCTGGATTTAATGAATTTTCACATTATTAGCGCGGAAAAATTTGCAAAAGTTCTGCAAACTTTCGAAGTTTTGAAGAATAGCAATTTGCATCCTCTGATAAATTTGCAACCACTCATACAAAACGCAAATGTCTGTTTTATCGAAAAAAAATTGTTGTTAGTCCTAATGTTTCGATGAAAATTCCAAAAGTTCTGCAAACACAAAAAAATAACTAAAATAATTTTCTCGACAAGAGTTTTAATTTGCAACCTCTTGCGTCAAACGGTAAATATATTTTTTCATTAAATTGATTTTTGTAATTGACATAAGTATCGGAATTATTAAAAAAAATTCAAATAATGGTTGCAAGTGGAGATGTCCTGACGTACAATGTTTTCATTAGTTTGCAACTTTGTCTGCAACAAGCAAATGAGGGTAAAATCAAAAGAAAAATATTTTCGTATTTGTACTCTACCAAAAAAGCAAAAGTTTTGCGAATCGGGCAGACAACTCATTTCACCAATTGGTGGCAGTATAATAATTTGCAAACTATGTTACAATGCGGAACATTATGAATTGAAAAAAAAAAATTTTTGCAACACTTGTGTTATCTGAATAATAAAGATTTTTATAAACGTAATAAATGACATTAATTGTGTTACCAAGTTAACTATCGACCAAGAAGATCGTCAAACGGTAGGTGAAATCATTCAATGTTGAAAGCTAACGTTTTCGATATGAATTCAAAACATCATATTACAATTAGGAATTTGCATAAAAAAATACTCTTGGGTACGTTTGATGGAGGATCGGGAATCTCTTGACCGTTTTCATAATTTTCTTGATTCATTAAAAAATGTAGGAGACATTGAGATTTTAAAAACACTCGTACTTTAGTACGATTAACCTACAACTGTGTTACGTCACAGTGTTCTGTTTACAGAGTAATGAATGCACAGCAGTGTAGTAACATGATTTATTACCAAGATAACAAAAAGAGTGACAATTGTATTTTTATGACAATCAACTATTTAACTAACCAAAAACAATGCACATTCATCTAATAGTCCTGGAGCTACAACTGAAATAGAATTGCCAACCAAGATGTTTTCCCTCTTCATTTCAAAATAATTTATAAATTAAGAAAATGATTCCTACGTGTCGATTACATTTCAGTCCTCCATTCGGATTCAATAGAATTTTTTGGATAGTTTTCGTTTGGATATTTTCTTTTTTAACCGACGAAATCAAAAAGGAAGAGGTTCTCTAGTCGACGCGTATATTTTTTTTTATGTATGATCACGCATAACTTTTCACAGAGCAGTTTGATTCCTATGATTCTTTTTTCATTGGATAGGGTGTACTCCGAAGTTGGTCCCATTTGAATTTGAACAAAAATACATCCCTGAGGGTAGCAAAATGGAGGATATTGATCGTTCACCCTCTGAATTTTGGTCCGTTAACCGATTCTATCAGCCATAACTTTGTAGTGAGTTTTCCGATTTCGATGTTTTTTTTTATTAGATAGGGTATAGGGTAAAAGCCGGATAGTTGCCACACTTTTTAAAAAGCTCCTTTAAAAAATGTGTACCAATACATTTTTTATTCAAAGTGTATTCTCAAACATAGTTCATTAATCTTCTAACATACTGTAACGAACCTAGGCCGGACCTGTCGCCTCACACGTTGCCATCGACAGCGATGAGATCATCCCCGGAGATATTCGAGAACCATCCAGTCGCTCTTCCGCGGAAAACAACGGTCAATATTGGAAACAATTGGAACATGCCGTCGCCAACCGTCCGAATTCGAAACATCGAGAATGCTGTATCGGAGATAAATAGACAGCCCTCAAGAGGGAGGACACAGTCTGAACGAGCCCATACGATCGAGCTATACAGTGGAGTAGTAATATAAATTAAGTTGTAGATTAAGTGTGAAATAAATTAGTAGAACCAAGTTAAGTTTATTTACGTTACAATTGGTGTCGGAAGTGAGATTTTGAAAATAAACAAGTGATCGTGGAGTGGATAGTCAGAAAAATAAATTGATAGACCTTTTTGTACGCCCAAAATAGACAGTGGCCCGGTTTTCGCGAAGTGGACAATTGTGCGTGGAATATCTATTAAACTGATAAACTTTTCGTGTGAAACAGACTGATACCTCGTCAAAGACAAAATGTGTTCAAGAAAAGTGCGCCTTGCGGACTTGAAGGTAGCGGAATTGAAACAGGAATTGGAGGAAAGGGAACTGGAAACAACGGGTAAAAAGCAAGTACTCCAGGAAAGACTTGCAGAAGGACTTATACAAGAAGGTGAGGACCCCGAAACATTTTTATTCGAAGTTCCCGGAGGTGATTTGAGTTTGGTAATGAATAAACTCGAAGAAACTACTAAATCCGTGAAAGAAGAACTGCAACAAAATTCGAGAAATCTGGAAAAGCCTTAAAAATTCAAGAAGCCAATAGAAATGGAAGAGAAGCTTGAAGAAAATTCTAGAAATCTGGAAGAGAAGCTTCAAGAAAATTTTAGAAATCTGGAAGAGAAGCTTCAAGAAAATTCTATAAATCTGGAAGAGAAGCTTTCTAGAAATCTGGAAGAGAAGCTTCAAGAAAATTCAAGAAGCGTGGAAGATAAGCTCCTTGAAAACACGGAAGGCCTAAAAAAAGAACTCTGTGGTGTGGCGAATCGTCTAGAAAAAAGAATAGGAACCGTCGAGGCAGAGATGGACAAGATGAAGGAAATAATCAGCGATGAAATCAAAGACGGAATCGAGGCAGAAATGGACAAAATAAAGGAAACGATCAGTAAGCTGGAAAAACAAATTAATAGTGCGTCCTCCACAGAGATGGTTAACGAAAATGCAATGCTGGACTTGAGTTTGAACGTGGATAAAGTTCAAGAGGGTATAAAAGATGTCAAGGTCATTTCAGAAATAGTGAAGCTTTCCAGAAGCCGCCTCAGTTCGACGGAAAAACTCCATGGGCAAATTACTGCCGGCAGTTTGAAGCAGCGGCCAAAGCAAACGAATGGAATGCAGGGGAAAGAGCTGTAGCACTGACACTTGCATTACGTGGAGAAGCGACAAATATTCTACAAACTCTCACCGCCCAAGAACAGGAGGACTATGATCAGCTGATTAAACATCTAGAATTACGATATGGCCACGCCCATTTGGAACACGTATACCACTCCCAACTGAAAAATCGCTGTCAGAAATCGGGCGAATCCTTACAAGAATTTGAAACTGACATTGCACGCTTGGTTCGTCTCGCATATCCAGCCATACCGGAAAATGTAATGGAGCGATTAGCGGTTCAGGCATTCTTGGATGGACTCCGTGACCAAGAAACCAGACAAGCGTTGATATTAGCTCGTCCAACACATCTCGTAAACGCACTGGCACGAGCTTTGGAATTCGAAGCAGCAAAACAATGCTGCAAAACCCAAAGTAAAGTTCAAACGATTGAGGAAGACTCACCGGAGCCTGCTAACTTGGAAGCTGCCATAAGAAAAGTGATGAAGGAAGTGTTGCCTGAGAAAAGACAGATAAGATGCCGGAATTGTGGCAAAATTGGACATGTGCGTAGCAAATGTCCAACATTCATCGACTCCGATGCAGGAAAACTAAAAAGGTCGACGAGAAGGGGCAATCGTCGGCATGTGTCCGGCAAGCCTCGGTTAACAACGCATATGTCGCTATCCTTCAACGACAGAACAAAGGTGTCTTCGTAGACGGTCTCATCAATAACGAGCCTTGCACCATGCTGCTAGATACAGGTGCGACTAGGACAATTCTCGGGCCTTCCTTTGCCAGAACACCGGAACGGATTGAACCGACAACTTGGAAGCTACGCACAGCAACAGGGGAGCCAGCTACTGTATATGGCGAGCTACCGATTGAAATAATTTTGGGCAGCACTAAAGTGAAACATCAGGCACTTGTAGCGGACATCGAAGACGATGCAATCATCGGAATGGACATCATGAATTCCAGAGGGTTTGAATTGGATTTCAAAGACGGCGTCCTACGTGTCAACGGAGAAGAGCTGGTGCTTCATGGGAGAAGTGAGGGGTTGATCCGTGTGTTGTTGGCTGAAGATGTAAGCGTACCTGAGAGGGCTGAAACCATTCTGGAGGCTCGCCTGGACGGGAGTACGAGCAGTGGAAACGTGGTGATGTTCGAGCCCAAACTTCATGATGAGAAAATTGGACGAGGGATTGCACTAGGGAAGACCTTGTTGCGTGCTGACAAATTTGTGCCCGTAAGGGTCATGAATGTCAATTATTTTCCGGTGACCTTGAAGAAAGGAACAATATTGGGGCACTGCTCGCCAGTTTCCTCAGTGATCCGGAGTGTACGAGGTACGATTAGCCAACCCAACAACTTGCCCACAGAACTAGAAAAATTAGTTGCCATCTCTTCCAAAGATATAAAACCAGCTCAACAGCCCAAACTAAGAGATTCAGTTAAGAAGTACCAAGACATCTTCGATACCGGACAAGGAAAAGGAGGTCGAACTAATGTGGTCCAGCACAAGATTGATACTGGGGGTGCCCGACCGATCCGGCAATCAGCAAGAAGACTTCCTCTTGCCAAGAAGGAAGAGGCTGACAAAATAGTCAGCGATATGGGAAAAGAAGGAGTTATCGAACCATCTGACAGTCCCTGGTCCTCTCCAGTCGTACTGGTGAAGAAAAAGGATGGATCAACACGCTTTTGTGTAGACTATCGCCAACTTAATAATGTCACGAAGAAGGACAGTTACCCTCTCCCGAGAATAGATGACACCCTAGACACGTTGGCTGGTTCCACGATTTTCTCGACCCTTGATCTGAAGAGTGGATACTGGCAAGTAGAACTGGCTCAGGAAGATCGAGAAAAGACTGCTTTACCATCGGCTCAGGATTGTGGCAGTTCACCGTTATGCCATTCGGGCTCTGTAATGCTCCCGCCACATTCGAAAGATTGATGGAAACAGTACTGAAGGGACTCTCATGGAACACGTGTCTAGTGTATCTCGACGACATAATTGTGGTCGGCAGATCGTTTGAGGACCACGTGAAAACTTGGAGGAAGTATTCCTGCGACTGAGGAACTCCGATTGAAACTGAGCCCTAAGAAATGCCATCTGTTCCAAAAGAAGTACGATACCTCGGCCACGTTGTCTCTGGGAAGGAGTAGCAGTGGACGACCAGAAGATCAAAGCTGTTAAGGATTGGCCCATCCCAAAAGACATTCACCAACTTCGAAGTTTCCTTGGTTTATGCACATACTATCGCCGATATGTGCTGGGATTCGCCAACATCGCTAAACCACTGACCAAGCTCACGGAAGGCCAAACAAAGTCCAGTGGTCCGAAGAATGTCAAGACTCATTCAGGAAGCTGAAAGGAGCTTTGATCAACGCACCTATACTGAGCTATCCCTACCCAAAGGGAAATTCATTTTGGATACGGACGCCAGCAACGTGGGACTTGGAGCTGTCCTATCTCAGATCCAGGAGGGACAGGAGAAGGTCATTGGTTATTTCAGCAAGACGCTTAGCAAACCAGAGCGCAATTACTGTGTCACCAGGCGAGAGCTGTTAGCTGTTGTAAAGGGAGTGGAACACTTCTACAAGTACGTATATAGAAGAAGATTCCTGTTGAGAACTGACCATGCAGCTCTCAAATGGCTCTTACAGTTCAAAAATCCTGAGGGTCAAGTAGCACGTTGGATCGAGAGATCCAAGAATTCGATTTCGAGATCGAACATCGAGCCGGAACTAGCCATAAGAATGCAGATGCCTTGTCGCGAAGACCATGTCCAGATGATTGCTCACATTGCCGACGAGCAGAAGAGAAAGAAGCAACACTTTGTAGAACCGCGGCAATGGATGACAACTGGAATGACAGCAAGATCCAGAAAGACCAAGAGAGAGACCCCGACCTTGGCTTAGTCGTCAGCTGGAAGAAGGGCAATCGAAGACCATCATGGCAGGAAGTCGCAGGTTACTCGCCGGCTGTCAAGTCCTATTGGGCACAATGGAACTCTCTTATTCTGGACAATGGGATCCTGAAACGTGTGCTGGAGGCCGATATTGGTGGGAAGACAGACGCCAAATAATTGTTCCCAGGAACAGAAGAGAGGAAGTGCTGCGGAAATCCATGATGGAGTCGCCGGAGGACATCTGGGAGTGACGAAGACCCTGCAGAAAGTGAGGCAACGGTTTTACTGGGCCAATTGTCAAGCTGACGTCCAGGACTGGTGCAGGAAGTGCGCTGTATGCGCTGCTAGCAATGGACCTCGAATACGACCCAAGGCCCCGATGCGTCAGTACAACGTAGGCAGCCCGTTCGAGAGAATCGCCATTGACATCGCCGGCCCGTTTCCCGTATCCGACCACGGGAATAAATACATCCTTGTGGCAATGGACTACTTCAGTAAGTGGGCGGAAGCCTATGCCCTGCCCAACCAGGAAGCCATCACCGTCGCCGACGTCTTGGTGAAAGAGTGGATATGTCGATTCGGTATTCCAATGGAGCTGCACTCGGATCAAGGCAGAAATTTCGAATCCAACCTTTTCCAAGAAATATGTCTACTGCTGAACATCCGCAAGACAAGAACCACGGCCCTACATCCGCAGTCCGATGGAATGGTGGAACGGATGAACAGGACGATCAACCGCCACTTGTCCAAGGTTGTCTCTGACCATCAAAGAGACTGGGACCAGTATCTTCATTTGTTCCTGATGGCCTATCGATCCGCAGTACACGAGTCAACCGGTCAAACTCCTGCTAGTATTATAATGGGCCGAGAACTGCGACTGCCTTGTGACCTGAAGTTTGGGATACCGCCAGGACAAGACACTGCGGGAGAGGACTACGTCAGCAAACTTCGGCAGAGAATGGACGACATCCACGAACGAGTCCGGTTGAACATCCAGAGTGCCAGCGATAAAATGAAGAAGACCTATGACATCAAGGCCGACGCTGGAGGATTTAAGGTTGATGACCTGGTTTGGCTGTACAACCCCAAACGTCGTCGTGGACTATCACCAAAGTTGCGGAACTCGTGGAAGGCCCGTATAAAATCGTGAAAAGGATAAACGACCTTGTGTACCGAATCCATAAGCCACCCGAGGAAAACCAAGGGTCGTCCATTTCAACAGGTTGGCCCTTACGCTGGAAACCATGACCAAGTTCGCACCCTCAAGCCACCGGAGGATGATATGACGTTCGAGCAGTTTATGTCCTTGTATTCAAACGGGCAGAAAGTTCTACATGGGGTTACTAGTGAGGAGTCACGAGACCGTTTCGAAGTGCCTGCTGACTACGCACTAGCGCACTGTGTGGCAGAAGATCTTCGAATGTCCAGGGGCATCGCCGTAGTGTTCTCCAAGAAATTTGGTCAACTCCAAACACTGCGGGAGCAGAATCCAGAAGTTGGTGGGGTGCTACAGTTGAAGAAAGGCCAGAGAAACATCTACTACCTAGTTACCAAGAGGCATTCCCAAGATAAACCGTCCTATGAAGATGTCTGGAAGAGTCTCACCAAACTAAGAGATACTATGGTGGACCAGAATCTGGCGGATCTAGCAATTCCAAAACTATCCTGTGGTATTGATGGGTTGGACTGGAGAGTCATAAGAAGTATGCTGGAGGCGATATTCAGATCCAGCGGCGTCAGGATTTTGGTTTGCTGTAACCCTCTTCCACGACCGATCATGAAGACCGTGGAGTGTTACTTCCATCGAACTTCACGGTGCAGATATGGGGAGTCATGCAGATATCGTCACACTCCAAGGATGAAATTTCGGGACGAAATGTCTTTAAGAAGGGGGCAATGTAACGAACCTAGGCCGGACCTGTCGCCTCACACGTTGCGATGAATTGGAACATGCCGTCGCCAACCGTCCGAATTCGAAACATCGAGAATGCTGTATCGGAGATAAATAGACAGCCCTCAAGAGGGAGGACACAGTCTGAACGAGCCCATACGATCGAGCTATACAGTGGAGTAGTAATATAAATTAAGTTGTAGATTAAGTGTGAAATAAATTAGTAGAACCAAGTTAAGTTTATTTACGTTACAATACCCTATCTATAAAAAAATTATAAATATTATAAATTTTAAGTAAATCCAGTTTAATATGACCTCTAAAAAAGAGGATAGTTGCCAACTATAGCGGATACTAGCCTAACGTTAAAAATGGTTGGGGGGATTATTGCCCAATGTGAGGATAGATACCCGTCTGTTTTTTTTTCCAATAAAAATGAACTTATATTAATTTAAATAATCAGTTTTTATTGTTAAATACAATCTTTTATTAAGTATTAATTAAAGTTAAATTATAATTATAAAATTATAACATTTACTGAACATGTGATTTTTTAATTAACTATTAGTATTTATCTTAAATATTGAAAATATGGTAATCAACTTTGGCATTAGCATTGATTTTCACCAGAAGTCAAGCTTTTCAACTTGCCACATCTCATGCAATGGTTTTTGAGTGTTGAACAATTTTCATGCGAATGTGGTATTCGACACATCTGACATTCAATCCAATCTGATTTCAATTTAGTTAAATTATAATTTTCAAAACATTCTACACAATAATCATGAACTGAAACTTCTTTCTTGGTATTTTCTATTTTTGAATTAATATTTTTTACTTTTAATATATTATCAGTGTCTCCAATAGATAATTTGTTTTTTTTTGCCTTTGATTAGTAGCCCTTTAGTTGCTTTTCCTTTAGATATTTTTGAACTTATAACATTTTCTTCATTTTCACTGCTAGAACTGTAGATACGAGTTTTTCTTTTCCATAGAGCCCTTCCTTCAGGCAGTTCAATAAAATCTGTGCTATCTGATTCTGATTCACTGCTAGTAATATCTCTATATTGTTTTGATTTTTATTTTTTTGTAGTCGCCCTTTTTTCTTCGTAATCTTTTCTTTGCTACCAACTAGTTTGTTTTTTGTTTCTTTCGTTTGTTTCATTACGCTTGTTTTCTTTACTTTCTCAGTTTTATTCTTCTTCTCGATTATTTTTTCATTCGAGTTTAAAATTTCTGCTGATTGTTTAGCCATTTTAGACATAGGGCAACAATGCGCAAAAGACAGTAGGCAACTATCCGATTTGATACGGATACTTGCCCTTTTTATTTACGAAATAAATAAAACATATTTAACAATAAAACCTAATAAACAGTGCAATTTAAACTCTAATGCACTCAAAGAAATATATTTTTGACTGGAAACGCAATCAGTTATAAAAATATTTAACAGAGATTACTTACCAATATAATTCTGGCGCTCGTCAAAGTATCGCCGCGGAAGATGTTTTCTCACACGGACAAAACACGTGCGCCTACTTCAACGGCTTATGCGGCACTGAGGCCTGTGCGGGGGACGCTTTTAATTATGATCAAAAAGAAACACTGTCAATTCGTCTAACATAGAGCATTTGAAACTGAGGCATGTATCCGTCCGAGGCAACTATCCGGCTTTTACCCTACCCCATAGTTGATCATATTCCAATGGAAGATTCACCTCTATGGGTAGAAAAATAGGGGATGATTGATTTTTCACTTGTGAACAATGGCACACATATGTAGTTGACATTGACAGACCCTCCTAGATTCGTCAAAATGATTACATTCTATGAAAGGATGGGATTATATACAAAGTGATGAAATCAACTGACCAGAAGTTTCAAAAACAATTTATATTATATAACAATAAATAGTTAAAGTAGATAATCATATTATTTGACGGTTAATAGTTGAAGTAAGTAGTATTTTGGAAGTAATCAAAAATTAAGTAGGTATAGTTATTCTAATCCCAATTGGAAGGGCAATAAAAATATGAGCACTACGAGGAGTGTTCATATGCACTGCCCGGCAAATGGAAAATTTATATACTACCAGTGTTTTTACTTTCAAAGCGTTCCTGGTACAATCATAAAAAAAATCTGGCGCGTGTTTCTAGTTGCCCAGATCATTAGTAAAGGCGCTATCAAATATATTTGAGGAATAGAAGCTCGGCTAGCGGGATTGGACATCTGTTATCTGAATCCGCATGATTTACGCAGTTCACAATATTTTTTAATCAGTGTTGGTGAGGTTAGGAATAATCCATTGAGAATAATTTTATTAATATGGCTTTCTGGAGACCTTTCGAAACAAATAATAAAATTCAGTTGACATAACATGTGTCTACTTTTACATGGGGTGATCAATTATAATAATAATAATAATAAATCGCCTTTATTCATATTTTAGGTAATATGAAATGGTGAAGTGTCAGCTGAGAGCTGTTTTTTAACTTTACCAATTTGTTTAACAAACAATTTGAAGAAAAAAAAAATAAACAAGAATAAATCGATCAAATATACAAATGCAAACAGAATATAATAGTGGTGGCAGAGATTAATATTTCATAGATATAACAAACAATAAATATACATCAATGCAATGAATACAATAAATATACCCACACACATAAATTTACATACATATTTTCCAAATCTTTGTTGATTTGTGTAGTGCAAATATCCGAGTCCTCATACTCAAAGTCGATATATATTTGGGTATCATCAGCGTAGTGGTAGATTTTGCAAGATGTTATGAATTCATGGAAATCTGAGAGAGAATAACAATGGCCCTAGAACCGAGCCTTGTGGCACACCGAAATTAACTGGTAAGGCATTCGACATCTTATTATCTAATTTAACTCGATGAGTCCGTTGTGAGAGATAGTTCTTGATTAATTGTACAGCATTTTCGTCAAATCCAAAAAAATTAAGTTTTTTGCAAAGTAATTCATGATTCAAGGTGTCGAAGGCCTTACTGTAATCCAGCAAAATTAAGCAGCCCAATCGACCATTATCCAAAGATTTGAAAATTTCATCGCCCAAGTTGAGTAACGTTGTGGTTGTACTGTAGTGTTCTCTGAAGCCCGATTGAATATCAGGGATTATACCTCTGCTAAAAACGTATTCAGAGATCTGCTGTTTCATTATAATTTCTAGCACTTTCGACATAGTTGGCAGGATGCTTATCGGCCTCAGGTGCCCAAATTCAGTAGGATGAGAAATTTTGGGGATTGGTGTGATATTGGCGTGCTTCCAGGCTGAAGGAAAGTAATTGGTAGCTAGGGCAGTATTAACAATAAATGTAATATGGGATATCAAAAATTCGCTGACTAATTTCAAAGAGACTAGTGAAATACCATCTGAACCAATACAGTTACTTTTTATTTTGTTTAATGCTTCAAGCACTACAGAGGTGTTTACCGTTCTAAAAATGAATTTTTCATTTTCTTTGCTCGGTTCGTTGTACTTATTCAACATCAAATTAGATTGTAACCGAGCCACATCAGGTACGGAGTTAAAATGAAAGTTTATAGAGTCAGAATCAGATAAACTAGGGGGGATGGGAGGATTTACTTTTCTATTTGTGACATTCATCCGACTGAGAGTATCCCAAATCTCTCTGCTATTTTTTCTCCTCATAACATGTTCCATGTATGCGCGTTTTTTCCGCTTAATAGCACATGTTACGTAATTACGTAATTCTTTGTATGAGTTCCAATCTCTGTCTACCTTTGTTTTACGAAACTTCTGAAGGGCTTTATCACGTAGTTTAATCATTTGTCGAATATTATAAGTGTACCAAGGTGAGTAGGGTTTGCTCACTTTTATTTTTCGAAGTGGTGCATGTGCATCTAATGAGGTGATAAGTTCTCGATTGAAAAATTCTACTTGTTCGTCGACATTCTGAAGGGTGTATATTGTATCCCAGGATACTTCTCCCAAGTCAGCCAGGAATGGGGGTAGTTGAAAATTTTTGTAGTCCCTGAAAGTAATGTAACGAGTTTCCGGTTTCAGTTCTGGAAATTTCATGGTGCAAAGCGTTGCAAAGTGGTCGGAGATTCCCGGGAGATCGAATACGTCACATTTGGTAATAACTTCTGGATTGCTAGTAATGATTATATCAATTAGCGTTTGCGAATGAGATGTGACTCTCGTGGGTTCAGTTACAATTTGAGAGATATTATAACTTTGTACAAAATCATTGAATAGTTGAACAGATGCATTAGTAGAGAGTAAATTTATATTGAAATCGGCCGCAACGAGCAGAGTTTCGCAGGTGGGTAAAAAATTTGTGAGATTCGATTCAAGTTTTTCCAGTGCTGTGGGAATATTTACGTTTGGAGGCCGATATGCTACTCCCAAAACGATTGTTTAATTTTTAATTTTTACTGATATCCATAATTGTTCCAACGAATCACACATATCGGTACAAATAATTTTATACATGTATTGAGCCTTTACAAATATTCCCAAGCCGCCGCCTCTGCCGACCCGGTCAGCTCTCACGAATGAATAACCAGGAATCGCTAACATATCAGACTGAATAGTGTCATTCAACCACGTCTCGGAAACTGCAAAGAAATTTATAGAACTATCTAAAATATAGGTTTTTAATAAATCGAATCCACCCATAATTGAGCGAACATTCATGTGACAAAAAGTAGTAGAACTGCTCATATTTATTTATCTGATAAGGAGTCTGTATGAAAATGTTTGTATATATAATTTTTTTGATGATGTTGATGATGGAGTTCGTTTTTTCTCGATTTGGCTACTTATTGATTTTTACTCTTGATCGAAGCTGAGGTGGGTTGACGGTTTCTTTCTTGGCGGCGATTTCGAGAACTGGACTATCTGGCACACTATGATATAGCGGAATTTGAATTTTTGGGGTTTGATCGGGACTATGAATGTCGGAATTTAGTGAGTTTTCTAACTGTTGGGCTGTATATTTTTCTCCGTTTATTACAAGGGAACCTTTATGAATTCTCGTTGCATAACCTTTTTCTTTGGCGATCTGCTGATGTTTCAACAAAATTTTATGTGTATCTCTATCCTCTCTAGTTAAATCGTTAGCAATTCTCATTCTTGTCCCCGCCAAATTTTTTACTTTCCTGAAGATCTCTTGTTTTTTGAAATTTCTGACTAGTTCCAGAAGTATGGGTCGTTCTATGCTACCATTCTTTCTACCGATCCGATAAGTGTTACTGACCTCGATGTCATCAAGATCGACATGTAATTTATTGTTGATTAATTCTTTTACCTCTTCTTTCGTAATTTCGTTGTCTTTTTCCTCAATACCATAAATAAATTTTTTTTTTTTTCTGGACTCGACTTGTAGTTGGAAGATTCTTCTTCAGTTCAGAATTTTCCTCCTTCAATTTCGTAACTTCTTTTTCCAACTCTCCGGTTGTTTGTGACTGATTGGCCACGCTCACATTTATATTCCTAATTTCTGTCTTCATTTCTTCATTTTGTGTCACAATATTCTGAAGTGAAACATAAATATCTTTGTTGGAAGGTTCTCCCATATCGAATATGTTTCCAGGAATAAAATCAGATTTGGCGACAGCGCGTAGCAATTTTTCGGATTAGTTGTGACTTTGAGGTTATCATACAATGTTAGAACCTCTAATATTTGTGAAATTGTTTCTCCTACCTTTTTGAGACAAGGGTTATTCCAACTTGAGGTGAGCACAATGTGTTTCACAATTTTTTCAAAGCAAGAAACTACTTTTGAACACCTTAATTCACTGCTATGATTTGTACACAGTTGCAACATCTATGTATATGTTTTGAATCTCTATGTATATGTTTTGAATTGCTATGATTGTAAGAATAAGTAACTGAAAAAATACCACTGGAAAATAATATACCGACGCCTATGTCAAGGCGGCAATTGGAAAGAGAAATCCTCCACGAATCTTTTTACGTTGGTCCAATTGGGATTAGAAATATTGTAGTAATTAGTAGTAATGATCTTCGATAATTGTTTATTTGGCGCCGACTCGAAATTAGTTACTCACATTAGTTTAGGAGCCCAATTATCATTAAGACTAAGAAGTTCATTTTATATTTTGCTTTTCAGTTGAATTTTTCGTCGGTTTAATTTTTTGTTATTAAATAATTCATTTACTAGAAAGGCCAGTGGTAACTTAACACACCATTTGTCACATAATCCTGCTCATACTGTATAATATGTATGAGTGAGTGTAGGTTGAATTTAAATTCCAAGATTCGATCTCTATCAGCAGGATAGTGAACAGTGGAATTAAATAAAAACTTTGAATGAATCAATCATATCTCAGATTTTGATCATGATTCTGTGTTTCAGTTTTGTTAGCATTTTTCGTTAACAACGTCATTGTAAAGGTCCTTCACATATAAACAACAATTCGTTCATGCAGTTCAAATCGTTCCAAGTAAATCCACTGGTCCCTTCGTGTCTAACTTCGATACAATTTTCATTTAGGAATGGTATGTTGTTGGGTTCCGTCCAATACCAGTTGGTGTAAGCGATGTTTTGTCCTGTTGCCAACCAAACCCATCTATTATTCGCGTGTTTTGAGGCCGAAGTCCAGAAGTGACCATACGTTAAACCTAAAACAGAAGTAGTTAAAGGTTATCAGTTTTGATAATATTGTCAGAAATGTATCGAACACCCCGTAGAGTAAATCAATGAGTATAATTTCCAAGTGGGTCACAATGTTGCTATTCTGCAAAACACGAATTAGTGCCAAACAAAAACAAGAGGTTTTAAAAGTGACGACTGATGGTTTGATCGGGGAGTCGACGTTGGGCTTCTGCCGTGCCCAAAAGGGCAATGGGGGCAGTTAGAGATTCGAAAGGTTAAGGAGCCCTATTGCCCTATTTCCAATTTGAAGATTATGGTTTTTGGAATTAGTCCACAATTATTTCTGTATGTAAGTAAGTAAGCTCTATACATTTGTAATTAATAACTAGGTACTAGAAGGGATTCATTGTTTCGTTTTTCATTTACAATTCATTCAATTCTTGTAGTCCTTTTAATAAATATGTTTCTATACTTTTTTACAAAGTGTTTTCAATCAATAAAGGGTCAGAATCTACCTAGTTAGTCGTGAATAAACCCCAATTCACGACAATATCCTTAATCATGTTTTCAGTAGTAATACCACTAGTGACTGAATTTTCGCGATAAGTCTGTCGATTTATTTCTAAACGAAACTGAGTTGCTTGAAAACACCACGAGTCCGCAGGACGAGTGGTGTTTTCTTTAAGCAACTCAGTTGAGTTTAGAAATGAAAGACAGACTTATAAGATAAATTCAATCACGAGTGGTATTTTATTAGACTATTTCACGAACAAAGTGAAAGGTCAAAAAATTTAAATTCGGCAGAATGAGAGGAAGAAATTCAATAATAATAGATAAGTCAAATGTAATTATAATCATGAAATATTCATTGTAACTATAAACAATTTGTTTAATTATTATTTGTTACTTATAACAATAAATAATGTTTTATGAGCACGAACATAATACATTATTCTCGACTATAATTATCATAAATTGTAAAAATTTTGAATAGTATGACCGTTATTTGGAGTAAGCCATTCAGTATCTGCACAGTTTTTATCACCACCTTGGCGGGTTTTGGAGAATATCGGGTTATATGCAATTCTGATCCTTAAACAGCCTTTGTTGTCAGTCTCTCCCTTGAAAAAATGTAACATGGAAAAAGTTACTTCGTTACCTCTCCAAGCTAGTTCTACTGCAGCAATGTGAGAAAACTTCTTTTGGAGTCCCTCTGGCGTGTCTTCGTCCGTTTGTAAGCACATATTTCTATATTCGTCTTAAGTCATAGCGACAGAACTTATTTTCTTTTTTTCGGGTACAGCTTGCAACAGTTTTCTCTTACTATCTCGAGCCGCCCTCGCCTCCTTGAACATTATATCTTTGAAGAGATCAATATGTCTCTGATACTCACGAAAGTATTTTTTTTGTACTTATTCTGCAGTAGTGTTCCATATGGTTTTAATAACACTCTCCTTGTAATCACTACCATCAATTTTCCGCATATTGAATGCCCAGTCTTTTAGATTGAATGCTAATCTTTCGTTGCTATTCTCTGCATCTAATTTGTAGTTGCGTTCCCCATAGAACGTCATAAATTGTCTCCATATTTAAGATTTTGATTTTTTTGTGTTACTGGGCATATTTCCTTCAATATTTTGGTTTATTAGAAGCACCGAAGCGACTAATTTTGACGTTTGCAGCTACAATAATTTTTGGTCAAACTGTCAAACTTTGCATTGCGATCCGTATCCATGGTTACGTCGTTGAAAACACGATGCTGATAGACCAATCAGAATTGAAAGACAGCTGGTGTTTTCAGTAGTAATACCACTAGTGACTGAATTTTCGCGATAAGTCTGTCTTTTATTTCTAAAGCAACTCAGTTGAGTTTAGAAATAAAAGACAGACTTATAAGATCAATTCAATCACGAGTGGTATTTTATTAGACTATTTCACGAACAAAGTGAAAGGTCAAAAAAATTAAATTCGGCAGAATGAGAGGAAGAAATTTAATAATAATGAATAATTCAAATTTAATTATAATCATGAAATATTTATTTTAACTATAAACAATTTGTTTTAATTATTATTTGTTACCTATGATAATAAATAACTTTTTATGAACACGAACATAATACATTATTCTCGACTATAATTATTATAAATGGTGCAATTGTAAAATTTTTGAATAGTATGACCGTTATTAGGTGGATACGATGTATTGTTGATATTATTACTTGATGTACTTGATGTACTCCTAAAAGTATTCACTATATTCTGATGATGTTCAGCACTAAGATGTAATTTTCATAGCTTCTTGTTCTGTTCAGAGGCACGATTATAGTAATTTGTTATTTTTTAGTTTTTTAGTGTCTAATCGTATCTTTTCTGCGGAGAGTTTTGTCCATTTTGATATTGTATTGATACCAATAGGACAATTCTTGTACCAAATATTATTATTATTATATTCATTCTACTTTCAATTCACTGTCAGAGAAAGTCTGTCATTGGTAATAATTCCCCTTTTCGATATAAGTCTCCGGTATAATCTCACAGGACACATTTCAGGATTTTCCAAATTTTGAGTAAGCCATTTAGTATCTGCACAGTTTTTATCACCACATTGGCGGGTTTTGGAGAATATCGGAATATATGCAATTCTGTTTGTTGAACAACCTTTGTTGTCATTCTCTTCCTTAAAAAAATATATCATGGAAAAAGTTGCTTCGTTACCTCTCCAAGCTAGTTCTACTGCAGCTAGTTGGAAAAACTTCTTTTGGAGTCCCTCTGGCGTGTCTTCGTCCCATTGTTAGCACATATTTCTATATTCGTCTGCAGTCATAGCGACAGAACTCATTTTCTTTTTTTCGGGTACAGCTTGCAACAATTTTCTCTCAAAATCTCGAGCCGCCCTCGCCTCCTTGAACATAATATCTTTGAAGGGATCAGTATGTCTCTGATACTTACAACACTATTTTTCTTGTACTAATTTTGCAGTAGTGTTCCATATGATTTTAATAACACTCTCCTTGTAATCACTACCATCAATTTTCCGCATATTTAATGCCCAGTCTTTTAGAATGAATGCTAATCTTTCGTTGCTATTTTCTGCATCTAATTTGTAGTTGCGTTCCGCACAGAACGTCATAAATTGTCTCCATATATAAGATTTTGATTTTTTTTGTGTTACTGGGTATATTTTCTTCAATATTTTGCTTTATTACTTCGTTTGAAGTAGCACCGAAGCTACTCATTTTGACGTTTGCAGCTACAATTATTTTTGGTCAAACTGTCAAACTTCCGTATCCATAGTTACGTCGTTGAAAACACGATGCTGACAGACCAATCAGAATTGAAAGACAGCTGGTGTTTTCGCGATAATACAAGCTGTCTTTGGGTTTTGATTGGTCAGATTTTGTGAAAATTCCAAGGTGCGTGGAATAGTCGCGATAATACAAGCTGTCTTTGGTTTCTGATTGGACAGATTTTGTGAAAATTCCAAGGTGCGTGGAATAGTCAGTATAATAATGCTTGAAATATGGATTTTGATCAATATGCATTACATTCATTACACCAGATCAATGTTTCGTAACGAAAGACATTCTGATCAGAGATTATTTCTATTAATTACTAGATTGACCACGAAAAATATCCTTCGAATGAGATCTCCCCCCACGTTAGGTATAGGTTGAAAGTAATGGAGGATACTACGTAGTACAAGTAAAACCATTGAAATAAACAAAGACAGCTAATAAAATTTGCCTAACATATTTTTGTTGGACCATTCTCATCAAAATATAGAGTGGTGTGATATTTTTGTCTAACCGCTTTGATTTTCTGGTGCCGCAACTCTTTATAGTTGTTACACAAAAAATATGTGTCTGATGTAGACTTTGAAAGAAAACATCTCTAGACACTTCCCTTGACTCGAATTTCCTATAGAAACGTTTTGGGTCCATTCGGATGTTTAGGAAAGGATGGATGAGTTAATAAGAATCGTTTTTACAACTGATACTCACCCTTCTCAACTAGGAAAAGTCCAATTCTATCATTTTCAGCTTGAGTTTCGATGCTCAGTAATTCCATATTCTGTTGTTTACAATATTGCATTGCCCCGAAGAAGTTCGTCTGAAATAAAAATGCAACAGCATTGATAATGATCGCGAATATATTTTTCTACTTGCCAATCGTCAACTTAAAGTTGTTTTTGTAATTTTTTTATTCCCAGCAAAAAAATAAACCAAGGGTCACAAATTGTTTATAACAAATTGTTAACTTAATAATCAATGAAATTATTGATAAAAAAATAATTTTTTTGTTAACCTATAGAGCAATGCCTATTATGATTTTTGAAGAGGAAAACTATTATAAACGATTATGAGTTTTTTTTTCCAAATCATCATTTTGTCTTGACAATAAAAAAATAAAAAATGATTTAAAAAAAATATTATACCTGTCTATTCGTTTATAAACAATTTCTTAACAAATGACGCGAAAAATTTTTTTGCTCCGTTAATTAATGCCATTGTTAGATGATGCAAAAACAGCTATATAATAACATTTGTCAACAAAAATTTTTTTAACAATTTTTTTTTAATATTTTCTTTTTTGTTCATTTAAAAAAATTATAACAAACAAAATATAGAACTTTAATAAACTTTTATCACGTGATCTTGTTAAGTATGTATACAGAGTGGGACATTGAAAACGAAACAGCGGCTCTGTAGGTCGTCAGAACCGAATTATATAAAAACGCTCGGACACATCAACTACATTTTCGAGGGGGAAATCGTTCGCGATGAAATTCACCCGAAATACATTCCATCCCTCGGAGCTGTGACCGCCATCCCTAAATTTTTAAATGGCAACATATGGCAAGTGATACCTCATTTGGAAGGTATTTTCCTTCTTAATATCAAACAACGAAAATAAATTAATTCTATCGATTCATTTTCGAGATGTAGGAACTTGAAGTTGGGAAATAACTTTTAATTCACTCAATCAATAAAAATAACATCTAACAATGCAACTGTTTAAAGATCATTATCATTGTCAAAGAATCAAATGATATAAGTGTTTACCAACAAATAACATGCAGTTCCGTTTCAAATTTGTATTTCATCGTCATTTACTTGATCGAAAAAATTTTAAGGTTCTTAAGAATCGATAAAAAGACGTTTTTTCGAATTCGACTAAAATGCCAGTACAACAAAAACATGTATGATATAATTTTTTTCGACAAATCGCAATTGTGGACATCTATCAGTGTCAAACTGATCTTTGATTGAACGACATTAGAGTGAATTACTTGACTAAAGCTGCTGAATATCTTTTCGCAATAATGGTGTATACGATCGCGGAAATTGAAATAATACCATTTTTTTTTAATGATGAGTGCGGTAACCGTACAGCTAATTTGTTTAATGAAACGCATCCAGATAAACTTATTGCTAGAAAATACGTTCTAGAATTAGTGCAAAAATTTCGTCAAACTGGATCAGTAGCCAAGAAGAAACGAGACCCAGAACGTGAATTTCCGTTGAGAAATGAAGCTGTTGAAGTTGCACTTTTAGGACAAGTTCATGCAGACCCAACATTGAGCACAAGGAAATTGCCTAGTGTTACCAATATCAGTATCCGCCAAATCCTGAAACATCATAAATTCCACCCCTACAAAATACATTTGGTACACCAATTGAATGAAGATGATTTTTATAGGCGACAGGAATTTTGTGAAATTATGACTAATTTCATTTTCAACATCTGCTTTTCTGATGAGTCTACATTCTTTTTGAATTCGACTGTGAATCGTCATAATTGTCGTTATTGGTCAGATGCCAATCCACATGTTTTCCACGAAGTCCATACTCAAACTACCCAAAATCTCAATGTCTGGGCCGGTATTTTTGGGGACCGTTTGATTGGACCAGTGTTTCTCGACGGTAACCCGACAGGAGAAACTTATTTGGAATTATTGAATGAATTTGTTTATCCACAATTAGTAGACATAATTGAAAATGACGATCGTTACCATGAAGACCACTTGATATTTCAATAAGACGGGGCACCTCTACATTATGCACAGCCTGTTAGGGCGTTTTTGGATAGAATGTTTCCTGGAAGTTGGATTGGAAGAAGTGGCTCTACAGAGTGGCCAGCCAGATCTGCAGATTTAACCCCACTCGACTTTTTCCTATGGGGTCACTTGAAAAACGAAATCTTTGCAACCGAACCGAATTATTGGAGAATGCCGTCGAATAACGCCGGAAATGCTACGAAATGTGAGGTCTCGTTTTGAACAGAACTTGTACTATTGTATGGAAATGGGTGGTAGACAGTTTGAATATTTAGTTCATTGACAATAATAATTATTGCGACAGTTGCTTTATCAGATATTGTTTTTATCGATTGAGTGAATAAACAGGGATTTCCCAACTTCAAGTTCCTATATTTCGAAAACGAATTGATAGAATCAATTTATTTTTGTTGTTTGATATTGAGAAGGAAAATACCTTTCAAATGAGGTATCACTTGCCATAAGTTACCATTTAAAAATTTAGGGGTGGCGGTCACAGCTCCGAGGGATGGAATGTATTCCGGGTGAATTTCATCGCGAACTATCTCACATAATTTTAGGACCAGGAACAAGGATTAGCCCGTTTTTTAACTTGTTCATTTGCACGAATAGAATATTCACAGCTCTTGGACTATTAATTTACCTTGAATATTGTATGAATGTAATACTTGCTTCCTGCGAATTCGAGATAGTTTGTTGGCTTCTTCTTCACCAACACGCTGGATGTGAAAACAGTTTCATTTTGGCCTTCAACAAAAACAATATTGGCTATCGACAACACAAACAAACACTTCAACAACATCCCGAGCTATCGATTAATGCAACTGATGAACTTTGCCACTACTAAAATGCAATTAATAGTGTATTACAAGGGGAATTACTGCAAGAAAGTGATATGTATTGGTAAATACGAAGCATATATGATAATCATTGAGGATGTGGTTTTAATATGAGTATGGGTTGCACAGATGACAAATTCGAAAAATTATACTAGTTGCGATCTAAAATTCGTTCAACAGACGATATGTCTGTTATTATGAAAGATGGGAAAAGTTATGCATGATAAAAATTAAAATGGTGTCTGAAAAATATACAATTTTGCCTGTTTCCCAAATAAATCACAAAATAACTGTCACTAGATAATCTCTTCGATGAGGTAATATGTGTAATATACCCTCCTGACAAGGAACATTTTTTATTTGATTATAATAATAATAATAATAATATTTATGTTGAAAAGGGAAACATTCTCAATTGAATATTGATAGAAAGATTTTTCTGTGAATTGAAAAATCCTCGATTAAAATGAAGTTATTTTTTGCCTCATTCATCTTTATGAGTTCTTAATTAAGACTGGGATATAAAATCAAATAACTATCTGGATGAAAATGCAAATTTCCAATTTCAGAATTTTTCTTTTGAGTTAGGGCTTTCTCAGAATATCTATCAGATGTAGTTCAATGTCCAGCGTGGCTTTAGCCGGGGAAGTAGTTGTTTTCTGTTAGACATTCACAAAAAATAACTTCATTTTAATCGAGGATTTTTCAATTCACAGAAAAATCTTTCTATCAATATTCAATTGAGAATGTTTCCCTTTTCAACATGAATACCCCCCAAGAGGTTATCTTGACGATGGCAGATAGTGACTTAAGTTTATCTTTCAGTCGCAGATGATTCCACATCTGATTTTATGAACATCCTGTTTATATTTTCGACAAATCAAATAATATTTAATAATTACAATAATAATTACATAAAATACAATCATTTCAATCATTTATGTACGTGTTTGTTATGGTTCCTCTTCCAAAACAGGCAATCCACCTAGGCAACTAATGCCCGTGTTGTGGCACTACCTGTTTTCTGAGTGGACTTAAATGTATATAGTTACAAATTTCAGTAGAAGGACGGAAAAAGACAGTGAGAAACAGAGAATGAGAAACAGGGAGAGAGAGAGAAACACTGCGAGAGAGAAAGTGAGATGGGCATTGTGGTTAAGTGACCTATTTTTATATATTCTTAAAAAAGCTTTTGTAGATTTCCATTTCGTAAAATAAACTTTTTTATTGATGTTTTATAGTTTGAAAAACGAATAAGAGTTTTTACGTCGTATGGTAAGCAATTGTAAAGTTTGGGCCCATAAAAGAAAATAAATCTTTGTGTATGAGATTTCCTGAAAATTTGTAAAACAATGGACTTGTTATCGACAAACCTAGTGTATTTTGTTCTGTGAGTGATAAATGTGTCTTTAGATAGATATAAAGGCCTCTTATATCCAGAGCTTGTTGGTAGAAAAGAGGTTTTTTTTATATATTATTTTCAGTAACGAGTTTTGCATAGATTGAAGTTTCATGGTTGTGTTATTGAATAAACCCCCCATGCTGTGATGCAATATCTGATAACTGATTCAGCAAGTGAATTATTTTTTGTCATAGTAGAAGAATATATGTAATTTTTCAGTTCATTAATAAATTTGTCATAGGCAAGTTGTGAACCCATACAGTTTGTGACTTCATTCCAAGTTTCATTTGCTAGCAATGTATTTAGTTTTTCAGAATTGAAATTTTTTTTGTGGCTCGTGTGGGAAAAAAGTGTCCGCATTGTCATATGATATGCCCAGGAAAATTGAATAATGATCTGCGAGGTTTGTCTGGAAGACAATTGGGCTAAATTTTATATTTGTCTGTATACATAAATATCTGACGAAAAAATGATCGATTGTACTACTAGTATTTTCAGTTACCCTGGTTGGCTTATTTATATAAGAAGTGAAGCCATTTTCAGACATGATGTTCACATAAGTGTGAGTTTCATTGGACAGCTTGTCTATTGTATTTATATTTATGTCTCCCACAAATATTTCTATATTTTTGTTATGTAAATTATTGAAATAATTTTCTAGATCATTCAGATAAGTAAGTGTGTCAATTGAGGGAGGTCTCTAAGAAGCCGTTATACCCATCGTCTTATTTTTAATGTTTGTAGACAGTCTCAATAGTTTTGTGTCTGTCAGGCTCATAATATGTTCTTCTGCAGAAAAATTGTTTTTTATAAAGACCATCAACCCATCATTTTGATTTTTAGTTGTTTCATTGAAATAAAGATTATAATTGGGTATATAAAAATCACTCACCGTATCAATATTCCATGTCTCTGATAGAACTAGCACATCTATGTACTCAGTTTTTTTTTCCAAATATATTAGTAACTCATCATAGTTTTTTTATACTTCTCACGTTGAAATGAAGAATTGAAATCAAATTTCCATCTCCCTTTCTCTCTGCTGTAGAATTAAAATATTCATGAACATTTTCAATAACTTCGGTTTTCACCTCTTTCTGGTCATCCAGAAAGTCTAAAAATTGCAACATTATCAATTTGTGTTACGCTAAGCTAGGTACTCCTATTTTCCTTAATGCTAGTTTTAGTAGTTTTTATTTTAAGAAGAATTTGGAACATCAAACACTTTTTCAAAGTCATTTTTTTATTTTATGACAAACAATTTGTTATTGTGATTAACGAAAATATTTCCCGATTCAGTCCAAACATTTTTCAAGGAAGTTTTTTCTATAGAACTTTTAATATCTGAACTTAAATCAACTAATTAATTAATTACTTTATTGTCTCGATTGTTAAAATTGCATTATTAACTAAAAAAACTGATGTCGCGGAAAGATTGATTTGAAAATATATCTATTGGTTCCGTAATCGAGTACTGTCAATCGAGTTCTGTCAGCAACGTAAACTATCATTTGTCAAACAGTTGAGGAGGTATAAACGAAACTATTTTCCATTAGAGTACTTGTGTCTTTTTTGTGGATATTCTGTGGAAAACGATATCCTAAAAAATTTCTTGAAATAATTGTGATTATTGATTCTTTGTGAATATTGTGAAGTGAGTGCACATGTCTATGGTTGTGTGATAGACATGTATTTTCCAGTTTAAAAATACGTTGACATGGAGGTAACGCACCTAAATACTGTTCTATTTTAGATTTGATAAGGTAAACCATGAAGTTTTTTGCTCTTGGTGGTTGTGACAAATGATCCAGTCGAAACAAACGCATGTAATTTTTCCGATTACACATTATTATGACAAACAATAAAAATTCACAATCTTCGTCCCCATATACCAATTTTGAATCGAATCGTACCATAATCACAAAACTTATCCACCATTTTGGAGCCGCCATCTTGAATTTATGAAAAAAAATCATAATCTCCGGCCCCGAAAACCCCTATATTCCAATTTTGAATCAAATCGGACCATAATTACAAATCTCGTCCGCCATTTTGTTTTTTTCTCTAACAAAAATTTCATAATGCCTTGTCACCGGAATTATGAACACCTGCCAAATTTCAGTGCAATCGGATGTAGACAAGTTCTCCAAAAATGAATTACAAATTTTGTACCGGAAAGAAAAAGAGGATATGTCATGATTTCACAATACATTTTCAGATTTTAATATAGAAAGTTTGGAAGAAGAATTATTGAACCTCAACAAAAAATTATATGAATGACTGTATCAATAAACTGCCATTTAATGAAAATTAAATTGTTGCAATTCACATGAAAACTTTTTCCCAACAGGCATTCCTACCTACGATTGGAGATTTCATCTATTCTCTTGTTGAACATCACAAATACATTTCGACATTTTCTGTTGACCCTTATTTGTCTTGCGACTGAAGGGTTCTTTTCGACTGCAGTACCATTTGCATAATGTTTTTCATCTCTATTGATATTCTTTCCCAAATGTTTTATTATTTTTCCATCAAGGAACGAGCTACAAAACAATATATACTAATTACGAGTGTTCGATATAGTTGTATTTTTAACCTTGTGAATATGTTGACGAACTGAATGTTTTCACACATTATCGTTGTTATTTAATGTTTGTAAAAACAAACATATGTATCTATAAATCTATCTTTCTAATACCCTAGCATTTTTTTAGAATTGACAATCGAAAATAAGACTGAAATCTTCATTTTGAAATGTTTAAGGAATCAGATTTTTACATAAAAGGATTTTGATAAAAATCGACTTATTTCATTTTGTTTGGAAAAATATCTTCCAGATTTTCACTCTGTGTGCCACCCTTTCATATCTGAAATGAAAGCAGATATTATTTCATCAATGCAGATGGATAGAACGTCTCATTTTTTTATTTCAAAAGAGATATATTTTTTTTAATAATAATAATTTTCATTGTACAATTTTTTATCATACTTAATAACCATGGATTTTCACGAGAATATCTCAATGACCTGAAAATACTAATGAATTGCTATGACCATTGTCGAAATAAATCACAGATAAATCATTTATCATAAAATTATTTTATTTTCTAAAAAAATCTAAAAATTAACTGTACAATCTCAGCATCAACATTAAAAGTATGACTTAGTATCACTATTTACTATTCAACTAGATATATAACAGTGGAACATTTCTCTACTTTCGAAAAAAAAAGTGCTTACCACAGAACAAAAAAAAACAATTATGGAGCCACAAACGGTTTTTATTTTCAAGATTTTGTATATAGAAAGAACAAGTTAATTTTGTTCCGTTATACCTGATGGTTCCTTCTGTTCTTGCCGCTGGCAATAAAAACAACTATTGGTTTTGTCATAACGCATTACCATATTGGACATATTTCGTTAAATATATTATAAAAAACACGTAGAAACGTGAAAACATTTGTTTCCCAAAATGCCAATTTCTACTGAATTTTTGAAATATCCGGTTCCTTGTTGCTTCAGTAAGATACCACCATTTTATCACATGTGGAATTGTAAGATTCTTGAGTAATAGGTACTGGGAGAGGACACGAAGTTTTCAAAATATTTTAAATGGATTTTACAGCTTGTGAAAACTCTGTTGGTAATTTTCTTTTCTAAAACTCAAAAAAAAGTCTGCAAAATTCAAATGGCTTCTTTCTAGCGCAAAATGTTGAGACGTAATCACACGATCAATCAATCCCAGAGTCGACAGCTTCAATCAATTTTGCAACGTTGCCATATTTTCAAATCTTGAAATTGCTAATAGTGTTCTAGTTCTGACATTTATAGTTTAAGAAACTTGGCACCATTGCCGTTCAACGTCACAATCAACCGATTTCGCCTATTGGCTGCTCGGTCGTCTACGTCACAAAGAGCACCAATATTAGTAGCTTCAAAAAACGAATGGTATAGTCCATCCAATATCAATTGCAGAAGCTGTTTCTATAGGGAGCAAATAAAAACTCACTTCGCTAACACGAGCGTATATGCGAAGAAACGGAACGAAAAATAATCTGTACTACTTGTATACAGTTTCCGTCGGCACAAAGAGCCCGCTAGTCAACGTGGACTTGGGTGACGGCTGTCTGTTTTACAACCGATTCGTCTGGGCCAATCAAGTAGGACATCAATGCTGGCAGGTGTGTCTATACGACGGGTGGTCATAAATCACGCGTTATATTTGTGTTTTAATAGCTCTGAAAGATTAAAGACCAGTAGCGTCTGTGGTCTTGGTGTGTGCCGATCGAAATACGTTTTAGGATATTCTAGTTTTGAAAGAAAGAAATTGTTTTTATTTCTTAATGTATTTGTATAAATAAAAGCTTCTTTAATTTTTTTTCATTTTTCATTATTTATCAAGTATTTTTAAAATCTTGAAATATCTAAATAAAATTAGTTATCTCCGCCACTGCTGCTCACAGGATTTCGCCGCAAGACTTTTTTATGCTTCTGCAATTGATATTGGGAAAACTATAACTGCTGTAATTGAAATTTGACTAAAAAAAAATTTCTGGATACATTTATATATGCGTTATGTATTTTAAAGCATATTTAAAGCGATAATAATTTCTCGTGTCCTCGCCTATTGAGATGAGATGCTATGATCGCAAAACTATTCAAATGAATCTCGTTATCGATTCAAAATCGTGACAATATGGCAGTATATTTTGTTATATAATCATTTTCTTGTTATTCTGTTACTTTCTATACTGCTCTTCATATTTCCAAGTAATTATAAAATACTTTATTAACTACATTTTATCACAATCCTTGGAACTGAGTTCAGTTTAACAGTTATTGTAAATTATTCTAATTACTATCAATACATAGTGCTTTATCTATTAATTGAACAAATACTTAATTCGCTAAGAAACAACTAAATGATGGACATTCATTCATTCAGATACTTATTAGCATCCAATCGAAGTTCACGATAAATAATTCGAAGTATACAAAATAGTAAGTCTCTGGGAGGACTTTTGGAATTCATATGGACGCCAAACAAATTAAATAAGTCCAGTGAACATGATTTCACTAGGTTTGTGAACCCTCAAGTGTCAAAACGTAAGCCCTGCTATAGTTGAGGTTTTCCCTAAGTCATACATTTTTCATAAATAACATGTAATTTTGAATCACAGTTTCGAAAAAGTCACTAATATCAACATATCAGTTTTTGTCAGTCACATCGCTGTACGCGGATCCAATCCATTCAAGGCTGCACCTCACACACGAAATACGTTTCGAAGGAACACGGAGAGTCGTTCCATTTCAGTCCTTTTCCGTCCCGGTTCCACAATTCCAAGCAGTTTTCCTGTTCTCCGTTCTCGTATTCGAAATTGTTGGGCTCGCCTGCGTTCCAGTTGGTGAAGGTGATCGGACGTCCTGTGGACATCCAGAAGAAGCGACCCTCTTCCGCCAGATCGGTGCCGGAAGTCCAGAAGTGCTCGTGGCCGAAACCTAGACAAAAAAATAAAAAATTAACTATGGTCTCTCAATAAACTGGTCTCTCGATCGAATTGGCTGAAATTTTATTATGTTATAGTAGGATGGGTCATTAGAAAAAAGTGTGAGTTCAAATGATTTTGTGTGTTTAGTTTCTGAGATATAAGCGGCCAAAGTTCGTAAAAACGTCGTATTGGGGTAGGATTGACAAAGAAAAAACTGTTTTTTTAGTCGAAATAAGACAAAGTAAGGATGAAAATGTATTGATCGGAACTCATAAACATGTTCAATTATAAACTTATTGATGATAGTACATTAAAGTGTATACGGGGGACAGTAAAAAAAATCGTTTTTCCGGATTTTTTTTAGCACTATTTCAAAACCAACAAGTTATATTTTGTTAAGACATCATAGTTTCAGTGTATTATAGGCGAAAAAACGTGTTTTGTTTCTTGATGACTCTCTCTGTTTGGAATATATATATATATATATATATATATATATATTTTAATTTTCGAGTATACCCCTATACTGAAAACAATTGACAGATCGTTTTTTATTACAAAAAAAAGGAATTAATTGCTACTGCCCATTGGATAAAAGATAGGGTAACATTGTGATGAACTCAATTGTTCGATATTACCTTTCATTTAGATAAAGGGTGCGTTACATTTTTTTTTAGGTCATTTACAATGTTTTTATTGAATATTTAGAAAACTGTTTCCTTAAATTGGACCATATTTTACTCACAATATTTTGAAAATGTTGACTTTCATATACGATAGTTTTATCAACTTTGTATGTTTACGGTATTACGATATATGGGGTAACCTATAGATTTAGATTTAACAACATTTTATGGAACATTTCGACACATTAAATTCTATTATAAAACTTTTCGAAATCAATTATTTGATACTATAAACAACACAAACCACACTCAACAATTTGGAACTCAACAGTATAGACTAAAAAAAAAATCGAATTACAAATAACGACTTAAAAAGTCAATTAATATTATGGAAATTATAATATAACAAATCGAAATGAACCTGATGAAGCTATTGTATAGCGAAACACGCGTCGTGCTTTAGTGAACCCTTAGGTAGTGAAAATCTTATAGTGTATTGTAGTAGTGAAATCTAAATCGGAATTGAAATTAATTAGTTATAAACAACATAAACAACAATTTACATAATTGAACTCTCAAAAAACAAACAATTATTTATTGTTATTTATTGGTTTATTTGCGCAATCTGAAACATTGTTTAATAGTTCATGGCTAGGGTACCTTATTGTTTCTTGATGACGAGCATATCCTAGGTACCAAAGTACGCTGCAAATATGGGAACAGCATCCTACCATTGTCTAAAGATATGTATGTATCTTCAGACAATGATCCTACTGTTCTTGCTCCACTTTTGCAGGTACAGTAGTAGCCTAGAATACGTTCATCTGCAGGTGCATCAGGAATAATACTAAAGGATATCCACAGTTGATACTTTATAGCAATCCTAAATCTGGACGCTATGCGGCAGCGTAATAGTCCAGGTCCAGGATCACGCATATCAATTTCAAATAGAAACAATAAAGTACCCTAGCCATAAACTATTGAGAAATTTTTTAGATTGCGCAAATAGACCAATCAATAACAATATTGATAATTTTATTTGAATTTGGGTTTTGGTTATTGTTTGTTTTTTGAGATTTCCATCATGTAAATTGTTGATTACGTTGTTTATAACTAATTAGTTTCAATTTCGATTTTTTTATATTATAATTTCCATAATATTAATTTCTTTAGTCTATACGGTTGAGTTCCAAATTGTTGTTGAGTGTGGTTTGTGTTGTTTATAGTATCAAATAATTGATTTGGAAAAGTTTTATAATAGAGTTGAATGTGTCGAAAGGTTCCATAAAATTTTGTTAAATCTATAGGTTACCCCATATATCGTAATACCGTAAACTTCAAAAATGCATATCTTTGAAACGCAACACACAAAGTTGATAAAACTATCGTATATGATAGTCAACATTTTCAAAATATTGTGAGTAAAATATGGTCCAAATTAACGGAACAGTTTAGTAGATATTCAATAAAACATTGTAAATGACCTAAAAAAATGTACCGCACCCCTTATAGATAGATAAGTTTATTTCTCAGAATCAAAATTACAGTTGGTATTTTTACATATTTTAACAATTATATGTTAGATTCTACATAGCATACAGCATCGAGAAAGTCTAGGGGTGTATAGTGAATGAAAGCGAAAGTGGGAAAAGGAGAAAAGACAAGAAAACATACATACATACATAAAAAAAAGTTATTCTTATTCAAATTTTTGGGAAAAAAGTCGTCTAAATGATAAAAAACATTTTCATGCAGTAATTTTTTTTAGCTGTGTTTGGAAACGATATTTGCTTAGAGATTTCAAGTTGGAATATTCAAGTCGAATGATCTTATTGTATTTTTGAAACTAGTTACTTTTGTATCATCTGAATTAAAATCCAGATTGAAATCTCCACACACTATTACATTATATTTGTTGAATTTCATATAAATTCCGTTGAAGAACTGAGAAAATATATCATTGAATAGATCAAAGTCCCCTAGTGGGCTCCTATATAACCGATAAGCAGACGATTATAAGTTTTTCATTTTTACACTTCCTAAGCAAAAATTCAAAAGTTTTCTCTACTGGTAAGGTTTCAATATTATTAACAGGTATTAGATTTAATTTTTTTTTCGCAAAAATGGCTACTTCACCATGTATAAATTGTTTTCTTCAAAAACTATTGATTAAATGATAATCGTTCAGAATATAATGATTTTTCTCGTCATTGTGCATCCAATGTTCTGAAAAACATATGACCTGAATAGAATTTTCTTTTTTGTAATCATCAAGAAAAAAATTAATTTCATCAATTTTATTCCGCAAAGATTGGACATTGTGATGCATAATGACGAAAGGCTCACATAGTGATGGGTCCGGATCCTATGGTCCAGTCCTCTTATTACTGCGAGTATTGATCCTCGTGTGGTTGTATTGCTGTTGACTTGCTGATACTGGTTGGTTAAATGATAATGCGTTGCCATTGTCGCTCTCAGAATGGGAATTTTGTAGTTCTTCAACCTGTTTAATTTATTCAAGGGAATATTTTCGACTATCGAAGATCATATGATTTTGTATAAGATGTGCTTTCTTCCCAATTTCTTTTGCTTTCTTTAAAAAAGGCATAAGTTACCTTCTTTCTTCTTGAACCTTTTTGGTATAATTTTCCGATATAGCGTAAGCAGTTCCCTTGAGCTTCCTAGCATTTTGTATTATTTGCCTTTTTGTTAGGGCAGAGGTTAGTTTTAATATTATTGGGCGATTTTTTCCATTATTTCTCGCTCCTATGCGAAAAACATCCTGTATATTGAATTCCTCCAGTTTGACTTCCATATTTGTAGTTATTATTTCCATGATCGAGTCAATTATATTATATTTCGTGTGTCCTCCTGTTCTTCTTCATGCAATCCGTAAAAAACTAAATCATTTTTATTCTGCTGCCTCTCCATGTAATCTATTTTGGATTCCAGGTAAGAGACTTTTTTCTTTAGGTCATTGTTTTCGATCTAATATGCTCCATGGAGGTTTTCATTTGTTGTATGTCGGTTTTTATTTCGGCCAAATTTTTTATTAGGAGATCAATTTTTTGTTCCATATTTGCTTTATGTATCGTATGGATTCAATTTGAATGAACAATGTTCGATATTTCGGTTATTATGGATAGATTCGAATAGTGGTTACTCACAAGTGGTGCATTATGAATTTCCAAGCCGTTTGATATACAGTACTTGATGTTTTGTTTCGTAAATTCTTCACAATTATCACTTTATTAAGGAGATCACTTTCACACGTGTGTTGGTTCAATGTCTACACCTACTATATATATATATATATATATATTTATATAAGTATATATATATATATATATTTATATATATATATATATATATATATATATATACTTATATAAATGAAAGGTAATATTGAACAAGTGAGTTCGTCAGAATATTACCCTATCTTTTATTCAATAGGCAGTAGCAATTAATTCCTTTTTTGCAATCAAAAACGATCTGTCAATTGTTTTCAGTATAGGGGTATACTCGAAAATTTAAAAAAATATATATTTCAAACAGAAAGAGTCATCAAGAAACAAAACAAATTTTTTCGCCTACGATAGACTGAAACTATGATATCTTGACAAAATATAACTTGTTGGTTTTGAAATAGTGCTGGAAAAAAAATCAAGAAAAACGTTTTCTTTACTATGTCCCGTATACACCCTAATGTACTATCATCAATAAGATTATAATTAAACATGGTTTTAAGTTCCGATCAATACATTTTCATCCTTACTTTGTCTTATTTCGACTAAAAAAACAGTTTTTTCTTTGTCAATCCTACCCCAATACGACGTTTTTACGAACTTTGGCCGCTTATATCTCAGAAACTAAACATACAAAATCATTTAAAGTCACAGTTTTTTCTATTGACCCATCCTACTATAACATAATAAAATTTCAGCCAATTCGACAGCGAGCCAATTTCCCATATGTTTTCGTGCGGGGTTCTTTTCGGTATAACAAAATGGGACGAGGTCGATACGAGGTAGTCCAAGAAGAACCTTATAAATTGAACATTTTGTCTGAACGTAATAGACTTTATCATTTTGTCACAATAGTGACAGCAAGAAGTAATTTTTTCTAAAGAAAGTTTATATCTAATGAAACTAATAAAAACAGTCTTTTTACAGATTGTTACAATCGTATGGGTCCATGCAATCTTGAGGTTTGTTGCTATCTTATGTTGCACGAGAATGATGAGGTCGATTGTAATTTGTGTGCGAGTAAAAAAATTTAGAAAGCGCTTGTTCATCCGCGTTGGATATTTTGTACGTTTTATGATATAATAACTTTCCCCAAAAATTCGAAGAATGAATGTTGGGGAATTAATCCAACTAATTTTGCTTTTGTACTATACATGGTGTTATGTAAGTACGTGGCCAAACCTAACCAAAGGTCTGGTAATGCTTCGTTTTCAAGATACAGGGTGTCAACATTTTTAAAAGAAATATCTTAATAATCCTTTAGCCGATTTTGTTAAAATTGGGGTAGCAAGGGGCTAATTTGGCCCTAACTAGATTAAAAATATCATGTCTAGTGGCGTCCCGGGAGGCACCTTAACCAATATTTTTGACAAAAAAAAATGTGCGCCACTGATTTTTTTTGCAATTTTTGTATTGTTTTCGCATTAAGCTACTAAAACTACAACTTTTTTATCTTTAGCATTTTTTTGTCTCTTTCTTTGTTTTTGAGAAAAATAAAATAAAATTACTTTATTGTCATGTGGTAACGCCGGAAATTAAAAAAAAAACATGAAACAAGAAGAACCCCTTATTAAAAGCACACTTAAACAAATGGTACGAAATTTTTTTCAGTAAGAAAACATTCAACAATAAGTAACACAAAACTTACAATAGTTGCTCAAAATGTCCTCCTTCAACTTCAATGCGAGCATTACCTCGTCTTAATATCGATTGCCGAACACCTTGAAATACTTCCGGCGTATGTCTTATCTGGTCACATGAATCCCGTAAACGTTGGATTAATTCTTCTTCAGTGTTGACTAGAGTTTTATAAACGAGGGACTTCAAAAGTCTCCAAAGGAAGAAATCTAAGTGATTTAAATCCGGTGACCTGGATGGCCATGACTGTGGACCTGCGCGACCGATCCAGTTTTCTCCATAAGTTGCATCCAGAAATTGACGTGCTACTATGCTAAAGTGAGGTGGGGCCCCATCCTACATGAACCATATTGCTCCTCTTACTGCCAGTGTGGGACATTTTCTGATAGTACAGGTAACACAAATTCCAAAAAATTACGATGCTCTTGACCATTTAATCTCGGGGGTAAAAAATGAGGTCCAATGAGATAATCACCCACAATACCAACCCAAAAATTCACAGAAAACTGTTGTTGATAATGTTGTTCTTAACCGCATGGGGATTTCTTCAGCACATATATTATTGTTATGAAAGTTCATAATTAAATTTCGGGAAAAACACGCTTTATCGGTAAACAATATGCGAGATAGAAATGTCGGAGATGCTGCCGGTTGTTGCAAAAGCCAAGTAGAATAAACAACTCGCTTGGGAAAACTCGCAGGTAATAACGCTTGCACACGCTGTATGTGGTAAGGATACATTTGATAGTCCCTTAAAATCTTCCATACAGTGAAGTTAAAAATGTTTAATTGTTGTGCAATTTTGCGTGTACTTGTATCGGGGCTACGCTCAAGTTCACGTTAAACTGCTTCATCCAGCTCCACTGTTCTTACCGTTGAAGGTCTTCCAATAAGAGCAGCCGAACTTCTTACAAATGTTTGTCTATTTGGTACAATGTGATGAGGATATCTTTCGTGATAAATGCGTCTAGCCGCTCTGGAATTGACTTGGGCCATTCCATAGACAAAATGCATATTGGCTATTTCTGAGTTTGTAAACCCAACCATTTTCTAAATCAGTAACGAATTTCATAGCCTAAAACTCTTGAAAACATTTCAAATGATTACTATCAAATAATTACGTATGCACTGTTTCAAGTTATGTCAAAGTCAAATTTGTTTGAACAATTGTTTTTCCTTCCATGGCACTTTCGAAGCACTGCAGTAATAATTAACGTTCTTTGTTTCATCAAAAACAGTTAATCTAAAAATTCAAAACATGACTTTCGTGTAATTCTAATTGTTTAATCATAAATAAAAATCTCGTTATTGCATATCCATGGACAACAATAAAAACATTTTTTAATAATTAATATTTTTTTATATTACTTGCATTACTTTTGGTAACAATTTCTAAGACTATAATAGACTACTGATATGGAAAAAATAACAAGTACACCCCAGTTTTTAATGGTTTGGAAGTTCAAATTAATTATTACGTTGTTGTTTTAAAGTGATTTTTATGTTTTTTCTCAAAAACAAAGCACGATACGAAAAAAATGCTGGCAATAAAAAAGTTGCAGTTTCAGTTGTTTAAGGCGAAAAAAAAAATTGCAAAAAATCAGTGGCGCACATTTTTTTGGTCAAAAATATTGGTTGAGGTGCCTTCCGAGACGCCACTGGACATGATGATTTCAATCTAGTTAGGGCTAAATTAGCCTCTTACTACCCCAAATAACACTGCCAAATTTCAACAAAATTGGGTAAAGGATTATTAAGATATTTAGGAAAAAAAACTATTTCTTTTCGTCCTAGAATCACTCAAGGAATCACCCCTTCGAGTTTGGCCACGTACCCTCATAACACCCTGTATTTCAAGCCGTGAACAATTCATGTTACAATCTACATCTGAATAGTTCTTATTTCTTGGCAACGATCGACATAAAATTATAGATTGTTTCAACTACATCATACAATGAAACATACATAACTCAACAAGAGTCCCGAACAATGAATAACGTTTTGTAATTCGAAAGTGGCCAGGAGCGCCTCATTAGATTCAATGTCTGAAAGGCCTCCAGTTTCCTCCGCCCCTGTATACACCTACCTGAGTCCTTAATATACTTTTCCAACTTGTCGTTCTCCTCTTGGGACGTGATGCTAGCCAAGTGCATGCCGTGGAACCTGCAGTACTGCGTCGCTCGGTAGTAGTTGGCCTGGGGACAAACAAAAAGAGATCAGTTTACTATAAGGGAACGCAATACGGTTTCTCAATCTGCAATCGGTAATTGGCTACTTGCATAACAGTTTTCACGATAATTGGGAGGGAGCGGATACGAACGATGATTATGTTCTTGCGGTTTTTGAAAGGAAATGAATCGGGTTTCAACGCGTATGTGAAAATTTGACTAATAATGCACTAGAATGTAGAAAATAACCGTCGATTTTTTTGGAGCACTAAAGGTTATCACAGGTCTACGATGAAAAAGTTTTTGCATAAGTTTAGCTAAAACATATTTGGATTTTGGTCAACTGATTCACATTTTTTGTATTCATGCTTATAAATTTTTAAATAAAATCGTTAAATATTTCCACCACTTTTAATGACCTTTGTAGAGCTCGTCCAATATTGAAACGACCACTTTGGCCTTCCCCTACCTAACAACCAATTCTTCTCGAAGATACCCGAACTGTGACTATTAATAGAAATACCATAGGCGTACCAAATTATTTGGTACAGGCAATACACGAGACGTAGAGAACTTACACTCCTATAACTTCCGAATGGAAAAAATATTTTTCGACAAATCAGCCAGAGGGCATTTTGGCAAGTTAACAAGTAAACTATTGCAAAGTTGAATAAATAACTGGACTACCTATTTATTAATCACACAAACCTAACCTTTCAAGAGCTGCATGCCAAGACACTGGTGAAGATTCTCCGTAGCATAAGCTGCCACATCAAATCGTGTCCACTCGTGTTTTTCCCCTCTCTACCAACCAAACGGTCGTTTCAATATTGGACGAGTTCTACAATTACGCATCGTATAGCCATCTTTTTTTTTTTTCTCTCTCTCTCTCTCTCTCTCTCTGCATCTAACATATACCAGTTATATTACAGAGTTTTTCAGGCAGTGCGAGTAAGCCTGTCAAGAGTACACGAATGAAGTTAAGCTTTTGTTTCCTTGTAGATCTATGACAATGGCATCTCGATATTGCAAAAATCATCCAGATGTATTTTGTTATGTTTGAAGGTTGTGGACGATGTGCTAACTTGATTGCTCTCGTTTCGGACGTCCATCGTCTAAATGTATTTGAAAGGTTTTAACGGTGTTTCGAATGCTTGTATCTGCAATCGTCTTCAGATGAAAACTGACTGTATTCACATCGTTTTTGAACTTATTTTTATTTCATACTTTTTAGAGCGTGATTTTTCACTAGTCGGGTTCGAACTTACTTTTTATTTAAATTATTTTGAGGTTATAATTTCGTGATAAAGTATTTGCAGAGCCGCTTCACACTTTTGTTTGTTTGGGATTGATCGTTTTACATGTACCTAGGTAATATACCGCATGGAGATACTCCCAGCTTATGTCATTATTATTACACACCTTTTTTTCTTTTTTATATAATTTCAACATGTCTACCATAGTCCATAATGAAATAACGTATTTATTATATATGTATTTTGGGTAGGTTTGGAGAGAAAATATGTTTGGCTCACATCTGAGGCGTGATTTTAGAAAATATTCCCAATTATCGGGTGCATGCAAGCAAAGCCGCGAGCAACAGCTTACAATATATATATATATATATATAATATATATATATATATATATATATATATATATATATATATATATATATATATATATATATTTGGAATGTGCTAATCAAGCCCTTTAATTTGATACCCAACACTGCATCATTAAAAAAATATTTCAATTTTGTTCACGACTTCAAGTCTTTTAGAGGGCGCCATATTCAATTTGATGTGACGTCACATAGCTTATAGCTAGCGGACGATCAAGACGCTTACAACGATACCTCATTTGTCAAATTATGATGAGTATTTTAGAAGTTATGAGGGAACAGATGAACATACATACATACCCACATTTATACATACCTGTCAAAATCATTACCCTCCTTTTTTCTTCGCCGTAGTCGGGTAAAAAATGAATTTATGAGTCAAATTAAACAATCAGAATGGTATTGTATGTTCACCAGACAATCTTTCAAATTTGTTATCCTCACAATTAGTGACGCTAAAACTCAATTAATATTTTACTAACAACTGAGTTTTGTCGATGTGTGTTTTGAAACATAAAGGCTTAATCAGAAAATCAGGTCGCCATCTAACCAATTCTTGAATTTCATTTCATAATTCATAATTTCTGTCCTCAGAAACCCTATAATACCAATTTTGAATGAAATCGCACACCATTTACAAATTTCGTTCACCATATTGAAAGCGACATTTTCATTCCCTGAATTTGAACTAACAAAAACATCTCTTTCCCCAAGGAACTGATACCAATACTCCTCCGCTATATTAAATTTACGTTTCATGTACATATGTCATATTTCGAGCCAATTGGAGACATGGAAATGGAAAACGATTTCAAATCGACCAATCCCTGAATTTGAACCAACATAAAAACTTTTTAACAAAAAATTAAACCGACGAAATACGGAACTGAAAATTAAAAAATAAAATAAACATTCTTAGTCTCAGTAACTAAGCTCCTAAACTAATGTAAGTAACTAATTTTGAGTCGGCGCCAAACAAACAAGCAAATGAATTAGGTAAGGCGTAAAATGATGGCATCGAGTTGCGCGGTGACATTCTGATAATTTTTTTGGAAGTAATTTACTGATGTTCGTTGATTGTTCGTTTGGCGCCGACTCAAAATTAGTTACTTACATTAGTTTAGGAGCTTAGTTACTGAGACTAAGAATGTTTATTTTATTTTTTAATTTTCAGTTCCGTATTTCGTCGGTTTAATTTTTTGTTGAAAAGTTTTTTTTTCAATTTTTTGTGGCTAAAATCTACTAATTACTACCTACTTGTTTTTTGATTACTTCCAAAATACTTACTTACCCACCTTACTTCAACTATTACCAGTTAAATAATATGATTATCCACTTTTACTATTTTTTGTAATATAAATTATTTTTGTTGTTCTGGTTAGTTTATTTCATTACCTTGTATATCATTCCATTCTCTCATAGAATATAATGATATCGTGATAATGACACTAGCGATCTGTCATTGTCAACTACATATGTGTGCCAATGTTCACAAGTGAAAAATCAATTATCCCCTATTTTTCTACCCGTAAGGATGGATAATTCTATTCGAAATCCAAATATGATCAACAATGAGGTATACCCTATCTAATAAAAAAATAATCATCCAAATCGAAGATCCCAGTACAAAATTATGCCTGATAGAATCGGTTAACGGACCAGAATTCAGAGGGTGAGTGATCAATATCCTTCATTTTGCTACCCTCAGGGGTGGATTTCATTTTTTTAATTCGAATGGGACTAATTTCGAAGAAAACACTATCCACTGGAAAAAAAAATATCGGAATCGGACGCCTCAGTGAAAAGTTATTCGTGATCATACATAAAAAAAAATTAAATATACGCCTCGAATAGAGAATCTCCTCCTTTTTGGATTCGTCGGTTGAAAAACATCTCATTCTCCAAGGAACCGATACCAATACTCCTCCGCTATATTAAATTTACGCTTCATGTACACATCTCATATTTCGAGCCAATTGGAGACATGGTAATGGAAATCGATTTCAAATCGACCAAATGTTTATAAGTTTTAGAAATCAATGAAACGATATAAAAAGTATGCGTAGTTTTTGAATCGATTTTAGCAATTTTGTTGATGAAAGCGATGTAAAGACCAAATGAAAGCGAAGAAAAATTCTAAACACTTTTAGAGCAACACTAATATATTTCTTTCAGGTTCAAAATGCACTGTATTTTTATTGGGAGCTGTTTCCTTTATCAATAGACCGGTACACGGATTATTAGCCACGGCCAGATCCTTGCGAGGGCATCTACTTTTTGTCAAAGATTATAGTTCGTCCTCTACTCTTTGGTTTTATTTTTCTTATTAGTAGTTACCTACCAATTGATAAAAGGGAGTAGAACGTATCGTATATAGAAAGTGTTCTTCAAATGAAAAGAGCCATAAAGGAAGTTATGACCAATTGATCTTTTAATATTGGGATTTCTTGCTCAGCAATTTGCCCTCTGGTGATCATCAATCCAACTATTCCAAAGTATAATTACACCATTGTCCGTTTCTTTAGACAATTATTACACTAAACTTCAGCGCGATGCAGATCATGATCAGATCAATATATAATCTGATCGAGGATCAGTTGTTTTGTAGGCTAGCTGTATTTTATTGTGATTCGATGGATGATGTTAAGATGCTCTCTAATAAAACGATAATGACATATCACATATGCCAATGGTGATTCTGTCTTGAAAAAATCCAATCAGTAAAGTTCAAAGAATTCCACAGGTACAGTCAAACAATAGGAAACACGCATGTGCCCCATTTCTAGAATATTTTGATTTGCACATGAAGATTACCACCTAGAAAGCTCAGCAACAAATCTAGAAATGTTTTTCATAATTCGAAATTGAAAACGCCAATTTTTTCATCACATTCAAAAACGTACCCCTAGCGCTTGTGATGGTGGTTTGCTTTGTTACTTCACACAGTTCGAACTTTCACCGCTATTTGTTCCGATCTATCAACTATAATTTCATATGTCTTCGTTTAAATGAAATATTGATATTTTTATTATCATTGTTTATCGAATTGTTACTGAAAGTAAGGTTGAATTTATGTTTAGAGTTGTAAGAAATATTATTGTCCATCAAAATTCGTGAAACAACCACAATTGGCGCTAGTGTTTGGGGAAAGTTATTCAAGTGAAGGTCAAATCGAGTTTGAATTGAGGAGCACCTTTAAATTTGCTAATTTTGACAAAATTTTAGGATTTGACAAATTATTTTCATAAAATTTAATTTTGAGTTCCGAATTGAGGCAAATAAAAATTTAGATAAAATCATGAGTGTTCCCTATGCTTTCTGTTTCACATGGGAAACTGGGGTATACGAATAAAACGCGGTTTTCCTGTTTCCTAAATCAAGATGCTCATAACAACTAGAATGCACTCTACAGATATGTAAGCAGAGAAAAAAGTCAACAATTAAATTTCAATACACACAATACATATGTCTTAGATCTTCTAATTCACTTACAACGTACAAGATTTGCAATTTGGTTAGAAATCTTAAATGCTCAAATTACTCCAAACATTATTTGTAAAATAAACGTATATGAAACGAAAGCAAAATGTTGTATAGTACTGACGTCACGTGACTCAAAGATTTCATTTCATATTGAGAGGCTGTAAGGATTCCTGGAACGAGGTATAATAGTAAATACATGAGTACATTTCAACCCGCAGATGATTTGGCATCAAAAATTCAGAAATTTCAGTTTACTTCATTCGAAGAAAACATGAGCATTCCTTCCGTGATCTAATATTCGGTTCAAACGTTCAGCTACCGTCCTATAGGTAGCGCTGAAATGACCGACCTGCAATCGAATCGGCCAACTGGTTTTTGGAATTTATATTTCTTTGATATTCCTACAAATTATTTTTCGGGATTCGGGATGGCGGTTGTTTCTTGTTCGTTAATTTGTTGTAGTGAAGTTCGTTTAATTGTGAGTGATAATGCTAGATGAATGTTTACCGGTCGGCTTGGATTTCGTTCTAGCTTGGATTATCCACTTGGAACTAGTAATTGGTGAGTTTTTCCATTCGTTTCTGCCATACATCATATGGATAATTTTCATTTTGGCTGATCGTTTTTTATGATATCCCAGGAATGCCTCAACGGCAAATTCAATGCTTCCTCGCTGTTCTTGATCATTTTATAGATTAATCATATTTTCAAGTGATTTCCGTAATTTTTGCAATATTTTTTTGCGTTCTTCGGTGAGTAGGTCCTGATAAATGACGGTGAAGTTCATGGGTGGGTACCTAGAAAAAAGCAAAGCGCCTCTTTCTGTCCACTACAGCTTAGAGTTTTGATTATTTTGTAATTCTGTACAGATATCTGACATCCATACACTTCGAAATATAACATGTACGTGTATTTCTCTAATCTACTATGAGATGATTTTTGAACGATTGGATATCCTTCGTATTCTTACGCAACATTGTCATTGTTCACAATCACTGTGTCAATACTAGCCCCAGTCGCTGTCTTGAGAAATTTTTGTGTTTATGCATCACAGTCTTTAGCATTATTTCAGCAATTGTTCTCCTCCAATTCCCAAGGGCGATTTTGTCTTTGAAAAATGAATCTTTTTTATACCAAAGATGGGGAAGAAAATTTTCAATCATTTCAATAAGAGTACCCTTTCCCACACACATTTTTTTCAGAAAGAAAAATCGACATGTTTCAAATAGGAATCAATGCACATGCGCGTTTTATATGTCGTCTTAATCATAAGCATAAATATTGAAATTTGCCAACTTGTTGCATAAATTGGCCCCTAGTAAAAACAGTTTTGAATATGATACGTCATAGATTTCGAATACCCAGATCTTTTTTTTGTGTCACAATCAAAATAAAAACTCAAGTGGTTTTTCAACATTGAATAACATTGTCATTTTCTCCACGGATAAAATTCATGATCAATAAAAGAAACATTTTTCACTCAATGATTCTTGTATTTCCGGTAGTTGGTTGAAAAAAATCAGGGCAGAAGCGAAATGCCATTCCGATAGAGTGGGGCTAAGACTCATTCAAAACAGGTTAATTTTTGCAAAATTTGTATGTTTTTTACAGTCTCATTTTTTTTCAGCTCATTTTGTTTAAGTATGCCATATAGGTCAACGCGACGGTTCCAAATGCAAAACAATTTTTTACAGCCTATTAATTTCTTTACCATATATTTTCATGATTAGAAATCTGATTACGCCATACCCGTGGGATGGGTCAAATACGTACAATGTTATAACAAAATTGTAATATTTTATGCGGAATTTAAATATTTTTTTTCAATCTGGCACAATTTTTTCCTGAAAGTTTGAGGTTTAAAAATCGTAAACATGAAATTTCAAACACATATGTAGGGGCAATCTTGTTTTATAACATATCCCAAATGTAATGGCAGGATATTCTACTACTATTTTACTTGCGATTACATCAGTTCTGCTAGGTTTATATAGGGTGTTAGTGAATAAGTGCGACAAACTTAGGGGGTGATTCTGCATGAGAAAATAATGACAGTTTGCTATATAACTTTTGTCCGCAAATGCTTCTTTTTCCGAGATACAGGGTGCTGAAGTTTGAAGTTTTTGTCAAAAACTGACCATTTATTTATTGATCTGAAACCGGTCGAGATATGCAAATGAAATTTGGTGAGTTTTAAGAGGTAGTTATTGCGCATTTTTTGACATGCAATTAAGAATTTTATGTTCATCATTGGCGCGCATACGGGTAATGATCTCAATTTTTTTTTAAGAAAAAAATGGTACGCCAATGAGATATTTCAAATTAGAAATCATTTTTGAATTTCTAGTTCAATTTGTGACAAAAAATTTATCTTGCCTTTTTTTCGTATAGGGCGCCGTTTTTATGCCAAAAAATAAAACATCTTAACGCGTATTTTTCATTAGGTACTTTAATACATCATCTAGTAGCGGTGCTAGTAGGCTACTGTCAACATTCTGTTAAATACGAATATTTCAACAGAATGTTAACTTAGCGTTTCTTCATTTTTTAGCTTTTAGTTTGGTATAACATTAATGATAATAAATAATGGAAAATTATACAAATGCGGAATTGTCAGACATGCATTTTGTCTATGGTCGAAGTAATGGAAAGGGTAGCCAAGCTCGACGATTGTATGCTGAGTTGTATCTAGGACGTAGGGTATCCCATCTCACAATATTTGCTCGTCTTCACCAACGTTTGCGCGAAAATATTACATTTAAGAAACAAACGGCTGACTGCTGGCGCCCTCGAGAAGTACGAACTGTTCAACTAGAAGAAGCAGTTCTCGAGTTAATTGCGTAGTCACCTGAAACAAGTACTCGAAAAATTGCCAACATACTGAATGTAAGCAACTTCACTGTATGTAAAATTCTTAAAGAACAGCAATTGTATCCGTTTCATATTCAACGTGTGCAAGCTCTACTACCTAGAGACTTTTTTCCGCTCCTAGTTTTTTGCCATTGTTTTCTTCATCAAATCGCTCAAATTCCTAATTTTTAAATGGCGGTTTGTTTACTGATGAGACTAATTTTGTATACACTGTCCTCCAAGTGTATACAAAATTTCCGTAACAATCACCTCTGGGCTGAGAAAAATCCACATGGAATCTTTGAAGTTCATACTCAGCATCAGTTTTCAGTAAATGTATGGCTTGGAGTACTTGATGATCATTTAATCGGTCCATATTCTCCCCCAGGCGACTCTTACCTTGACCTCCTACAGGAAGAGTTACCTGTTCTTCTTGAAGAAATTCCTCTACAGCTGAGACAACCCTTCTGGTTCATGCATGATGGTGCACCAGTCCATTTTAGCATTATTGTACGTAATAACACAGATACAGTATATCCAAATCGTTGGATAGGTAGGGGAGGTACGGAACATTGGCCTGCTCGATCTCCGGATTTAAATCCTCTAGATTTTTGCATCTGGGGTTTTCTTAAGCCATAAGTTTATTCCACTCCCGTCCAAAATAGACAATAAGAAATACACCAGGTATATTTGCGCGAATATGACAATCAATGAGGCGAAGAGTTGAATCTTGTATCACGTCTGAGGGAGGTCATTTTAAACATTTGTTATAGCTTTGCGCCTATTTATTTATTAGTGTTATTTTCTGTTATTGTTCTGATTTAACGTTATTGTATTAGATAGTTCTTGATAATGAAAAATACGCGTTAAGATGTTTTATTTTTTTGTATAAAAACGGCGCCATATACGAAAAAAAGGCAGGTGAGATTTTTTGTTACAAATTGAACGAGGAATTCAAAACTTTTTAATTTGAAATATTTCAGTGGCGTACCATTTTTTTCTTAAAAAAAATTGAGATCATTACCCGTTTGCGCGCCAATGATGAACATAAAATTCTTAATTGCTTGTCTAAAAATGCACAATAACTACCTCTTGAAACTCACCAAATTTTATTTGCATATCTCGACCGGTTTCAGAGCCTCGGAAAATATAATCAGGAAAATCTATACAAGTGTAGAAAGGGCAAACTAATTAGTTCACCCCGATACGTTATTGCGTTCACTAAATTATATTTCCTATAGAAAAATGATTCAATTAGTCAATAACTTGTCGTTTTCTGAATTTGCCTATAAAAAAAAAAAAAAATTCAAAAGATACTTTTTGATTGACGTTTTGATACTTTTTGATATAGTTTTTGATTGACGTTTCGGGGACTATATCTGCCCCCGTTCTCAAAATCTCCTAAATCTCCTTTAAATGTTTTAATAATTTGGATTTTTTCTTGCAGAGTCTTTTTCGCTTTTTCAACTGACGGATGTCAATTGAGATCTGCCAAAAAAGTTCGAGAGTAACGTATTGCTCATTTGATATATGGGGTGTTGTTCAGATCCGTTTATTAGCATTCTACCATATCTCACTTCCTCTCTGAGTAGAGGTAACCATGTATGATCCATTTCAACAGAATTTGTTGAAAAGCAGTTGTTATTGGAAAGAAGAATACAGGCCGTTTCTTTCAATTTTCTCCTCTCCTCAATTTTCTCCTCTCTTGTTTGCCCTTTCTACACTTGTATAGATTTTCCTGATTATATTTTCATTTTCAGACTGAGGAAGGTTACCCAAAAAACATGTCAAGAATCAATTAATCCTGTTCACCTTCTTACATCGAGTTTTGCCACAGGTCTTGTTGAAGGTTCTAAAGATGGAGTTTTTGCAGATGCATCTACTTCAAATACCTATACAAATATTAGCCTTACATACAGGGTTACATTCTACAATCTATAATATTTAAATACGACCCTTGATATACCAGACATTTTTGCAATTGGTTAACATACATTATTTAATATCGTATTAACGCTATTATTATGAAATGAAATGGCACCATTTCAATTCAGTGTATTTCTTCCGTTTTAATTTTGAGCCAAATATAATAACTAGTGAAGTTTATGGAATGAAAATAAACCAGCAACAGTGCGGAAATACCATGTTAACACAATGCCATCGGAAAGAGACACGCTGCGGACTGAATAATCAAACCAGTGCGCCAAACAATGGTAAGTAAATATTTAGGATAATTTTAGATTGCTCCAATAAAAATATTCCTAAATTTTTTGTGTCGTCAAGTCTCCCACAACACTCCATATTTCATTAATCGCTCCAATTTCGGAGATGCCTTGTATATGCGATACATCAGCGACAAATCAGGTAAATTTACTGTAACATGCCTATTTGCTTGTTATGGAACTACTAGGTATAAACTATATGTTTGATACCTTTAGTAGACAATCAAATTTTGAAAATACTGTTTTTTTACAAAAAAAGATGGCGACACATTGTTGTGGTAATAAATTAGGACAAATTGGCGACAAATTATGGATTATTCTTTTTTTTCATAAATTCATTTTTATTTCATAAATCATACAAACCTAGCAGAACTATGGATTTTTCAAAAAAACGATGAGCGATAAATTTATAATTGTGGTAATAAATTACCGACAAATTATGGCATAATCGGAAATTCAAATTTCGCAAATGGTTCTGCTAGGTTTATGGGGGTGGGATTGTTCTGAAGTAACCAATCACAATAAAGTAATCTTCGATTTCAATCATTTGAATACGAATGCTGGTGCACTTGATACCTATACTTTTTCAAAATCCTCCTTGCAAATTTGTAACTAATTTCCCAATTAGAAGCGCTAGGATTTGTCAAAAATGATCCTACATGGTGACCAATGTGAAGTTAGCCACATCCACAGATATACTCGAAGAAAAAAGTTAGGTCAATACATTTTCAGCTTTTACAAAAGGAATTACGCGAAATTTAGTTATAAAATAAAGCAATTCAATCACAATTATATCATCCCAGCCCCTTACTACACCCCTTCTTTCGTTTGTCAGGCCTTTAGAGATGATATGGGGGTAGTTTCTGGAAAATAATTCAATAACTTTCCTAACTGAAAGAGTACCGCATTCTGCTTTCAGGATGTGTTTCTTGAAGGGAACATAAATCGAATGACATCCCCCCTATAGTTTGTCAGCCCTTCAGAGGGGTGGTAGAGGGGGTAATTTCTGGAAAATGATTGAATAACTTTCCTAAATGAAAGAGTACCGCATTCTGCCTTTAGGATGTGTTTCATGAAGGAAAAATAAATCGAATGACACCCCCCTTATAGTTTGTCAGCCCTTCAGAGGGGTGGTAGAGAGGGTAGTTTCTGGAAAATAATTCAATAACTTTCCTAAATGAAACAGTACCGCATTCTGCTTCTAGGATGTGTTTCATGAAGGGAAAATAAATCGAATGACATCCCCCCTATAGTTTGTCAGCCCTTCAGAGGGGGGTAATTTCTAGGAAATAATTCAATAACTTCCCCAAATTCTGCCTTTGGGATGTGTTTTTTTTAAGGGAAAATAAATCGAATGACATCCCTCCTATAGTTTGTCAGCCCTTCAGAGGGGTGGTAGAGGGGGAAGTTTCTGGAAAATAATTCAATAACTTTCCTAAATCAAAGAGTACCGCATTCTGCTTTGAAGATGTGTTTCATGAAGAAAAAATTAATCGAATGACATCCCCCCTATAGTTTGTGGTAGGGGGGGTAATTTCTAGGAAATAATTCAATTACTTCCCCAAATTGCAGAGTACCGCATTATGCCTCTAGGATGTGTTTCTTGAAGGGAAAATAAATCGAATGACATCCCCCTATAGTTTGTCAGCCCTTCAGAGGGGAATTTGGGAAAGTTATTGAATTATTTCCTAGAAATTACCACCCTCTGAAGGGCCGACAAACTATAGATTTATTTTCCTTTCAAGAAACACATCCTGAAAGCAGAATGCGGTACTCTTTCATTTAGGAAAGTTATTGAAATATTTTCCAGAAACTACCCTGTCCACCCTCTGAAGGGCTGACAAACTATAAGGGGGGTGTCATTCGATTTATTTACCCTTCAAGAAACACATCCTGAAAGCAGAATGTGGTACTCTTTCATTTAGGAAAGTTATTGAATTATTTCCTAGAAATTACCCCCCCTACCACCCTCTGAAGGGCTGACAAACTATCATTCGATTCATTTTTCCTTCATGAAACACATCCTCAAAGCAGAATGCGGTACTCTTTCATTTAGGAAAGTTATTGAATTATTTTCCGGAAACTACCCCCATATCATCCTCCGAAGGCCTGACAAACTATCAGGGGTGATTATTCCTTAAACCAAAAAGGGGCTGGGATGATATTATTGTGATTGAATTGCTTTATTTTATAAAAAAATTTCGCGTTATTCCTTTTGTAAAAGCTGAAAATGTATTGACCTAACTTTTTTCTTCGAGTATATCTGTGGATGTGGCTAACTTCACACCGGTTACATGGTGGGCAGTTCAATAAGTGACCCTACTTGATTCATAAAAAACGAGTTTGTGATGGATTTTCTTTTGAGAAAGTTTTTTCAACAGATCGAATCGTCAATGAATAGAATGAATTTCATTAGCATTTGCCTGCAGCGTATGGGATAGCTACATGAGAATTATCTTTCTTGTAGAAGACGTGTGAAAGTGAATATTCGGACCGACAAGTTGTATAAATTATCGCATTCCGTACAAATTGTACCCGGTCAGAATTTGACAAATATCTAATGGTATGATATAACAGCGTAATTTCCGTTTAAAGAACTTGTATAATTACAAATTTTTTAGCGGGGTTTTTCTGTTATATGAATATGTTTTGAGTTTTCGAGAACAATTAGAAAAACATCGAATCAGTAGTTAACATGAAAAATTTCTATTTTTCGATTCAAACATTTTCTGTTGGTACTACTATTAGGATCTTGGTGTTCCAGGCACAACAATAATTTAGTGAGAAAAAATAAAAAAACAGACATTTTCATAAAAAGTTACCACTTTAATTGTTCTTACTTTGAATTATTCAGTAGTGAAATCCCATTTTTGGTTAAACTCAATGCTGTAATCGATAACAATAATATAATTGGTTGAAAAACTGGAATATATTAATATGAAACGTGGAGCCAAACACCTGCAACAACTACTTTTTCGGCTGGATTAACATACGTAATTGATTTATTGGCGGCGTAACAATATTTAGAAAGTCGTGAATGGAAATGAGTTGTCCCTGATTTGACGTCTTTCAAATATCAATTTTTGAAAGAATTAATCGAACATTTGCGAAGATAATATTATATTCATGATAGAAAAAAAAGGTAAAAATAAAAGTTTTGTGGTCTGACTGAATTTTGATAAAATGCCATAAAAATACAGTATCGTCAGAATTCAGGGGATTTTTTTTTTAATCGGTATATTATTGAATTTTTGGAACGATCTTTATTTTCTGATTTCAAAAATACACCATATGTTACCCCTATCTTATACCGTTTTTGTGTTATTAAACGTCGAGTAACTTAGACTAGTTGTTACCTATCCTCTGGAAGTTAACATTTCAAAAGTAAGCTATGAAAATGACAATAGTATGCTTGTTTAGTGACATTTCTTCAATGGAATAATTAAAATGGTTTACAGTGAGGAAGAATAAGTTGAAATATTTATACAAAAATAGATAACAAAGATTTATTTAGGAAAATTGAATATCATGATAACTCATAAAAGATGTTCAATGTGTCCCATTATTCTCAATACATAATTGATAACGTCTTTTTTTTGCCTCGTAGCTATGAAGCTCATTCTAGCCAGTAACTTAAATGTATAAATTGGTTTGTCTAACAACTCAATCTGCTCTAAGCTAACCGTTATCATCTGGAGTATTGATGAGACGACTACTAGGGAGGGATGAGGGAGGACCGAGGGAGAAACAACTCTTTAAATAGGTGTACATGCAGAAATTTGAATATTTCAATTCGACTTTGAGTACCAAAATATCTCAAATATATTAAAATTAATTCAATATCAGTATTAGTAATTCAGTCCAAGGTCGAAGTCAGGCAGTCAGTGGTCCAATGTTTTGGCAAGGTTCCCATCCGTTTCAAATCAGTAGTCCATCATTGAACAAAATCAACAAAAAATACAAATCTTTTAAAAAAGAAATTGGGCTCAATTATGATTCCATATTTCTGATCTACTTATAGGATTATTTAAGTGTAGTTGAGTATATTTTTTTTCTACAACCCTTTACGAAAATACGTCATTTTGTAATAGAATACCTTCAGCGAAAACGTGATTTCCGTCGCAAGTGAGATAAATTCTCATAACGTTAACTTTCGTTTCTAGTGACGAAAGTTAAATTTATATTTTCAATCATTTCCCGTCCTCGTATATGATGTTTTGACGACTTTAAATTAATAATGAACAAAGACAGGAATCATTTCCATAATTAGAATGCATTTTTTTTACTTTTGTTTAATTAAAAAGCAACATAGAATCGTAAAAATACCGTGAGATTTAAAAACAATTCATATATAGTTGCCTGGTTTCATTAGTTTGACGTACCACGTTAATTGTTTAGACTTGTCAGTTTGCACTGAAAGCATTGTTAGTTTTTTAAGTTATCATGATTTCTGATTCGGAAAGTGATTTAGATTTTCTAAATACACCACCAGAAATAGCAAATCAAGCTGAGGAAACCTCTTTGGATTTATTACCAGTAAAATCTAAAAAGAGATATGAAGAAATATATCAAAATTGATGGATTAGAGAGTTGATAATCACGTAAATTCATTTTCGGAAACTATAGTGCTTGCGTATTTTGGATGGTTGTCAAAAAAATTTAAGTCATCGACGCTTTGGTCTATGTATTCGATGTTGAGAACCACTTTATCGATTAAAAATAATATCGATATCAGTAAATATCCCAAGTTACGTTCTTTTTTTAAACGAAAATCTGTTTTAAAAGTCAAAAGACTGAAAAAATTCTTCCGATGAGGTACACACTTTCTTAAAGAATGCACGCGACTCCAAATACTTAGTGACTAAGGTAAGTTAATTACTTTATTATTGCGACAAATTCTTAATGATATTAATATTAACGTTTGTAGGTAGCCTTAGTTTTTGGAATTTCGGGGGCTTGTCGTTGCCATGAATTACAAGATTTGGCAGTTATTGTTGTAAATGATACCAGCAGTATACTCTTAGCTACAATACGTATAAAAAACAAAAGTACCGCGTTTCTTCCACATTTCTGGGTTCTTCTACGAGATTTCTAATATATATATATATGAACCTCCGTCCACTAGATATGGACAAAATAAATTCAAGATTTTATTAACTACCAGAACGGAAAGTATACTAGACAGGTTGTAGGAATAAATAAATTCAGTAAATTTGCTATGCAAATAGCTCAATATTTAAACTTGCCTGATCCCCAAAAATATACTGGGCATTGTTTGCGTAGAACTTCCGCAACGCTATTAGTGGATGCAGGAGGTGATTTACTTCAATTAAAAAAGCACGGAGGCTGGAAATCTAGTAACGTTGCGGAGAGATATGTTGATCAATCAGTTAGCAGCAAAAATCAAATGCAAACCAAAATTTTACAATCCATACAAAATTCAACGCTATCCGATTACGGCACATCTTCATCTAGAGTGACATCAGTTAACAACATAACAGATGTGGCATCGTCTACCTCCATACATAAAAATCTTGATTGTAATACTCCTATAATTTTGAATAATTGCTCGAAGGTAACAATTAACCAATATTTAAATCATAAGTAATGCTTAAAGAAATTCTGTTATTTTAAATTTAAAATAAAATATTTGTTCATCGTTCTTTTTTAGCATATTATTATGATAGATGTAGATAGATGTAGAAAAAGTATAGTGTTTCATTCGTCGAAAACATTGTTTGAAGCTCGTGAACATCGCTTCAAAAAATCTTACTTTCGTCACTTGTAAAATAATATACTATTTATTATTCAACACTTTTTTTACTAACGAACTGAGATATTTTAGACATGTCATGAAAATTGACTTATCTTTTCATTATAATATAGTTTTGTTGATATTATAAATTGATATTTATTTGTACACTGAGAAAAAAAATAGGGCTTATAGTTAATAAATATTTGTTGGGTGATATTATTAGAATGTATTCATTATTAATTATAAGTTCATTCAGAGTGAATAAGTCATATTAACAGATAATTAACATTTACGTACATATTTTCCGCGATATATTTTTCGAATATATAATTTATTAGTTGTTAATTAATTTAGCTAACTATGAATATACTGTTTTTTCAGTGTTGGCATAAGTAAAGTGGGCCGCAAAAATAGCAATTATTTTTTCTGATAGATTGTTCCTAGAGTTGATCTGATGTTTTATCAGCATATCTTTTGTTTTTAGTTTGACATTTAAACCTTATTTATTATATTATTATATATCATTTATTTTATTTATTGATAAATATTCATTTTGGAATACTTTTCATTTTTCTGTCATTTTTCCAGATCTTCAAATGAACTTTCATTTTAATTTCTCACCAACAGATATACACTTTAGGTACTTTTGTACAGAACACGGGATAAATTATACCAAAATCGTTGATTTCTTCAGTTCAATAGTTTCATTATTACCTCACCCGACAGACATTGTCCTGTCCAAATTTTTATATTCCATAAACACAGATTATCGGCCATCTTGGAGCTGCCATTTTGATGTCATGAATTTTGAAGAAAAATTCTTAATCTTCGACCTTGAGAACCTCCACATACCAATTTTGAATCGAAATCTTAATCTCGTCCGCCATCTTGGAGCGTATTTTGTTTTTTCTCTAACAAACATTCCATGAGCCGTCATTTCAATTTCATAAATTTTGACAAAAAATTCATAATTTTCGACCCCGAAAACCCCCACATATCTATTTTGAATCAATCTGTCAACCGAAAAGGGCATTTTTCCAAATAATTTGAAGTTAGCCAGTGTATCTCCTATATACAGGGTGTCCCAAACTCGATGGCCTATTAGACATTTCTGGAAAACGGGATAAATTTGGTTTCTTAGGTAATTAGTTCTGTTCTATCGATCTAAAATATTTTCAGCGCTGCGACGTTGCCGCTTATATTGAAAAGTAGCAACAACTTTGATATTTTGAATAGGACACCCTATAAATTATTGCATTTCTCGCTTTGCTATTGCTTTCCGATCATTTTTGTATGATACTTTCCTATACCTACCTCCAGTGGTTTTCGAGAAATTCATTGATTTCCTTATTTTTTGTGCGAAACATAGCTTTAATCAAATGTTTATTACTGCGGTATTTGGATTCGAAGACAGCTGAAATTTTGGAAGTAGTTTGACAATGTCCTGTGTATTAGTTGTATCTACGGAAATTCTTTCTCCATCATACAGGGTCGTTCAAAATTTGTGATTTTACCGATACATACAAAAGTGGTGAAAAGTGCATTTTTTCAAATGGAACATCCTGTATATTATCAAAAATCCTGAAAGACAATTGAAGTTCCTTTCAAATGATGTTCCATGTTCCTATACCTAAATAGTCAAGTTTCCGAAATAAAAGCAAGTTTCTATAAAAAATGGATTATATTTTGCCATATTTTGTATTAGGTAGCTATGAAGTGTGTGACTGTTAAGATGACGAACTGATTGTACAAAGAATGATTAATATACAGGGTATTATAAACTCGATGGCCTATTAGACGTTTTTGGAGATTTGGGACATAAATACTTGAAATCTTGTATTCCACGATAAATGATTGCGATCTACCTCTTGAAAATATTTTCACGGTTGCAGTATTGCCACATCTGCTTGTAACTAATATCGACTTTCTAATTTCAAATGGGGAACACCCAGTATTTTATTCCGTATTTGAATTGTACTGATAAATACAAATAACTTTTACTGAACATGTCGTATACCTATCTCTACCTTTTATCGAATATTGATTATTTTGTAATTGTTTTGCTACCAAGATGGGACCAACTTCAATTCAAATATCTTTTTTTTACTTGAGTTTTTTTGGGTTTGTAACCTTCCACTACCTAAAAAATAATAGAATTAATATAGAAAATCTATACAAGTTTGCCCTTCTACACTTGTATAGATTTTCTATATTAATTCTATTATTTTTTAGGTTGTGGAAGGTAACAAACCCAAAAAAACTCAAGTAAAAAATTGATTTTCCTCCACAAAAAATCACGTTTAAGCAATATCAAATACCTCCTCATCTGTTGCCCACACAGGACTCAAATTCAACTTTCATCCAGAAAATATCGATTTATTTCAGTATTATCGAATGATTTGACCATATTTCATACAGGGTGTCTGAAAAACACGTTCTTGTAGGCGATAAGGAAAAACGGCCATAAGTCATTTATTTACCTGTGCCTGTTGAGAAATGATGATTCACCTTAACTAGAACTCAATTTTATTTCAATCAAAAAACAAATGAAGGTCATATTAATCACTATTTCATGTGTTCGAAGTGCTAACCATTTACACGGAAACATTCGTGGATCGAAGTCATTACATGGTTGGTTGTTGCTCTTTGAACCTCTTCTGGCCGAATTTCCTCGGAAGCACGTATTATCCTCTGTTCCAATTCGTCCCCTGAATTCACAGGTGTTTCATATACAATCTGTTTGATTTTTCCTCAAAGGTAAAAATCTAGAGGAGTTAGATCTGGGGATCGCGGTGGCCAAGGCTGTGGACCCAAGCGTCTTATCCACCGATCTTCAAGGGTTGTAGTCAGTTCTCAGCTCACTTTTTGTGTACAGTGAGGGGGGGGCACCGTCCAACTGATACCAACAACTCCGATATACATGAAGCGGCAAATTGTCCAAAAAGTCGCTAACTGTTGTTCTTCAAATATTCAAATATTTTCCAGAATTCAAGTTTTTATCATGAATACAATATGATAATTTATCATTCATTAGTAAACAAAACACATTTAAACTGAATTTATCTTGAATTCCCCTTTCTTTTATAAAATGGGGATTTTCTGCAGCCCAGAAATGATTGTTTTTGCGATTGAATATTCCCTCTCTCGAAAATTTTGATTCATCCGTCCATATAATTTTCTGAAGGCAATTTGGATCTTCATAAGTCCATGTTAAAATCAATTCACAGAAATCAACACGTTTTGGAGGATCACCTCTATGTAGGGCATGAACTTTGATGAATTCATAATCATACATTTAATGTTTTTTAAAAATTCTCTATGTTGAAGTGAGGGTCATGCCTAAATCCACAGCGGTTCTTCTTGATGATACATGAGGGTAGGCGTGGAAATACCCCAAGACGTTAATTTCATTTACTTCGTCTCCAGTTATCGGCTTGATTTGATTTCTTGGTGCTCCAACATTTCCAAACACAGCATAATTCCGTTCAATTCTTCTGAATTTTTTTCTGTTCATATGCGGTAAAATTGGATGAAGTTCATTGAATTTTCTGCATGTTCTCAAAACAAATTTAAAATATTTGCATTTGAATATGCATTATAATCCATTTTTAATACTTTCTTCTGACAGAAACACTATGAAAATCACTGCTTGTCAAACTTGAAGTTTGTTTTGCTCTTTTCTGGTCACGGCACACTACAGATCATTTCAATCGGGAAATATGACCTATTTTGATTCGTTATACTGGGAATTGAGAATGATAGTCACACACTTCAATATACTACAGAACATTTTGCATGTTCTTGCTATAATTTGATCACATTGACCATGAAGAAGAAACAATTTCCATTTTGATTCTTTTCTAATCAAATTTACGTTAATGAACGCGCAAACGTTTTATTATTGATGACATTTCATAGCTACCTAATTCAAAATATGGCAAAATAATCCAATTTTTATAGAAACTTGCTTTTATTTCGGAAACTTGACTATTTAGGTATAGGAACATAAGACATCATTTGAAAGGAACTTCAATTGTTTTTCAGGATTTTCGATGATATACAGGATATTCCATTTGAAAAAATGGACTTTTCACCACTTTTGTATGTATCGGTAAAATCATAAATTTTGAACGACCCTGTATAATGGAGAAAGAATTTCCGTAGACACAACTAATACACAGGACATTGTCAAACTACATCCAAAATTTCAGCTGTCTTCGAATCCAAATACCGCAGTAATAAACATTTGATTAAAGCTATGTTTCGCACAAAAAATAAGGAAATCAATGAATTTCTCGAAAACCACTGGAGATAGGTATAGAGAAATATCATACGAAAATAATCGGAAAGCAATAACAAAGCGAGAAATGCAATAATACATAGGGTGTCCTATTTGAAATATCAAAGTTGTTGCTACTTTTCAATATAAGCGGCAACGTCGCAGCGCTGAAAATATTTTAGATCGATAGAACAAAACTAATTACCTAAGAAACTGAATTTTCAAAATAATCCTATGTCCCGTTTTCCAGAAATGTCTAATAGGCCATCGAGTTTGGGACACCCTGTATAAAAAAGGAAATAAAAATGATCTAAATAACTACTGAGCAATCAGTATTCTCTCTAGCATTTCGAAACTATATGAAATGAATTTGAAAGAGCAGTTAAATGCTTATTTTACTGCGATGGAATTATCACCATCACAACATGGTTTCACAACTAATAAAGCTCTTTGCGATTTTCACAGTCTAATAATAACGGCCTTGGACCAAAAAAAATGTGTGCTTGGATTGTTTATTGATTTTTCACGTGCGTTTGATTGCGTGAATCACAGTCTTTTGCTGGAAAAACTCTCGAGATATAGGGTTAGAGGATTGCCGCTCAATTTATTGACCTCCTACCTAAAAAATAGGAGACAAATAGTAAAAATTGGGGAGAATACAAGCTCCGAAAAACATATTGCCTACGGTGTGCCTCAGGGATCCATTTTGGGGAAAATGGAAATTCTTCCAGTCACTGTATATGTTATGCTGATGACACGAATATACTAGTCATTGAGGATGACCTAAACTCCCTTAGAAATACAGCTGAAACCACTTTCAGTAAAGTTATCACTTGGTCTGAGAAATATAATTTACAAATGAATAAAACAAAAACCAATATGCTACAATTCATGATACGACGACAACACCATAAGGTGAGTCTGTTTCAGAATACTGAATTATCATTGGATTCCACAACAACAACCAACATGTTAGGAGTTGTCTTCCACAACAATTTACAATGGAAGCCACAAGTAGATAATTTGTGCGAAAAACTCAGAAATTCCTGCTACTCTCTCAGGTTTCTCTTCAATCACTGCAATCAAGAGATTCTACTTACGCTTTACTACGCGAATTTCAATTCTCATCTCAGGTATGGCATACTGAACTGGGGCACAAGTTCTTCTGTGGGTCGAGTGTTCATAATACAGAAATATGCAATAAGGATCATTGCTAAGTTGGTATTTAGAGATTCATGTAGGGGAGCATTTCAGTACTTAAAAATATTAACAGTTGCTGGACTATATATACTTGGGGCGTGCACATACAGTGCGCGTCAAAATTATGGTACAAATTCGATATTTCGCAAGCCATGTACTTTTGACAAAAACCCTAAATAGGGCGATTTTTATTTTAAAATGCCGATTTTTTTATGTGTATTCTAAAGAGGTTATGTCACTGGTTTTGACATGGTGACGTAATCGGTAATTTTTTTAAATTGGAATAGATGTCTTGTGATACTTCATCTGAAAGGCCTTTCAATACTGCATTCAATGATAATAATTAATTAGATTTTCTTTTTGTACAGGCTGAACAAAAATTAATATTTTATTTCAATAAGAGAATAACTTTATATCCAACAAAATAGAACAGTTAAATAAGATGTTCGAAATGCCACCCACCAGTTTCTTGACAATAAGCGAATCTACGGACACATTCCTCTTGCACATTGCGAATAACTTCCGGAGTAATTCTGTTAATTTCGATCCTAATTCGATTTTTCAACTCTTGTAGATTTTACGGCCTATCTACATAGACCTTCGATTTCAAATAACCCCACAAGAAAAAATCCAGCGTCTACCAATCCACCTCCTAGGAAAACAGTTATTCATAAACTCGCGAACATCCCGTGCATAGTTCGGGGGCAAATACTTTAATTTGGTGAGTTAGGATTGTTGGCGTTTGGAAAAATATATTTTTATTATTATTACATTATGATTATGAAATTCTTGTATTGTCATCGGTCCTTGATATGTGTGACAAATTTCAGATTATTCAGATTGGAAGTGGGTGAATATTTACTTCCAAGATTTTATTACATTGTGAGTTATTTAGTTACAAGTAAAGATAATAAAAGCGTGTTAAAAAATGCAAAATTTAACTTTTTTGAGCCAAGGCTCTAATCCCTTAGACTGCCCTGGCAGACTAGTGAGTCAGTGCTCTACTACACCAAGGGATCCTTTCCAAATATTAATAGTTGGCTATCTCCTAGTCTAAAATGGAAACAAAAGACACTCACAAATTAATGCCGTAATAGGCAAGTTAGTGTCAAATAAATGTCAGTTGAAATATCAACAAATATTCTTCACAAATTCTAAGTGAAAAGGTTCTAAAAGTAAACTATGGCTACTTTAAGTGAAACCCAACGCATAGAAATTTTAATATTTATTGGATGCGGAGATAGAACCAGAACTCAGCAAGAGGTGGTATGCGACTTGTTCAATGCGAAGTATCCAAATAGTCCTATCAGTCGTTCAACAGTCAGTGAAATTGAGAAAAAATTTAGAGAAACTGGTCATGTCAAACATATTCCGAATGCTGGACGTCCTAAAATAGAAGAAAACGTGAAACTTGATGTTCTGGGCGTAGAGAATAATCCTCACAATACTTCACGACAAATTGCAGCAGACGTTGACATATCCCAAAGTTCTGTATTACGTATTCTAAAAGCAGAAAAGTACCATCCATACAAAGTACAGCTACATCAACAACTCAATGATGATGATCCCGATCGCTTTGTGGAGTTCTGTGAAATAATGCAGGATTTGTGTAACCGCAATCCACGTTTTATAAAACAAATTCTGTTTTCCGATGAGGCTACGTTTTGCCTAAATGGTTCAGTAAATCGTCAGAATTGCAGATATTGGAGTAGGGATAATCCTCACTGGATGATGGACGGGCATACTCAATACCCTCAGAAAGTCAATGTTTGGGCAGGGATAATGAACGACAGGATTATTGGCCAGTATTTTTTCGAAGGAAATCTCACAGGGGAGCGTTACTTGGAATTTTTAAGAAATGAACTCATACCTAGCCTTGCCGATATTTTTCCAAACGCCAACAATCCTAACTCACCAAATGAAAGTATTTGGTTGCAACAAGATGGTGCACCCCCGCACTATGCACGTGATGTTCGCGAGTTTTTGAATAACTGTTTTCCTAGGAGGTGGATTGGTAGACGCGGACCGATAGAGTGGCCCCCAAGATCTCCAGATCTTACGCCCCTGGATTTTTTCTTATGGGGTTATTTGAAATCGAAGGTCTATGTAGATAGGCCGCAAAATCTACAAGAGTTGAAAAATCGAATTAGGATCGAAATTAACAGAATTACTCCGGAAGTTATTCGCAATGTGCAAGAGGAATATGTCCGTAGATTTGCTTATTGTCAAGAGACTGGTGGATGGCATTTCCAACATCTTATTTAACTGTTCTATTTTGTTGCATATAAAGTTATTCTCTTATTGAAATAAAATATAAATTTTTGTTCACTCTGTACAAAAAAAAAAATAATTAATTATTATCATTGAATGCAGTATTGAAAGGCCTTTCAAATGAGGTATCACAAGACATCTATTCCAATTTAAAAAATTACCGATTACGTGACCATGTCAAAACCAGTGACATAACCTCTTTAGAATATACATAAAAAAATCGGCATTTTAAAATAAGAATCGACCTATTACAGGATTTTTGTCAAAAGTACATGGCTTGCGAAATATCGAATTTGTTCCATAATTTTGACGCGCACTGTATGTATACCGCAACAAAAACATATTGACTGCCAACAGACCACCACATACCCATTTGACACGAAATGCCCACTTACTCCTACCCAGTCAACATCGCACTGCACTCTACCAAAAAAGCTTTGAATATCAGGGATGCAAACTGTACAACAAACTTCCCGATGACATTAAAGCTTCAGGAAATGTACATATTTTCAAGACAAAAGTTAAGCAGCTCTTATTGTCAGAAAACTGTTACACTGTTGAGGAATTTCTGTCGTAACTTGTTTTGTAACGTGAACGTTTTCTTTATATACACCTAGAGTTAGTTATTGTCACATTTTTATATTTATATTTTATATTATTTATTATTATTGTTTGTGACGTGTATGTGATCTTCCTATATACATCCGGAGATTTTAGATTGTCTCTTTTCGACTATTGCTTGATTTTATTGACGTTTTTAAATTTTTTTTGTATTTTCCACTGTTTGTGAAATTAATTTTAAAATAAAGAAATTATTATTATTATTATTATTATTATTATTAATCACAAAACTTGTCCGCCATCTTGAATTTTTGACTTTTGACCAAAAATTCACAATCTCCCCGAAAATGTTTTTTCTCTAACAAAAATTTCATAATGCATTGTCACCGGAATTATGAACACCTGCCAAATTTCAGCTCAATCGGATGTCGGCAAATGCTCCAAAAATGGATTAAAAATTTTGAACCGGAAAGAATGACAGAATGACATACGAACGAAATAAAAGCTTGTAAAAAGGGCAACATTACCTTGAAAAATATCCCCAAATAGTATCTTTTCTCCCCCAACTTCAGAAGTGGCATGGTCCATCTGTTGGGCATGGGTAGTGAGTCATCGATGCAATTCGGACAATCTGTAATAAAGTGTAATTTTTTTATGTGTAAGAAAAAGGAATTAAAGGTCTGGAAAGAAGCTAAAGTGGAGAGGGAGATATATTGCACTGTAACTTATTTCTTAAGATAAATAATACCACCCAAAGTAAATTAGGTATTAATTTGTCTTGCAACAATGTTTCGTAATTTTCCGAGTTCATGTCGTCGTGATAATTTTTTTCTTCTTAGGGACCATTTAAAATACATTATTTATCTCGTTGTGCCCCATATTTGTCGAAGTGGACAAAAATTTTACTGTACAATTCATTAGTGCTTCCTCATTTTACATATTGTCCTACAATTCTGTATCTACTGAAACAAAATGATTTAGCTCGTTTACAGAAACTCCAAAATAGGGCCATGCGCATAATTCTAAATTGCAAAAGACTAACACCAATAAGAGATATGTTAAAGCAACTAGAATGGTTACCAATTAATTTATTTCTCCTCCACCAAACATTAATCCTAATTTTCAAAATAAGAAATAAAGTTTCCCCAACATATTTACAAGAAAAAGTTATGTACAATGACCAAATCCACGGATACAATACAAGATTCAGAACTGACTTCCACATTCAACAAGTCACATTAACACACACCCAAAATTCTGTTTTTTTCAAGGGACTTGATAGCTATAATAATCTGCCAGAAGAGATCAAACGTTCAACATCTTTAACATCCTTCAAGACAAAGTTAAGATCATATTTTCTTAATCAATAAAAACCTAGTAGCCACTTCCTCATTTTGTTTGTTTCGATTTAATATTTAGTTACGACAGGTATACAAATGTTTTAGTATGTTTAAAGTATTTTGTGTATTTATTAAATATTTTTTAGAATTTGTATGAGCGTATAGATGTATGGTGTGCAAATAGGTGTAGTAGTTGTTTTGTATGTGTATATTTGATATTTTTTAATAACTTAATTGTTTTGTAGGGTATGGTCTCACATTCTATTTCACAGATCGAAATCATAATTATCAAATATATTTCCGTTTACTACTATTTCGCCGGAGTAAGAGTAGAATACGTAACGATGGTTATGAGTATTAAATGGTTCAAAAAATGTTTATCTCTAATTTATTCATACATTTATGACTTTTAGGGAGACATACATATGTATATCATGGCCGTTATTCTTGAGCTTCAGAGTTCTAGAAAATGGAATCAACAACGTCATCTCTCAGGAATAACTTTTATTTATATCCTGTTATTGAAGTATCAGAATGCATTGAAGTATATTTGCAGAATGTTATTGAAGTATATTTGCATTTTATGGTGTTTCATCGCTCATGTTAATGATTCCGAGAATGGTTTGCTTATGATATGAATACTACAATAAATAATGTAGCAAATAAAATGTCAAAACTAGTATATAAGACGACTTATTATCCTCGCTTTGGTGTAGGTGGAATATTGATTGGAAGTTATTCATTGTGGAGAACTTATCTTTCTTGGCGTATTTTCCGATTAAAACATATGCATGAATGTGCAAATGGGTTGGGGTTTCATTAATATACAGAGTGTAATCTACTTCTTGTATACCCGTGAATGACGAGTGTATAATACCATTTTACAACGAATTACAGTGGTTGGATATTAAAAAAATTCAAAATATTTTTTGACAAATTTAAGTTTTGGTAGGTGATACATATTTTAATTTTTTTTCTGGCTCATTAAGCACTTACCGCAATAATTTCATAGGAAAAATATTTGGATTTTTTGTTGGACTAATCAACTGCAATAAGTTGGATTACACCCTGTAGTATGTTTGTATTCTATTCTCAGCCTATGAAATGCTGATTTTTTTCTATTAGGACTTCACAGATATTTTTCACGAGATTTAGTGTTTTCCATCATTCGATATTGATAGATATAATTTCAGATATTTTTTTAACCCAACTCGACTCCAAATTAACTTTGAAAAACATTTTATCCATTGAAATTCGCAAAAAATACGAGCAACCAGAATATCTGGGACACGTGACTATTAAATTACTGAACTGATTATTTTTAATTTATTCACAACTTCACAAAACAGTAATATACAAATAACTCGCACTTCACGATACCCTGGAGTTTGTATGTATCGGTTGGTGTATTCTATCTGGTGTATTCTGGATCCACTAGCGACGCGCCCGTCGTATATAAGGTCATTAGCACTTAGAACGTTCGTAGCGATCGCTTCTAGATCCATTCGAGACTCCGTTTCACATCTAGTGCGTTCTTTCGTCACTTTTTGTAACCGCAATACTCCCCCTTCCTTCAATTCTGATCGTCAAAAGCCACTATTTTACCATGATAGCGCTTCAGTGTTTCAAGATGAATGACTGTCATCTTGGTCCTAGGGCTAAGTATGTTGAATTCTGTAAACCACATCATTGACCCTTTTCTTCACCTTGTACGGTCTTCCGCAAAATGATTTCAGTTTGGGAGTTCTTTCTGCCTATGGATATTGAATCCTCCTGAATTAGCTGTCAAATCGTAACAATCTTTCATCCTGTCACTTGCTTATATCAACCTTTCCCGAGCTGTTTCCTGAATTTTCAGCAAGATGTCCCACTTTGATGCTTGGTGATCAGAACACCAAGCCGCAAGGCAATCAAAGTTCCCAAAGATGATGTTAGCCATGGTAAGCTTGGTTGTATCATGGACAGCTGCTCTATTCGCTGTGTGCACGACAGTGGCGCCGCCTACGACTGCAACATTTCGGGACCCGTGAATGATTCCACAAATTGATGATGAGCCATGTTTTGATAATTTCTATCAAAATCAAGTGAAAAATTAAAAAAATTCGATATTTGAATACAATTTATATTTATAAGTTAAACAAATGGTATTATAATAAGAACAAGATTTGAAAGAATAAAACATAATATATCTTTCCAACCTCAAAGTGTGATAAAAAAAAACAAATTAGTTTTAGCACATGTGAGAAATGTTGCAGAACTGAGAATTAACGGCCAAATCTATTCAATATGAGCCCATATTATTGGGCAAACTTCAGTGACATTAACACCCCACAAAACATATTTGAATAAAAGTAAACTAAATTGTGCCTTATTTATAAATTTCCTGCGCGCGCATGTATTTGCATTTATTCAGCATAATTTTTTATAGAAATACACAAGTTCCTCCAATCACTCGAAAATTGTACATCAACCTCATATTTTTCAGGTGTCAAATATCAATGAATACTGAATTCTAAAACCAGCAATCAATAATAGTAATTATTAAGCTCGAATCTAATTTCTCTAACCGCAAAATGTCCAAATCAACTTCTAGTCTGATTAACAAGTTAAAAAACGGGTTAATTCTTGTTCCCGGTCCTTAAAATATGTGCGATAGCTCAATCGATTCGGAATGACGTCTAGAAGAATGTATCTCGAGCATTTATTGGCACATAAAAAATTGCAATTGTTATTAACGAAATAATATGAAAAACAAAAGATATTCAGTTTTCGTCAATAACTCAACAAATGTTCATATTTAAGAACTTTTGGAAAAAGATCCTTAAAGAGGAGGAAATTTCCAATAAAAAAGTTTCGACTCCCGGAATTCTATCTCCATTATTTATAATTTTTATTCAACGCCGAAAATAGGTCTCCGCGCGGCCGTTACGAGAAGAGAGCAACACCGCTGGAGACAGTATCACACATTTTTTTATAGATTAAATATTAATTTATAAATTAAAAAAAATTATGGTGTCATCAGAACAATTGAAAAAATAAAGCTCCGTTGAAAAAAAAAATATGTCGATGTTTCAAAAAGCTATACGATTGTTAATTAACTAATTTTTATCCAATCTCTGTTTTTACGAAAGTCGACATAAAAGTTTAAATAATTGACCTATAAATTTTTTGCTTCTCGGAGCCCTTCTTATATACATACTTAACAAGATCACGCAATAAAAGTTTATTAAAGTTTTATATTTTGTTTGTTACAATTTTTTTAAATGAACAAAAAATTTGATATAAAAAAAATATTGTTAAAACATTTTTTGTTGACAAATGTTATTATACAGCTGTTTCTGCATCTAACAATGGCATTAATTAACGTAGATAAAAAAAACATGTCATTTGTTAAGAAATTGTTTATAAACAAAAAGATAAGTATAATTTTTTTTTAGATTATTTCTTACCTTTTTATAGTCAAGACAAAATGATGATTTAAAAAAAACCCTTACATAAATTTTGTAATTGTTTATATTTCGTTTGTTTAAATAATTAATTAAGAATTTCTCTTTAAAAATCGTAATTGGCATTTCTCTATAGATTATAAATTTTTTATTTTTTTATCATTAATTTAGTTGTTAATTAAGTTAACAATTTGTGACCCTCGGTATATTTTTTTCCTGAAAGTAAAAAACAAATACAAAAACAGCCATATATAACAAAATACTAAAAAAAATTGTCTTACAATTTTTATAACATTTTTAAATATTATAATTTTTTTCAGTACTTTGTTTACATGGATCTTTTTGTATTTTTTTTTACTTTCAGGAAAAAAATAAACCGAGAGTCACAAATTGTTTATAACAAATTGTTAACTTAATAAACAATGAAATTATTGATAAAAATTATTATTTTTTGTTAACCTCTAGAGAAATGCCAATTATGATTTTTAAATTCCTAATTAATCATTTAAACAAACGAAATATAAAAAAAAATTATAAACAATTAAAAAATTTATTTGAGGTTTTTTTTTAAATCATCATTTTGTCTATTTGTTTATGAACCATTTCTTAACAAATCACGTAAAAAGTTTTTTTCCTACGTTAATTAATGCCATTGTTAGATGCAAACAAGATTTGTCAACAAACATTTTCTTAATTTTTTTTTAATATTTCATTTTTTGTGCATTTAAAAAAATGATAACAAACAAAATATAAAACTTTATCGCTCCAATTTCAGAAAGACCCTGTATATAATAAAATATTTTTTCATTCACAATCTACACATAGTTCAATTTCACAATTTATACTAGGCAATTTTAGAATAAATATAGGAATCCCAGAGTAGGGTATACCTGTGAGTTGGTTCTGCATAATTTAACACTAATCATTTTAATACTAATGAATATAATACTTGATGAGTAGTATAACTAATATAGGATAAAATAAATAACATAAAATAATTTATATAAAATAAAATAAGATGAAATGAATATTAATAAATAAAATAATATTAACGACAAATTAGGGAAATTTATTGGAATAAAGGTATAAACATACGTTTATACCTTCAGTAATAATGAAATTTTTTGATAAAATACTCTTTTCTCACAAAAAAGATAGCGACAAATTTCTTACTGTGGTAATAAATAAATTAGCGACAAATTGGCGACAAATTATGGACTATTCGTTTATTTTCATAATTAGATAGATAGGAAGTGGTTCTGCCAGCTTCATATAAAGCTAGCAGAACCATGAATGTTTAAAAAAAAACGATGAGCGACAAATTTATAATTGTGGTAATAAATCAGCGATTAATTAGCAACAAATTATGGCATAATTAGAAATTCAAAATTCGCAAATGGTTCTGCTAGGTTTATGGGGGTAGTAAATGCGGTCTTGTCCATATCGTCTTCATGTTGCCCACTTGCCAGTATCTGCTCTTCAAGTCAAGCGTTGAAAACCAGTGTAAGCCTGCCAATGTGGGTAGTGTGTCGCCGATTCGTAGCTATCCTTCGTGACGTCATTAAATTCCCTATAATCCACGCAGAATCTTGTAGATCCAACCTCATTGGAAACTAGTACCACTGGGGCGGACCATGGACTTGACTTGATCTTTGGTCATTTTCTCGACAAGCTTTTCCACCTCCTGTTGTTTGGCAAATGGCAATCTTCTTGGTGGTTGTCAAATTGGATGCGCCCGACCGGTATTTATTCTGTACTGGACCAAGTTGGTTCGTCCTGTTGGTAGTCATGCGGGCTCGAATACGTCACTTTCCTGGGCAATGAATTTCATGTCGGTGACAAAAGATTCAAGGATTTCCTGATGATTCTTAGTATTTCAGTATCAACAGATCGTATTCTATTCGGGTATCTACTCGTTTTGCAGTCTGCTACCCACTCAACTGGCTTCATTTTTTAGAGAATTTGCGAATCAGAGACTTTGTTTCACATGTAGGGGTTTCTCTCTGGAACCTTGACGTTACACTAGCCAGTCGCCTAACGGAACAGGCAGTGCCGTTGTATATTCGTATAATATGGAGAAATCCCTAAAAGTTCCATTTTTCAATACATATGTAATTAAAAAAAATAGAATGAATGTGGTTTTTTTTGTGCAGGAACAACGTTTCTTGACATACCAATCGATATCTACACTAAACTCAAACCATCGTGCCAGTGTGAAAAAAGGCATAGTTAATGCCTCTATAATCGAGCCCAAACAGTTTGCAATTCAACCAGAATCTACAGGAAGAAATAAACCTCATAAAATCTGTTCTCAAGGAAAATGCATGTACGGATCAGTTTGTGGAAAAAACAATCACTGACATTGAAAACAAAAATCCACCAAACAACCAATTAACACAACCAACACCACCTACACATTTCACAACCTACATGATACCTTATGTCCCCGGATTATCTGGAAGATCAAACGGATTGGACATAGGTATGATGTGAGAACATCATTTAGAACAACAAACACACTGATATCTATACTAACACAAACAAAACCAAAAAACGCCGAGGAAAGTACCAAAAACTGTGTTTACAACATTAACGTCAAAACTATTAGAAGTGCGCCAAAGTGAACATTAGAGTTACATCAGAATCGACAAATAACCGCATTAAAAATTGCAGAACATATCCTCACATCCAATGGCGATCATACGATTGAATGGAATAGGACGAAAATCATCTTGATGAAAGAACCACATCAAGAGAGGAGAAAATTGAAGAATCGGCCTGTATTCTTCATTCCAATAACAACTGCTTTTCAACAAATTCTGTTGAAATGGATCATACATGGTTACCTCTACTCAGAGAGGAAGTGAGATATGGTAGAATGCTAATAAACTGATCTGAACAACACCCCATATATCAAATGAGCAATACGTCACTCTCAAATTTTTGGCAGATCTCAATTGACATCCGTCATTTGAATAAAAACTTTTTAACAAAAATTTAAACCGACGGAAAAATCAACTGAAAAGCAAAAAATAAAATAAACCTTCTTAGTCTAAATGATAATTGAGCTCCTAAACTAATGTAACTGATTTTGAGTCGGCGCCAAACAAACAATTATCGAAGATCATTATCTATGAAAGAAGTAATCATAACGCAGCCGTGCATCTCGCTGCCATCATTTTACGCTTTACCTAATTCAATTGCTAGTTTGTTTGGCGCCGACTCAAAATCAGTTACTTACATTAGTTTAGGAGCTCAATTATCATTTAGACTAAGGTTTATTTATTTTTGCTTTCATGATTTCGTTGGTTTAATTTTGTTAAAAAGTTTTATTTTAATTTTTGTTGCTGAAATCTACTAATTACTACCTACTTAATTCTTGATTACTTCCAAAATACTTACTTACCTAGCTTACTTCAACTATTAACTATCAAATAATATGATTTTCTATTTTTATTATTTATTATATAATGTTAATTAATTTTGAGAGTTCTGGTTAGTTGATTTCGTCACTTTGTATATAATTCCATCCTTTCATAGAATGTAATCATTTTGACGGATGTAGGAGGGTCTGTCAATGTCAACTACATATGTGTGACAAAGTTCACAAGTGAAAAATCAATTATCCCCTATTTTTCTACCCGTAAGGGTGGATAATTCCATTCGAAATCCAAATATGATCAACTATGAGGTATACCCTATCTGATGAAAGAAGAATCATCCAAATCGAAGATCCCAGTACAAAGTTATGCCTGATAGAATCGGTTAACGGACCAGAATTCAGAGGGTGAGTGATCAATATCCTTCATTTTGCTACTCTTAGGGGTGGATTTCATCTTTCAAATTTGAATGAGACCAATTTTGAAGAAAACCCTATCCACTGGAAAAAGAGTTATCGGAATCGGACGCCTCAGTGAAAAGTTATGCGTGATCATACATAAAAAAAAAATGATAAAAAATTAAATATACGCGTCGAATAGAGAACCTCCTCCTTTTTGGTTTCGTCGGTTAAAAAGCGAAAAAGACTCTGCTAGAAAAATCCAAATTATTCAAACAATTAAAGAAATTTCCGAAGATTTTGAGAACTGGGGCAGATATAGTTCCCGAAACGTCAATCGAAAATTATATAGAGAAGTATCTTTTGAATTTTTACTATTTTATTATAGGCAAATTCAGCAAATGATAAGTTACTGACAAATTGAATAATTTTTCTATAGGAAATATAATTTGGTGAACGCAGTAACTTATCGGGGTGAACCAATTAGTTTGCCCTTTCTACACTTGTATAGATTTTCCTGATTATAATTTCATTTTCAGACTGTGGAAGGTTACTCAAAAAAACATTTAAAGGGAAAAAATATATTTATTTATATATATATTTTTTTATTTCCGGTGGCTTATTGAGAATAACATATAATATAAGAGTACTGCTACCAAAATGTTGGTAGTAAAAAATGCATTTTTTATTTCGACGCCTCTTTCTACGGATCCTGTATCTATAATGGACTTTTTATTTATCACTCTGTTCATAACAAGTGCGTCTGAAGTTATTTCTGATACATTACACACCTTCATTCAAAAGATCTCTGTTTACGTAAGTAATTACAGTACCATCAGTTAATTGATGCTGAACTTTCATACAAATATGGAATAATGCGATTATATATTTTTTCAAGAGAATGTTAGCACAAATTACAAATAGGCTTTTACTGCATCGCTGACCTTCTTATCGAAGGATAATCGAATTGATTTGTGTATGGACCTGAAAATTGAATGGTTTCTCAAATTTTCTGTCTCGCGGTGGGAGATTGATATTTTCGAATAGAAGGCCGAAAAAACAAAAGAAATAAGAGTTTCTTTCTATATCCTTCATTACATTTTTAATTTTATCACGAAAAAAATTATATAGACTGAAAAAATGCATTCTTCATCTGACGAAGACGAAGCCCTTATTTTACTTGCCGTAGCAGAAGATGAGGACTGGAACAGGTTAGTTAATATTTTTAAGAGAAAATCAACGTACTTCGGATACCTACGCATACTACTTACAGAAAAAAAGAAGAAGTGTATTCATGAGTTTAATCTTGATCGTAAAACTTATGGAGAATTTTAACACTTTAATGCCGCAGCAACGGAAAGCCAAGATGATTTTACATATATTTAAGGCAAGTGATTGTTTTGAGTTCTTAAATTTTATCATGTTTTGCAACATTTCTTCAATCAAGTCATAAAACACACAAAATTCCATAATTTTTCAGTAAACGACGACTTGGCAGCGTCACCAAAACAAAACGCCGCAGTATCGCTTTTCGTCTTGGTCTAAATCGCTCGGTGAAATTTGGGAGAAGACCTCATATAAATTGTGATAAAACTTCAAGATTTCCATTGCACTTTCATCAAATGGAATATGAATTTTCAGGTCTATACAAAAATCAATTCGATTTTCCCAGTCGGTCAGCAATGTTGTTAAAGCATCTTTGTTCATTGTGGTAATAACATTCAATAAAAAAAATCACATTATTCCATATTTGTATGAAGATTCAGCGTCATTAAATGACAGTACCATCACCGTAATCAGTTACGTACACATGATGGATGTTGTTTCAATGAGTGTATGTAATGTTTCAGATAGCACTTTAAACGCACCTGTCGTATTGAAAAGAGTGCTGAATTATTAACAATAGAGACAGAACCAGTTGCAAGATACGTTTATGAGCCTGATATATACAGGGTGTAACTGAATAAGTGTAAAACATTTAAGGAGGTGATTCCTCATCGAAAAAAAGATAGGATCTTTCATATAAAGAAACTTCATTGGAGCATCCCTTGTTAAGATACAGCCCCTTAAAGGGGTACATAAAATTTGTATAACAATTTTTTCACAAGCACTGAAAAGTTACAATATTGAAATTAACCTGACGTTTTGTACTACCAAAAAGACACTTAGCCAGTAATTTATTTGGTTTACCCCATGGTTGTAAGGTGAAAACGCAACCCAAAATTTATTTCCAATGTAACTTTTTGTCTTATTATTTGTTTACCATTTAAAAATTTATTTCCGATAGCCTGTTCCATTCTAAACAAAAAATGTCTCCTGGTTTTTTTGCCCAAAATAAACCAGTAAGCAGCAAAACATTATTTTACGAACAACTACAGAGATACATCGTCATAAATGCGAAAATACGAAACTAATCTATCTAGTAGGTCGCTATTAGCGATAGTGACAATTAAATTGGTATGACGCTGTCAGTTTGGGAATTTTCGAAATTGAATTAATACTAATTGTGTGTTGTTGTTCTGTTCTTAATTTGTTACTTTAATAATTCACTTGTTAATAAAATGGCATACAAAATGGGGAAAAATGGCTGATATGCATTACGTTTACGGTCTGTCGCAGGGGAATGGGTTAGAAGCTTCTAGAAGATATGCTGAAATGTATCCTCAACGGCAGCATCCTTCACATAGAATATTTGCTCGACTTCATCAACGATTACGAGAATATGGTTCATTCGACAAAGAACGCAGGGATTGTGGTCGCCATCGAGGAATACGAACACCACAGCTTGAGGAAGCAGTACTTAATTTGATTGAAGAACAACCTACTACCAGTACTAGAAAGATTGCTTTCCAGCTAAATGTTGATCATATGACGGTATTTCGAATTTTAAAGGAACAACTCTTATACCCTTACCATCTGCAACGAGTACAGGCACTGTTACCGCGAGATCTTTCCGAACCGTCTTGAATTTTGTAATTGGATGCTGGAAATGATTAGAAGAAATTGTGACTTTCTGAAGACGATAGAATTCTACAGACGAATGTAGTTTTTCTCGGACAAGATTATTAATTTTCATAATTACCACATATGGGCTGATGAAAACCCTCACGCTATTGTCGAAACTAGCCATCAAGAACAGTTTCTCTTAACGTGTGGCTCGAGTTATTGGGGATGATTTAATTGGGCCTCATTTTCTACCTCCTCGATTAAATGGTGAGGCATACGTTCAATTTTTAAGAGAAGTGCATGCAGTACTGCTGGAGGAAGTTCTCTTTGGGGGTCAGAAGTCGAGATATGTCGTTTATGCATGATGGTGCTTCCGCCCATTTTAGTCAGGTAGCACGTCATCATTTACTGAAACATATGCAAATCAGTGGATAGGTCGAGGAGGACCACATAAATGGCCCGCTCGATCCCCGGATCCTCAATCCTCTCGATTTCTCTATTTGGGGCCATTCACAGCATTTGGTATCGTACCCTTGTTCGCGATGTAGAGGACTTAAGAAACCGCATCACGATGCGCAGGGTAATCAGAGAGACTCCAGGAATATTTGAGCGAATACGTGGCTCAATGCGCCGACGTCTAGACGCATGCGTAATGTTTGAAGGTAGACATATTGAACATTCACTATGATTTCTACATGTTGTGTGTTTTGTTATTAATAACTTAGTTTTGTTTATTACCCTTTAATCGTTTAATGCAGGTACTAACTACAAAATAACAATAAATCCAGTTCGCATTTATGACGATGTATCTCTGTAGTTGTTCGTAAAATAATGTTTTGTGCTTACTGGTTTATTTTGGGCAAAACCCAAGAGACATTTTTTTGTTTAGAATGAAACAGGTTATCGGAAATAAATTTTAAATGGTAAACAAATAATAAGACAAAAAGTTACATTGGAAATAAATTTTAGGGGTTGCTTTTTCACCTTACAACCATGGGGTAAACCAAATAAATTACTGGCTAAGTGTTTTTTTTGGTAGTACAAAACGTCAGGTTAATTTCAATATTGTAACTTTTTCAGTGCTTGTGAAAAAAATTGTTATACAAATTTTATGTACCCCCTTTAAGGGGATGTATCTTAACAAGGGATGCTCCAATGAAGTTTCTTTATATGAAAGATCCTATCTTTTTTTCGATGAGGAATCACCTCCTTAAATGTTTTACACTTATTCAGTTACACCCTGTATACAGGGTGACTCAAAATAAGACAGTAAAACTCCGACTACAGATTCCTCACCTCATTTCGAGGTGAAAAGTCGCTATCAAGATATGTCCTAAAATGCATCCCCTCTGAGATACAGGGTGTCGAAAGTACGAAAAAAATTAAGATTTAATTTGTTTTCTCGGAAATTCCGTAAGGAAAAAATTTGAAACTTGGTTCACTAATCATGGTGTATCAACGTGAAGAAATAATTTTTTATTTTCGTAAACCAGTGGCGTAGTTACGATGGTATGTGGTCATATGTTCCTTCTTATTGTCTTGGGACAAGTGAATGGACAAATGAGCGTTTGACATCAGTTCGGCTCATCGATACTCAAACTAAAAGTCATAACATTTCATGTGCCTAAAAGTGGAGGTTTCTGAGATAATTGAGAAAAACTGAAGATATGTCCTTAGTAGAGACATAATTTCCAATGTGCAATAATCGCATAATGCTAATTTCTCACAACATATCGGAATATGTGTCAACCTCCTGAACATTTTTTAATGTTGGGAGAATCGGAAACATAGTACCTACGGGTGAGTCAGAATGACACCGATAAACGGGTGTGAAAACAGCCACGGTTTTCTCATCCACGGTTTTTGATCTGGCAACACTGCCTTTCGTATGCAAACGCTTGATTAGAAAGAACTGTTTTGTGTTCCCCAAAAGTTCGCTAATCTCTTCAGCATCTTATTCTCAAACTGGGAAGGTATTATCATTAACGGGGGAAACAAATGATCGCGCAGTAGGAAAATGTTAGGTAATCAAATGTGATATATCAAGTGAGAAATTCTGTTTCCACATTGCGATAATTTCTATTTTTTGGGGGGGTGGGTGGTTGGTTGTGTTTTGTCTTAAAATCGTTCGACAAGAGGGGCTTTAGAAGAAAATTTAGGAAGTGACCCGCAAAAAGTCATTGGGCCGTCAGAGGAAGTACAGAATTTTTTAAAAAATTCAAAAATTCACTGAAACTTTATAAGGCGATGGCACGCATACTGAATAGGTACAAAATGATCTTATACGTAATAACTTTATCTCTCACACCCGCAAAAGTCATTGTCGGGCCGTCAGATGGGGTACAGATTTTTTTTTTAATTCAAAAATTCACTGAAACTTTATAAGGCGATGGCACGCATACTGAATAGGTACAAAATGATCTTATACGTAATAACTTTATTTCCACACCCGCAAAAGTCATTGTCGGGCCGTCAGAGGGGGTACAGAATTTTTTTTAAAATTCAAAAATTCACTGAAACTTTATAAGGCGATGGCACGCATACTGAATAGGTACAAAATGATCTTATACGTATAACTTTTATTTCCACCCGCAAAAGTCATTGTCGGGCCGTCAGAGGGTACAGAATTTTTTTAAATTCAAAAATTCACTGAAACTTTATAAGGCGATGGCACGATACTGAATAGGTACAAAATGATCTTATACGTGATAACTTTATTTCCACACCCGCACAAAAGAATCATTGTCGAGGCCGTCAGAGGGTACAGAATTTTTTAAATTCAAAAATTCACTGAAACTTTATAAGGCGATGGCACGCATACTGAATAGGTACAAAATGATCTTATACGTATAACTTTATTTCCACACCCGCAAAAGTCATTGTCGGGCCGTCGAGGGTACAGAATTTTTTTTTAATTAAAAATTCACTCGAAACTTTATGGCATGCAGCATCGAATAGTCAAATGATCTATACGAATAACTTTATTTCCACACCCGCAAAAGTCATTGTCGGGCGTCAGAGGGTACAATTTTTTTTAATTAAAAATTCACTGAAACTTTATAAGGCGATGGCAGCATACTGAATAGGTACAAAATGATCTTATACGTAATAACTTATTCCACACCCGCAAAAGTCATTGTCGGGCCGTCAGATGGGGTACAGATTTTTTTAATTAAAAAAATTCACTGAAACTTTATAAGGCGATGGCACGCATACTGAATAGGTACAAAATGATCTTATACGTAATAACTTTATTCCACACCCGCAAAAGTCATTGTCGGGCCGTCAGAGGGTACAGAATTTTTTAAAAATTAAAAATTCACTGAAACTTTATAAGGCGATGGCACGCATACTGAATAGGTACAAAATGATCTTATACGTAACAACTTTATCCACACCGCAAAAGTCATTGTCGGGCCGTCAGAGGGTACAGATTTTTTTAATTAAAAATTCACTGAAACTTTATAAGGCGATGGCACGCATACGAATAGGTACAAAATGATCTTATACGTAATAACTTTATTCCACACCCGCAAAAGTCATTGTCGGCCGTCAGAGGGTACAGATTTTTAAAATTAAAAATTCACTGAAACTTTATAAGGCGTACGCATACGAATAGGTACAAAATGATCTTATACGTAATAACTTTATTTCCACACCCGCAAAAGTCATTGTCGGCCGTCAGAGGGGTACAGATTTTTTTAAATTCAAAATTCACTGAAACTTTATAAGGCGATGGCACGATACCGAATAGGTACAAAATGATCTTATACGTATAACTTTATTTCCACCCGCAAAAATCATTGTCGGGCCGTCAGAGGGTACAGAATTTTTAAATTCAAAATCACTGAAACTTTATAGGCGATGGCACGCATACTGAATAGGACAAATTTTATACTATCTTTATTCCAAAATGGCCGTCAAGGTAAGAATTTTAATTCATACTGAAACTTTATAAGGGATGGCACGCATACTGATAGGTACAAAATGATCTTATACGTAATAACTTTATTTCCACACCGCAAAAGTCATTGTCGGGCCGTCAGAGGGGCAGATTTTTTTAAATTCAAAAATTCACTGAAACTTTATAAGGCGATGGCACGCATACTGAATAGGTACAAAATGATCTTATACGTAAACTTTTTTTCACACCCGCAAAAGTCATTCGGGCGTCAGAGGGTACAAATTTTTTTTTAAATTCAAAATTCACTGAAACTTTATAAGGCGATGGCACGCATGCTGAATAGGTACAAAATGATCTTATACGTAATAACTTTATTTCCACTTGCAAAAGTCATTGTCGGGCCGTAGGAGGGGTACAAATTTTTAAAATTCAAAAATTCATGAAACTTTAAAAAGGCGATGGCGCATACTGAATAGGTACAAAATGATCTTATTCGTAATAACTTCATTTCCACACCCGAAAAAAGTCATTGTCGGGCCGTCAGAGGGGTACAGATTTAGGGAGACAAGATGAGTTTCCAATGGAACCTCCGCGAAACTCAAATTTTTCCAAATTGGGGCAAAATTTCTGTTGTTGATCAAGACGCCTGCGTGGATGAACATAGGGTGGTGGAAGGTTTTCCCCCGACTTCCGTTCCAAAAGCGAAGCGGAAGTAGGGGAGAGACGGGACGAGAAGAATGGGGGGGATAATGGTCCTGAAAAACTTTTGGCATAGTGCATGATTCCTTAGAAATAATTAAAGATGAGAGTTTAAGGCCGGGTAGTTTCCGCAGTCGCGAGGAGTCTGTCGCCGGAAACCGAAATCCTGGTGGAGAGCGGCGGAGGGCTCGGCGCCTATTATGGAAATCACCCACGCGACGATTTTCCCATTATAGGAATATCGACGTTCGTCCCAGTGACTCCACAATGACGGCTCCACAATGACTTTTGGGAAGAAGGATGGAAGTAGGGTGCAAATGATTGTTTTCTACCTATTCATTTCGAGTGCCATCGTTTAATACATTTTAGGTAAAGTATGTAATTTGAAAAAAATTCTTTACCCCCTCTGAAGACTATGACTTTTGCGGATATGGAAGTAAAGTTATTATGTATAAGATCATTTTGTACCCATTCATTATGCGTGCCATCGCCTTATAAGGTTTCAGTGAATATTTTACTTAAAAAAAAAAAATCTGTACCTCCTCTGAGGGCCCGACAATGACTTTTGCGGGTATGGAAATAAAGTTATTACGTATAAAATCATTTTGTACCTATTCAGTATGCGTGCCATCGCATTATAAAGTTTCAGTGAATTTTTGAATTTAAAAAAAATCTGTACCCCCTCTGACGGCCCGACAATGACTTTTGCGGGTGTGAAAGCTAAAGTTATTACGTATAAGATCATTTTGTATCTTATTCAGTATGCGTGCCATCGCCTTATAAAGTTTCAGTGAATTTTGAATTTAAAAATCTGTATTCCTCTGACGGCCCGACAATGACTTTTGCGGTGTGAAATGAAGTTAACGTATAAGATCATTTTGTATCTATTCGTATGCGTGCCATCGCCTTATAAAGTTTCAGTGAATTTTTGAATTTTTAAAAAAATTATGTACTTCCTCTGACGGCCTGACAATGACTTTTGCGGGTGTGGAAATGAAGTTATTACGTATAAGATCATTTTGTATCTATTCAGTATGCGTGCCATCGCCTATAAAGTTTCAGTGAATTTTTCAATTTAAAAAAAATTATTACCCCTCTGACGGCCCGACAATGACTTTGCGGGTATGGAAATGAAGTTATTACGTATAAGATCATTTTGTACCTATTCAGTATGCGTGCCATCGCCTCATAAAGTTTAGTGAATTTTTGAATTTAAAAATCTGTACCCTCTGACGGCCCGACAATGACTTTTCGGATGTGGAAATAAAGTTATTACGTAATAAGATCATTTTGTACCTATTCAGTATGCGTGCCATCGCCTTATAAAGTTTCAGTGAATTTTTGAATTTTTAAAAATTCTGTACCCCTCTGACGGCCCGACAATGACTTTGCGGGTGGAAATATAGTTATTAGGTATAAGATCATTTTGTACCTATTCGTATGCGTGCCATCGCCTTATAAAGTTTCAGTGAATTTTTGAATTTTAAAAAATTTGTACCCTCTGACGGCCCGACAATGACTTTTGCGGGTGTGGAAAATAAAGTTTTTACGTATAAAATCATTTTGTACCTATTCAGTATGCGTGCCATCGCATTATAAAGTTTCAGTGAATTTTGAATTTTAAAAATCTGTACCCCCTCTGACGGCCCGACAATGACTTTTGCGGGTGTGGAAATAAAGTTATTACGTATAAGATCATTTTGTACTTATTCAGTATGCGTGCCATCGCCTTATAAAGTTTCAGTGAATTTTTCAATTTAAAAAAAAAATCTGTGTTCCCTCTGACGGCCCGACAATGACTTTTTCGGGTTTGGAAATGAAGTTATTACGTATAAGATCATTTTGTACCTATTCAGTATGCGTGCCATCGCCTTATAAAGTTTCAGTGAATTTTTGAATTTAAAAAAAATCTGTACCCCATCTGACGGCCCGACAATGACTTTTGCGGGTGTGGAGATAAAGTTATTACGTATAAGATCATTTTGTACCTATTCAGTATGCGTGCCATCGCCTTATAAAGTTTCAGTGAATTTTTGAATTTGATTACGTATAAGATCATTTTGTACCTATTCAGTATGCGTGCCATCGCCTTATAAAGTTTCAGTGAATTTTTGAATTTAAAAAAAAAATCTGTACCCCCTCTGACGGCCCGACAATGACTTTTGCGGGTGTGGAAATAAAGTTATTACGTATAAGATCATTTTGTACCTATTCAGTATGCGTGCCATCGCCTTATAAAGTTTCAGTGAATTTTTTAATTAAAAAAAAATCTGTACCCCATCTGACGGCCCGACAATGACTTTTGCGGGTGTGGAGATGAAGTTATTACGTATAAGATCATTTTGTACCTATTCAGTATGCGTGCCATCGCCTTATAAAGTTTCAGTGAATTTTGAATTTTAAAAAATTCTGTACTTCCTCTGACGGCCCAATGACTTTTGCGGGTCACTTCCAAAATTTTTCTTCTACAGCCCTCTTTTCGAACGATTTTAAGACAAACACAACCAACCACCCACCCACCCAAAATACGAATTATCGCTTAATGTGGAAACAGAATTTCTCACTTGATATATCACATTTGATTACCTAACATTTTCCTACTGCGCGATCATTTGTTTCCCCCGTTAATGATAATACCTTCCCAGTTTGAGAATAAGATGCTGAAGAGATTAGCGAACTTTTGGGGAACACAAAACAGTTCTTTCTAATCAAGCGTTTGCATACGAAAGGCAGTGTTGCCAGATCAAAAACCGTGGATGAGAAAACCGTGGCTGTTTTCACACCCGTACATTTGAAGGATATCAACACAAGCATATTAAGTATGAAGGGTGCTTTGATAAAAGCATTCGAAGAAGTGGTAAAAGAACTTTGGTCAGAAGATTCGTCTGATGTGGCGGTTAACACTGTTTCTTTGAAAAGCCTGATACAAAGATTTGCACCTCGTTTTATGGGTAACGCTCAACAGGATGCAAAGGAATTTTTCAGATATTTATTGGAAGGTCTTCATGAAGATGTAAACAGAGTAAGAGAAAGGCCTAAACCTATGTTCATAGAAATAGATGAAAATTTGAGCGATAATGAAAAGGCAAAAGAGTCTTGGTCAAGATATCTTCGAATGGACAACTCGAAAATTGTCGATAACTTTGTTGGTCAACTGAAATCATCGTTGAAATGTACTTTCTGTGGCCATTGTTCTGTCACTTTTGACCCATTCTGGGACCTTTCACTCCCTATTCCAGAGAGTACTGGCAAACTCAGACTGTCGCAATGTTTAGACTTGTTTTCTAGGGAAGAAATTTTGGATGATGACGAAAAACCCACTTGTTCTAAATGCAAGGAAAGGAGAAAATGCACGAAGTCATTATCTATTCTAAAATTCCCTAAAATTTTAGTAATTCACTTGAAAAGATTTTCGCAGATGGAGAGATTCAGAGAAAAACTAAATGTTTTCATTGACTTTCCTCTCGATGGATTAGATATGAATATTTATGCAGTAGATAACGCAGCTCCGTGTCGCTACAACTTGTATGCTGTATCCAACCATATTGGAACAACTTTCAACGGACACTACACGGCTTACTGTAGGCACCCTTATGCAGGCACTTGGCACGAGTACAATGACTCGAGAGTATCACCGCTATCACCAAAATATATCGTGAGTGGAGTGGAGTCCTCTTCTATGATCAAGAGGACACCAAATCACAGTTTTAAATAGAACATTTTACTGATGAATTCTACTAAAAAGTTATGGAAATGGTGGAAAGCTGGTGAATTTTGTTTCTCTTCCTGGTATAATGAACAATTAAATAGCCACATACTAATATTTTTATAAGCATACTCTTGTGTCACTAATACAGTTTTCTTTTTTTTTCTTCGGAATACATTTTCCTGGAATGAAAAAAAAAAAAAATTCAAACTAGATAATCACTACTGAACTGACAGAATAAATAACAAGTTTGACAAATGACAGCCAACTTGAACTGACAAATACTTTGAAAGCAGATAATGCGACGTAGCCAATTTGTTTCTTGAATAAGGAGATTTACTTTAACTATATAAACTGTTTAGGAAGTCGGGCACTAATAAAAAAAAATTATTTTTTTCGCAAATATGATTAGGTGGACGTTTATCAGTTAGGAAATTGATGTCAAAAAATGGTTGAAATGAGTTAATATCACAACCACGTGACTGAGTTCGATTTTATGGTGAACGAGACACGCCAGTGTTTCTAGTTTTTCAAAAGTAAAAGAAGGGAACACAACCTAACCTAACTTGGATAACATTGCTTCCAAGTTGAACACAATCCATTTTTTAATGAAAAGTAAATGCTATTGCTTACCAGGAAATGTAACTTGGTGACTTTCTAATGTAAATGAAGGAAACACAATTTAACCTAATTTGGGTAATATTGCTATCCAAGTTGAAGGTAATCCATTTTTTTCAAGTAGAAGAAAATCCAACTGTCATTTCTAACACAAAAGAAAGGAATACAACCTAACCTAACTTGGCTTACATTGCTATCCAAGTTGAATGCAATTTTTTTTATTGTTAAGTTATTATCCCTTAAAATTTCCCTTTTTTTTTCAAGTGGAAGAAAATATAATTGACCAACATGACCAGAGAGAGATAACTGAAAACAGGTGAACATAATCTTATTTTTTGTTTACTAAATATCGTATAATCTTGCGGACTTATCTAAAATGAACAGGACTATAACCGATAAAGAGCTGCCAGACAAAGTTATTCAGTGATGAAGATAACAAGGATTATTTGGACACTTTTCCAGAGCCGTAATGCCAAGACATAACGTACAAACTCGTTATATAATTGTAAATAGTACCCTAATTGATAATATTATTTAGGTGAAGAACATTCAAACGGGTCAGAGTCGAAACCAAAGGCTAAAGTAGACCCACCGGAAAGCATAAAGTAGGATCGCAGAGTTATATAAATCGTGCAAGAAATTTTAACTTCGCGAAATATACTATACTTAGTTTGGTCAATGCTAACTCATGTGGCAGCACTGTAACTAACAGAGCTCCACGGAAGTCATTGTTACTAGTATTTGATTCGTTTTCGTTGAAAGTTATATAGATGGAGCCAAAGTAATGAAATTGACGTTTGGACTAGTTTGGAGTGCACGAAAACTTTTTTCAAAGCTAGAAAGTGTAATGGTGTTTATATCAATGCATGAGAAGAAAAATTAGATAATTAAGTGAAATAGTGGCCAGTTGTTGTGTTGCTGGAAAATAATACAAGAGTCTCCAGGATCGTCTATATATAGTGACGTTTCCATGGGCAATTTTTTTAACTTTAACGGGCCACATTTCCCAAAGATACTTTTTCCGCGTCAAATTTCCGATAGCTGAGGTGATTTTATCATGTTTTGAAGCATCGGTGAAAGTTTCATCGAAATACCGGTTGTCCCCATATACGCCATCTCTACCAAAGTGTTTATTGCACTCGACGTGTTGTCCAACTCGGCCAGCCGGCCACGTTGGACAATTTCACGTCGAGTGCAATAAACACTTACTTTTTACACTTGCTGCATAAATAACTATTGGGTGAATTCCAAAATATAAACCAAAATAGTGGAAATGCCAACCTTTGAGCCCCGACGTGGACGTCTGCGCCTGCTGCATGTGCCACCTGGAGAGCCTCCTGACTGGCGGGTGTTGCCTCACGTCCACCGAGGCGCACACCGAGCTCTCCCCGTGCACGAAAAACGCGAACGAAAAACTCAGGTGCGAATTGCCAACGTCGATGGCCGACTTCTTCGGAGGTCCGTCGCACGGCTGTACGAACCATTTCCCCAAGCGGATGAAGTCTCGCGAGAGGAGGCAGCGCTCGATGAGGTTGTGAAGCGCCTTGAAGAGCAGAGATCTACACTCGTAAGACAGGCCGGATTCCCAGGAACCTTGTTCGCTATCTGAAAAAAGAAAATACTGTTTATTCGTGGAAAAAAAAAACAAGAAAAATTTTGTCAAATGTCAATTCGGTTTTACGAAATTTTGTTGACATACGATCTCAAAACATCCACATTTGATTTATATCCTCAATTTAGTCCAGAAGGCTATCAAAGTTGGTATTAAAATTTTGATAAGAGAAAGATAAGAAATGAAAGATCAACAAGATGTCATAACTAACATTAATACATATTCAAATGTTATTTAACATATGGTGCATCATGAAAATGTAACAAATAATTATTTTCAACACTTCCTACAGATAAGGGCATTTTCAATTAGACATTGTATTTTAAAACAAGGACTGGACAACGTGGGCTAGAAACAAAAACAATCCAGAAACTGCATTCTGTAGGCACTTTGATTTTGATCGAATTTTCGCAGATGCTTCAGGTGATTGGAGAAAAATGTCATTTAATTACGTTTCATTCTAACGAACACTAGCAGTTTTCATTGGATCTTTTCTTACATTTCAGTTGACGAGCTGGTAAATTAATGTCATTAATTTGAAATGAGCAAATTATGCACATTTCCCACAGAAAGTTTGTGAAAATGAGTAATTTTCAGATTTAAAATACAAAATGGTAAAATTCATGGAATTGATAAGAGTTGCATTATGTTAAACTATACACATTGTTATAAAAATGTTGCCAAATGTCATCAAAACCAGGTTTGATGAATCAAAATGCAATTGTTTAATTTACGAAGTCAATTGGAACAGTGAATTATTTCAAATTATTAGCAGCTCTCAAGATGTATGGTTTCGCCCACGTTTCGTCTTAAACATAATCTGTTTTATCTTAAAGTAACCAGACCTGACCAGATCGGGTATATATCCAGACCGATATACAAGAATTCGATATGCATTTCAATTCAATTTTCACTAGACATAACTCTGTGCAATTTAAAGATACATATGTTGATTGTCCTAAATATTTGTAGTCACAATTTTATACAGGTACATTTGCATATTTTATCTCACATTCTAGTATTAATGTAAAAAAAGGGAAAAAATATGATTTATGTGCTCTTATGTTAATAATTAGACTTGCGCCTGTAATTGTGTACAAATAAATGAACATATTAATTGTTTAAAATTCATTTTGTGGATTTTGATATAAATGATCTGTCCAATAATTAAAAAAATATATGGATGGCTTGATTCGCAAAAATTTAAGTTCATTTTTACCCGAATTGATCTTTCTTTGGTCACAACCTGTGGTCTGGAAGTCCAAAAAATGCATAAACCCCCATAATCGTGTATTAGAAAAATACGTAAATATTATTATTTTAATCGGAAAACTTTGTGTCTCCAATTTTTATCAATACTCTAAAGCTATTATTTTTCTTCCAATTACGCAGCTTATAGCATTTTGAAAAAAAAATATGAAAAAAGACTTTTGGAATATTACAATTCAATATTGTTTCAAAATAATAACATTTTTGTCTCTCCTGTTATAATGTCATTTTGTCACTTAGTTTTGCGAATCAAGCCATCGATATATACTTTCAATAAAACTCCTTTTTTGAACGCAGTGTTTGAGTGAGTGGCTAGACAGTCCTGAGCTGCTGTTTATTTATAGAATTTCGTCGAAAGTTTTTTTTTTACTTGCTTCACTTGTATAATACCAAGAGGCTTTAACGATTCGAGTAATTCGAGTGTTTATTTAACGGTCACTATATGGAAGAGTCAACCAAGTTAGATATTCCCAAACAAAGGATCGGATCAGACTGCTTTCTTTCCCAATGAGACAAGTTAATCGAAGTTAATCGAAGAATAGATTAGGTACTTTCTAGATATGCTCATTCACAATAAACCATCACCCTTCAAACGCAACAGGATATAAATAAATCGAAAAAAAGAATTGATTGAAAATTGGCAACAACATACATAGACTTTGACCACTATACAAGCATTTTGAACGTAATATCAAAATGACAATCGGAAATGAACCTGAAGAATTGGCAGTGCCGGATTCAAGAATTTGACGCCCTCTCCAAAGCCAACAACTATTTGTTTGATGTCAACGAAAACTCTTCCAAGAGTCAAGCTCTAATTTCATGAACATATGAGCATTCAATGAAATTATCCTGGTAGGGATACAATTTCTAATTTCAGAGTATTATTTTTTTATTTTATTTATTTATCGTCGGCCTATTTCTGCTACCTAGGCTAATCACCGACGCCGGTGAGCATATTTCCCTCAACCGGAAATTTTACCGAATCCTCTGTTGTTCCAGAGGTAGGGATCAAAATCCATGAACTAGGGACCGCCATCTTAACGTCCCCTCCGGGAAACGGCATATCTATCGTCATATCTCGTGCTCATTGATATGACGCATGCAGCTGCGAATATGTTACTACGCTGCAATTGTTCGGACATTTTTCACGCGCACCTTCCTTGGCAGGTGATCAGGGCCGGAAAGAGCCAGCATTGGGCCTGGGGAAGAGTATACAGCCGGGCCCCTACCTCCTCTTCTTTTCTATTTATACCATCAGTTTTTTTGAATATAATCCAAGTGAGGGCATTGGCTTGGTACTGGAATAAATATTCATTAAGAATATGAACTGATCTTTTTTTTTTAATACCTATAAACCATAATTTATGAATGATTTATTATCTACACTGTTAGAAGCTTTATGCAATTGGTAAAAAAAAGGATTTTTCGTCAAGTTTCAGTTGAGCCCACCCCTCCAGTGGTCAAGTAATGTGATGTGCGAAAAAAAAAATCGAGATATTGACGGAAATATCCGTTTTGAGGTCCCCCGAGACGATTGAGTTCATTTCCAGAGTGAAGTCTGTCTGTAGGTGTGTCTCTGTAATCTTCCGAACTGCTGTAACTGCCGAACCTATCGAGCTGAAATTCGGTGTGAGATAAGGTTCTGCCCTGAATGCGACCATTAGTTTTTGGCAGTCATCTGTCAAACTAAAGTGTCACTATTAAAAAATGACAGAAACTATATAGCACGGAGCTTGAGAAGCCGTATCCAGAACATTCAAAATTATTTCTCCAACTGACACCTGTCAAAAAAAATGTCAAATTTCAAAACTTTGCCATTCAATTATTCAAAATATATCCGATGGATAAGAACTAAATTCGGCAGGAAGTGACACAACAACAAAAATCAAATTAAATCTGCAGTTGGAGCATTCCACCGTTTCCCAGTCTGAAACTACAAATGTTTCATTTTTCTCCCGTGCGTTACCATCCGAGATGGCCGCTCACCCGGGCTTTGACTAGAATAACTCGCGTTTGGTGCAGGACCGCTCAATTGACTGGGGTGAAATAGCTCACTTGGTCAATTGACTGTTGAATTGACCTATCAAATTGACTTCGTACAGCCCTAAAAATGTTTTATCAATGTTTTATTTCAAAATAATTCCATTCTCCCGGGGCCCGTTTCGGTCAAGTTCTGGGGTTTCCCACAGCTGTTTTCTTTTTTATTTGACAGTTATTAAATACTGATGTATACTCTTGTAACAGTAAAATAAATAAATGGAACTATATAATTTTCAGCAATAGGTACACTGATGTTTTCAAAACAAATTCGTTTTTCTGACCTTCTTGGTGGAAAAATCATGTATTATTTTTTCGAAATTCAGCTGTCTAGATCATTGTGACTCGATTGAGAGCATTGCCAAACCATTGAGTAATGTCTGTCCTATAGTCGAACGCAAGTTATTTTTTATTCTGGCCAAAGAACTAAATGATCTCTCCGCTTTGGCTACGGTCACTGGTATCGAACAAAATATCCTAATTGCCAGCAAACATTTAGAAACAAGCTCCGTACTTTTTGTTCGAAAATCATATTGAGGACTGAAGAGTTTTGATATGAAAATTTTTTCACTGAGATCAATGGTAACGTCCCCCGAATATATAGAAGAAACATTATCGCGTTTCGTTAAAATGAAGGTAAATTAATGGATCTTAAAGACATATACAGTGGCTGCTTGACCTCACTTGGGTATTAGGTGTGGGCATTGAACAACCATTTTTTTTAATGTTTCATGCAGACTCCGGACCCCCTGTCCTGTCGCCCCCCCCCCTGCTCCCCCTCACTCCGGGCCTGCAGGTGGTCACCCATCCAAATAATAAACGCGCCCGGTGTTGCTTGGCTCAGCTATCGATAAGACTTTCATCAACCTGACCAGCCGCCGGTGTCCCTTTTTTAGTAATAATATAAGTATTACGTCCGAAATGTATTAATCATAATTGAATTTTCATTAACTACAGAAATATAAAATGTAGTGTGCAACCAGAAGATAAAAAACACTACGGGTTCTATGCCTAAAAAAATTGCCGAATTCCTCGATCTTTCCACTGCCAGTGCCAGTGACCAGTGAGTAAACTGACCTTTTACCAGCATTAGGAAGTTGTTTGTTACGGGGGGCATCCTGCCTCATATAGCATATAGGTATATAGTCCATCCAATATCAATTGCAGAAGCTGTTTCTATAGGGAGCACATGAAAACTCACTTCGCTAACACGAGCGTATATGCGAAGAAACGGAACGAAAAATAATCTGTATGTACTACTCGTAAACATTTTCCGTCGGCAACGGTAGATCAAAGAGCCGATGGTCAACGTGGACTAGTGACGGTGTCTGTTGTACAACCGATTTGTTGGGTCAATCAAGTCTGACATCATTTGGAGGTGTTTACGATGGGAGGTCAAATCACGCGTTATATTTGTAGTTTTAGCTCTGAAAGATTAAACCAGTAGCGTCTATGGTCTTAGGTGTTGATCGAAATACGTTTTAGGATATAATAATAACCTACATCAAACAATGAAAGATATTATTTTTATTTCTTAATGTATTTGTATAAATAAAAGCTTGTCTTTATTTTTTTTTCATTTTTCATTATTTATGAAGTATTTTTTAAATCTTAAAATATCCAAATAAAATTAGTTATCTCCGCCACTGCTGCTCACAGGATTTCGCCGCAAGACTTTTTTATGCTTCTGCAATTGATATTGGGAAAACTATACCTATAGTTTTTATTTAGATATTTTAAGATTTTAAAAATACTTCATAAATAATGAAAAAAAATTAAAGACAAGCGTTTATTTATACAAATACATTAAGAAAGAAAAATAATTTCTTTCATTGTTTTATGTAGGTTATTATTATAGCCTAAAACGTATTTCGATCGGCACACAGCAAGACCATAGACGCTACTGGTTTTTAATCTTTCAGAGCTATTAAAACACAAATATAACGCGTGATTTATGACCTCCCATCGTAGAGACACACCTGCCAGCATTATGTCCGACTTGATTGGCCCAGACGAATCGGTTGTACAACAGACAGCCGTCACTCGAGTCCACGTTGACTATCGGCTCTTTTGATCTTCCGTTTGCCGACGGAAAATGTTTACGAGTAGTACAGATTATTTTTCGTTCCGTTTCTTCGCATATACGCTCGTGTTAGCGAAGTGAGTTTTCATTTGCTCCCTATAGAAACAGCTTCTGCAATTGATATTGGATTGACTATATGTAAAAAGTTAAACGACACACACTTTTCCATACTTTTTATATTAGAAAAAATGTCCGCCATGACAATTGCCTACTCTTGATCCAGCACTGCATAATTCCTTCAAACAATCAAACAATGAAAAATTGATGAGCTATTTGCCTCACGGAGTTGCCGGTGTACACAATACTCTCTCCCACGGCAAGTGAACCATCGTCCATCAAGCAAATTGTTACCTCGCAGGCAGGCACACACGTGGGGAAAAGTTCGTCCGCAGCTCGATCGCAGTAAGCACATGGTTAGAGAAAGATGCACGCGAATCGATGGCGAAATAAGTTCGCTTCGCCGTTCGAACAGAGCGGCACGAGTTTTCCCGCCAGTCGACCTATGGAAATCAGTCGATCGAGCGATAGATCCGAATCGGCAACGTCGCTCGTTTATTTCGAGAGTTGGGACTAGATTTTGTCCTTCCTCCGGTTTGCTGCCTGCTGCTGCCGCCTCGCCGGTGGCCAGAGACGGTTGAGGAGAGAAAGCAACAATATGAATGTTAAAATAGAAAGAAATTAATATTACCTCAATTCGTTTTTCCGCATTGTAACGGTTTTTTGTGTATCTGCCCCAAATCAATTACAACAAAGCAGCAATTAGTGATCGAATACGATTCAATAGCAGAACAGCTCTGAATGGAGGAACCCTAATTATCATAGCTGACTCGTGTATATATAGGCAAATCATTGAGTGGAAGACTAGGTGTGCAGGGAAAATTTGGGAGTGTAGCAGAAAAATCATATAAAATGAGGGGGACGGGGGGGAAATTATTGAACAAGACTATACTCCATTCCGGGAACGATCGAATCTAGGACATGCCCAAGTCGTAATGCCGAAAAAGTTCAGCTTTGTGAAAGAATTTACTACAGAGCTTAGCACCAAAAGTAAGTGGAACAAAAACACCATTTCGGAGCTGTACAGAAACGTCATCAAATGGTACACAGATGGCTCTGAAACAGAAGAAGGAACTGGAATAGGAGTATACCATAACCAAATAATCTGGAACTTCGGGAAAATCCTCAAGCACTCTTCCAGCGGAAATACACGCTATCGAAAGATGCGTTAAGTTCAACATGCTTATGGGATTTATGTATTATGGCCTTTATAACATATTTTGGTACGCCTACTTCAAGTCTCGTTCTGACTTGAATCACTTCCTTAGGTTGAGATACAAAATAATTGTAAACTAATTATGCCCTCCCCCCTCCAAAATAATTCTTCGCCAAATGCCAAATGATTACAATAGTTTACAGTAAATCTGTTGCCGGAAAATTGTATGCTGTTGCTGACTACATATTTTGTGCTTATTTCAAATATATAAGTAGATTTTTTTTATCAGCTCTAGTTTTTGAGTTTCATATATCTACGTTCAAAACATGTATTTGCTATGAAAAAAATTATAAAAAAAATTAAATTAATCAATGAGTTCTAAAAAACTTCGGTTTAAAGCTCTTATGTGTGGACTTAGGAATCAGGGACCAGTAATAGTCAGACATCATATTCGTATCTCAGAAACCCTGATAAAGTACTTCCATGACTCGTGATGAATACGCTCTCCCTGCTTCTCGCTCATATCTCCTAGATTTTCCGGAAACTCTCCAGGTGACTATGGAAAAAGTGGAGTTTTATGCTACAAGTTCAATATAATTTTCTGATTTTTAATCTCCGAGAAATTTTGCATCAGAGACGAAAGCTGTCCAAGCCCTTTATTCAAGCTCAGTCATAGAATTTATAAAATGAGTATCTTTCGTAAGTTGTCTACTTTGGGGACCGTAAAAAATACGGGCTTTAATCTTTTCCATAGTGTGCTGAGAAAATTTTTGGCAAATGTAGGAAGAGCAGTTCCCGTTTTTATCGAGTGACCTAACAAACTGCTTCATGATCGATCCCCAGTTTAATATGTAATGGAGGCAGAATAATTCTGTCACGAGCTACTAGTGAATTGTGGACTATTTTGCTCCCCGGGCGTCATATTTTTTCTTAAGGGCCAGTTTTTTCTTGCCCAATGTTCTTGTTTAGCTCTGCTGTCCCAAATACATATGAAACATGGAAACTTAGTGTAACCACTTTGTTGACCGTCAAGAATGTTCTCCATTTTTAAATCAACACAAATTTGCCACTTGTGGTCATTGTATTTTATTCAAGACTAACGAGATGTTACAATATTCTTCCTTTAACTTTGTACTCTGATATAACTTTTCTACAATCGTTAAACACTTATTCTCCACATATCTAGCAAAAATGATATGGGTTGTTTAAACAACGTCTTCTTGACTAGTCATGTCACAAAAACTTCAGATAATACAGTGAAGTACGCACGTTATCAACGAATAAACACGCATGAATTAAAAAAATTAAAAAATAGTACCTTGAGCTGCACAAAAACTTTTGAGAATAGATTTGAAAAAAACATGTCATTACTGAACATTATCAACCAAAAAATTCACGGCAACAGACAAAAAGTAAAATTTTGTAAACTAGTGTTATTACAAACTCGACAGCGAGGCAACTTACGATTCTGTCCATAATACAAATTCAGAAGCCGCCCCTGTCGTTATCGGGTGATATCGGTCTAAAACACGACTCGACTGTGCAAGAATTCAAGAATTTTGCGCTTTCTGTTGTTTGGTTTGCATACCTCGTTGTAAACTCGTTATCATTGTGATTTCTGTAACACTAAAGATAAGGAAACTATTTTATAAAAAGGTTTCAGTTTGAGATAAGATACCTTATATATAGCAGTAAAAATATTTAACCATTGTTTTGATATGTAGAAATTAATCATCATTCGCATTAATGTGCGCAGATTTCTGGAAGCACGAATGTTTTTCTCTTTATCGTACCTACTGATAAGTTGATTTTGTTGTTTTGGTGTCGACTCATTACGCTCGTGACACCCACGGTTGAATTTTCCGATCGGATAATTTAACGTCGCCGCTCAAAGAAATCTAAGTGCGAATTTTCACGATCCAATAAATTGGTCAATTTTGTGACCTTGAATTTTATTGATAGGTGTAAACAGAAAATTGTCGTCAATTTGAACTTGACCAATAAATTGATGAATTTAGAATCGGTTCTAATTTTTCATCAATTTTTAGTGACGATTTGCAGTAACTTTCGGCCATGAATTGGATGCCTGCTAGAACAGAGATTTTCAAGTTATACCTATGTTATTATTTACGCATTTTCACATACCCTAGTACCCTACCCCTAACCGCGAGAAAAATGATAGGGCGAAAAAAAAAATATTTACGTTGCATTACATTCGCAGCAATGTGCATTACTGAATATAAAAGACAGATGTAGAAGATGGTGGATTAGATCTTGGATTGAGAAAAGAGGGAGAGGAAACTTTAGTTCACGAAAAATTCCTGAGTGCAGATCCTAATCAATTCAAACGATATTTAAGCATGGATCAGAGTCAATTCAATAAGCTATTGAAACTTGACCAATAAATTGATGAGTTTAGAATCGGTTCTAATTTTTCATCAATTTTTAGTGACAATTTGCAGTAACTTTCGGCCATGAATTGGATGGCTGCTAGAACAGAGATTTTCAGGTTATGTTATTATTTACGCGATTTCACATAACCTACCCTCAAGGATATTAAACACTGTAGTGTTTAATATTCTTGCCCTACCCTAACCGCGAGAAAAATGATTGTGCGAAAAAAAAAAACGTTGCAGTACATTTGCAGCAATGTGCATTACTGAATATAAAAGAAAAGAGATGTAGAAGATGGTGGATTAGAGCTTGGATTGAGAAAAGAGGAAAAGGAAACTTGACATTAGTTCACGAAAAACTCCTGAGTGCAGATCCTAATTAATTCAAACGATATCTAAGAATGGACCAGAGTCGCTATTAAATAATATTCGGAACGTTTCCTATAGTTGAACCATTTCTTGTCAGTACGTTGGTATTCCCGAGTAAAAACTCTTGCCAAAATTGACCAATAAATTGTCAGGTTTAAATATAACCCATATTGGTCAATTTTATTGTTCAATTTATTGATCAATTTTATTGGATCGTGTAAATTCGCACTAATCGTTTACACACATGGCGGAAAATTGTCCGACGCCGTCGCAGGAGTAGGCTGGTATATGCAGTATATTTTCATCTTAAAAGCTAAAATTGAAAATTTGCATTTTTATTCAGATAGTTATTTGATTTTCTATTCTAGTCTTAATTAAGAACTCATTCGTCTATATGAGTTCTTAATTAAGACTGGAATAGAAAATCAAATAACTATCTGAATAAAAATGCAAATTTTCAATTTCAGATTTTTTATTTTGAGTTAGGATCCTTTCAGAATATCTATCAGATGTAGTTCAATGTCCATCGTGGCTTTAGCCGGGGAAGTAGTTAAAAATAACTTAAATTTTATCGTGGATTTTTCAATTCACAGAAAAATCTTTCTATTCAATATTCAATTGAGAATGTTTCCCTTTTCATCATTATGAAATGCTTGTACAAAAAATATTCTACTATTATGCCGAGAACAGAAAAATGCATCTGTTAAATGCTTCAAGTAGGTATGCTAATAATAGCAAATAACAAATACAGAAGAAAAAGTCGCCGTTAACCAATATAAACACATAATATTGTGGTTGTCCTTTCAAATGTAGGTTGTTTGGTAAACAGTGACGCGTGTCGTCAGCTGCAGCGTGTTAATATCGCTAACAAGGAGGAGCTACTTTTCACTCGGAGTGTACCCTTGTCGATGATAACACAACAGACGTTTCTGATACTCTACTCACTCCGCTCATTCGTGTTTCGAGAGTACTCGAGAAATCTCGTGAGAGTCGTGAGGATTGCCGGACTCTCAGTTGACGCTTAGCTTATACTACTTACTTTATTTAAAGCGTGTCAGTGTTGCCAATTGACCAGTTATTACTGCTAAGGATTTGAGTATTATCGTGATTGGTGAATTGTGAATATAATTGTGCCTTTTCAAAGAGATCTACACATGCCAATTCGATAATATAATTTCGAATGGTAAATATAAAGATAGCGTACTCATGCTCCCTGAATATAGGTAAATAACATTTCTTAAGCATAGAAAGATAAACTATTTAATTTTATATATAAATAAAAAATTTAAATTATTGTGTTTTTGCCTCCTGAACACGAATCCGGAAGAAAAATGCGGCGGTCTCATACCGTTTCCGAGTTGGAACCGTTTTCTCGCTCAAAAATCACTGAAAATGCCTTTTTCTTTTTACCAGCCTAAACAATTAACCCTAAATCTAATTTCGGTACAACTACGCACAAAATATTGCCGGTTTTATCGAAAAAATCCTCCTTCTTAAACAGTTACAAATAAACAAACTTCACACATCTGACAGACGAAATTTAGTAACTTTCCTTTTTTTTCATGTTGGTAATAACAAATAAAACCGCCAACTTTTCAAATTCAAATATGAAGGTGAAACTACAAATACTTATTTGAATTCGAAAAGTTAGCGGTGATTCATTTGTATCAACATCAGAAAAAGGGAAAGTTACTAAATTTCATCTGTCAGATGTGTGAAGCTTGTTTATTTGTAACTGTTTAAGATTTTTTTCGATAAAACCGGCAATATTTTGTGCGTAGTTGTGCCGAAAATAAGTGATTTAGGGTTATTGTAAGGAGCATTTTCATGATTTTTGTGGAGAAACGGTGCTTGAAAATGAGGTTAAAAAAAGTAAACACTCGGAAACGGTATTATGAGTCCGCCGGATTCGTGTTCAGGAGGCAAAAACACGTAAGAAATGATTTTTACCTATATTCAGGGAGATAAGTACCTCGCTATTTTCGAATCGTTTACAAAAAATACTAAAATGAAAAAAATGTAATTGTTTAAATGGAAATTACACCGAATATATTCTTCAAGTAGTAAAATACTTATGTTTCGTACGTACCTACCTATATTGTTGAAAGAGCTTGAAAAAAATATATATGTAGGTATATAATTGTGGGAATATGCGTTACTATTGAAGTGGGAACCTTATATTGGTTTTGATTTAAAAATTACGCCCAAAAGTGAGTGAACCATGTTACGTGTTTGTTATGCCAATTTAAACATTTATTAAAATACGCAAAAAAAATAATTTCTTCTGGAAATCTTGGAAATTGCGCAACATACAACATTTCAACCCATCGGCGCAATTTGTTTCTTTTTATTTTGTTTTAAACATTTCTTTTTATACAATGTTGTATTCGAGGCCTCAAATCAATTTTAAATATTTTCGAAAAACTGAAATTTGTGCTTGAAAATTCTTCAAATAGTTGTAGTTTAGTTTTTCGAATTTGGAAAAAAATAACATTGCCGGAATAATTTAAGGGCGGATTCAACTTTTTTTTCAAATAATATGGTTAAACTATTGTTTTCAAAAATGTATATATTACTAAAACAAAACAAAAATAAACGATACCTACGGAATGCCGTAAACACTTCTTCAATCTTCTTGCTATTATCCTATTGTCAGTCTTGTGTAGGTAACTAGTAGCAATTTATATTTTGGGTAAGTTATTATTTTTGGTAATTTTTCAGAATACCAATACCTACTTCTTTAAATATTCGTTTAAGAGAAAGAATAGAAAAAAAAAACAATTTATAATAACCTAATGAAGGTTAATATTTGGTGTAGAGGTAAAAATTTGCAGACATGAAGGACAAACATGACACATGGTCGGAAGTTTTTTACACAGTTATTCACGAAGTGAGATTTCAATTAAAAAAAAATCTGTATGTGTGCACTTCCACGATGGCTATGTATTGATAAATGTTTTCTATTACTTTGGGTTCTTGTGTTGGCAACACTGCCCATACATCTACGACGATTTAAAAGCATTTTTATTTGGTCTATTTAAAAATGAGAACACTTTCTCTTGTTTGTTTAAGTAATAATACATTTGCCATTCGCTACACTACTCACTTATATTTATTATCTCATATTCAAAGGTTAACGTATGCATACAGTAAATTTAAATTTTCAAATAATTCCCGAACGCCCCTGCTCAGCATATTTAAAATGCCATCAACATAGCGTTGCCAATTACCGGGATTTTTCCCGAAAATGGGGAATTTTAACGTGTGGCGGGAATTGTAGAAAAAAAAGGGAATTTCATTACTCTTCGTAACTTTCGTTTTATTCGTAACACACTACGTCAGATATGGACCACTAAGTTCATTATATTGAACAGCCAATCGGAAAACAGGACGCCGTAAGCTGAAACGCGAAAAGCTGCTATGTGAACTAGGCAAAACATTTGACGGTCGTCCAACTGTCATGTGTCACGTCATTCCTGTTTCCTGTCAATGTTTACTTGACAAATTTATGAGAGCATACCCATATATTTTGTAGATCATTTTATATATCTTTGCTCGTTTGAATTTGCCGGGAAAAAACGATCAGATAAGTATATAAGTTTTGGGATTTTTTTTCGGGAATTTTGGAAATTTACGGGAATTCTCTAGCCTTTGGTCGGGATTTTTCTTCAAATGGCGTTATCAACAAACTGGTCCAGGGGTATTTAACGGTCAGTAGTTGGCGGATCTGTAACGTAAAGTCTATTGCTGGATTCACATGCTGGCTTTTAGCATTCTTTTTTTATTTGCTGCTGAATGAAAGTTTTTAGATATCAGCCAATCAGGAAACAGTACGCGAATAGCGTGAGCTATCATCTGAACCTAGCTTTTCAAACAAAGTGAAACAGCTGAATTACTTGTTTTAACTTAAAATTATAATATTACGTCTGGTTAGCATTTGAGGAAAAAATAAACAATGCCTTATTGTTGTGCAGTGCTGTTATGTTATGAAAAAAAAAAGAGTTATGAGTTTCTAAATAACAATTTTTATTTTTTGTATTGTTCTGAAAAATGTCATATAGCAAAACTATTGGATGAACCAGCATATTGTGCCCTTTTGATTTACGTACTAACAATGACCCACATTAATATTTTCTGGAAACAAACTAAGATTCGAGAATTGCATTCATAGTACAAAAATTTTATTCGAGGTGAAATGTAAAGCCGGTGTCTCACGGCGCGAGACTTGACGAGCTTGGCTTGGGGGATTGTGCTCCGTGTACAGGAGTGAGGTTTGTGCAATTTCGAGCCTGATCGGTCTCATGGGGTGTATAATTTCACCGACTCGTCGTCTACCAGTGGCTAGAGGTTCGTACACGAGCCTAGGAAGGGGTGCAATGTCCAGTGGAGTAGTAGCTATAGACAGCGCCAGATGAGAGGATAGCATGTGCAGCAGCCTATTTTATTATACATATTCTTTCGTTAAATCTGAGAATCAATAATTGTTTCTGAATTCCATTCCATATTGATACACAATAATAAAAGCAACACTCAACTATGCTCTGCCACCACCAAACTTCCTCTCCGAAGTGACCGGGCTCCCGTCATAGCCGACACTGTGGACAGACACCCTCGCGCCGTGTGACCGCTCAACAAGCTATATAGCATGAGCAAGCTAGTCGAGCCTCGCGCCTTTGATGTTTGGGAATATACCGACATTTTATGGGAACGGTCGAGCCACCTCGAGCTTACGCTTGACAAGTCTCGATGCTATGCGAGTGACCGTTCTCACGACGCGAGACTCGACAATCCCCTAGCCGAGCTCGCCAAGTGTCGCGCCGTGAGACGCCAGCTTAACAAGACCTCGTTTATGAGCGAGAACATTTTTCTTTGGAATTTAACGGGTTGAATTTGAGATTTCATTCCTTGAACATAAATATCCGAATTAAACAAAACAAAATGTTTGAGGAAAAAATAAAAAAGTATTCGATTTAATAAAGGATTCGGTTGAGTCATATTCGATCAGATCATTTCCCAAATATTTCAATTCAAAATTTAAAAGCCAGAAGTATACCAGATTGTTTAACTTACGTTTTAATCTTTATTGTTCGTGAATCGCCGGTTTCAAACATAGGACTGTTTTGTTCGATATTGACTATGAAATCAAGGTCAGTCGATTCGCCGATCACATTTATTATTCAGTATTTCTCATTCTGTCGATCACAAATTCTACGATTTAATTACAGACCATCACCCACTTTTTTAATTTACTTGAGTCATGCACTGAAATTTCGGTTTGGTTGATCGATAATCCATATGGATGACACGCGTGAATTTAATTTCATAGGTGCATGCGGATTTTGCTCATAACCCATCTTGTCACTACACGAACGAATTTAAAGGAATCGCAAACAAGGACTGGTAGCTAAGGAGGTCACTAGAAACAAGTATCGCAGGTTGGCCGAAGTCAATATTTCAGATCTATTTTCATTTTATCGTCTGGAATGCCACACATTTCTCTTAATTTATAATTCAGATTGTTCAGATTTATCAGTTTTATCTTTATTGTTCTTAATAAATTTACCTATATTATTATCTGTTTTGTATGCGATATTTATGTCGTTTTTACGTAAGAAACTAGTTTTTTTTTCGTAGGGTGGCCGAAATATGTAATATCTTGAAAATTATGTTTTTTATTTCAAGTAGGAAACACTTCTCGTAAAGCTTTTTTATAAAGTTTTCTTGAAAGAATATTATCCATCAGGTTCAAGCTATTAATTGCATTTTTAATGTTTTGAGTTTTTCTGTGGTTTTTGTATAATGAATCGAATTAATTTTTTTGTTTAAAAAACTAATATGTTTTATTTTATTAACCCGTTCCCCAAACGTTATCATCTAAAAAGACATATCAGGTTAGGTTAGGTTTTTATCGACTGGGGCGATAACCGCTGCGACCTTCTCAGATCTATTGTGGCTCGATCCTAATTAAATTAAGGTATGTATACACCGAAAACAAACAAGAAAAAACATCAGCGAACAAACGTTTTTGTTTAGTGTGGACAGTGAAAATAGCGAACGAACGTTTGTTTGTTCTTGTTCACACATGTTCGAGAAGGCGTTGGTACATCAAAGAGAAATATTGTTCATCAAGTTATTATATATGTAATATATTTTATTTGAATTGAATTATTTTATAGAATCTTACTGTATATTATTTTTGATATAGTTGTTTCCATGAAAATAAAGGGGGAATATAAGTGTTTTGAAAGTTGACAAGGGTTTCATTTGATTCCATTAGAATTTATAATATTACCGATAAACATAAAAAATTAGAAAGAAGAAAGAAACAATATATATATATATTATATATATATATATATATATATATATATATATATATATATATATATATATATATATCGAATGCACAAAGAACACATACAAACAAGGTGAAAAGAACGAATGTTTGTTCTTGTTCGTTTTTTCGGTGTGTACATTCCTTTAGAATTCACCTTCAAGTTCCGCGCTTCCAGCGAAATCGATGAAGACGCTTGGTGATACTTTTTCCAGGTCTTTGGGCTCTAGCTGCCCGTAATCCATACGGTAGAATCTTGTTCGTTCCAGTCCCTTGCATCTGCACAAGATGTACTCTGCTGTTTCTTCCTCGTCTTGGCACTCTGCGCTCTCCGCAAGTCCGATTCTTTGAAGATGCTTTCGCAGTCTACCGTGACCTGCCAGTAGCCCCGTTATAATCCTCAGGTTTTTCCTATTCAGTTCTAACAGGGCTGCTGTTCTTCTTTTCAAAGGATTTGGAGTGGACTTGTCCCACTGTTTCATACCAGTACTCGCGTTTTTTCCGCTCGGTCCAGTCTGAAAACACTTCTTTGGTTATGCTCTTTGATATTCCGAAGAAGGGGTCCTATGAACTCCTTCATAGTGCCTTCTTTTACCAGAAGGTCGGCTTTCTCATTTCCTTCAAAGCCTTTATGACCAGGGACCCATAGCAGAGTTATTCTGGTGTCCCTGCCTACGCTTTGAAGCGGCTATGGATCCCTGGACAAGAACATATCAAGTTATTAAAACAAAAAATGAATTATATTCATCATACAAAAACCACAGAAAACTCAAAATTATTTTAAAATTCTAAAAAAGTTTCGGGACATAAGTTTTTTAGTAGCTTTCACGTAACACGAAGAAAGGTTGATAGCAAAAGGTTTCTAGACTAGGAGGAATCGGCGCAACTCCGTGCCATATTGTTTAAACCGAAATTGTTTAAACAATTGCAAGGAATTGTTATTTTTCAACCGGACAAATGTTTTTCATATTCTTTATTGAAATACAAATAAAAAAGGTCCCATGACTTTTTACGATAAAGTTAATATTTTTAGAGATATTAATTTTTAAAGGTTCGAAAAATCTCAAATTTGGGTACTTTTGACCCATTCAAAATATATTAAAAAAAAAATATAAATAATATATTTTTTTAATTCTTCATACAATAGTTAATAATATCCTTAATATATATTTAAAAAAATTTCATTGTTTATACCTGTTTTTTTATTGTCAATTTCGCGCGCTCACAAGTATGCGTTGCTTACCTTTAAGTATCGCCGTCTCTCTCTGACTCATGCGCTGCATCGGCTTCTCTGTGTCCTGAATTATTATTTATCATTTATCTTAAAAACTATTAACTTTATCAAGATTGTTAAAGGGAGCAATGTTATTAATAATGAAATTGTCTACAATTTGTTTTCAACAATTTTTTTTCTGGAATCAATTTTACAAAAGTTATTTAAGCATGAATCGGCACATGTAATTAAAATTTTGTTATTATAGTAATTTATGCATTTATATTAACAATAATAAGATATAATGGTATTCGAACATTTTTTGGAATCACAAATATATACAAATAATAAAAAGATTTTGGGACGCACTTGAATGTTTTGAAAAAATATTCAAATGAATAATAATAAAATAAAAAATACTTGTATATGTATGTATATGTATATGTATATGAAAATATTCCTTTTTTTGTTTATTTTTTTAAGGTTACTCTTTGTATAAAACCTCAAGATCTTTGTTTGTTCTTGTGACAAAATTGTTGATTATACAGTGCTAGTCAAAAGTCCCCTCCCCCCCTCGTATCTTTTGAACGGGTATACTTATAATAATGAAATTTGGAGGGTGGAAATAAACGGATGTAGGCTTCTCAACTGGTCATAACAGGTGACGCAATAGTCATAAATGACGTCACAAGGCCACTGTGACCAATAATTTTAAATGGGACCCTATGGCAAGTGACAGCTCGTTTGAAAGGTATTGACAATACCTATTCAGTCATACCAGTTTTGTTTGGGTTTCGGCTGATTTTGATTGATAAATTGAAGAAATACGAAAATTATAGTTTCGCATTTAATTAATAAAGATTTTAAAGTACGCCTCTGGTTAATTGTCAAAAAGGTTGACGTTTTTGAATTCTCTACTTGTCAAAAGTGTTTATACCTTGAAAATTTACCTAAGCCATTGTTTAACGAGACGTTTAAGTGTTTACATAGGCAAAATGGTACGTACTGTAGCCGACAAAGTAGCAGCTATCTTAATAATTGGTGAATGTAGAAACAATTTCCATGCAGCGGAACGACTGTTTAATGAGAGGTACCCCGATCGCCCTATATCGAGGGTTTATTTGAGGGAGCTTCTTCGGAAGTTTGAAGCATCAGGTAGTGTTCAAGATGCCAAACGATCTGGTCGACCAACAATTAGTGATGACAAAAAATTGACATAATTGGAGAAATGGTAGTAAACCCTACTTCTTCCACAGCCCAAGTTGCGTCTATCTGTGAAGTCAGTCAAAGGACAGTACATAGGGTGTTGGCTAAAAACAAATTTCATCCATACAAATTAAAAATGGTGCACCAACTTTCAGATGATGACCCCGACCGAAGACTAGAATTCTGTGAAACTATGTCCAATAAAATGAACCAACAACCAAGCTACATACAGACAATTTGTTTTAGTGACGAAAGTACTTTCTTTCTCAATGGAAATGTTAACACTCAAAATGTGAGGTATTGGAGTGACACAAATCCTCACATCTTTCGTGAAAACATACTCAATTTCCAGAAAAAGTAAATGTTTGGGCAGGTATTTTGGGAAACCACATAGTTGGGCCTCTTTTTCTCAATGCTAACTTAACCGGTGAATTGTATCTGGAGATGTTACAAAATGATATTGAGTCGTTAATTCTTGAAATTCTAGAAGATAATCCAGATGAATTCGACAACTTGGAAATAACGTTTCAACAAGATGGTGCTCCTGCACACTATAACGGTGCAGTAAGACGTTACCTAGATGAAGAATATCGTGGTAGATGGATTGGACGACGAGGTTCGATCGAATGGCCAGCTCGGTCACCGGTCACCATTAGATTTTTTTCTATGGGGGTACTTGAAATCTAAGGTTTACGCTACAGCACCTGACAGTATTGCCATTCTGAAACAACGAATTGTTGAAGAATGTAGGGCAATTTCCGCTGACACACTGGGACGAGTACGACAAGAGTTTAGCAATAGGATGCATTACTGCCAGGAAGTAGATGGAGCACATTTTGAACACTTATTATAAGAACTGGTTCTTAAATCTTTATTAATTAAATGCGAAACTATAATTTTCGTATTTCTTCAATTTATCAATCAAAATCAGCCGAAACCCAAACAAAATTGGTATGACTGAATAGGTATTTTCAATACCTTTCAAACGAGCTGTCACTTGCCATAGGGTCCCATTTAAAATTATTGGTCACAGTGGCCTTGTGACGTCATTTATGACTATTGCGTCACCTGTTATGACCAGTTGAGAAGCCTACATCCGTTTATTTCCACCCTCCAAATTTCATTATTATAAGTATACCCGTTCAAAAGATACGAGGGGGGGAGGGGACTTTTGACTAGCACTGTATAGAGCACTAGCTGACCCGACAGACGTTGTCCTGTCCAAATTTCTATGTTCCCTAAAATGTTTTTCCCGAAAACTCTTGTCCGCGTAGAATTTCTTTTTTTCTATGTTTTCCTTTATGTTGTTCCATCTAGACTATGCTTTTGACTCCTTCCGCTTCCTGTTGTCCCGTTATTCCGTTATCTCGTTTTCCTGTTATCCAGTTTTTTTCTTTATCCCGTTTTCCCGTTATCCCCTTATCCTGTCATCCCATTATCCCGTTTTTTTGTTATCCCGTTATTCCCGTTATCCCATTTTCCTGTTATCCCGTTACCCCCTTATCCTGTCATCCCGTTATTCCCGTTATCCCGCTTCATTATTTCATACTTCTACATCTATAACCTTCTATTGAAGAAGCTATTCAATGTAATTACTTTCTGTTTTAATAACAAAAAAGTAATATAAACTGATAAAAAAGTTATTTTAATTACATGTTCCAATTCATGCTTAAATAACGTTTGTAAAATTGATTCCAGAAAAAAAATTGTTAAAAACAAATTGTGGACAATTTCATTATTAATAACATTGCTCTCTTTAACAATCTTGATAAAGTTAATAGTTTTTAAGATAAATGATAAATAATAATTCAGGACACAGAGAGGCCGATGCAGCGTATGAGTCAGAGAGACGGCGATACTTAAAGGTAAGCGAAGCATACTTGTGAGCGCGCGAAATTAACAATAAAAAAACAGCTACAAACAATGAAATTTTTTTAAATATCTATTAAGATTATTATTAACTATTGTATGAAGAATGAAACAAAAAATATTATTAATATTTTTTTTTTATATATTTTTCATGGGTCAAAAGTACCCAAATTTGAGATTTTTCGAACCTTTAAAAATTCATATCTCTAAAAATATTAACTTCATCGTGAAAAGTCATAGGACCCTTTTAATTTGTATTTGTCCGGTTGAAAAATAACAATTCCTTGCAATTGTTTAAACAATTTCAGTTTAAACAATATGGCACGGGGTTGCCCCATGGCAACATGCATTTATATCATCAGTAGGGCAATTTGAAGGGGATCGCATAAAAAAATTAAGGTGGAATAGTTTTCGGTACTCATGCGCCGATTCCTCCTAGTCTATTCAACTATAATCTAAAACCAGGAATCAACTAACAAAAATTAGAAATTCTAGTTAATCCCAAATCTCGCCATTCTTATAACATCAAAGAATAACTATAAAATTTCAAAATACTAAATTTGAATTAGATGTTCCGCGCGTACTAACAAATTAATGCAAGTTCCGGTTTACTACATCGGCAGCAATCTTAACTACAGTAAGGCTTAATAAATAATATTGTGTTGCCCTTTAACTAATGATGATACAACCGTAATAGTTTATAGTTAGATAAATCGTAGTCACCTGACTGACAACTACATAATGGAATTCTCAGTCACAGTTTGTAATGATCGCCGAAGAGCAAAGAAAATGTCTGACCTAGATTTCATATTTTATAGCGTTCTTTGTTGGAAAGGAACAACTCAACACAGTTTCGGTTATTAAGTAATTTTACTACTTATTTGGAGAATTCTTTATGTGAAATGACTGGCTTAGTACAGAGGTTTCTTTATTAGTCATACGTAAAGGCGATTGATTGATCGCAGGTGTTTATCTTCTGTATGTCTTTCTTTCGAATTCAGCTATGATTCCAGATCAGTTCCACAGAAAAGAGACTAAATATTGCACTTTGTACTCTATTAGAATAATAATAATAATAATAATAATAATATGTATTTCATCATTTAAATGCACACAGGTTACATAAATGATTAAAAACGTTAAAATTATGGTTACATTGGGAAAGGATAAGTTAACATCGTGGATTTTTCAATTCACAGAAAAATCTTTCTATCAATATTCAATTGAGAATGTTTCCCTTTTCGATAAGTTAACAATTACAGATTTACTTATACATGTATATATAATTATATATATATATATATATATATATATATATATAAAAAACACTAACTAAATAGTTCACACAAGTTAAAGAAATATATATTATCACAAAAAGAAATCATCTAATGAGTAACAACACTTTCTGATTAGGAATTTTTTCAGCTTTGATTTAAAAATATGAACTTGGGGGATGATTTTATATGTATATCAAGTATATTGTAAAACTTACAACCAGTACAATAGAAGTTTCTTTGGTACAGCGATGTGCGATGATAATCAGGTTGTAAGATATTTCTGTGACGGGTGTTACAACAGTGAGTGTTATCTATTGCAAACTTATTTTTATTCTTATAGATGTAAGTGCAAGCTTCCAGTATATATATAAACTCTTACACAAACAATTCAGAAACTAGTTATGACCCATTTTCAATATGCGTGTCAATTTAAACTAGTTGTTTCTATCATTCAAGGATTACTCTTCTGCTTGGTAGAAAAAAAATTAGCGAAATTTTGACAGGAAATGCGTAGTAATTTTCAAACAACTACCCATTAAACACAATTACATTTCAGAGATGTGCCTGTGATGTCACTATGCAATATCAAAACGTATCATGCGAAGTCAAAATGCCGCCGAGGAGTTGCAGCGAAAATGTTTTGTCCAACCTATATTTAATTCATGTGACGCCACTGCGACAAATACTAGAGATATAGGGGGTTCTCTAACTTCTTGCACTACCGTTAACAGTTCCATTAAAAAAGAAAAATGTCTTTTCTATGAAAATATTACGAAAAATTCAAAATAAGTGTGGAAAAAAATATTCTCGTTAATGTATCAGTAATCCATACATTGTTTTATTTCGCGATCCAAACCTGAATGGGATTTTCTTGCGAAAACTTCGTTTTTTTCTCACTGATTGGTGGATTGTGTTTGTGATTTCATCTTGGATGATAACCTATAAGGTGTTAGATGATTGATTTATTTATTGTTTACCTGTAAGAACCATATCAGTTATCACTTTGTCTTCATACATGCTGAAGAAATAACGATTTTGCACCATTTTAAAGACAAGAAAAGGTAGGAAAAAAACCGATCGATAATTATCTCAATTAAAGGTTTAAACACGTATCATTGGACAGACAGTGGTTCCTAAAAACATAGTTGTATATGACGAAAAATTATGATTGTGTTATTTTTAACCACTGTACTTCGTTATAAAATTGCATTATACATCCGACATTCACGGGTACACGAGTACAATTTCAGATACAGCCTGTGCAACAGCGATGTGCCAAAATCAGGACATGCCTGTTTAAAGATATGTTTGTCAAGATAGCGGTTTGTAGATACATTTTGGGAACAACGGCAAGCAATCGGGCATTAATGCCACCAATCTGGCACTAGGCCGACCAGTCGGGCACTAGGGCGCCCAGTTGGCACTAGGGCAACCAGTTGCGCACTAAGGCAACCAGTCAGACACTGGGGTCACCAGTTGGGTAATACATGATAGATACAACCCGAACAATGTGCACGACAGTTACCTCAATGTGCGACACGGTCAAAGACAACATAACAGTCCCCTGAGTTTTTTTCGTCTCTCTTTCGAATGATCTTCCTACATGACAAGACCTTAGTTATTTAGCCTCCGATTAGTTTCGAAAATGTCGACCATGAATGACTGAAGAATAAAATATTTCTCTGACGAAAACGTGTTAGCTCGTTGAACATAAAAATTGAAACTTTTTTTTGAAGTTTTTCGCACTATTGCGATGTCGTCTTCTGTCGTTTTTAATGCATAAGGCAGCTAAAGACGTTACGATTTATTGTACCCGATATCGGGAGGCCGACGTCGGGCATGATTGGCTCGACTGTACACACGTTCCGATATCAAACTTCCCGCTATCAGTTACTAGTTATACGCGAACTGGTGTTCTGTCGAAAAAGGCAAAAATTGGGATTGATCTAACAGCGATTGTTCAAAACAGGAAGTTTGGGCAAGACAATGAAGAATATCACCAACTTTTGATTTTTACCTTACAATACACTCTATTATAAATGAAAAAATACCGTGAAAATATTTTTTTAATACGTCTTATAGTTTCAGAGATATTTGATTGTTTAGCAGGCGTGCGACGACGCGGAGTCATCGGCCGCTGTGACGTCACTTTACAACGGTCAGTGCGTGCTCTGCTTCCGAGCTGTGTGTATGAAGTTTGCGTCGAAAATTAATAAAAATGTCGAATCCAGAAACTAGAAAATCGTGTATTGTGCCAAAGTGTTTAAATAAAGCTACTAATGCACCCGAAAAGTTGTTTTTTATTGTTGCTTTCGAACCTGAAAGTCGAAAGAAATGGATGCAAATCATGATAGTGTGGGGTGATTCGGCATTTCACTGTACAAATATCTCTTTTAACTTTTGCATATCCAATAGCGTCGTCGCCGAAGCTGTTTCTAGCCGATCTAGAATAAAATAAACGTAAGTTGATCCAATATATAAAAAATAAAATACATAAAAATGCACTTATCCACGATCACATGAAAGAGGAAATTAATATGGGAGGTTTTTCATCTTAGCTTAATAATATTTAATAAGTGTAGTCCTAATAATAAGCTACTTATAAAAAAAAATCATGGGTTCAAATTTAAAAAAGTTTTGTACCTCTGGTACATAATGTTCAGGTTAAGTTTACTATGGTCAGTTTTTGTTACATTATATGTTAGAAAAATACAAAATGTAAGTCATTATCCAAACTATGTAGGTACAATAACACAGTATTGTTTTTAATAAGTCCCACCATGTTACAAATACCCACGTATTCTTCCTTCTCAGGAACTCAATGTCAAGTAAGATGTTCATAGTATCAATATGACGTATGACGTACATTCATAAAACACTAGTTATGAGAAAGATGTACTTATAATCATCAAAGGATTTATGATAGAATGTAAAATTTTATTAAGTAATACTTACTTTTGCATTTTAACTCCTCGCATCTCGGCGGCTAAGAAATCGGAGTTATTTGAAAAATAGTGGGTAACCATTAATTAACCCGTCTATTTCAGGCGAGTTATCAGATTGTCCTTTTTCAAAACCGTCATCCATATCTAATATTATACTTATAACACTATTGTAACAGTGATTCATATAAAAACATAAGTAAAAAACGTTATTGTGGTCGAACATCCGATACCAAAGCAATGATTGAGTGTACGGTGCGAACGTTGCGTTGTAAAATGACGTCACGCAGGCATGGCGCGCTCGCCCAAAATATTTGAATAGAACGGAAACTAAAATTGTCGTAACTTCAACACTACTCGCTTGATTGATATGAAACAAAAACAGGTGTATTTCCATACATTTAGTCTACACGGTCATAAAGTTTCAAGTCATTTGACAGACCCAGTGACATTCTTCATTGTACTTAAGTTCCCTAAATGCAGCTAGTGGCTGTTCTGGAATGCGATGAAATTCGTTTTTTTTTTGAGATGACACCACAAATATTTAATGAGCTCCTTGGCATGACCAGATCACACATTGAAAAAACGGACACATATACGATAAAAGCAGTGAATGCTGAAGAAAGGATACTCACTTTGAGATATTTATAATACAATACAGATAGCTGACTAAAAATACAATAGGTGTATATTGGTCGAATATCCATAAAAAACCAACTACTTTCCTGGCTAATGCCTCGACAGACGCAAAATCCCACTTTAGTGGACTTGTACTTAAAGTCCTCATCGCAAAACTATTTGTTCACTTAGAAAACTTATAATTGAAATCCTAAAAACGTTTTGGGAGACGCAATAAACTATAGATCATTTAACGTTTTCCTCAGAATATTCTTGAGGAATACTCATTTCAGGAACAATAAACACTAATAGTCAATTATTTGACAAACGTGTCATTGATAAACAATCGCTGGCTACATTTTTGCATAGCTTCCTTACATTACCGTATGAATGGCAATTTAAAATAAAAATAATAATGCAATTTTTTTTATTAGGCGATTTTGAACTAGTAATTATGAAAATAAAAAATGTATGTTTTTGTCAAGTTTATGTCTGATGTTTGCAGGAATTTGCACCTAAACCAATAGACATTTGGTATACTGTTTTTTTTTTCGACGAATTTTCCGACCCTCTGTTTTATTTTTGTTTTTCAAAATTTAGAATAATACATCTGAAAAAAATGTTGATAAACACATTTTTTTCAACTTTTTTCAAAATGTCTCTCAGCATTCCTTGAAAATCTCTAATATAAGAGTTATTTATATGATGAACAATATTTCACTAGTGCAGCCAGAAAAAATATGTAAGGACGGCGAGAAAATATGTGTGGCGTTTCTGTTCTGTTTGTTTGGAGAGCTTATACAAAAAAATTGTGTATGCAACACGTTCGCAAATGGATTTAGCGGACTTTGCGATTCGTCCGCTGAAACCTCATTTTGCTTCCTTGTTACATAAACTACTAGAGTAGAGTAGAGATTTTATTGACTACATTTACATAACAGATGATTATGTTCGTAGCAGGTCTGAAACTATAAACAATATATGTTAAAAATCGTCACAAAACCAAAATACCTTAAAATACTAGGTGAATCAGATAAGCTCGAGGTAGATTACCCAAGTGATGAACTACAAAACAACGTCATTAATTTTCATGTCGTTAGTTCAATAACACAAACAGTTGCACGAAAAACGAGAAGAAATAAGTTAAATGAAATGAAGAGGGAAAGGAATCGTGTCCCCATAGGCCCGATCGTGCTACACACGTGCCAACCAAATGAGAGAAAAGGTGGGGGATCGGGCCGATCTACTTGGTCGGGAGGTCCGGGCCTCCCGACAACGCGATATCGGGAACGTAATTATTTAAACCCTCATTACACTATGCCTTTTTCGTGCCTATTTGTCTGCCTGACTGCCGGTGGCTGAAATTTTAAACAAATACGCATGCGCGCGTGACTATTTTGTTGATTGTTTCAGGCGTGAAAATAAATAGGACTGGTTCTATTTTCTCCGCCTGAATCGAGGGGATTTCAAGGAAATGTCAGGTTTGCCAAAACAATAATTATCTATTGGACTTAACATAACCAACAAACAAATGAAATTAATCACATAGTTTTCCTTTTGTTCAGTATGACAGAAAAGAAGAAAAAATCTTGTACCAGGTAAGGAAAAAGTTGAAACAAATAGTCCAGGTTTACTAAATTACTCAATCATTTAAGGTAAATGTCAATTTTCCTTAGGTTTGCAGCTCTGAAATTAGCGCCTGAAACAATCATCAAAAAGGCACGGTGTAATAGTGCCAGTTATTTGGGGAAATTTAGCCAACAAATAGCCATGAAAATAAGCACAAAAATAGGCACGAAAAAGCCATAGTGTAATAAGGGTTTTAGTCGGCCGACGAGCCTACACACGTCACGATTTCAAGTCCTGACGTCGGCCCTCCGATATCGGGTCCCATAAATTGTACTGGTGTGAGGACCGCTGCCATTTTCTAGCTGCCGTTTTTCAGATAGCCGCCAAATGACCAGTGGCGTCGGATTTTTTTTTACTTCGGAAAAATAGAAAAAAATTGCATAAACTTAAGTATTCAACAATACTTGACTCTGCATAGTTTACTTCGACATACCAGCAGTGGAGTGAAAGAGCAGTTTTTTTCAATATAAAGTGTAACACTTTGGGATATTTGACTTCTTCAGGTATTTTCTAAACATGAACTTTGTATATTATTAATAAGCAACAATTCACCAGAAAAATTTTCTGGTTAGTAATTGTTGTCGGACAGCGATAGTTGTCTTATCGAACTTTTGAAAAATATGTTTTAGGCATACCGAAATGTTTAGCCAATTCCATACTCATGGAGTAACTAGACGACACTACAATGATCATTTTTTGTGGATATGAACGACTCGTAAGCCGTCCGACGGTGGGAGTTGTCGAATCGAAATTTTGAAAAATGTGTTTTAGGCATACCGAAATATTAAGCCAACTCCATACTCTGGAACTGGAAGACACAACAATAAACATGTTCTATGAATGTGAACGACTCGCAAGCCGACCGACGGTGGGACTTGTCGAATAGAAATTTTGAAAAATATGTTTTGGGCATACCGAAATATTTAGCCTACTTCATACTCACGGAGTGGGCTAAATATTTGGGTATGCCTAAAACATATTTTTCAAAATTTCGATTCGACAACTCCCACAGTCAGACGGCTTGCGAGTCGTTCATATTCATAGAAGATGTTTATTGTTGTGTCTTCTAGTCACTCCATGAGTATGGAGTTGGCTAAATATTTCGGTATGCCTAAAACATAAAATATCCCAAAGTGTCACACTTTATATTCAAAAAAACTGCTCTTTCACTCCACTGCTGATATATCGAAGTAAACTATGCAGTGTTAAGTATTATTGGATACTTAATGAATCGATAGTGCTATCAGTTACTAGTAAACCGACAATGATGTCTGTCTGTCGAAAAAGAAAGAAATTGGCATTGCTCTAACATTCAATTAATGCAATCATTGCTCTATTATCAATTATTGAGCTTAAACACGTATTTAGTCGGCCGACGAACCTACACACGTTACGATTTCGGGTCCCGACGTCGGCCCTCCGATATCGGGTCCGATAAATTGGTAGGTCTGTAGGCCCCTTTAAACACAACTGATTCAATACAAGATAAAAATAATGAAGACATTCATATAACGTACACATGTATACCTTGTGAATATCATTAATTTTTTAATTTAGTATTTAGCTCCTATTTACCATAAATTAATTCGACATCAATTATTATATTTATCAGCGTTACCCCTCGGCTCTCGCTAAGTGACAACCTGATTAAAGACCGGTAACGATCGTTGACAAATATTTATTTCGACCATTAAAACTGGGCGGTGCGAAAAGAAACGGAAATCGTTTAATTTCGTTTCGAAAGTGATAATAGCCGTTTTCACCGATTATCTTGCTAGATTGGATAAAAGTTGTGTTAAAGTCATAGGCCGGTCAAATTGATCGATTGAATTATACAGTATGTATCCGGATCTGTGCTCACCTCTGTATTTAAATAATATTAATGCTATATTTTTATATACGAATTTATGAATATGCGGGGTCCCCTACTGATTCAGGACTTACTTGTAAAACTCACTTAGATTTTTTGTAATACACTACGAGGGTAATCATAGAAGTAAAGATTAATCTTGAAGTTTGACTAAAATGAACATTTGTCTGAATTTTTCCCCTCCCTCCTATTCTTTTTTCAATCAGTGCAACTTTTGGATGGTAAATCGAGCGCTACCAATCGATCCTTACTGAAATATGTGAGAACTTTAAAAATTGCACAAGTAACCCCTTCACCTAATCACCACATCACTTATTCACTTCACACCCATAACTAAGTTATCATCATCAGTAGGTAACTAGAGTGTAGTTTACCTTACTGATGATGATAACTTAGTTATCGAAATGCGCATAACTATAGATAGATGTGAAGTGATAAAGTGAGGTGAAGTGATTACTTGTGCAATTTTTGATTGTGTGACACTTTATTATTTTAGTTTATAATTAGTTCCTAATTTCGGACGAAATTAATGGAGGTTCCTTATACATATTATGTCGCGAAAAATTGATGATTACAGCTTTTACGTGAATAAATCAAAACGTACAAATATTGATTTTTCAAGTGCATCCTTACTTTATTATATCTAACTTTCCGCTTTACGAAATCGACTATGAAAACTTATCGCATTAAATTCTCCATACAAATATTGATTTTTTCATGATAAAAAACAGAAAGTGTCCTTCAATATGTATATAAATGTTTTATTAAGTTTAGATGCTGAAGTGGACACTTTCGATACAATAATAATCACTATCACAGTTATGTTTTGTATTTTATTACTCTACCGGATTGAAAGTGAACTGAAGAAAAATGTAAACTAAAAAAAGGCGACCATTTTATTGTATTTTTTTTTCTGTCAGCTGATTAATAAAGGAATACTGAAGAAGCCCCTGACCAAGGATTAAACATAATTATTAACATTCGATGTTAATTTTATAAATCCAAAGCCCAAAAACTTCCCTACCAAAAAAATAAGTTGAAATGGTTTCTTTAATTAAACAGTTATGAGAAAATTAAATTTTAAAAATATACCGTTTATCCCAGATCAATTATTTATAGATTCTTCGGGAAAACTTGCAATGTCTCAGATTAAAATTTACCAACATTTCATTCAAAAAAATTTATAAATATGGATCAATTTACAACAAAAGTTCATGAATCCGCTTATATTATCAAACCAGTGATCAAAGGAAATATCAATAATTTCGAATAAATCAAAACAAACTACGTGATCTTACTTCTAATTGCTACAAACTAACGGAAAACAATTTCCTAAACACAATAATTCCTGCACAAGCTTGCTGAATTCTTGTGTGCACAGTCCTGTTCAATTTCTTAAGCGTAATTTGTAAAAAAGTTGTGTGGGAATACTACATAGAAAAAAAAAAGTTAGACCAGGCGATCTCCTTGGCCATATCCAATAATTGATCTGCTTGGCCATATTATTATATGTCTATGGGTTCAGTAGAGAACATTTCGTGACGAAACTACTCTATTTGTTGAGAAAGTAGCTTCACCACAAAATAAAATATGCTTTCAAAAATGAATGTCATTAAGGTACTCGTACTTGGCCCATTAACAAAATTCCATGCATTTTTACAAGCTTTTATTTAGTTTCACCTGTCCCGATGTTCATCAAATTTTGCAAGTTAAATTTGACCCACTTCTAGTTGTTCGATTAACGTGAAATTTGGCAGGTGTTCATAGTTCCCGTGACAATGCATTATGCATTTAGAGAAGAAAAAAAATGGCGGCTCCAAGATGCGCGAATTTGTGTTTATGGTCCGATTCGATTCAAAATTTGGTTTGGGGCGGATTATGAATTTTTGACAAAATTCATGAAATCAAAATGGCGGCTTCAAGATGTCCGACGATTTCTGTGATTATGGTCCGATTCTATTCAAAATTGGTATGGGGGTTTTCGGGGTCGGAGATTATGAATTTTTCTTCAAAATTCCCAAATTCAAGATGGCGGCTCCAAGATGGCGAACGAGTTTTGTAATTATGGTCCGATTCGATTCAAAATTGGTATGTGGGTGTTAGGGGTACTTACTAAAAAGCACAAAATAAAATAATTAATAAAAAAAACCTTTTTAAAAACAAGCTTTTATTCAAATACCCTAAAAAGTACAAAATAATTGCTTTGGATGTGTGACGTAGGTTATTCCGTGAGTTATAGATTCAAAAGCTTGTCGCATCTGTATTCGAAATGAAAACTTTGCGCGACAAGCTCTTGAATCTAGAACTCACGGAATAACTACGTCACACATCCAAAGCAATTATTTTGTACTATTTGGGGTATTTGAATAAAAGTTTGTATTTAAAAAGTTTTTTTTTTAATTATTTTATTTTCATCACCTCGTTCTAAAGTGTTTGTTGAATGGCTTCCATTTGTTCAGACATCGCCTAATATTCTCCATGGGTAATTTTAAATCTAAGCTGCCACCCTCAAACTCGCATTTGTATTATTTAGTATATATAGTATTTTTATTTCAATTCCTTCTTCGTACACTATTCTCCAAAATATGTTTGGTTACTGCTCTACTCCGACTGAATACTTCGTTTATTTTATGGACCATGCTATAATTTATGGCAGGACGATTTGGGTGTCTTTCATGGAATTTCCTTGATGCTTCTCTATAAAGACGTATAATTTCGATTTTTCCTTGAATTGATAATTGAGCAACCCTTCTTTATATTTATCTTGGAGATCAAATGCATAACCGAAAGTTCATTTCAATTAATTTATTAACTCGAGTACACCATACGCAATATACCTACACTAGAAGAAACGATAAACGATGTTACTTGAATTAACATTATTCATATATTTTATTTTATTGTTCTAATTTTCAGTTGTTTTGATCACTAGATAGTGTGGATAGTGTTAATGCAGTATAATTGTACGGCATTCCAATATATCAATACCAATAATTTTTTTCATTGATGAACACATTTAGAAGAAATTTGATAAGTGTTATTTTGAGATTTCCGATTTCAATGACGAGGTTTCCGCTTAAAAAATCCATAATTGACAACCATATTTCAACAAAATTATCGTAAGAACCAATTTGGAAACTCGTCCATCCACATCCACTAAAAACGCTTTTTTATATCGAAAATGACGGAATTTCAAGTTCTAGTACACTTTCTGTTCCACAGCTACAGAAAAATGTTAATGATGTCCAATGACAATCTTGAAAACCATTATATGATTCATTCTTGAAAAACACTCTATATTTTTCTCAACTTTCACACAATATGGAGAAATGGAGAGTTGAAAATTCCTCTCGAACCAAACACTGTATCCATAAAAATCCAAGTTCACTGAAATAGATAAATAAACATAAGTCTACTGAAATTATTCTATTTTGAGATTAGTAAGACGAAAATACTATACTATGGTACAATAACCTACCACTCGGTGCGTACAAAAAATCATTGGTGATACCTGACATAACGTCTAGATCTTTCTACTTGTTTGAGATATCGTAAGGCACACCCAGATACGCCCCTGAATGGGCTGACCTGACAGCTGTCACTCATTTTTATCACCATAAGCAGATAAAGTTGAATCGAAAAAAACTTTTCAACAAAAAATTAAACCGACGAAAAAATCAACTGAACAGCAAAAAATAAAATAAACCTTCTTAGTCTTAATGATAATTGAGCTCCTAAACTAATGTGAGTAACTAATTTTGAGTCGGCGCCAAACAAACAATTATCGAAGATCATTATATTACTTTGAAGAAGTAATCAAACGCCGCTTTGCATCTCGCTGCCATCATTTTACGCTTTACCTAATTCAATTGCTAGTTTGTTTGGCGCCGACTCAAAATTAGTTACTCACATTAGTTTAGGGGCTCAATTATCATTAAGACTAAAAATATTTATTTTATTTTTTGCTTTTCAATTGATTTTTCGTTTAATTTTTTGTTAAAAAGTTTTTATTTTTAAATTTTTTGTGGCGGAAATCTACTAATTACTATCTATTTAATTTTTGATTACTCCAAAAATACTTACCCACCTACTCAACTATTAACAATTAAATAATATGATTATCCACTTTAATTATTTATTGTTATAAAATATAAATTATTTTTATTAGTTAATTCCAGCACTTTGTATATAATTCCATCCTTTCATAAAATGTAATTATTGTGACGGATGTAGGAGAACAAAATAATGACAATAGCAATCTGTCAGTGTCAACTACATATGTGTGCCAATGTTCACAAGTGAAAAATCAATCATCCCCTATGTTTCTACCCATAGGGGTGGATTATATCATTCCAAATTGGAATATGATCAACTATGAGGTATACCCTATCTAATAAAAAAAAGAATCATCCAAACCCACTACAAAGTTATGCCTGATAGAATCGGTTAACGGACCAAAATTGAGGGTGAACGATCAATATCCTCCATTTTGCTACCCTCAGGGATATATTTTTCAAATTCAAATGGGACCAACTTCGAAGTACACCCTATCCAATGAAAAAAGAATCATCGAAATCGAACGACTCTGTAAAAAGTTATGCGTGGTCATACATAAAAAAAATATACGCGTCGACTAGAGAACCTCCTCCTTTTTGATTTCGTCGGTTAATAAATATACATTTCGTCTCACCAATGATTTATTGCTTCGCCATCCTAAAACGCCCGCACTATACCAATGAAATTTGCTGTAAATAAAAAAAAATTAACAAAGACCTTACACAATTGACCGGGCTATTATCCTCAACGGATTAACGGGTAAATTGTAGAAAGAGACGGACGATGGAATTCATGACTGTCAAGTGGAAAGTGTTATTGAACCTGCATCTAAGCGCAAGTAAGCTGTTATGAAATCGTTTATATTCTGAAATGTGGGTAATATGGGTTCGCATTCACACCTGTATGAAATGTATGCGACGATGTTAACTTCGTTGAGTGCCAAATTTATCCGAAATCCTATTTTCCTAAGTAAAAAAAAAGTAGACTGCCAGTGCAGATTTTATATAAAAATCGGATACAACCAATAGGCTATTTAAAGTCATTTCTTTGTGTTTCGCTTCGATCTTTCAATGATATACTTTCAGTTTTCATTGGTAAGTTTTTAGGTCTTATTTCTAGGCAGTTTGCTATAATTTGGTCAGAATTCTCCAAACTGCTTAATAATTTTTTTTTTTAGATATTTCATGAAATAAGAAATGAAACTAGAAACTTTTAAAGTTTTTATGATATATTTTAAACTACCGAATTATACACGGAACCAGATTTCATTTTAATAGCTCAAACGACGGGTTTTGCAAAATATTAGGTTTTTATGGGAATGGGAAAAGCGTGTTTTCTGTTAAACAGTTACCTTATTTCAGTTTCTCATATATGAATTCTGCATTACACCCGCTTTCGTTTGATACATCATACGTCGGGCTATTTCTCGAGTCTTTCCATAACTAACCAGTTTCAGTATTATCCTTATCCGGTCTTTTTGCCGAATATTTCTAGATAGACTATCTGTACTGAAATAAAAAGCACTGATAAAAACATAATAATAATAATAGTTCTGATGTTTCAATTTTTTTAATTATTTTAGCTTTTATATACATTTTAGAGAAAACCTGTTATGAAATTACTATGGGAATTGAAATAAGCGTGTTGATCTTCTCTCGACTCTTTCAGTATTCATGCAATAACTTGTCGAAACTGTCGAAAAAAATTAATTAGATGTATGCGTCACTATCCGGCAAATATTTAATTGATTATCCTTTATTCCGATGCGTAAATCTAGTAGCCGTGACATCCCTAAATAACGAAGAATATTTATTGAATTTTTTTGCTTCAGAGATAAAGTCCAATATGGCCTAGTATGATGAATAAATTAATTAAGTCACGAAATGTTCAAACTTTTCCAAGCATCTATAATCTTCATTCGGAATACTAGAAACAATTCACCATTTCTAATAGGAAGTTGCAAACCAAACAAACCTGTTACAATGAATAAAATGGAACGTATAACGATAATGAGAAGACATGAATTCCTTGATTCTATTAAAACACAGCAACTCACTATAATTATAAAAGGTCAGTCAATTACTGATAAAACCATGTAAAGTGCAGTTGAATAAATAACATTAATTCAACAGCTTACTCTATTTACGGTACTACAATTACACTATTATCACGTTTGAAATATACTTAAAATTCAATTGTGAATTTGAGGAATTACATTTTCTAGAAGACTCCATTAAATGGTTATTGAACAATTTGTTTCTGGCTATAAAAGGCCCAAGTTTTTTAACCTGCCCCATAACTTTCGTAAAATATGGATTTTGGTTGGGTGCTCAAAACCGTTGTTAGTATAGTTATTCTAATCCCAATTGGAACGGCAATAAAAATAAGAGCACTACGAGGAGTGTTCATATGCACTGTCCGGCAAATGGGAAATTTATATATTACCAGTGTTTTTACTTTCAAAGCGTTCCTGGTAAAATCATAAAAAAGTTTTGTCGTGTGGAAGAGAATTCCTTCTCGAAACTTTTTATGTCGGTCCAATTGGGATTGGGATTACTATACAGTTCTTGACTATTTGCTCCAAGAACAAACAATAGTAATCAGTTTACAATACGTAAAATAAAACAAGAAATAAAATAATAGCTATTTATTCTATAAGACGGTGAAAAGATGCTTTACCTTTGAGTGGAAAATGTTGATTAATCCTCGAGCAAGGAAACCTTTGCTTTCGTGGTTTAATCTTTGATAATAAAGCCGCAAATTGCACGAGTTAAATTTCCTAGAGGCAAAATAATTGAGGAAAAATAAAAAAAAAATTGCGATAAAATCCTCTACAAAAAATGATATTTGATGAGAATATTTCCCGAATCACATTTGAAATTGGATAAAATTACCAGAATTCATATTTGAATTTTCAACAAGGAAAATTACAACAATTCTTCTCGTTTCAAAATTAAAGGAATCATGTTCGTTTCAAAATGCTTCGTTTTACAGATTCATTCATTTACAATGAGCATTAACTGCTCTTGAGCTCGCCCAAAAACCTAAAATATATATAAATTTTTCACTATCAAATCGAATATGTTTGCATCTAAAACCAATTTAAAAAAACTCGAATCCGAGCCTACCGGGTGAGAGACTGACACGCTAACCACTGCTCCACGAGAACTGCTGTTGATATTATGAAAATAACGGAATTCAATTATTCATTGCCTTTCTTGAAAACCTGAGGCTTTTTAACATGCTGAAAAAAGTATATGTATTTCAATTAAAATATCAAATCACTATAATAGTGAGTTGAGGATCCCTTATTCAATCAATTTTGCATTTCCTGTTTCCCTATATAGGAACTGAATGCGTTGACAAATAATTTTGATAGGACCTTAGTGTCGTTTTATCGCAAAACAATATCGAACAGACTGCGGTTTTATCAGTTGTAATATCACAAGAGAGTGAGGATAAAGTGAAAATAATTCGACATATTTTCGAAAACTTGTTGCCAAGCAATAGACACGAGAGCCCGACGGGCTCGAGTGGCTATTGCCAAATGGCAACAAGTTTGATAAAGAAATCTGGAGAATTATTTTCTACTTTATCGAACTCTCGTGTAGTATTCTGTAGATTATTTTTTGATGTTACGATCATAAACACATTTCCTCGCAAAATGATATAATGTACTAAACCGGTTTTGATTCATTTCTTACTTTTCATGCGAAATTTTAAATATACGTTGTCAGACAATAAAAATAAAATACCTCAAATTATTCCCGCGGCAATTTTCTAGGTAGAATATTCCCACTATAATAATGTTCTGATTGACCAAAACGTACATGAATTATCTGAATTGATAGTTTCCATTGGTTTCTAGAAAGGTCAAAAAGTAAATAGTATAAAACAGCAAGAAGGCGTTTTATCACCATAAAACTGATCTGATTGGTTGTCTGTTTGAAATTTCGGCCATTTGATTGAAAAATAATGAGGGAAATAGTCGATATTATTGACTTTTGGTTGAAAGTATCCTAAACAATGTGCGATTTTAATAAAGAAAACGAAAATGGTGATGCTTTGCCAGAAGATGTAGAAATTGAAGCTGCAGATGCGGTGAACAGTTTATTGCCCCAGAAATCGCGTCTAACGTATGAAAAAGAATATATGGCGTTTCAAAGATGGAAGACCATGAAAAAAATTCTTGGAGTGTCTGAAAAGGTACTGTTGGCCTACTTTTTTGAAAAGCAAATTATATTTATGGTCTTACTGCCCCATGTTGAAGGCAACGCTTCTGGTGAAAGAGAATTGAAGACATGAGTGGATGAAGGTGTTATGTTACAATCCTTAAAAATATGTTTCTTTCTGCATAATTGAAGGTTTTCTCGTATATACTCATATTTCATATCAATGAATCGTTAGTGATTGAAATTGCATGATCTTTGATAAACACTTGGACACACCGTTGCTCAGCTAGTCCTGAATTGAAAAAAATTACATAAAAAAACTTTGACCTTAACTTTACTAAACAAAATTTGTAACATAAAACGTTCATTCACTCAAGTCTTTATTTCATGATTTACAGTTATAAATGAGAATGAATGATAAGAGATATTCTAAAGTACTACAATAAAAGAGCAATTAATGGATATCGCCAAAGAAGTCGAAGGTGTTTGAAGGAGAATATATTCTTAGTTCTTTGAAAGAAGTTTCGTATGACCATTGAGTGGGTAAGAATTGTTTGATTTCACTGTCTTAAATGAATTGTTACTTTGTAATTTATAGAGCTGAATAACTCAACGAACTGAGAATTTATAATTTGTTCTATTCGGACCAGTATAGAGAATGTATGGATACATATTTGTGTGATTTATTTGTATGGTATCGAATACTTTTATTTTGAGAAATCACCTTCCCTGTCAATTTGTTAAAACGATATTTGTGAGCAATACAGATTCAAAATTTTCGAAATGATTATTTTGCACCAATAGTATCATGTGTTGATACATGAGGAATAATCTCGCCTTCTATCATTTATAAATTAAGTGATTAATTTTTTAACTATAACTTGCCTATGTGTAAAGTTATTGTGTGTTAGTGACCTGCAGCGTGCCTTTGTGTAGAGTTGTTCGACTTTTCAGAAAAATATTTCTATTCAATATTCAATTGAGAATGTTTCCCTTTTCAACATAAATACCTCCCAAGAGGTTATCTTGAACGATGGAAGTTAGTGACATAAGTTTCTTTCAGTTGCAGATGATTCCCCATGTTCATATTTTCAAACAAAAAACGCATCTTATTTTCTGTAATATTGAATATTGGGATTATTGTAGGAACAGATGGAATAATTTTGCTGTGTCGATATTTTCCCGTTATTTCAGTAAGTTTAGAGGAATTTTCACTTATAATCTCCCTAGAGCATAAAATTTTTTGAGTACATGAATTTTTTGAAAGTTATCACGAGTCGCGAAGCGACGAGGGAAAATTTTCTTTAAAAATTCATGTACGAGACAAATTTCCCGCAATTAATTCAAGCACGTGGGGGATTCGATAAGAAAATTCTATACCGGAATTATATTTAAATAGAAAACATTAAGTAAATATTTATATTGACGTTATTCACAAATAAATAGAAGGGGCTGTGTTGTTATGGGAGTTTTGGGGGAGATTTTTTTCTGGTTTTCTCCGTGCCCAAATAAAATATATGTCAGATAAATTTTTATATAAAATTGATTGTTTTCATAGAATTTTCTTACTGGGTTTCAGGGAAATGTCAATATTGATTAAAAATTAAAGTGGATGTTCGTATTGCGGGATATTTTTTTTTATTTTTTCCATGCCCTAGTAAAATAAAATTTATAATATCAGATACATTATTATATAAAAATAATTGATTTCCTATAATTTTCTTACTAGGTTTCAGGAAAATGTCAATATTGACTACAAACAAAGGTGATATACAGCAAAAAATATATAACTATACCTATACATAATATACTTAAATATTTTTCATATTCTTTTAGGTTTAATTCGAAGAAAAATTAACATTAGCGGTAATAATTTGTTTTTTCAAATAATTCAGGAAATCGGGATATTTTATTCTTTATTCTAAATAGAATGTTGTCGGCGTATGTTGCCGGTTAAAAAAATATTTTGTAAAGTTAGCCATGGATTTGACATTCACTACTCTTGTCAATCAATATTTTATTTGTGGCATTATAAGTTCCTCATAACATTGTATACAATTATATGTCAGTAAAAAAGTGATAATAAAATGAACTTTCAATCGTATGAATTGTGTTCCTTTTGCAAAGAATCACAGCACATTAAAATGCACCATAAAAATGTAAAATATATAACATACCTAGTGGAAGAATCTGGATTAAATCCTGAGCAAGAAAACATATTTAAAGAGATTGGCAACATTCTGCGTGATATTGTGCCTTTTTATGGACATAAATCTAATACTCAAAGAAATAAACTGGTGTCTCAGTATTATTTTTATTTTATGAAACACAGGCATATTGCTAAAAAAAACACCGGTTCTGTGTTTTATTCACCACTTAGGAAAGAGAAGGTAGAAGTGGAGTTTTTGAAGAATTTGAAATTAATTAATAGAATATTATAGAATGTACACCTTAATAAATTGTTGTAATATTTCCAACTTTCAAAGTAAGTAAATAAAAAATATTGTCAATATTATTTCAATATTATTTTTGTCTAATTATATGATAGCTGTCATGTGCCGGGAAATTTCCACTTATTAATTTTACGTCTACATGCTAATGTGGATGAAAAGTTTTCAGAAAATTTGCTGGTTACCATAGTAACAATGTCGAAATAAAGCATATGATTGGTTGAAAATGACTGGTATAAAATTTTCAAATTAATTCGCCCAATTAATTTTTTTTTTTGAGAAAATACCGAAAAAAAACTGGTTAATACAGTTTCGTAATATCTACATTTTTGATAATTTGAACGCATACATAGAAAAAATCACATTTCTCAATTATTTTAATAATTTTTGAAATAATATAATTTGTTTTCTCGCTTTATCCAATGCATGTAAAAACTAATTCTTCAGATAACTCTAACTGGACATCTTAAGATCTACCGATTGCATCTCATAGATATCATTTTATGTTTATAATGCAGTCAAGTTTTTTTTTTCCAGATTTTTTTCACATTATTTCTTGTACTATTTTATTTAGAGAAAAGCTTTCTTTATATTTCTATTAGAACAATGAACATTAATATAATTTTGGTCGTATTGAATTTTTCAGTAATTCTAGTCACTTTCGATTTTTTTTGCTGGAGTTCCAACACCATTATGAATATAGGTACCTATGTATATTTTTTATACGGTCAAATATTCACTCTACTTCAATAAGGAATAATTCCATTTCTCAAAATTTTTCTATTCTACTCCTTTACGAAAAAGAAAATTTTCAGATACCCTATTCATTTCTCGATGGATATGAAAAAAAATCATATGAATGTTTTGTTGTGTCATTTAACAGGTAAATATTTTTCATTTGGAACTAAAACTTTTTCGAAAACAAACACGTGAAACATGCCAATATTGAAAAGGAAATAAATAGTATTTAAGTACTGTGTATTAAATATAATGAATTCACTCAAGAAACCATGATGCTAAGAAAATGAATGGAATATTTACTTCACGAAGTTGAAAAAAATCAGTACATGAATCGGTAGACCCCCCCTCTTAAAATTGCAACGCCGCTGGGTGCAACCTAACATTGAATTTTGTCGGACACAAGGTGCCATCCCGTTTCCAGAATAGCTCACAGAGGCCCAACAAAATCATAGCTCGAACCTTTTCATCGTAGACATCCCGTGTTAACCATCGGCAATCGGTCGCTAATGAGAAAACCGAAACAAAGCAAGAGGCGAACATCCGAACAATGAGAACAAAACGCCGACTAAACTTGGTGGTGTGGTGGCTATTCGCGTCCGAATGCCGATCCAACGACGGCGATCTCCAAGAAAACGTTGACCTCGTGCGCTAGCCGCAGCCGGTGTGATGCGTTTGTTGTACTGTTGCTTGCTGCTCTCTAAGTCATCGACGTTGCCAACAAAAAAAACAGTCGATTTAAATAAAATTTATTTTCTTAAAACGGAATGCTCCCGAAAAAAAAGTTGTGAAATCTAGTATCAAGTCGTCAAAATGAGCCCAAAATGGTATTTTCAAATATTTTTTTTACATTTATTGATCCTACATTTCAATTCAATATTTATTCCCTACACTTCGATAATTCGGATTATAAATTTTCAACCAAGGGACAAATAATATGGAATAACCTTTATCGTCTCCAAACCGGTGTCATCTCACATTCTTCAACACATGATATATGGCTTTTGTATAAGGAATTACTCAAACAAAAACTACCTTAGGAACAAGGGACTTAGGAGTCTCTTCACAAAAATATTCAATATAAATGGTACACCACAAGCGAAAAACAACTATTTTCCTGGCAAATACCATGCAGAACGTTGAATTATATCCACCTGAAAATATATGAGTGCCAAAAGCCTGAAACCGGTATGCGGATTGTTAGGCGGACCTGGCATAAATTAAACATAATCGAGTTTATCAGAAAGGAACATTTGCAATCAATTTTCATTGTCAATGGAAGTTTGCATAGATTTTCAGGTGGATATAATTCAATGTTCTGTGTATCAGCGGAAAAGGTTAATTTTACCTGACAATCCTTGCTCTAATATATTACACTTCACATGGCTCTCTTGTTTGAAAAACTATCTTCTTTATACAAGTCAAAATGAAAATATTTTCCGCTTCCTTTTGTATGTGCAAGGCTGCTAATGTCCTTTTAATAACGGATTTAATAGTTTGTAGTGGTCAGTATAAACCCTAGCAACAACTGTATCTAGCCTTTTTTTATTTCAAAAAGTAAATCACTGCTTGACAGTTGAAAAAAGTCGATTTAGAGAAGAAAAAAATACACAAATTCACTGGGTAAAAGAGGACTACTGTTAAAATCAAGAAAGGAGGTATGAGTTACTGATAAACCACTTCAATTGCTGAAATAGCTACTTTAGGAGGGTAAATTTCAAGGTTTTACTGAAACATTTCCTTTTTCTGAACAAAGATCCGAAATAAAAACGTACGCCAAAATCACTCTTTCTTTTCGGCACAATTTGGCAGGAAAAACAACCGATTTTATCGAAAAATCCTCCTTTAGCAGTTACAAACCACCTAACCTCTCCCTCTCATTTATAGGGCGTTGTGGTCAACGTTCTCAAAGTAAAATTTGCTGTTTGTGTTATAATACGACCAACGACCTCAGCTGCCTAAACCCGCAACTTAAAACAATCAAAACAGCGCCAAGGTCAGGGGCCACGATTCGTTCGTTGGTGTGAGAGGTTAGGTTGTTTGTAACAGTTGAAGGAGGATTTTTTGCGATATAACCGGCTGCTTTTTGTGACAAATGGTGCCGAGAATGAGTGATTAGAGAGCGTGTGGTCTGTGCTGGTAAGACAACGATACTTGAAAATCACCAAATTCTCAACATTGAACGGTTATAGCTCGGGAAGGGTAAAAGAGCGCCGCGTTTTTATTTCGGATCGTGTTCAGAAATCAAAAATATGTAATTTGCCCTATCCGGCTATTATCAGGGAGTATAAGTAACGATACTAGACATTTACCGCAAAGGATTCCACTTAGCACTAGAATTAAGTTTCTGTCAGTTTTGGTAATGAGGACGGTAATTGTTCGATGAATGAAAAATATTATCTTCATGTATCCGTGTCCCAAATAATCACACGAATGAAATTGGTTAAAATACTGATTTACTGAGGATACTAAAGATTTGTAATATAATATTTTATTAAGGTATACACGTATACATCTACCCGATTAATATTCGAATGGAAATTGAATTTATAAAAGCACTGGACATTCAAAACATTCATGAGAGGAAAAGTTCGTCCAGTTGGCAACAGCGTATAACATGCTGATAGAACGACTTTGAAACTAGGTAGGTGCATGAACTCGTTTGTCTCGGCATTATCATTCTCAAATTCGGTGTTTCTAAGTAATTTTGAACAAGCAAGTCCAGACATTCTAAAGGTTGATGAACTTGAAAAAATTGACCGGCGAAACAGATTCAGAATGGACTACTATATCGTCAGGTACCAATCTGAAAATAAAAGGCGAATTAGAATTATGCGTACTTTTTTCGCAGTCCAGGGCGTTAAGCTTACATGGCGCATATACAACACAATTTCGAAAAAAAATTCAAGTGTAAACTTGGCGAAGGCGAATTGCAGAAAAGTATCAAATATATAACTGCAGTAATCTAATTGAAAACCATGTATATTTTTGATTATTTATAAAATCCAAAACAATAGATCAGGCAGAGAAATGGATCTATTGAAAATGCGTGGTGAAGGAAATCGCCACCAGGGCGTGAATTTCAATTCAATTCAATTTATTCAAGTAAGTAATACCTACAGCGGTGACAACAATGTTTAAATGAATTTTAGTAAAATGTATGTTCTCCATATCATCTAATAGGTTTCACCTAAGCAAATTCCTATGCTAGGAGTAATAGCTCTAAAAGAAGGGAAACCGGATCATTCAAATGGATTACTCTGCGTGTTTGTTATTTATTACTCAATAGTCACTTTTTAAATTGTTCTTGAAAATAAAAATTCAAGTAAGTAGTTAATAATCAACGTTTATATGTAGACTAGCTGACCCGACGTTGTCCTGTCCAAATTTCAATATTCCCTCAATTTGTTTTCCTGAAAACTCTCGTCCGCGTAGAATTTCTTTTTTTTTTCTATGTTTTCATTGTGTTGTTTCATCTAGGTTATGCTTTTGACTCAGCCCGCTTCCCGTTATCGCGTTTTCCCATTTCCCGTTTTCCAGTTATCCCGTTATTCCGTTATCCTGTGATCCCGTTTTCATATATATTTGCATATAGCCGCTCGTTCCAGGTTCACAGGAGCATTGCGAGTCGTATACGAATATATATATATATATATATATATATATATATATATATATATATATATTGTTTTCTTTTTCCACTTGAATATTATCCATCAATGCAATTGTCACGTATGGTTCAAGAATGGCACTCCTGTCGTTGGCAGTTTCCATACTATGTGGGTGAATATTCTGTGTTGATTTTTTTAATCACGGGATAACCCAGTTCACAAAAAAAAACTATTCATAAAATATATACCAAAATACTACTAAAATACAACATTGATACACAAAGTTGTATTACAAGAATATTTCAGTAATGAATATACATAAAAATAAACAACAAACAAATAAAAAAATATATAAACAGGGTCAAGTCAAATACACTAACAAGGTATTTCACGATCCTCCAAATCACAGTTGGATTCATACGAAGAAGATAAAGATTTTTGGGAAATTTATTGCAAGATCTTTCAATTATATTAAGAGTATAGCTATGAACATAATTGATTGCATGGAATGAAGTTGTAAATATTTTAGTATTACGGGTATTATACACAGGAGTTTCAATGCAATGGTCCCAAGTAGCTCTGAGCAGTTCATATTCAAGTGTGGATTTATGCAGCACAAAATAACAAATATCACGTAACAAATATCAAATAACAAGTAGTGAAAATGTTACCATTTATGCACACCAAATTAACAATTAGCAATAGTTTATTTTGTCGTATAAATAGGGAAATTGTCGAACAAGGTCCACAAGAACAGAGTCGTCGAATTCCATTTCAAAATAATATATTTGTTCCAAACAAAACCCTCGATAAAAGCAAACACAAAACATAAATAATATCGTTTGTTTTGACAGAAGTTAGGTAAGTTTCTTCACTGGACAGGACAATCAACGGTCACATGCGTACTTGTTGCGCACAATAAGAAAATCACGTTCAATTAACGTAGAAAGTTAAAGTTGGCCAACTTCTTATTTGTTATTTGTTAATTGATATTTGATACTTGACTGCATAAACAGTGTCATTTAAAAATAAGAAATTCAACTTATACTTGTTATTTTGTGCTGCATAAATCCACACTAAGAGTAATTTATGTCGGTGACGTGACACATCTTCTGTGAGAAAGTGATTGGATATTCAGAATTTTTTCTATAGATAAGATATTCATATCTTTCTATAGCTATTTATTAGCACATTCCAAAAATTTGTCGGACATATCACTCATAGTGTGGAGATTAGAGACAATAGATAGGCGAGAATAGATTTAACATATGAACAATAAATACACTATTTTCCTTGTGTTATAACTGAAGTCTTTGTATATCCTAAAAGTAAAATCCAATATTATATAGGCCTTGAATGTGGTAGGCAAAAAAATTTCATCAGGTAATTTTGCTTCATTTGATTGTTAATGTAATAGTTTGTGCTATAACCTCAAATGATGAATGGTTTTTTTACAGGTAAAATTAGCAAAGACCTGTTTAGCTTTACTATTAATGATTTGTATTTTCTGATTATTCATCTTTATTTTTACACGCTTTATATTAGCTTCACTTGTATGTTTGTTTGTAACCGACTCCTTTGGGCGCGATTTTGACCCACTTCCAGACGTCCGAATGATTTGAAATTTGGCAGGTGTACATAATTCCGGTGACGATGCATTAAGGAATTTTTGTGTGAAAAAAAAAACAAAATGGCGGCTCCAATATGGCGTACGAGTTTTGAGATTATGGTCCGATTCGCTTCAAAATTGGTATCTGAGGGTTTTTGTGGTCGGAGATTTTGTCAAAATGGAAAAATTCAAGATGGCGGCTCCAAAATGGTGGACGAGTTTTGTGATTATGGTCTGATTCAATTCAAAATTGGTGTGTGGGGGTTTTTGGGGTCGAATATTTTGATTCGTTTGTTAAAATTTAAAAATTCAATATGGCGGCTTTAAAATGAAAATTTAAAAATTCAAATGGCGGCTTTAAAATGGCGCCGAGTTTTGTGTTATGGCGATTCAATTCAAAATTGGTGTGGGTTTGGCTCGAGTTATGATTATTTGCAATGAGATTCAATAGTCAAAATGGCCAATTTTATATATGGTCGATTCTATTAAAAATTGAGAATAATAGTAAAAAGTTAATAATAATAATAGTTAGAAAAACTAAAAACACGCGTTAATAGAAAACTAAACTAAAAAGTTGAAAATAAATAATAGTTTTAAAAAACTAAAAAACACGCTTTTATAGACAACCTGACTAAAAAAATTGAAAATAAGAAAAAAATGTATTTTATTTAAAAAAAAAGCGTGGGGTGTATGGTATCAATAATTATATAGTACATTGCACACCTAGTGCAGTAAAGTAAGAAATGTCTCAGATCACAGGTAATTGTTGGCCGAGCCATGCACCTCACGCTTTTTTTTAAATAAAATACATTTTTTTCTCATTTTCAATTTTTTTAGACTGGTTTTCTATAAAATCGTGTTTTTTAGTTTTTTTAAACTATTATGTTTTCTAATTATTGATATATTAATTAATCTAAATCTAGCTTTTCTATAAGTTCTGATTTTTTTCCACCTTGAGGGCGGCCAAGACATTTCAACCATCGTCGTAGTTGGATACAATTAGGTGCTTCAACTGTTGAATGTACTAATGGAGCACTATCAATTAATTTTTCATTTAATTGCACTGATAATACGGGTAACAACCCGTGTTGTCCAACAATATTTACTAAAAGTGCCAGAAATTTTCATATTACCCGCTATTTTAACATGGCGGATGCGCTTGCGCGTAACGAGTGTAAAAAGGTCTATTGAAACTAAGTGCCATCAACTTGGACGCTAGGATGTTATGGTTGACACTGGCCTTAGAAAAATCAGTGTAGATAGTGTCAACCTCCCCTCAAATTTTGAAATAAAATTTCCCCAACATATTTACAAGAAAAAGTTATGTACAATGACCAAATCCACGGATACAATACAAGATTCAGAACTGACTTCCATATTCAACAAGTCACATTAACACATACCCAAAATTCTGTTTTTTTCAAGGGACTTGATAGCTATAATAATCTGCCAGAAGAGATCAAACGTTTAACATCTTTAACATCCTTCAAGACAAAGTTAAGATCATATTTTCTTAATCAATAAAAACCTAGTAGCCACTTCCTCATTTTGTTTGTTTCGATTTAATATTTAGTTAGGACAAGTATACAAATGTTTTAGTATGTTAAAAGTATTTTGTGTATTTATTAAATATTTTTTAGAATTTGTATGAGCGTATAGATGTATGATGTGTGCAAATAGGTGTAGTAGTTGTGTATATTTATGTGTATATACATTTTTATTTTTTAAACTTAGTCTATATTAATCTGAAAGCATGCTATATATCGTTCTCATTGTAATCATTGCAATGATTTGAAAATGTAAATTAGTAAATGGACAAAAATAAAGGATTTATATATAATATAATTCTGATACAATAATAACTTAGTATTTGTTGACCTTCCCTGAATAAAGCCATGTTGATAAATGATTATAATCTTGCACATCCAAGATACATTTTGTTTCTTTGTACGCAACAGTGAATAGTCCGACTCACTCCAGTCGAGCTCTGAAATTTATAATTTAATATTTTCACCGCTAGCTCGGGTCAGATTTTTGCTTGGGATAACCTATGTTTTCCCAATATCAATTGCAGAAGCATAAAAAAATCTTGCGGCGAAATCCTATGAGCAGCAGTGGCGGAGATAACTAATTTTATTTAGATATTTTAATATCCTAAAACGTATTTCGATCGGCACACACCAAGACCACAGACGCTACTGGTTTTTAATCTTTCAGAGCTATTAAAACACAAATATAACGCGTGATTTATGACCTGCCAGCATTGATGTCCGACTTGATTGGCCCAGACGAATCGGTTGTAGAACAGACAGCAGTCACTCAAGTACACGTTGACCAGCGGGCTCTTTGTGCCGACGGAGACTGTATACAAGTAGTTATTTTTCGTTCCGTTTCTTCGCATATACGCTCGTGTTAGCGAAGTGAGTTTTTATTTGCTCCCTATAGAAACAGCTTCTGCAATTATTATTGGATGGACTATAACTGTTAGGTTAGGTTAGCTTCTGCAATTGATATTGGATGGACTATACCTCTTTACATTTTTCTTAACATTTCACAACATTGTGTATTACAACCTTTCATATTCATTTATTTACGCCAAAGAGTGCGTGTTCGGAGTGGAATAATGTAACGCGGATGGATTCGTTGACATTTCAGGTACCTTAATAATGAATTCAATGGATTTTTATTCATGCCAAAATATTTCGTGGATAATGTTACGAAACTGGGGGTTCGTCTATTGAGGCACTCTGCTAACTATTGCCCGTTTATTACACTTCACACTTACAACACAATAAATAAATCAATTACAGTTCAGAATACTGTGCTTTAACACTGCACTACTAAACTGTACCGATCAAACAAATAACTCGTCACATAAATAAACTGTCTGTCGCTCGCATGCGATGCATTATATAGAGATTTCTTGAGTTCCAGAAAATTACCGCAACTGTTTTTCGATGCTTCGAAAGGTCGGTGAACTTTCGAGAATGGCCAAGACCTTTCTGTCACAGGTATAGTTTGTTCAACGATGGTTCCGACTTGATGACTGCAGTAAAACTACCTGGATCGATCCCATTGTGTATGCCAAATTCTGCAATAAATACCCTCGATTAGCAGATTATCTAAAGTCCTACCCTTCATACTTTGCTCGTTTATTGCAGTCATTCAAGTCGGAACCATTTATCGTGAAAAATACTATACCTGCTTCGGGTTGTATACATGGGAAATACCAATCTCGTCGGCGGCGTATTATCCAGGCAGTGGCGGTGTGTATTCGTAACACTATTTTCGCAACTGGATTACATCTAGTTATTAATTACTTTTTTCCTATTTGCGATTGTTCGAGTTCAAGAAGTGGGAAAATGTTCGGACCCAATAGCTTGTGTTTATATATTTTTATGTGACTACCACTTATAATTTTCTGGTCATTTACATTTACATGGCAAAATTCAGTTCGATTTGTATTTTAACGTTTTCAGAAACATATCTATGTGGAAGATTAGTTTAAGTTTTCTGAATGAACAAATTTGGGTACAGTAAAGAACTGCCATGACGATAAGTACTAATCCGCCAAATAAACCAAAATAGCATTTTACGGAGTCTAAACAGTTCTCAAACTGACCATTTTGGAAAGCGTATAACTTATAAAAATTATAATTCCATCGACCTAGGTGTTGACAACTGTGTGTATCTGAATAGACCTGAACAATCGCGTTCATTTTAATCTAAACAAAATTAGTGCTTTGCACGTGCACCACCCACACGACAATTAATCAATTCAATTGTTTGTTACTCGCCCGGCGAAGAATAAATAAACCATCGTAGTGTCGCTGAAATAATTCCGCAGCTGGCAACGCAGCGAGTATCACTTTACCCCGTCCCGCGTCGTCAGCGCCGATCAAACGAATTGGGCGGAGTCAATGGTGCGAGGGCACCTCTGACGACACCGTTACGTTCCGTGACGTCACGCGCTCCCAGCGAGGTATAACCACCAACCTCTGACTTTCAAACGTAAAATTGTATTGTTAAGTTGTTTAATACCGTAATCAGATTGTAGGGGATTATTACGCTGATAAAACGATGTTTCCTCTATCATTGCTTCTTATAAGGGTCAAGGTCCTCTCGCTATTGGAATTCGGTGAAGATAAATCATTTTCAGAATATGTTACAAGTTACAATGTTTAGAGATGAAATGAATAAATTGCTTAAATGGGTAAGATTGTCTATGAATTGACAGGAGAATAATGGAAGTATTATTATTTAACTATCCTATCCTCTAATAAACAAATAAATAGTGATAAAGTGGACTTTAAATCGAATATCAAACTGTCCCATTGGACCATTTCAGTTGACAAGAATCATAATTCTACCACGAAAACCCTCAGATACAATTTTGAAGCGAATCGGAATATCAAACAAAACTCGTCCGCCATATTGAGCCGCATTTTGTTTTTTTCAAACAAAATTTTCAGTACATTTACGGAATTATTAACCTGCCAAATTGCAAATCATTCGTACGTCTGAAGTGGGTCAAAATCGCTGCCCAAGGAGTCGGTTACAAACAAACATACAAGTGAAGCTAAATATAAAGCTTGTAAAAATGGAATAATCTTATCAAATTAGTATACTGTCATCGGTCCTCGATAAATCTACAAAGTTTGAATGAAATCTGACCGTTTAAAGTGGGTAAAAATCGCGCCCAAAAGAGTCGGTTACAAATAATCACAAAACTCGGCGCCATTTTGAGGCCGCCATCTTGAATTTTTCAATTTTTACAAAAGAATCATAATATTCGACCCCAAAAACCCCCACATACCAATTTTGAATAGATTCAGACCATAATCACAAAACTCGTCCACCATTTTGGAGCCGCCATCTTGAATTTTTCAATTTTGACGAAAGAATCATAATCTCCGACCACGAAAATCCTCAGATACCAATTTTGAAGCGAATCGGGCCATAATCACAAAATTTCACACAAAACTTTCTCAATGCATTGTCACCGGAATTATGTATACCTGCCAAATTTCAAATCATTCGGACGTCTGGAAGTGGGTCAAAATCGCGCCCAAAGGAGTCGGTTACAAACAAACAAACATACAAGTGAAGCTAATATCAAGCGTGTAAAAATAGTATATGGGCTTTGATCGAAAATGCCGACCCCGATAAAGTATAATCTATAGTGGTTTTCGGTAATTTATGCTATAAGCGGCCAGCGAAGTTATCGACTGGTTTTTACGCAGGAATAGTTTTTATTTACGTATACAGTAGACCAAATGTATAGGTACTTTATACGGGGAATCATATTTATTTCTCTTTCCGGATTTCTTCATAATTCAACATAATTATAATATGTACGATTTTGAACGAACCCTATATTTTGAGTCGAATATGACTCTTGTGTCAAGTCACAGTTGGAGAAAATGTATTTGCATATACAAAATGTAATTCCAAAGCTAAATGTTTTTTTTATGAACCGGGCCCCGAAGGGTTTGAAATGTTTTTTTATACGACTGCCTCAGAAAATGAGGTTTTACGCACGGAAAACTCGCTCCGAAAGCGGTACTTTGCACGCCGTGTGTAAAACACTTTGCGCACGCATCTCTCCTGCACTTTTTTTTTTTGGTTCTCTCCTAACAACGTCAAGATTTTGCAATGTTTCAAGTTGGCTGAGTTGCATAGCAACCGTCACGGCTCTATTGTTTTGTTGATTGGATACTTCAAAAAATTGTTGTTTCCAAAGTTTGTTGAAGAAACTGTCGGATTCTGCGGAAATTTTGCAAAGAGCAAGCCTTATAAATTCCCAACTGCTGCCAACAAAATCAAGAAGCAGGTATGAAGCTGAGTAGGAAACCTTTTCGGAAAATGCAGTATGGTATATTTTGAAAACTTTTCAAAAAATATAAATCCTCGACATCGTGGACGACTTATCCGATGTTCAAATCAACGTTAATGCAAATCACAACATAGATCTTGGAAGTTATAGAAAATTGCAACCATTAATCGAAACGAAAATCCGAAAACTACGTCCCAAAGAAATTCCGAATCCTCACAGAAGACGATTTTTGACGACATCATCAGACGACAAATATTTACTTATCAAGGCGGTGGTGGCAGTTGGACTCTCTGGAGCATATCGAAGAGAGGAATTATGTTATATCAAAATAGAAGACACCAAAGATTTCGGCAGTGCTATGCTGATCAAACTGAAGAATACAAAAACGAAGATACCGAGGTCCTTTACAGTTTCAGGAAACCTTTACACCGCCCTGAAGAAGTACTGTGCTCCTCGCCCTCCCAATCTGAAGACAGGCAGGTTTTTTTGAACTATCAAAACGGAAAATGTACAAGCCAAAACATTGGCATCAACAAAATTGGCAACATGGCTAGAGAAATTGCCAAGTTTTTGATATTAGAGAATCCAGAATCTTACACGGGACACTGTGTTCGGCGTTCATCGGCCACAATGTTAGTGAGTTCTGGTTCAGATCTGCTAGCCTTCAAAAACATGGAAGGTGGAAATCCAGTACAGTTGCAGAGGGCATGTTGATGACTCTTTGAGAAATAAGATGGAAGTTTCAAAAAAGCTAGAGTCGTCAGTGTATTCTGCTCTCATGGAACCAGAACAAGGGTCGTCTGCTGGGATCCAACAGGAAAACGACGACTATGCTTTGGAGAACTGTTCTGATAACGTGCTACCTAAAATATTCTCCATTACAGAAAATAAGGTGCAGAATAATACTGCTTTCCTGGCGTAATTTTGAAGGAATGTTCCAATGTTACCATAAATATTAAATACTAGTTTTTTTAATTAGTTTTAGCAATTTTCTTAATAAAAACGAGTGTTACAAAGGAAAATAAGATTTGTGGGGTTTCTATTTGCAGTCGTATAAAAAATACCGTAAAAAACTCTTTTGAAAACTCGTTCGACTTGTGGACCTCTCAGTCCACAAATTTGTCTCGCTCGTGTGCAAAGAGTCGTTTCCAAACCTTGTTGTTTAATATACTATTTTGCCATACCTACTAGCGACGTTATCATTAAATACTGAACCGTATTTAATGGTTCAAATGTTTAAAAAAAAAGACTGTTCGAAATAAAAAGCAATAAGAGAAGTATGGCAATATCAGATATTTGACAGATAGCTACGTTGATTGTTGAGAGAAAGAAGATAGGGTTGGAGGCTAAAGTTGTAGTTGTAGTTCCTATGATTATATGAATGAAGTTTTTTATAGGGCCCGAAAATAAAGTGGATTAAACAAATGAATATTACCTCACATATTCCGGACACTATACGGCCTTTTGTAAAAACTCATACGTTGGTATAGTTCATCCATTATCAATTGCAGAAGCATAAAAAACAAGTTTCCCAGTCTTGAGGCGGAATCCTTTGAGCAGCAGAGGCGGAGATTACTAATTTTATTTAGATATTTAAATATTTTAAAAATATGTTAAAATGAAAAAATTATGGCATAAACGAGGAAATATAATAGGCAATCGGATCATCATAATTTCATTTTCACATGGTAGAAAAAAAGGCATATTTTCCAACAAAACACATCACAACTATAGAATATTTTTAAACCTATTTCGATCCCAGACCAGAGACGCTACTGGCTTTTTTGTACTCAGACTGTGATTTATTAGTCTCAACATACAGACATACCTACAAGCATTATCATTAGCTTGCGGTCCGTTTTAATTGCCTGCTGGAGAACTAGACAGCTGTCACTCAAACCCACGTTGACTAGCGGCTCTTTTGATCTTCCCTTCGCCGACGGAGAATGTTTACGAGTAGTACACATTATTTTTCGTTCCGATTCTTCGCATATACGCTCGTGTTAGCGAAGTGAGTTTTTGATTTGCTCCCTATAGAAACAGCTTCTGCAATTGAAAATGGTTAAACCATGGCCACGAGTACAATGATTCGAACCAATATCCAAAAAATCTCTGGTTAGTGGTGAAGCGTACGTTCTCTTCTATGAGTAAGAGGACACCTAATCGCACCTTTGAAATTAATGTTTTAGATATTAGTAACTTCCACAAAACATTAATACTCAACGGATAAGGGTGTATATACAAAACAAAAATAAATATGGTACCTGCACAACCCATTTTTTCAAAATTACCTAATTACCATTATTAACTCATTCAAATTATCCGGCATATAATGAACAGTTGAAATTGATAAATGAAATTTGTCCCATACATGCTACCAACAGTTGCTTATAGCTTTTTTTTATTTATTTTTTTTATTTCTTTATCGACGCCGGTGAACACACTTCCTTCAACTAGACATTTTGCCGAATCCTCAGGTGTTCCCAAGAGGTTACAATCTTTAACAAGCTCAGCATCCGTGAACTCGGGACCGCCCTCTTAATCAACGTGACGCTGTTTAGCGATAAATATATCACGTGTAATGAGCGGCGGTTTTGTTTAATCTCGGCCAGTCCGAAAATTGTACGGCCAAAGGTGCCCTGGGTCCCTAGTGCAACTCACTCGTAGTGGGTGAGAGCGGTGGGGATCTCGTGTATCTTATTGGTTAAATGATGAAAATGGCAGCTGTCACAAAATGTCTATAGACGGCCGTGACAAGCTTTCCGTCGCTGGACTGGTTCCTCTCCGAGGGCCGTCATATCTGTCGCCATATCTCGTGCTCATCGATATAGCGCCTGCAGCTGTGCATATGCTACTACGCTGCAGTTATTCGGGGCTTTTAACGAGATTCTTCCCTGGCAGGTGATCACCCATCCAGATATCGATCAGACTCTCGTCAACCTGACCAGCGCGATCGTGCCCCTATTTTTAAAACGTGAACTCATCTTTCATGTGAGAAAGCCTTTCCAGAATTTTAGAGAAGGCCAAGGAAATTTATTGAATTTTTCTACATCAAAACCTCCAACGATACGCTACGGAATGAAGCATGGAAAAGCCGTGCGTCATGAAGGTCGCTTGTATGTATTTCTTGCAACTGATTTGTGGACCTTTCGATTTAGTTGATCATCAACAAAAGTTTGAAGATCAGTCAAATGTATTTGGTATCCTTTCGTATAAAACGATTTCATTTGAAATTATACACTGGTGACATTTGTGACAATAATTAAAATGCTTTGTTTTGTTGATTAACATAATAGACTTGAACGTGGATCATTTTAGGTTAAGCTGGGGGCTTCTCGTTGTTTGCCATCATCAAAGCCTATTTTACAAATTTACATATGTTACACACGAAATTAGGTACTATTATTCGGTTGTTAGATATTCGATACATACGGTCAAATCATCTAGAACGATCGACAATTGAATGATTGAGAATGAGTTAAAACAATCATGATTAAAATGTCTAGAGATCGCGGTGCTTACAAATTGGGATAAACGGGCTATAATTAGTAGATGACGTATAGTTTAACCATTTTCTATGGACTTGGAGCACCTTTGTGAGTGGCGCCGCAGTGGCATAATCGGGCGACTGACTCCAGATGGCACAAATTATCTGTATTTGCCCCTGTGATGAATAGGGTGTTTTTAAAGTGCAACAGTTTAAATTTGTTTGTTACAAACGTGAAAACTGCAATTGCAATGTGATTCGGCATGTACAACCTTTGAATGAAATTTGAGCCGCGGTTTCGGAAATTCCTCTAGTAATGAATGAAGTGCAGATTGAGACGAGTAGTCTGCGAACCGCATTTAACCTACTGACACGTGCACTGCGAATACGTAATTCGCCTATCGTAGTGTTTTAGATGTAATTTATTGTCAAGTTGAAAAGAGTTTTATATTCGCGATGGATCAAGTGGTGGTTGCAATTGTGTTCTTCCAATTTCAAGTGACATCGTTTTCGAGAATCAGTCTGTGAAAAAAGGAGCCGCATTGGTGCGTTCGGGTCATGTGTGTCAGGTGCGGGAAGTAAAAACAATTGATTATTCCCACATACATGCGAGAGTAATTAGCCAAGCAGCAGCGACAACAAATCAGTACCTCTATCAAATTAGAGGTGGATGTATATTTTCAAAAATAATTGATTAAATTTACATGTCTTATGCAGGAGTAAATTACACGAATAAACAAAAATAATAAAGAGAATTAATAAATATTGAAGAAACATAAAAAAATATATTGACAATATTGTTTTCTTCTATACATACATACATTTTTACATTTTTTTCATATTGTTCGTTAACTATCAGAATTTGACTAAAGCGAAGGCGATGTATTCCAAACGTTTGTCTCTCTTGGTAGAAAAAAAGATCGTATTTGCGGGTGTTTTTGTACCCTACAACACAGCAGTGGTCACCCAACCACTTCTTTTTTCTTCACGACATTTATTGTAGGCGCGCTTTTGACATTGGGCCTCTCTTTGATAGGAATCTTGTACCCGTCGAATGACAATACAAATGCCGTTTTGACGTTTGCAACCGAAAAATTTGAACTATCGCACTTTGTAGACAACCTTTTTATCACAGCGGTATATGGGGATAAGTGATTCTGTCCGGATCCGTTTTCCCGATTCCGCTGCACGTTAAATTCGTCCCCCATGCTCCAAGCGAATAAAAAAATCACTTCGCTAACACGAGCGTATAAGCGAAGAATCGGAACGAAAAATAATGTGTACTACTCGTAACTCGTAAGCATTCTCCGTCGGCGAAGGGAAGATCAAAATAGACGCTAGTCAACGTGGGTTTGAGTGACAGCTGTCTAGTTCTTCAGCAGCCAATTGAAACGGACCGCAAGCCAATGATAATGCTTGTAGGTGTGTCTATACGTTGAGACTAATGAATCACCAGTTATATACGTGTTTCAGGAGGTCATAAAAGCCAGGAGTTCTGAATATATAAAAGCCAGGAGGTCTGAATACATAAAAGCCAGTAACGTCTCTGGTCTGAGATCGAAATAGGTTTTGAAATATTCTATAGTTGTGATGTGATTTGTTGGAAAATATGGTGTTTTTTTTCGACCATGGGAAAATAAAATTATGATGATCCGTTTGCATATTAATACATACTTCTTCGTTTATGGTATATTTTGTATTTTAACGTATTTTTTAAATATTTAAATATCTAAATAAAATTAGTCAACTCCCCCTCTGCTGCTCGAACGATTCCGCCTAAAAACTGGGAAACTTGTATTTTATGCTGTTTAAAAAAGAATTTCAAAGACCTATGTTCCGCGTTAAAAATACACTATAGAGCATTTTCGATTGAATGATCGAATTAAGTCGGTTGAAATGAATTGTCGCCCTATCGGAGGGGGTGTAATTGGGGAGGAAATGTTGAAAACAAATCCGTTCAAACGGAAGTTTAGAGTTTTTTTAGATTTCAGAAGGTTGAGAGCCACAAAGCACATGACATTTGGAATGATTAGTCGACCCCTAGGGTGGACATGTTGAAAAAAGTGTTTAATTTTTACGGCAATGAGGTTTTCGATAACAAATTCGTTTTCAGAAGTTCAAAATACATAATAAATTATATTTTAAATGGTTTGTCGCCCCGTCAATCTTCTGAAACATTTCCACCCTCACCAACGGCCCAACACATCATTTCAGATACCATGTACCACGTATTTCAACTTTCTGAAATCGAATCTGCAATCGAAAAAACGCTACATTCATTGCCGTAAAATGGAAAACAGATTTTTTTCAGCTTTTCCGTCTTTATTACACCCTTTTCGATAGGGCGACAAATTATTACAAATATGATTTCTTACGTTAACCAACCTACTGAATTCGATAATGCAATCGAAAAAGCTCTACATGATCGTTAAAACGCGGAACATATATTTTTGCAGTCGACTTTTTCTCAGTGTATTTTGTGGTTATAAATAACTCTACAATCGTAAACATTATCGATGGTTTTGGGAAAGCGAGTGCCGAATAGAAAATAAAAGCATATTCATTGTCCGAAAGTTTTTGAAAAGATGGAGATACGAGGAATTATTTCTGGGATCAATACTCCAAAAGTTCTTAAAAGGAGGAATTATTTCAAGAATAAAGTCTAAATAATTTTGCGAATTTAGCAAATAATCTCTAACTGAACCTGAGCTTTCGAAAATGGCAACGTTTAACAAGACTATAAAATGAGATGGACACGATTAAGAAAAACAACATTGCAACGGGATATTATTCTCGAAGAGATGAAAAGTTGTCAGAAATTGTAATTGACGAATATCACAAGAAATAAATAGGAAATGAGGCCACCTGCATATTCTACTATATTTGCTGTGCTATTCAATAGAATGTCGATAAATATTTATTGGAAAATTATGTTTTTTTATTTCACATATATTATTTTGAAGTGTTCTTCCAAAATTCCAATTAAAATCGTGTGGATATTTAGTAAATTAACGATAATTTAGCCTTTAGCTCTAAACCTATTTCCAACATGGACCACGAGTCCAGAGGACGAGTAGTCCCGATACACTAGAAATATATTCAGCGCTAGAGACAAAATTCGACAATTACCAAATTCTTGCGGTATTCCTATAATAATTCGTGTTCTGTGTTCTTCCTGTATATGGCGCATGTAATGTAGACTTGGCAATGATTTTTAGTCGCGTAACCATGGCGACCGTTCAAACGACCTACGACGATGCGTCGCCGTTTTTATTTGCCGGGGCGCAACAAGCTCTTTCCGACGCCGGCGCCTCGAATACACACGTTGGTTGCAACCACCTGACCTTTTGCAAAAAAAGTGGTCCATCGATGGAGCGCATGTTGAGTGGAATATGGGATCGATCTACTCTCCACCACAATTTTGATAGATAACGCAATATTTTCACTCAGACGAGTGAGTTACATCGGTTACAGAGTTAAAAATTCTATTACCATTATTACCAACGAAAAATGTCCAAAAAGTCGAAAAATGCAAACTGCATTAATGCTTGTTCTCTTCGTCAATACACGAAATGGAACTATACCAAGCAAAAAGGCACAATGACTCGAAGAAATGCTAATTAATTTATTTATATCTGACAAAAAAAATTAAAATCTACCCCTATATTAGTAAACATTGTTTTACGTACAGTTCACTCTATAAGTAAATCCATTCTTACGCACAACTGTGCGTAAGGAATAAAAACGCACAACCGTGCGTTATGATGCTTAGTATAACAAACAAGTTAGCTAGAAAAATCGAATTAAACGGTTTTCTTCACATAAAAGATTCAATATAAATTGAACCAGAAAATGGTAGATCTCAGGTGAAAAACAACTACTTTCCTGGCAAATACCACGCAGAACGTTGAATGATATTCACCTGAAAATCCATGCATACCTCCATATAAATGGTCATTGAATGCAAATGTTTCTTTCTGATAAGCTCGATTATGTTTAATTTATGTCGTGTTCACCTAACAATCCGCATACCGGTTTCAGGCTTTTTTGGCCCTCATCAGTACGGAGTAGTCAACCAGCCAAAGGTCCGAAGAGCTTTGGCTGAAGCGAGACACAACATAACCAAAACCATCATCGAGTCTATAACACCTATAGGTACGCCGGAAAAGAAAACTTTTAACTGGCGGTACCTAGTGTGTCTCGCATCAGCCAGAGCTCTTCGGACCTTTGGCTGGTTGACTACTCCGTACTGATGAGGGCCAAAAAAGCCTGAAACCGGTATGCGGATTGTTAGGTGAACACGACATAAATTAAACATAATCGAGCTTATCAGAAAGAAACATTTGCATTCAATGTTCATTTATATGGAGGTATGCATGGATTTTCAGGTGAATATCATTCAACGTTCTGCGTGGTATTTGCCAGGAAAGTAGTTGTTTTTCACCTGAGATCTACCATTTTCTGGTTCAATTTATATTGAATCTTTTATGTGAAGAAAACCGTTTAATTCGATTTTTCTATTTATTCCACTTCACATGGCGTTTATCTTTCACAAACAAGTTAGCCTTGAACCACTCAAATCGTGACATTTATCTGTCTTGCGTACTGAATATTTGACAGTGACATTGTCATTATTTGAGATTTGAAGTTCAGATCGATACTTTATAAATTATAAACCGATCTTTAATTCAACTCCGATATTGGAGTGAGTGCAACGCCACCAGAAATTGTTATTCAAGCTGCTTCTGCAAAATCGAAGGATAGATATAAAAAGGCTCATCAAAAGTTTATGGAATGGAGTATGGATAACCATGTGAGTACGTAGGTACTCCGAAAATGTTTTGCTCGCCTATTTTAATAATTTGACCAAAACATTAAATCCCTCCTAGCTCTGGACAATATACTCGATGTTATGAACTACGTTGAATATAATATCGAAAATTATAAAAAATTCAAAACTTATCTGAAGAGGCAGTCCGACGGCTACAAGGAGAAAAAAAGTAGCCCTGATTATTGGAATATCTGGGGCTTGTAGAAAACAAGAACTCAAAAATATAAAAACAAGTGATTTAGAAGATAATAAGAATTTCAATAGGAAAAATAAAATACCTAGATCGTTCATTGTTTCCGGAATTTTCTACATTATCTGCAATCTATAAATATATGGAAATGAGAAATGCTGTAAAAGGGACCAGTATTAGTGAGTTTTTCCTAAATTATCAAAATGGAGAACTGACAAGACAAGTAGTAGGAATAAATAAACTAGGAGCAGTGCCGGAAAAAATTGCAGAATACTTGAAATTGCCCGATGCTGCTTTGTACACCGGTCATTGCTTCAGGAGAACTTCGGCAACCATTTTGGTCGACGCAGGTGGTGATTTAATGGCGCTGAAACGACTCGGTGGGTGGAAGTCTTCTACCGTAGCAGAAGGATACGTAGACGAATCCACTGTAAACAAAACAGCAACTTATGAAAGAATATTGCAATCCATCAACAATAATTCACCATCCACGTCGACTATAAATAAAGATATTGAGATTCCGTCAAATATTTTAAAAATGAATGATTTATCGGAAAAATCATATGCTCCCATTGTAATAAAAAACTGTAAACAAATTCACTATTAACTTCAGTACCATGATAATAATAATTCCTAATTATTTAATTACATACAGATTTAATTTCTTAAATTCATCATTTATACACTATATGGTAAAAATTTATATTTTCTTATATTTAGTTTGTTGTTGAAAATTAAACCATAACTACGTTAGTTACCTTCGTTTTTTTATTACTCAAGGCTTAAATAAACGCACCACCCAGTATATAAAAGTCGTAGAAAAAGTATAGTACGCATTGCGTGTTGTAAAGCAATTACGCACTAATGTAATTACCGCACTCCATTCGTGGGTAATATGCTTTTTAGAAAACTTGATACGTAATATACTATTACTTACAAGTCCCCATATTTTGAAAGTTGCTGAAGATGTACTTAGTATTAACATTTCCTCACCGTTTCAGGGGTAAATCTTCACTTGGAGTTAACCAGAAAAATGGCTTCATGAACTTAAAATATATTCATATTGGAATAAACATGAATAGTCTTTCATATATTCTTATACCTGACTTTCCGAATCATCTTTGAAAACATGTGATGAACATGTCCCAAGTCCTTGATTTCTTGCATCACAGTTTAATTTTAATGGTTTGTTCGGATCATAATGAATAATCACCTTTTCTGAAATTAAATTATTTTGGTACTTTCAAATGATCGCCGACATAGTTCAGACCATACAAATTTTAAGATGATATCTTCGTCGTCACAAATTGTTGTTTTAACAATAGCTAATATATATCCAATATGAACTTTTATTTTATATATCAAAATTATTGACGAATCTCAAAAACAATTGGATAAGATTCATAATAAATAAGATACATAGTTACCATTTTAAACTATACATGATATGATAATGCAATACACTATAATGTCTAATTTTTTTAATATAAAATAAAACTTTGTTCTTTTTGGGGAGAACTGATAGATCGTCTTGAAATCTCAACATTCTGATAATTTCTCCCCCTTGAAATCAAAATAACTGAATATTCAATCCTTGCATTCACTAAACTGATATCTGTTTATTAAAATAAAAAGATTTGTCATGATCTACTAACATAGAAACAGAACTGAGTTGGTACTGTGACTCTTCGAATTAATCCAATGGTACTTATTATAAAAACCCTATTTGGAATTGTACTGAAAATAAATCTGTTTATTCGGCGGACAACGGAGAAATCCTATTAGACCAATCAATAGAGATTTTTTCGTGACAATTCAATTATCGCGGTGTTGGTTGCCAAAATAAATAAATTTTGCATTGATATGTTTCTAAATTTCTTATTCATTGAATTGTCCTGCCGAATTACACTCGATGTTTGTATTGATATCAGGTAAATTTGTGTTGTTCAAATTCTAAACTGTTTCCTTTAGCAATTTGACTCGAAAAATGGTCAACCTAAAAACGCTCCACCTTCGGTGTCGCGTTTTTAATAGTTGACAGTTTTTCTCGTCTAATTGCTAGGCAACAGTTTCTCATTAAACAACCCAAATTTACCCGATAAAATACAAACCTCTCGTGGAATTATAAGTGACAATTCAACTCATGTATAAAAAATCGCATATGCCACAGTGCAATTGTCAGTTTGACAGCGGCAAAAGTTAGCTGCAACTTTCACAGCGACAAATGCACTAGTGGTTTTTTCACTTATTCATTTGTTTATCAATTATCGCGGTGTTGGTTGCCAAAATAAATAGTTTGACATGTTTGTCAACAACTCATTGAATTTCTAAGCACTAACAATGAGTCGATTCGGTGAGTCTACGAACGCCGAAATTAGTCAAATTGTTAATACATGTGTGCCTACTAATACAGTTGCGACGCAATCATCAATCTGGCGACAATTTTCTACGTTTTGCGATGCAAAAAGTTATAAATTTGAGCCAGATACTTCCATCGAGAAATTGAATGTAATGTAAGATTGGGCATTTAATATGCGGAAAGGCAACGGAGAAACTACAAAGAAGCGGCAGTTAAAACAATTTGGAACACCACCGCTAAAATGCTACAAAGTAAATATTATAACGAATTCAATATTGTATTTAACCCTTTCACCGACGTTCAGTTTAATTCATCACGAGCTGCACGTAATGCTAAACGAAAATCCTACAAGCACAACCCGAAAAGAGAAAATCTAGTGCATCAGCTCTTAATAAATCTGAAGTATTTGCAATGGCCAGATTATATGACAAAAATGAACCGGAAGGACTTCAAAAGAAATTATATCACATTTTGGCGTTTGAATTAGCTTGGCGCGGAGAAGAAGCAGCTTACTGCAAAACCACTCATTTCGTATCTGAAATTGAAAATAATGGAAAGGAAACTGGACGTATCGAGTACAATCCTCTATTTTCGAAAACGAGACAAGGCGGTAACAATAAATGGATTACGCCTAATATTTTAGAGGAAGATATTTGCCCAATACGTTTATTTAAAAAGTTAATGGAAAAACGAGACATTTTTATAACATTGGACAGAGTATTTCTTACACCAAATCCCTTTTGAAAGAAGAAAAATTCCAAAGGTTGGTATAAGAATGTGCCGATTGGAATTAATGAAATTTCCAAATGGACTAAATGCTCAGCACAACGTATTGGTATAGATGACAAACGTTTCAAAATTACAAATCACTCAAATCGAGCAGAAGCAGTTAGCGAATTAAGTAAAAGCGGAATTGAAGAACAAGCTCTAATAAAAATAACAGGACACAGCAATTCATCATCAATAAAACCATACTTACAAGTTGACAAAGAGTATCATTCGAGCATTATTCAATCAATTCGTTTGGAAAAAGAAAAAACTTCAACATCTACTACAGAAACGATTAGCTGTGGAACCCGCAGCGATATCACTGTTCCTAGTATGAATTTCAATAACTGCGTTTTTGATAATTGTACATTCAAATAAAAATGTGTTTATTTTTAATGTTTCATAAATAAAGTTTGCATTGATATGTTTCTGAATTTCTTATTCATTAAATTGTCCTGCCGAATTACACTCGATGTTTGTATTGATATCAGGTAAATTTGTGTTGTTCAAATTCTAAACTGTTTCCTTTAGCAATTTGACTTGGAAAACTGTCAACCTAAAAACGCTCCACCTTCGGTGTCGCGTTATTTAATAGTTGACAGTTTTTCTCGTCTAATTGCTAGGCAAAACTTTCTCATTAAACAACCCAAATTTTCCCGATAAAATACAAACCTCTCGTGCAATTATAAGTGACAAAAATATTACCAGGAACGACGGTTGGTAGTTATATCCTGCATGAAAGCCGCTCAGGAGTGGAGGTAGAGCAGCAGATTCATAACGGGCGCAGCGCTCTTGTATTAATATACATACGCTTCCCCGTGTCTGCTGCTCTACCCCCACTACTCAGCCGCTTTCACGCACTCGCCCATTTTCGGTCATGTTTGCAAGTATTTTTCTCCTATTTTGCAGCATTTTAACGCAAAATGAGAATATACGTTTTGTAGTACTATAATTCTACTCTCGAATATCACCCAAATCCGTGGCTAACTAAAAACAGGTTGTTGATTTGACATCAAATGACCTGTCAACAAAATTTGTCGCTAATGAACCAATTTGCTCACATTGTGAAATTAGAAAGAATGCCATCACCTATATGGATTGAGAAATCAAACAGTTTATACTTCGATCAAAATAACACAGAATATATAATGAATCAATTGCAGGATAAATCATCAACTCACGGAAAACATGTTTTGAAAATTTGCGAGTAACCGTTTTTTCTAGTGTACCATCAAATGCACTCTGAATTAATAAATAATTCACTCCACAGATGCGGGTACTGCGCGTTTCAACACACAAATCGAATTGATTTTGTTTCCGTGTGTGAAAATTATACCGGCGGCAACGCTCTGAGGTGACCTGAGGTATGACAGAGTTATTCTCAAATTATCTCTACTTGGTGTTTTGCTACTACTGTCGTTCTCACCCATTTCGTCTCATTACCAATAAATAAGAAAATGCCATAAATGGGCCCACAGCAATACGGTGGGTTATTAAGAACCCGAGTGCCCTCTAATTCCATCGTATGTACTTTACAGAAATATTCATACACAAAGTATAATGTTGTTACACGATTTTATTCAACTTGAAGTCTGTTATCGATTTTCACCTCAAATTATCCTATTCTGTTGAAATTTGGTATGTGTACATGGAATCTCTGAAATAATTTAGGTCTTGAAAAATTCAACTCGATTTTTTCGCTTACGAAAAATAGTGGTTGCACAAATAACTATTTATATGATCAATGATATGCTATACATTATTCGAATCCGCAATTGAGTAACTCAAAACAATCACATGATGGTAACACGTGAACCCTACTACCGTTGTAAAGGGATTAATAGTTTCTAGCCGATCGATCTAATCACGTAACGATCATGGTTTATTTCCACTGAATCGTGGATTCGTATACCATATGAGTCGTTTTCCCGGAAAATCGGATGAGTTACGGACTAGAATTTTTATTTAAAAAAATGATGTTGGAGACTTCCTTCGAAATTTATATATTACTTTTTTCTACATTACCAATAACATTCTGTTCGAAAAATGGAAATAATCAGGGTTTGGCGCGAAAGTATGTGTGGAGTTGCCATTTATTTACTTACTAGCTACTAGCTGACCCGACAGACGTTGTTGTGTCCAAATTTCTATATTCTATAAAAAACATTCCTGAAAACTCTCGTACGCGTTCTTTTTTATACACGCTTTATTAGCTTCACCTGTATGTATGTATGAATGTAGGTAACGGAATCTCAATTTTAAACCACTTCCAGACGTCCGAACTATATGGAATTTTGCACACGTATTAAGAACTGATGACAATACAATAACTTCATAGCTATGACCTGGTATTCTCACCAAGATCACCAGAAAAAAAATATTTACATTTCAAAGATATGGCGAATGCGCAGATTCACCAAAATGCAGCATGCATCTCATTCACCATAATTTCGTATAAACTTCAATCCCATATGGATGAATAAATCGAAGAGTTCTTCTCCCAAAGTATTTTTTAGTCTTATGGACTAAAAAGTTAAAAATTAAAGTGGAAAATTGCGTCTGTGAAAAATACATGAAACGAAAAATTGTGGCATATCAGACCAATTATTAAATTAAATTAAAGAAAAAAAAACATCCTCAAGCGGGATTCGAACCCCGCTTGAGGATGTTTTTTTTTCTTTAATTTAATTTAATAATTTGTCCAGTATGCCACAATTTTTCTTTTCATCCTGAAAACTTTTCCACGACCAAAGAATTACGCATATTCATCACTCGAATCGTGTTCTGGTCTTCAGAAATCCCATAGACCAAAGCACTTTCAATTTTTCCCAAATCCAATAAATTTTCTAAAAAACATTTTTCCCCTAAAAACCTTATTCGGACTATTACAAACATGAAAAAATGTTTTATTTTTGATTTGAATGTTAAAATAAAAAAAAGATTTTTATGTGGACACGGCCCGGGATTGCAAAGCACACGCTCTAACCACTGAGCTCCTCGGACACATACTAAGAGCTTAGCCGATATTTTTGTTGGCCAAATTTTTGTTATATTCCCGAATTTTCCAATTTCGGGACAACTTTAAATTTAGCGGTCCAGCCGTTCTCACGTACGCGCTTACAAAGACATTTTTATTATATATTAGATATTTTCGTTACGGAAACTTGTGCAAATTGCACAATTGGTTCGGGCTATTCGTTTTTTGTTCTTGATAAGAGTTTAGAATTAAGGTATCGTATTCTTTCAGATATTTTAATGTTTTTAGGACTAGGCATTCCGGAACTGCAATCGCTATCAAAGGCCCAGAGTTGGCTTTTTTGTTTGAAAATTGATAATGTGGGTAGAGTCCCGAACTATATGTTTATCTAACATTTTAATTCCTCATACTTTACATTAATAGTTAATAATAAATAAGCTTGTTTATCAGTAACTAATAGCTATATTTAGATGAAGGTAGTTCACCTCAAATAAAAACTTTTTAACAAAAAATTAAACCGACGAAAAACGGAACAGAAAAGCAAAAAATAAAATAAACCCTCTAACAGGTCTATTCCGTAAAAAGCCGTTATTGAACGATCCGTTATCAAACGACTGTCGGTAGCCGGCTCTTAACGATGCGTGTGAACAATATGTCAAAAATACTTATTCCTTAAAAGGTGTCGCTAGAAATGACCTTGGGAATTTCAGTAAAGAGATCCAATGAATGTTTTCAGGATGGTTAATGATAATTTTTCGTTCCGTGCTGAATGTTGCTAACTTAACAACAGTTATTTCATAATCAAATGTCAGTATAGAATATAGAAGTCTTGTCTATGATCAGGTATTCGAAGATCGGGGTAGTTTGGATTTTATTAAAAAATCATGGAAAATACCAAAGTTAAGAGAAAACGTTCTTCGAAGACCACCAGAACGCAATATATGTTGTATTTAGAAACCCTCGAAAATAATGAACACTTTCGAACGAATAAATTTATTGATTTTTCTTCAGAATTCATTAAATTGCATATGAAAAATATCAATACAACTTGCCTTCTATACAATTATCCACCTGAAATGTTGATTAAACCTGCCATATCAAAATATAAATCCACAATTTCCACAAAACTAGTTCAAGTCAAACTGCACCCATTCTATTCCCGTTAGCGAACGTTAGACTCTCGTTCACTACCGATATCGTAACGACTTTATATTTTTACGGAATACGATTTGACACAAATATCGTTAATATAACGATAATAGTTGGATAACGACATCGCTATGAGTTACGGAATAGACCTGTTAGTCTTAATAACTAAGCTCCTAAACTAATGTAAGTAACTAATTTTGAGTCGGCGCCAAACAAACAATCAACGAAGATCATTAAATTACTTCAAAAAAATTAGCCGCGCATCTCGATGCCATCATTTTACGCTTTACCTAACTCATTTGCTTGTTTGTTTGGCGCCGACTCAAAATTAGTTACTTACATTAGTTTAGGAGCTTAGTTATTAAGACTAAAAAAGTTTATTTTATTTTTTGCTTTTCAGTTCCGTTTTTCGTCGGTTTATTTTTTGTTAAAAAGTTTTTATTTTTCAATTTTTTGGGGTTGAAATCTACTAATTACTACCTATTTAATTTTTAATTACTTCCAAAATTCTTACTTTCCCACCTTACATCAACTATTAACAGTTAAATAATATGATTATCTACTTTAATTATTTATTGTTATATAATATAAATCATGTTTGATAGTTCTGGTTAGTTTATTTCATCACTTTGTATATAATTCCATCCTTTCATAGAATGTAATTATTATGACGGATGTAGGAGATCAAAAATAATGACAATAGCAATCTGTCAATGTCAACTACATATGTGTGCCAATGTTCACAAGTGAAAAATCAATCATCCCCTATTTTTCTACCCTTAGGGGTGGATTATTTCCTCCCAAATTCAAATATGATCAACTATAGGATATACAGTATCTAATAAAAAAAGAATATCCAATGGACAACCCAGTACAAAGTTATGCTGTGAATCGTTAACGAACCAAAATTCAGAGGGGACGATCAATATCCTCCATTTTGCTACCCTTAGGGAAGGATTTTCCTTTTCAAATTCATGGGACCAACTTTGAAGTACACCCTCCCTATCCAATGAAAAAGGAATCATCAAAATCGAACAACTCAGTAAAAAGTTATGCGTGGTGACAAATAAAAAAAATATATACGCGTCGACTAGAGAACCTCCTCCTTTTTGATTTCGTCGGTTAAAAAATACAGTCTCTTCAGAATATTTACAGTGCTAAATGGGCAAAATTGAACCCCAAATCAATTTCCAATAATAGGCTATAATTTAAAAATAAACATACAACAGGATGATACCACCATCACCTGTCTACCGCACCAAATAAAAAAAAGAGAGAGCGCTTAGGGGACGAACACAGGGAGGGTGGCATGGAACGAAAAATAGTCGAAAAACTTCCCCAATTTAATGACTCTGACGAACCGATAAACATTTCCCACTGCGGACTCCTCTCGACAGTCTCGACCCTGGAATATGGAATGCACGCAAAACCATAACAACATCGTGAGGGCTATGCTCAGCTCGTTCGCATGACGTCACCGCAAGCCAGTTTCGATCACGTGCCACATTAAATGATGGCGCGAAACTAAACACGAATTGTGCGGTGCATGCCTTTTGATGATGCGAGTTGTTGATTTGACGGTGTAAATAGAATCTCTAGAGCAATTAAGCGCAGTAAGAAGTTCATCAAATAGATCTAACTGATATTTGAGTAATGACAGAAAGTTAATCTTACTTATTATGTGTAAAGGCAGAATTTTAATCAGGATGGTCTTTTATCATTTTGAACTATCACAGACGTTATAGTTATTCTAATCCCAATTGGAACGGCAATAAAAATAAGAGCACTACGAGGAGTGTTCATATTCACTGCCCGGCAAATTTATATACTACCAGTGTTTTTACTTTCGAAGCTTTCCTGGTACAATCATAAAAAAACACAGCTATAGAATATTTTAAAACCTATTTCGATCCCAGACCAGAGACGCTACTGGCTTCCATTTACTCAGACCTCCTGAACCTGGTTATTTATTAGTCTCAACGTATAGACACACCTACAAGCATTATCATTGGCTTGCGGTCACTAAAACAGCTGTCACTCAAACCCACGTTGACTATCGGTTCTTTAGATCTCCTTTTGATCTTCGGTTCGCCGACGGAGAATGTTTACGAGTAGTACACATTATTTTTCGTTCAGTTTCTTCGCATATACGCTTGTGTTAGCGAAGTGAGTTTTTGATTTGCTCCCTATAGAAACAGCTTCTGCAATTGAAAATGGTTGAACTTTACTGGGCGGCAACCTCTAATGTCTCATCTTCTATTTTTTCAGAATTTACTTGCTTTAAACAGCCCCAGATCCATGAGGAATTTAAGTATTTTAAAGATATCTTATATATGTGGTATTTCTATCACTGTTGGCTGCTGTGATTTCTACATCGCACGACTAATTTTACTATTATACTCTTGTCCTGAATGCCAAAAAAATCAATAAAGAATAAGGGGTTGTCTGATGTACAAAAGACCTTATAGGTCGAAGTATGGAGGGAGTGGCTGACAAGGGGTTGTCTAATGCTTATTCATGATACAATTCTTATTCCTACTTCATATTACCCTAATATATCAAGAACAAATTGAATTTAAAGTTTTTTCAATAATAGTTGAGTTACCAACATTCAAGAAATTTTGGGTAACTATAAGGTATTCTCTAGGGTATCAGTTATTTCTTTATTTTCGGTAACGAAAATCGGTTGGACTCTGGATGAGAGGTTCATTTTCAATGTAAGACGTTCAAACATATACTTCTTAGGCCCGTTTCACAAAGGACCGATGAACAGTGCTGTTGATCGGTCGCCACCGATCATCAGTCGAATTAAATTGTTTTCACAAACGCATGATCATCAGTCGTCAACATGTATGTGAGAAGTACACAGCATCGCGTCGTTGTCGCTTTGTGTGTAAAAAGGTTAATAGAAAGGAAAAAAAAAACAACGAAATTCCAAAATAATATGGGTTTATCTTTCATGTCTACAAAGGCCAATGAAAGGTGCTTTCGTCATCCATTATTCAAATTTGCGAGAAGATTCACGTACATGTATTTTCAGATGTCCTGGTCCTTTTTTCTATGTATCATGTCTAATTATAAAATAAAATATATCTTAAAAAATCTATAATTTTTCTGTAATTCCTATACCTAGTCTTCCTAGTTACATTATTAATGAATAATTACTTGCTTCTTGTTGTTCTGTCCCATCAAGATTTACGAAATCATGTAGCAATATTTCAGCCACTTTTTCCCAAGCTTTATTTTTCGCATAACGATTTTTGTACTCTTCTGAAGATGTATCCGAGATATATGGTATTTGTTCTACTGATGTTATTTTAAGTAGTAATTTTCTTTAGCACTTGCCATCACAAAAAAAAACTTGCAAAGCAACGTGACAATACTGTATCGAAACAGCAACTGATGATACGCGTCTATTGTTTTAAATGGATCGTTCACATGTCCGCGTATCATCGGTTGACCGTTAAAAAACGCACGGGCGTCGGTCTAGCCCGTGGCATGTGCGATTCATCCGTTCGAGTCTGAGCCATTTGATTAAATAGAGATTTTCACATGCACGCATATCATCAGTTGCAGTTTGTTTCGATGAAGTATTGTTAAAAAAAAAATATCGTTTTGATACTGAACTATTAATAACATCACTAGAACATAAACTATGTATCTGAGATACATCTTCAGAAGAGTACAAAAATTGTGATACGAAAAATAAAGCTTGAGAAGAGGTGGCTGAAATATTGCCGAGACAATTTGGAAAATTAGCATACTGAGCAAAACCACATGCAATTGCTAGCCAGTTTTTTTTTCGCCCTTGTAGACATAAAGGATAAACCCAAATACTTCTGGAGTTTCGTTTCTTTTTATTTCCTTTTTATTAACATTTTTACACACAAAGCGACAACAACATGATGCTGTGTATAGTTAAACCATTTACAATTGTAGAAGCATAAAAAATAAGTTTCGCAGTCTTGAAGCGATATCCTTTGAGTAGCATAGGCGCAGATAACTAATTTTATTTGAATATTTAAATATTTTAAAAACACATTAAAATAAAAAAATATGCCATAAGCGAGGAAGTATGTATTAATAGGCAATCGGATCATCATAATTTCATTTTCCTATGGTCGAAAAAAAGCCATATTTTCCAACAAAACACAACAGAACTATAAAATATTTTAAAACCTATTTCGATCCCAGACCAGAGACGCTACTGGCTTTTATTTATTCAGACCTCTTGAAACACAAATATAACTCGTGATTTATTAGTTTTCTTGGCCTCTCAACGTATCGACACACCTACAAGCATTATCATTGGCTTGCGGTCCGTTTTGATTGGCTCAGGCGAATCTGTTGTAGAACTAGACAGCTGTCACTCAAACCCACGTTGACTGTCGGCTCTTGTGATCTTCCGTTCGACGACGGAGAATGTTTACGAGTAGTACACATGATTTTTCGTTCCGTTACTTCGCATATACGCTCGTGTAAGCGAAGTGAGTTTTTGATTTGCTGCTTATAGAAACAGCTTCTGCAATTGAAAATTGTTAAACTATACCTGTCACATACATGTTGACGACTGATGCGTTTGTGAAAACAATTTAATTCGACTGATGATCGGTGGCGACCGATCATCAACACTGATCATTAGTCCTTTGTGAAACGGGCCTCAAGTTGACCGCCGGAATTATAGTGATTAAAAATTGTCAAGCGGAACCAGTGGCGTAGTTAGGTAACCAAGACACCGGTGCAAAAAAATGGGGCCCTATCTGAACTCTTTAGGTTTTATCAAGTGAAAAGCATAAATAAGTATTAAAATGTACACTAGCTTTAGTTTTCGCAAAAGTATCAATGGCTTCGGTTAAATCCGGCCTTTTTTCAATTGCTATTAGCGATAAATCTCGGAGTCCAGCTTTATCCACACGATTTCTCAAAAAACAAAAATTGCTAAATGAACTTTTAGCTGTGGCAGAAGTGACAAGAATTGTATAAAATAATAACATTGATGTATATACTTTTTAAGGTCGCATTCTAGCACTCCATATTTAGTCATTATTTCCTGACATAATTGGTGAACAGTCCATGCCATGTGACAAATAAGGAAGAACTAGGTGGTAAATATTAAGAAATTGAACTTGTTGCATAGAACCATATGATATCCAAATTAGGATCACATCGGACCAAACAAAGTATAAATCCTAGAAAGGAAACATGTCGTCGCTTTGTACTTCCATTGGAGTTATCGAAATTTTCACATTATGTAGATCTCTTGCTTTAGAAATATCATTTAGATGATTGTTATACGCGCTTGAATGACAGATAAATAATTAAAATTAGCCATGTTCGTTTACTTCATCGCTGCGATGAAAATAAACCAATACAATGTAAAATATTTCGAACAATAATGCATTTCCAGAAGAGACGACCACGCAATCCTATTTTCATTCATATGTAGGCACTGCGAAGGGGTTAAAAAATCACACAAAAAATCGTATTCATTTGTTCAGTTTTTCAATGAAAAGTGTGTGTTTATAAATAATTTCAAGCGATCTCCCTGAACTGAAAACACCACGAATATGTTCGAACGCGGAAACACCAAATCTTCAACGCCATAAAAAAGAATGAACATATGCAGAACACTCGTATACAAATTCTTCTTCAATTACCCTACCGACTTGATGAACTTCGCGAGGGCTCCTTCTTCCGATCCCTGTGTATTAATTATCCGTAACGATAGCATATTTTCGAAAAGGTCTACAGGAAAATATTCTCTCTCTCTCATTCTCAATGTAGGGGAGAATTCGGGTAATAGGTATTCCTAGCGAGAACATTTAGACAAATACTCATCTAATGCAACTAAGAAACTGACAGGGACAGTTAACGTATAATTTCGTAAAGTGTAGACTTACTTATCAACAAATAACATTTTATTTAAATATAATATAATCTCAAGAACATTGTTTTCGTCTATACTGACATTTTATACAATCACTTATACACGTTCAACTGTAAACTAATACCAATCAGGACGATTTCCTTTCCCCCTACGCGACCATTTTCCTAAAATCACTGAAGTAAAAGCGCCCGGAATTCCACGGCGTATTTCCAATGTCAATCATCTCGCATCACAATACGATCATTCGTTCAATTTACAAGCTAATCGAGGCCGGTCCTCACGTCTATCTTCGTCTGCAGGTCTTCCCCCGCGGACCACGTAAAACTCACAGCCAGACCAATTAAAGAGTAATTTGTCGCTTGCTTTGCGCCGCAATTTGATTTTATCACCGCCGTTGGCGTTTGGGTCTCGATTCAGCTTCAATGTTGGTTTTTCGGTAGCCGACGATATAATTTAGATGAGGATGGCTTAATCTCATTACTCGAAAAGGCTCGACAATGTCTGTAGTTCATTTTGTTTAGACCAAATATGAAATAGGCTAGGCCATCGAATCCATGTGCGTTCATGCGTTGTGTTAATTCGTAAAAAATGCCCTTTATATCGAAGTTCTCGCCATTCCCATCTAGTTCTACAACAAATCGTCTGTCTGTCAAATTGTCTAAACCTGTACAACGGAGTTCCACACATTTTTCATTGGTACTACACCGAAAAACCGACAAACGGTTTATCACCTGCAAACTATTTACCGACGCTAAACGCGCCACGGCACAAATACAATTCTGTGCGAGCCTTCACGCCCATTAATTACTAATAACAGGTTTAATATATCAACGAAAACTGTGCATTAAAATGAGTGGCCACACACGCGTTTCACGAATAGTTGTCTTATCGTTTTGATGTTCGTATATTCTTACATTGCTACAGTTGTCAACAACGCATTAATCAAGGCCAGAAGCAGACGGGCCAATATTGTAGCGCGACAGTTGTGTCGTTTCAATCGACAATAACAATTTATATTTTCCCAGACACAAGAGCTACCTTTTGTAGCAGCCACAAACGATTGGCATCGACAGTGGTAGCAGATGATACACGTTCCATTTTTCAGCATCTCAATAGAGATTTTCTGCTCTATTGATTCTGTGACAAAAATGCTACCAGGAAACCGACTGTACCATCATACGAAAGACGGTTCGTAGTTATATCCTGTTATGTTTCCTACTCGCAACTGTCATTGCTTAATTTATTATAAACATTTAAATTTTGTTTTTTTTATTTTTATCGTTTTTGACTTGGAGAGCCTGCTTTAAAACTAAAAAAATGGCGGTGTAATGAATTTAAAAAAAAACGCAGATTTTTTCCGGGTTTTCCGGTTTTTCTCCGTTACTAATAATCCGATCGAGTCGTGCTAGTGCTCATTTTCTTTGCATTTTGATTCTCTACAATTTGCCAATTTAGATTGCATCATTAGTTTTCATGTTACAAAACAAAAACAAAAAAGATTTTTTGCATTTGAATGTTTATACCAAATTAAGCAATGACAGTTGCGAGTAGGAAACATAACAGGATATAACTACGGACCGTCTTCCGTATGGTGGCACATTCTGTTTCCTGGTAGTATTTTTGTCACGAAAAAATCTCCATTGATTGGTCTAATTAGTTACAACGTGCCTTTGTAGATGATCGAGTTTAGGACGTTTAGGAGAAAAAACGGTGAAATGCGCGAATGCCTCTGCCACCTGAAATGGCTGGAAATGAAGACAAAATATTAGAAATTGTCGATATAATCCCAACAACCAAACAACACCAAGACAAGCCAAGTTGGAATGGTCCGCAGTAATATTTGGAGGATGATGGGACAGGAATAGTATTATCCATACCATTATCGACAGGAACAAGCGTTTTAAGATCAGGATCGCTCCGTAAGAATTGAATAACTGTCAGTGGCTTTTAAATCATCACAACAACGACAATTTTACAGAACTCATTTTGAATACAAACGAAACCATATTTACACGACGTGGTGTTAATTATTTTAATACAATTATTTGTTTGGCAGTAGAAATTCCTCCCGCTGTACAACGAACATATTTTCAGGAAATAACGAGGAAGAACTTGACAGAAAATAGAAAGCACGTGTAAAATTGTTCGTAGGAAGAACTTCTAATGAGTGGTGTTCATTCATAGTTAGGTCGAGCACAAAAGCGCGCATGAAATGTTTTTTTTTAAATCGCATATTAACGGGTTCTACAAACTTTGAAAACACTATATATATATATATATATATATATATATATATATATATATATATATATATATATTATCTCCTAAAGTAAAATAGCTAGCGAAAAATGTTAAGACACAACAGTTTTAAGGTTTTTTAAAATCTATTACAATAAAGAAAAATTAAGTATACAGGATCAGTTAAAAAGTCATGACGAAACAAAGTTGCTTTTTCTTTAAAGGAACACCCTGTATATTATTCCATATTTCAATTATTCTCAAAATTCTAAATGAAATAGCACATCATATCCTAAAGTGAACCGTTTTCGAGATATCAAATTTTGAAAATAACTTTCTTATAATTATACAAAAATATTTTAGTCCATTAAGTTTATAGTCAATCAAGTTACCTTTGAAAGTTTCTAGCTTCATAACAACGCCGCATCGTTCTTTTGTTTAACAGTGATGATCTTGACAACACATGTCAAAAAAATACATTTAGTGTGGATAATTTTCGCTCAAAAATGGCACGTTTAAGTGAAACCGAGCGTATTGAAATTTTAATCATAGGATATGGTGATAGAAGACGAAGTTGTGACCAAGTAGTGGATATTTTTAATAAATTGCATCCCCATCGGAAACCTCTTTCTAAATCAACATTGCAGCGTTTTCATGAAACTGGAGATGTCAACGATCGACCAAAAAGTGGAAGACCAGTAAGCGTTACAAATGAAGAAAATTCTTTGAATGTCATGTTATATGTGGTGGAAAATCCAATAAATTCGACAAAACAGAGAGCTTTAAATCATAACACGAGTCGATATACTAATCAAAAAAATTTGCAAACTGCAAAAATTCCATCCATATAAAATTCATTTGTTACAAGAATTGAGTGAAGACGATTTTGATCGTAGATTCGAGTTCTGTGAAGTTATTATGGATAAATTGAACGAAAATGTCAACTTTGTCAACAACATATTGTTTTCTGACGAATCTACATTTTGTTTAATTGGGCACGTAAACCGACACAACTGTAGGTATTGGTCAGAGACCAAAATCCACATTGGATGTTCACACTCAACGACCACAAAAAGTAAATGTTTGGTGTGGAATTATTGGTAGTCACGCCATAGGAGCCTATTTTATAAACGGAAATTTGAACCCTGAACAATTGAATGGCCAGCTAGGTCTCCCGATATGACTTTGAGCACCTTATTAAATAGGATTCCAAAGAAAATATTTGTTGTTTATTAAAACTAGTTTTTTTTTTTGCATAACTATCATTTCTTTAATAAATTTGAGAGTAGTAAAAAGTTATTTCCAAAACTCGATATCTCGAAAACGGTTAAATTTAGGATATGATGTGAAAGGAAAATATACAGGGTGTTCCATTAAAGAAAAAGCACTTTGTTTCGTCATGACTTTTTGACTGATCCTTATACTTAATTTTTTTGTAATAGATTTTAAAAAACTTAAAACTTTTGTGTCTTAACATTTTTCGCTATCTACCTTACTTTAGGACATAATCGACCATTTCCATACATATCAGCGACCCTGTATATATAGTGTCCCTTAGAACTTATTACAGTGGTGCCAACTGATTAGTACCAACTGATACTGCATTGTAGTCAATTTGGATTGATATCTAAAGACAATAAATAAGAGTAGATCTCACTCAAATGGTTAATAGTGAGATCTACTCTTATTTATTGTCTTAAGATATCAATCCAAATTGACCAAATTTACGAATTTGCTATAATTATCTTCAAGTCAAGATTAAAAACTAGCCTGATCGAAAAAAATTGCTTCACGTTCGATGAATTACAAGAAATTGTTAGGGCGATAGATTTTAGTTGAACTGTCCGTGTAATTGTTTTAATTGACGTACTCCTTGTTATTGTAAATATTGATATGAACTTTCCTTATGTAATTTTATTGTACTTATTGATATAGTTTCTTTTAGACTAGGAGGAATCGGCGCATGAGTACCGAAAACTATTCCACCTCAATTTTTTTATACGATCCTCTTTAAATTGCCATACTGATGATATAAATGCATTTTGCCATGGGTCAACCCCGTGCCATATTGTTTAAACCGAAATTGTTTAAACAATTGCAAGGAATTGTTATTTTCCAACAGGACATTTTTTTTATATTCTTTATTGAAATACAAATAAAAAAGGTCCTATGACTTTTCACGATAAAGTTAATATTTTTGGAGACATGAATTTTTAAAGGTTCGAAAAATCTCAACTTTTGGTACTTCTGATCCATGAAAAATATATAAAAAAAGAGAATAAAATATAAAACATATTTTGTTTTTTATTCTTTATACAATAGTTAATAATATCCTTGATTGAGATTTGAAAAAATTTCATTGTTTATACCTGATTTTTAATTGTTTATTACGCGCGCTCACAAGTATGCTTCCCTTACCTTTAAGTATCGCCGTCTCTCTCTGACTCATACGCTGCATCGGCCTCTCTGTGTCCTGAATCATTATTTATCATTTATCTTAAAAACTATTAACTTTATCAAAATAGTTAAAGAGAGCAATGTTATTAATAATTAAATTATCTACAATTTGTTTTCAATAAGTTTTATATTACTTACTTATTTGTTATCAGAACAGAAAGTACTCATATTGTATTGAATAATGATTCATGACACAGAGAGGCCGATGCAGCGTATGAGTCAGAGAGAGACAGCGATACCAAAGGTAAGGGACGCATACTTGTGAGCGCGCGTAATTAAAAAACAGCTATAAACAATGAAATTTTTTCAAATCTCAATTAAGGATATTATTAACTATTGTATAAAGAACAAAAAACAAAATATGTTTTATATTTTATTATTTTTTTTATATATTTTTCATGGGTCAAAAGCACCCAAATTTGAGATTTTTCGAAACTTTAAAAATTCATATCTCCAAAAATATTAACTTTATCGTGAAAAGTTATAGGACCTTTTTTATTTGTATTTGCATTATTAACAATTTCAGTTTAAACAATATGGCACGGGGTTGCCCCATGGCAACATGCATTTATATCATCAGTAGGGCAATTCAAAGCAGATAGAATAAAAAAATTGAGGTGGAATAGTTTTCGGTACTCATGCGCCGATTCCGCCTAGTCTATTGGTACTTTTCAACAAGTCAAATAAACATATATTCTCGCATATATTATTATCATCTAAAGTCCGAACCTCTATACTTTGCTTGTTTATTGCCAAGCTCTTGTCTACACAATGGGATCGACCCAGGTAGTTTTACTGCACTCATTAAGTCACGGCTGCTGCTTAACCCATATCGAAATCATGATCCTCGTATGGAAAAATTCACACCCACAGAAATAATTAAGTGTGATAATATAAAGCTGTAATGAATATCCGCCACCATTACCAGTAGTAATTACATCCATATTGTGTTATCCCGATAGATTAAAAACGTAATCAAATTAGTAGTAGTAGGACACTATTAGTATCCCCTTATTTTGTAGATGAAAACGGTATACTCAAACTTACGCCGAAGCGAATTGCTAGATAATGATGACATTTCATACGTATTATATCGGCTCGGTCGGTCGATTTATGCAGCAGCCGAGTTATCTCGTCCTCGAGCTACATTTACCGAAACATTCCATCACCGCGATGATGATGTGATAACGTGTATATGATGTAAAGCGCGAGAGACAGTTCCGCCTCCATCGCCGCCTTCACAACAAAGCGCGCTCGAAGTAATCAGCGCAGCGGCGGCCAAGCGCGAGTTTCCAAGGGCGGTGACTGATCGATCATCCAAGAGTTATCGTGGCACGAGTCACAATGCAACACCAAAAATTTTCACTCGTCTCGACATCGCACGACACTATCGCGTGAACGTGCAGCTAGGCCTTCAATTGAACATAACGTAACACCTTCGCTTATGGAATCTACTTCGTAAAAGCGTAACATCCGTCAGTTGTCGTTCTTCACAATCTTCACATGAGCATAAAGGACTCTGCTCACTAGACCTGACCGTGCCCTGACCCTAATCGATCACATGCAAAAAATTATTGTTTAGGTTATTCATAATGGAACAACACTCACTACACCGTTCCGCAACCGACATGCAACTGACCGGGCCGTACATGGACTTGAATACACGGGTTTGCGTTGGTCAGGTTGCGGTCAGGGCACGGTCAGGTTACGGTTAGGGCACGGTCAGGTTACGGTCCGGTCTAGTGAGCAGAGAACTTGAAGAAAATGTTTCAATATTTTACATGTCTGGACCGACGTCTGAATACTACACGCTCTGCTCTGATGTTACTCGGTATTCTTATCTTTGTACTCAAATATTACGCGTACTGTATCAAAATTAATTTACAGTTGCGGGTTCGACTCCCATAGCCGGTGAACAATTTTTCAAGGCCCCAAGAGTGGTTTCGGATCCAACTATAAAAGGTACGTGAAGCGTAAAATGATGGCAGCGGTATGCGGGGCAGCGGCGCGTCCCTTCGCCGGAAGATGCCGAGCGTTCTCGAAGTCAATATCAGCGAGACAGCTACCCGAACGGGCACACATGTGAGAGCAAATGTCTTTGTGAGTGGTCGTGCGGAGGGCGCGTGTCTGGAATGTTACTGTTTATCGCTGGAGATTTCACGTTGCATTTTTGTTATTTTGTTTTGATCATTTCTTTAAAGTAATTAAAATTCGTTGATTGTTTGTTTGGCGCCGACTCAAAATTAGTTACATACCAGTTTTGGAGCTTAGTTATATATCAAGACTAAAAAGGTTCATTTGATTTTTTGTTAAAAAGTTTTTATTTTTTAATTTTTAGTGGCTAAAATCTACTGATTGCTACCTACTTGATTTGGATTACTTTCAAAATACTTATCCACCTTACTTTAACTATATGTTATATACTATAAGTAGCTGGTACCAGCGACTTCGTCCGCGTTGAACTTTGTTTTTTTTTGTGACGACTATTACTAATTCACTCACCCCTTTGGAGACGGAATTTCTAAAAATACTGAAACACGTATTTCTTTATTTGCAACAAATACCCATTTTTATGACCTTAACTTCCAATCTAACGGAACCCTTACACAAACTTTCACCCCCTAGGGGTTGCATTTATGAAAACACTGAAACCTGTATTTCTTTATCCCTTACAAGGACTTAAAATACTTATTACTGACACGCGCCAGTAAAAGAGCACCTTATGATTATGAATGCTATGCAATAAAGCGCGTATAAAAAATTAATAAAAACGCAAAAAAGCAATTTTTTACCACTTGTAATTACTCAAAACTTATGTAAAATTGAACCATGTCAATCTTGAAATCTTGAAAATTTCCATGCAACTACAACTAGTAGAAATCAACAATTTATAGGCTAAAATCGCTGCCGAAACCTTTATGAAAAACCGTTAAAATTATAATTTTCTAACCCTTGTAGTAGCTCTAAGTAACTATAAAATAAAAGAATATAATATTTTGTGCTACTACAATGAGTAGAAATCAACAATTTATAGGCTAAGAATCCATTGGTGACGAAACTAAACCTGTTCATAAAAAAAACTAATAATTTTAAAGTGAAACTTTTATTACATCGCCTCAAACTTTTTCGTCCATCTATTGCATGTCGCGTGACGGTCGGCCGCGGGCCGCGGAGTAGGGGTAACGTGAAAGGCGCTCGACAGAGCAGCCGAGGCCAATATGGCGGCGCCTATGGTGCGCATCAGCTGACCGTGTAGTGTATAGACTATTACTCATTTGTGCCAGTTCTCCACGCTATTTGTTTGTTTTTATCAGTGTTTAATGTAAATGTTGCTATTTTTTAGCTTTTGATAAACAACGACACAACTAGAGAGTCCGAAAAACTGATAAACGAGGAAAAAGCCAAGAATAGTGCAAAATGAATGACGATGAATTAATTTTACGCCGTAAAAGACAGAACGCCGACAGAGCTCGTGCTTATAGAAAAAGGAAAAAAGATCTTGGTGAGTCAACATAGTTTTTATATCGAATTTATTAGAATTATTAGAATTTTTGGCTGGTGCTTATTGTTGTTTATGTATTTATTTCAATTTTGAGTGCTTGAATTTATTATTTAACTTATTTCGTATGAATATAGTTGGAGACCTAGTTATCATTTCCCATAATCATTTCCATTTTCCAAGTTTAAAATTAAGATTAACGATGGATTTTATACTAAATCGAATATTTTCCAAATTTAGTTATATGCTACATGCGAGTTTACTTATACGTGTATAATCCAATTTTTCCATTAGTAAAATTTAAGATTAATATGCATTATAAAATGATTTCCGTAACTGCAATGAGAAATCAAAAGGGTTTCCTACTTTATACCGTTGGTTTCTATGTAAATCCACTACAATTTTTTTATGCTTCTACCACTCTGTATGTAGCCTCAAAAGTTAATAAAAATCTGAAGAATATAATAATATTACATTATAAAATGCGTATTTCCGTAAATCAATAAGGTGAAATCAACTTTCCTTTAGGTTTAGACATTGATAAAATAATAACTTTCTTCTAATTATAAATTGATATAAACATTAGACAATATATGATTACTAATTAATTCTACTTCCATCATGTGAATTTTAATTTATAGGCTGTAATCTAATTCCGAGACTGGCTAATGTTGAAACAGCAGTGGCTCTTGCAGAGTGATTTGTTATTTTGACGTCAATTCCAATTGATGATGCCGCCGATTTGAACCAGGAAGAGACCGTATTTTGTCCAGCCTGACTGTTCTTGTACCAACCTTTGTAGTTGGGGGGCTGCCAGTTTGGGTTGGGAGTTAAAAATAAACGGTTGATTTTGATGAGGCGATCTCGCTTGCTTGTTAACTTTTTGAAAAGTCTAACTGGGCATATTTCTTTAGTGAGTATATTTGGTACTAACCACTTACTGTCGGCCATTTTTTTTTTAACCGACTTAGGTAGTTTTAGAGGAAACTGGATTATATTCAATGCGACCTATTGGTTTTCCTTGATTATCAATTTCCTCCACAAAATATTCTATGCATGCTGCAGCTCCTTCATTCCCTCTCCAGGCCAATTCATGAGCAGCGATGTAGAAAAACTTTTTTGCAATCCCTCCGGGGTGTTTTCATTACAAAGCTCAATCATTTTTTTAACTCGTCTGTTGATAATGCGGATGAACTTGTCTTTTCTTGGCTGGTCCTTTTGTAACTTCCGACGCTTAGCATTTTTTGCAGCTCTTGCGTTTTCAAATTCTATATCAGAAAATGGATTAAATTTGCGATTGTACCTTTTAAAAAATATTCTTGCAACTGCTTGGCTGGGAATTCCATAAAACTTTTACTACACTCTCCTTGTAGTCTTCGGAGTTCTTTTTCCGCATATTGAACCCATTGTCTTCAAGAATACGCGCCAGTTCCTTCACAGGTATATCCGCTCTATCAAAATCATACGATTTTTCTTCGCAAAAGTTTGTAGACTGCCTCCATATGCTCGACTTGGATTTCTTAGTATTCGCGGGTGCTAACTGCTGAATCTCCTGACGAATACTTCCTTTACTTTCTTGAACGAAGCGAAACATTTTTTTTCACGTCGTGCCGCTTGACAGATTCGGAACTCAAGTACATTTTAGGTTAAGGCATAGACAAATTAAAAATAAAGAGTCTGTTTGAAACATTGGCGATCTTGACTAAGATGTCTAAAAACCCTGGTGAATGAACTGATTCGATATTGTTTAGATTTTTGAGGGGACACCACCTGTTACTTCAACAGAGCTTCTCTCTTTGTGGTAGATACATCTTAATCTTGACCACCAAGTTTTTGGTGCGGCCAGTCGCGCATGGAGGCGCTGCCCGCAATAAACAGACGACTGACATGATAATTTTCCAATTTCGACATTTGTCATGAAATGACAAACCACGTAATAATTTCAGAATAATTCTACTGTTAATTGTCATCGAAAAATTAATTATAGAAATTATACTATGGACTTGAATTATGAACCCAACATCGAAAATGGAATGTTTTGTTATTCGAGTTGACGCTGAAATTCCTCGAAATTTTCTTTCACAAGGTAAAATATAAGCTGCTTTTCACAAACTGATACTTATTTCCATCCATCAGTTGCAGAAATTTGTTCACAAACTGATACTTATTTCCGTCCATCAGTTTCCATTTCCTATCACCATTTGAGAAAGTATGAAGATTATCATCTAACTGGAGTATTTGTTAAGTATACCTACTCGTTCTCCTTTGTGCTAATAAATGAACAAAATTATTGAAGGTTTGTTGTAAATGTAATTTTTTTTATTTTGGTTGATTTGATGAAGACTGAATATTTTTAATTTTGTTGTTTTTCGGAGTTTTTTTATTGTTTTGTCTGTAGTTGTACCTTGTCCTAGATACAATAAAATGTGTTTTTATAATGTTCAACTTATTATTCTTGTTTTATAAGATCTTTAATTTTGTTCTTGATATCATGAAATAAAGATTTACTTTGAAACTTTATTTTAACCACGAATGAACTAACATATTCTACGAATCTATTACTGTATATATTTTATTAGTGATCGATTTGCCATTCCTGTATTTCATATGATACAACCATTCATATGGAATACAAGAATGGCAAATCGATCACTTATAAAATATATACCATATCAATCATATAAAAGTAACACATTTGAAAAACCCGCCTTATCTCAATCAGTTTTACCAACTGTACTTAGTTCGGCCAGTTGCGAGATATGTCGCCACTGTCTAAACGTGGTGCCAACTTTTACTGCAGGTTTGACAACTCACTTAATTTTTTGTTTCTCTATGGGTTAAGGTTTTACCTCGTTGCCATGGTAACTAAACAATTAAGTCAATCAAAACATTCTATGTTTTGCCAGTATCTTGTCGAAGAAAACAAATTCACATTTTCGAGAAAACCAGTACCTACAGCATAGACAAATTAAAAATAAAGAGACTGTTTGAAACATTGGCGAACTTGACCACCAAGTTTTTGGTACGGCCAGTCGCGCATGGAGGCGCTGCCCGCAATCGACAGACGAATGATAACATGATAATTTTCCAATATAGACATTTGTCAGAAAATGACAAACCATGTAATTATTTCAGAATAATTCTACTGTTATTGTCATCGAAAAATTAATGATAGAAATTATACTATCGGAACCCAACGTCGAAAATAGATTGTTTTGTTGACGCTGAAGTTCCTGGAAATATTCTTTTACAAGGTAAAATATAAGCTGCTTTTCACAAACTGATACTTATTTCCATCCATCAGTTGCAGATTTTTTTTACAAATTGGTACTTATTTCCATCCAAAAGTTTCCATTTCCTATCACCATTTGAGGAAGTACGAAGTAGATGGTCTACTTAATATGATTATCATCAAACTGGAGTGTTTGTGATACTCGTTCTCCTTTGTGCTAATAAATTAAAAATTATTGAAGGTAGGTTGTTTTTATTTTGGTTGATTTCATGATAAGACTAAAGAATATTTTTAATTTTGTTGTTTTTCAGAGTTGCATTATTGTTTTGTCTGAAGTTGTACCTTGTCCTAGATAAAATAAAATGTATTTTTGATGGTGTTTAACTCATTATTATTATTTTATAAGAACTTTAATTTTGTTCTTGATATCATGAAACAAAGATTTATTTTGAAACTTTCGAACTAACATTCTACGAATCGATTACTGTATATATTTTATTAGTGATCGATTTGCCATTCCTTATTTCATATGATAGCCTTCATATAAATACAGGAATGGCAAATCGATCACTTATAAAATATACACCATATAAAAGTAATACATTTAAAAAACCCGCCTTATCTCAATCGGTAACTGAAGATAAATCTGTTTTACCAACTGTACTAACTTAGTTCGGCCAGCTGCGAGATATGTCGCCACTGTCTAAACGTGGTGCCAACTTTTTCTGCAGGTTTGACAACTCTCTTTATTTTTAGTTTCTCTATGACCTACAGTGTCAATGCAACGCTGGTGCAAAACCAGTTTTACCAATGGAATTCGCTATCAATCTTGCAAAAATGCAACTGAAAGAGAGGGATTTCAAATATTTTTATTTTTGTCCGCATTTATACCATTGAACTTATTTAGAACAGCTTTCGTATTTGTATTTCAAATTAGAAAATTTGGTACGTGGCGTCGAGGCACCCCGCCACTGCGCCTCTTTCGCGGAACATTACGAATTACAGGATCGGCCCGTGGCGGTGGTTTATTTCATTTCGCGCCAAAGCGATTGGCGACGCTCGCTCGCACCATATCATCAAGTTGATCAATAAGCGGCTAGCGCGAATCCTCCCGCGTACTCGTTTTTCTTCTGCTTCTAGACTACCCCTAGGAGGTCGATGTGCGAATGTGGGGTGTGCGACGATGCATAACAAATCAATCGGAAAGGGAAGACATGACGTGTTTTGTTAGGGATATAGAAATATATCGTTCCATCCTATTGCTATGCGGATACCTCCTCACTGATTCAATTTCGGGTTTTCTGAACATATGAAGAGAATGAGATAGGGTTTTTTCGTTTTTTACACTATTTGTCTAATGTAGTTTAACGTCCAGAATTGCAGGGCGATAGAGAAGCAGTTGTTTTCAGTTTCCATATCACAAAAATACTATTTTTATAATTTTTCCGAAATAGTGCGATCCATAGGTATGGAATAAATTCATTTTTAGCATTATTATGTATTTGTTTAAAAAACCTGAAACAGGTCGATTTCTATTGTAAATTTGACAATTTACAGTATGAAAATATTACCCCCGTCTTGCATCCCCTCTGAATTATGAGCACCCCCTCAAAAAATTTAAATGAGAAGGGGGGTCGTGTGGCATCTTGTTCGAACGGGATTTTTATTCTCTGTTCAGCAATATTAAGTTTTTCAAATTTGGTGCAATCATAACTGAGAAAATTTGAAAATGTAAAATTTTGATACTTTATGTAGAATGAAGGAAATAAAATATTTTACAATTAAATTAAATGTTCAAAATGACCACCATTCGCTTCTTGACAATAAACAAGTCGATCTTGGAAGTCTCGTACAACATTTTGTAGGACTTCAGGGGTTATGTTCTTAATTTCTTCCGTTATCCTAACTTTTAAATCTGCAATATTGTCTTATCTGTTTTGCTAAACGTCAGGAAAAAGCCGTTCAAGACACCAAAAAATTATTCACAAAACCCACATAAATAATGTAATGTCAATCTAGTAGACTACTGTCATTTTGATATTTAAGTTGCGTTGCTGACACACCTCAGTGTATTGAAAAATATTTGTGTGTTTATTTGATTTAACTATGGCTCATTTATCCGAAACTCAAAGGATAGATATTTCAATTATGATTGGATGCGGTAATAAAACAAGAACTCAAAAGGAAGTTTGTGAAATGTTTAATAATAAATACCCTGGTCAACACGTACTGGACATGTAAAAACTATTCAAAACCCAGGTCGAAATGTTAAATTGGATGAGGAAAAAAGTTAGATGCACTGTTAGCGATTGAGGAAAATCCGCATATAACAAGTAGACAACTTGCCGCCGACAATGAAAATCATCGATATTGAGAGCTTTACCTAATGAAAAATACCATCGTTATAAAGTTCAGTTGGTTCAGGAGTTGAATGAGGATGATCCTGATAGAAGGCAACAATTCTGTGAACTGATAATGGACAGAATGGAAGCAGATTTTCAGTTCATGAACAAAATTATTTTTTCTGATGAAGCTACTTTTTATTTAAATGGAACGGTTAATAGGCAAAACTGTAGATGAAAGTAAAACGCCATGTGAAAAGTGGAATAAAAATAGAAAAATCGAAGTACACAGTCTATTTCACACAAAGATTCAATATAGATTGAATCACAAAATGGTAGATCACAGGGGAAAAACAACTACTTTCCTGGCAAATACCACGCAGAACGTTGAATGATATTCACCTGAAAATCCATGCAAACTTCCATATAAATGGAAATTGATTGCAAATGTTTCTTTCTGATAAGCTCAATTATGTTTAATTTATGTCGTGTTCGCCTAACAATCCGCATACCGGTTTCAGGCTTTTTGGCCCTCATCAGTACGGAGTAGTCACCAGCCAAAGATCCGCAGAGCTCTGGCCGAAGCGAGACACAACGTTAACAAAATCATCATCGAGCTTATAACATATATAGGTACGCCGGAAAAGATCCCACCTCGATAGGATTCTAAATATATATATCCTATCGAGGTGGGAGATGTATGGAGTGTTTCTTTCTGTCACTAGGTACCGCCAGTTAAAAAGTTATCTTTTCCGGCGTACCTATAGATGGTATAAGCTCGATGATGATTTTGTTAACGTTGTGTCTCGCTTCGGCCAGAGCTCTTCGGATCTTTGGCTGGTGACTACTCCGTACTGATGAGGGCCAATAAGCCTGAAACCGGTATGCGGATTGTTAGACGAACACGACATAAATTAAACATAATCGAGCTTATCAGAAAGAAACATTTGCAATCAATTTCCATTTATATGTGCCTAACATAACTTTGTCAGGAGTAACCATACCACTGAAGTCATCCATATCGATGCTTGGTATTACTATCAGCAATAACCTTTCCTGGGAAAATCACGTGAGGTCCATTGCCAAAAGTGCATCCCAAAAACTTGGTTTTTTGTTTCGTGCCAAGAGCTATTTCACCCCCACTCAGCTGCTTATGATCTATAAGGCACAGATCCGACCTGTCCTGGAATACTGTTCCCATATTTGGAGCTCGGCACCTAAACATATCCTGAGGCTATTGGATTCTGTCCAAAAAAGGGCAATTCGTCTCGTCGGTGATGCCTCGCTTACAAACTCGCTCACTTGTCTGGAACACCGTAGAAAAGTTGGCGATTTGTCTCTATTTTATAGATATTTTCATGGGCGATGCTCTTCTGAAATATCAACAATCGTTCCTGCTTTGGCAGTCTCTTCGAGACTAACCCGTCAAGTTCAGTCATCATACCCCTTCGTGGTCACTTTGGAGACCTGCAGAACATCACTTTCCAAAGACTCGTTCATCCAACGAACAGCGAGGCTTTGGAACTCATTGCCTAGGGAGGTGTTCCCCGAGGCATACAACCTCCAGAAATTTAAGAAGAACACCAACTCCTACCTTCTTTCCCTTGGTTCCCACGATGTTCTCTGAACATTACAGGATACCCAGGAACCAGAACATAAAAAAAAAAAAAAGTTTGCATGGATTTTCAGGTGAATATCATTCAACGTTCTGCGCGGTATTTGCCAGGAAAGTAGTTGTTTTTCCCCTGTGATCTACCATTTTGTGGTTCAATCTATATTGAATCTTTGTGTGAAATAGACTGTGTACTTCGATTTTTCTATTTTTAAAACTGTAGATATTGGAGCAGAGGCTCACACACAAGATCCTAAAAAAGTTAACGTTTGGGCTGGTATCATTAACAACAAAATTATTGACCCTTATTTTTTGAAGGCACAGTTAATGGTGAGGTTTATCTAGATTTTTTTATGAACTTTTTACAGTCTACATTAAAAATACTTTTTTCTGATGTTAATGATCCAAATGCAATACATAGATCAATTTGGTACCAACAAGACGGAGCTCCACCGCATTACAAACGTATTGTTAGAGATTATTTGAACGAAGTTTTTCCCAATAGGTGGATGGGAAGACGTGGAACGATTGAATGGCCGCCTAGATCCCCCGATTTGACTCCTCGATTACTTCTTATGGGGTTATTTGAAATCAAAAGTATATTTCAATAGACCAGACAATATTGCAGATTTAAAAGTGTACGAGAATTCCAAGATCGACTTGCTTATTGTCAAGAAGTGAATGGTGATTATTTTGAACATTTAATTTAATTTTAAAATAAATTGAAAATTACTCCCTAAACATTATGTAACATTAGTTCCTTCATTCGTAAGGTATCAAAATTTTACATTTTCAAAATAAATTTTCTGTTATGATTGCAACAAATTCGAAAAACTTAATATTGCTGAACAGAGCATGAAAATCCCTTCCAAACAAGGTGCCACACGACCCCACTTCTCATTTAAAATTTTTGAGGGGGTGCTCATAATTCAGGTAATATAATAATTCAGGGGGTAATATTTTCATGCTATAAATTGTCAAATTGACAATAGAAATCGACCTGTTTCAGGTTTTTTTTAAACAAATACATAATAACGCTAAAAATGAATTTATTCCATACCTATGGACCGCACTGTATAAGTAGATAATTCAAGTCTTTATGAACGTGCCCAAAAGTTTATGGCCGAGGGAGCGAAGCCAAAAAATCAGCCATAAAACTTAATTAAGTAAGAACAGAAAGAGGGCTACCCAAGTTAATTAATGGGTTTTCTCAAATAGGTAGCCAACAATCATTGGTATGGATCAGTCCACAGTACCAAAAGTCAAGTTTTTGGCACGGTCTGAGTAACGCCACAAAATAGTAAAAGGGAGTGTTTTGTTTTAATCGTGAAAAAGCCATCATCCGCCCACAGCTGATTCATGGTTTCCCAATCATCAGATCGGCTATTTGGTCTTTCTGGAAATTAGAAATCACTAACCAGGAAAGCTACTAAAATCTGGCCAATGACAAAATATCCGAAATACCACAAATTATAGATGGAAGTGAAATTCAACATAGTAAAATGAAATAAACGTTATCTGAAAACTTTGTCAAATAAATTTCAGAATTTTCAGAACTTTTTTGATTACTTTGCATTTAAATTAAAAGATTCGATATTTTTCGTTTACCCCTGTCTGTTGAATGTCCTCAAAATCATTCAGCATTTGTCAAATGACACTTTGTATGTTTTCATCAGTTTGAATGTCTTTCAACATTACAACCATGTATGGTTTGGTAAAAATTGCCCACTTGGAAATAAAAAATATTAATATTTGAGTTGAACATTGTACCGCCCTGTAAAAAAGTGAATAATCAACATCAATACCAATCTTTAAATTTCCATCCTCACTTCGAATCCATGTATGGTTTGGTAAAAGATGCCCACTAGATGGCATTGGAAATAAAAAATATAAATATTTGAGTTGAAGTCAACATCAATACCAATCTTAAAATCTCCATCCTCACTTCGAATATATCGTGGTTAATCGATAGATGAAAACCAAAAAGATTTGATCAACATTGTTTAGGTTGCCTAGACTCGTTATCATTTATAGATAACTAACTCGAAAGATATACACTTTGAGAAACTATTGTTCATTCAAAATCGGTTGTCTTTTTTCCACGGCGACCGTAAATTTCATGTTTGCGTGCTTATAAAAACTCAGCGGTGATAAAGGCGCGTTCTCACGAGTCGATTTTAGTTGATCAACAAAAATCGAAATGAATTTTTGTTCACACGTGTAAACGAAAATTGATTTGTCAAAAAATCTAGAAAACGTCGGTTTTGGGTCAGGAATTGGATATTGCGAAGAAATAAATTGGACGTTTCAGAAACCTTGCTCAAGGAGCTGGCTTTGGAGGACAATGCATACAAAAATTATTTGAGAATGTCCGAAGAACAATTTGAAGGACTTATTTCTAAAATTTATTTTATTCAACTCGACTGCCTACAGTTCAACGAGTTTCAACTGTCTGAAAATCGCCTATGACGCATTAGCTTATCGATAAGTTTTGAATAGATCAAACTTTTTCGGTTCGACAAAAATTTATCAACAAAAATCGAAATACAAGGTTTACAAGTATTATTTGTTCGATTTGGATTGATCAATAAAAATCGTTCAACTAAAATCGACTCGTCAGAACGGGCCCTAATATCAAAGAAGCATATGGAATAAATTTTACTGCAAATTACCTGAAGAACAATTTGTATTTTATCGGAAATAGTTAATGTGAACAGTCTACAAAAAGAGTAAAAATCGATTAAAATAGCTGCAAAAAGTTAAAAAAAATAGTTACACTGCGAAAAGTCTTCCAGACTGTTTTTTTTTCTATAATTTCTATTAGTATATTTTGTATTTTGAAAATCGATATTTCTATGTATATTTCGGGTTAATGAACATGAAGCAGCTGAGGTCTGAAGGGCAATGTTGAATTGAACCATTTCGATAGGAGTGTTTTGTTTTTCTGAAAAAGTTAACGATATTGGATGATGGTGGAGATATCAAGTCCAAATGCACATGGAGGATGGTCAAACGTTGCTGATGGATATATTGTTCTATGCCGAGACATACAAAATTTCAATTTTGGAAAAAATTAGGTTTTATCTGGTTACAACAGTGTCGAAAAAAATATTGCAACAACTCTATCCGTCATGCAAATAAACTTCATCATTATTATTATATTTATTAGTTTGTAATTAAAATTGTACGTTTCTTGTTAGATTGATAATTAGATGTACCTCAATTTTAACTAAATTAACGATTTTTTGCATTTATTATATATATATATATATATATATATATATTTAGTTTTCTTCAATTCAATATTCCATTAATTACTAATTTTAAATGTGATCTGTATTGTTCGTTCATTTAATATATTTATTATGTTCATTTTATCCCTAAAGTAACAATACATTCATAAATTGTTTTGTAAACATATTTTAATATGTAGTAACAAATGCAGTCACACACAAGTACTATAACAACGCATAGTTCTAATACACTTCTGTGACTCACCTATGTTTATTGCATTTTAATATTATTGATTATAAACACTTTTTTTATTTATTTCAATAAACATATTATTATTAAATTTCCCCAGAAGCGGAACTATTGTATTGTAAAACCAGAAATCTAAGAAGGTCGTAAATCACCAACCACTTGAGTTATCAGCAGGCGGTGGGTTCTACGCAGAGTTGTACCTCAAAATTACTCACGAAGATCAGTTTCACTTTCACTGTCGTCATCCAAATTGATAATAAACTTTTCTTTGGGAACTTTTTGAAACTAATTATTAATCTCTGAAGCAATCACTGTTTTCGACTAATCAGCAACATAAATTTAATCTAATATTTTCGAATGCAACAATCGAAAGAGTACAAAATTCTGCTAAAAGACTATTGGAAGACTTCATCGCATTAGAAACGAAATGCAATCATTCTTCATTTGAAATTTTCACTTGTCACAACATGACTTTATAGCAATCGACGAGATTTTAAAATGAATAATCGATTCTCTATGGAAGTGAGGAAATCAAAACTTTATCGATTGTATATCTCGCAAGTACATAATTTTCATCATCAAAAAGAAACGTTGCTGAAAAATAAAAATTTGTAACATCGATATTACATCTCAAATTCAATTTTTACAGGTAGGTATGTATTTCTTGAATAAAATAAAATTATAATTTACCTTTCTACTCGACTTTCTTACTCCAATTGTGGTTTCACATGAAAAATTCTATTGAATCCGAATGGAGGACTGAAATGTAATCGACACGTAAAAATAATTTTCTTGATTTATAAAAATTTTGAAAATAAAGAGGGAAAAACATGTTGGTAGGCAATTCTATTTCAGTTGTAGCTCCAGGACTATTAGATGATTGTGTTAGTTATATAGTCATAAAAATACATTTGACAGTCTTTTTGTTATTCTGGTAATAAATCATGTTACTAAACTACTGTGCGTTCATTAATCTGTAAACAAAACACTGTGACGTAACACAGTTGTAGGTTAATCGTACTAATGCACAACTGTACGAGTGTTTTTTAAATCTCAATACTTCCTCCATTTTTGATGAATAAAGAAAATTATGAAAACGTGTCGAGAGATTATCGATCCTCCATCAAACGTACTCAGAGTATTTTTTATGCAAATTCCTAATTGTAATATGATGTTTTGAATTCATATCGAAAACGTTAGCTTTCAACATTGAATGATTTCACCTACCGTTGACGAGCTTCTTCTTGGTCGATAGTTAACTTGGTAACACAATGAATGTCATTTATTAAATATATGAAATTTTTTATTATTCAGATAACACAGGTGTTGCAAAAATAAATATTTTTTTAATTCCTAATGTTCCGCATTGTAACATAGTTTGCAAATTATTATACTGCCACCAATTGGTAAAATGAGTTGTCTGTCCGATTCGCAAAACTTTTGCTTTTTTTTGGTAGAGTACAAATACGAAAATATTTTTCTTTTGATTTTACCCCTCATTTCCGTGTTGTAGACGAGGTTGCAAATTAATGATTGTACGTCAAGACATCTCCACTTTCAACCATTATTGGAAACTTTTGTAATAATTCCGATACTTATTTCAATAAAAAAAAACTCTTTAATGAAAAAATATGTTTTCCGTTTGACACAAGAGATTGTAAATTAAAACTCTTGTCAAGAACATTATTTCAGTTATTTTTTCGAGTTTGCATAACTTTTGGAATTTTCATCGTAAAATTAGGTAACAACAATTTTGTTTCGATAAAACAGACATTTCTGTTTTGTTTGACTGGTTGCAAATTTATCAGAGGATGTAAATTGCTATTTATCAAAACTTCGAAAGTTTGCAGAATTTTTGCAAATTTTTCTGCCCTAGTAATGTGAAAAAATTCTTTAAATCCTGATTTTCAACATCTTTCGTTCAGAAAAAAAGGGTTGCAAAATCAGACTACATATCATATGAAAGTCCTCTTCACTCTACTGAAGTTTTGAAACTTTTGAATTATTATTAAATTTTGGGAAAATCATGTCTATCTCTACTGGCCTACTGGTCTCAATGGAAACATAACGGGGTTCGTCAAAATCCTCATTAATCTCCACAATTTCTCGAAGGAATGCTGCAAATTGAAATAATCATGAATTCACACGATAATTAGATTCAGTTATCGGCACTTATCTATGTCAATAGTAATATAATTTCGAGCGTAATGCATTCAATAAACAAGCGACAGACTGGAAACGAAACGAATAAACGATTAGCTGAAAACTTGACAAGTGGCTCGATTATGAATTATGACGAACGACACTATTATGTTTTCATTATCGTCACAGATAATGTTAATAGATCATGAAAGTCTTATTATTTTGTAGACGTATTATAATGAATAATTGATTGGAAGCTATTGGAAGTATAGATAAAATATCTATACCTTGTTTTGTATAATTTCCGATCTTCTACGGAAACGGTATGCCATTTATCATGGTAAGAACAACCCAATCAAGAATCTACAAATTTGGAAACAAAAACATATAAATTTCTCGAAAAGTCAACACTATCTACATATTTTTTTTTTAGTATTCAACATATATGTTTTGAATGAGTGATAGCAAGTAGAAGTAATTTATCCATAATAATATATTTTTGTATTTTGGGAAAGACACATCACAAAAAAACTTTCAAATAATATTTTAGGTATAGTGTTAAAAAATCATTTAGGACCGTTTCATAGTTTAATTGTAGCGTGGACTTCCGCCGTCTTGATTCTATAAACGAAGTAATTAATAGTTATTTAATCAACTAGTGTATTAATGGTCGAGATATTTTAACGCGAGAGCGAAGCGACCGCGTTAATGTTCGAGATCATTAATCGCCATTTTAATATACGAGTTGATTACAAAAAAATTCCGTCGACCTCGTTCCTGGCGTCAACGTGAAATTTTCTTTTATAATCTCCCTAGAGCATGAATTATTGCCGGAAATTTTTTGAGTACATGAATTTTCTTTAAGAATTCATGTACGAGACAAATTTCCCGCAATTAATTCAAGCACGTAAGGGATTCGGTAAGAATTTTTTTTACCGGAATTATATTAAATAGAAAACATTAAGTACATATTTATTTTGACGTTATTCACAAATAAATAGAAGGCTGTGTGTAATGGGAGTTTTGGGGGATATTTTTTTCTGATTTTCCCCGTTCCCTAGTAAAATAAAATATACAATATCGGAAAATATTTATCTTGGGTATGGTGGTTTCATGAGAGCGTAAAGAATAGCTTGCTATATGTTGAGAGAGCATTACAATTTCTCCTCGACTCGCTCGAGGGCGGTCAGCTCAGGACTCATACCAGCAGCAGTCGGGAGAATGTGTGCGCTGCAATGAAGAAGAATTATTGACGATAATTTCACATCAGATAATTTGAACAAATTAAACTGAATCTGCCGGACGAGAGGTAGGTTTGGTGCCGTGGTGGCCGCGAAAACAAAATTCTCTAACATAAACAAAAGCAAACGATATTTCTGTAAGACGATAAAAACAAAAAACTTATTTCTAACAGAAAAACAATTATTTCTTGAATGGAGAGAAAAAAAATATTTACAAGAAAAGATAAACCAAATTAAATATTTTGTGTACGGAATTATTTTATTAAATGTTCGAACAAACCACCATTTTGGGCCAAACAATAGCCGAATCTATTGTACTTTCTCTGCGGTTGTGTAAATAGGCGGCATGTTTCAAAAGGTAATAATTGTCACGGTCTTTTGTTTTCGCAACCACGGCTCGGCAATAATGAGTCGAGCTGTGCGCTGTGTCGCATTGGCAGGTGGTCAGTTAATGCGTCGGGTGGGGTAACAGCAGTGCGTCTCTCTTGTTTATGTGGTATTATCATATCATTGCGTTCCTTGTTGCTCGTGTAGATTTCTGTCTATACCCCAGATAAATTATTTCCGATACTGTATAATATCAGATAAACTACTATGTAAAATTAATTTCATACAATTTTCTTAATAGGTTTCAGGGAAATGTTAATATTGACTAAAAATTAAAGTGGATACGTTCGTATTGCGGGAGATATTTTTTTATTTTCCCCGTGCCCTAGTAAAATAAAATATATAATATCAGATACATTTTTATATAAAATTGATTTAAAGACGAACTTTTATTCAAATGCACTAAAAAGTAAAAAATTATTGCTTTGGATGTGTGACGTAGGTTATTCCGTGAGTTATAGATTCAAATGTCGCTTTTGTATTCGAACTGAAAACTTTGTGCGACAAGCTCTTGAATCTATATCTCACGGAATATCATACGTCGCACATCCAAAGCAATTATTTTTCACTTCTTAGCGCATTTGAAAAAAAAACTTGTCTTTAAAAATGTTTTGTTTATTATTTATTTTATAACTGTACGAAGACTTAGATACCATACATTTTTTATAGTCAATAAAACATTCGAACTAAAAGAGGTTATTTTGGGTACGTAGATTGTTTTTGTAAACACAACTCAGTATATTCAACCCAAAATATTGAAATTATTAGTATTCCAACGAGTTGTGCATTTGTACGATCATGCGACAATGTCATATATTATCGTTACTGATACTGTCAAAATAAAAAGGTATGGACCAGGGTTATTATATATATAATACTGACAGGGTTACGGCGAAACCTCCATTTTGATGACGTATAATGTGTGCTAGGATAGCCAACTTTATAGAACTTATTTTCAACTTTCGAAGGGTAGAATGGATCTATATATTGGCTGAATGCGCCGAGCAGAGAAGAAACAAATGAAAATTCATCAAATGAATCAATTTTTGTAGAATGTATTGTAAGGACCTTAAAAAACAATATTTTAAAAGACCAAAAAGATCCTTTCACATGGTATCAGTAATTATCTTTAGGAAATGAGTGGAAAGTTATGGAATCAAATTTGCACTTATACTTGTTCGTACAGCTTTTCACACTGCATATAGGTCCAGGCATTTTCTCAAAACTACGAAATACAATCACTACTACTGCACTATACACTGTCTTGGTGATAAATTAAACACTACTGGAGTTATTGATCAACACACTTAATGAAATGAACAAGGCGTTTGAAAAACTCACAATCGAAAAGAACAAGGATAAATACAATAAAAACAACTAAGTAATTCGTATATGTTGGCAGCAGTGGCACACTTTCCTCACCTCACGTCTGGTCACCCGAACTGTCCTAAAGCTATTTTATGCCGTAACCCTGTCAGTATTATATATATATATATATATATATATATATATATATATAATGAACAGCATCAGATTATAGATAGTGACACCTATAATCTGTGCGGTGAAGCTTAAACCTAATATCGTGGAATTTTAATAGCACGAAATTTCGTGCATATTAACAGGTCACCAACAAATGTGTCAGATAGGCCTACCCACGATACCAATAGTCGTACTCCTCATGCGTTTAACGCAAACAAATATCGAGAATAAGAGAAATCTGTTTCGAATCCAAAAGAACCCATTATCCGTCTACAGCCTGTTTCATGGTTTCCCAATCATCAGGACGGCCTGTGGTCTCTTTCAAATTCGGATCAGATTTCTCGTAGGTTAATAGCCAATACAAACATGTGAACAGCATCAGATTATAGATAGTGACACCTATAATTTGTGCGGTGAAGCTTAAACCTAATATCGTGGAATTTTAATAGCACGAAATTTCGTGCATATTAACAGGTCACCAACAAATGTGTCAGATAGGCCTACCCACGATACCAATAGTCGTACTCCTCATGCGTTTAACGCAAACAAATATCGAGAATAAGAGAAATGTGTTTAGAATCCAAAAGAACCCCCCATCCGTCTACAGCCTGTTTCATGGTTTCCCAATCATCAGGACGGCCTGTGGTCTCTTTCAAATTCGTATCAGATTTCTCGTAGGTTAATAGCCTTAGGCCAATACAAACATGTGAACAGAAATCATTAGGCAGGTTGTGAATCTTCAATAAAATACCTTATTTCGAAGTTATAATTAAATATGATGTTCAAAAACCGTAATTATATTGTAATCAAAAACACGAATAACGATTATTGAAATATGAAATTATCAATTGTCAGTTCACTTAAGTTTCTTCTTACTACCAAATGCCGAACTATTCAGTGCGATTTTTGAATTTTCGTTGTTTTTTTCATTCCTTGTCTGAAAGAATCAAATGAATAAGGACATATTTTCCACTGCATTTCTCAAATAGTGTAATGAACAGGGCAGATAAGGTTTATGGTGTTGTTCCGGGGCTTCGAGAACGACATTAAAATAACGGATCGGTGTCTGTGTTCCGTGCCGGTGTAGATCCGATGCTACTTTCACGGCCAAAATGAAAGCAGTTAATATTAGTCAACATAACACATCTGTCCTAGGTAAGTACAAAATTAACTGACCAAAGATGCGTCATTGTATATTGTGAAAATAGAAAATATCAGACAACAGCAGTTTTATGTAAAACACATGGTTTCGTGTGTGTGATGTTTTCTATAAAGAAATGCGTGAGTGTGTTCAATAGCCGAAGATAGTGCTGGAAAATGATATTTGTTCGTCCTCTGAAAGATTTGAGAGGGCTGCGTATTGACTTCGGATTTTAGTTCGAGAAGAAAAACGGCAACAACAACCCCGAGCAACCGAGCTGTCCGGACATTAACATATGAGGTTGAAGGTTATCGAACTTGCGGTAATCCAGCAGTAACCAAAGAAACACTAAAGTTTTGGTAGTTAATACATTTTTTTCTGGTTTATTGAGGACTCATAAATATTTCAAAAGAAAAATATTTTCATTTACCGATATATTTTCAACTGTTAGTGATAGTGCAGCAAGTATATTACAACAAATTACCTGTTTCGGTGTCATGCGTTGTAAAAGTTTGTTATTTTTACTTTTACGAAAACAATACATTGCTTTTAATTCACTACAAAATGAATTCACTACGAAAGTTTGTGATAAGTGTTGTTTGAATGAGCAACGGTAATGCTATACCAATCATTTTACCCACAGTAAAGTATGGAAGACGATTTGACAGCTAAATAAAAACATTAAAACAAGCGTTACAACCTCAAAATCGCCCCGCAAGAGTTAAAATATTGCCGGAGGCTTCTAAATCATCATAACAATGACAAACACATACGAAATGAAGTGGATAATTTTCATAATGAACCTAATTGGGCAATAGAAAATCCCCATGCTTTTCATTTCAATGGATAAAGTGAAAGAGAAGGCGTGTTTATGGAAACATTTCAGTGTGAATAGAGAGAGATACATACAAGGATCGTAATAGAACCAATTCCATCGGTGGTTGGTGCGTTCGTTAGTTTGAAACTTTTATGCAGGTGATTTTTTATAAAGTGATCTACTTTGATGAGTTCCACATTTTGTTGAAAAAATGCCCTCACTTAACTATTTAATGTATTTTGTTCTAACAAGATTCGATTTTTAAATATTTATTTTTGCAAAATACATGAAATTTTATTTTATAGACATAAGAGCTATTGACAATTATCATGCTTGTAGTCAAATGAATTGAATCCAAATAATTTTACCAGCAAAAATCGGTCGGATATTCCAAGCCAAGTATAAACGGAACATTTGCGTCATATGAAAAAAGTGGCCAAACAACTTGGTATGAATCTAAAAGTTAAATAAACTGAAATAGAAAAACCTCTCCAGGAAAAACACAGAACACAACACATATTATTTAATTCTGAAGTTACATAACGAAATCCTTGACATTCAACTACTAGGGTATGCCAGATATTTCAGATTCAAACTCTCCAAAATAAAGTTCTGATTATATGGCATGCCAGAAATAAGGATATTCATCGTGACTTGAAAATCCATTCAATGGAAGGTGAAACTAAGAAAATGGTCGGTAGATACGAGGACCGACTTAATCACAAAAGCTCCACAGCTGCTGGACAAGCAAAACTTGGTCCGAAGACTGAGTAATGTGTTTTGTTGAGAGCTGAGCATCTTATCTTAGTGCAAAGCCCAGAAGAACATTCAAAATAACAGAAGAACGGTTAATTAACTTTAGATGAAATGTATCCAAAACAAAATTCAGGGTTGTTATTTTCATCAGTTTTAATTACGAACGCACAAGTGTGGAAAAATATTTGGTGTCAGAAGTGGGATACCCAATCAGTAAGTTTTTACAGAATTTTTCAGATATCAAGATATAAGCAGCAGGATTTCTAACAAGTGCCTTTATAGTAATTCTAATAACGAAAAATAAACTTACCAGACACATTCAGCTCGGGCGCCACCAGTTCGTTCAGTTCGGGCTCTTCGCCGTACCAAAAAATCCACAACTCCTTCGACGCCGACAGGCTCAGAGGCGGCGGAGGACCGAGGTCGATCATGTCGGCGGCGCGCGGCGTCGACACGCGCCGCCACACGCACAGTATGTCGGCGGCAAGACATCGCGCGTAACTCCGCAGTACGGGATCTTCGAGGGGCTCCCCGACCGTCGAAAAGTTGTGCCCCCCGGCGGCCACGGGGCCTCCTCCACCACCCCCTCTGTCCCCTTCGCTCCATACGAGCTTACGCCATTTTATACCGGAGAGTTCAGTCTGAAAAGAAAAATAAAATTTTGGTAGGTAGTTTCAGTGGCGACAGCATTGATCGATTTATTGACAAACGATTTAAAAAAATGCATTATTATTATGTAAATAACGATAAAAGATATCGGTTGAATTAGACAAAATATTTTGTATATATTGATTTATGATTGATATTATGAGGTCCCCCAAGGTCAGGTTAATGACAAAATGAATTGGGCAAAATTTTCTAGCGATTGGACTATGAATATAAACACGTGCCTTCTGTAATTTAAAATTCACTGTAGAATTCATACCAACAAATATTTGATTTGTTTGAAAATATGAACAGGATGTTCATTAAGATCAGATGTGGAATCATCTGCGACTGACAGATAAAGTTTAGTCACTATCTTCCATCGTTCAAGATAACCTCTTGTGGGGTATTCATGTTGAAAAAGGAAACATTCTCAATTGAATATTGAATGAATGAATGACATGGAGTTATTGTTTGTGAATATCCAACAGAAAACGCTAAAGCTAAAGCCACGCTGGACATTGAACTACATCTGATAGACATTGAAAAAAGAACCCTAACTCAAAAGAAAAAATCTAAGAGTGAAATTTTTTATTTTCATTCAGATAGTTATTTGATTTTCTATACCAGTCTCAATAAGGAACTCATATAGAGAATGTTTCCTTTTTCAACATATATTTGTTTGTCAAAAAAAAACGAACGTTCCCAAAATAATCATTAATGTAACGAACAACATTGAGTTCAAGAATAAATACAACTGATAGCCGGATTGATAAATACAAATACAATCTATGCATTTGTATTCACTTATTTATTTCTCTGCCACTAGCCCCCTACAGTTTACATAGTTCTAATAATTTGAATCGGAACTATGCATCTAAGCTTTTTTAACCCTTTCAGTACGACTGCCGTGTATAGACGACAGGAAAAAAGAGCCCTCCCGACGGCTGTCGTGCATAGGCGACACCATCTGAAAATATTATTCAAAATAGGACGACAGTGACGGAAATAGCCGACAGCCGTCCGCGAGGCAAGCCGAGCTCATCGAAACTGCTTTTTGGCGCGAACCACGTGCTATTCGCGCTAGTATTCTCAAGATGTCGGCGTAGGAGGGTGCTGGTCTTTCCCTAGGACCCAAAAGACGCAATTTAGCTGTTTATATATGTTGGGTTTGTTCCCACAATACCAAGGATGTAACGAAAGGAAACGCGGGTTATGTTGTTGTAATGTTGGACTGTGCATTTTCCCTTGCTTCAAAATATACCATGAGCAAGCCGAGTTTTAAGTTTTGATAAAAGAAAATTAAGTTATTTTTTTTTACTATATTTCACTTGATATAGACATTTTGTTTCAACATTAGAATAACTCTTTAATTTCTCAAGTGAATTTACCACATTATCTTAATAAATGCACTAAAAACCCGTTTATGTACACGACGTCTATACACGACACCCGGCCACACGGCTTTGCAGTCTGTCTGTGGGGTAAATCGAGCCGTAAAAGTCGCCGTTCCTGAAAGGGTTAATATTTATTCTAGGCACTTTTGCAGAGAAAAATAGAATTGATATCATCAGATTGTGGGATATAGCAAAATTTTTATTCCTTTTCACCCCCAGTATAGCAGGGATATTTAAAAATCCTTACTTATCTATACCATGATGAGTTATTTCCATTTAATTAATAAAAATAATTTGTAATTATCATTAAAAAAACACTGAGAAAGAGGCATGCAAGTGTTAGTAGTTATTATGGGTACATTGAGAATTTCCCACGATACGTGCGTAAACCAAGTATTAATCAACAAATTATTCACCCACAAAGGAATTCCAAGTACCTAGTTAATACAAAGTAGATGTTGATAGAAACTAGTTTTGACGTGTTTCAAATGAATGATATAAAATAAAATCCATAATAAGTATAATATTTATTTATAAATACAAAACATTAAAAGTGAAGATAGTTAAACATAACACTTCCTGGTCCATTATCTTATTGACGAACTGGTTGACTGTGCCCAACGTTGCTTGCGATGTTCAATGCCAGACTTTCGTCGATTTTATTTAAACATTTGTGATTTACATGGGAATCCTATTTTTTTTTCGAAATCAATCACTGGTTTTAACTATCTTTATTAAATCAGCTTTAGTGATGAAAAAACCGACATACAGGGTGTCCCAAACTCGATGGCCTATTAGACGTTTCTGGAAAACCAGACACAGGATTATTTTGAAAATTTGGTTTCTTCGGTAATTAGTTCTGCTCTATCGAACTGAAATATTTTCAGCGCTGTGGCGTTGCCGCTTATATTGAAAAGTAGCAACAGCTTTGATATTTTAAATGAGACACCCTGTATATTATTGCATTTTTTGCTTTGCTATTCCGTTACGATCATTTTTGTATGATATTTCCCTATACATATCTCAAGTGGTTTTCGAAAAATTCATTGATTTCCTCATTTTTTGTGCAAAACATAGCTTTAATGAAATATTTATTACTGCGGTATTTGGACTCGTACAAAGCTGAAATTTTGGGTGTAGTTCACCAATATTTTGTGCAGTAGTTATGTCTAAGGTAATTCGTTCTCTATTTATTATAGTCGTTCAAAATTTGTGATTTTCCCGATAGATACAAAAAATAACTTTTTTTAAAGGAACCTTGTATATTATCGAATATCCTGAAAGACAATTAAAGTTTCTTTCAAATGATGCATCATGTTCCTATACCTAAATAGTCTGGTTTCCGAAATAAAAGCAAGTTTCTATAAAAAATTTAAATATCTCCATTTTAATATGTATTATTATCGATTTTGACAGAAACATCATGAAAATCACTGCTTGTCAAACTGAAGATTGTCTTGTTTTTTCTGGTCACGACACACTACTACCATTTTCATTTCCCAGTAAAACAAATCGAAATAGGTAATATTACCCAATTGAAATGATTTGGTTGAAAAATCAAATCAATCTGGAATGATTCGCGTCAAAATGTTCATACTTTTGGAGATACAGCTGAAACTTGAGTTTTTTCTAACTCTCAGATGATACAATTCAGTTTTAGCAAAGATTCATTAAAAAAATATCTCAGGAAAATTTGGAAATACGTTTGTGTCATACTCGAAAAAGTGTCCATTAGTAATTATTTTTCAGATCATCCTGTATATATCATTTCAGTTTCAGATAGTACTCCCTAATCTGACTTAGGTTTCTAAATAATCTATGCCAAAATGGAATTGCATCTGAGAGTTAGAGAAAAATTCAAATTTCCAGTTGTATCTTCAAGGTTTTTTCTGAAAAAGAGAACTGCGGATTCTGCTGCACTTTGGGACTTTATAAACGGTAGAGATAGGTATACGACAAGTTCAGTAAAAGTTATTTTAATTTGAAAGAGAAGGAAATACTGGGTATTCCATTTGAAATTCCAAAGTTGATAATAGTTACATGTACGTATGGCAACACTACAACCGTTAAAAAGAGATAGATCGCAGTCTCTTATCGTGGGATACAAAATTTCGAGTATTTATATCTCAGATCTCCAGACGCGTCCAATAGGCCCTCGAGTCTGGAATACCCTGTATATTAATCATTCTTTGTACAATCAGTTCGTCATCTTATCATTCATACCCTTCAATACACTACAGAACCTTCTGCATGTTCTCGCTATAATTTGATCACATTGACCATGAAGATAAATAATTTCATCAAAACTTCGTTTGAATAGTTATTGCCTTCCATTTTAATTCTTTTCTGATAAAATTTTTGGTAATGAACGCGCAAATGGTTTATATTGTTACACTTATTGTCGAATTTTCATAATGACGTATTCCATGACATTTGATACAAAATATGGCAAAATAATCCGATTTTTAGAGAAACTTGCTTATATTTCGGAAACCAGACTATTTAGGTATAGGAACATGATACATCATTTGAAAGGAACTTTGATTGTCTTTCCGGATATTTGATAATATACAGGGTGTTCCATTTAAAAAAATGTACTTTTCACCATTTTTGTATCTATCGGAAAAATCACAAATTTTGAACGACCCTGTATGATGGAGAACAAATTCCCTCAGACATAACTGATGCACAGAACATTGGTAAACTACACCCAACATTTCAGCTTTGTACGAGTCCAAATACCTCAGAAATAAACTTTTAATTAAGCTATGTTTTGCACAAAAAATAAGGAAATCAATGAATTGCTCGAAAACCACTTGAGATAGGTATAGGGAAATATCATAAAAAATGATCCTGAAGCAATAGCAAAGCAAAAAATGCAATAACATACAGGGTGTCTCATTTAAAATATCAAAGTTGTTGCTAATTTTCAATATATAGCGGCAACGCCGCAGCGCCGAAAATATTTTAGATCGATAGAGCAGAACTAATTACACAAAAAACCAAATTTTCAAAATTAACCTGTGTCCCGTTCTCCAGAAACGTCTAATAGGCCATCGAGTGTGGGACACCCTGTATATACTACCCCTAGTAAAGAGCGCTCTCGTCCTCTTGACTTCATATAAAATTTCTTTGACCATTTTGCGAATCCGATATGATGACAAGATCAATAGGTGACGAATATATATTTTTGTATTATTTTGATAATTATATCTCCTTGGGGTATTTCGGTATAGTTTAACCATTTTCAATTGCAGAAGCTGTTTCTATAGGGAGCAAATCAAAACTCACTTTCCTAACACGAGCGTATATGCGAAGAAACTGAACGAAAAATAATGTTTACTACTCGTAAACATTCTCCGTCGGCGAACGGTAGATCAAAAGAGCCGATAGTCAACGTGGGTTTGAGTGACCGCAAGCCAATGATAATGCTTGTAGGTGTGTCTATCTATAGGGTAGGTTCGCCAGTTAGCCGGCCCCCTCCAGTAATCGACCAGAATCTACTTTATTTTATAATATTTTGAAATTCGTTCGAATTTTGAGATGATAGCACTAGCACACCTAAAAATCATTTGTTGCCTATCTGAAATAAAACTATCAGTACGGAGTAGTCAACCAGCCAAAGGTACAAAGAACTCTGGCTGAAGTGAGACACAACGTAAACAAACCATCATCGATCTTGTAACACCTATAGGTACGCCGGAAAAGATAAACTTTAACTGGCGGTACCTAGTGACAGAAAGAAACACTCCGAAAATCTCCCACCTCGATAGGTTTCTAAATAAAAGATTCCTTCTCGGTAGAGAGTGGCAAGCCCGTCTAGCATATAGCGAGAGATAAGTGCCATGTGAAGTGGAATGAATAGAAAAATCGAATTTAAACGGTTTTCTTCACATAAAGGATTCAATATAAAATTGAACCAGAGAAAGGTAGATCTCAGGTGAAAAACAACTACTTTCCTGGCAAATACCACGCAGAACGTTGAATGATATTCACCTGAAAATCCATGCATACTTCCATATAATATCAATGGACATTGAATGCAAATGTTTCTTTCTGATAAGCTCGATTATGTTTAATTTATGTCGTGTTCACCTAACAATCCGCATACCGGTTTCAGGCTTCTTGGCCCTCATCAGTACGGAGTAGTCAACCAGCCAAAGGTACAAAGAACTCTGGCTGAAGTGAGACACAACGTAAACAAACCATCATCGATCTTGTAACACCTATAGGTACGCCGGAAAAGATAAACTTTAACTGGCGGTACCTAGTGACAGAAAGAAACACTCCGAAAATCTCCCACCTCGATAGGTTTCTAAATAAAAGATTCCTTCTCAGTAGGAGTGGCAAGCCCGTCTAGCATATAGCGAGAGATAAGTGCCATGTGAAGTGGAATGAATAGAAAAATCGAATTTAAACGGTTTCTTCACATAAAGGATTCAATATAAAATTGAACCAGAGAAGGTAGATCTCAGGTGAAAACAACTACTTTCCTGGCAAATACCACGCAGAACGTTGAATGATATTCACCTGAAAATCCATGCATACTTCCATATAATATCAATGGACATTGAATGCAAATGTTTCTTTCTGATAAGCTCGATTATGTTTAATTTATGTCGTGTTCACCTAACAATCCGCATACCGGTTTCAGGCAGGTTAAAGTTTATCTTTTCCGGCGTACCTATAGGTGTTACAAGATCGATGATGGTTTGTTTACGTTGTGTCTCACTTCAGCCAGAGTTCTTTGTACCTTTGGCTGGTTGACTACTCCGTACTGATGAGGGCCAAGAAGCCTGAAACCGGTATGCGGATTGTTAGGTGAACACGACATAAATTAAACATAATCGAGCTTATCAGAAAGAAACATTTGCATTCAATGTCCATTGATATTATATGGAAGTATGCATGATTTTCAGGTGAATATCATTCAACGTTCTGCTGGTATTTGCCAGGAAAGTAGTTGTTTTCACCTGAGATCTACCTTTCTCTGGTTCAATTTTATATTGAATCCTTTATGTGAAGAAAACCGTTTAAATTCGATTTTCTATTCATTCCACTTCACATGGCACTATCTTCGCATATGCTAGACGGGCTTTGCCACTCCTACTGAGAAGGAATCTTTTATTTAGAAACCTATCGAGGTGGGAGTTCGGAGTGTTTCTTTCTGTCACTAGGTACCGCCAGTTAAAGTTTATCTTTCCGGCGTACCATAGGTGTTACAAGATCGATGATGGTTTGTTTACGTTGTTTTGTGTCTCACTTCAGCCAGAGTTCTTTACCTTGGCTGTTGACTCTCCGTACTGATGAGGGCCAAGAAGCCTGAAACCGGTATGCGGATTGTTAGGTGAACACGACATAAATTAAACATAATCGAGCTTATCAGAAAGAAACATTTGCATTCAATGTCCATTGATATTATATGGAAGTATGCATGGATTTTCAGGTGAATATCATTCAACGTTCTGCGTGGTATTTGCCAGGAAAGTAGTTGTTTTTTCACCTGAGATCTACCTTTCTCTGGTTCAATTTTATATTGAATCCTTTATGTGAAGAAAACCGTTTAAATTCGATTTTTTTCTATTGATTCAAGATCTAGAGCAAAGTGTTTGGAGGTGAGTTTAATTTCACACATAATTGTTGAATTTATTTTGGTGTGTTTAGATGGTGGAATATACTTTCAAAATGATATTGTTTCATTCGTACAGCCATATTTTATTTATTTTTTCTTGAAAACAGGGGGGCCGGCCACTAGCATAAAGATTTGTCAGAGTAGCCAGAAGCCGGCCACCGCGGCCGACTACTGGAATATGAGCTATATTTTGTTTCTGTCCGTTTCACACTCGTTCATTCAGATATCAATTTATTTCCGTCATCATTATATAGTACGAAATGAGCTGATTATCTACACCAGTAGTCGGCCGTGAGGATTTTTAAAAAACGAAAAGGTGACAGCGGATAGAATTGAATAGCCGACTACTGGAATAGACATGGAGAACTCAGCGATTGTCTCCAGTAACATTTTAAGCTGGTTTTAGTTTCATTTTTTCGGTTAAAATTTGAAATTTCAGCTTTTAGATGGTGGAAAACCAGCAAAAACGAAAGTTTCATCAATATTCTGAAGAAAATTTGCAAAGAGCGCTCAAAGATATAAGAAATGGCGCTAAAATTCGCAAATCCTGTGGGAACTATGGGATTCCGCATACAACACTACAGGATCGGATCAAGGGCCGAGTTGCCAACAAGCCACATAAAATGGATCCAGATCCGATTTTAAGTCTGGAGAACGAAAATAAATTGTTTAAATGGATAAACAATTTAGCTAAATGTGGGTTTCCAGTTGAAAAACAAGAATTGATTCAAACTGTCCAAAAAATAATTGGGGAAGAAAAGAAGGGAAACCCGGACAAATTATCAGTATACCTAATCAGTAACAGTTCAAAAAGTTTTTTATTTTTATTTCACCCTTTTGTTTAATTTTATTATTATAAATGTTTCATTTTTTGCATTTTTTATTAAGGAGTTTTATTAAAAAACAAATATTTTATATATTGTTTGTATCACGGGCACAATTCACCTACAAGACAGTGATATTATTTTATTTGCCTATAGTTTTGTGAAATTGACTCTAGGTACCTACCCATGGATAAGAATTTTTGCTGAAGAAATTAGTTATTTGTTTTATATTTTCTAAGCTTTTTTTTCGTTTTTATTTTCTTTTCACTGTCATTATTACTCACCTACACTTGGATATTTGTTCTTAATAATTTTTATGAACAAGTAAACCGCAGGTGACGAGTGGCAAAATACTTCTGTACGGACCTGGTGAATAATCGCCAAAACTACCAGGGCCGACTACTGGTCCACGCCTGGCCGACTAGTAAAATATTAACGACCGACTACTGGCAAAAGTGTTCAAGTTTAAGAAATAAAATTAAAAAGAAAACCTCTTCAAATTCAATCTTTCTTTTTTTTTACCCTTTAAAAACTGAATTTGAGTGCTACACGCTAACATAAGATTTTTTAAATTGACTTGAAAGAGCTGTCTGCAATTAAAGGTGTAAGTTAAAGTTTAACAAAAAAGGCCGACTACTGGCGAACCTACCCTACGTTGAGACTAATAAATCACCAATTTCAGGAGGTCTGAGTAAATGAAAGCCAGTAGCGTCTCTGGTCTGGGATCGAAATAGGTTTTAAAATATTCTATAGTTGTGTGGTGTTTTGATGGAAAATATGGCTTTTTTCGACCATGGAAAAATGAAATTATGATGATCCGATTACCTATTAATACATATTTCCTCGTTTATGGCATATTTTTTTATTTTAAAGTATTTTTAAAATATTTAAATATCTAAATAAAATGTGTTATCTCCGCTTCTGCTGCTCAAAGGATTCCGCCTCAAGACTGGGAAACTTGTTTTTTATGCTTCTGCAATTGATAATGGATGAACTATACCTACAATAAATTGTGAAGGTGCAAAATAATGTTAGCGGAGAAAAGAAATAAAAAACTTTCACACATACAAATTACTGGCCGCGTGATTTCCCATTTACGGATTTCCTCACTAAATTTAAACGTATCATTATTAGAGCAACTGTTTTCGGAAATAAATGTAGTATACTAATGAAGTGTTTGTTCACATAATTATTAGAAAGCCAAATCAATGCCAGCGAAAAGTTTAGGATGTTTCTACGATGATAGCGATATTTTTAAATCCAGTTCCTGAAAATCAGGAGAGTTTGGCACTTGTTTGGCTGACGTCTGGCCAAACCGTTATAGATATATCAAAATATGTATGTATGACGGTAATGTGTACCTCAAAAATATCAACATGTTCATGATTCACTATATATCGAAAAGGGGACACTGAACTTCAAGACTATTGCTCAACAAATTGATTTACATCAGAGTATACTTTCTAAGTGTATATTTTTCAGGATAGCAATAAAGTGGTAATAATGAATAGATTTCAAATTATACGTTCATTCCCAAGGTAGATAGTGGCGAGTAGATGCATATAGAAATATTCCTTTCGACAGTTTCGTACGGTGTTGCCAATCGTTGCGAAATTTCCAATCAAATGATAACTATTTTGACATGTTAATATCTATATATTTTCACCTACCACTTGAACAAAGTCGGGGCGGGATGGTAGTATCGTATAAAATAAGATACCAGATTCAGGCTTAAGCTGGCGTTCAATCCGATATTTTTTTTTTTGCTATATTACTACTCAGAAATGGTATTTAAGTAACTGACAACCGCTTCATTATGGAATTCTTTCTCTGATTCGAACCCATAATACCCGGCATGTGGAACATGATTATTTTCAAGTACTTACATTATTTTATTTTCTCATGCCCTGACTTGCCTTTATTTCAAATTATTATTATGTCATATCTACCTACCATCATCGGAGTTGAGAGAAGTTCACACCATCAAACTAAAGTACCCAAACTCCTGAACCTGAAACTTTTGAATCGAAATTATTGTTTGTTGTTAGCTCATATAGAAAACCAGATTATTTTTCGACTATACTTCATACCACCTCAACTCAATGTAAACTTGTCAAGTACTCGAATGGTTTTGATAATTAAACTTGGCACAATTATAAGCCGCGATAAAAGCGTGCGTAAAGTAGGTCACAAAATGGACAATAAAGAGTCAACGGCAGTAATTTGTGAATTTTTACTACCCAACAGTTACTAAACAAAACACTCCCACGACACTTCCTGCGAAAATTTATTATTTGGCAACAGAGACGGAATGTTCCATTGCTTGGGATTTCACTGCCCAAATCGCTGGATTATCGTAATTTCTATAGAAACACTGTACTTTTTCGAAACTGAACATAGCTTCAAGTCAGCTGAGATGAGAAATTTGATATAAACATTAAAAACTCAGAAGCGCGCTGGCCCCAGGTATTCCGATATCTGACTTGTTGACGGGAGTATGTTTATGTACAGGGTGTACTCAAAAGTGAGGCATTTTTTAAACAGGATGCAGAATTTGATTTAATAAAAAATGACCGCTATTATAGTTAAATAATAACTGAGATATCATTAACTGCGGCTGTACCAATCGTTTTATGTACAGTGAAGTAGTATAGAAGACAATAAGACAGGAATAATTTTACCCATTACATACATTATCGAATGTATTACAACCTCAAGTTATACCAATAAAATGCCACTGCGGCTGGAAAAATTAAAGTAATTGATGAGCTTTGACAGAAGTTAATGACAAACACTTCAACTCTCATTCTTGAATCTATCATTCAAAAGTTTGTTTTCCAGATGTGCAACTCTTTTCAGATGACAGATTACGCATTTGATGTTGAACTTCCCAACGAGAAAACACTACGCCATAAGCCTAAACAAAAAGAGCTCGCCAAAACTCATAAACATAATTTGAGGCAAATGTGGACCGAGCATAATATTGTTGAATGCCTTCGAAACATGGCATCACTGCGAGTAATAACGACACCGCGAGTAGTAACGTCACTGCGAGTAATAACGTCACTGTGTGTAAATCTCTCTCTTTGTCTAGTTATTGGTAATTACTCCCTTAGTGGTGCATTTGACCAGCTCAATCCCTGGGGTTGCAACCTAGTCCGACTTCTTGGTCATATTGCAACCCTGGTTATTTATACCAATTCTATTATCTTCTTGAATTGAGTTCTTCTTTTTTTTTCTTTCAATTAAATGTGACTTCTTCTTGTGCTGAAAGTTATTAGTAGACCGGACATATGTTACATACAAATGATTGGATGGATTTAAGAAATATAGGTGATTAAAGAGAGGGTGTTACTTTCATTTTATTTTTATATATTTTTTTTAAGTTTTATCCGTGTGTATATTTAATAATTGTCAATGCGGGTTAAACGCCACTACACCTGATTTCTAGGATAAGGGAATTTGAAGTTGGTAAGTATTTAAATCTTTGACACCAGACAAAATGAAAGTTTTGAAAATACTGACTGATATGACAGCTTTTCGTTGAGCTAACAACTTTCTCAGCGTAATAATTCCCTTGCTCGAGTTTGCAGTCAGGTTACTAATTGATCCAAAATAGAAAACAGTATAGGAAAAATGTCAAATGTGTGGCATTTGAATTGAATCAGAAGAGTACCCATTGAGAATCGAATCTGCTAAAGCCTTGTACAGACCAGAGTACTGTCGGCGCCATTTATCCTGGCAAAATTCGGGGCAAGCTGTCAACCGCTCCGGTTCAAACTATTGGTGCTCCGTTATAGCCATGAGCGTGCTTTTCATTTTAACACCGAAGTACAATGCAAAGATACTACCCGCCACTGTCACTGCGCATATAACCTCTTCGCCAGGATAAATGAATTTGACTTGTAGCAACTGCGCCGTATTGTAAAAATCGCCGAACTTTTTCGGCATTATTCCCGGCGCTGTGCTGTTAGCGACGTAACAAATCCGTACTGATGATCAAGATTCTGAGCAGGTAGGTCGTCGCAACGGCACTAGCAGATAATCCTCATTTGATAATTCCATGTAGAGTTAGAACCAAACCAATTGAAATACCCACTTCTTCCAGACAGCTCACTACAAAATCTATACAATACAAACAATTGCAAAGTAACCTTGCAGCACTTTGCACTATGATTATCCATCGGATGTAATCCAATGTTCGTCGAGGCATTAACCAAGGAAGTAGTTGTTTTCTGATGGATATTCGACCAACATACACCTATTCATAGTATAGATTGTAGTATAGAGGGCAGAGTCTTGAAGAATAAGACATTTTTCATGGCCTAAGATATTTTCATGTTTTTAGGGCTAGGAGCTTTCAAAGTGGGTAGAGCTCAGAACTATAGGTTTATCTAACATTGCGTCATTGTATTCCTCATACTTTACATTGAATAGTTGATAATAATTAAGCTTTTTTATCAGTATATGAAAGTAATGCATCCCAAAAAATACAGTCTCATCAGAAGGGAACTATCTGGAGAAAAATATATTTTTCATTTTCGTTGAAATTTTAGTTTGCTATTGATGTTATAGACTTCTTTTATGTATTACAAATTGAAATATCATCATTCAAAGTCATATTTGAACTCCAAAAAAAAACGAGTACCACTATTGAGATTGCTTGGGAATGATCGGTTCTCTTATCTCAGCCGAGGGCATGACCCCCGGCTAGATTGATAAGATAGCAATTACTTCAATTATTTAGACTATTGGGAGTGAGCCAAACACTTGCAAACTTTTTCTATTTTTAGATTTTATCTGCGTTTTATATCATTGTTTGATCCAATCACATCGAATAAAATCCCCCCCAATTTAACGCGCTCTCACACGCTTAATTTGAATGCGTTGTTTAGAAATTAAGCTGTTTATATGCAGAGTAGTAGAGAATTGTAATTTTGGGGTTGTAAATGAAAGCAATTGGTGCAGCTGTTTTTGATATTATGTTAGCCAATGAGCTTTTTGTTTTCGGTCACGTGACATCATATTCACAATTTTTAATGGGACAACCTGTATATTACGATTACGACAAACGTCTGAAACGATCAATTGCCAAATTATTTAAGTTTAGGGTCACCCTATATATTTGGGCAGTCCTATATTTTTTGTAATGAGTAAAACAAGGCAAAATTATAATAATCATTCATATTTTATTAACAAATCGTCGTGGGCACAAGGATATTGAAGTACCTGTAGTTCTTAAATTAATCGTTTTAGACCACAAGTGTGATAGTTTGTTGGAATAGTTTTATCGGGAGGAACATAGAAATGCCAAAATATATAGGTTGTCCCATTAATAATTGTGAATATAATGTCACGTGACCGAATACAAAAAGCTCATTGGGTAACATAATATCAAAAACAGCTGCACCAATTGCTTTAATTTACAACCCCAAAATTGCAATTCTCTACGACTCTCGAGTTCCGAGATATTCCCAGTCTTAATCGTCGTGGGAAACCCTGTATATATATTCGAATTATTCTCTTCTCTCTAGTGTTTTCGTAGCTTCAGTGTTGACGTGTGAGTGTGCAGTCTTCTCTCATGTTTCTAGGCAAAGATTTTGATCTCTTTATCGTATCCCGCGGGTCCTTGTTCAGTATAAACCAAAGTGCACCTAATATTGCTCGAAGAAGTTTATTTTGGAATCTTTGGATTATATTTGTTTTACTGGCACACCTCCAAAGTTGTATGTCGTAGGTCCATACAGGTTTCAACATTTGTTTGTAAACGAGTAATTCGTTTTCTGTCGACAGTTCAACAACCAGTTTATATTATAAATTCACATCTCACCACGATTTCTCTTGCTTTTCTTCCATTTCAGTTGACTCATCCCATGGTCTTACCAACAGCCCAAAGAAGTTAACAAAGGTATTTCTTGACGTTTTGCGTTTGTGGAATTATACAAGTGAGTCAAAGAACCTGGTCTTAGAACACTACCTTGCGACTGGCATTTTTTCAATTTGTATTCTAACGTATACCAACTGACTTTGTCAAAGCCTATGTTATATCAAAAGATTGTAGAGAAAGATGTATCTCTTCCAGGGCTTTTTTTACAAATATAAAATTTTGGCATTTGTACTGTCAAATATTCAACACATTGAGCCTTATGAGAAATCACAGGTTAAATACTTAGACAAGACACTAACGTGGAACCCACCTCTGGAACATATGATAAACAAAAGCAAATCGCCCTTCTTGACACGCAGAAAAGTATTTTTGCAAGACATGGGGACCGATACCAAAAATCATGCATACGATAAACACCGCGAAGGCAAAAAATAACCTAGGGAAAAATTAGAGGCTTGCCGTCGGTGCATTAGAGGTGCCATGAAAAACATACTTACCAATCTTTGCTATGGAAATCACCCTGAACCTTCCACCCTAGACTATTTAATAGTCATGGAATCACAATTCAGGCATATCAGAGTCATATTGCCGAACTAGAAATGACATCGAACTCATACTCACACCACCACTGTTCAAGTGAAATGAATGTGACTCGGGAGTAGAAAGACTATCATTTGGAAACATAATCTGGTATAGTTATTCTAATCCCAATTGGAACGGCAATAAAAATAAGAACACTACGAGGAGTGTTCATATGCACTGCCCGGCAAATGGGGAATTTATATACTACCAGTGTTTAAACTTTCAAAACGTTCCTGGTACAATCATAAAAAAGTTCAGTCGTGTGGAAGATAATTCCTTCTCGAAACTTTTTATGTCGGTCCAATTGGGATTAGAAATACTATACACATATGTTTAATAAACAGACCAAAAGGAGCGGATACGTTCTAAAAGAGACCCCAAAGTCGCATAACTGTACTACAAGCAGAATCTAGACAGTGAGTACAAAAGAAAACATAACTACATTATATCTGAAAGCCAAAGAAAATTTGAAGCTCTTAACTCCATACAGAGCAAGTCAAACAAGTCTGGGAATGCTTTCAAAGCCTCAATGAACTATCAAAACACAACAAGGTCACACTTGTGTGGGTGCCTAGACGACACAGAGGTGTTGAAGGCAACGAAAATGAAGGCTGTCTAGCATCTGTATGGAAGAGCAACCCTGCTGAATACCGCCTGCCTTCCACCTGTATATATTCTTGTTGGTACTCCTAATAAAGACACATTATTATTATTATTATCTGAACCATCATTCACTGGCCCAGAACCAGCACTTGGAATCAGAAACCTGATAAAAGAGTGTATAAAAGAAAAATACCAAATATATTGGCCCTAAAATTGAATAGAACAAAGGCCTGCACAATAACCGGCTATGGAGCATGGGGGAGGAGTTTAACACGTGCAGCGCCACTTACAAAGGTGCTCCAAGTCCATAGGCATACAAAGAAAAACCGTGGACTACGTGGGGATGAGGAATCAGCATCTCATATCATCGTTGAATTCGACGCCATAGAACAAAGGGACAGATCAACCCGGTATGGATCCAAAAAACCTAATAAATGGACTACTGACCTTGTGGAAGACAAATGGCTATACAACTATCCCCTAAAAAAACATAATCGTTCGTTAGCTTTCAACCAACCATAATCTACTACTATGCCGAATTTTATTGTATTCTGAACAGTAGTTCTAAAACCGACAGGACTATATCAATATAAACCGCATGCAGAAATGAAAATATAGATTAAGTGTAAATTGAAGAAACAGGTTTTTTCATATTTTGAATAGAAAAGAGCATTGAGAGAAAATCGTAAAGAAAAGTAGTAGTTTTATGGTTAGCATGTTAGCAACACTTTTCTACATATCAACACTTTCATTATAGATAATTATAATCGCCCTTCGTATACGACATCCGTCGGATAGACGATTCTAACCATAAAAATATTTTCATCATATCCATTAAGTTTTTTATTTATTGTCTGCTTTTCCATTAAAAATACAACAGGGTGTTCAAAGAAAAGTAAGTTTTCTATCTCGTGGAAAGATATTTCCACTCCTTTTGTTGTTAACGGTTCTGATAATGTAGAACCCATAATAAAATAACCGCAGCATTCTTAGGTGAATATGCTCTGAAGTATATTTTATCGTGTTTAGTTTCATAGGTATTCGGTTTTGGTGGGTGCTTTACAAATATATTTAAATCAAAAATACATCAGTCACGTCACATCAAAGTACCTACGTTATCTCAACGATATCGCTTTCTGATATTCCAGCCATATCTATGAATATGACATTTTTTGTAATCCCCGGTGACGACTATGTAACACCGAAGATTGACATCGCCGTAAACATGGTGACATAACATCTTGAAGATGAACAATAATTTCATCTTCCCTGCTTTCATTTCCACCCCGTACAAAAATCCTCCGAAACATAACTACCCACCATATAATTCCAAACAAATCGGTATAATGCAGATACATCCCAACAAACACCGGCATCAACATAGTCGAGAGTCTCCGTTCGGGAATGCGGCAAAGTGATCGAACGATTGCCGTCGCGAGATATGGCAACGCCGCATAACATTCGGTAAATTCTTGATAGAGACCGTACATAGTAGTGGAGACGTCGCTCGACTCTCTCGACTTCTGCATAACATTAAATCGGCTCGCTTCTTCAACCTACAGTGTGGAAGCTAATAAGTATGGATGGAGAGTATCAAAATAGAAATGAAGTTGTTTAGGGTGGAATACACCTAACGTTGATGACCTATCCGGGCTCATTTGTTTTCCATGGTTTCCGAGAGCCCCTATGGACTGACTATTCATTTGCATTACATCATCCCATGTATTGAGGGTATATAAGAACAGAATTCAAATTAAGCTTTTAAACTGAAATTGTTAAAGACCAAATATATTTATAGAGCTCGTCCAATATTGAAACGACCACTTTGGCCTTCCCCTACCTAACAACCAATTCTTCTCGAAGATGCCCGAACTGTGGCTAATAGAAATTCTATAGGCGTACCACATTATTTGGTATAGGCGATACACGAGACGAGTTTTGTGATTAAGGTCCGATTCGATTCAAAATTGGTGTGTGGAGGTTTTCGGGGTCGGAGATTATCAATTTTTTGTCAAAATTCATGAATTTAAGATATAATGAGTGCACTACCTATTTATTAATCAAACAAACCTAACCTTTCAAATGCTGCATGCCAAGTCTGTGGTGAAGATTCGCCGTAGCATAAGCTGCCACAGTAAATCGTGTTCACTCGTATTTCCCCCCTCTCTACCTACCAAACGGTCGTTTCAATATTGGACGAGCTCTACTACTGGGCATCATAAGGGTCGATAACTATCCCGCCTAGAATGTTTTATTGTTTCAGAGGAAATATAGCAAAATGACTATTTGAAAGAATAGCAGATACAACTGAACATATAATACCTACTCAATTTAAAGAAAATAATATCCGTTTTTATAGCACAAAATTTGCATTTCGTTGGTCAATAACTTTTATTCAATAGCTATTATATTAAAAAAATGTGTTGTTTTGATTAACACGTTTGGGATAATGATCACAATTTTTCAAACAATATTAGACAAAGAAACATACTCCCACAAACGAATATTCCTAGAAATGACCAACCCTATATAAATAACAACTGTTAGTAGATTCTAAAAAAAAAACAGGACTTCTTGATATTATTTACTACAGAAAAGTAGGAACCACCGAACTCATAACATACAACTCCCACTACCTGACGATGGACCCAGCGCCTTCTAAAACAATTGAACTTACTGCAAGATGTCAAGAATAAATGTCACTGTACAACACCAGTATGAAGAGTGACAGACGTTTCTGCAACATGATTGTTTGTCTCTAATGATTTTTTAATTTATTTTTTATAGCAGGTTTTATCTGTATGTATGTGAAAGTTCAAATTCAATGTTTTTACAATAATCTTCCGTACAAAAATGAAGAATTACCTCGATTTTATACTGTGTTGTTTAGCTATTTAATAATACAACATTTCATAAGTACGAACAATCTTATATCTGATTACTCTCGTTTCGGACGTCCATCGTCTTGATGGATTTAGAAGGTTTTCACGACGTTTCGAATGCTTGTATCTGCAATCGTCTTCAGGTGAATACTGACAAGTTTAGGTGCTACTTACCAATCTATATGACTGCCGGTGCAATGATGCGTGTAATCCCGCCATGTGCAGAGGTGCGTGTAATTTCGCGCGGTGTGGTGGTGCGTGAAGTTTCGCGCCTCTGCAGCCCGCCAGAAAGAGCAAGCAGTGGTTTCCATACGTTCTTGATCTCAACGCTTGGTTGACTAAAGGCGTTATTGGCTTCGATGTAGACGGCCTCTTTGAACTTTCGTTTCAACCAATGCTCCTCTCTATGTAGAACACTTGCGTCGTCCCATAGAACTCGATGGTGCTCAGTTCAGGCGTGGTCAGCGATTCCCGATTTCGACGTTTCTCCTCGTTGAGTCCATTTCTTGTGCTCTTTGTCTCTCCAATGTAAGAATCTCCGCATTCACATGGAACTTCATAAATGCAATTCTTACTGATTTCATTTTTGTTGTCAGGTTTGGTCTTGGTCAGGAAACTCCGTAAAGTACTGCCGGATTGAAAGCAGCTCTTGATGTTGAACTTTTTTCCAATCCTTCTGATCTTCTCGGAGACACCTCTGATGTACGGAAGGCAGATCACTGTGCTTTGTTGTTGCTCTTCAGATGTCTTTCTTCGTTCTCTGGAGTTTTTTTTTTTTTTTTTTATTGTTTAGGATTGTTTATTGAGTGATTTACAAAATAAAGATACATTGGTAATACAAATAAGTAGTAAAATATATCATAGTTTTATATACATATAAGCACCTAGGTCTTAGTAGGACCTGTATGTGCATACTAAAAATAATAATTATTGAAATAGTTGATATTGCAGTTTAGTGTATTATTACTATCTAATCTAAAAGTCAAAATACCTAAAAGTCAAAATACCTGTGTTATTACAATAGAATAGTGCTGTGGGGCTGGTGAAACAATATGTAATATATAAAGTAGTAGCAGAGATCAATTAAAGTAGAAGGTTATCCTTAAATAATGCTTGAGTATTGTGAGTAGTTTTTTATGATATGGATCTTACATTTTTCCGAAAACAGTTTATAGTTGCCTATGTTTCTTATTTCTGGTGGCAAAATATTGAATATTTTTGGAGCAAGACATCTTGTAAATCTCTGATTAGAGTCTTTGCGATAGAATGGCACTGATAATTGTTTACTTGTAACTTGTCTGGTATTGTACATGTGAGAGACAAAAGTTTTCATTTCCTGGTGTTTATATAAAAAGGTACAATTACTATGAAAATAAATCATCCTGACATTAGGAGTATCGGAGTTTTTATATAAATTTTCAGTTGGGTATAATTTGCCTTTGTGAAAGATTATTTTTAATAGATAATTTTGTATAACATTGAGAGGACTCAATGCATTGCTATAAAGCCCTCCCCAGACCAAAATACCATATTTTATGATTGATTCTACTACTTCTCCTAGGAGTTTCTTGGGATATCCATTCCGGTGAAGGTCCTCTCTGATGTGGTCTAATTCGGCATCTAGTGACTCCTCGTCGTTGCATATGTGCGTCGCTCTTTCTACCAATGTTCTCACGATCCCTCTCTCTCTTTGTCGAACTCGGATGGTTGGAGCTGTAACTGAGGTACTGCCCTGTGTGTGTCTTCTTTCTTTCTTTCTTTCTTTCTTTCTTTCATTAAGACGATGGACGTCCGAAACGAGAGTAATCAAGTTACCACATCGTCTACAACCTTCAAACAAAATCTTATATCTATCATGGTGCTAATTAATGTTATTGTCAATTTAGAGTTCCTGAAGAAGAGATAATAAATCTCGAAAGATTCAACAGAAAAAGTGCATTTTCTCTCAATAAATGACTGCAAAACCTGCCAAATACAATCCTCTATATATACCGGGTGTTAACGAATCTATTAGACAAGTCATATCTTCTAGAATATTAGGTGTATCAAAATGAGATTTGGTATAGGTAAATGGTATGTGAAGAGGGGAGTTTTCGCATATTTTTCACTTTCCGATCACTTCCGGTTTAACCGGAAATGGCTCCGGATTTGAATTTTTAAATGTAAAACCCTGTATATTGTGACATTTTTGGATTTCTGAGACAATTCTGGATCAGAATGTGACATTTCAAAAAGTGTTACGCCTAATTATTTTTTTTTAGAGTCACTTTTAATATTGCATCTATGTGGCCATGATCGGACGTAAACTAATCTGAGGACCTCAGGTGATGTCAGAAAATTACAATCGCAAAGTTTTAGTGACTAGTATAACAGATAGGAATAAGACAAGTTGGAAAAATTACATTTTTGTGTCTAACTATTATTTTTCAAATGTCGACCATTTTTTGACAAGCACTCCGAAAAAAGGATTTTTTGACGAATCTAACGATACTAATTCATTTGCGATTGGATAAAAAATATCATTAATTAAATAATACTAAGGAAAATACTGGATAATAATTTATTTACTTTTGTCAAGAGTGACAGGGATAGTCATGATGCCTCGCATGATGCATAATATTTTGCAGTTATTTTTATCAAGTTTTCTTTGGAAAACAAAACACTTACTTAGGTAATGACAGTGACATAAGCTTTATGAGCAGACAGTAAAAGTAAAGTAAAAATGAAGTAGGCGAAAAAACTTTTGAAAATGTCACATTCTGATCCAGAATTGTCTCAGAAATCAAAAAATGTTTCAATATACCTAAACCAAATCTCATTTTGATACACCTAATATTCTAGAAGTTATGACTTGTCTAAAAAGCCGGGATCCAACGGCGCGTGGAGGGGCACTCCTCGCGCCAAACTTGCCAGTTCACGCGCCATCGGATAGGGCAGACTTGGCGATCTTCAGTCGGCGCGGTGAGTCCCGTCGTCTGTCGGTAAATGAACACGATTCAAAGGAGCTCGCACGTGTCCACGTCTGAAACCGCGATCCTACATGCCGTGGGAACGGCCCGACACATTTCGTTGCGCCAACCTTGTCACTCAACCCTCAATCCAGGATTGCCACTCCACGCGCCGTTGGATCCCGAGATTCGTTGACACCTGGTATATATAGGATTCATTACTTAACGATATTGAATACCCAATTTGAAGATCATCCATCTAACTTCTCCTTTTTTTTTCGATTCACTTAGAAATCGTCAGAAATATCAAAGGATAGAACTACTTAAAACAGTTTCCGTAGCAAAATTTGCGCAAACTTCAAACAAATCAAGCCATATACAAGACAAACTAATCGATTGAATAATTATTTCCGCACATGAAAAGCATAAAAAAGGAACTTCGAAGAATCTGACAGTTCTGATCGAGACTTGAATCAACAGCTCATAAAAGTGATCTCAACCTTGAAAAATAACCATTACATGCCACACATTTCAAAGAGTGTCCATAAACTTTTTATTGATGATATAAAATTTATATGTTTTGGACACTTGACATCTTGACTGACATCCTCCGCTGCCTTGCCACACCTTATGTATCAATAAAAGTAGAATGTAAAACGTTCACTATGGAAACTGACGTCTCTATAAATAATAAATACTTATACATGTATATTTTCCCACTCACACATTGTTGAGGTGAATTAATTTTCAAGACAGTCGATATTAACAGTAGCAAAAAAAGCCTCCGGCTAGTAGATGAGAATTTTGACAGAAACGGACCATGCAAAGTTTATTATCTAGAGTAATTATCGTCGATAAAATATTAATTACACCTTTGATAGATTTTTATAACAAATATAGTAATTAGTAATAACCTGGTACGCTTAGGATATGAATTACAAAATAAAATTTATTCAAGTTTCGGTTTTTATTGCAAGAAAAAAAGTTCAAATGATTTTCCGAACGAGTTTCAAAGATTAATGTGAAAAAAAGTTCTGTTCTGACACGTGCTCTATGAATTATGAATCTATTTTTTCAATGTCACAAGTTCTCGATTGAGGTTATGCATTTTTATTTCCCTTTAAAATATTCAATTCACCTGTCCTAGACGTGATACGTATGCAGATTGTGAGCTTTCGGTCAAGGAGAACGTCTACACATTACTTTCTTTCGAAGCAAGGTATACAAAATCTACAGTACCTGTTCATTAATTAACTAAAAATCGACGAAAATAGGATTCGAACTTTCAAATGTGTATTGATTAGCATACCAACTATTTTCAATTCCAAAAACAAATACTAACGTTAGAAAAGGTGTCAGCGTTTGATTCCGATGAAAAAGATGAATGAAAATAAATCACTGATCTTTAGATTAATGTAAAAAATAGTTTAATATGACCTTGATAAACATCGGTAATGTTCAACTTCAAAGCTGAGTTCAACTGAGTAGTCGAACTGTTGTACCCTTCAATTAAAACCTGAAGTATTGAAATCTAAATTCTGATTTGAAGACATATATCATTTGTTTAATATAGAAATATCCCTACTCATTCCGAATTATCTTCATTTAGAGGGACTTCAATACTATCAATCTATTATAGTTATTTAATCAACTAGTGTATTAATGATCGAGATATTTTAACGCGAGAGCGAAGCGAGCGCGTTAATGGTCGTTAATCGCCATTTTAATATACGAGTTGATTACAAAAAAATTCCGTCGATCTCGTTCCTAGGATCAACGTGAAATTTTCGATAACCATTTGCTTCAACTAGGAGGAAATTTACAATATTTGGATTTTAAAATACATAAATTTGACAGCGCCAAGGTAATATGATTTGACATTTGAGAAGGTGAATATTTTTATCTCCTTTATAAATTCTCCAATTTCCTTATAAGCGAAGCCCGTGCTGAAATTGAGTAAAATATTCATTGACATGATTTGTTTTTCGGTTCGCAAACAGACTTAAAGAACTCAAAATGAATAAATTCACGATGACATTTTCAGTGCATTCTACGTGTGAAAACGGAACACTAATATGGTGTCTTGTTCGTTTAATTGTCCTTCACAGCCCTCTAAAATATAAACTAGGTAACCTAGAGAACTGAAAGTTGGCTTTGAATAGAAACTGAGAGACAATTATTTCGCGATTAATAATTATAATAATAGAACATAGTGGTGGTGGTGGTGGCTATTTCTGATTTTCTCGTCTGAATGCCACAAACATTTTTCTACGATATAATGATAGAATTTTTTAATTTATTTTATAGGTAGGAGGAAAGTTCAAGCACCAAAAAAAATATATAGCGATTTATGGGGGTACCAAATGAAATGACTGATGCTTTTGACATATAGGTATTTATTAACTACCAATATTGATAACACGCATAAGACCCTGTGTAAACAAAGTGAAGTCACGAAAATCAGTCTATCCTATTTCATGCGGGCACAACTTTTGAATAGGGGAATCTCGCACAAGTTGCCAACTTAAAAAAACCTTCAAAAACTTCTGCCTCTCCAATGTAATAATTTCATCAGGGTTGTGTAGAGAATCACAAACTGAATATGCTGGATCATTTATTTTTAGTCCCAAAGTGTTTATATTTTTGTATATAAAGAAGTTATATTAATAGGGAAGTTTGTGTCTATACCTCGAGTGTTGTGGTGTCTGTCCCAATATGACTCGTGCTTTCGTGCATTATCAATTGTCATCTGTCACGATTACATTCTAACCTTAACGCAGAAGAACGGCACTTCTTTCTTTTGTTGCTTGACTTCCGTTGTTATCAGTTGTTATTGTGTTGTGTATCCTCTTATTCAATGTTTTTTCACAAAATATGTTTTGCGTTACCAACTGTGCACATTTTTAGACACAAAATCTCTGTGAATGACACATTTGATATGAGGAATATTAAGAAGCTCTTCATGACCAAAAGTAATTGAATTGGTATATCAAATTGGAGATTTTCCATACAACCAAAGTCAAACAATTGCCATTGGAGAGGCAGAACTTTTTAAGGTTTTTTTAAAGTTGGCAACTTGTGTGTGTAAAGTACTGAAAAACATCTAAGAGACTCATTATTATTCATTACCGATAAGGCTAAGCGGACGACCGACCACAAGCAGGGACGTACTCGATACAATGAAATTTTCACACAAGATGATATATTGACGGCATGTGCTGGTTATTTTATGCATATTAATTTATAACGTATTCCAAACCTAGTATAAAAAGGTTAAAAACCAATCAAATTGGTCATAAATATCAAATTACGTGGACAAATTTCAATTCGCGCAATAAAATGTAATATAGGAGATAATTTACGTATTTTTAAATCCGTGCCTGGAATCCCCAGCCCTTTTTCCATTGATTTCACACCTCGGAACAATGGGCCATGATAACGGTATCGGATTAAAATTTATAACGAGTCTCTTAGATGTCTGGTAGAAGTATAAGTTACGACTCATGACACAAATATTTAAAGATTAGGTTATTTATTTGAGATTTTGACCAGAATATCAAATGACACGCAAAAACAAATGTCATAATTTCGTTTTTATGTTATACCATAACGAGAATTCGCAGCAAATGAAATAGGTAAGCTTGTTATACTCCAACATTTTTTCACGTGAAATAATGACTACTAGATAGAACGAGATGGACGAAAATAATGCCATTTCTGGAGATTTCCACTATTTTTGGCTCAAGTCTCACAGGTAGTTAACATTCAGAAAAAAGTATTTCCCCATTCTTGAATTTAAAGGTATGACAATGACTTCATTAAAGAAAAATCATTCTTTCGTTTACGAGCTATGACACAAAACAGTGAAACGTGCTGCAACTTGAATTATTCTGGAATTTCGTTTCTTTTTTAATATAATTTAATCATGGTGGTTCATTCATAAATGTTTCCTGAAATTTCATATATCTGCGTTTTTGCCTTTGGGAGGTATGAAAAAAAAAAACAGATAACTTTTGCTATTTGAGGTCTTACGTGAGAAAAAAACAGAAGGAATTGAACACGTTGGCTTGTCCTTCCCATATATGATTTATTCATTGCGTTTCCCCAAAAGGAATAGTCAACATGCATGAAATCCATGCAAAAATATCAATTATACTGAAACAAATGAATTAATTTTTGTGAACTAGTCAATAACGCATGAACAGCCAAATATTTCCATTAATACTCTATAGTGTGAATAACTTGTATAGACTTGTCTATGATCGCAATGCTGCACGTGTTCTTATTTGCACTCTCTTTGCAGTAGTGTATAGTTGTGATTGTTTATGCCAACTTCGTGAATACTGCGTTTCCAAATGGTCAAACATAAAAAAAAAAACTCTATGAGAAGTCAAAAATTATAGAAGAGCATCAAAATAGTATGAGTGCGTTATCCAAGAAATATGGACTAAAAAATAACTCTTTATGAGAAGTCAAAAATTATAGAAGAGCATCAAAAGAGTATGAAATATGGACTAGCTAAGTCCACTATATGTTCTATCAAAAATAAAAATGATAGAATTATGATGATTGTCAGCCAAAGTTTAAAGCCGAAGAAAATTCAGAAATGTACTCTGAGGAAAGCTGAAAATCCTAAAATGGAGAGTGCACTATACAAATGGTTTCTCAATCAACGTAAAAGAAATGTACCAGTGACAGGCGAAATGCTTAAGGAAAAAGCTCTAGATTTTCATGCAAAAATAAGAAAATGATCATGGAAAATTCAATGCAAGTGATGGATGGCTGCAAAAATTCAAGTGGCGATATGAAATCAAACTTATGAAAATTGCGGGTGAGAAATTGTCAACGCAGCCAGAACTTGTTCATCCATTTTTAGTAGAATTATCTCAAACCATTAAAGAACTCAACTTAAGCGAACACCAAGTTTATAATGCAGATGAAACTGGATTATATTGGAAGTTTCTGCCTGATAAAACCAATGTTCACTTGCCGAAAAAACTGTGCCTGGTCAAACAGCAAATAACAGTTCTAGGATGTGAGAATGCATCAGGTTCACACAAGTTAACACCTTCATGTTTCAAGACAATCCTTTAGTCTACAAAAACACCAAAAATGTTTGGATGATGCAAGAAATTTTCAAAAACTGGTTCTTCAAACATTTTGTTCTCGAGGTAAATGACAAAAATGTATTTCTACAATATGTATGTACAATAATGAAACAACATTTGTTTGTAGGTGAAAGTATTTCTCAGACAGAAAAATCTGCCTGAGAAAGCCATGCTCCTCTAAAATAATGCTCCATCACATCCACTACCTGCAATTCTGGGAGCTGACTACCCCATTTGGTGTGAAGGTTGACACTGTAAAGATTTTTTTTCGAAAACTGTCTATTATCTTCCATCATAGTCTGAAACCAGAAACAGAAATCCAAGCGATTATACGGATCTCTCGGTTTCAAAGTGTGCATGAATTTTGGTTTATACGGTTTTAATTTATTATTACCTACCTAGAACTCTTCTCATTGATCGATCGGATATACCAAGATTTTCTCCTCTTTGCGATAATGACATTCTTGGATTTTCAATCGTAGACAGCATAATATTCATAACAGTTTCTTCATTTTCAGTTTCGGTCGTTTATGTATCACTTTGTATATTTATCGAAACCGACCCAGGTTTCCTTGAATGTTTTCAAAATTCTTGTAATTGTCGAATTATGAACGTTTTTACCTGAATGTCTTTCATTAAAAATATTGGCAGTGTCTCTACAAGTATGATAATTGTCACCATGTATCATTACAATCTCCACTTTCTCCTGTATACTTAGTCGAGCAGCCATGATTGAATTGAAAAACTACTGAAATTACTCTACAGATTTGTGAGTTATTCTTGATGCGTCAAAAATGGTTTGTTTACAATTAGAAATGAATTTGTTTTCAAAGCCAACTGTGATCGGCAAATGTTCAAATACTGGTCCAACAATAATGTCATTAAGAATTCCGCACCAGTCGTTAACTTTGAAGTGATATTGGTCTCTACATTGTATCCTAAAATGGGGATTATTATCTGCCCACCACCTGCAATTCTGGGAGCTGACTACCCCATTTGATGTGAAGGTTGACTCGTCAGTGTAAAGAATTTTTTTCGAAAACTCCATTATCTTCCATCATAGACTGAAACCAGAATCAAATCCAAGCGATTATCCGGATCTCTCGGTTTCAAAGTAACTCTTTGATCGATCGGATATACCAAGATTTTCTTCTCTGATTTTTATTTCGTTCATTTTTTATAAATTCATTCGTTTCCCTGAATGTTCTCAAAATTCTTGTAATTGTCGAATTATGAACGTTTCTACCTGGGTGTCTTTCATTAAAAATATTGGCAGTGTCTCTACAAGTATGATAATTGTCACCATGTATCATTACAATCTCCACTCTCTCCTGTATACTTAGTCGAGCAGCCATGATTGAATTGAAAAACTACTGAAATTACTCTACAGATTTGTGAGTTATTCTTGATGCGTCAAAAATGGTTTGTTTACAATTAGAAATGAATTTGTTTTCAAAGCCAACTGTGATCGGTAAATGTTCTGTATCTCAATCATTTACAGTAAAATTCAAAGAACAAAATTATGGAAGCTGGGTATTGCTATCGAAGTCGAATGTATAGTATTTCTAATCCCAATTGGAACGACATAAAAAGTTTCGAGAAGGAATTATCTTCCACACGACTGAACTTTTTTATGACTGTACCAGGAACGCTTTGAAAGTAAAAACACTGGTAGTATATAAATTTCCCATTTGCCGGGCAGTGCATATGAACACTCCTCGGAGTGCTCTTATTTTTATTGCCGTTCCAATTGGGATTAGAATAACTATCAACAACTTACAATATCTCGAAATTCATAAATAATACGTGAATACATTTTTCGAGTGGATTAAAACCTTAATTTTGTGAGTTGAATGATGCAAAAAATTCAATAAAATATTGTAGATGCATTCTGTTGTCTTGCTTGAAAAAAAAAACTATACCAAAATTGTCATATTTTACAATTCCTGATTGCCTTAAAAAATGTTATTCGTAGTGTGAAAATAAATTCATTTTCATTCTGGCATCATACCTTGGAGACAATTCAGTTTTATTTACTATTTGCAGCAAGATTTTGTGAAATTCCGTCACATGATTCAATTAATGTGATTTTCCGATGGGAGGGAGAAATGAGAAAACATTCAGAGAGTGATATCATCATATCTAACAATATACCATTCGTTCCTTAAAAAAAAAAATAAATTGGTTAGCATGAAATTTGGAAAATTCGATTTTGAACAATATTTGTCCATGAATTTGAATTCTACCGTGAGAAATAAATGGGATCATTTTATTTTGCAAACAAATCATGCTTTTCTATCTCCCTCGTATAGGGTCGTATAAAATTCAATTTTGGTGTTTGCAATTCAGGTTTGGGATGAAGCAGAGGTTTTATCATTTATGTTTTTTTTTGAGAAATCAATAATAAAAAAGTTTTCCAAATGCTGCGAACTTTATGCCGGACACTGTATATATAGGAGTTAGCATTGAATATAAACTCTTAATTTTGATGGCGTCAGTAGATCGAAAATAACTTCTTCGGCACTCTGTCGTAGGTTGCGGTTGAAACGAAAAACCAAATTAACGAGCGTTATGACGAGCAATAAAAGAGCGAAAACTCACACGAGACCGCGATCTGCGTTTGCCGCCGAATTGCAATTTCCGCAACAGGTCGTAAGAAAGAGCGAGTGAGGCAACAGCAGTGTTGGAATGGGATTCATTTGGCCTACAGAGTCGACCCGACCAGCAACTGAAATTTTCATTCTCCTATCAAATAACATCGACTCCGGTCGAAGTTTGTAACATTCAAACAAGGATAACATTGTTATAACAATTGCCAATGCACTCAACGAGTTGTTAACATCACTAGAAAGTTATTTGGGAATTAACTTTTTATCACAACTTCTGAATTGTCTTTTTCATACCTCACATCGCATAAACATTGTGTGAATGCTGTGTGGAACCAGTATCTCAATTATTGAAAAATATTTTAGATTCTGAAATTGTATTCTCCAAAAAATTGCATTCCTCCATTCGAGTGACAGTTGTCACCCTCAAATGTTTAAAGTAGGAGCTTGTGATACCTCGTATGAGAGGTCTTTTCATTCTATATTAAGAAATGCCATGGTTTTAATTTTTTTTCTAAAAATCAACAGAAATCGTCTGATAGACAAAACATCAAACTCAATACTAAATAACTAATAGCAGTTTTTTGATAATGCAATGAAATAAAAAATAAATCAATTTCAGTATAGATGTTCAAAATGCATGCTTTGAGCGTCTCGGCAGCATTAAAATGTCTTCAAACGTTAATCAACATCTGAGGAAAGCGTTATTCTTCTTAAGTCAGCTAGTTCGCTTGGTTTTGTTTGAATACCATACTTTTCACATATCCCCATAAAAAGTCTTATAGCGTAAGATCAGGTGATCGTGCTGGCCATTCATCCACCGATTTCGAAATGTCAAGTGGAGGTACTGCCAGAAATTGATTTGATAATATGGTGGTGCTCCATCCTGCTGGAACCATATATTATCACATTAGCTGGAATTTGTAGATTTGCTTGAGCAGAATATACATTTGCCAAAGTTGGCACAAGATTATTTTGGAGAATAATCTCCATTCGAATTTCCATCAATGAAAAAGGGACCAATGACGGTTTCCAATTATTCCAAAGATTTAATTTTTCATGCTTTTGCGTATGTAATTCTCTCATCCAGTGAGGATTTTCTTTAGGCCAGAAGCGACAGTTTTGATGGTTAACATAGCCGTGAACGGTACAAGTGCACTAACTTATCAGAGAAACATTTTCTACTTGGATAATACTTATCTAACCTTGGCATCATTTGTTCATAAAAATTCGTTCTTCTATCAATATCGTCTTCATAGAGCTCCTGAGTTGGCATCAGTTTATATGTATGCATTTCATTTTATTTTAATACACGAAGAATGGCTAACATTCACCGCTGAATCTGCTTGTCTACTGGAATTATATGGGTTTATAGGCATATGATCGTGTTTCATCTGTAGAATTTTTATTTTATGCATTTCTGTTAAATAAACCATGATTCTGTATTGCAGTTAGCAAAATCCAAAGAACACGCACTGTACTGTCATGGTGTTATAATCACACAGCAAGTTGAACTATGAAGAATGTTGAAAAACTTCTTCTTCTTTTTAGTTTATACTGTCGAAAAATGACATTGAAATTGTTTTTGCTTACTTACTTACGATTAGAGCTCACACCTGAATATTTTCAGTTTTTCAAAAACAAATATGTCGACCAAAAACAAAATACTTATCTAGTTCGCTGTATGGAACAAGGGACAATGTATTCGTAAAATATCAATTGAAATCCTCTAGTGAAGTCGGATCCAATTTACTGGTTGATTTTGTACCAAAATGGTCAAGATTTAAGAATATAACCTCCTTATACTACGCATTTTTTAAGTTTAGCATGGCATTGAAAATTTGTCTGTAAATTCAGCTGAACTAAGAATTTTTTTAGCGACTTCCTGATCAGGATTATTATTTAATTATTCTACTTGAAACTTTAAAAAGTATTTTTTTTTTCATCACGCTGAATCCACAAAAATATTGATATGCAGTTAACGATTGTATACTTATGGCGTATCTAATGAGCCTTTTTCCTGAGAATAGTGTGGCAAATTTGTCACGAGAGGCAGCACTTGTGGTAGGGACAAACTCCATTTAAGATATTGTTATTTAAGTGATACGGTTGAATTATTTAAAATAATGCTTATGCTCCCTGAAAATAGCTGTTTGACTTTTCTTACGTGTTTTTGCCTCCTGAACACGAATCCGAAAGAAAAACGCGGCAGTCTCATACCGTTTCCGAGAATATATTGACTTTCTCCTTCTTCAAGAGGTCATTTATAGGCACCGTTTTCGAGCACAAAAATCACTCGAAATGCCTCCTTATTTTTACCAGCTTAAACTACAAACACCAAATCACTCATTTTCGGTACAACTTTGGACAAAATATAGCCAATTTTATCGAAAAAATACTCTTCAACAGTTACAAATAAGCCAACTTTTCACCTTTGACAGATGAAATTTAGTAAATGTGAAAAAATTGGTTAGGTGTAACTGTTGAAAAAGGAGTATTTTTTCGATAAAACCGGCTACATTTTGCGCAAAGTTGTACCGAAAATGAGTGATTTGGTGTTTTCAGTTTAGGCTGGTAAAAAGAAGGAGACATTGTAAGTTATATTTGTGCGCAAAAACGGTGCCTAAAAATGACCTCTTGAAGAAGGAGAAAGTCAATATATTTCGGAAACGGTATGTATTAAATTTATCTTAATTGCCAAATATATTTAACTTATTTTTCATTCTGAAATCAATTTAAAATTTATAATTATTTTAAACGTCTGATGTCAGAGTTCAAAAATACCGCTGCATAATAACCAAACCTTGCGTACTGACCTGTCAATTAATTCTTTTTTTTCGGAAATTTCAAGATTACGACAAGCAAGCCACCGTTTTAATGTTGCTACATTATTATCCTTCACATTTGCAAATTTTAATTTGGCTCCTGGTACGTCGTCTTCTGTCAAAAACATGTTTTTGATGTTTATTTTTACGTGTATTTTAATGTGAGTTAGGTAATGCTTATCCCTACCGGATTACTAGGGCTGCTAGTGGGGAATTTTTCGTACTTGAGGAAAAAGGCTTATTGTATACGCCAATATGCAATGTACTGACTGCTCCAACTACTACTCTTTCCAAATTTGCATAAAATACTACATTTCAATTTCAATTCAATTTATTCTCATAATAATTTCATTTCAAGTACATGTGTATTCATCATTAAATTAATAGTTATCATATTTATATTATGTACTATTTGCAGTGATATTTGACAATTGTTTGGTTACTGAGTGCCCTACAAAACATCGTCACACTAGTCTTGAAGCCTGTCTTGTGATCTCTGTTATGTATGACACCCAAACCTTAAAGTATTTTATTTTGATGAGGCAATTGGTAGTTGTATACAATTATTAATTCATCATATCCATGGTAAAGGAAGGAAGGTTGGACGAAATTCCTGGAGCTGGTTGGTCCTACATCTCTTACATAAAAATATTTAATTGTGATTATTAGAAAAAAAATTCAGGGTGACTTAATATATATTTCTTTGATTCCTTTTTGAAGATTTTAAAATTCGTTGTTTCTTTAAGAGTTTTTGGGAGGGTATTGTAGATCTTTGGCCCGTAGTAGAAATATGAATTTTGCGTAACAGTTTTTTTAAAGAATTCACTTTGATTTTAAATTTTTTAATTGATGGCACAGATTGAATGAAAGTTTAAATCTTGAATTGGTAATTTTTGTTTTGTGAGAGTCTATATTTCTTAAAAATAATTTTTAATAATAAGTTTTGTGCAATCTGCAGTGAGCTAAGATGGGTTTTAAATGTTGGTCCCCAGGCCGGGATGCAATATTGTATTATTGATTGTACGAGTGAGGTGTATAGAATATTAAGATTTTTTTTCGATAATATATCACGTAGTTCATAAAATTTATGCATAAGAACGCGTAATCGTTTTGTGGCGTATTTGATATGTTCTGTACATTTTAAATGTTGGTGTATATAGACGCCAAGGTATTTAATGATTACTATCGTTTCGGACGTCCATCGTCTTAATGTATTTAGAAGGTTTTCACGACGTTTCGAATGCTTGTATCTGCAATCGTCCTCAGGTGAATACTGACAAGTTTAGGCGCTACTTACCAATTTATATGACTGTCGGCGCAATGATGCGTGCAATTCCGCCATATGCAGCGGTGCGTGTAATTTCGCGCGGTGTGGTGGTGCGTGAAGTTTCGCGCCTCTGCAGCCCGCCAGAAAGAGCAATCAGGGGTTTCTATACGTTCTTGATCTCAACGCTTGGTTGACTAAACGCGTTATTGGCTTCGATGTAGGCGGCCTCTTTGAACTTTCGTTTCAACCAATGCTCCTCTCTATGTAGAACACTTGCGTCGTCCCATAGAACTCGATGGTGCTCAGTCCAGGCGTGGTCAGCGATTCCCGATTTTGATGTTTCTCCACGTTGAGTCCATTTCTTGTGCTCATCCAATCTTACCGATAACGGTCTCTTTGTCTCTCCAATGTAGGAATCTCCGCATTCACATGGAACTTAATAAATGCAATTCTTACTGATTTCATTTTTGTTGTCAGGTTTGGTCTTGGTCAGGAAACTCCGTAAAGTACTGCCGGATTGGAAGCAGCTCTTGATGTCGAACTTGTTTCCGATCCTTCTGATCTTCTCGGAGACACCTCTGATGTATGGAAGGCAGATCACTGTGCTTTGGTGTTGCTCTTCAGAGGCGCGAAACTTCACGCACCACCACACCGCGCGAAATTACACGCACCGCTGCACATGGCGGAATTGCACGCATCATTGCGCCGACAGTCATATAAATTGGTAAGTAGCACCTAAACTTGTCAGTATTCACCTGAGGACGATTGCAGATACAAGCATTCGAAACGTCGTGAAAACCTTCTAAATACATTAAGACGATGGACGTCCGAAACGATAGTAATCAAGTTACCACATCGTCTACAACCTTCAAACAAACGAAGGTATTTAATGTAACTAGTTTTTTCTATAGAGTGGCATCTACAATTATCTGTACTATTACAAGAAGTAATGTGCAGTTTGAGATTTAAGTCTTCTGGTTGATCTCGTAGTGTAGGAGAGAATGTTATGAACTTTGTTTTTGGAAACGTTTAGGGACAACATGTTGCTATTTAACCATTCGTGGATTTTTTTAGGTCTCTTTCTGCAGTTTGTTTTATTTCTTTCCACGTTGGCCCAGAAAGGATCATTGCAGTATCATCTGCGTAACATATGAAGTATTGGACCCAATACTGTTCCCTGTGGTACTCCTGTTTGACTTCGTTATCATGGCTTATTTTATCTCCAATTTTAACCCGTTGTGTCCTCCCTGTTAGGTAGTTCTTCAATAACTCTAATGCGATACCTCTAACCCCGTAATTGTTTAGTTTACTCAGTAATAGTTCGTGATTAACAGTATCGAAAGCCTTGGCCAGGTCTAGGAAAATTGCAAGGCATTTATATGATTTGTCTAATGCTTTTACCGTTTCATTAACAAAATCCATTATGTCATTTTCTGTATTTGAGTTTTTTACAAATCGAAATTGTTGATTATTTATAACATTGTGTTTGGTAAAGAAGTCGACAAGTCGTTTTTGACACATTGTTCGAAGAGTTTAGCGAGATTACTTCTTTAGGTGCCACTATTAAGTATCACTAAACTGTCGAATCGATAAAGGAAAAAACTCCACTAACGACGTTCTGCTATTTATTCTTTTAATATCTACCGAGTTTCTCCTGCACTAGGAGGAGTTTAACAAGCCATAAAACCTCAATAGCAGTAAGATTCAGTTGGTAGAGATATCAAATTATATATTTTTCTTTATATTTGAAAAATCAAGCATTTAATTTCGTGACTTTAGATGTTTTTTGAGGATCTTCCCTAAGTTCCAGGGCCCACTAATATGACATATCCAGGTTTTTCCATATCGGTGGGCAGCCTGTACAAATAGTAGACACAAAATATTAATGATAAATTGAAGAAATAAAATTTAAATCCGCATCGAGTTTTTTGGGTTAACCTCAATTTGCCAAATGGAACCAATTATATAGCCAGGGATGAAATTCATAGGGATTTTCAATGTTTAGTCTAATCAACAAGTTCAAAAACGTGTTAAATAGATATAAAGTTCCTAAAAATATGAGCGATAGCTCATTCGATTCAAAATGACGTCTAGAAAAAATTTTTTCAAGGGTTTATTAGCACGTAAAAAATTGCGATTGTTATTAACAAAATAAGATTAAAAAAAGAGGGTATTTCGTTTTTCGTTAATAATTTCTAAAATAATGATATTCAAGGAATTATGAAAAAAGATCCTGAAAGAGGAGGAAATTTCCAATAAAGCATGAAGTATAATTTCAACTGTCACTAATTTGTATGACTCCATACATTTCACTAATATAATTAATATAAATGAACTTATATTTTGGTAATTTAGAAAATAATTAAAATAATAAAAAATTAGAAAATAAATTCAATTATTATTTTAGTAAATATTATTTTAGTAAATAAATAATTAAACTTTAGCAGAATATTAATAATTCTAGTGATAAATGAATGAAAATGATCAATAGCAGAATGTAAATTAGGTAAGTATAAATTTAAACTAGTATATTATTTAAACAAAAATCTATATTGCTATAATTTATACGTAATTAGAAAGATATTTTATCATAGAACAAAAAAGTTCTTGAGTCCGTAGCTGTATCTATATTATTTAACAAGTTATAAGCTATGACATTTCAAAAAAAATAAAAAAAATATAATTTTTTTATAAACAAATGCTTATAACAACTGATAAACAATGGTTACAGAATCTATTTTGAATTCATTTTAAAGATAAATAAATCTTTTATAAAAATGACTTGAATGTCCTTTACCGTATCTCTTATAGTTCAAAAGTTATAACAATTTATAACTTGACAAATTATGGAACGTGTAATTTCATTATCATATAATATGTAACAATGCTGTAAAAAATACAAAAAAAAAATTTCTATACTTTGTTATACATAGTTGTTTTTGTTATTTTTTGAAGTTTTCGAAAAAAAATATAACGGTTAATATTATTTGTTTATAACAAATTGTTAGGTTAATAAACAATGAAATTATTTATAAAAAAAACAATTCTCTGTTAATTCATTGAAAAAGGTCAATGATGATTTTTAAGAATGAAATAATTTCTCAACTAATTATTTAAACAATTGAAATATAAAAAAACTATTATAAACAATAAAAAAATGTTTTAAAATCCCAAAATAGTCTGTTTATAAACAATTTCTTAACAAATGACGTAAACATTTTTTTCCAATGTTAATTAATACCTATATTAGATGCAAAAACAGCAATAATAAGATATTACGAAAAAAAAATATTTTAGGTGATATAAGGCTTTTTAGACGGTGCGCCTATGCCGTAACGACCTCGCGGAGCCCTATTTTCAGCGTAAAAAAAAATATAAATAATAGAGATAGAGTTCCGGGAGGTTATTATTGGAAATTTCCTCCTCTTTCAGGATCTTTTTTCATAATTCCTTAAATATCATTATTTTAGAAATTATTAACGAAATACCTTCTTTTTTTAATCTTATTTTGTTAATAACAATCGCAATTTTTTACGTGCTAATAAAACCTTAAAAAACATTTTTCTAGACGTCATTCCGAATCGAATGAGCTATCGCTCATATTTTTAGGAGCTTTATATCTATTTAACACGTTTTTGAACTTGTTGATTAGACTAGTTTGGTGGTACATAATTCTGACAAAATTCACTTGGTCCACCGAGAATTTGGCCGGTGGCCCAGTCCGACACTGGGCAAACACCTCCTTGTTGGGTCCTTTTTACGGCGCGGCTTGAATAGCCGGCCGGACCCGTTGCTAAGCGGTTCACGAGGCCGATGTCGATATGGCACACGCACACCGCTGATTCGGTCGATGTCGATGAATGTCGACGATTAGTCGGCGACGGGCATGTTCCCAATCTATGCCTCACTCTCGATTGTCGGTAGAGGAGCGTTCCGGTGTACGCAGGTACACGAATGCGTACACGCATACTCCGAGTAAATGGTTGTTAACGAATACGATGATAATCTCGGTCAATTTTCCATCCACTAGCGATGGCATACAAGGTGGCCATTTCACGTTTATCAACTACGATAACTCGAACTAAAGAAAATTAGTCCCTTTTCTGACTGATTTCATTTTACTTGAACTAACAATAAAAATCCATTTTTGAAGCATTAAATATTTATGCACTCAGACATATAAATGAACTTTTTTGGTCGAAGATGCAGATTACAAAACGAGACCCGACGGGTCGAGGTTTGGAAGAATTCAACTACCGTTATAATAAACAATGCACTTTAAAAGTTAAAGGACAAACATTTTTATCAAAATGGATATACCCTGTTTCCTAATGTGAGAGAGTTATAAAATGTAAATTTGCAATGAACCCATTAAACAGGGTGGACAACTTAAAGGTTGTATGGTAAACTTGCAATGATAGTTTTTAAAAATTCCGTAATTCAGTTATTTAAGACGTACACACCCCGAATCGGTCCTAAATTAGGGTCACCTTAATTTGCATAAAAACAATAGAAAGAGGAGTTTTCAGAATGAAATTTATCTGACAGCGGCGTAACTACAGGTAGTTTATTAGAATAATAAGTATAATAATAATTATACATGATTATAATAATTATAGAGATAGGCAGATAATTGAGATATTAATTATTCTAATATTAATAAAATAAAAATTTATATAAAAGTAATAATAATATGAAAATAGATTTCTTGACATGTTTTTTTGGGTAACCTTCCACTTATCGGGGTGAACTAATTAGTTTGCCCTTTCTTGTATAGATTTTCCTGATTATATTTTCATTTTCAGACTGTGGAAGGTTACCCAAAAAACCATGTCAAGAAACGTTGTTCCTCCACAAAAAATCACATTAATTCAATATAAAAATAGATATTATAAAAAAATTTACTATTTACAATACAACTTGATTTTTAAATTTTAGCCATGATAATCCGAGTAGTCCGATGAACTATCGTCGTTGGGGTCCAGAGAAATAATAAGGGGCTCTACACATTCTTTCTTCTATTCCAATCACATGTTCGACGCACTTACTCCATTTTTATTTAGCAATCCACTGTCTTTATTCCCTCTTGCAAGAGGTTTTCAACGTATCTTATTTTAAAAGTAGTGTTATGCCTTGCGCCCGCACCAATTCTATGGGGTTTAATTAACAGTGATATGGCGGAAGGCGAAGTACAGTTATATTCCGTTTTGAAGCGATTTCGTCGACAACAAATTTCGTACAAAGATGTTTATTCAACTTTACAATCTCCAGTCGCTCCTTTTTCAGCATATCTTTGTGAAATAGCTTCTTATTTAAAGTAAGCCAATGAATGATGTCATTTTTTTGCAAGAAGACGTTGGTATTTTTTCGGATTTTCTTGAGTGGTAGCTGGCATTAGCCATGACTAAAACAGACCCAGGAGGAATAAGATCTAGCATTTGCTGGAAGTATTCTTCAAAAACATCAGCGTTCATGTCTTCATGATAGTCTCCAGTCCGTTGTGATTGAAATGCTAGTAAGCCACCATTCACAAATCCATTGTTGCTACCAATGTGAGTAATTATTAATCTTTTACCTTATCACGAGGGTGCTTTCATTCCAGTGGACCATCCTTCCATGAAAGCTTGCCTCGCGCATTTTATATTTTTATCCTGCCAATGGTATATCCTTCATTTAACCAAGTTTCGTCCATATAATAATAGATATTCCTGTTTTCCCTTCGAAACTCCCTCAAATATCGTCGTCGCCAGCAGATGATTTCGTCTTTCTCTATCAAAAGTGATTTTCTGTTTTGAATTTTTTCATATCGAAAATTTATTTCCTTCCAAGTTTTCCACACTTTCTTCCTACCCATGGGTGGAATGAAAATCATCCTTTTTCATTTCAGACATTATTTTGTTCAAGGAAGGTATTGATTTTCAAGTAAAACGAGTGAATGATTCTTCTAATGGCAGTCTTTTCATCCTCATTTATTACAGTTTCTTTTCTTCCTGTACATCTCTTTGGTGACCTGATGGGGCCGCGTTTATCCTCGCGCACAAGTCGGTATAATGTTGACTGTCCGACTCCAGTCACAGTAAACTACCTGTGCCTCTACCTAAGTTTATAATCGTTTTTTTAGAAACACCCTCCATTTGTGAAACAAATCCGACCATATTGTTGATTCTTATCGCAAGGAGTGATTTATATCTACATAATATTATTTAAGAAATGAAATGCATAAAGCACACCAAGTCGTCTTCACAAAAGGTTCAATATAAATTGAAAAACAATTGGTAGACCGACAGGCGAAAAACAACTACTTTCCTAGCAAATACCACGCAGAACGTGGAATGATATTCACCTTACAATCCATGCAAACTTCCATATAAATGGATATTGTTCGCAAATGTTTCTTTCTGATAAGCTCGATTATGTTTAAATTCATGTCGTGTCCGCCTAACAATCCGCATACCGGTTTCAGGCTTTTGGCCCTCATCAGTACGGAGTAGTCACCAGCAAGAGATCCAGAGAGCTCTGGCTGAAGCGAGACACAACATAAATAAAATCATCATCGAGCTTAAAACATATTTAGGTGCATCGGATATGTTTCATTCATGATGTCCTATATCTACTTGCACATTCCTATCTTAGTTTTTCATAAGCTAATGACATCAACTTCAGATTTAACCTCGTTTGCCTATAAAATATGGCCAAGACGACTCGGTTTTACAGTTCAGTAATGATGTATTACTCTCTCACATCAGGGAACAGACAAACATTTGTTACTCATAAACGATTTTTTTGAGAGATGGGGCGTCAGGAAAATATCAGAATCAGGTTGTTGTTTTTTTACTTTTTTTTTTGTAAAGGGCGTCATAGTTCTCGCTATATCTCGTACCATTGGTATAGCGCCTGCTGTCAACGCTGCAGTTATAAGGGCTTTTAACGCGAGTTCTCCTTGGTAGGCAAAGTCACCCTTCTGAGTACTAACCGCGGACAACATTGTTTGACGCCAGACATCATAGACTTTCGTCAATCTGACAAGCATCTCAAGAATACTTTTACAAGAATACCATGCGAAATTTTAGAATTATCAAAATTAAGACTTACACTGAGCACTCATTCAGAACACTATTGCCCAATACTGGACTCAATTTGAGCTATAAAGACACGGAAGCCGAAAATCTAATCAAGTACAGATTCGCTCTCTAACGATGGAAGATAGTGACTGAAGTTTATCTTTCAGTCACAGATCATACGTCTGATTTTATGAAAATTTTCAAACAAATAAATCCATCATGTATAATTTTATATAACAAAAACGCCACAAATACAATAGCAACTGAAACGGCGATAACTTCAAGTTTTGTTAGCATTAACGACCTTGAAAACTGCATCACTACTAGTTTCATGCATGAAAAACTCCCTGATATATAATTAATAATCCTAATTGTACATTCAATGTCAATATGACTAATAGTTACATTCATTCATCACCTAATTTAGTTTTTTGTCCTAGTGCAAAAAAGTGACACATTCATGACATATGAATATGTCAAAAAAGACTGCAGCAGACGTCACAAAAAAACCGGCCCAGTATTTTCACCTCCGGTTATACTAGGAATAAATTAACCATTGGTTAGAATGTGCTTTTACTATCAATAAACGTTCAATAAAAACATAGTCTAACCGTTGGTTAATTTATTCCTAGTATAACTGGAGGTGAAAATACCGGGCCTAAGATGAATGAACAGGACACATTTTTACATTGGAGAACTTATCCAATTATTTTTTAGGTTCGCGTTCGAGTTAGTGTTGTGAGAATGTTGCCTACTTATCAGGGTAAATATTAAAATACCAGATATCTCGTCAATATAGACCATTTTACAAAAAAATCACACATATAAAAGTTTCAAAATAAGGAACGCAAAAAACTTACCGATGGACTTGATCCAATACAACAATATTTCAAATTTCACATGTTTTATATTTCACTTAATTAACTGAAAATGTACAGCATGTGCATTTTCTACTGCTCACACTGACTCACACATTACGAAAATTATTCACTTCGTTTCGTGTGTTCGTCTTTGTTATGACGTTTCAGTAACCACTAACAATATTTACTATCGCGGGACGATCGTGAGGTTGAAATACATTCCATGTAATGCATAAAATGGTTCCTGTCATATTGTCTTCCATACTTATGGGTAAAAAAAATGCGTACAGGCTCATTCGAACACGACTTTATAAATCTTTGAAGTAAATTTACATGGTCGTGAATTAACTGCTCAACTGTTTTCGCAAACATTTCCTCTGCCTCCAGACTGGATGGAACCAATTTGATTTCCAGTGCTAATTCGGATGCTAGGACCGCAGTTGAAGTTTCTACAATTCTCAATTAATGATATCTCCGTTATGTTGCTACTTTAATATAGGTGAATTTTGGTGAAATCGCTCATTTTGACGAGATCTACATCCAGTTAAAGAAAATTCCTCAACTTCTAGAATTCACCAAATCGTTATCTAATTAAAACGCCGAGATCCCTATCCAAATATATTCTATGAACATAACAAAACTTGAAACAAATACAAATGAGCCTTTTTTTCAAAATCACCAAATTATTAATCTTTGACGCTTTGTATAACCCAAACCGTCAAATAGGTAAGATTGTGGCAATGGTGATTTTCGATCAGGATGACTTAACGTACAAAACAAAGTAATTCAGCGGGATTCTTTAATATTTGAGTACTTTATTTTTTGGAGAAAGATCACAACATTTTTTCAATAACCTGTAATTTCCACGTTTATGTTAATTTCATTGAATTGCTCCTACCTCACCGCACCACCCGACGACTTCACGACCGCATTTTCATATTCCCTTATTAATCCGTAATCTCCCAATCACGATTTCTTACTCCCAGCTTCAAGGTCGCGTGAGTCAGGCGGTTGGATCACATCGATTGTCGAATTCATCCCATTCCCGTCTGACACACGAAAAATCAGCAGAGTTCTTTCGCTCACTCATTCTTTCCGAAGATCGTGCTTCCTACCGACAACGAACGGTAAAAGTTCTATTAACGATGACGTAGCGATTTCACGAAATTCATTCATTCATCATTACCAATCTACAATAGACCAGTCCCCACAGCCATAAAAACGAGGTATGGACGCATACATTTATTAACAAGGAAATTGTTTTGCTAATGGCTATATACCTATCGATATAAATTCAGATCATTTTATTTTGGAGAAACTAATTCGGACCAAGATATAACTTCATTTAGGACATTGTTGCCCGTGAACTCTTAGAAAGGTGGGGACTGCTGGAGATATTACCGAAATATTACTAACAACTTTTCAGAACCTTGGGCCAGGAAAAAATGTGAATAAACAAATAATATGTTGAAATGACTTTAGCCTCGCTATTTTTGAACCAATCCAATGGTACAAAATATCTTAGACAACCAGTGAAAACAGTTTAGTAGTTATACAGGGTGTTTCATAATTGTAAGCTGATTTTGACATTTTAGCAATGTGATATCATCATTAAAATTTACGTACGTTAAATTTGTTATGAATCGTCTAAACATAATAATAATAAAGCTTTGTAATCAATTTGTTTTAAGAGTTTGTTTGAAGGTAAGCGATTGATTTTTAAAAAACGCAACTTATTGCATTGTGTAAGGCCTGACCATACATCATGTAGTAACGTTTAACTTCTTGTGATTTTGGTAAAAAATCCAAATATCTGCAATATACAGGGTGTTTCATAATTGATTGCTGATCCTAAAGGGCGATAATCCTTGGATGATTTTAAGAAAAATTCTTCATATGAACTTAGGTCCGAACCGCTTTATTTCTGAGATACAGGATGTTGAAATTTAACAAAAAATTCAGTCCTTCCCCAATATCTCTGAAACCGCTTTGGCTTTTTCTTTCAATTTTGGTACATGCAAAGAAAGCATAAAAATACATTTTTACCATGATAAAGGATTCCTTAATTTTCATCAGTGGCGTCCCTGTTAACATGCCCTGCCATATTTTTGATCAAAATAATGATACGCAACTGATTTTTTTCAAATGAATATTATTTTTGTAATTGTCCTCTATCTTCTCATAAAAGTGGTCTCCTGCCTTTTTTTCGTCCGGCGAACGGTTTTTGAGTTAGAAAATAAAATGCATTCATTTGCTTGTGGGCTAGAAACATCTAGTATGCTATAACACATTTCGTTATTTTCAACATAAACAATTTTGACACTTCTTTAGCTAGATACGTGATATTATTTATGTTATAAAAACTTGTTTATTAAAAAAACATGGTAAATTTTACAAATACCGAATTAGCAGACACTTGTATGGGCTTGCTGACGGGAACCATACGAAGCCAGGCGACTGTATCAAGAGGGCTTTCCAAATAGATGCTGGAACGATTTCAAGCACCCACAGAAGCCAAATCATCACTTGAAAGGAGCACATCGGACTGCAAGAACTCCAGCAATTGAGGTAGCTGTTTTAAATTCAGTTGACGAAAATCCTGAAATAAGTACGAGGCAAGTTGCCAATAATTTGAATATCGCCCATATTCTAGTATGGAGGATTCTTCATGATTATTTATTATATCCCTATCACATTCAACGGGTTCAGGCTCTCTACTTCCTCGAGACTTTCCATTACGAGTGAATTTCTGCCAATTGTTTCTCCAAAAAGTTACCGAAAATCCTTTATTTGACAGGGAAATTTTATTCTCGGAAGAAGCTAGTTTTACTAAAAACAGGATCAGAAATGTTCATAATAATCATTTTTGGGCCAAGGAAAATCCGCATGGAATCGTGGAATCTCATCACCAGGAGCAGTTCTCATTAAATGTCTGGGCTGGAATTATTGGAGATTACCTAATTGGACCTTTTTTTTACCACGCAGATTAAATGGACATAATTATCGCCGATTTCTTGAGGATAATTTGCCAATTCTGTTGGAAGATGTTTCTATTTTAATTCGACATCGCATGTGGTTTATGCACGATGGTGCACCTGATCATTTTAGTGCTCTGGCACGCGAAGATTTAAACCAAAGCTTTCATAATCGCTGGATAGGTCGTGGGGGAACAGATTCATGGCCAGCTAGATCCCCAGACTTAAAACAGTCTTGATTATTTTCTTTGGGGACATCTTAAGACTTTGGTGTACAGTCAACCAATTCCAACTGAGGAAGAATTGCGAAACCGCGTAATAGTTTCCTGTGAACAAATAAGGAATACTCCAGGAATTTTCCAAAGAGTACGACAGTCAATGACAAGGAGGGCTGAAGAGTGCATACTTGCAGGAGGCGGACATTTTAAACAGTTAATTTGATTTTGGTATTTTTTGTTCATAATAGTTGTTTTTTAAAATAAAAAATGCATTTTGATGCGTACTCATTACAAAAACTAAATAATAGTTACCATAAAATTTTAAAAATCTTGCCTAGATCCTTTGGTTACCACAATTGTGAAATTAAGACTGAGGGAAAAAATCGAATAGCAAATGAATGTATTTTATTTTCTAAATCGAAAACCGTCCGCCGGACGAAAAAATGGCAAGAGACCATTTTTATGAGAAGATAGAGGACAATTACAAAAATAATATTTATTTGGAAAAAAAACACAGTGGCGTATCATTATTTTGATAAAAAATATGACAGGGCATGTTAACAGGGACGCCACTGATGAAAATGAAAAAATCCTGTATCATGGAAAAAATTTATTTTTATGCGTACTGTCATGTACTAAAATTGAAAAAAAGCCAAAGCGGTTTCAGAGATATTGGGGAAGAACTGATTTTTTTGTTAAATTTCAACATCCTGTATCTCAGAAATAAAGCGGTTGCGGACCTATGTTCATATGAAGAATTTTTCTTAAAATCATCCAAGGATTATCGCCCTTTAGGATCAGCATTCAATTATGAAACACCCTGTAGTGTTCTGACTATTTTCCTCATTATTTTTGAACCAATCGAATGGCCGGAACCAATTAGATCAGTTTTATAGTGAAAAATGTCTTCTCGCCGTTTTATGCTGATAAATGCAAAGTAGCTCCTGTCAAAATTATATGTCAACGTATTCAATTCCTATAAGGAAACAGGAAAGGCAACATTGATTAAATAAGGGATTTTAAGCACACTACATACAGCGATTTGATATTGGAATTGAAATATACCTTTTTCAGACCGTTAATTGAGCCTCGGGTTTTCAAATAAGGCGATGAATAATTGAATTCTAGATACAAAAATATTTGTTTTCATATTGACAAATTTATATATTTTGAGGTTGTGGAAGGGTCACGAAGTCTTTATCCCGAAAATAAAACAACTTGAAGTTGATTAAACTATATGCATTTCGGAACTATAAAGTCTCATCTTCAGCAGTTCTGTTCCGAAATGCATATAGTTTAATCGACTTCAAGATGTTATATTTTCGTGGATAACGACTTCGAGACCCTTCCACAACCTCAAAATCTTAATATCCACTTTGAGAAAATGGACTATTTCCGCCAAATTTATATATACCTGGTGATTCTCTAAGGTGGCTCACCCCTATAACTTTTTTATTATTAAATATAGAAAAACGAAATTTGGGGGTTGTGTTCTATAGTTCAATTTACGTTTTTGACATATTTACTTGCTTTACCGTACTTAATTTTTAAATGGGACATCCTATATATTTTTAATTATTTCGATCGAGAATTACATTCTAAATCCAACAACAATATTTGACAAATAAAGTCATTTTTATTCCAATTTTTATTTTTAGACCTGGAATGCCATGGATCGTGTAAATCGCTTCATTCTTGATCAAGTAATATGGGAAAATACGACTTTGAACCTTGGAGTCATCATAGACTCCAAGCTGACCTGGAACGAACAGATTGAAAATCGAACCAAGAAGGCTACCTGCTCCTACTGGGCATGCAGAAGAGCCTTCGGCAACACGTGGGGCTTGACACCCAAAACCCTACACTGGATATACACTGCGATCATTCGCCCGATACTAACGTATGGATCCATCATTTGGTGGACCGGTACTACAAAGGGCAAGTCCAGAAATGAACTTGATAAAGTACAACGACTGGCTTGTCTAGGAATAACAGGTGCCATAGGACCACGCCTACTAGAGCTCTAGAAGTTCTACTAGGACTACCACCTCTGCACCTTGTCATTGAGCATGAAGCCATGCGTGCTGCATACAGACTCAAAGGCGCAAGCCAATGGATCGGTACTGAGGCAGACCATGGACACTCAGCTATCTGGAACAGGGCAAAGGAAGGATGTCCAGTCCTATTAATGGAAAGAGACAGCACCCCGCCTGTTCTGGATTTTAGAAAAGGACCCAATATAACCATCCCCACAAGGGAGGAATGGAAAGACAATGCGCCTGACAGACCCCCAAACCAAGGATCAACCTGGTACACAGATGGATCAAGATTTGGGGGAATGTCCGGCGCAGGGGTCTACGAAGAAGGAACAAAGAGAGAAATCTCAGTTCCTTTAGGCAAATATGCCTCAGTGTTCCAGGCTGAAGTATATGCTATATATACTCACCTGTGTCCAGGAAAATCTCGACAATAAAAGTCGAGGGCCTACTGCCATCTACTCGGACAGCAAAGCTGCTATTATGGCGTTAGGCGGAAATAGGATTGTATCCAAACAGGTGTCCGAGTGTAGAAACGCCATAGAAAGTTTATCGAAAACAAGCAAAGTCAGCCTCATATGGGTCCCGGGACACTCAGGTGTCCCCGGGAACGAGGATGCAGACAGATTAGCCAAGATAGGATCGGGAAAGACCCCAGTCGGACCTGAACCCATCCTGGGAATACCCAGCAGCCTGGCAATCTCAAACATGGAGGAACTGCTACAAAAGCAGTTCCTTAAAACATGGCAAGAGGCGCCAGGCATGAGGCAATCAAAGCTCACATAAAGGAGCCAAGGAAAAAATGTCTAAAGAGATCCTGTCACTTAACAGACGGGACATCAAGACTGTGACTGGGCTCCTAACGGGACATAATCACCTGAACAGGCACATGGAGCTCATCGGGATCACAGATGATCCCCTATGCAGATGGTGCCTGGAAGATGACGAGACATCGTCGCACATCCTCACTGAGTGCCCAGCCTTGGTGCACCAGAGGGAGATCAACCTTGGGAGCATAATTCTGAACCCAGAGGACGTCAAGGAGATTCAGCTGAGGAAGTTGCTGAATTTTGTCAAAGAAATCGGCATGCCCAGCTGATTTTCTCAGAACAAGTGGGCGCACAATGGGCCCAAATAGAGAGGCCTACGTGTACGGGGTTCTTCGGAACCAGCCCACCTTGTGCGAAGAAGAAGAAGAAGATACGACTTTGAGGCTTATGACTTCACAGTCGTTTTAAGAATTATTGAAAAGTCGCAAATATGACTTTTTCCAGTTAACTTGATTTTTCAAATGGAAAGGGGGTGGCTTTTTGTGAAAGATCATTTTTTTACGAATAATTTGATACCACACACTTTCACTTTATTTTCACTTTTTTCTGAAGAATGCAAGAAGCGATCATACCTAATAACAAATAATACGTATTCTGTATACTTATGCACTAAGTCCTGTTATTCTAGTTGAACAATTGAAGCTGTTGCTAGGACTACCTAATAGGCTAATGAATATGCTCACTTTAAAAAATTTATTTGTTGCGTAGTTTATAATTTTATATGGAAAATTACACTAAAAACGAGAAAATTGACATGTTGCTAATTTACGGAGAAGCATAAAAGAATGCAACTGATGCAGCTCGAATTTATGCTCAGAGATTCCCTAATCGTCGCCATTCCACTCGGCATCATTTTCCAAAACTGGAAAGGAAAATGCGAAATGAACCAGACGTGTTGGCCTATGTTGAAGTGAATTGTACGGCGTCAATTTGCCAAATTGTTTCTGCGTGTGATATAAGTTATTCGTCCGTTTGGAGAATTCTTCACAAATATAATTATCGATCATTCAAGTACCAACTACACCAACATCTTTACGATAACGACCACAACCGAAGATTAACTTATTGCAACTGGTTTTTGACTAAATACAGAGAAGATGTACGTTTTCCATTTAAAATATTTATTCAGATAAAACTCGAAAACTTTTGGGGCCAATAATTTTCGACGGACCGCGGAAAGATATCTACAGTTCCTTAGATATCAAAATAATGATTTCATTGAAGATTTGCCACAGGCTAGCTAACCAAGTTGACATCTATTTTCAACAAGATGGAGCGCCAGCTCACAATTCTCAAGTCGTAAGAGAACATCAGAATGACTCCTTCCCAGAAAAGTGGATTGGCACTTATGGACCTATTCAGTGGCCTGCGAGATCACCAGATCTTACTCCGCTAGATTTTTTTCTCTGGGGAACAATTAAAAATGTGAAGAACTGGAGTATAAAGTAGGGGTGGCATTCCAGAACATCACTGCGGAACAGCTAATCAATGTGGTGCGCGCAACAATTGAAAAAGTTGAACTTTGCCGTGATCAAGGAGGAGGTCATTTGGAAAATTTAGAACCTTAATGCGACTTTTAAATAATTCTTAAAACGACTGTGAAGTCATAAGTCGTATTTTAAGTCGTTACTTGATCAAGAATGAAGCGATTTACACGATCCATGGCATTCTAGATAGAAAAATAAAAATTGGAATAAAAATGACTTTATTTGTCAATTATTGACAAGTGAGGTGTTGTTGGATTTAGAATGTCATTCTCGATCGAAATAAGTAAAAATATATAGGATGTCCTATTTAAAAATCGAAAGTTGGGGTCAAACCGGAAGTAAGGCAAAGCAAGTAAATATGTCAAAAATGTAAATTGAACTATAATACACAACAACAATCTCAATAATAAAAAAGTTATAGGGGTAGCCACCTTGAGAAGGTTTTTGGTAGTTTTCTCCAGTTTTAAATGTGATTCGAGAAATATTCCCATAAAAAATCATTCGTGCTAGAGGATTTTATCGCATTTTTTTTGTTAATTTTCCCTCAAGCAATTTGCCGCTAGGAAATTAAACTTGTGCAATTTGCGGCCTTATTATCAAAGATTAAACCACTCAAGCTTCGCTTTCGTGGTTTGATCAGATACTAAGACCGCAAAATGCTTTCTCGAAAATTTGAAAAAAAATTGAGCGATAAAATGTATATTACACTTGATAAATGCTCACTAGCTTTCAACTTTTCATCATAATAAAATATTGCTTCATCAATCTTTAGAAATGTTCTCTATTTCAGACTCAAGTGGATTTGTTGGACCACACATTTCGGCAGGGAGAATCCAAACAAATGAATAAAAAACCCTGGGTAATCGAGATTGGAGATATCACGGCTCCACTACATAAGTTGACAGGAGATCGGGTCAACTTCAACGGGTCTATCGAAAATAATAAGTATTTCCGCAAATTGAAAATTTTTACAAATCCAAAACAAACAAAAAACTGTTTATACTAGACACAGATGCGAGCAATACCGGACTTGGTGCTGTATTCTCACAGGACAAGATGTTTAAGAAAAAGCCTTCGAATGATGTCCAAGTCCGAAAGGAATGACTCTGTGTCACCAGGAAGAAACTTTTAGAGACCGTCAAAACTATAATGCACCTCCACAAACTTATATAGAGTGGAGTTTGTCATCAAGACCGATCAAGCGGCTATTGGAGATGAAGTAGGTATAGTCCATCCAATATCAATTGCAGAAGCTGTTTCTATAGGGAGCAAATAAAAACTCACTTCGCTAACACGAGCGTATATGCGAAGAAACAGAACGAAAAATAATGTGTACTACTCGTAAACACTCGCCGTCGGCGAAGGGAAGGTCAAAAGAGCCGATAGTCAACGTGGACTTGAGTGACTTCTGTCACCGATTCGGCTGGGCCAATCAAAACGGACAACAATGCTTGGGGGTGTGTCTATACGATGGGAGGTCATAAATCACGCGTTATATTTGTGTTTTAATAGCTCTAAAAGATTAAAAACCAGTAGCGTCTGTGGTCTTAGTGTGTGCCGATCGAAATACGTTTTAGGATATAATAATAACCTACATCAAACAATGAAAGAAATTATTTTTCTTTCTTAATGTATTTGTATAAATAAAAGCTTGTCTTTAATTTTTTTTCATTTTTCATAATTAATGAATTATTTTTAAAATCTTAAAATATCTAAATAAAATTAGTTATCTCCGCCACTGCTGCTCACAGGATTTCGCCGCAAGACTTCGATCCAAACATTGGGTACTTTCTACATTGGACAGGGAACGGAACTGGTTGACCCTCCTGGAGAAATATTTCGGACAGGTATATATTTTTCAAAGCAACGTGGGCACAGTGGGATTCCCTGGTTGTGAAAAATGGAATACTTAAACGGGTCTAGGAGTCTCCGATCAGAAACGACATTACAGCTATAAATGACAAGAAAAGAAGAAGCCAGTGAAATTGACCACAATGGCACATAGTAATACAAAATCCGCCACTTAAGTCAAACCGAAATCCAATATTTCTGAAAGGAAACGTATATAAACTCCCTTTCGTTAATAAAAAAAAATAACGTTTTTTCATCTACAAGTACACTTGTAGCTATGAATTCTGTATTAGGGCATATTCCCGCAGCTCGGAGTTGTATCAACTATAATTCAAGGTTGTTACCAAACATTTGTTTACATTTTAGCCACCTGCGGTCTTTATCGACATACATAATGTAGATAAAATAACGACCTTTATCAGTGTAGAGGAAATACAAACAAATAATAATCGATATATATTTTCGACTCAACAGAATCTTGACTTGCCGGTCCATTGCGAAACAATTTAATGCATACCTACAACAAGTATCAATTAGGTGTAGATTGTATTATAATCTACTTACATTATATTTTTAAATTAGATGTACAAACTAAATACGTAGCTCACTTTTCAAAAGTTTTGTTTTACCATAGATAAAACAACTGCCGAAAACGATACTTTTTACTCGACTGCGCGACGCAAAGGAGAGTAAGGTGTTAATCAGCTTATGTATGTATGTTTGTTCCTGTGTGGTGCGCTAGAGACCAAACGCGTGGGCCGATTTAAGTAAATCGAATTGTCATAATCTTGCGAGTGATACTAAAGACATGACAGTAATCAAAATTCAATATGGCGACAACCAGACGCCATATTGTGACAAAATTCAATATGCCGACAACCAGACGCCATATTGTGAAAAAGTTATAGCCTCGAATAGCTTGGTACCAACATCAGTAATTGGTTAATTTGCTCGTCAATTGGTTAATTTCGATTTCAGTTACTATTTCGTTATATTTTTATTTAATACACTATCACTTAAATATTTTAATAGAAACTTAATAAAGTACAGTCAAACTCGGCTATAACGAACGGCTTAATGACTTTAGATTATTACCGTCGTATAATCCTAACTAACAAGTGTAAAATAAAAAAAATAATTTAAAATAATCAAAAACCCGACTGCGTAAAAAGTTAACTTTAAAAAAGATGGAAACAACATGACCAGAAAATATTGTCAGAAGACTGCGTGAGATTGTTTACAGTATTAAGTTTAATAATTAATCTCTTAATTTTCTGGTCATCTTGTTGCCATCTTTTTACGCAGTCGTTTTTTTGTTTTTTTTTTATAAGATGGATGATTCGGACAAAATTTCAATTGCTATACCAATTTAACGGAATATTATCAAATAAAGAATACGCACATGCGAGTAAAGTGTAAAAAATCATACACAGGTGGCCACCGCAATAAAATTTTCCTTTTTCTTTGTATGAACATTTTAATTCAATATTGTAACGAACCTAGGCCGGACCTGTCGCCTCACATGTTGCCGTCGACAGCGATGAGATCATCCCCGGAGATGTTCGAGAACCATCCAGTGCGCTCTGCCGCGGAAGACAACGGTCAATATTGGAAACAATTGGAACACGCCGGTCGCCAACGGAAAGAATTCGAAACATCGAGAATGCTGTATCGGAGATAAATAGGCAACCCTCAAGTCTCAGAGACAGAGTCTGAACGAGCCCATACGATCGAGCTATATAGTGGCGTAGTAATATAAATTAAATTGTAGATTAAGTGTGAAATAAATTAATAAAACCAAGTAAGTTTATTTACGTTACAATTGGTGTCGGAAGTGAGATTTTGAAAATAAACAAGTGATCGTGGAGTGGATAGTCAGAAAAATAAATTGATAGACCTTTTTGTACGCCCAAAATAGACAGTGGCCCGGTTTTCGCGAAGTGGACAATTGTGCGTGGGAATATAAACTGATACACTGTTCGCGTGAAACAGAAAATAGACAGTGGCCCGGTTTTCGCGAAGTGGACAATTGTGCGTGGGAATATAAACTGATACACTCTTCGCGTGAAACAGACAATAGACTGGTGGCCCGTGGAAAAGAATTCGCGAAGTGAATTTTTAATAAACTGATAAACTTTTCGTGTGAAACAGACTGATACCTCGTCAAAGACAAAATGTGTTCAAGAAAAGTGCGCCTTGCGGATTTGAAGGTAGCGGAATTGAAACAGGAATTGGAGGAAAGGGAACTGGAAACAACAGGTAAAAAGCAAGTACTCCAGGAAAGACTTGCAGAAGGACTTATACAAGAAGGTGAGGACCCCGAAACATTTTTATTCGAAGTTCCCGGAGGTGATTTAAGTTTGGTAATGAATAAACTGGAAGAAAATTCAAGAAGCCTGGAAGAAAATGCTAGAAATCTGGAAGAGAAGCTTCTAGAAAATTCAAGAAGCCTGGAAGAAAATGCTAGAAATCTGGAAGAGAAGCTTGAAGAAAATTCTAGAAATCTGGAAGAGAAGCTTCAAGAAAATTCTAGAAATCTGGAAGAGAAGCTTCTAGAAAATTCAAGAAGCCTGGAAGAGAAGTTCCTGGAAAACACAGAAGGCCTAAAAAAAGAATTGTGTGGTGTGGCTAATTTCCTAGAAGAAAGAATGGGAACCGTTGAGACAGAGATAGATAAAATTAGGGAGCAAATGAACACGGAGGTAGATAAAATCAAGATGGGGTCGAGGAAAGGACAAGATGAAGGAAATAATCAGCGATGGAATCAAAGACGGAATCGAGGCAGAAATGGACAAAATAAAGGAAACGATCAGTAAGCTGGAAAAACAAATTAATAGTGCGTCCTCCACAGAGATGGTTAACGAAAATGCAATGCTGGACTTGAGTTTGAACGTGGAAAAGTTCAAGGGGCGGAAGAGGCAGAAATGGACAAAATAAAGGAAACGATCAGTAAGCTGGAAAAACTCCATGGGCAAATTACCGCCGGCAGTTTGAAGCAGCGGCCAAAGCAAACGGATGGAATGCAGGAGAAAGAGCTGTAGCACTGACACTTGCATTACGTGGAGAAGCGACAAATATTCTACAAACTCTCACCGCCCAAGAACAGGAGGACTATGATCAGCTGATTAAACATCTAGAATTACGATATGGCCACGCCCATTTGGAACACGTATACCACTCCCAACTGAAAAATCGCTGCCAGAAATCGGGCGAATCCTTACAAGAATTCGAAGCTGACATTGCACGCTTGGTTCGTCTCGCATATCCAGCCACACCGGAGAATGTAATGGAGCGATTAGCGGTTCAGGCATTCTTGGATGGACTCCGTGACCAAGAAACCAGACAAGCGTTGACACTAGCTCGTCCAACACATCTCGTAGACGCACTGGCACGCGCTTTGGAATTTGAGGCAGCAAAGCAATCCTGCAAAAACCAAAGTAAAGTTCGAAGTATTGAAGAAGACTCACAGGAGCATGCTGACTTGGAAGCTGCCATAAGAAAAGTGATGAAGGAAGTTTTGCCGGAGAAAAGACAGATAAGATGCTGGAATTGTGGCAAAATTGGACATGTGCGTAGCAAATGTCCAACATTCGAAAACACGACTCCGATGCAGGAAAACTAAAGAAGGTCGACGAGAAGGGGCAATCGTCGGCCTGTGTCCAGGGAGGCGATATTCAGATCCAGCGGCGTCAAGATTTTGGTTTGCTGTAACCCTCTTCCACGACCGATCATGAAGACCGTGGAGTGTTACTTCCATCGAACTTCACGGTGCAGATATGGGGAGTCATGCAGATATCGTCACACTCCAAGGATGAAATTTCGGGACGAAATGTCTTTAAGAAGGGGGCAATGTAACGAACCTAGGCCGGACCTGTCGCCTCACATGTTGCCGTCGACAGCGATGAGATCATCCCCGGAGATGTTCGAGAACCATCCAGTGCGCTCTGCCGCGGAAGACAACGGTCAATATTGGAAACAATTGGAACACGCCGGTCGCCAACGGAAAGAATTCGAAACATCGAGAATGCTGTATCGGAGATAAATAGGCAACCCTCAAGTCTCAGAGACAGAGTCTGAACGAGCCCATACGATCGAGCTATATAGTGGCGTAGTAATATAAATTAAATTGTAGATTAAGTGTGAAATAAATTAATAAAACCAAGTAAGTTTATTTACGTTACAATATTTTTAACGACTTTGCTGTAGCTTCCTGAAGGTACACGACGGATACGAATAAAATATTGCCATTATGTATTTATGTTACTACTACTCATGTCTGTTCATTTACCGACATTGAATATTCTGAATTTACTTCTAGTACATCTTTCTAGCGAACAGACTAGAAGCAAATCACGATAATGCGTCAAATGGTGCTGCGAGCATATTCGTCATGGTTGTTCATTCAAAATGTTAACCCCTTCGAATTCATGTCCTATTCAATAAGAAGGCATAATCATTCCGATAATTTCAATATTTAAATAATGAAAATGAATCATAAAATATCGTTGGCGTTTGCTGCAATATGTATGGGACTTTTTTGTACGAAATTTTATCGATTTCTTAAAGGCAAGTACTAAGTTTTGTAACTACCCTATCCCCATTAAGTAAACTCAATTAGTGTTAGGAAAAAACTTTCCACACATTAACATAATAAGTTCAGTCAGAATGTTCTCCAAATTTTGGGAGTTTTTACAACATACAGATGAGTTTATACAGCACATAAAATAATATAATTTTAAAAGTTAAAACTACACAACAACCATAAGATCATACAAAATAACCTAAAATAAGAAGTGAAAATAAAATATGGCTATCCCACTTGCATCACATAAACACCACAGGATACTGTAATTTTTTCGCATAAGAAAACCAAAAAAAGTTCAGTGATTTATTTATTTTACCTTTCTTTTTCCAGCATAATGCTGATGTCAGTTTGTGATGCATATTATATATTTACTTACGTAGATATTGAATATGAAGGATCTAATTTCGATTCAAATGCATTTTCAAGTTGTGGATATGGAAAAGTTCTTCTGCAAAATCAGTTATTATACTAAATCCAAAAACTCTAGCAGCAGGGACTAACATAATGTTTTCTCTAATGTAATCGTGCGAAAAAAAATCGAGATATCAACGGAAAAATCCGAGACGATTGAGATCTTTTCCAGAGTGAAGTCTGTCTGTCTCTGTGTGTGTTGTGTCTGTCTGTAATCTTTCAGGATATGACATCTGGTATGAAGATACATACAGTTTCTGCCCGGAATGCGATCATTGTTTTTTTACTGTCATCTGACAAACGGAAGTGTAACTAAAAAAAAAAAAGACAGAAACTATAGCGCACGGAACTTGACTTGCAATATGTCGTTTGAAAGCCCTTGAAAAACTGTATTCAGAACAGTCAAAATTATTTCTCCAACTGACATCTGTCAAAAATAAAAAAAATGGCAAGGTTCAAAACTTCGGCAGGGAGAAACACAACAAAAAATCCAATAATTCTGCAGTTGGAGCTTTCCAGTCTGGCGCTACGAATGTTTCTCCTGGGCGTTACCATCCGAGACGTCCGCTCATCCGGGCTTTGACTAGGACGACCCGCGTTTGGTGCAGGACCGTCTTCGTAAAGCTAGCAGAACCACCTTGGGATTTTAGTTTTTTTTTCTGGCTATAATTTTAGGCTAATTTATTATTTTATTGTCAAATTTTTTGCTCTTCAATTATGGGAGATATCGCGGGTTCTGCTAGCTTAACGTTAAGAGCTAATCGAATGTTTATAAAAAATCTGATCACACCATAATTTTAGGCTCACGTTTAAAAAAAAAATCATGGGTATGCTAGCTTTACCGTAAAGCTAGCAGGACCCAACTTTAAAAGAAAACATCTCCGAACAATTCCTCTTGGACAATAATTTTAGGCTCTATTCATGTGAATTTATTACCCCATTTTAATTTTTTTTGCTCAACACTCAAGGAAAATATGGACACTATTTACATTCTGTCGGATTCCACATTACTACCATTGTAATTTAGATCATCCACCTTTCCCTTTTCTATTTTTTTGAATTGTTCCCGAAGTAATCGTTTTTTTTTTCAATGTACCGAGTTCTCCCAGCCTCATTTCAGGCTATTCATTACTATTAAAAAAAAGAACAACAATCAGGGACAATAGACATTATTTGTATTCCAGGGATTTCAGATAAAACCTAATCCTTTTCACTGAAAAAAAAAACGTTATAAATTGTATCATTCTATTTCCTCAAAATACTTCCGAAATAATTGTTTTTTTTCAAAATACTGAATTTTCTTGAAATCTCAAAGAATTAAAAAAACTTCATACGTAATAATTGTTGGCTCAATCTGGCTAATTTATTACTATAGTCAACAAAAATAGCCCAACGATCATGGAGAATAACGTTTATTTTTTAACAGAATATGGACACTATTTGCATTTTATCGGTTTCCATTTCTACTACCTAAACTCTTTCATTGTAAAAAATTGAATTTGTATCATTCACCTTACTCTTTTCGATTTTCTCAAAATGTTTTCGAAGCATTTTTTTCTTAATATAGCAATAGTATAGTTAAGGCTGACACAATCCCATTTAAATATCAAAGTATTCAAGGGAACTTTTTCCGTCATAATTGTTTGCTCTCCAGTTGTAGGAGAAATCTTGAGTTTTGCTAGATCCACCCTCAGCTTAATGCTAATCGAATTTTTATGGAAAATCTGGTTACACCATAATTTAAGGCTCATTTTAGGTTCACGTTTGAACCCACTACCGATAGTTTAAAAAAAAAAAGGGCTCTGCTAGCTTTACCGTAAAGACAAGTGGAGTCTTTGTCCATTATAAACCGACAATCCCACTCTTTGCTTTGTGGTCTCTTTCAAAATTCGTGTAATTTAAAGTTGAGTGTGAGTATGGATCCAAAAACCAATAGCTTTGTAGTGGGGCCAATTGCTAACCTCACTTTTCCCACTGAGCAGCTTTTCTTATCGAATCGTCAGTGCCATAGTAGGCAACACCCATGACAGGAACCTGCTACTGAGAAGGGAGTGATTCATCTTCATAGGCGTACCTGACTGAGCTGGGATAAGGTAAAAGGGTTTGAAAAGGAAAAAGGTAACATAACATAGCCGGTATTTTTTATTTGTTTCAGAAATTATAATCCATGAAATAAATTCACAAAAAATATACAAATTTAAAAATATAAACAACCCATCATAACAATATATATATATATATATATATATATATAAAAAAGAAATATATATATATATATATATATATTACTGAGTATTAGTAATAATGTGAATTTTCGAAAATTCCCCTAATGATTAAATATCTCATTGTTGGCCCGGTTTATTGTCAACTTCTGAAAACGATGATTTTCCCGGAATATATCCAATACATTGTATGTTATAAATAATTAATATTGTTCCGTCTTCACCTCCTTTTGTTTATTTTATATTAGTCTTACTATTACTATTATTATTGTGTTTGTCTGAGTATACCTCTCTCCTAATTGTCTCTGCCAATGATCGAGACTTTGGCTGTGTTTTCCATTATCCTAGAGGACGAGTTGCTCGCGCATCCTCGGCCTAAAGTGACAAGAACACTCTATTGTTGACGTTCACCTCGAGATATCGTCGATCTCATACTACGTGATGAAAAAACTTGTGTATGTGACCTGATGTCAATATCGCTGGCCAGCTGGTGCATTCTCGCCAATCGATTAAGGTAAGGAAACCACAGCCCCGTTTTGATTCTTTCCCAAAATCATTTAATATCAGAAAATCAATCCATCAGCGGTGATTTTCAACTTATTCAAACTATACAGTCCACTAAAAGAGCGAATTCGAGACATGGTCCATACGAGCCGAATCTTATTTCCTCATAGTTGAAAATCGCCGGTTTTGGATTTATTTTGTAATTCCGTATTCTCAGACAAACACAAGTGTTTCTCCATTCTCAATGTTTTCATTTCATATTTAAAATAACTCTACTTTTCAGCATTATTTAGCGTCAAGTGTTATTGCCCACTCTATTTTTTGTTCCATAAAAAACGAAAATTCCTATCAGCTGGTCGGACAGGTTTGTTTCGAAGTGATAGTCAATTTAGTCATATATAAAATAAAATTTATATTCATTTGAAATTCATTCCTCTAATAGTGGAATAGACTATTGAACACAAACAATTTAATTTCGGTATCACAATTTTTTGCCCTCTTGCCTTTTTATGTTCGATCTCCGATTGAAAAGAAAGGATTCGTTTCAGGAAATAAAATTGATTATGCTCGCTGAGAATTATCCAGATTAAAGGCTTTTATATACGAGGCCACTTAAAATATTCAACTGATTTCACATTGAATTGCGTAATTTTCATTTTGCTTGTAAATTCAACTTCCGTAAGTGATTAATCGATTTATCTTTAATAATACTATTTCAGTATGTGGAATAAAATAAAACAATGTCAAGCTATGCAACAAATCAGTATCGATAGAATGAGTCATTTGGCAGCAATAGCCACTGCTGCCAAAACGTCCCCTGATCTTCATGCACAATTCAAAGCTCGATTTACTCATTTGGAAGATATTTATCAAGAATTTGAAAGCCAAAATGCTACACTCGTCCCTCTCCTCATAGCTGCCGATACATATAATAATGATGAATTCAAAACTTTGTCTCGCAACTTTTACCAAGATTATTATCACGCAAAATCGACGTATTCTTCATTGTTTGACGCAGATCATGATCCAAATAACTCTAGCATTCAAGTTAAACTTCCAAAAATCGAACTTGTCAAATTCGATTGCAATGTTTAATAGTTTGGTGCATGAAAATCAGGCGTTGGCAAATATTGAAAAGTTCAATTATCTCATATCTTCTGTCTGGTCCCCCGTTGTCTCTCGTCAAATGCAATCAAGTTACGGATGCAAATTATATTGTTGCTTATGAGTCTCTGATAAAACGTTTTGATAATAAACGACTTTTAGCCACTGCTCATGCTCATCTTGAATTGGAAAATGCTCCAAACATTCCTGAAAATCGGGTTACTTCTCAAACCTTACGAAAATTAATAGATACTTATACCGAAAATATTGCTGCACTAAAAAACTTGAAATTTCCTACTGATCAATGGAGTTTTTTGCTGTTCAACATGCTCTCGAGAAGGTTAGATTCCAATACGATATCTCGATTTGAGATTCATCATGGCTCCAATGAAATTCCAACGTTTGAATCTCTTCAAGACTTTGTCATACAGCAATGTGGTGCTTTAGACAGAGCTGCTGATAGTACGCAGAAAATATTGTCAAAATCCGTGGAAAATCCACGGCTTTTTTCTCCAAACTCTCACTCCAATCTTTCCCCTAGGCTCAAGTGAAACAACCCCCATGCTCATTATGTCATTCAGATCATCTTATCTATAAATGTCCCCAGTTTTTGTCGATACAGTCTGGTCAGAACGAAAAAATGGTGTGTGAATTGCCTTGGTTCTAGACATATGATTAAAGATATCCGACCAGAGCCGGATTAAAAGGCCCCTAATTATTTTTCAAACAAGTTTTTTTTTAATTTATTGCGGAACAAATCAAATTATTTCGACACGAGCATATGTAGGTATGTAGGTATTTTTTGACGAAAAATCATTGATGATTTCGGTCAAATCCAGCATCCGGAGAAAATCATTCTCAATGCTAAGAATCGATAACTTTGATAGGCGGCTTTGTCTCATCGTAATTGGCCTATTTTTTTTCATTTTGGAAAATGAGCGTTTTCCAGTGCAATTTGACATCACATTCTCAGTCGTAATATCACAAGAGAGTGAAAATAATTCGACAGATTTTCGAAAACTTGTTGCCAGGCAATAGACAATGGAGACCAACTGGCTCGAGTGGCTATTGCCAACAAGTTTGAGAAAGAAATCTAGATAATTATTTTCTACTATATCGAACTCTCGTGTGGTATTCTTTAGATTATTTTTTGATGTTACGATCATAAACACATTTCCTTGCAAAATTATATAATGTACTAAACCGGTTTTGATTCATTTCACACTTTTCATGCGAATCGATGACAGACGTCAAATTAAAAATATAGGTTGTCAGACAATAAAAACAAAATACCTCAAATTATTCCCGCGGCAATTTTCTAGGTAGAATATTCCCACTATTGATTGGCCAAAACGTATATGAATTATTTGAATTGTACGTTTCCATTGGTTTCTAGCAATGTCAAAAAATAATCACTGTAATTTCAATGTTTGAGAATGTAGCTCTGAAATTTTGGTTTTCAAGAATTTGATAGTAGAACATCTTAGATTGGTCTTTTTGATAGTCCTTTTTCAGAAGGATTTACATTTGTTGCGGAATGTTATCCTTCTCTTAGACTCACACTTTCAGATTTCGGGGATTTCTCTGTTACAAGCGCGCCACTCAGCGGACACTTGTCAACGCCATTAAATAGGAAAAACAGGTATAGACGGGCAAAGTGTTTGTAGAATCGGCAGAAAAATAGTCAACAGAATTTGAACTTTTGTTCTATTATGGAATGCGCACAGGGCTCTTATAAATAATTTGATGCAATCATATTCATAAATTGAAATATTACTGTCTTTTGCTTATGATTATTGAATTTCATTGTGTATCTAGATCGCTTGTGTCATTCGAAGAATACATCGACAGAAAATCCTTCATTAAATAAAAAAAAATGTATATTTTTTTTAAATTCAATTGTTCTTGTTTTTACAGCTAATTTCGATACGATATAATATTTTGTATAATAGTATGATGTTTTACTTGGTGATTGTTTCTCGCATATACACATGATTCATCAGATCGAAGATTAATATTAACCATGGATTTTGACAAGAATACGAAACATGTTTTTGAATGTTTAAAACGAAAAATGAGAGGAAAAAGTAGGAGAACTGCTCTTTCGTTGTCAGATTTTTTATATATAATTTTGCATATCCTTCGGTATTTGTTAGGAAATTTTACCTAAAAATGTATATTGTGGAGGCCCCTCTCTTGTGGAGGCCCCGGGGCTGCAGCCCCGTTTGTCCCCCTCTTAATTCTGCCGACGATCAAGGAGATGTTTTCAATTCCCTCTTTAAAACGCCGTGCATTTGTTCCTTGTTGAGAACCTTTGTTCACGTGAATTTCCGGAAAAAAATGGACAGCTATAGAAAACTTGTTTCTTATTTGCTGATAATACTAACGAGTCGTGGACACGTATTCTACCAGATTGTCGTTGCGATTTTATTTGTGTTCAAGTTTCAACTCATAATAAATATTTAAGCTGTGTGCATAAAACAAAACAAAAAATTCTATTCACAGAAGTTGAAGTTTGAGGTAGGAATGCCAACATAAAATCCTAAATTTTGGAACGAAGTTCCTTATCGCGCGTTGCGAAAGGGGGCTAGACGGAATAAATTAAGACCAAAAGTTGTAACGACACTTTTTGCTGTAGTTGTAAGCCGTGCGGCGTGCGCGTGTTTCTCTGTCTGTCTCTCTCTCTCTCTCTCTCATAGAAAGCAAGCCAGTTATTTTCGTTTCGTCTTTCTATTTCGCATTGAACAGTGTGGTGTCGCGACGATTATTTTTGTTGAGTGTATACAGGTTTTTTGTACATAATAAATAATAATAATAATGAATCCTGACAGTGTTTCTGCACAAGTTCCGGATATTGCTGATGGAGTTAGGTAAGTAGAGATTTTATACAGACAATAATAAATGCTTGTGTATTTTTAGCAAGTACGCATTATAACCTCTCTTTACTATTGTGCTAACCAAGTCATACGCGTTATAATCTCTCCATTATTGTGTGTTTAGCAAGTGTACGCGTCATAACTTTAATAAATTTAAAAGCAAATTATATTTTAATATTACAATATCAATGCGTATGTACTAAAATTGAGCCTACTGATTAAGTTTATATTACATTATATTTGTTAATAATAACAAAAATATTATTATAACTTAAAAAAAAAAAAATTACAATTCCTTCACTAATTAATCGAAAGGAACTTCGTTCGATCCGGGTGTCCCTTGACACCTCTCAACTTTTTAATATTCAACTCATTTCTTACATTGATTACAGCTCTATAAATATTGGCATTACTTCTGTTTACTTTATTTTACGTGCTGTAAAAACTCCCCTTTAGCCTTAGTTGAAAAAATATTTGTGCGTCAAGTACACATTTCCTCCAATATTTCCTAAAATTTGTAATATTTGGCGTACAAGTTTTCTTGAAGTCGGATTCATTGGCGAGTTCACTTCAATTTCCATTCGAACGCCCATCTCGACGTTCACAACCATAAAATATAACACGAACCCTAATAAACCTGTTAATCCATCTGTTCCATGTCTGAGGAAATCGGACAATCTTGTATTTCTCGTCGAGACAGGTAAGAAAAAAAAGAGCCCAGTACAGCAGTTTTTAATAATGTATTCTAACAGTCGGTTCTTTCGGGTGGGCCTCCTCACACAAGTATCGGTTGACCTTGTAGATGCTTCTATTAAATCTCGACTGTAATAAGATTATGGTTATGGTAGGACTTCTATTGCAGCCGACTGCCGCAACTATTCAGAAATACTTTCAACCCAGTCGTCGGGTTTTGGGCTCACACAAAATTTACACTGACTGGTTCATTAAAGTATGAAGAAAGGCTTTTAGAAAAGTTTGACAATGGACAGCCAAATATCCTTCGGAGATTCGTTTTGTCCTAATATTTCAAAAATACTCCACAGGAGAGTGAGAAATATGATCAACAAATTCTGAACGAGAAAGGAATTTTCATGTAAGAACTTGGAGAAAATTTGTTTCACGCCGGCTTTTCTTTAACCCTACCGTATTGAGGCCCATTTCGGACATTACAACTTTTCCACAGACCTATATTCGATCTATTCGAAATTGAATTTGTAGTGAATGTATTTCTTTAGCTACCGAGTTACCCGTGGCCGGACCTCGAAGAATACCGGGGGGCAGTACTTACACCTAACTACTTTCAGTGGTTCTAGGTGAAAATTTGCAAAGTCCTTTCTTAAAGTCGGTAAAGTCACGAAGACATTTGAAGGTAAATTCGATTCGTGTTCGAGCGAAAACAAATAAAAATTGTTTACATTATATGTTTGACTCGCCTAACAGTTCAAAGTTGTTATATACAAACTTCATAAATAAGAAATAAGTGGTACGTTTCATTGAAGTAACAGCTGTGAAATATGTGTTTTTCACCAGCGATAAACTGGATTGTTTATTCTAATGCATGATTTATATTACTTCAAGACCATAGATGCACTCGAGACATGTTGAAGTTTAGCAATATTTGTATTAATATATCTGTAGAAATAAAAATTACCCTCATACTCTCCAAGAAAAACTTGAAACCCAAATTATCGTACAGATATGCAACAGAACATAGTATCGTAAAGCCGCGTACAGACATATAGTCCATCCAATATCAATTGCAGAAGCTGTTTGTATAGGGAGCAAATAAAAACTCACTTCGCTAACACGAGCGTATATGCGAAGAAACGGAACGAAAAATAATCTGTACTACTTGCATACAGTCTCCGTCGGCACAAAGAGCCCGCTGGTCAACGTGGACTTGAGTGACTACTGTCTGTTCTACAACCGATTCGTCTGGGCCAATCAAGTCGGACATCAATGCTGGCAGGTGTGTCTATACGATAGGAGGTCATAAATCACGCGTTATATTTGTGTTTTAATTGCTCTGAAAGATTAAAAACCAGTAGCGTCTGTGGTCTTGGTGTTGCCGATCGAAATACGTTTTAGGATGTTAAAATATCTAAATAAAATTAGTTATCTCCGCCACTGCTGCTCACAGGATTTCGCCGCAAGACTTTTTTATGCTTCTGCAATTGATATTGGGAAAACTATAACAAGACGCGCGCGCGTCGAGGCCGCTACACGCACGAGACAAGCCAAAGTGTGGACGTGGTTCGCGGTAGGCTCGCACGAAGTTCGTCACAATCCATCTGCTGTCGGTTTTTCGACGGCAGATCAAAGGGGATCGTGTCGCAGTGTGGACGGGTTATTTTTTGGTGCGAGACAACTACTTTGACACGTTTCGGAATTTTCAAGAATTTCTAGTACTTTGAAATATGGAATGGGACGAGGGAAGTCGATTAGAATTAAGTTCTATGAATCGAAGTATAACCTTTGGAACCCGAAGGACACAAATTATTTAAGAAAAAATATGGGAAGAGTGCCCGAAAAAAAATGTATTCAAAATCACTGGGTGTCATTCTAGTAAAGTTTTTGTAGTACCCACAACGTGCTGAAAGCTCAGATGTCTCAACAACCCCTGGCCCGTTTTTTTTTGTAAAGTTCGGTACGCCACCACCTTCGTTTTTTTTCTATTTTTTTGTAGGCTTGCAGCGATTATCATTACACCACTGCAATATTGTAGAGCATGCAGCTATCTCGTTATTAGTCGACATGCTTTTGCAACCATAAAATATAACACGAACCCTAATAAACCTGTTAATCCATCTGTTCCATGTCTGAGGAAATCGGACAATCTTGTATTTCTCGTCGAGACAGGTAAGAAAAAAAAGAGCCCAGTACAGCAGTTTTTAATAATGTATTCTAACAGTCGGTTCTTTCGGGTGGGCCTCCTCACACAAGTATCGGTTGACCTTGTAGATGCTTCTATTAAATCTCGACTGTAATAAGATTATGGTTATGGTAGGACTTCTATTGCAGCCGACTGCCGCAACTATTCAGAAATACTTTCAACCCAGTCGTCGGGTTTTGGGCTCACACAAAATTTACACTGACTGGTTCATTAAAGTATGAAGAAAGGCTTTTAGAAAAGTTTGACAATGGACAGCCAAATATCCTTCGGAGATTCGTTTTGTCCTAATATTTCAAAAATACTCCACAGGAGAGTGAGAAATATGATCAACAAATTCTGAACGAGAAAGGAATTTTCATGTAAGAACTTGGAGAAAATTTGTTTCACGCCGGCTTTTCTTTAACCCTACCGTATTGAGGCCCATTTCGGACATTACAACTTTTCCACAGACCTATATTCGATCTATTCGAAATTGAATTTGTAGTGAATGTATTTCTTTAGCTACCGAGTTACCCGTGGCCGGACCTCGAAGAATACCGGGGGGCAGTACTTACACCTAACTACTTTCAGTGGTTCTAGGTGAAAATTTGCAAAGTCCTTTCTTAAAGTCGGTAAAGTCACGAAGACATTTGAAGGTAAATTCGATTCGTGTTCGAGCGAAAACAAATAAAAATTGTTTACATTATATGTTTGACTCGCCTAACAGTTCAAAGTTGTTATATACAAACTTCATAAATAAGAAATAAGTGGTACGTTTCATTGAAGTAACAGCTGTGAAATATGTGTTTTTCACCAGCGATAAACTGGATTGTTTATTCTAATGCATGATTTATATTACTTCAAGACCATAGATGCACTCGAGACATGTTGAAGTTTAGCAATATTTGTATTAATATATCTGTAGAAATAAAAATTACCCTCATACTCTCCAAGAAAAACTTGAAACCCAAATTATCGTACAGATATGCAACAGAACATAGTATCGTAAAGCCGCGTACAGACATATAGTCCATCCAATATCAATTGCAGAAGCTGTTTGTATAGGGAGCAAATAAAAACTCACTTCGCTAACACGAGCGTATATGCGAAGAAACGGAACGAAAAATAATCTGTACTACTTGCATACAGTCTCCGTCGGCACAAAGAGCCCGCTGGTCAACGTGGACTTGAGTGACTACTGTCTGTTCTACAACCGATTCGTCTGGGCCAATCAAGTCGGACATCAATGCTGGCAGGTGTGTCTATACGATAGGAGGTCATAAATCACGCGTTATATTTGTGTTTTAATTGCTCTGAAAGATTAAAAACCAGTAGCGTCTGTGGTCTTGGTGTGTGCCGATCGAAATACGTTTTAGGATGTTAAAATATCTAAATAAAATTAGTTATCTCCGCCACTGCTGCTCACAGGATTTCGCCGCAAGACTTTTTTATGCTTCTGCAATTGATATTGGGAAAACTATAACAAGACGCGCGCGCGTCGAGGCCGCTACACGCACGAGACAAGCCAAAGTGTGGACGTGGTTCGCGGTAGGCTCGCACGAAGTTCGTCACAATCCATCTGCTGTCGGTTTTTCGACGGCAGATCAAAGGGGATCGTGTCGCAGTGTGGACGGGTTATTTTTTGGTGCGAGACAACTACTTTGACACGTTTCGGAATTTTCAAGAATTTCTAGTACTTTGAAATATGGAATGGGACGAGGGAAGTCGATTAGAATTAAGTTCTATGAATCGAAGTATAACCTTTGGAACCCGAAGGACACAAATTATTTAAGAAAAAATATGGGAAGAGTGCCCGAAAAAAATGTATTCAAAATCACTGGGTGTCATTCTAGTAAAGTTTTTGTAGTACCCACAACGTGCTGAAAGCTCAGATGTCTCAACAACCCCTGGCCCGTTTTTTTTTGTAAAGTTCGGTACGCCACCACCTTCGTTTTTTTTCTATTTTTTTGTAGGCTTGCAGCGATTATCATTACACCACTGCAATATTGTAGAGCATGCAGCTATCTCGTTATTAGTCGACATGCTTTTGCAAAAAAGTTTAGCTACACTGAAAAAGTGTTCGGGATTCGTGGGTAATCAGTGGAATCAGAATCTGTTCTGAAAGTAGCTCAGTCTCGTTCTGATGACACAGCAAAAACTGTTGTTGCTCGCATCAGGTTTGAACATGATTTAGTTGCTGCTGAGGCTAGGTATCATAATGATTGTTATAGTTTTCCCAATATCAATTGCAGAAGCATAAACAAGTCTTGCGGCGAAATCCTGTGAGCAGCAGTGGCGGAGATAACTAATTTTATTTAGATATTTTAAGATTTTAAAAATACTTCATAAATAATGAAAAAAAATTAAAGACAAGCTTTTATTTATACAAATACATTAAGAAAGAAAAATAATAATAAATAAATAATAAAACTAGAATATCCTAAAACGTATTTCGATCGGCACACACCAAGACCACAGACGCTACTGGTTTTTAATCTTTCAGAGCTATTAAAACACAAATATAACGCGTGATTTATGACCTCCCATCGTATAGACACACCTACAAGCAATGATGTCCGACTTGATTGGCCCAGACAAATCGGTTGTAGAACAGACAGCAGTCACTCAAGTCCACGTTGACCAGCGGGCTCTTTGTGCCGACGGAGACTGTATACAAGTAGTACAGATTATTTTTCGTTCCGTTTCTTCGCATATACGCTCGTGTTAGCGAAGTGAGTTTTTATTTGCTCCCTATAGAAACAGCTTCTGCAATTGATATTAGATGGACTATATGTTTCCTTTTTAAAACCGACCACTGGGAGTAAAGCCTGTCGTCCTCGAGATGAAGCATTGAATTTCACCATGGAAGAAATATTTACATATATCGAAAATAGTGATGACTCTCAGTTTACATTGGAAGAATTAAAAAATGTTTGTAAAAATGCAAATGTAGATAACAGAACTATTAAACTACGATTAAAGTTGAATTATGGTGATAAAGTTATTATCACAAAAAAAAAAATAAACAAAGAAGACGATTTAAGATCCTGAAGTTGGGAAGATATTCAATCGGTAGTCATCGATAATTCTCATCATCCCCCACCAGATCGTATTTTTGAAGATATAAACAGTCATATTCCAGAGTCACTGACTTTATAAAAAAAAATAAACTGTTCAATTTAGAACATTTAAAATTATGTGCAAACATTAGTCATAGTATTATGACTGCTGTTCGGCCTCGGTCTTTCAAGTCCAAGCTACAATTGGAAGAAGAAGATGGAAGAAGAGAAGAAGTTGAATAAGAAGACCTGCCATTCCATTAAACTTCAGTAAAATAGACCGTGGAGTAGGCCAACCAGACAAACCACGTTAAAAAAACGTGCCAAGTACACTATCTCATAGGTGGCGTGGAAACGTGTGCATATTATGGAGAATACAACTTTAGTAAATTTTAGAATCCCTTTTTCTCAGAAATGATGAATCTTAGGAAAAAAAGTGTAGGGGCAATTTTTGTAGATAATTGCATGATCTAACCCACTTTTGCAAACTTTGACCTTGCATAAATTTTTTTGCACACATGGCATCGATGGGGGCTTTTCACAATTTCATTATAATGGTGTCCCTAACGTTCATGTAAATTTTCAGCTTCTTGGGAATTTATGCAAATGTGAATGTCTATTTTGACTACTATAGAAAAGGCCAAACAATGCACTTTATACTTAAAAAATTATGATATGGTATTATAACCATCAAGCATAACATGGATATTTCGGAATAAATGAAACTACGGGCATTTATGAAGAGGAAATCGAAGAATTATGTACCGATAAATCCAAGACTCTTTACCACGAATATTTCAACAATTTCTTGAATTCAGCGGCACGCCAAATCCATTTGATAGTAAACTTCTAATAAAATTGTCAAATCTATAACTCCTACTATAGAAAAAATGAGATCACAGGGACGAATATTGCAAGAAATGGGGAAGTCAACGAGCGGAACTAATATATCGGTAACCGAAAAAATGTATTTAATTGTTACCCTGTTAAGTAAATAAATACTGATTTGGTGTATCTGATACGTTTATGAAAATGAACATTCAATGTAGTCGTAGAAGAAATAGTGTCTAACTAATGCCAGAAGCACTTTTCAAAACAATATAATATACATTCACCGGGTGTGGTGTTAAACCGCAATGTTCACACATAGGTTCAGACATGCAAACATAGGATGAATGCACTTGTCTGTTTGTAAAGTATTTATTTTAATTTTGCACTATTTCATAATTTATTTGCAGCGTGGACTTTCGTCGGCTTGTTTCTACAAACTGAGTGACCTTTCCTATTGGCGCACACACAGAATGACACCTGTCCATCAAGTCAACGTTGGCCGATTGCAGGTTAAGGGTTACAATACAGAGAGCTGGCCTTGTTTTTATTTTTGAAGATTACCGAAATTGTGAAACAGTGGAAAATAAGTCGTGCAAGTAGGTATAGTTTAACCATTTTCAATTGCAGAAGCTGTTTCTATAAGGAGCAAATCAAAAACTCACTTCGCTTACACGAGCGTATATGCGAAGTAACGGAACGAAAAAATAATGTGTACTACTCGTAAACATTCTCCGTCGCCGAACGGAAGATCAAAAGAGCCGACAGTCAACGTGGGTTTGAGTGACAGCTGTCTAGTTCTACAGCAGTTTCACCTGAGCCAATCAAAACGGACCGCAAGCCAATGATAATGCTTTGAGGTGTGTCCATACGTCGAGAGGCCGAGAAAACTAATAAATCACGAGTTATATTTGTGTTTGAAGAGGTCCGAATAAATAAAAGCCAATATCGTCCCTGGTCTAGGATCGAAATAGGTTTTAAAATATTCTATGGTTCTGTTGTGTTTTGTTGGAAAGTATGCCTTTTTTTATCGACCATAGAAAAATTTAATTATGATGATCCGATTGTCTATTAATACATACTTCCTAGCTTATGGCATATTTTTTTTTATGTTGACGTATTTTTAAAATATTTAAATACCTAAATAAAATAAGTTATCTCCGCCTCTGCTCAAAGGATACCGCTTCAAGACTGCGAAACTTGTTTTTTATGCTTCTGCAATTGTAAATGGTTTAATTATACCTCTTTTCTTCTGGGTCACTTCTGGATGGATACTCCCCATCCTTGTCTAAAGACATATAAAGGATGCCCCTGGAGTCAACTGAGTTGTAATGTAGTGAACAGTAAAGTGATATTGTTTAATACTGAGTTTGTGATAAGATTTATTGAATAGATACCAAATAATAGCCAGTATACTAGATTTGTAGGTTGTTTTATTTATTATCTACAACTCACCTAGCAAATCACCATCATAAAAAAAATCCTTTATCTGACATTGAATTCGTGACTCCACTGGTGGAGAGCGGGAATGCAATCCGATGGACCATTTATTTGGCTTATATCTCATCTTTTGGTTTGGCCTACACGTGAATTGCTCTATAAGTAACAATAGCCTATTTGTTCGATTATACGTCCTAAAATCGTACAGTCATCGTCACATAGCGAAAAGTAGCTGAAGCTACCGCAATTAGGCTATTTTTCGATAGTTGGCCGGAAAATTAAGTTTTGTGGCAAGGAAATATTATGAATTTCTCAATCATCAGACATCATAGTGTGCCTGTAAACTTCTGGTAAACTCTTTGTTTTCAAAATTGGAGCTTTGAGATGGGGCATATTTTTGACGTAAATTTTCAGTTGTGTCTTCAGAATTAGCAATAGCCAAATCCCCAAAAAATTATTTAACAAATCCTTATAACTAATCTTTTCAAATGTTACCTCACAAAAAATGTTATATAAAACTCTCCATCTCGAAAATTTCCCATTGAATAATCCCAGACAGACACGTGCATGACCTCAAAGAGTTGTCTTTTGAAGTAGGGATTCTAAAAACAAACATATTTAACATAAAAAAACTTATATCGATAATATATTTAATTATTGATATCCCCATTGAATATGATATAGAGGCATACCTGATAAACATACAGGTTCGACACTTTCTTTATTTTACCATCACGTTGATAAAAAACATATAGGTAGTGACATTTTCTCGAACTTTCTTTCAATAATTACACTGTCTTTCACCAAATGTATTTTGAAAGGTCATCCAAAACGATGTAGGTATATTTTTTGCTGTTAAGTCATGTTCTTATTCTGGCGCGAAAAATGTTTTAAACACGATTATCAAGACAATCACTTAACCAGGTAATATTTAGTAGGATTCTCTATTATTCCCGTATTCGGAAAAATGGTCTAGATCAATGTCGTGCTGCTCATGCAAAATCCTTGGCCCCGTAGAAGTGTGTCATGGTTTAGCCAGTCACAACTAAATAACTGACAATAACGACGACTACCAACTTGCGAACGCAATTATTGAATATTGTTTCGTTGTTTCATAGAAATGCACCGGCCCGAGGGGGTAACAACTAGGCAGAATGTTGTACACCATAATTAAATATCATGTACTGATAAAGTACTGAAAGACTGAATGAGGTACTGAAAAGTACTGAAAGACTGAGTGAGGTAGGTACTCATAAGTACTGAAAGACTGAATGAGGTAATGAAAAGTACTGAAAGACTGAAAAGAGTACTGAAAGACTGAAAGTGAATATCGAAAGACAGAAATTGGTACTGAAGTACTGGAACCATATATAATCTAAATACTTTTCAACATCAAAACAGATACCTACTGGGTTCTTGAAAAATCTCATTAGATCTTACTGAACTTCAAAAAAAAAATGGTGAAATTGGTTATTGGAAGGTTAATAAAAGGGGAAGTTTAAAAAACTGTGACCCAACTGCGGAAAAAATAACTATAATTAAAGAAAAAAAAGTTCCAAAACGTTTAACCCAACTAGGGATAAATAAAATTTACTAAAAAGTAAGAAACAAGTTAGGTGGTGATTGCTATCATCGTCTTATTGAATAAGACAAGTCTTCTGATAAGTTATATATTCCTGTTTATTTAGTTCTATTGAAGTCTTCTGGCAGTTTCACATTAATAACGTTTTAATTCAATTCAAATGCCGTTTGCCATGCGTATTTTGTATCCTTGATTGACGGCATCTTTATTGTTTATATTTGACTATCAAATTATAATATTTGCTTTTTGTAGTTGACAACGCACGACCACGGGATTTGAATTGATTTAAAAAGTTATTAATGTGAAACTGCCAGAAGTAAATAAACAAGAATATCTAACATATAAATAAATAAATTTAAAAAAAAATCTATCTATATCAGAAGACTTGTCTTACTCAATAAGACGATGATAGCAATCAGCACCTCACTTCTTTCTTACTTTTTAGTTCATTTTATTTCTCTCCTTTAGGAACTTTTTTTTCTTCAATTATATATATATATATATATATATATATATATTTAATGATTTTTTTTCGTATAAAATGTAGCCTATGTCACCTGTACTACAATAACGTATCGATTGACACCTCATTCACAAACATACATACATACATAAATAGACTGCTAAAAACATAACCTTTCCTTTTGGCTCTGCCGTAGTCGGGTGAAAAAGACTCGAAAGACTCAAAAAAACTAATTTTATCGAGCGTAACCGAAATAGAGACGGCAGCAATTCAAGGCTAATACTGAAATGACTGGAGACGGTACTGAGGAGTACTGAACAAAATACTGAAGTAATGGATGGGGTACTGAATGTACTGAAAAAAGTAAATTGGGTACTGCCGCGCAAGAATACCTATTTTATATTCGCAGCAAGCTTTTGAATCTGCTACTCACAGAATACTAGGTCAAACAATTAAAGACATTATTTTTTTCCTTTTTAGAGCATTTGTAAAAAACGTTCTTAAAAAAAATCATATTTTTTTTTGTACAAGCGTTGTATGATGTTATTTTAATTCCTCTCTACGGTATGCTTCAAATTACTTCCACAACCTTCGCTAGGAGTAATCCTTATCATAAGCTTCTTTTAGAAAACGTTCTATTTTCTATTTCACGCCTACTTGATTAATTTTGTATGTATGTATGGATTTTATTTTCAGGGAAGCCATTACATGTATACATTACATTACCTACGAGTACTAATATCCACATTCTTCTCCAGATATAATCATACTTCGTAAAGGTGAATAAAGTATATGGGGCAACCGGGATTTTCGCGATATTTTCACAAATGTTTTGAAACATGATGGTATTTTTAATGTACAGTGCTTTCATTTTAATTTGTCTCACTTTTAAAGGGCTGTAAAATATTTATTTTTTGAGCTAAACGGTCGAATAAAAAAAAGAAATTGTAGTGTTTTTCGTCAAGTTTTATGCTGTTGAGTCAAAAAATTTATAAACTGTCAAATGCCAAAATTATTGACATAACTTACTTTTTCTTAAATGGTTCATCCTATATATCAATATTTAAAAATACATCTTTTTTCTGAATACGAAAATATGCCTAGGACTTCCCTTTCTTTTTATTAGGTTAGCGCAAATTTGTATAAATATGATTAAAATTGTAATTTTTCCAAAACATTAAGTTATCCGCGTTTCTTATTTTGTTTCCAAGAATTGTCATAGTTTCACTCGAATTATTAAATGTCATACGTGAATATTGTTTCCTGACAGTTTGTTGGTCAAGAAACAAAATGAGATATTCCATATAAGAAAAATGTTTTATGTTCGATATTTATCGACAAAGTGGTAGTGTTAAAAAAGCTCTTAGAAGATATACACTGCAATTTTCAGGTAGAAGAGCTCCATCTGAAAAACTATTGTATAGACTTAAGAAATTTTTCGAAAAGGGTACTTAGCCCGAATAAAAAAAAACTGTTATGCCAAAAACGGTTTTGACAGAAGAAACTGAAATTAATATTCTAGCATATCTTAGAGCCAATCCTCAAAATTCGTTAAACGATGTAGTTGGAGAATTGCCAGTGTGTATTGGATCAGCCCACGCAGTGACTAAGAAATACAAATTTCACCCATAAAAGCTAAAAAGGGTTCAAAAGTTGACACCAGCGCAAAAGGAAATCAGACTGCAATTTTTCAAACATATCTTAGAAATCATTCAAAAATATTGTGGACCGATGAGTCGCCATTTTCCACTAGAAGAGGTTTATTTAAATTTTCTAGAAGCAGAAATTGAAGAACGTATTGACGATTTACCTCTAGCCATATCAAGGCAACAGGATGGGGCACCGCCACACAATGTTGTCCCACCAAAAACTGTACTTGGATAGAAAATATCCTCTGTGGATTGGAAAATCGGATACTATTAGATGGCCCGATCTAACACCATGTGACTTTTTCTTATGGGGTCACGTTAAAAATATTGTCTATTCTACGCCGTGTTATTCTTTGGACGTTCTAAAAATAAGAATTAGGAATGCCATTCGACAGGTGCAAAACAATAGAGCCACTTTGTTAAAAATTAGAGGACATACAGGAAAAGTATATAATATTACGTGCATTGAAAATGGAGGTCAAGTGGAGCAGCACTTATAAGTGCAAAAACTAATTTTAATTTTTCAAAAAAAAATTTGATTTATTTTATTTTTCAATAATATTGTTGCTCCTAGATTTCAGTAATTTACTGAAATGTTGTTAGTTTACAAACCAGAAAATCATCTATAATATAATAAATACCCAAGAGCTATAACTATAAAAACTATTCTTGGAAACAAAATAATAAACGCGGATATCTTGATGTTGAAAAATTACAATTGTAATCATATTTTCACCAATTTGCGCTAAACTAATGAAAAGAAAAGGCAAGTGTGGCATATTTTCGTAATCAGAAAAAGATGTCTTTTAAAATGATTAATGATATACAGGGCTTTTTACGATGAGCGTTAATTAGACGTTTCTGGCAAACCAGACAACGGATCAACCTGAAAATTTCACAGTATGCCTAAATTAATATGATCTACACGCCTAAAATATTTAAGACGATGCGGCGTTGCCGCTTCTACTATAAAGTAGCGGCTTACTTTGATTTTTCAAATGGAACACCCTGTATATAATATCATATTATGATTTATTATCACTTTGTCAACAACTTCATGTACTATTTCCCTATACCTACCTGTTACTGTTTAGAAGATATAAATTAATTTCGATTTTTTTTTACCAAACATGTACTTTTATAAACGCTGATAATCTTGAACTCTCTGGTACTAAGATGATCAAATTCGAAATGGAGTGGAGTGATACCATGAGGATCTTCACTTCGAGTCATATTTTTATTTGCCTCATACAGGGTCTTTAAAAAATGCAGATACTTTGTTCACATGAAAAAATTAGTGGAAGTCAATTTTTTCAAATGTATATTTTCACATTCAAAGTAGCCGCTACTTTATAGTGGAAGCGGCAACGCCGCATCGTCTAAAATTTTAGGCGTGTAGATCATATTAATTTATGCATACTGTGGAATTTTCAGGTTGATCCGTTGTCTGGTTTGCCCGAGGGTTTGCCAGAAACGTCTAATTAACGCTCATCGTGAGAAGCCCTGTATAGGAAGTACCATTTAAAAAAGTAAGTTAGGTCAATAACTTTGACATTTGACAGTTTATGAAATGTTTGACTCGACAGCATAACTTAACGAAAAACACTACAATTTCTTTTTTTAACGACCTTTTAGTTAAAAAAATAAATATTGTACAGCCTTTTAAAAGTGGGACAAATTAAATTTAAAGCACTCTTTCTCTGCTGATCTAGTCCTATTCTCCTTGGGAAGTTTAGGATGTGGGATTGCTTCATGTTGGATACATTTCCATCTTATATCTCATATGGTGTATTCCCTAGAGGAGTTCAAAGCGATAGGGTGTGGATAGCAAGCAGAATATGCACTCTGCTTCCTCTACTAATCCCAGTTTCATCAGGTATCCTTTCAGTCGGCAGTGGCCAGTTAGGATTCGGTAGATCTCTTCTGGTAAAGTTTTCTCAGGTAGATATTTAGTTTTTCTAATACCGTATTATTGATAATCACGCAAAAAGAGTCCCGCAAAAGCAAAAACTCTTCAACCAAAAATAAAATAAACCTTTTTAGTCTTAATAACTAACTACTAAACTGAAATAAGTAACTAATTTTGAGTCGGCGCCAAACAAACAATCAACGAAGATAATTAAATTACTATGAAGAAATAATCAAAGCAAAATAACGTGAAATCTCCAGCGATAAACAATAACATTAAAAAAAAAAAGCGCTTTCTGCACGACCACTCGCAACGACGTGTGCCCTCACGTGTGTGTCCGTTCGGGTAGCTGTCTCGCTGATATTAACTTCCCTCTGCTATCATTTTACGCTTTATGTAATGAATTTGCTCGTTTGTTTGTTTGGCGCCGAAAGGTTTATTTTATTTTTTGCTTTTCAGTTACTTTTTTCGTCGGTTTAATTTTGTTGCCTCAGTTATTGTCTACTATCCAGTCAGCTACTATCACTGTGTAAACGTTCCCGTATTAAACATGCCATGATTATTAAACGCTTGTACCTACAAAAATATTTTGTGAAACTGGTGTATTTACGCAATCTATTACACAAATGGCTAGTCTGTTTTATGTAGTAGGTATCATACCATTTAAAAAGTGTAAGTTAAAAAAAAATCCAGAATGAAAAAAAGAATGGAAATTAGCTTGTTGATAACTTCCTGTCTGTTTGAATATGTGAATTGATTGTAAAATTATGGTTTGACAAAAATTGGGTACAATCGAAAGATATCAAGCCAAATTATAACCACACCAACACTTTATTGCTACAAAGCCGTAAGCATAGCCGATAAACCAGGAACCCTTCATCGACCCTTTTATGTATTTTGACCCGCTAAACGGCATCATAACATAAATTTAGAACGCGGAGGGGTATCAAACTTCCCTCAAATTCGTTTTCGCCGAAATCGCGCATCTGGCCCGCTATTTTGGGCGTCTTTTCCCTCGTCGAACGATAAGATAAAGAGGGGAGGTTTGGACGGGAGCGAGGATGCCGTGGTGTCGACAAGAACTATATTGAAATTTGTTTGGCGAGGAATTGAAAACATTGTTGGATATTTGAATACGATCTCAAAACACACTCGAAATAATGTAGCTAGTAAATGGTTGGATTTTTTCTCAATCGCTAACTCAAATTCAGTTGCTACAAACCGCAAAGGGTCCATTGGAAAGGAAATTGTACTATTTCTGAATTTTAGGTAAAACTGTTATTGGATACGTCATGATCTGAAGACACAAATACATTTGTTTTCGAATAGATTTACAAAAGTTTGATCGTTTAATGTATGAGAATGAGAAAAACTATTGAACCCATTGGGAGGGATATGTTTGTAATTTGTTTGCCGAAAGTCAAAAAACTTGTGAGAAACACACCCGAGTATCAACACGATTTTTTCATGTCAAAATAAGCGCAAAATTTTAGAAAAACTATTATTCGATTTAAATCGCTCGCCGTTTTGTTCATCGGGATTTAAACTTAGCGCTTGTGCTACAATGGTATAGTTTAACCATTTTCAATTGCAGAAGCTGTTTCTATAGGGAGCAAATCAAAAACTCACTTCGCTAACACGAGTGTATATGCGAAGAAACTGAACGAAAAATAATGTGTACTACTCGTAAACATTATCCGTCGGCGATCAAAAGAGCCGATAGTCGACGTGGGATTGAGTGACAGCTATTTGAGTGACCGCAAGCCAATGATAATGCTTGTAGGTGTGTCTATACGTTAAGGCCCGGTATTTTCACCTCCGGTTATACTAGGAATAAATTAACCAATGGTTTTAATGTGCTTTAGCATTATCAATAAACGTTAAACGAAAGCATATTCTAACCGTTGGTTAATTTATTCCTAGTATAACCGGAGGTGAAAATACCGGACCTTAGACTAAGAAATCACCAGTTTCAGGAGGTCTGAGTAAATGAAAGCCAGTAGCGTCTCTGGTCTGGGATCGAAATAGGTTTTAAAATATTCTATATCTGTGATGTGTTTTGTTGGAAAATATGGCTTTTTTTCGACATTGAGAAAATGAAATAAATCATTTTAACGTATTTTTAAAATATTTAAATATCTAAATAAAATTAGTTATAACCGCCTCTGCTACTCAAAAGATTCCGCCTCAAGACTGGGAAACTTGTTTTTTATGTTTCTGCAATTGTAAATGGTTTGACTATATCCTTCTCTACCATAATGTATGATAATATACTACTTATTCTGAACATATTCTCATGTTCTCGCCATGCCATTTAAAATTTATGGATTTTCCAAATATTTCGAAAACGGTTCGTGTACTTCCCAACCTTCGGAGTAAGAAGTTTTGAGTAGGTCCGCGCGGACTGCCATAGCACTCACTGGCTTCATATCTAGAGCCAGTCATTTCTACAGAGACTGTACTCACTTCGCGCGACCGTACACACAGAATCAAGGATCTCGGCCGACCCAGAAGACTGGCAACTTCGCAATTGTTAGAAGGAGAAGCCGTTGAGTGCAAGTCAGTTTCTTTATTTACAAATCTTAATTTACACTTTACAGTTCATGTCGAAACAATTGAAATGTAAAAATAAATGGATGAAAGAAAAGATGCTGGAAAAACGTTTAAAAGCAGTCGCGGCAATGGCGGAAACCAAAATGAAAGCGAAAATGAAGCTCGGTACTCGATTCGCCGATTTTGACACTTTGGCCAAATGTTTAATTTGCTGTTCCTGTAAAAATACATTATCCCTAAAACATATCGTGAAAGATATTCGACAAGGAATCGATGCAATTTGGTCGATTCGCTGCTCAAGTTGTGACGTCCTAACCTCGATACACATTAGAAAACAACTCGAGAAGCCGAAATCGTTGCTAGAAAATGCAAAAAATATTGTATGTAATGCCGATCACAAAAAAAGAAAATCTGTGCGTCTTGCAAAAACGTTGTCCCCGCTCAAAGGAACAGTTTCAAAAATGACAATTAAACGCTTGGTAGATTCCGATTTTGATAATAAATTAATCTTTTTTCCCAAGGTAGAGAAGCTGCTTTGGAATGAAAATCGCAATAGTCGTATCATTAAAACTAAAACTATTTTGTCAGCAATTGTGAATCATTTCTGCACGTTTTCTTACTGCGAGTAGCATTTTCTCGATGAACCGCTGTTCTATGTGTGTTTTTTAATTGAAATAATAAGCGCTCATTTGTTAGCTAATTTATAATTTTCTAGATATTTGTTTATTTACGTTTTGTCTATTTCATGGTATTTTATTTTCGAATATATTCTATTTAGTAATTTTATGGAGTTTAAAATTGAATAAAACACCTTCAAGGGTTTGTTGTGCATAATTTTCTACTTCAAAATCTGCTATTACACTTTATGTATGTATACATATTATACATATTATCGAAAACAATTTCTACGTGATTCTGATATTCCTTAAAACTATTTCATAAATTTTCAATTTTCATAAAATATGAGCTGTGTCCGGCATGCGTTGCAATGCTTATTTTTTTTCTAGGAAAGTACACATATATAGTTCATCCATTATCAATTGCAGAAGCATAAAAAACAAGTTTCCCAGTCTTGAGGCGGAATCCTTTGAGCAGCAGACGCGGAGATAACTAATTTTATTTAGATATTTAAATATTTAAAAAATACGTTAAAATAAAAAAATATGCCATAAACGAGGAAGCATGTATTAATAGGCAATCGGATCATCATAATTTCATTTTCCCATGATCGAAAAAAAGGCATATTTTCCAACAAAACACATAACAACTACAGAATATTTTAAAACCTATTTCGATCCCAGACCAGAGACGCTACTGGCTTTTATGTATTCAGACCTCCTGAAATACGTATATAACTGGTGATTTATTAGTCTCAACGTTTAGACACACCTACAAGTATTATCATTGGCTTGCGGTCCGTTTTAATTGGCTGCTGAAGAACTAGACAGCAGACAGCTGTCACTCAAACGGAGAATGTTTACGAGTAGTACACATTATTTTACGTTCCGTTTCTTCGCATAAACGCTCGAGTTAGCGAAGTGAGTTTTTGATTTGCTCCCTATAGAAACAGCTTCTACAATTGAAAATGGTTAAACTATAACAGTTCTTTCCCTCTTCGTTTTACAACGTACATGCTATTTTCTACGAGGCGCAGCGTTGTCAACATTTCAAGTGAACGGCTCAGACGTCAAAAACGTATGTACTTTCGTATTTACTTTATTGTATAACTCAATAACAAAACAGAAAGATTGATTTAAATTTTGATTGTAGTTTCATTTTTTAATAAAAAATGAGTATTCAGTTTTTCTAATCGGTCGTAAGAGCGGTTCATTGTATAGGTATTTTTTAGACACATTTCTGTAGTGATTTCCTATAGCTTGCATGTAAAAGTGATCGACTTTGTTATTACAAATCTCCAAAACTAAACACAAGAAAACTTACAAAGTTTGGGGGATTAAAGAATGATATCTTATTTATATCATATCTCGATTTCAACATTTTCCTAAGAAAATCGTCTGAGGGAAATATAGTCCATCCACTATCAATTGCAGAAGCTGTTTCTATAGGGAGCAAATAAAAACTCACTTCGCTAACACGAGCGTATATGCGAAGAAACGGAACGGAAAATAATCTGTACTACTTGTATACAGTCTCCGTCGGCACAAAGAGCCCGCTGGTCAACGTGGACTTGAGTGCCTGCTGTCTGTTCTACAACCGATTCGTCTGGGCCAATCAAGTCGGACATCAATGCTTGCAGGTGTGTCTATACGATGGGAGGTCATAAATCACGCGTTATATTTGTGTTTTAATAGCTCTGAAAGATTAAAAACCAGTAGCGTCTGTGGTCTTGGTGTGTGCCGATCGAAATACGTTTTAGGATATTAAAATATCTAAATAAAATTAGTTATCTCCGCCACTGCTGCTCACAGGATTTCGCCGCAAGACTTTTTTATGCTTCTGCAATTGATATTGAGAAAACTATACTACCTTTGTATCGTTCATCGAGATGCCAACAGTAAATATCCCTGAAAAATAAGTACTGCATTATTGTGATTGATCTTGGCTCTAGAAGCAAGCCTAATCTGTAAGAATCGATACCGGTAAACATTCTACAGAAATCTTCACCCCTTACTATCCTTTTTTTGACATGACGCGTTCGTCGGCGGACCCACCACCACGGCGGACCCACCACTCCTCGCAATCGATAAAGCGGGCATCGCGGCGTGACGAAACGCGAGGGTCGCCGATCTCTCTGCCTCTGCCGTCGCTCGCTATGCTACTAGACTAGCTCTACTCTCTAACAGCGCCCCACGATCGCCCTTTTGCGCGCCCGCCGCCTGTAGGCTTTCGCATCGAAGACGAAAAGTAATTTGATGCATCGCAGTTGAAAACATTTCGAGTTCCTTCCAGACCAACTAAGCACCTATATGAAGTTAATGAGACAACTCCGAAAAAGTTGATAACAGATTATTCCATAATTTGCCGCCTTTTTGAAAAAAAATTTCCTCTTTTTTTTTTTAAATTTTAATTAATTGAAAAATTCCGTAATTTCAATTTTTTCACAGTTCCGAAGTATCCATAATTTGTCGCTTTTTTGTCGCTAATTAGTTGCAGAGAAAAAAAAATTGTCGCGCTATTTATAAAAAAAATATGCGATGTTTCGCTAACTTCATATGAAGTTAGCGAAACAACTTCTGTAATATCTATCTTTTCTCAGTTCTGAAGTATCCAGAATCTGCCGGTTTTTTGTCGCTAATTAGTTGCGGAGAGAAAAAACTATTTTCTTAACTTCATATGAAGTTAGCGAAACATCGCATATTTTTTTTATAAATAGAGCGACAATTTTTTTTTCTCCGCAACTAATTAGCGACAAAAAGCCGGCAAATTATGGAATAATCTGTTATCAACTTTTTCGGAGTTGTCTCGCTAACTTCATATAGGTCAACTAAGCATCATCGAGCTCTAAGTTTAGTACTTTTTCACACACGCGGTTTCCGCAAAGTGGAAACCTTTCGAATGTAAACGGTTACCTTACGTAAATGACTATGATTTTCTCCTCATTCCGAATATAAATGTTAGTGACTGCTATGATATCCAAGACAATAAATCCCGGTGCTCAGAACCGTAGTCGCGAAATTATCCCTTTATTTCACAGGCAATTAAATTCAGCTACTTCGACAAGTTACCACTGCAAAGAGATACATTTCCTGGAATTTTTCTACGTTTAGGTGGGCATGACATTAATGACATAAGGTTGAAATTAACCCGGATAAAATACACGCCCGGTGAGATAAAGACTGCGGGCGGCGCTGTTAGACAGTAGCCAACCTGCCTCTGAGAGGCGCGCGTGTGAATCGGTGTGTTTTTCGTTGTTTTTTTCTTATAATTGCATATTTACGATAATAATCAACCAACAAACATACTTTCTATTCACGAGGATCGCATACAAAGTGCAGCTGGTGATTTATAACTGAACGTTTCTTATTGAAATCAAACACGAATATTTGTAAATTTCGGTATGGAATCTTTAACGGAACACAACAATGACATGTAGACCAATCAATAGCGATTTTTTCGTGACAAAAATACTACCAGGAAACCGACTGCGCCATCATACGAAAATCGGTCTGTAGTTATATCCAGTTGTTTCCTACTCGCAAGTGTCATTGCTAAATTTGTTTTTTGCTTGTAACATGAAAACGAATGAAGATATAGATGCTTTCAATGGACAAGTTGTAAATAATCATAATGCAAAGAAAATGAGAACGGAGAAAAACTGGAAAAACCAGAAAAAATCAGCGTTTTAAAAAAAATCATTACTCCGCCAATTTTTGAGATGCAGTGCAGGCTTTCCACGACATAGTAGTGATTGATATGTACTTGGTGTGTGAGAAATTGAGGCGCTGTCGGATCATTAGTTTTGGCATAATTGCAATCTGAATTTTTTAACGGACTTTATTGCAGCAGACCTGGGTGCTCCATAGGTGGTGCGATTTCAATTTTTCTAAAAGATTTTGAGAGGAGAAGTATAGTACTACAAACGTCTAGGCTCATTTTGCGTTTTAATGCTGCGAAATAGGTGAGAAATAGTTGCAAACATGACTGAAAACGGGCGAGTGCATGAAAGCGGCTCAGGAGTGAGGGTAGAGCAGCAGATTCATAACGGGCGCAGCGCGCTTGTATTACTATACATACGCTTCCCCGCGACTGCTGCTCTACTCCCACTACTCAGCCGCTTTCACGCACTCGCCAATTTTCGGTCATGTTTGCAATTATTTCTCACCTATTTTGCAGCATTTTAATGCAAAACGAGAATATACGTTTTGTAGTACTATACTTCTACTCTCAAAATATTTTTTTTAAATTGAAATGGACCACCTATGGATCATCCAGGTCTGCTGCAATAAAGTGCGTTAAAAAATTCAGATTGCAATTATGCCAAAACTAATGATTCGACAGCGCCTCAATTTCTCACACATAAAGTACATATCAATCACTACTTTGTCGTGGAAAGCCTTACAACTCAGAAAGTGGTGGAGTAATGAATTTTTTTCAAAAATCTGGTTTTTTCTGGTTTTTCCGGTTTTTCTCATTTACTAATAATCCGATTGAGTTGCGCTAAAACTTATTAATTTTCTACAACTTGTCCATTGAAGGCATCTAGATTGCTTCTAGTTTTCATGTTACAAGCAAAAAAACGAAAAAAAATGGAATCTTTAACATTGAAATGTTCATAACAAATTTAGCAATGACACTTGCGAGTAGGAAACATAGCAAGATTATAACTACGGACCATATTTCGTATGATGGCACACTCGGTTTCCTGGTAGTATTTTTGTCACAAAATCAATAGAGCAGAAAATCTCTATTGATTGGCCTAATGTAGGAAGACCTGATTACCCGAAATGGCTGATATTGGGGAAGAAATCCTAGACATTGTCGAAGATGATTCATCAACAGGCACTAGGTACACCTGTTGGTTAGATTATGTTTACCAAAACAGTGAAACTTTCAATTCACGATAAAGTGAATTCACTTCAAAGTTTTGTAATAAATATTCAAATAGGAACAATTTTATTCATAACATTATTGAAATTATTATAACCTCAAAATCGTCTTGCAAGAGTTGAGTTTTTCCATTGGCTTCCAAATCATCATAATAATGACTACACACAAAATGAAGTGAATAATTTTCATAATACACTTGTTTGGAATTGTGGATAACAATAAACAGTTTTTGTAAATATACCAGGGCCGTAATGAGATAATTTTTTCGGTTCTTTCTTCTTTCTTTCTGGTGAAGAGATCTATTTGACTAGTTCTAAATCCTGTTAAAAAAAGATGTCCTACCTTTGTAGGAAGATTGAAACCAATGTAAGTATCGTCCACACCCTATACCATAAGATGGAAATAATAGTCAGTGATTCATTCTTAGCTTTAGGGTGCCCAAGAGAGGCAAGGGAAGAGGGAAGGAAATTCCAGTGGCGAAAACAATAATGCAATGTACCAATAACCCAATAATCCCGCAAGCACGACTATGCAGTGACAGACGTCACTGACTATTATTTCCGTCTTATGGTATAATAGTGTACTTTGGCTCACTGGACTTTTGCATTTTCAGAAGTGTTTTACTTGATATCTTTTTGGATTTTTATAGTTACCTAAATAAAGCCGAAAGAACCAGTGTGGTCTTACTTACCTTTTTTTCTTCTCATTTTTTTGTCAAAGATTTTGTTATGTCCATTCACTTGGACGCTGGGTCTCTCTCGAATACTTTATTTTATACAATTTATAAAAACAGTTATGTTGTCCCGTGATACAATAAAACAAAATTGTCTGGTGTTAGGGATTTTTTGACGACCTCACCCATAAACTCTAGACCGTCAGCTTGTCATCCCCTACGGAGGACGACACACCTCTCACTATATCTCGTGCTCATTGATATAGTGCATCCGAGCTGTGATATGCTTGCTACTACACTGCAGTTGTATGGATTATTACCGCGAGTTTTACTGGCAGGCGGTCGGTCACCCAACCAAGTTCTAACTTCGATCGGCGTTACTGGACTTCAGATATCAAATTCAAAATAATGTATTCTCTATTAGTACGGTACATCTACATAATATTCACATATATACATTTCATTATATCAAAGATATGTCGTCTTGGCTCCTGTCCAAGAAGCGACAGGGATCTAGGATATGGAAATGGGGTTGGGGAGAATATAAGATGATTTTGCTCTTTGTTTACATGTCTAGCATGCAAGTTTACCACCGGCCGCCAAACACCTCGTACGCCCCAAAGGGAGGAGGGCGCCACGCTGATGTAAGCGTCTTGTTCCTATACTGAATAAAATGTTTAACAATAATTTTGAGATTTCCCATTTCCTATGCGGGGCGCTTATATGAAAATTAAAGTTAAATTTAAAAGAAAGAAAAATGTACAGTTTGAAGATTTGGACATTTAAAAATTTTGTTTGTTCCCCGGAAAAAGAGAGAAGCAAAAAACCGGGTACTACAGATATCGATAGACTTGACCTGACAAGCCGGGCTGTAAACCAACTTAGTTTTGTTGCTACACTTATAGGATTTGATCATTTCACCGAATTTTCGGGGTCCTACTTCAGTAGCTGTTGCCCCTTCCTCTCACCAGATTATCACTATTTGGTGTGGTAGAGCGGGGAGATGATGTCGATGGAATAAAGAAATCTGTTTTTTTTTTGTTATACATGCTCCTGGGTGTTCGAATTACATCAGCATTGACCTCTTCAATGGTCAACTCCAAGAGGAATTAAGCGATTCTGAGATTAAAACAAAAAATCAGCATGTCATATTTTCGACTATCTCTGTTTTTGTCGGTCAGTTCGAAGTTCATGAATTTGGGAAGGTCCGGTTAATAAAATTAAACAGCGTAGTTTCGTGAACTTTCTGAATTCATATTTGTGCAGCAGCAAAAATGTCTTAGAATAAACCATTAGAACCTGTTCTCCGAGTAAAAAAAAAGGTTTCATTGATCTCTGAATCGGACCTTGAAATATGTAATCAATAGGTTTGCATTATTTAAAAGAGCATTATGGAGTTCCCAAAACTAAGTAGTAATCTGAAGGAAAAAATATATATATACTTATAATAGATATGAAAAAAGATTTCCAGGAAAAATATACTTAGCTAAATATCGTAAATATCCCATATTTTCATATCTCTGATAAATATATTTGCCGAAATTAGACATACCTATGTGATGTATTTTTTAATAAATGGGTTTTTTAGAGAACATTTGAAAGTGGACCATTCCCCACATAATCGAATGAAAGGTATAATAATTTCTTCCGGAATACCGAAACATCATCGATTGGTTCCTGAATTAGAAAGCGTTGAATTTTGCGAAATTAAGTTTAATTCTTTACCGTTGCCACAACCGTGAGAAATGAAAAAAGTTGACCGAACCTTCTGTTCTTTCTATTTTGTTTTTGAAAGTACATGAATAATGTATCTTTCGAAATCGTGTACTGAATTTCTTCTTGTACGTAAGCATAGGTATATAAAATGAGACGGTCATCTATAATCTAAGATTTAGCAGATTTAGCAAGTTTCTGCGATTTCTATAGCCGTCTCTCATTCGATTTGAGAATCACATGATAGAAATACCTAATAGGTACTTTTCCTGTACTATGCGCGCAACTTTACATAAAGTCGTTACTACGTTACTAAAAAAAAGTGTGATGAACTCGGAATGTAGAATTCGGCACAAATATTTGCGCCGTAAATTCGACGCGTAATTATTAATTTCGTGCGCCGTCTGCGATCAAGTAGGTACGTTTCGTATACATTGTGAATCACAGTTTACACCAAATGATATTGCGACACAATTTTTTTTAGATCTACAATGAATGGATCGCCGCGTGTTGAATGTAGCGAAAAGTGTCCACCCCTGCATTTATTCCTACATATTATATTCACACAAATATTTAGCGAAACGTGTCCACCCCTGCATTTATCCCCACATAGGTAGGTATTATATTCACACACAAATTTGTGCCGAATGACGAATTTTTACTAATAATGTGTGCTATTTACTAGAAATATCACTATCTAGGGAAAATTTTGGTTTTTATGTCCATTAGTTAATTTCTATTGTACAGACTCGAGTTAAAAGAAAAAAAAGGTTTAATATTGAAAAGCTTTTTTACTTCGAATCATAATAGAAACGGAACGAAAATTTACCCAAAAGTTTAAGGCCTCTTCAGAAGGAATAACAAAAAAAAATTGAGGGATAAACCAACTCAAACCAATAAATCGGTACCATTATGATGATGCTATAGGAAATCGAAGCAGAATATATTTACTTCCTAGTTTGGAATATGGATAACGCGTGTTTCATTACCTACTATTCATTGAACATCTAATCATCTTTAAACACAGTGTTTCTGAATAAATGAACCACATTATTTTTAATTTATATTTATTTTTCTGGAATTACATCAGATAGTAGTAATTTTATTCAGCTTTCTAATCTTAATGAACCGTAACAAACTCGAGATTATACCTACTGCGGAATGAAATGAAGAAATTTATAAAATCAAGTGATTATTCGAACACTTGTAACAGCAAGGACAAATTTATGGTGAAATTTGATAAGGTTTCATTCACCTGAAGGATAAATTCCATAAAAAAATCCCTCGAAACTCGCCCAAACCGCCCATTCATAAATATCAACAAAAAGAGCCATCAACTGCATTCTTGTATCAAAACATTTCCAAAGTAGGCTAAGGCGGGCAGATTAGCTGCGCTTTTGTTCGGACTGTACGCTCCTGTCACCAGCCGAGGTAGAGCGGCGTTGCCAAGTTCACTCGCTAGAATATCAATGTCAAATACTACAATCGCCTGCTCGGGAGCGGTGTAGATACGAAATAATGCGGAAAGCAAATGTTTTCCTTAGCCATCTCGAATTCCGAGATACGCGCAACAATACGCGATGACAAGTCGTCATCAAGGGCAAAACACAATAAAGTGTAAACAAATATGATGAACGGCTGGAGAGCAATCGCAATAAAAATAAAATTGGGTAAGATAGAAAGTGTTCAACGAGTGGAAAGTGGGCAAGCGAATACGTACTCTCGGCGAATCAAGAGCTGGTATGCAGAGAAGTATGTCAAACTAGGAATTTCGTTTTGTAATCAAGAATGAACTTGAACTGATAGTATTGGTGGAAAATAATTAGTGTTCGCTAGGTATCAGAATATGTATTTTTAAAAGAAACGGTTAGTACTAGTTATGCGTGAACTTATCCAAATTAAGTTAAAAACATGTAGGTACCTAAATGATGTCAAGTCATGGGAATGCCGAGGAATTTTTGAATATTTATTACTTGTTTTGCAACGAAACATTGACAAATAATACATGCAGCGTTTTCTCAAATCTACCTACCTAGCTGGGAAGTGTTATTTTGTTTGTTTCTTGATATAATTTCAGAAAAATCGAACACGGATCGATTGTGCAATCAAAAAACATCACCTACATTATTTAATTAAAACAATACCTATAATTTTTTCAACCCACTGGCCTGATAGCTTCCCGAAGTTGATTATTTCAAAAAGTAGCGTCTCCAGTATTTTCATACGCCCTTTCTCTAGGCCAATTTGCTTATGGACTTTTCACCTAATTGAGGTTTTGATGCATACCATAATGAAACGCCTAAAATGTAAATTATAACTGTAATTAAAACATTAACACACTTTTTAATTCCATGAGAATTGAGTGCTTTGTCGACTAATCTTAAAATCCTAAATAATATACACTAAAGCATAACTTCTTATGAAAAGATTTCAACTGGTTAACCAAAAGGTACCTATTGTGACTCTGGTCAGGTTTTTTAAGTTGAACTCATGCTGGGGTTAATGAAAACTCTATTGAACAACCGTGTCTAGCCGGGCCACATGATTGGCTAATTTTGAAATAACTTCCAAGTTAATTTTCTTAACCTGTTGTTAATTCAAAATCGGCCAATCATGTGGCCGATTAGTCAAGTCCGCTTTTTCGGTGCAAGGTTGAGGAACTTGACCTAGAGTTATCAAAATCAGAAAATTATGTCTCTCGGTTAGACAAGTTAAACCCGAGTTAACTTTCAAATCCCCATTGAAAAACCGGGTATAACAGGGCCACATGATTGGCTAATTTTGAACTAACTTCCAAGTTGATTTTCTTAACCTGTTGTTAATTCAAAATCGGCCAATTTATGTGGCCGGTTACTCAAGTTGTTCTAGAGTTAGGTCCTCTTTTTCGGTGCAAGCTTGAAGAACTTGACCTAGAGTTTGTTCAAAATCAGCCAATCGTGTCTCTCAGTTAGTCAAGTTGAACCCGAGTTAACTTTCAACTCCCCATTGAAAATCCGGGTATAACCTGGCCACATGATTGGCTATTTTGAACTAACCACAAGTTGATTTCCATAACATGTTAATTCAAAATCGGCCAATCATGTGGCCGGTGAATCAAGTTTTTCTATAGTCAGTTCAAAATCAGCCAATCGTGTCTCTCGGATAGTCAAGTAAACCCAGTCAACTTTCACCTCCCCATTGAAAAGCCACGTCTCACAGGCCACATGATTGGCTGATTTTGAACTAACCACAAGTTGATTTCCATAACCTGTTAATTCAAAATCGGCCGGTGAGTCAAGTTTTTCTATAGTCAGTTCAAAATCAGCCAATCGTGTCTCTCGGATAGTCAAGTAAACCCAGTCAACTTTTAACTCCCCATTGAAAAGCCACGTCTAACCAGGCCACATGATTGGCTTATTTTGAACTAACTACAAGTTAGGTAATTTCCTTAACCTGTTAATTTAAAAATCGACTTATCATGTTTCTCGATTAGTCAAGTTAAATCCGAGTTAACTCTCCATTGCAAACCGGCCTTTCTTTCAAACTAAATAGGTCCTATTTAACTATTTATAAAATGTTTCTCGTTCTGTCATTTTACAAATCGCTACAGATTTTCAAATCGCTACAGGTTTACAATTACAAATCGCTACAGGTTTACAGGTCAGATCGGTTAGATTCTATTGATTCGTATCTCAAATATAATAAAAATGTTGTAAGCGCAAAACGTGAGAACGCCTGGACCGATTTGGCGAATTTTTTTAAATGTTCGTAATACCCGAGGATGGTTAATACGAGAAAAAATTAGGCAAGTTGCCCGGAAATTGGAAAATTCGGGTATATAAGAAATTTTGCGAAGAAATAGACTATAGAGTCATTTATTACCAAGAGGAAATAGCTCACACAGTTACACTGTCGCCTACCAAGCAAAAGGTCACAGGAACGAATCCCGGTCAGGGTAAAATATTTTTTTATTTTATAAAAACAACGGCTGGACCGATTTGGCTAATTGTTCTTTTGAATGTTCGTAATACTCCGAATAAGGTTTTTAGGGAAAGAAAGGATTTTTAGAAAAGTTATTGGAAATTTCTTCGTCCTGGAAAGGTTTTCAGGAATATGTATAATAAAAATGATGTCTGTTTGTGTTGGTAAGCTCATTCATAACTTGAAAACGGCTGGACCGATTTGGCTAATTTTTTTTCGGAAAAAACGGGATAAAGGGAAAACGGAATAACGGGAGAAAGCGATGACGGGGTAACCGAAAAAAGGGATATAACAAAAAAACAGGATGACTGGAAAATGTGATAACGGGATATGGGAAATCGGAAAAACGGGATATTAGGAAGCGGACAGGGTCAAAGTCACAACCTAGATGGAACACAAAAAAACATAGAAAAAAAGAATTTCTACGCGGACTAGAGTTTTCCGGAAAACAAAATTAGGGAATATAGAAATTTGGACAGGACAACGTCTGTCGGGTTGGCTAGTTTGTTAATAAGAAACCACCAGAAGTGCTTTCGAACGGTGAAGGTAACAATCACATTTATACCTATAGGAATGTTATTTGTTAGTGATTAATCGGTTGGTGGTACATAAAATACCTGCAACCTGAATTTTATTGCCGCTTTAAACTAAACGCTGAAGCACTTTGTACATAAACGTTTTGTGTTTTGTTTCGTTATCTACTGAAATAGTATTATCAATGCCAAAGATAAATAAAAATAGCAGAAAGAGGATCAGAATCGCCAACAAAAAAAAACCTGATCACACTCTAAAACTACAATACATTATCACCTTGTTGAAATTGTGATCTATCTGTGAGCAAGGACAAGCGGTAGAAATAAACATAATTACTAGGTAGGTACGTATTTTCACCAAAGACAACAGCACTGGGATTCCTAGTTTCGAAGCATATTGGATTTTCTGCTTTATATATGACCTCAAGGTTACGTCCCATTAAATTTATATGTAAATCGAATGATGCTTTGTGAATAATTACTACTTATATACCAAGGATACCCAATTACTGTGAGATTTTACTCTTAATTAGCGACTCAATTACTTTCATATTATTTCAAAAACCCTATACCGTAATGTAATAAACAATCAGAATGTATATTTCGTAACAGATGACGCGAATCAAAACTAGTTGAATTATTTTTAGACATTCTCTAAGCGACTTCAGATCGAATTATCGCTTGTTGTTGAACCTCATTAATAAAAACAAATTTGTTTATCAAACTGCTGTGGTCTATACAAAGCTCAAAACAGGTGAAAATATCTGTACAAGAAAAATATTTCATGAAGCAAGTTTTCTACCAAGGTCGCTGTAGTTTATAAAAGACAAGTCTAGCAAGCTTACAAAACAGCAAACGTGCGATCTAGATATTCATGGAAGAGAAACATTCAAGAATCAAGTCCGTTACATTCGCCAGCTGGCAACACCGCTATACCGGACTCGCGTTCGTTCACACGAGATTATGGAACACCCGCAATGTTCTTCTACAGGCTTTTAGAGATAAACGATTACTTTAGAGACTAGTCTTATTGAGTTATATGGAACGAGGATATTTTTAGGTATATGAATTATTCTTATCAATATTTGGAAATGACAACTTTGACAATATATTGTTATCGTATAGAGGTACATATTTCAATAATAATTAGGTAAACAAAAGTTAACAATTCGTTATTACAATCGTTTACAATTGAACACGAACTGATCCAATATTTCAATGTTTTTGTTGATATTTCGCGTATATTCAAGAAAAGATTGCCTTCAGTGGAAATAGTTCAAATGTACCAGTGAGAAAACAGAGTGTGATTTTCAAAATAACCATAGTATGATTTTCAAAATAACCATAGTATGATTTTCAAAATAACCTAGCTGTTTGACACACATTAAAAGTATATACGTCGTGCTGAATTTATTGTAAAAGTTACTTACCAAGGCAAAGAAATTAGTGTGGCAGTCTTCTAAACTAGCTCCGTTAGTTTGAAAGTTTGGATGCGTCATATCTGATCCATTATTGAATGGTTTTCTTCACAACACATACAAGCAACACTGCACGTCACTTAAATCTCAAAACCACACTTGAAAACCATACATTTACCGAGATTTTCACCTTTCTATCGCAACTGCAAAATGGCGGAGACCACGAAACAACAAGCCGAACTAAAATCAGCTCGGCTGAAAACCAAGACAGATTCTCAGTTAAGTAGTTCTGACATACGTCCTTTAGACCATCTGCTCACTTCACATCCGCAAGGTGCTACGTAACATTCTAACGTATGTCGGTGCTTGAGTCGCGCGCAGATCCAGTCGAAAAATATGGCGGCGTTTCTAAGGCATGGCGTTTTCAAAACAGGGCCGCTAATATCTTCAGAACACGTAATTATACTCACTAAATTATTTCAAATATAGGTGAAATCCAACCATTTATGTGTCACAGTTTGCATAAAAACACGCTTCATTTAGTAGTCTTCGTTAGAAACACTGTTTTGTATCATAATGTTAGCACTTGTTCGAAACCACATTTTTTAAATTTCAGGTTCTTTTGAGATCGTACGCCACAAAAGCTGAGAAGAAGAAAGGCATCGACAGAAAAGTAGGGCCAAAAATAGACTCCTCAGCCCAATCTTTAGCAGCTAAAGGGTGTGTACTTTGATTTAGAACAACCTAAAGTGCGTCAGTCTCTCGACGGAAGCCATTGCTTTCTCTCAGCTACTACTTTCAGTTGTGAGGGGGCGACACCATCTAGAGTCAATAAATATGATACTGCGCGTAGATTCTAAATTCTACATGGAATGTATCTTGAACTTATTTTGAAATTTTGATCTGTTAAATTGTTTGCTATTTTGGGTTGATCACTAACAACACTTTTTATACATGTGGGTTATTCTCAAAGAAACATTTAACGAGTTCACTAACTCAGATCACTTCCAGATGACTGGGCATATTAGTAAAAACAAAAAACTCGAGAGGTGAACTGGTTTTCACAGTACTATTTTCCAACTATGAACAACCAAAAAGTCGTTTTGGGCACAGAAACAGTACCTACATTAGATGAAACATGCCGAATTATTTCATTTGTACATTGGAATACTAAAATACAGAACCTACCTATATTCTCATTAATAAAATTGATATTTATTTTTACTGAACCCTGATATCTTCAGAATTTTTACTGAACTCTGGATATCTTCAGATTACATAAATATATGTGTTCTCGTCCAATTAAACTTTTGGCACACAGAGAAGGCCTACTCTACATAAAAAATCCAACTTTTAAGCTACCTACTCTTCTAAAATTCATATGAATTTCACACCTTTGCATTCACTTTAAATGACCACTTTTAGAAGATTTTTTTATAGTGAATTATATTAAAAACAACTTTTGAGATCAACAATGTTGAATTAAAATGGGATGCCACACATATTCAAAAATTATATTGAGGAACATTCATTTTTCAAATGATTCATCTTTGACATTATATAGGTATATGATATTGACTTTCAATTCCCCTCTTAGTCCAAGATCCCAGAGCCGGCAGACCTACGTCATTTTAGCAAAGCTGAAATTTTGAGTGTGATATGTAGTTGAGAACTTATGCGTACTTGCTAGCTTGAAAGCGCACGGGGCCCTTTTACAGGTAGCAGGTGCATAAAACCTTACTCGCCTACGTTAAATTATGGTAAAAATTTTTAACATTTACATTACCGAGTTGGTTCAAACCCCACACCTGACAGTTTTTTTTTGTCATTTTTCCCTTTGAAATTGAGAAATTATTTGTTTTGGGCATCCCAAAACAATTCACTTGGGCGTTCCAAATCAAATTATTTCTCAATTTCATAGGGAAAAATGAGAAAAAAAACCATCAGTTGTGGGGTTCCAACCCATTTTCCCTTTCAAGAACCAGATCTTAAATCTAGCGCCTTAGACCGATCGGCAATCATGGTAATGTAAATGTTAAAAGTATTACCATACTTTCAAACGTAGCTGATTAAGGTTTTATGTACCTTACAAGTACGTTCTTAACTACATATCACACTACCCATAATCAAAATTTCAGCTTTACTAAAATGACGTAGATCTTCCGGCTCTGGGATCTTACTCTATTTCATTGTACAATGATTCAAGGAATATTGAAAAATCATTTTCTAATTTAACAAAAGCATTTATGAAAATATCTTCTATTCCTAGTTACTTACTTTATGATTCCTCCTATCTTATTTTTTTTTTATTATCTATGTGATACCTAGTACCCTTCAAATTTATTCTAAAAGTACGATGCCATCACTTCGTCCATTTATATACCTGCACCATTTTGTAACTTAATTGATCTCACCATAATTTTGTAGTAACAATAAAGGTAGGCATTGGTCCTGCAAATAGAAATATTAGAGGGTGAATCATTACTACAAAACTAGAGGTTCAAAACAAATGAATGCAACTATTTTTTTTTCAGATTTCTTCGTCCACAAAAGGGTTATATTCCTCCAGAAAACATCGATCAACAACTCAAAGATATTTTCCAGTCTGTCTTGGGTTCTACAAACGACTCCACAAAATTGACAGATCTAAATAAGAAGTTTGCTTTATTTTATAAATGTGCAGATACGTTGGGTCACAGCGTACCAAATTCTTTGTTACATCATTTAGAAACATTAAGGGATGTTAAAATTTTCTATAAATCCCCTATTGATACAACCACGCCTTTGGATAAGATGAAGCACATGGAGCTGCCAGAAAATGTACATGTTCAGTTTGATTATGTTCGATTTAATCCTAGTAAGTATCTGTGTTTTCTAAAAACTGCCCCTTAGCAAATGATCAAAATACAATTGAATTATTATTGATTTGTTGAAAATATGAACAGGATGTTCATAAAATCAGATGTGCAATCATCTGTGACTGAAAGATAAACTTTAGTCACTATATTTCATCGTCAAGATAACTAACCTCTTGTGGGGTATTCATGTTGAAAAGGGAAACATTCTCAATTGAATATTGACTAGAAAGATTTTTCTGTGAATTGAAAAATCCACGATAAATGAAGTTATTGAAGTTATTTGATTTTCTATTCCAGTCTTAATTAAGAACTATTTGAATGGAAATGCAAATTTTCAATTACAGATTTTTTTCTTTTAGTTAGGGTCTTTTCAGAATATTTATCAGATGTAGTTCAATGTCCAGCGAGGCTTTTGCCGGGGAAGTAGTTGTTTTCTGTTAGACGTTCACAAAAAATAACTTCATTTATCGTGGATTTTTCAATCCTCAGAAAAAAAATTCTAGTCTATATTCAATTGAGAATGTTTCCCTTTTCAACATGAATTATTATTATTAAGAATGGACAAGCCAACCTTAATCTCATTCAAATGCAAATTACAATCAGGTTCATTATTAGAAAGAGACTATTGTCCAAAGTACATTCTTGCTGACAAAGTGAATATCAAAAAGTTACTAAATAGAATTCAAATATAAGAATATTAACAAAAATATACAAAATTACAATAATAAAAAGACTATCAGTTGATTTGTAAAATAATCATAATATAAAATGTCATAAAATTCCTCCAATGTGTAATAAGCTTTATCCAGTAGTAGTTTTTTGACAGCCTTCCTAAATTTGATATGTACAGACAATTATTGGCAGGTCATTGAACATATTTTTGGCATTGTATAAAATTAATTTTTTGCTATTGTATTTCTGGGAATCAGTAAAGAAATCTTGCAATTAACTGATTTCTAAGCCGAATTTTCTATGAGTCTTACACACACTTTCTAAAATAAAATACAACTCAATGTCACGATTGTATGAAAAATAAACAGGAGTTTACAAGATTCCATAAATTCTGCCTTTTAACTATATCTAACAGACCTCATCTGCAGGACAAATACTGCATTTATTATATAGTGAGAAAGTTATTCCATACCTCAAATGAGAGTCGTATAAGGTTAAATATACATGCCGACATATTCTTGTTGCAGTTGAGATTCTAATGCACATATGTCCCCAGAAATGTGTTTGCTCATATATATTACTTGAAGATCACAGTGCAGGTTTTAGATGTATTAAAATACAATTTATTAGCATCATGCTAGTTCTTCACTTCTTTATGTCTGCAGCAACATAATGGCTCAGTTCATTAATGGTCTTGCTACACCATACTATTGTGGTGTCATCTGAAAATTAAGCAAATTCTTCTCTAATATTAATGAAAGGTAGATCAAGTGGGCCAAGTACTAATCCTTCGGGAATACCATATGTCACAAATTGAGTGTTTGATATTTCATTGTCGAGTGAGACCATTTGAGTACTATGTGATTAGTAAAAGTAGAACCATTTCAATATAACATCCTAAAGCCATACATTTCTAACTTTTGCCGCAGAATCTTGTGAACTATACAGTCAAAGGCTTTAGCAAGGTCACAAACCACAGATGCCACTACATCATATTAATGCTATTGTATATATTTTCAATTAACGCAATTATGGCATCACTAGTGGTTTTACTTCCTTGCTAGTTGGTGCTAGGGATGTGAAGTTTTAAAAATGAAATCATTCTATTATTTACTGATTTTTCAACCAACTTGGAAAGAGTAGGTGAAAGCAATATCAGTCTTAGATTTGATATTACATAATGGATTTATTATTGCAACTCTAATCTATGACTCTAATGGCTTTATCTGGTAGGTAAAGCAAAATATTGGTAGAAATGTCATCCCATAAATGTTTTTATCTGATGGCATGTCATAATGACGGTATGTCACTCAATTTTGATGACATAAGGAAGCTCATTATGGTACTTAGTCCCATAATGAATTCATTATGGTACTAAGTTCCATAATGAAATTCTATATGAAAAACATGTGATGGTGAGATCAAAAAAGTTTATTCAAAATGCATAACTATGTACAAAACTATTTATTATAAATGTTAAAAGAGCAATTACTACAATTTTCAATATTAATTCCAATGGATTCTAGAGTTTTTACATCAGTAGTTGATGCTATTTGGTAAACTTATAATCCTGTTTGGTTGTTGGCACCAAAAATTGCTTCTGATATTTTTTTCTTTTGCTCTTTCGAATTTTCGATATAACCTTCAGCAACAGTATTGCTTTTCCATCCGCCATGGCGTTTCACGTTACACAGATCAGCTCCAGATTTAGCCAAAAATGAAGCAGACGATCGCCTAAAAGAATATCCGGTATATTCTTCAGGGTGAGGTAAATTAAAAAAAGTGGTAACAACTTTTGGCATTTGACCAAAGGTGTGAATTCCAACGGGTTGTTTCGTGCATTTCTTATTTTTATAAGTGACAAAAAAACGTCGATGGTTTGTGTTGCAAGGTTGTATTTTCACATATTGTCTGACAAGTTCTACCATATTCAATCCTGGGATATTCCCCGATGTTACAAAAAGTTCTCGCATTACCTTTGTTTTTGTATTCGGTAAAGTAATTCTTAAAAACGGATCCTTCATCTATCACATTTTCAACAAGCATATTTGTCAGTTCCTCTCTTCTGCATGCTCCACTTAGTCCAATTAACATAGCAACCATTTTTTTTAATAAATATGTATCATCTGATGCTTCCGTTAAAAACTTTATGACATCTTGTTTAGTAAAAATTTTGGATTTTTTAGCTCTGTAACCTTCTGATCTACGTTTTAGTAATGCAACCAGCTGAAGGTACTTACTAATATCGACGTTTTTTCTTGTTAATAAAATACTTCTTATCATAGAATAATACGACTAGAGAGAAGATGGTTTTCTTTCCTTAGATAAGCATTCAAAGTAAGCCAACAATACTTTTTCATGAGTGATATTCTTGATTTTCTTAGTAGAACACCATTCTTCGTACCGATTAAACGCTATTTCATGTACACTCCGTGATTTTTCGGCAAAAGGGAGTCCAGATATTTCGCGTAATTTCATCCAAATCAGAACCAATTTCAGAACCACTCATTATTATTTAAATTATATTCAATAATAATAATAATCTCTTTATTTACTCAGATTGATCTGTACAACCACAGGAGCAGGAGTACAAATGAAAAAGAGGAAAACGTCAATGTACAATATTAAAAAAATAAAACGATACTAAGATAGATAATGTCACATAGTTGTGAAATCGAAAATGGTTAAAAAAATATGTATATAAAAACATAAACAGATGTATACCACATAAATATAATAATAAATAATTCCTTCCTATATACACATATAGTATTGGATTACAGATAAAACTCATCTACACTGTAGCAGTTCTTTGACAGGAGAAGTTGCTTCAGTCTTGATTTAAAGATATGTACATTTTCAGAATTTTTCATGTTTTCGGGGAGTTTATTAAAAAGTTACGTGATAATTGTGTTTGACAGCAGATAAATAAATATTGCCGTTATAACCTGACGTTGTCAAGGAAATGGCAAAGCACAGCTCACTAACCTACTAATATTTGACACTACACATATACTTACTCCTTTAAAAATAGTTGTCATTGTGACATATCAAAAATGCAGTTTTTAATTTTTCGAAAATGTGTTGATATAAATGATCGTCTTTATGATCCTTATTACATAAATAACTATTAGAGTATCTTTTATTTCATCAGGATGTATTGGTGATAGAAAAAATGTGTTTTAGAAAAATTATATTTAAATAATTAGATCTTGTGATGTATTGTTCAAAGACTTAGGTTCGGCAATAGCTCCTGGGATTTCTATCAGATTTTTTATTTCTCAAAAAAGAAGCTGTATAATAGTATAATTCTTAGCTTGTAAACCATGCTCTTCGATCATGCCTAATAGTTTTTTCTGTCTATTTAAAGAAGAAGGAGGGTTCAATGTGATGTATTCAATTGTCATTATAGATTTGATGAGATTTCTGAAAAACAATTTGATTGTCTTCTGGAACTGTATAAAAAGAGGATTTCTTCACTTTTCCGCTATATTGACCATCCATAAATCTTTAAACTTTCTATGAATTTAAAATTTGCCAGAGATATATAACTAAAAATGTTCTCCACTTATCAAAGCTGGAAATGCATAGTTATATGTATTTTCAAGATTCTAAGGAAAAATATTACTGAATAATGAGTTGAAATTGGGATTCTGTAATATTTCTTTCTTTGTAAATTCAATTTTGAGTGTAGTATTGGATAGTCTAGAATTACCTCTATGAATAACATTTTCTATTTAGTTTTTTTTAATAATAAAATAGTTTTGTATACATATTTCTGCTTCATTAGTGTTGTCTGCTCCAACTGTGATGTTATATCACTTTTACTTTAAACTTTGTCTCATTTGTAGAAATTCAACATTATTGTAAAATTACCATAAATGAATTAACTATTATAATTTAAATATGTTTTTTTGCAGAATCAGATGCATTTGGAGGTGTTACAGCATTTCCCGAGAGTTCTACCATAGTAACAGGTCTTAAATATAAAAACAAATATCCTGGACACACTCAGATCAAGTAATTTTTGGAACATGTATGATTTAGTTAATAAAAGTATTTTATAATAATGATTTTATTTTTCCATTATGAAAACAGAGTGTTGTTTCCTAATTCTTTAGTGAAATGAAAAAACTTGAAAGTGTTTTGAGATGAACTATAAAATCAGTGAGCACTGTGAAGAATATGAAGTGAAAATGTGCAATAAATAATTTGTCGGTTATTACGAGGAAACAAAATAGTTTTTTGTCTTCCTAATGGAAATTATCAATTTCACTATGTATAAAAATGTAATCGGTTACAAATACTTTGTGAAATTCCATTAATTTAGGAAATATATAGGTATTCTTTGTGCACCCTCTCTATTTCATATTTCCTAACACAAAGTTATTATTACACATGTTAATATTAAATTTCCCATTGAAATTGGATTGTGGTAGCTTCAATAGACGAAGATTTGAAGGTATCGAATTAAAAAAAAATACATATGGTTCTCAAACTATAGGATTAATGGATGCAAAACAAATAATATTGGAAATTAGCAACAATTTTATTGATCATTTCCAATCGTAACGTCAAAAATAGAAAAAAATAGTATTTACATTAGGTAGTTGAATGTTCATTCTTATAATGAAAGGTTAATAAAAAAACCTTGAATTTTTATCAATACTTGAGTGCATTTAATAAAAATTATAGAAATGGAAAAAAAATCTGCAAGTAATATAAGATTATTCTCAAATAATTCCAATAAAATCCCTTGAAATATTCTGCACTTTTAGTTGTAAATTATGCTTGGTGAAGATAAACTCATTTTCACTACACAAAAGTAATAGCAAAAACTTTTTGTTTTATAGGTACCTGTTAATGTAAGGTCTATAAAGAATAAAATAGAACAGTTGGAAATTATTCAAAATCTTGCTGAGTAATAATAATCAAATATTCTGAAGAAAAATAATATTACAATATTGAAGGTTATCATGCAATATATGCTAGCAGAAGTAAGAGTAGTAGGGAAATATTCAAATATCATTTCGCAGAAAAAATGCAGTTTAGGGAGAATCCACAGATTTGGAAAATATATTTTTTTGTAAATAAACAAGCCTCCCTAACCCGAAAAAATCCGGTGGACAGTCACTCCCGTGATTGTTAATTATAATATATATATATGTAGGCATTATTCTGTATGAAATAATTTATTTGTAACTGGTACTCGGTTGAGTTGAGCAGTCTAACTGGACTTCGCCGAGGATAATTAAAATAAAGACATTTTATTATTATTATTATAAGAAAAAAATAAATTTATCAATATCCATATTAATTTCACGACGTTAAATATCCAGTAATTAGACTCCCACGATTTGGGACATGCCGTCGTATTTTTGCCTTCTGAACACGAATCCGAAGTCAACACGTGGCACTCTCAAACACTCCGAAATACTTCCAAAAGTACAAAATGAGGCCTTATTATTCAGCGCACTTTCGGCAACTGAAAACATTCACCATTCATCCTTCTTTTAACAAAAACACCACACACACACAATTATTCACGTGTTTTTAGTACATTTTTGTACGAAAAACTGCCGTTTTCAAAAATATCCACTTTCCATCAGAATGTAAATTCATACCATGATTCTTACTTTTACCCACTAAAAGCATACCTAGTGATTTTTATACTTACGATGTCGATTGCCCTAACTCGAAGGTCAAACGCTACCATAGCTGCATTTTGTTGACCCCCGATCTGTAGTCTACAGCACAAGACACGCCTTCGGCGTGGATGTTTTGAACCCAGTCAATATCTTACGTTAAAGAAGGGAACACAATATAACTTGGCTAAAATTGCTATCGAAAATGAATGCAAGCCAACTAACCTCCGCTCGCGGTGACTTTTCTCGTTTTTTAGGTACAATGTACAAGAGACCATAAGACGGAAATAATAGTAGTGACTCATTCTTAGCTCGATCGTTCAGTGTTGCAGCCTCCGCGCCACCGTCGACAAATATCAGTACAATTACTAACGTCGAACACAAACTTTCGTTAAAATAGAGGCAACACAAACTTTCGTTAAAATAGAGGCTGCTTCAAATGCTCTTTAAGCGCTATTGCACGGGCCGAAATAATTTTGGCACTGGTGAGCTGTGTCCGCATTTAAAACAAGTGGCATTTCGGGAGTATATTAGATTCGGGATACAAATTGTTAACCGACGAAATCAAAAAAGAGGAGGTTCTCTAGTCGACGCGTATATTTTTTGTTTATATATGACCCGCATAACTTTTTACAGAATCGTCCGATTTTGATGATTCTTTTTTTAAAGAATATGGTTTACCTCGAAGTTGGTCCCATTTGAATTTGAAATAAAAAAATTACTACTAAGGGTAGGAAAATGGGGGATGATTGTTGGTTCACCCACTGAATTTTCACTTCTCAACCAATTCTACCAGGCATAACTTTGTACTGGGTTATCCGATTTGGATGATTCTTTTTTATTGTATAGGGCATGCTTCGAAGTTGGTCCTATTGAATTGCACACTAAGGGTAGAAAAATAGGGGACGATTTATTGATTTTATACCTGTGAATCGATTTTGTTGAAACTTCTCACACATGTAGTTCTGATGACACTACAACATATGGAGGCCCAGAGTTAATTTGATGATGGAGACGGAAGACAGTCGAGGGATCTCTTCAACGGTTCACAGCAGCTACTTCGTGTTTGGGGTAATATGTACATATATAATTACATGTCCTGACTAACTGACTCACTGATTGGCTAATATATGATCAACGCACAGACCAAACCGCTGGTCCTCAGAGCTAAAATTTTGACAGCAAATATTTTTGATATTCCATCCCTATAAATAAGGGGTGGAAGTGAAAGTACAGTTGGTTTTGAAATTAGAGTCATGGAAATTAGTATTTGGGCTCTTCTTCACAAATGAAGATAAATGTGTTACAGGGTTTCTGAAAATTCAACTCTAAATGGGTAAAATGGGGGTTAAAAGTGTCTGTATAGTTAGTTTTCAAGTTGGGGTAAAAAAATTGGTTTTAAGATTTGATACAAATAGAAGAAATATGTATTTCAGTGTATTTAAAAACCCCAAAGGGGGAAATGGGGGTTAAAATTTGTAATGGGTGTTCAGTTAGTTTTCAAATTAGGGTAATAAAATGAGTATTTTAGGTCCTTGTAAGGGATAAAGAAATACAGGTTTCAGTGTTTTCATAAATGCAACCCCTGGGGGGGTGAAAGTTTGTTTAAGGGTTCCGTTAGTTTGGAAGTTAAGGTCATAAAAATTGGTATTTGAGGTCTTTGTTACAAATGAAGAAATACTTGTTTCAGTATTTTTAGAAATTCCGTCCCCAAAGGGGTGAGTGAATTTGTAATAATCGTCAGAAAAAAAAAGTTCAATGCTGACGAAGTCGCTGGTACCAGCTAGTTATAGTATATATCAGATTATATAGTTAAACTAAAGGTGGATAAGTATTTTGAAAGTAATCCAAATCAAGTAAAAAGCAATCAGTAGATTTTAACCACTAAAAATTAAAAACTGTTTAACAAAAAATTAAAGCGACAACAAAAGAAACTGAAAAGCAAAAATAAAATGAACCTTTTTAGTCTTGATATATAACTAAGCTCCAAAACTGGTATGTAACTAATTTTGAGTCGGCGCCAAACAAACAATCAACGAATTTAAATTACTTTAAAGAAATGACAACAAAATAACATAAAAATGCAACATGAAATGTCCAGCGATAAACAATAACATTCAAGAAAAGCGTCCTGCGCACGACCACTCGCAAAGACATGTGTGCCCGTTCGGAGCTGTCTCGCTGACATTGACTTCGAGAACACTCGGCAATTTCCGGCGAAGGGACGCGCTGTCACCGCGCACACCGCTGCCATCATTTTACGCTTTACGTAATTAATTTGCTAGTGTGTTTGTTTGGCGCCGACTCAAAATTAGTTACATACATTAGTTTTAGAGCTTAGTTATTAAGACTAAAAAGGATCATTTTATTTTTTGCTTTTCAGTTTTTTTTTATTGTAAAATATATTATTTTAAGCCGCTCTTATTGTGTTGTTGGCTGACGTCACTGACTATTATTTCCGTCCTGTGGTATAGATGCAAGTGCACGCTACATCACCTCGCCAACCAATAAAATCATATGATGGGATGGGCTGTTTCTTCTTTCACAGACACATACAAATCAAAAGACGACATTTCAAAATAGAATAATTTCTTCAAAGTAAGATTTATTTTTTATTTTCAAGCTTTTAGAAAAATGAAATTTGCCCGGATATGTTACTATGTTTTAGAATTGAGGATTTGAAGCTATAGGAAAAATTTTCAGTTTGTCAGTAACCAGAATTTTTGGTAATTATTATATTATGTAGGGATTATTCAGATTTTTCTTTCATAAATTAATATCATTGATTTGACATCAGGGACGAATTGAAAGGATTTTTTTTGGGGGCGGGGGGGATTTTCAGACTTGAAACCTGTAAATTTTCACTATACAAACTCAGAGTTATACACTGTGTCCGTAAAGTATGGAACAAATTAATTTTTAGCTAAACAGGTCATTTTAAGAAATAATCCTGAAACACGTCGATTTTTGATGTTAATTTACCGTATTTTAAAATAATAATCTAATATACAGGGTGAATTACGTTCGAGTAATGACGTCACCGTCATTTTTTTTAAATGGAACACCCCTATTTTGTCTCAATTTTCGGATTACTCTAGCTGAGCTGATTCCAAAAATGTATCACATGTTGATTCCAATTGGTACAGGGTGGACAAAAATACAATAGTTTTGTGTGTGCTCATAAAGTAACGCGTAACATTCTTTATTAGGTAAATTAACAATATTATCAAAAATACTTATTGTCTAGCGGCAATTGGTTTAAATGTAACACCCCGTAGTTTGCTACATGTTTAGAGTAATAAAAATTAGCTGTTTCCAAACATGTTTGGTACTTGTGGTCTAGCAGACAGAATATGACAAACAATATTTCCTATCTATTTATAAAAAACATAGTCGTCTACTTTTTTGGGAAATGTCATTATTTGTTTAGTAATTTATTGATGTTCAGTGACAGTTTAGTACTACAATATTTTTGGTATTCGTGAATATTCGAATGATTGCTTAGATTTAATTGGAAGTAGAAATGGAGTTAAGTGTAAAACAAAGAATTGATATACTTATGATGATTGGGTATGGAGACAGATCGCGAACTCAGATGGAAGTGTGCAATTTGTTTAATGATAAATATCCAGAAAGACCTATAACGCGTTCAACAGTCAGTAAGATTTAAACGAAATTTCGAGAAATTGGTAATGTTGAAAATGTACGCAAATCAGGTCGTCCCCCTGCAAATGCTGATACAGCATTAGATGTTTTACTGAGTTTTGAAGAAGATGCGCACACTTCTGTTCGTAAAGTTAGTCGCTATATCGGTGTTAGCAAAACAACGGTACACAAACTATTGATGCTTGAAAAATGGCATCCTTATAAAATCAAACTTGTGCAAGAATTAAACGAAGATGATCCCGATAGAAGACTCCAATTTTGCGAAGAAATGATGGATAAATGTCACCGAGATCCTCTCTTGATACAAAACATTATTTTTTCTGATGAGTCCACTTTCATGTTAAATGGTGAGGTTAACCGTCAGAATTGTGGATACTGGGCAAAAGAAAACCCCCACTGGATGCGTGAGCATCATACACAATACCCTCAAAAGGTAAATGTATGGGCTGGAATTGTACGAAATCGAATCATCGGACCCTACTTTTTCGAAGGTAATTTAAACGGGGCAACGTACCTTGAGTTTTTAAGGGGGTATCTCGTACCTACTTTACGTAATTTGTTTCCCAGCAGACGTAATCCTGGAGGTTTTGATGAAAGTTTATGGTTTCAACAGGATGGTGCACCTCCACATTATGCTGTAGATGTTAGAAGGTACCTAGATGAAATTTTTCCGAACAGGTGGATTGGTAGACGTGGACCCACTGAATGGCCAGCGAGGTCACCAGATTTAAATCCTTTGGATTATTTTCTGTGGGGCCATCTGAAGAATGTTATTTATAAAACGAAACCAGCAAATATTGCAGATGTACAAGAGAAAATTCGAACAGAAATAAACAATATTACGCAAGAAACCATACACAAGGTTCAACAAGAATTTGTACACCGTTTAGGTTACTGTCAAATACAGCAAGGGCTGCAGTTCGAACATTTATAAAGTCATGTATTCCAGCATATTCTGTCCGCTAGACAATAAGTATTTTGATAATATTGTTAATTTACCTAATAAAAATGTTACGCTACTTTATGAGCACACACAAAACTATTGTATTTTGTCCACCCTGTACCAATTGGAATCAACATGTGATACATTTTTGGAATCAGCTCAGCTAGAGTAATCCGAAAATTGAGACAAAATGGGGGTGTTCCATTTAAAAAAAATGACGGTGACGTCATTACTCGAACGTAATTCACCCTGTATATTAGATTATTATTTTAAAATACGGTAAATTAACATCAAAAATCGACGTGTTTCAGGATTATTTCTTAAAATGACCTGTTTAGCTAAAAATGAATTTGTTCCATACTTTACGGACACAGTGTATATTTCCAACTTCAAACTGCCCAGAATTTTCGATTCATAAGTAAAAATCTGAGTTCGAACTGGGAATTTCTTTTCCAAATTGAAATTAATTTTCCAACTCCTGATTCGGAATTCAATTTTTTCGATTTCAAACTCTAAATTATCTACCCATCAGTCTGAAAGTTCGAGTTTGCAGTTGGAAATTCCTAGTTTGAACTGGAAATTTAGTTTTCCGACTTGACAGTTAAAACTTGAAAATTCCGACTACAAACTCGGAATTTAACTGAAAATTCCACTCACGGGCTAAAAACTTGGAAATTCCGATCACAAACTCGGAATACACCTAGCTTCAATTAAAATTCCTAGTTTGAAATCAGGAAAAACTTTTCTTTTTCCTATGAAATAAATTTCCAATTCGCCAACTCGTCTAACATGGGGGGGATACTGGATATTTCTTTGAAAGTGATTTGAAAAAAAACATTCTGACAATACAGATACAGAACAATGGTGAGTTACAGATTTATTGAAGAAAAATGCACTATCAAATATTTAAAATAATATACAATATATGTACAATCCAATACATCAATTAATACTAGGAAGAAAAATTCTTTATTAACATTGAGGTATCTATCTTTTATTAACCTTTGAGTGATGGATGACAAAATGTAGTTCATAGATCTTGGCATAACAAATAAAAACATCTCAATAAGTAATTATATATATTCCGAATATTATCTACGCAAAGATCTTGGAATTCTGCATCTTGACTCAATATCTATCTAAAGATAACATGATTTGATCAAAATAAGATATTAATACTTTTTTGTACACGCTCCACGACTACTTTGGATACTGAAAATAGTCCGCAAAATACCACTTTACCGGACTAGGTCGGTAAGTCATCGATACAGGACTATTTTTGTTTATTCAGAAAACTTATAATTAGTATCTTAAAAACATTTTAGGAGACGCCATAAACTAATAGATCATTTGAATTTTTGTAGTGACAGCACACGTTTTCTTCGAAATATTATTTTTTTGTATAAGCTCCCCAAAACGGTAACTTTGAGAATAAAAAAAATCCGTAAAATGCTTCTTTTACGGACTTGTCCGTAAAGTGTCGTCATATGGCAACACTTTACGAATTGAATTTCATTCATTCATAAAACATAACTGAACATTAACGGGTGTAAAAACTATGAACCGATAACATTTTGTCGCAAAAAAGCTAGAAATTTTGATTTTTTCAGAATAAAATTGTCAATGGTTATTGTTGCGGTAGGTACAAACATGATGACTTTTACACTTTCTTGCTTCGAACAATCGAAAACAAAATGATAGTAAATTCAAACAAGATATAAATCCACTTACAAGAATATTCGAATAATGGTTTAATTTGGGGTCCAAATCAAGTTTCGATTTTCACACCTAAACCTACATACATTTATTGGATGATAAGAATTTATATTTCATTTATTCCAATTATGTCACTTATTATTCAGGATTACCACGAAGTGGGCGACATCTATATAGCATTCACGATTCGAATGTCAAACTAGAGGAAAACATGATTTTGCTGTATTGTATACTGAATACATTTACAATTTTCCTTCAAATTTGGAGTATCTTTCCGAATGGTTGTCATATTTACTTACAAATTTATTATATTCAACTATCTATATCCCCATCGCATAATACAATAGTATAGTTAATTGTGCTGGATCCTGGAATAAATGACTGAAAACACAATTAGAGAACAAATGCAATAAACGCAAATGTTATTGACTAGTTGACATATTTGACACGTCGGTAATAAAAAATCTAATTTGATATTTCACACGGCCTTATCTCTGCTGGTGCTGCCTACAAATATATTTGCGCATTGATAGCAGAAATAAAATCATAGTTCCTACATTATTTGGAAAAATTGTATGCAACACGTACGCAAATGGCTTTAGCGAACGAAACGTAATATGAAGATGAGAAAGCCACATTTTGCGTACTTGTTACATAAACTACTATTTATCCGGCGACCTCATATTAACGAGTCTATTTAATCTACACGAAATCGATCGTTAATGACCACTATTAAACTTCAATTTCTCTTTTAATGCATAATTGTGATATATGCAACAAACATAACCTGTAAATGGTCGATTTGGTCCATTAATGTATAGATAGATAGATAGATCTTTTATTTGCTCCAGTTACATATAATGTACACATATAAGCTCCGAGGAGTGTGGAACTTGTCAGTAATAAAAAATAAATACAAGCTTATTATACATAATCAATATTATCACACACGTAGTTTTAACACAAAAACATAAAATCGAACATATATAAATAACATTCATATAGTTAGCATACTATCATTTAATTGTGGTATAGGCGACTAAACATACACGAATTCGAATATTAGTCAAATGTCAAATCATATTACCTTCGCGCTGTCAAATTTATGATGTATTTTAAAATCCAAATATTGTAAGTTTCCTCCTAGTTGAAGGAAATGGAAGTTTCATGTTGACCCCAGGAACGAGGTCGACGGAATTTTTTTGTAATCAACTCGAATATTAAAATGGCGAAATGATCTCGAATATATTAATGCGCTCGCTTCGCTTCGCCCAAGTAGCATTTTTAGTAAACGAAACATAGCGGCCAGAATTCTGGAAAACTTTGAGATGTTTGACCACAACCACTGCCACGTAATATATACGACGGGGAACACTTTTTTGGTGGTCGCTACGTGCCGATCAACGTTTCCGGATCTCAAATAGCCACTTTCCAAGCACATTGTGGTCACGTGGATATGTAGTGACCGACAATATACACGTTAAATAACTGACTGCGCTTGTGTAATTGATATGTAGCTCGATCTCTGTCCTGCAACATATATTTATAATAAATGTTCCTCATTCTTCCATTTTGCCTGATTCATTCCTAACACTCGATCGACTATAAGTGTAAGAATATATAACATACAAACACGTAGGTATAGTATATCGAATATGGATACCTTTGATCAGGATAAAATTAAAACGATTGAAAGTTTACTGTGAAATATGGGTATTGTAGATCGATTATGAGCACGCGCCATCTGAATACCCTTTATTTAAGGAATACATTATAATTTTGGAAATAACTCGCCTCTGAAATTATGTACTCATATCCCACCAAAAAAATATCCAATTAACAATTATCAAGTAACAATGATTAATTAAGAAGTAATTAAAATGATGGCATTCATGCAAACTGAACTAACAATTAAGGTATGAATATTAAGAAGGCGCACAAGTCAGAGATCCGATCCACAAAAATAAAAATAAATTTAAAAACCTTTTTTTCGAATAAATTTTTAAGGTAAAACGAACTTTTTGTAAGCCGCAATAAAATAATTTGAGAAAAGTTAGGTTAGTTTTTGTCATCGCGCAGACCAATCCACGGTCACTTCAAAATCAAGAAAAATTGTCTATTGAAAACACATAACCCATTTCATTGTTAATAAATATCATTCACGTTTCTCGTAACAGGTAAAACAAACTTTGTGTGAGCCACAATAAAATAATTTGAGAAAAGTTAGGTTAACTTTTGTCATCGCGCGCATCACTTGATGGTGAATTTTAAAGATAATTGTAACTTTGTAGTGAATGCGAACTGTGGCAATCACTTATGGAGATAGCGAGAACGTGGCAACCATCATCACATATCACAATCAAGTGCCTGCCACATAGACGGTTTGATGGAAGTTACTAAAACGTTACCGAAACTATCATACTATATTGAAAGTGGTTGTGACTTCTAAGTGATATTTAATAAGTAGTACAGGATGGTTACCGCAACGGTTATTTTCAAGTTTTAAAACCCTTAAGGTGATTCTGCTTAGCGGCCATAATGTTTCAGACACCTCAATTGACACTAACAAGTTATAGAACTGTGGAGTGTCTACCATAGATGGGAATTACTATGCAAATATAAAATGTTAGTTATTCTTACTGAATAGTGGTAGATTTAGTGGTGATTATAAGTAATAACCACAGAGTCGAAGTTGCAGTATCAGTTTCCGTCACTATGATGCCTCTTGGGCGCTCTCGCGTTAAAATATCTCGATCATTAATCGCTACCATTAATACACTAGTTGATTAAATAATTATAGGAGTGCATTTCATGAAAAATTATAACTAATATTTGACAAGTATTTGACAAATGTGTCATAGGTAAACAATCGCTTGCTAGACTTTTGCACAACTTCCTTAAGATCTTTATACACGTTGGCCCATTAGATGGCCCAGCGATGGTTGTACCGCATCTACACGTTGGCGCCATTCAGTTCTAATATTGTCAATATAGACATAGAAGTTCTCGCTTGCTGCGGCAATATATCTATTTGGCAGATATTGAGTTATGGGCCACGCGTAAACGCGTAACGCTATCACTGGCCCTCTATCCTTTGATGTGCGGACGAAAAAACGACACCTAGGCCATTCTAGACCATCCCATTGCGCCATACCACGCCACTACGCCCTCCACACGAAGGCCCATCGTGATTGAAAATGTATGCAAGGCGAGGAAATATGTGAAGCATTTCTGATCCGTTTATTTGGAAAACTAATACAAAAAAATGTTGTATGCAACACGTACGCAAATGGCTTAAGCTAAAATCTCACTTTGCGAACTTGTTACATAAACTACTATTAAAAAAAGATAGAAGGAATTTCCAAATCTAATATATAATAAAAATTAATGTCAAATTTGTTTTGGTAAGCGCATAACTTAGGAACAGCTGTACCGATTTGCCTATTTTTTTAAATGTTGGTAATAGTCCGAGAAAGAGTTATTGGGAAAGAAAAATTGGAAAAGTTGCCCGGAAAATGGGAAAATTCGGGAAAGTGCCCTTTCCTATAGGATTTCTGTATGAATTTTCCCAAATTTCCGAATTTTCCGGGCAACTTTTCCAGTTTTTCTTTTTCTGAAAACTTTACTCGGACTATTACGAACATACAAAAAATTGCCATATCGGTACGGCCGTTCTCAAGTGATGCTTAGGAACACGAACAGACATTTTTATTAGATACATATAACTCGCGATTCGAACGATGGATATGTGTAATTCATTTTTGGTTTGTTCGTTATAACGGGATCACGATTCACGATCAGATAACGGGATAAACGGGAAAACAGGAAGCGGACACACTCACAGGCATAACCAGATAAAACAAACAAATTCTACGCGGTTGAAAGTTTTCAGTTGTAATACCACAAGAGAGAGGCTTCGTGAAGAAAAAGTCTTCAAGCAGGAGACGAGTCTTTTAGATCTTCTACTAAGTAGGTAAGTACTTTGCGAGATAATTTTGTCTAATATAAAATAATTCCAATTTTGTATTAAAGGTGGAGGAATAAAATTATTTCCAACTGCTACCGGAAAAGATATGGAAATAAATATTGGAAAGTGGCTCCGCCTTTGCGTAAAAAGGGCCAAAATTAGCAAGAAATAGTTAATACTATGTACCTATATACAGTACACTAGACCAGGAAAATAGGACTTCAACCTCTTAAAAAATTATCTATACCCAATGTGTTCATAATTCGATCAGAATATATAAATGTATATGTAATTCAGAATTAATAGAAGTGAACCAAAATGTGGCCTCAATTTCATTCTCTAGGCTCATTTTGACATAATATGGACGTCCACTTCCAACGTACATTGTATGTACATTACATAACATGGATGTCCAATAGAGTGCCAAAGTAACGTTATATGTACGTACATGGAACGTCCATATAATATTCTTGGACATACTATGGATATCCATTCGCACAGTGATGGAAGTCCTATGGACACCATATGGACGACTTTGTGCTCTATGGGGAGTACCCTTTTCCAGACACATTTTTTCTGAAACAAAAGTCGACCTGATAATTTTTAATGTCATTTGTCAAATATGTTTTATGCACATTTTATATGTCGTCTTAATCATAAGCATAAATTAGAAATTTACCAAATTTGAAGGTCATATTCTTATGATAATGATTGGGATTAAAACTATTAAAGTTGCATAAACGCTCCCATTGAAATGTACAGATTCAACTCGATTTTATTATTGAGACAGATACTGATTTGATGTGACCATGACTATTGTTGCATAAATTGGCGCTACGAATTACATGAATTAAATGTATTAGCATAGTCCAGAAACATAATATAACTCAAAAGCATACAATGTGTATTTTTTTGATAGGGTGTTTCAATCTGTAATGACATGTTCAAACTGTATCATTGAAGATTCTTGAAAAAAATGACCTGTTTTCTTTATACATTTTTCCATTAGAAACTTTGTTAGTTTTCAGATTATGGGGAGTTGTAAAATAAAAAACATATCATGTTTTCCAACAGACTTATGGGATCTAAAATGTATTGACTCTTCAAATAGAAGAATTCGGTTTGTGATAAAACTGAAGCATCACTGTAAAAATGAATATTTTTCTAAATATAATTTCAACTGAATCTTCCTTCCTATAGATACAATTGAGTAAATTATATATAAAATATCTAATTGGTGGTTAGTATATTTCACATCGTATCTGTCGTATGAGAACCGTAAGTGCGAATTTACACGATCCAATGAAATTGAACAATAAAATTGACCAATATGGGTTATATTTACACCTGACAATTTATTAGTCAATTTTGGAAACAGTTTTTACTCAGGAATACCAACATACTAACAAGATGGTTCAACTATAGAAAAAGTTCCGAATATTATTCAATAGCCTATTTAATTGACTCTAATCCATTCTTAAATATCGTTTGAATTGATCAGGATCTGCACTCAGAAATTCTTCGTGGACTAATATCAAGTTTCCTTTCCTTCTTTTCTCAATCCAAGGTCTAATCCACCATCTTCTATATCTCTTTCTTTTATATTCAGCAATGCACTTTGCTGCGAATGTAATGCAACGTAAATTATGTTTTTTTTTTCACATAATAATTTTTCTCGCGGTTAGGGTAGGGTATGTATGTGAAATCGTGTAAATAATAACATAACCGGAAAATCTTTGTTCTAGCAGGCATCCAATTCATGGCCGAAAGTTACTGCAAATTGTCACTAAAAATTTATGAAAAATTAGAACTGATTCTAAACTCATCAATTTATTGGTCAAGTTCAAATTGACAACAATTTTCTGTTTACACCTATCAATAAAATTCAAGGTAAAAAAATTGACCAATTTATTCCTAACAGAATAAATTAATGGAAAAGTTTCACTTAGAATGTGTCAAGAAGAATCTTCATTTAGATTACATGATGAACATCTTAAAAGAGGGATGCATTCCTGGTGGTATAAAAATTTGAAAAAAAACTCCATTTCAAATAGAATATGTGACACTTTCAAATGTCCAAATGAATAACAAAAGGCGTCAGAAAGTGATCTCAACAAATTTTTCATTTACAGCGATGTAAGGTGCACAAAACGTTTCGGGAATGTTCTGTCTATGAAAAGGCTATCAAAAAAACGTGGGACAAGTTCTTTTTGTGACACCTTAGGGACATCCTGAAAATCGCCATCTGCGGCGGACATTGGCTGTTCTATAAAAGTTCTATTCATATATAGAACATCGCAGTGGATATTCAATGTTTCAAAGTCTCGTATTTTTAACATCTCTGAGATGTTCAATTGATAGTAGCTTTTGATTTTGTTGACCATACTATTATCATCATCACCATCCGAGCAATTCGCTGTGTGCATTAGGCTGGAGGGGATAGATGAAACTATAACAGCGCCCATGGTGGCAGAAGTAGGTAATAATCCTGGTAATCACAAGCACAAGCTGAAAACTTTCAGTTTCTGAGTGAGCAGGTCTCCCCGTTTATTCACAAATCACTTAAAAATATTGTACCATACTTCAGATGAATAAACATTTTTATTATCGTAGTGGCAACGGTCACGGTTGGGTAGTATAATAACAACATACATATAATAACAATGAGCCCTCGCTAGTGCTGTGTAGTCGATTGCAAAAATAGTACGTGTAAATTTTATACATTTCCAACTGCACAAAGAGATAAGTGTTCTGTTATTCCACGATATTTCAATCTCTAATTCCGGGACGTGAGGTTTTCTATTTGATCGACTAGAAGTGGATAGTAAAATAATTCAACCAAGTTGCGGGGGACGGTGTTAGCCGGTGACGAAAGCAAATACCGACTTAAACTGCGAGTTCGGGAACGCTTGGACGGTGTTGTAAACTGATCAATCAGCCTTATGAACAGAAGACAGAGATACTTTTGATGTATTTCCGAGTTGTCATACACGGCATTCTAACAGGACAATATACTTCGCAGAGGATTATTAATTAACAGACGAAACCAAAAAGGAGGAGGTTCTCTAGTCGACACGTATATTTAATTTTTTTTATTTTTCTTGTGTTTTAATTTTCACGAACTGGTTTCGGTTACAAAAGCAAAGACTAATGTTAATTGTAATGTAGTTCAAGTACGTACTAAGAGTAAACAGATCGTTACTTGTACTGTATAAGCAATACCCAATAGGTATTTTGTTGACAAGTATACGTGTTAGAGACAGAATTGTAATTATAATATACTGACTAGAACGCGCTTAGTCTACTGCGCACCCGAATTTCGTGGCACCCTTATGCGATAGGCAAGGAGAACACCAAACAATGAAGAAGAGTATGACTTCATAAGCATATTACATGCGTGCGACGAAGATAATCAACTGAACGTATGACGGTAGTATTTATATCATCTATTTGTAAACATAACGGCGTTGTCGGTTGGCACTTATAAGGGTTGCCAAATCATTCCAATTTCCTTTAATTTCTTTGTTATCGGTTTGGATGTGTCTTTGTTGCCTTTTTTTCTCATAGTGATCATAGTGGATAAATTGAAAACTGTTATATATAATGAAGTGTTACATTAGTTTGTAGTAGTAGGTAATGATATATCGCCTTTTCAGTGTGTCCATAAAGTAACGCATACATTCATTATTAGCTAAATAAACAATATCATTAAAAATTCCCGAAACAGGTCGATTTTTTATTTTAATTTACTGTTTTTTTAAATCATAATCCAATATATAGGGTGATCTACCTTCGAGTGATCACGTCATCAGCGATTTTATTAAACGAACACCCTCATTTTTTTTATTCATGAGTTAACTTGCTGAACTGATTCCAAAAATATATCACAAGCTGCGTCAAATTGGTAGAGGGTGGGCAACAATACAAAAGGTGTTTTCAAAATTTTATTAGAAAGTTATACGATACTGTATTTTTACAAAAAACGAAATGAAGAATAAACGTGTCAAGAATTATTATATGAAATTACTAGTTATGCAGCTACTGGATACACTACCAAAGTTGCATCAAAATGTTGCGGTGCGCCTTCTGCGGTCTAAATTATTGGCTATTCGAATATCAGGAAAAAGCTGGGTCAAATCAGGAATTAATGTATTTTGTAAGACATCCAGATGCCGACAAAATTACATCTCGTCTTGTTGATTATTTTCATTAACTGTAGGTCTACCTTGGTTTGGTGCATCCCTGACATGTCCTAATTCTCTGTATTTTCTCTCTATTCTGCTTACAGTAGATTGTGAAATAGGTTCACTATCTGGGTGCATTTCATGGAATAATCTGTATACATCTTGTTGAGTCCGCATCATATCGCCAACACCAATCATAATTAAAATTTCAATCCTTTCCCTTTCAGATAAAGGCATTTTCAAAAAACAGTTTTAATATGATACATTTTGAAGCGTCAACAATACAGAATTAAACAAATGGCAAAAAATATTCTCAAACAATGAAAATATACGGTATAGTCGAGAGGCAAAAATCACTAATATAAAAACTTTTTAACAAAAAATTAAACCGACGAAAAACGGAACTGGAAAGCAAAAAATAAAATAAAACTCCTTAGTCCTAATAACTAAGCTCCTAAACTAATGTAAGTAACTAATTTTGAGTCGGCGCCAAACAAACAAGCTAGGTAAAGCGTAAAATGATGGCATCGAGATGCACGGTGACATTCTCATAATTTTTTTGAAGTAATTTAATGATCTTCGTTGATTATTCGTTTGGCGCCGACTCGAAATTAGTTACTTACATTAGTTCAGGAGCTTAGTTATCAAGACTAAGGAAGTTGATTTTATTATTTGATTTTCAGTTCCGTTTTTCGTCGGTTTAATTTTTTGTTAAAATTTTTTATTTTTCAATTTTTTGTTGCTGAAATATACTAATTACTACCTACTTAACTTTTAATTAATTCCAAAATACTTACTTACCCACCGTACTTCGACTAATAACAGTTAAATAATATGATTATCTACCTCAACTATTTATTGTTATATAATATAAATTATTTTTGATAGTTCTGGTAAGTTCATTTCATCACTTTGTATATGATTCCATCCTTCCATATAATGTTATCATTGTGACGGATGTAGGAGAACAAAAATAATGACAATAGCGATCTGTCAATGTCAACTACATATGTGTGCCAATGTTCACAAGTGAAAAATCAATCATCCCCTATTTTTCTACCCATAGGGGTGGATTAATTCATTCCGAACCCAAATATGATCAACTATGAGGTATACCCTAAGTAATAAAAAAAAACATCCAAATCGGAAAACCCAGTACAAAGTTATGCCTGATAGAATCGGTTAAAGGTGAACGATAGATATTTTCCATTTTGCCACCCTTAGGAGTGGATTTTTTTTCAAATTCAAATGGGACCAACTTCGGAGTATGCCCTATCCAATGAAAAAATAATCATCGGAATCGGACTCCTCTGTAAAAAGTTATGCGTGGTCAAACATAAAAAATGGATAAATGCAATGTTAAAAATATACCTCAGAGTCCCGTTACCCATTTCAAGTATTTCTTGTCCAACTCGAGAAGCTGTTTAACTTTCTTTGGCGATAGGCTCATTAGCCTTTTCGCTCATTGTCTTTATCCTGGCACTTTATTCCAGTGAGATTTCATTTCATGTTTCCCAGCCTCGTAACTCTTCTCTCTTATGGACTTAAGAGATTCCACAGAAGGTTTCTGAGTCAGGAAATTGTGTGTTTGTTATTCTTTGTTATCTCTGAACCCCCTATGATCTGGCACCCACATCAAATGTGACCTTATAACTTACTCATTTTTCAAATATTGATGTAATAGTGCAATAAAAAATCTTGATAGAAATACCTATTCAATTATAAGGATATGTGAAACATGTCTCATATATCTTCATATAATTGATGGGTGGAAGAGTAAACATTTTTTACATAGGTATATAACATTTATATTCACAATTCTCTGTACCTTTGATGCATCATTTATTAAAAAAAAAACGTTTTATTATGATATACCCTATTTTCCATTACAAGCAATGCCACTGGAATTGTTCCGCTACTGCGAGGAGGACATAAACAACAATGGCGGCCACCATGCATGGGACATTTCGCGCAGCTTGAAACGCATTCTAGTCAGTATATTATAATTACAATTCTATGGTTAGAGAGTGTTGAACGTGTTTGTATTATTTAGGGACCGTTCAACGTTCTTACATCCTTGCAAGGGTAAAAGTAGGATCCCATATTCAGGTACAATTGTGAACCTCATTCCTTTTCTGATTATTATATCATTTGAGAATTTCCTTAAATAGTTTTGCGTTGAATCTGATGTTATTTAAGTGGTTTCCAGTCAGGTTGAAGCTAGCCAGGGTTATATGCATAGACAAATTAAAAATGAAGAGACTGTTTGAAACATTGGCGATCTTGACCACCAAGTTTTTGGTACGGCCAGTCGCGCATGGAGGCGCTGCCCGCAATCAACAGACGACTGACATGATAATTTTTCAATTTCGACATTTGTCAGGAAATGACAAACAACGTAATAATTTCAGAATAATTCTACTGTTAATTGTCATCGAAAAATTAATTATAGAAATTATACTAATGGACTTGAATTGTGAACCCAACGTCGAAAATGGAATGTTTTGTTATTCGAGTTGACGCTGAAATTCCTTGAAATATTCTTTCACAAGGTAAAATATAAGCTGCTTTCCACAAACTGATACTTATTTCCATCCATCAGTTGCAGAATTTTTTTCACAAACTGATACTTATTTCCGTCCATCAGTTTCCATTTTCTATCACCATTTGAGGAAGTACGAAGATTATCATCAAACTGGAGTATTTGTTAAGTATACCTACTCGTTCTCCTTTGTGCTAATGAATGAACAAAATTATTGAAGGTTTGTTGTGAATGTAATTTGTTTTTATTTTGGTAGATTTGATGATAAGACTAAATAAAAATTTTCAATTTTGTTGTTTTTTGGAGTTTTATTATTGTTTTGTCTGTAGTTGTACCTTGTCCTAGATACAATAAGATGTGTTTTTATAGTGTTCAACTTATTATTCTTGTTTTATAAGATCTTTGATTTTGTTCTTGATATCATGAAATGAAGATTTACTTTGAAATTTTATTTTAACCACGAACGAACTAACAGATTCTACGAATCGATTACTGTATATATTTTATTAGTGATCGATTTGCCATTCCGGTATTTCATATGATACAACCATTCATATGGAATAGAAGAATGGCAAATCGATCACTTATAAAATATATACCATATCAATCATATAAAAGTAACACATTTGAAAGACCCGCCTTATCTCAATCGGTTCTACCAACTGTATTTAGTTCGGCCAGTTGCGAGATATGTCGCCACTGTCTAAACGTGGTGCCAACTTTTACTGCAGGTTTGACAACTCTCTTTATTTTTAGTTTCTCTATGGTTATATGGGTACTTTTTTAAATTTGTTTTTCTACTCCCCCTACAGAAAATGACGAAATTTGTACAACTCGCCAACTATGTAACTGTCTATTTAAGCACTGTGCGACATAAAACCAAAGATTATTGCTACTCTTTGATTAAACTGTACGATTAAACTTTACCGTAAACAGAGAGCACGATCAACAACCAATACGGTAGCATCTCTAAAGTAAATCGCACGACGTATAACCAATAAGATAGAGCCTTCAGTAGTTGCCATGGAAACGTATAACAGGCCGCGTCGCCGATAACATTTTGACGTTTTATAATTGTGTCGCGATTTGTTACCAGTTTTTGGATTTACCAAGATCATTTGAAGATAAATCCCTAATAACAAATAAAAATTGTGAAAAATGTCCAGTAGTAGCGAAGATGAAATGTGTACACCACCCGAGATAGTGGAAAAAGCCATAAATGCTTCGCATAATTTGTTACCAGCAAAATCTCGTGAAAGATACGAAATAGTTTATCGAAAACTCATGGACTGGAAGCTGAAACACAAAATTTTCAGCAGTGGCCGAGAGCTATGTAGATAATTCTATGAAAAACATGACTGCCAACCCGTGTTACCGGAACTCAAACTTGAAATTACCCACGATTTCGTCAAAATTACCCGCTCTCAGTGCTGCCGTTTCCTAAATAACAGATTGTACCAGATTTGAAGAAAGTGTACTAAATCGAGGAAAATTTTCTTCTTTTGCGATTGACTTTTTGATTGACATTTCGGGACTCCACATAGTTGGAGAGAGAGTACTCATTTAGCTCATATCATGTTGGCAACATTGAAAATCACACTGATCAACGATGACTTTCCATTGTGCGAAAAATATACAAGCAAATTCTATAGGCCTTTTCACGACACGTTACGCGCATCCGCCATCTTAAAAAAGCGGTTAATATGAAAATTTCGGACACTTACTTTTTTGTTTGTTTTTTTAGCTTGTCTACTACGGACAATTTACCAGTATCGGGGATTATAGCGCATATTAACAGGTTATACTCGTATAAAGTGTCCGAAAAATATGGGGCATTACCAGTCTTGCACACAGCGAATAGGGAACACGCATGCGTCCGTTTTCTAGAATGTTTTGCACATAAAGATTACCACCTAAAAGGCCCAACAACAAACTTAGTAATTAAAAAATTTTTTCAGTGTTTTTCATAATTCGAAGTTAAAAACGCCAATTTTTTTGTCACATTTAAAAACGTACTCCTAGCGCCTCTGGTGGACGTATGCATCGTTATTTCACACAGTTCAAACTTTCACCGCTAGTTGCTTCGAACTGTCAACTATAATTTTATCTACCTCCGTTTATATGTTGTATATTGTAATCATGATCGTATTTTCAATTATTACTGAAACATCACATTGAAAGTGAGGATGAAACGGAAGAAGGTGTACCTTATGCATACCCAGCGAGCACAAAAACATCTCAGATATGTATGCTGAAAGTACGAGATTTTGAGACATTGAACATCCATTGCGATGTTCTGTTTATACATTAATAGAACTTTTTAGAACAGCCTATGTCCGCCGCAGGTGGCGATTTTCAGAATGTCCCTAGGGTGTCACAAAAAGAACTTGTCCCACGTTTTTTTGATAGCCTTTTCATAGACAGAACATTCCCGAAACGTTTTGGGCACATTACATCGCTGTAAATGAAACATTTTTTGAGATCACTTTCTGACGCCTTTTGTTATTTATTTGGACATTTGAAGGTGTCACATATTCTATTTGAAATGGAGTTTTTTTTTTTAATTTTTATACCACCAGAGGTGCGTTCGATTATAGACTCCTAGAGTAGAGTAAAGTATTTGAAGGTTTCTTAAATTTACTCTGGAATTGAGTACTATTCATTAATATTCGAACGGTGCGGAATATATTTGGAGTTGTTTACAAAGTCCGAGTGACAGAAGGTTCTGATATCGGAAATATAGGTTATGTCATAGAGAAACGTTTAGACAGTGGCGACATATCTCGCAACTGGCCGAACTAAATACAGTTGGTAGAACCGAATGAGATAAGGCGGGTTTTTCAAATGTGTTACTTTTATATGATTGATATGGTATATATTTTATAAGTGATCGATTTGCCATTCTTCTATTCCATATGAATGGTTGTATCATATGAAATACAGGAATGGCAAATCGATCACTAATAAAATATATACAGTAATCGATTCGTAGAATCTGTTAGTTCGTTCGTGGTTAAAATAAAATTTCAAAGTAAATCTATATTTCATGATATCAAGAACAAAATCAAAGATCTCATAAAACAAGAAAATAAGTTGAAACTATAAAAACACATTTTATTGTATCTAGGACAAGGTACAACTACAGACAAAACAATAAAACTCCGAAAAACAACAAAATTGAAAATGTTCTTCAGTCTTATCATCAAATCAACCAAAATAAAAACAAATTACATTTACAACAAACCTTCAATAATTTTGTTCATTTATTAGCACAAAGGAGAACGAGTAGGTATACTTAACAAATACTCCAGTTTGATGATACTCTTCGTACTTCCTCAAATGGTGATAGAAAATGGAAACTGATGGACGGAAATAAGTAGCAGTTTGTGAAAAAATTTCTGCAACTGATGGATGGAAATAAGTATCAGTTTGTGAAAAGCAGCTTATATTTTACCTTGTGAAACAATATTTCGAGGAATTTCAGCGTCAACTCGAATAACAAAACATTCCATTTTCGACGTTGGGTTCATAATTCAAGTCCATTAGTATAATTTCTAAAATTAATTTTTCGATGACAATTAACAGTAGAATTATTCTGGAATTGTTACGTGGTTTGTCATTTTCTGACAAATGTCGTAATTGGAAAATTATCATGTCAGTCGTCTGTTGATTGCGGGCAGCGCCTCCATGCGCGACTGGCCGTACCAAAAACTTGGTGGTCAAGATCGCCAATGTTTCAAACAGTCTCTTTATTTTTAATTTGTCTATGGGTTATGTTATTGTTTGTTAAAAAAACGAAAAATGGCAAGAACAATGAAAGTTGATGAAAACCGGAGAAAAATATTGTTGACAATAGCAGATAACTTTTCTAGAATCTTGTTCGCCAATTGTAAATAAAATGTTAGTATTTATAGTAGGGAATGATGGTAGATTCGAAGGTCATGTGATGGTTTGGAAGCAGCTTTATTGAAAATAGGTCCTAGGTTAAGAATTCGAGTGGGACAGTATGAACTTGGTAGACCATATGTTGCTCCAAGATTACAACTATTATCAGTGAACAGTATTAAACACATACACATAAATAATCTCAATCTTGGGTTGGATGTGAGACACAGCATAAAGAGATTTTCCGTCCCCCAGAGTTGTGTCAATTTTGTGGAGTTGAATAAACCCAGCTATTTTGTAGAGTTACGAGAGTTAACTCGGTAGCGAATACTCAGGTATTTTCGAACGATAGTCTTATAGTAAAATATACATAACTTTACGATTTTCGAACGCTATTTAGTAAATTATACTCGATGGAGTTAATAATCGAACGCACCTCAGGAACGCATCCCTCTTTTAGGATTTTCATCATGTAATCTAAATGGAGATTCTTCTTGACACATTCTAAGTGAAACTTTTTCATTAATTTATTCTGTTAGGAATAAATTGGTCAATTTTTTTACCTTGAATTTTATTGATAGGTGTAAACAGAAAATTGTCGTCAATTTGAACTTGACCAATAAATTGATGAGTTTAGAATCGGTTCTAATTTTTCATAAATTTTTAGTGACAATTTGCAGCAATGTCACAAAAGAACTTGTTCTAAGTTTTTTTGATAGCCTTTTCAGACACAACAAAATGTATTGCACACGTTGTAAATAAAACATTTTTGGAGATGACTTTCTGAAGCCTTTTTGTTATTCATTTGAACATTTTGAGGTGTCACAATCTATTTGAAATAGAGTGTTTTTCAATTTCTATACCACCAGGAATGCATCCCTCTTTCAGGACGTCTATCATGTAATCTAAATGATAATCTTGAAAAAACGAACTTGACACATTCTGAGTGAAACTTTTCCATTAATTTATACTGTTGGGATGATAGTGTTGATGTTGAAAAATACAAATAAAGTTTTTTTCATAACTTCCAAGGCTTTTATATTTCTTAGGGTACTGAGATTAAGATTTATTATTCGATGTGAATTATACTAACCACTAATTTTGAAGATAATTGAAATGTGATTTAGAAATTATCTTGTATATAATTTCAATTGTATCTCTAGGAAGGAAGATTTAGTTGAAATTATATTTCTTCAGTTGTATCACTAATCACAAACCAATTCTATTTGAAGTGTGGGGTCAATGCAGTCGAATGCCCTGGACAAGTCCAAGAAAATTCCACAGGCCATGTCTCTCCTATAGAGGGAGTTGTATATGTAGTGAGTGAGTTCAAATAGTGTAGTTTCGATGCTCTTGCCCCTTTGAAAAATGTTGGCTCTAGCTAAGATTGTGATTTTGGAAAAACCCCACCACTTGCCTAGAAACAGCTATCTCAAAGAGAAAGAGCTCAGCAGGCTTCACTTGAGACCCGTGGTTCATTTGGTAGGATAAAAGATATACTTGAATTTTAAATATCAAACCACTGTATGTAGTGAGCCCAAAATCCCATATATAATCATTTTTGTATGTCCTGTTTCCTAATAGGAATTGAGAGTGTTGACATATAATTTTGACAGGAGCTACTGTGCATTTATCGCGAAGTTAGTGTGCATGAAGTGATTTTCTATCGATTTTAAATATATAACCACGTGTTATGTTGCATACCTTGCTTATGTGTATAGCTAGACGATACTCGCTTGGCCGTTGGGTATCATTCTATAGATTGTGTTTGGTGTGGACTCCTTCGAACTCTAGTGATTCCATTTTTGTAGGCAGAATCATTAGATATGGTATACCTAAGCTCTGACGTTTGTATCTGTCCTTACCATTTTATCAAAGAGCATCCTAACAATTCCTCGATGAATCACAAAAGAGACAGCTTTGTTACGCCACATGTAACTCAGTACTGATACTCTGCTAGGCAGAAAAAGCAAGTGCATACCACAGATTATACTATACACACATATAGGTAGCTGCCGCCCATGTTTGGATTGCTACTTCATTGAAGAATAAAAAAGGATTGATGATGTAATGGAAATAGAGAATTTTTGCGATTTATCATCCAAGAAACATAAATGCTTGCTAGTGCAATTATTATTGGAACAGCGTTATAGCGTTGTGACAACTGCGACACAATGCCGCTGCGTCCTCAAACATCCGGATTAAATTGGACAGAACACGGAACAGCGTTCATTTTTGCATATTTATTATAGGAGACACGTGATTACTGTCACGGATTGTGTTGTGACAACTGCGACACAATGCCGCACTGCGTCCTCAAACATCCGGATTAAATTGGAGAAAACACGGAACAGCATTTATTTTTGCATATTTATTATAAGAGACACGTGATTACTGTCACGGATTGTGTTGTGTCGATTTCTTGTTTAAATCCCCACCCGGCTGGCCAAGAATTTGCCTCTCCCTATTTCATCACAACGTCGTAGTCTTTTGGACTATAATAAGCTTCCTAATGAAATTAAACAAATTAACTCCCTCCACCTCTTCAAACACTCCTTAGCTCAATATCTCCAAGTGCACTATGTTTCCAACTGGGTTGGTCACCGTTTTTTAGCATTTTATCATTTACTACTACTTTTACAATATACATTTTAAATCTACTATTGTTTATGTCTCATACATCTTGTTATAATTTATATCTTCTCTATGTATATTAGGGTATCTATTTCTATAAGAAACTCATTTAGTTGTATTTGCCGTGTCACGCAGTTGATGCTGCATATTTCCATTAAACTATTGTTGAAAGTATTTACATGTATATTTATTTATTTATGGGCAACACCCAGAATAAGAACATGTTTTTACAAAAGTGTATGATACATGAGTACTTATGATTAAGACTTAACCTTAAAACTAAAGAAAAAAAAACAATTTGAAAGAACTATAAAACCATGAGTGAATATAATGCAAGAGAGAAATATAATTATGTGCATATCAATATCGTGTTGTAATTATAGAAGCGAGGGCAAACTTCGTTTCAAGCTACTTTCAGAAATATTGAAAAGATCCACTTGAATTTCATTAGCATTAGATACAATTCTGGATAATGGGGAGTGTTTTCCAAAACTACATCTGTGGAAATCAATCGCGAAAGTCTGAGTGTTACGAGTTACTCTAGCTGGAACATGTAGGCCAATTAATGATAAGAGTTAAGGACAATCAACATGATAGTTCAGAATTCTGCATAAATTCTACGAGTGCTCAGTTTTGTTATTTCTGTTGTAGTGCGTACTTGCCTCAATGAGTTTTCAATTAAGGGTATGTTCAATTTATAAGCTAAATATCTCAAAAATTTGTTCTGAGTTTTCTCTATATTATTTATATGGATTTGATACGTTGGGGACCATACACACGAGCAATACTCTAGAATTGTTCTAACCAAAGAATAATAAAGTGTTCTTATGGAATTAGCATTAGTGAAATCTCTTGTGGTCCTGCATACAGAGCCCAGCATTTTTGTTGCCTTATTGACAACCTGCTCAAAGTGGAGGTGTTCTTTTTGACACCAAGGTCCCGAATAGAATTTGCCCTTGTCAGGGGTTCACCATCAATGTAATAACAAAATTCAGTGTGTTCCAGAGAACGATAAAAAGACATAACATTGCATTTGTTTACATTCAGCTCCATGTAATTATCAGAGCACCATTTGACAATTGAGGTAAGGTCCTTCTGAATATTCTCGCAGTGTTGTTCATTGATGACTTGGTTACAAATTTTAAGATCATCTGCGAACAGCAGAAATTTTGAGTATTTGATTATTTCTGCAATATCATTTATGAAAATATTGAACAGGAAGGGGCCTAGGTGGCTTCCTTGTGGTACTCATGAAGTGACATAAATCTTGTCAGATATGAAGCTCTTGACTTTAACATAGATTTCGATCCCGAAGATAGCTTCCGAACCAGTTCAGTAAATTTCCGTAAAACCCTACCGCTTCAAGTTTCCCAAGTAAAACTGTATGATTGACTGTGTCAAATGCTTATCCTTGTTGAGAGCTATGACATTACTGGAAAAGTTCTTCTTCACCGCAATGAGAACGCCTCCTCCTCTGTATTTTTGACTAATTAGTACTGATCGATCCTTCCTGTATATATCATATTGAGACAAGCCAAGTTCCTCATCTAGGATAGTTTCGTGGAGCCATGTTTCAGTGAAGACAATAATATCATGGTCATGATAGCTGCGCTAAGTTCTAAAGTCGTAATTTTAGTTCTAATATCAGAAATGCTTTATTGTCATAGAACATTAATTCTGTCGACAAAGCTTACCTAAAACTAAGACATAGCATAAGATACATACAAACAAACAAGGTAGTACTAACTCATCATATTATAAAATTTAAAAATAACAATTTAAAAACAAAATTCAAAAACAATACATGCGTTTTATATCTAAGAAAGAAATGATTTACTTTCAGAGAACATAAGTCCAGTCGACAGAGCTACTTAAGGCTACATTTAAATCATAGTGTGAAATAACATACACACATAAAATCTGCAAAGCAGAACCACAAGATAGATTTTAAAGGCAATAAATACAATGAAATACACAAAAAATCAGGAAAATGTATGAATAAGCTGTGAAGCTGTCAGTGAGGAATTCGTTTAAATTGTAATAGGCCTTCCGAAGCAGTAGCACTTTCACCTCTTTACGAAATTTTTCGTTTCCATTTATTTTTATGATGGAAAGATTGTATTGAATAGAGTTTTTGATTTGTGTTGTCGAGGGGATAGGAAGAGTGATATTATGCGAAAGGCGAGTCACGTGGTTGGACTCTGACATAATGGTATCCTTTTTTGTGCAGGAAGCTGACAGTTTCCAGAATGAAAAGGAGGCTAATGGAAAAATTTCTTGTGATATAAAAAGCGGTCTACACGAATCTCGCACTCCTGCTCGATATACAAGTCTGAGAGCCCTTTTTTTAAATACAGCATTTGTTATATACTCGGAGCTTGCACCCCAGAAACATATTCCATAACGCAAGTGAGACTCACACAGTGCAAAGTATGTATTTCTTGCTGACTGAATGTCGAGAGTCTTGGAAATTGCTCTTATGGCATAGCAACTTGAGGATAGTTTTTTGCATAATCTGTTGTGATTTTCAAATTTTAATCTGTTATCAATATATAGTCCTAAAAATTTATTTTCTTGCTTTGAGTTAACAATTTGTCCATTTAGAAAGACTTGGTCTATATTACATTTAAATGTTAGATTTGCATCACACCAACTTTTGACTACTTTTAGATCATTTTCTATATTGTTTTGTAAAGTAAGCATGTTGTTATTATGCCACAGTATAGACGTATCATACGCAAAAATAGTGAACTTTCCCTGAATTGATATGTCTGCCAAATCGTTTATATATATATTAAAAAGAGTAATGGGCGGAGAACAGACCCTTGAGGGACTCCGCAATTTACTTCCATTTCAACAGACGTACTACTATTGAAAGTTACCATCTGTACCCGACCAGATAGGTACGATTCAAACCATTTTAAAATGTTCCCCCTAATCCCATAAATTTCGAGTTTTTGCGGTAGAATTTTGTGATTTACGCAATCGAATGCCTTCGACAAGTCGCAGAATACTGTTGCTGCAAATTGACCATTGTTCAATTGAAGGTAGAGTTCATCAAGAAGGGCAAACATTGCATCGTTTGTGCTACTTGAGGTCCGAAAACCGAACTGTTTGGAATAAAGAATTTTATTCATTTCTAGAAAGTTCAGAATCTTTTTTTTAATTAATTTTTCATTTTTTTTTGCCAAAGTTGGTAGTAATGAAATAGGTCTGAAATTTGCTGGTAAATTAGGATCACTTCCCTCGAACAATGGAATGACCTCAGCAACTTTCAAATAAGATGGAAAATTTCCGTTCAATACTGCTGTATTGATAGATTCCGCCAAAATATCTAATGCGTTGTCAGGTAATTTCAAAAATATTTTTAATGAAATATCATCCCAACCTGATGAGTTTTTATTTTTCAATTCAGAAAGAATTTCTTTTATTTCATTGGCAGAGGTTGGTAGGTAACTAAATGAATTTGCTATATCAATATGCTTCAGGTATTGAAGAGGTTGTGTTTCAGGTGTTATTTGCTCAGTTTGTTGGCTATGGAACAGTAAAAAGTATTTAATTCTTCAGGCTTTAATTCACTTTTGGTGGAGGCAATATTGTTCTTGCCTTTCAATTCGTTTACTATTTTCCAGGTTTCTTTCTGCTTGTTATTGGCATTTGCTATTAGCTGGCTAAAATTATTTCTTTTGGCAACTTTAATGATTTGCTATAAATGTTATAGTAATTAATAAAGTAAATTTTCCATGAATTTTTTTTGATGAAATGAAGGCATCTCATGTTTTTAGACGCGATTTTAATGCCTTTGGAATTCCAGGGTTTCCTCTGCTTAACTTTGATGTACTGTAGAGGAAATGCTTTGTTAAACAGGAGCAGCAATTGAGTGTGAAAGTTGTCAAGTGGTTCCTCGGTTGCCGATACATAATCCCAGTTGGAATCAGTACACAAACGAGAAAACCTTTGAAAGTTTGTTTTACTGTAAATTCTACCATGTTTCTTTTGTGTCAGAGATTTCCTGGTTATATTTAAGGAACATTTACATATTACTGCATCATGGTCGGAAATTCCAGCATTTACTACTTCACAGCTTATTACTTCCTCATGGAGGTTTGTGCAGACATAATCAAGAAGGCTAGATAAATACTTGCAGTTACGAGTCGGTGTTTCAACATACATTTTTAAGTTGAAAGAGTTAAGTAAGTTATCTAATGATATTTTAGAGGGTAATGTGCTATTTAAATAATCAATATTGAAATCACCTGTTAAAAGAATTGAAGCATTGAACGGGAATCGAGATAAAAGCGTTTCTAGCATGTATAAAAAGTTTTCATTATTGGTATTGTATAATATAGAGCTTTGTTTCATGGTTAAAAACTATTGAAAATTCGAATACTTTCTCAATCAGTAGATCGTTGTGATTTTCGAAATTTTAAAAGTGATTGTTATTTAATATATCTATCAATGAGTATTAGGGTACCACCATGAGTATACTCACTTCTACAGTATTTAGAAATTAAGATATAATGTGGTAAGACTAACATTTTGGTAGTATATGTGCAATATGTTCTGTTCTGTCCGAGAGCTGCCCGTAGAGTTTAGTTTTTTCCATGAGAGGTGCTAGAGACAATTTTCGGTAGTGCCTGTATGTATCGGATGGTTAGATTGTTTTCTTCTTTATCAGTCCTTTCATTGAGTTGTTGCCGAAGATTTCTAAGGTGATTTCTCTGATTAAGAGTTAAATCGGATCCAACTCTAATTTCCGGAGAGTTTATTTTATTTTTATTTCTTAGGACGAATAGAATACTGACAAGGATAACTTTTAAAGGTCTGGAGGTCATTGACTTTGGAAATATCCTCATCGGTATTGCCTTTAGTTGTAACTGCATTGTACTCGGGAACGTTGTACATCATTACATTGTTGGATCTTCTTCTTCGTTCTTCCAATTCATAGACTACTGAGTCAAAGTCGGTTTGTTGTTCAGGACATGTCTTAGCATGTTTGATTGTAGTGAGTTCATCAGCAGCAGCATATTCTACTTGTATCTTTTATAAATAACAAGTGTGTGGTCTAAATTGTATTGTATTAATGTAGGAACATTTCCTACTATTGGGGGAAAATAATATACAATTTGTAACCATTTAGTCCATCATTAAGGAAGAAAATACCACTCACTTTTTACCATTGAGGGGACGCACACAACAATGTTAGCAGTTATTTGTTGTTTTTGTTATTCTTGCAAAAAAAAACATTACTCTTTTCAGATGAATCCTAATGGTCCTTACGAGCGGGAACGTCGGCTACGAATAATGACAAAGATACTTGAATAATATTTTAGTTTTGAGTTAGGATTTTTTTCCAAGATACTTTCGATTTTATTTAATTTTTGAAGGGTTACAAATTTTGTCAATAAAAGGAATTTTCCATGATTTTTTATTTGATTTCAAATTTTGAGTATATATTTTGCAGACAACAACATAAATTTTAGTACGCCGATAGACGTTCTGTCCATTTTGAGTAATTAGCAGTCTTAAAAATGGCACAACGTCTATCGGCATCAACATTCAAAACCTATAAAAATACACAATGTTTTTTTTAATGTTTCTATAACGAATAACATAAAAAATTCCAGGCTATTACAATTACAAAAATCTATCTGTGTCACAGCGCGAGTGATTTCGGATTTCCCTGTGTCCTTCAACGTGTTAATAAAGAGTATGATAATTTGCAATAAGGCAGAATAAATTGAATAGTTTCTTTAGTTGCCATCAACAATCAGCTGAAGAAATTATTCATTAGCGGTGAAAATGAGGTACATAGAAACTGAAGATTTTGATTCAAACATATTTCAATCAATTGCTGTGAAAAGTTCGCAAAAGAACAGTTTGGAAATAAACTTGAGACATGCAATTTTATTTTGTGAGACAAGTTTTATGAAATGGAGAAGTAGAAAGCCGAAACGGCCACAGTATGAATATTTATACTAGGGAAAAGAAATTGTTTCAATAAATCATAAAGTTGTATTTTTTTTTAACCGCTGTCTTAGTTCAGAAGTTAATGAAAACTTGTACGAGTTAAGATCACGGGACCTTACCTTTTATAGTGGGATCCGAAACCAGTCTTGGGACCTTGAAAAATTTTTCACCAGCTGCGGGATTAGAACCCTGCGCCGGGAGGATACAGTGGACACAAGACCAACGCTCGTACCACTGAGCCACAAGCCCCCAAGTAGAAAAAATATTGTGTGTAGTAGAATTATAATTTTGGAACATTAATTTGGATGTTTCAATTATTTCATCGCCAGAACAAAGAAACTTGCAAATATTTGAGAAATAAATTATTCAAATTTGTGTAATAACACAAGGCTTTCTCAACTTTACCTTTATTTCAAGAGCAAGATTACAATGATACAACAACATCCACTATCAACTGGTATGGATATCTATAAGAAAATAATATCAATCTAGTATTTGAGACTGAGCAAGTTCGGAAAAAATGTCAACAAAAAACATCTACTTAGAGTAATGGTGCTAACAAAAAATCAACAATATATTGAAATAAAATTATTTATTTCGGATTAAGCACATTGATATCTCCAATGAAAATCATTGTTAATTTCATTTTCATAGCCGAAAACTCATTTTCCTAATCATCGTTTCATTTCAAGATTCGCCTCATAATCTGAACAAGATAATACACATATTGATATATTTTAATGATGTTCAGAAAGAACATGTTTAAACCAGACATTGCTTGAGGTTCGACAAAAGTTAATTTTTGAGTTCTTTTCTTTAAAAAACAATTTTTTTTTGGTTAATAATAGAACAGCATGTATATACTATCCCGAAGATAACGTGTAACAATTTATTCTCTCTGAACAAAAAAATTGACAATTTATTCAACCTGTTTATAAAGTGTGAAATATTTGGATCGAAACAAAAAAACTGAGTGTTGCTTCCATTTAAATACTCGGAAGATATTGTACTAGTACCAGAGTATCTGCAATGGCCAACATACTGTCTGCTACATGTCATTCTGATGTGGTCACATAGAAAAGTTGTAGTAATACGGAGATACTGTCTTTTGCCTAGTTACTCAGTTGTGATCACTCTAGAAGAAAAGAAATCCTCAAAGACATTTGACTTCCTTCTGTATTCTTCCAGTTGATTAAAGAAAAATGATTGGACATATTTTTGGAAAGTTGATTAGTAATCATGTTTTGTACTTTCTTCTATTGACACTTCAAACAGATCAATATTTACTTCGATATTCTGATTGCCAGCCAAAAATACTCGTATGGTTAGTTAACTTATATTGGTACATTGTGAATATCAGTTTTAAATAATTTCTCACCAATATCAATATGTGTACTTTATTGGAATACGCAACTATATTACAATTATACTCTAGTGAAACAAAAATAATATTCATAATTTCTTCAAACAACTTTTATATCATATCTTTCCTCACCACTTAATATTAATCTCTGTCACGCTCCCGCTTTTTCTCGCTAGAACTTGAATGGCGAGAGTGTGATCTGCGTTCACGATCGCGACTTCTTGATCTGAAAAAAAAAAAACGGTTTGTATTTATCTATTCTAATTAAAGATTTGGAATCAAAAGTGTGAAAATCCTTCGCCACAAAAATGCAATCGTATTCAAGAATTTTGTATTGTCAAATTCACAACATATCTTAAATCCCCTGTGGAATGAGATAACTTTAATGCATATCATTAGTTGCTTATCGTAAAAAAAAAAAATGTATGCCATTTCATCTCACCTGGACCTGTAAGATCGACTGCTTTTACCACCTTCTTCTTCTCCTCCTCTGTCTTTACGGGAATCCCTGTCCTTACGTTCCTTGGATCTGGATCTGTGACGTTTTGACCTTCTATCCAACTCTCTTCCACCAACATAATGTTCGCGGTAACGCCTGTCGAATCTATCATCTTTACTGTCACGATCTCTGTCTCTTCCAGCTCTTTTCTTGTCTTCCCTTCTTTTCTCAGATGTTTTCTAAGTGCAAAATAAAAATAGTTTTCATATTAGGTTCAGCAGTTTTAATAGCCATATATATTTATTTATATTTAGTCCCCAAGAAACATACTATTTAATGAATAGAACAAAATATATGAGAAGCTGGAAAGTTCTACACCACTGGACCAGGTCATGGAAGTAACAACAGAACTGCTCGAATTTTTTTTTTGAAGAAGCTTGTAATTCTATATTAAACTATTCCAATTATGTAATTATTCTTCAGATATATTTAAATGGTTAAAGTAACAGTGTAACGATATATCTGTTACACTTCTTATTGGTATGCTCAGAGATTCATTCATCAATCCCTATTGAAAATCTTAGCGACATCTAACCGTGGTCAATGGAAGAGTCATTACGGCTGAGAAGAATAAGAACGGTCGCGAGGGATCAGACTGAACGGAGATATTAAAAGGAGGCGTGATGCCATTCTTGCCCCTTTTCCGATCTTGCTGTAATTGAGATATCTTGTGTTCTGAAGCTCGTCAGCCATTGATTGACAGAGTTGATTATGTTCATGATGAAATAACTAGTTAATAAGAGCATTTTCCTTTCTCCGACAAAGTGATTTCGAATCAGTGAATTCTGAGTTATATCAAGGTATGTATTGGGAATGATGTTTGGACCAAAGATTTTTTTAAATATGTTACGTTCAGATAATTTTTAACGAGAACGTTAGGTATTTCTTCACAAATAAAATATCTCAAGTCATATACGCATGTTGTTCAGTAAACAGTGATTAGATTTATTCAGGTCAATCTGATAATCAATTACAGTGCCGTTCACTATCTATTTTTTAAGGAGGTCAGTTAGAATCATGGATGCCACATGTGATATATCAGATTGTATGTTATAAGATATCAGTGTTCAAACTTATCTGATTAGATTGCTTGCTCTGACAAGGCTTTAATGGGATCTAATGATGGTTTCACAAATATATGATATCTCAATTACAGCAAGATCGGAAAAGGGGCGAGAATGGCATCACGCCTCCTTTTAATATCTCCGTTCTGTCAGATCCCTCGCAACCGTTCTTATTCTTCTCAGCCGTAATGACTGTTCCATTGACCACGGTTAGATGTCGCTAAGATTTTCAATAGGGATTGACGAATGAATCTCTGAGCATACCAATAAGAAATGTAACACATATATCGTTACAACAGTCTGCTAGAGATAAAAATGAAATTGGAAATAAAATTAATGGATCTAGTAATAAAAGAGATTAATGCATTAAAAACACCAAATGGCTATTGAACAGTCCTTCGGACTGAGGTTCAATACTTGAATTATCTTGCATGGATATATTTTTATTTTCTATGCTGATTGTACAGAAAATGAACAAATATTGCAATGGATCTATTACATATTATAAAAGATATATTTTAGAACTGATTGGAATGGTTGTTTTCCATGAGGTAGACATTCAAAAAGTCTACTCAAACAGCACATTTCATAAATTAGTATTCATTTCCAAAGCTAACTATAATTAGTTTTCGATGTAAAAAAACTGGAAAATTTCAGTTAAGAAATCTGACACCACTGGATTGACTTTTTAACAGGGTTGGCATGATTTAATCATTTTTTATTTTAATCAAGATTTAAATCATAATGATTTTTTTAATAAAAATCAATGATTTAATCAAGTGTCTTTATTTCTAACTTCGGATTGTCAAACTTAAAAAAGTAGAAAATAAAATAAACCTTATTGTCAATAACTGAGCTCCTAAACTAATGTAAGTAACTAATATTGAGTCGGCGCCAAACAAACAAGTTGAAGTAATTTAATGATCTTCGTGAATTACAGGTTGATTTGAAAACTTTTGGTTTAGATCGTGTTTACGCGTTACTATGTCGCAAAAAAGAAATAGGAAAGTCTTTAATATTGAAGAAAAATCACATCTTATATGGATATTAGAAAATGGCGAGACAAATAGTGAAATTGCAAAGGAATGTGGAGTCTCACACTCTACGATATCAACGATTTGGAAGGATAGAGATAAAATAAAGGTTCTTTTCGAGAACAAATCTTTGAAAATTAAACGATCGAGGACATCTGAACATAAAGTTATTTGAAAACAAGTTCATATGCATAACCTATCCCCATACTACAAACAGACATAATATATACATACATTCTTGTGTATATCGCTTATAACAACTATCGGATATAACATCCGAAGTATACGGTCCCTTCAATGTCGTTATATCCGGTTTTTACTGTATTAGTTTCCATACTCGGTCAATCGCTGGTTTACTACAGGATTTAGTATCTACGTTAGGCTCAGTCTATAGCACTCGCAAAATTCAATCAAACTATAGGTTTTTAAAAAAAAACGTGATTTTTTACGATTTATTTAAAAAATCACGATTTTTTTGATAAATTGAAAAAATCTTGATTTTTTCCAACCTTGCTTTTTAATGGCAACTGCATTGCATTCAGAAAGTCTCAATACGTCCTTACTTTCATTCATAAACTTATACACAATGAAATCGATCATCAATATTACCATCTTTATTGAACTTTAATATTCCTCGTTTAGCCTCTTTCCATCATAATCTCTATAATAATTGTCTAAATCATATGTGTAGATGTCTAAACAATCTTCCTTCAGTGGATATATTCTTTTCAAATGCATCCCAATTGAAACAAACTTTATATAGGATAATCTCGAATTGAAATGTGAAAGTATCGTTACTAGTATCAGATATTGTTAGCATACAAACCTAGAATAAGTATACTGTGTTAAAAAAAAAACGGTATACACTCTTATACTCTTTTGTATGTTGGATGTATTACTACTATAAATAAATAAAAAGGTAGTAGGAGTGATATATTGGAATGCCATACAATTATTGCTCTATCTAGTGATAAAAACAACGAAAAATTAACGCAATAATGATAACGTTCATCTTCATCTATCAATGATGAGTAAAGAGAGTTTTCAATATGTGGAATGAATAAATCATTTATATTTGGTGTAGATAGAATAGATATTTTTTCAGATAGAGTGGAGCACTATCTATTCTCATTTTCAAGAAGAATATCAGAAACATTTTATCACTTCAATGAATTCAACATTTCATTCATGGATTCATTCATTTAGAACAGGATATTATTCTCATTGCTCGATTTTGCAATTTCCGCAATGGATTCATTTCATTTTGTTGTAGTAAACTATGATAGAGCAGTAGAAGTGAGATACAATTAGAGTATTGTTAATAGTAGTTTTTGGCCATTTGGAGATAAATCCGGATCATCTATACAAATAACTTATTTTAAATGACATTGCTTTGGTTACATAATTTGCATGTCCTTTAAATTTTAAATCTCTATCAATGATATCTACAAAATATTTGAAAGAAACCTCCACTTCAATTGAATGAATACAAAAAAGTATATATTTCTGTATAAGAAATATAAATGTAATGAGCTACTACAGCAATCGAATATTATAGAGATAAACTCAATAGGAATGTTCCATAAGGTTCAAATATTGAATGAAATAATGAGTTTGTCATCCAGGAGAGATTGCAATTTGTTCTTGAAACACTTAGCAGATATGTATTCAATATCATGAGATATTATGTTCAAAAGGTTTTGAGCTATTTTTACAGGCTTTATATTAGCTTCACTTGTATGTTTGTTTGTTTGTAACAGACTCCTTTGGGCGCGATTTTGACCCACTTCTAGACATACGAATTATTTGAAATTTGGCAGGTGTACATAATTCCGGTGACAATGCATTAAGAAATTTTTGTTCGAAAAAAAAAAAATAAAAATGGCGGCTCTAATATGGCGGACTGATTATGGTCCGATTCGCTTCAAAATTGGTATCCGAGGGTTTTTGTGGTCAGAGATTATGATTCTTTTGTCAAAATTGGAAAATTCAAGATGGCGGCTCCAAAATGGCGGACGAGTTTTGTGATTATGGTCCAATTCTATTCAAAATTGGTATGTGGGGGTTTTTGGGGTCGGAGATTATGATTATTTTGTCAAAATTGAAAAATTCAAGATGGCGGCTCTAAAATGGTGGACGAGTTTTGTGATTATGGTCCGATTCTATTCAAAATTGGTATGTGGGGGTTTTTGGAGTCGAATATTATGATTCTTTCGTGAAAATTGAAAAATTCAAGATGGCGGCTCCAAAATGGGGGACGAGTTTTGTGATGATGATCCGATTTTATTCAAAATTGGTATGTGGGGGTTTTTGGGGTCGGAGATTATGATTATTTTGTCAAAATTGAAGGATTTAAGATGGCAGCTCCAAAATGGCGGAAGAGTTTTGTGATTATGGTCCGATTTCAGATTCTATTCAAAATTTTTTATTAATATTTGAATGAAATTTTTGTCAGATTTATTCCAAGACTTTGTGAATAGATGAAGTTATTATTGATTAACACATTTCAAAGACCTCGTGAATCCAGTGGAGTGGTCAGATTTCCGCTAATAAACTTTTTGAATTTTTGAGATTTGAAAATATGGCCCTGAAAATTAAGATTCATGAAATGTTATGTACCAGTAGGCTTCTTAAATGCCTATTTCACTATTTCATGAAAAAAAACCATTAAAATTGGTGTATTTTATAAGGGTGCTTCCATTTCAAACAAACAGTTGCTATTGCTATGATGATCCAAGCCATTGTAGAATAAACTCGAGACTGTAATTTAAAAACTAGGATCTGCCAAACCACTAGTGCTTCCATATTAGAATCCAAAAGTTGCTGGTTTGACATACATCCCAAAACTAACTTTCTATTATGCCCAATATATTCTCCCATTATTGGAGGAACCTCATTCTGATTTTATCACCTCTAACCTCTAATTCAGACAGTTTTTCTCTGATTTTGATGAAACCAAGATGGAGTTTTCCTCCGAAGTGATCAGCCAATCGTCTATCATTGTCATGGATACCCAAATAGGCTGAACATACTTCGCACACTCTGAGCTTCTGCTGCTGGTAGCTACTTGCAGGCATAGAGTTCCGATATTCTTGTTCTGCATCCAATTTCTTTTTCCTCAATTCATCCACCTGTTCACAAAATTAGATTTCAGTTTTTATAATATAATAAATATTTAATCAATTGGAAAATGAAAGTTTGTGAAAAATAAGTTCGCATTGATTCACACAAACAGGTCAACTCACTTCCTCCATAAGTTTCATGCTCTCATCTACAAAACCTTCTTCACCAAGTTGTTCTGCCTTAGCCAACTTTTGACCGATTTGCTCAGCAAGTTCGTGAACGCTATTGGCTTTCACAGCTACTTCTGCTGACAGTTCCTCCTGAGTTTCAGCAAGACGTTGTTTAGCAGATTCCGTTCTTCTGTCACAATCGCCTATAAAGGCTTGCAAATGTTCCATAGCCTACATACAAACATTAAATTGTGTTATAAATCGGGGAGCTTTGAAATCTATGTATTATCTGATTAAAATGAAACTTGTTCAATACACATAATACCAATAGAAGATATATTTGTTCAAAAATAAGGTCCTTCAAAAATTCAAGTTTTAAAATATAAATTTATTATTTAAAATTCTTTTAAAAAAATACTTGTACAATAACACAGATAAAATAATACATTGGGCTTTCATGGTAAAATGTTGAAGTCAAGCTGTAAAAGTTCACAGCTATGTTTCCGATGAAATTATAGTTACGCCTGGCGTACCACAGGGTAGTCACGTCGGTCCGTTCCTATTTAACATTTACATCAATGACATTAATTCATATCTAAGATACAGCCAAGCTCTGTATTTTGCTGATCACCTGAAACTCTTTAAAAGTATTAGTTCTCTGAACGACTGTTATGAATTACAAATTGACCTAGACAACTTGAAAAAATGGAGCGATAACAATGACATGGACCTTAATATCTGCAAATGTTTTACGTTAACTTTTAGCAGAAAAACAACTCAAATAGACCTCTGCAATTGCATATCTGGTGAGCCACGTCCACAGGTTACCTCAGCAAAAGATTTGGGAGTCACTCTGGATAGGAAAATGACCTTCAACATTCACTATGAGAACATAACTAATAGAGCTTACAAAATGTTGGGTTTTGTATGCGGTTATACCCGGGACTTCTCAGATATCCACTGCCTCAAATTTCTTTATAACTCCTTGGTACGCTACTTATTGTATGGTGTCCCTTCCACAATTATTATGCACAGAACTTAGAAAAAGTTCCTTAGGTTTGCGACATACAAACTCAACATACATTACAACATAATAGTCTTGAAAATATTCGAAACACTACAGGAATGTCTAGTTTAAAAAGTCTTAGATTCCAGGCAGACTTGACCTTCCTTTTCAAAGTGATCAACGGACACATAAACTGCCTATCCTTGTTATCACAGTTCGGTTTCCATGTTCCAGCTAGGTGTACAAGAAATACTACATTCTCAGTAGATTTTGACAGATGTAATTATGGACTTTTCTCGCCTTTAACTAGAATCACTAGGAAGGGTAATAGAATTGACTTAGATTTCTTCTATGTCACTTTGGAATCCTTCAAACGCCTTATAAAAGATCAAATTTAGTTGTACATTGATAATTCTTTAAACATAAGACCTTTGCTCTCAGCATTTTCTCTTTTTTTTGTCTCCTTTCTTATTTTTTTGTTTACATCTCTTTCTGATTCATCTGTATAGTATTAGTGTTTTTTAGAATAAGTTAGAATAAGTAACTTTATATCAATTATAATCTTAGAATGCAATGGTTTATCCATAAATTAATAAAATAAAATGTTATGAAGTGCACTTACATCAAGATCGTAGAAGTAATCTTTGGTCAGCTGGGCTTTCTCAAAATCAGCTCTCAGTGCCAAATCATGAATTTTGGGACAGTCACCCAAGTCCATTCGCTGTTAAAATATTTATCAAAGAAATTAATTTAAATTGATGAACAATTTGGAAATGTGAATGAAAACTCTCTAAAAATATTTTCGTGGGTGATATTGAAATTGCAATTAATCAAGAATTTTTCCAATCTCACGAAATGCCAAACTTTTAGTGTAGACTGGCTATATCAACTTCTAAAAAGGATAAAACTTTGTGAAAACTGGGGGTCTATTCTCAAATCTCAATAATATTTTTTTTGCCTATAATCGGCGAGAAAGGGAGAGGCATTAATATAAAAATGATTAATGAAATGTCTGACCATTCGTTTTAGATCAATTTCATATCAACAAGTGCTGTTTTTTGCGGCTTGCTACAGTATTGCTTTTTGTCTTTTTGTGTGTTCATTCTAGGTCAATAGTAATTTAAGAATACTAAATTTCAAAGTAGTGTGACATTTATTGTTCGAGATTTGAGAATTTACCTCCTGTACTCTCTCCCACACCCACTTAGCTGATATGTAAAATGATTATGACGAAAAAAAACGGATACAATAATTTCCAAGACATCAGTGGTATTTCAAAGTAGAATACACTTTTCATTTTTGTGTTACTATAAAACCTTCACTGTTCTGAACAAGCGTGAATAATATGGAATAGTAGTAACAAAATTATGTAAATTAAATTTTACAAAAGCAATTTTCTAAAAATACATCAATAATTTTAAAAAGTAGAATTTGCCATCAATGAGTTTTTGCTGATGCCATTTTCAGTATTTAAATTCCATTCAAAAAATGAATTAATAAATTCCGAAGGTAGGTAAATATTCATTTGATTTATTTCAGCCTGAGACACCTGTTTTACTTCAACAAAATCCTGGCAATACACGAGTCGCAAAACTATTAAAAATTTAAATATTTATAGCATTTAGAGATAAAATTCATATTTTTAAATTTTTACATAGCCTAAATATCAATTTTTTTGGGGGGATTTTCAATTTTTCTTTATGTTTCATTTTATTAGTTCATTCATTATTATCATAATGTATGATGACTGAATTGATGTAGTTATTAGATTTCTAGAGATTATACTTACGCAACATGTGTTTTGTTAATTCTTTTTTAAAGGTAAAATAATGAAAAAGATAAAAAGAAAATAAAAAAAAGTGTAAAGGACCAATTTTCAGTGCCTGAAACACGCTTCCTGTTTTTCAATCTAATCTCATATTAATCCATTCGAATCCAGAACATATTTTTTTTATTTATGCCACCCACTTCTATTTTCGTCGTCATCGTTAGTTACATATTCAAAGAAAAACAAACTTTGATTTACTTTTAAGGAAGTAGTACAAAAGATATACAGTAACAAAACATCACCTAGGGAATAATCAATGTGGTGAAATTCCTAAATATTAGTTAACGTTTTCCAAGGGGATTTTAAATTGCTCTACGTGTTTCACTTCATGAGTTCATTCATTATTATGATAATTCATGATGTCTAAATTGATGTAGTTATTAGGTTTCTACAGATACCTACCTACACAACATGCATTTTATTAATTATTTTTCAAAAGAAAAATAATGAAAAAGATAAAAATAAAAAACTTTTTTGTACACGCTCCACTAAATTCCTACTTTGGATACTGAAGAGTCCGCATACCTAGGGGCCGGTAAAATCGTCATGGCAACACTTTATCGGACTATTTTTGTTTATTCAAAAAACTTAAAATTAATATCCTAAAAATGTTTCAGGAGACGCAATAAACTATGGATTATTTGAAATTTTGTAGTAACAGCACACATTTTCTTCGAAATATTCTTTTGGAATGCTTATTTCTTGAAAAATTAATACTATTATTTGACAAATGTGTCATTGGAAAACAATCGCTTGCTATATTTTTGCATAACTTCCTTATACTACCGTATGGATGGTAGTATTTCTGTTCTGTTTATTTAAAAAGCTAAAACAAAAAAAAATTGAATGCAACGCCTACGCAAATGACTTTACCGGACATCATCTTCTCGGCTGGCGCCTCGTCCATAAACATTCCAATACGTCGGCTAAAGCCTCACTTTGAGAATATTAAAATGAATGAATTTCAGCTGAATAATAATGGTCTCTATTTTGAATGAATATGTTAAGAAACAATGTTATAAATCATGGAATTAGGAAAAAATGTGTAAGTGCCTGAAACACACTTCCTATTTTTCAACCTTATATAAATAAGAGTTTCACATTTTCAAATCTAGAATAGTATTTTTTTATTCATGCCCATAGCTTCAATCCACCCGATTTTATTTATTTTCGTCATCATCTTTTGTAACATATTCAAAGAAAAACAAACTTGTATTTATTTTCGAGGAAGAAGATATATAGTAACAAAACATTACCCTAGGAGTAATCTAAGCGGTGAAATTTCAATAATTATTGTTCAGGATATTAAACATATTAGGAACATTAACAAATGAGTTGGTATAGGTGGAGCATTGGCAACATTGGTAAAACAACCAAGATATATGCAAATTCAATATCAGCAATTGTTAACATTTTAGAGAGTTTTCAATATAAATTTAGAATGATGGGTCATCCAAACGATTAAACATATACTACTGGAAGTAAATTACTATCAGAAAGGAATAAATTAATGAAATAATAACTGCATGCTAGATGTTGATGAATTTCTGAAAGTCTTTTTGACCCAAATTAACTCCAATTTAACACATTATAAAAACAACTGGTAGAAAACTTATATCAGATGACCAAGATCAAGGGCAATCCCCTATATCTTTTCCAAAGAATAAATAAAATGTAAATTATTTTCTAATTATATACATAGAATATCTATACCTCTGTTTCATAACACAGTTTAAAACAATACTTTCAAATCAAAAAGTCAACGAGAAACCTTCATCTTTTCTCAAGTACATAAAAATCTGATAAGTTTTTGTTCCCGTATAAATAATTCCTATCTGATAGTTCTCAGACAGAAAAATAATTGTCAAGTAAAATAATCAAGTTGAATGAAGATGCCCATCATTTCCAAAAAAAGATTCATATACATTTGTTAATTATAAACACAGTTTGAAAATCTTTAAAAAAATGTTTAAACTTGGTGAATTTCTGTGGGTGATATTTCTCAGAAGAGCCAACACAAAAACATTCTAAAAATAAGTTTGAATTTTACAATTTGATGTATATGAATAATCAAAAATAGTTAGCTCAATAAATCACCTCATCTTATGAGTATATTTGTACAGATTCCATGATAAATGTGATATTTAACACAAATCGCTTTTTTTTCCATAGACATTGTTATTCATTATAGAACACATAGTTCATTTCACTGTTTCATATACAAGGGAATTCAAATTCGAGTTTATGCAGATGTAGAATGGCTCAAGTAAATTATAGTAAATATGTGTATTTGCAGGCCCAATAGTATAAATATGAAAATGGTTCCAGCTTTCCAGCAACAATCGTCGCCAACATATTTGTATGAACGCAGTGACTAAAACTTGACAAATAGTTCACTCAGACGTTGATCACAGACCATGGTGTAAATATTTATGCATTAAAAATAACAAACTTGCTGCTCAATTATTTGCATTGAATCCTACATTCAACACACACCACAAATTATCACTAATGCGGGCACGACTTGACGAACTCGTCAAATTTATATTGGCAAAAGATAAAAATGGAGAAATTCCAGGTACAGTCATACTAGTGGGCATTGAAATAGCTGACTTTGCCATAATTCTCTTACCGTTTATAAGATCTCCTTGCCTAAGTTCAAATTTGAATATCCTTGTTTTTGTCATGAAACTGTAACTTGCCATACTATGAATGGAAACATCTTTAAAATATGCCCAACAGAGTTCATCAGTCTCAAGTCGAAATAAGGAAGTGTCTGGTGCTTGGCCGTAAGGATAGGAATGATAATAGTGGGAAAATTGAGATGACACAAGAAGGTGGTATCAGATGATGCATTAAATAAAAATTAATAATGGCAATATTTTCCTCTCAGAGAGGAAATCATAAACTAGTCTTCTTTTAGCGACAGCGCCATCTAAAACTCTAGTTAACTGATGTTATCAAGGCAATTTCAAGTTGGCAGGTGACCCCAAATTTGTCCCAACATTTTACAGATATAAGTGAACACACCCGGGTTTTTACACATCCTACGAATAACCCACATTTGTTCATAATAAATATGCCTACTAAACAAAAAGTATAGTAAATACATGGAACGAATCCATACTGTCAGAAGTTTGTCGTGTCATGACTCACGGTCAATGGTAGGTTAAACGTTTACGAAGAACAGGCCATATGATTATTTGTAAATTTTTGTGTCTTGGGTAGTTAGTTCTTCTGCTCTATCGATCTAAATAAAATATCTTCAGTGCTGCGGTGTTGCAACAAGTTGACATTTTAAATGAGACATCCTGTAAATTATTGCATTTTTCGATTTGCCTTTGCTTTCCCATTATTTTTGTATAATACCTATCTTCAGCGGTTTTCTAGAAATTAATTAATTTCCTTATTTTTTGTGCAAAACATAGTTTCAATTGAATGATTATTGGGGTATTTGGATTCGTAGAAAGCTGAAGTTTTGGGTGTAGTTTACCAATGTCCTACATATTAGTTATGCCTAAGGAAATTTGTTCAGGGTCACTAAAAATTTGTGATTTTACCGATAGATACATAAATGGTGAAAAGTGCATTTTTTTTATGTATCACCCAGTATATTATCGAACATCCTGAAAGACAATTGAAGTTCCTTTGAAATGATGTATCATGTTCATCTTCCTAAATAGTCAGGTTTCCGAAATAAAAGCAAGTTTCTATAAAAATCGAATTATTTTGCCATATTTTGTATTATGTAGCTATGGAATGTCATGGAACATATCATTATGAAAATTCGACAATCAGTGCATCAATAATAAAACATTTGTGCGTTCATTGAAGAAAATTTTATCTGAAAAGAATCAAAATGGAAAGCAATAACTATTCAAATGAAGTTTTGATGAAATTGTTCATTCTTCATGGTCAGTGTGATCAAATTCTAGCAAGAACATGCAGAAGGTTCAATGAAATGTATCCCAATTAACAACCAATAAAAAAATTTTTAAAATAATTTATCAATTATGGGTCAAAACTGAAAGCGAAATGAAGTTTACCAAGCCTAAGAAAGAAGACATCATAAATGTGTTAGCCTATTTTCAAGCATATCCCCAAGCTTAACATAAATCAAATGCTCTTAGGTTCCTTTATAATCATGACATGCACCCATACAAGTTTACGAAAGTTCAAGCCCTGAAACCAAATCATCAAAATTTTTTGTGAAACCAATGTGATTCGCACCCAAGAAGATCATAACTTTTTAAAGAAAATAATTTGAACGGACAAAGCTAAATTTTCCAGGGAAAGCATTTTTAATAGAACAAACTTTTGGGCTGACAAGAATCCACATATTGTCAAGGAAATGAGATTTCAGGAAAAGTTTATTAAACGTTTTGCCTTCTAAAATATAACCAAATAAGATTTTCCATTTACGATAAACCGTTAAATTCTGAAAAATATCTCGAAATTCTAAGGTCAGTGGTGAACGATTTTTTTGATAATCTGTCAATAGAGAAGTATCGTCCTGCAGGTTTCAACTGGATGGGGCATCAGTTCATTGCACTGGAGAAGTAACAACGGAGTTGTTCCAAATGTTCGAAGATCGCTGGTTTAGACGTTTAGGACCATGGAATTGACCTGCGAGATCACCCGTCCTAACGCCACTTGATTATTACAAGTGGCGGAATTTGAGAAGGAAAGTTTACATGACATCCGTACCCAGTAAACAAGACCTGCGCCAACGAGTGATCAATTGCATCAAAGAGCTAAATGCCAATGAGATAAGGAGGGCCGCAAATCTTTCTACAAGTATCCGGATTTTAAAATGTTTGGAAAACAACGGTGGTCATTGTGAACAATTATTGTAAACTTTTATAAGTACGTATTATATTAACATTGTTAATTGCTGTTTAACTGTTTTGTTATATAACATAATGAAAATTGTTTTGTTTCGCTTTGAGTTTTGACCCATAATTGATGAAATTATTTTGTAATCGTGTAAATTTTCTCTTGTTCATTGGTTGTAAATCGGGATACATTTCAATGCACCTTCTGCATGTTTTTGTTATAATTTGATCACATTTATCACGAATAATGAACTATTTCATCAAAACTTCATTTGAATAGTTATTGCCTTCCGTTTTGATTCTTTTCAGATAAATTTTCGTTAATGAACGTGCAAACGTTTTATTATTAATGCACTGATTGTCAAATTTTCATAATAAAATGTTCCATAACACAAAATATGGCAAAATAATCCTATTTTTATAGAAACTTGCCTTTATTTCGGAATCCTGACTATTTAGGTATAGGAACACGATACATCATTTGAAAGGAACTTCAATTGTATGTCTTTCAGGATATTGGATAATATACAGGGTGTTCCATTTAAAAAATGCACTTTTCACCAATTTTGTATCTATCGGTAAAATCACAAATTTTGAACGACCTGTAATAGGGAACAAATTCCCTTAGACATAACTAATACACAGGCATTGGTAAACTACATCCAAAATTTCAGCTTTCTACGAATTTAAATACCGCAGTAATAAACATTTTATTGAAGCCTATGTTTTGCACAAAAATAAGGAAATCAATTAATTTCTCGACAACCGCTTGAGATAGGAAAATGCAATAAAATACAAGGTGTCTCATTTAAAATATCAATATAAGGGACAACGCCGAAAATATCTTAGATCGATAGAGCAGAACTAATTACCCAAAATTTCAAAATAATCCTATGTCCCGTTCTCTGTAACCTAACCTAACATAGACCGTGAGTGACCCTGAATATCGGCTCTCTTGATAAACCTAAGCTAATATTGAAGGTTATTAAATTATTATTTATAAAACATTAGTTACTTTTAATCCCATGCCAAAAAAAGTGAAAATAGAGAAGTCAAATGTAAGTACCTTTATGATTAATTTAGTGGTCAGTAGTTTAAAATATCAATTAAAATTTGAAAAATAGTAGTTAGATGAAGAGGCAAAACATGAGCAAGAAAAGTTTCATAATTCATAGAATTATGAAACACTTGACTGGGGACAAATACAGCCAGTGAGCTGGACACTTCCACACTATCCTCGACCAATAAATTTACAACTGTGTTTATAATCTAAAACTTGGTTTTATTATCAAGAACAGATATTGGTTAAAATAAAAATATAAATGTTAAACTTACAAGTATGGTTAATTCCAGAGAAAAAATGGACTGGAAATATCCAATGCCAGAATGTTTTTTCTTAGATATGATGAAATGTGACTGTCAATAGTGGAAAATGAATTGAAACGCACCAATTTCAGTATTTTTCATTTTATACTCTTATACTCACTAAAGCCTCTATGGAGAAATTTGAGCTCATTTTTCATACTCACAAATATCCTGTGTTCTTTACATATTTTTATTTTGTATGTAGTACGGTACATGCAGTTCTGATCTGTTCAACATTTTTACTTACCAACATCGAGAAACTTCTAGTTATATAAATGACGGGTGTGACAGTAACAATGGTTTTTTTATCGTAATTTATAAAATTTGTTGGTTTTGGAACTGAAAATGGCCATTGTTGGGACTGTTTTGATGAATAACTATATTTCGGCACCTTCTTGACACGAATTGATTTGGGACCCCCTAGTTACCCCAATAACTCAGCCCTAACTGAAGGGTTGGAATAGTAATGGGATAAACAGATTCTGGTAATTTTTTCATGCTAGTACATTATTTTGAACTTGCTCCACACGCTACATACATGGAATAATTTGTGACCCACAAATACCCTCAAGCACCCTTAAAGAATCAAAAATAGTTAGAAAGTTGTTTCTGGAGGTTTTCAAGAGAATAGTATGTTAAGGCATTTTACACATCAAATAGATGAAATAATTTGTGACCCCTAGATACCCCACCAAGCTACCCCAATATTCCCCCCCAAATTGAAATATTTGTAAATAGAACAAATTGATCATTGCTGGTCATTTTTTCAATTTAGGGATGAGTTATTGGGCCACAGATATTTAATCAAATGGAGCGTGTCTAGGAAGTTCCTAATAATGTATTTAGATGAAAAAATCGCCAGCAACGATTATTTGTTCTATTTGCGAATATTTCAATTTGGGGGTGAGATATTGGGGTAGTTTTTGGGTCACAAATTATTTCACTATATGGAGCTTGTAAAGCAGTTCTTAATAATGAATTTGCATGAAAAAATCACTAGCAAAGATCAATTTGTTCTATTTGTGAATATTTCAATTTGGGGGTGGAATATTGGGGTAGCTTGGTGGGGTATCTAGGGATCACAAATTATTTCATAATATTTGGCGTGTCAAAAAAGCCTTAAAACATACTTTTTTTGGAAAACCTGCAGGAACAACTGTTCTAACTATTTTTTTTGCTAGAGGGGTGGTTGACGGGTAGTTCTTGGGTTACAAATTATTCCACTGTATGTAGCGTGTGGTGCAAGTTCAAAATAATGTACTAGTATGAAAAAATTACCAGTAGGTATTTGTTTACCCTATTACAATTTCAACCCTTTTTTAGGTAGGGGTGAATTATTGGGTTAACTAGTGGCCCTAAATCAATTCTTGTCATCGAAAGTATCAACAAGGTGCCAAATTATAGTTATTCATCAAAACATTCCCAACAATGGCCATTTTCAGTTCGAAAACCAACACATTTTAAAAATGATGATAAAAAAATGTTGCTGCTGTCACATCCGTATATAAAGAAGGCACTGTCTATTAGCACAACGGAGTGTAAGCGTGTACTCCAGGTACGTGCGGATAATCGCGTTTGGGACAGTTCGAGTGTACTTGAGTGTACGGCATGTATATGAATTTCGAGTGAACTATACAAGAGTGTACATATTTTACTTGCTTATAAATTGGCATGTCAGTGAATTTGTGCGGGATAATCGTAAAAAATACGTTACTGTGAATTAGCAGCGGTGGATGGTGGACATTTTTTATGTTTTGAGGCAAGTGGCGAAAGTTTGAGTGTTTATTTTCGCACTCACCATTATTTAGCGGATGTTTTTATTTCGATGAACAATTATTCCTTCTTCTTCTGTGCACATGGTGGGCTGGTTCCGGAGAACCCGTGCATGTAGGCCTCTTTCTCGGGCCCATTGTGCGCCCCCGTGATCTGAGAATTAGCTGGGCATGCCGATTTCTCTGACGAAACTCAGCAGTTTCCTCAGCTGAATCTCTTTCGACATCTTCTGGGTTCAGAATTATGCTACCCAGGTTGATCTCCTTCTGGTGCACCAGAGCGGGACACTCAGTAAGGATGTGTGACGATGTCTCGCCATATTCCAGGCACCATCTGCATATGGGATCATCTGTAATCCCGATGAGTTTCATGTGCCTGTTCAGGTGATTGTGTCCAGTTAGGAGCCCAGTCACAGTCCTGATATCCCGTCTGTTGAGTGACAGGATCTCTCTTGACAGTTTCTTCGAAGCCCCCTTTTTAATCTAAATGCCACAGAACACGAATATAACACTAGGAGGCACGACTTCATTTATCCATATCATACATTAAGACTTACTGAAAAATCTCCCTATTATATAGCAATGAAATTTTACAATAAGTTACCAGTACTTGTAAGACGTTCTGCTAGTAGCAATCAATTTAAGAAAAACATCAAAAAGATACTTGTAGATCTAGAACCCTATTGTGTTGAGGATTTTTTAAAACATCAGTTTTGAAATATCATTGTGTGACGTCATTTTATTACATGTTGTAATTGTTTTTTATACAAATATTTGTAGCATTTTTTAAAATAAACATTATTATTATTATTATTTGGAGCTTTGATTGCCTCATGCATGGCGCCTCTTGCCATGTTTTGATGAACTGCTTCTGCAGCAGTCCCTCCATGTTTGAGATGGCCATGCTATGGGGTATTCCCAAGATTGGTTCCGGTCCGACTGGAGTCTTTCTCGGTCCAATCTTGGCTACTCTGTCTGCCTCTTCATTCCCAGGAACACATGTGTGTCATGATACCCATATGAGGCTGACTTTCCTTGTTTTTTGCAAACTTTCTATGGCCTTTCTACACTCGGACACCAATTTGGATGTGATCTTGTTTGATCCTATCGCCATGATTGCTGCCTTGCTGTCCAAGTAGAAGAGAATAGGTCCTCAACTTCTGTTGTCGAGGATTTCCTGAACGAAGGTGAGTTTAGCATATACTTCGGCCTGGAACACTGAGGCGTATTTGCCTAGATGAACTGAGATTTCTCTCTTTGTTCCTCCCTTGTATACTCCTGCGCCGGACATTCCCCCAAGTCTTGATCCATCTGAATACCAGGTTGATCCGTAGACAGGGGGTCTACCGGGAGCGTCTTTCCATTCATCCCTCGTGGGATGATGATTTTTGGTCCCTTTTTTAAATTCAGAACCGGCGGGATGCTATCTCTTTCCATTTGTAGGATTGGACAGCCCTCCTTTGCCTTGTTCCAAATATTGGAGTGTCCATGGTCTGCCTCCGTGCCAATCCATTGGCCTGTACCTTGGAGTCTGTAGGCAGTATGCATGGCTTCATGTTCAGTGACTAGGTGCAGAGGTGGCAGTCCTAGCAGAACTTCTAGAGCTCTGGTGGGCGTCGTCCTCATAGCACCCGTCATTCCTAGGCAAGCCAGTCTTTGTACTTCATCTAGTTCATTTCTGGACTTGCTTCTTGTGGTGCCGGTCCACCAAACGATGGAGCCGTATGTTAGCGTCAGGCGAATAATCGCCGTATATTTCCAATTTAGGGTTTTTGGTATCAAGCCCCACGTCTTACCGAAGGCTCTCCTGCATGCCCAGTAGGAGCAGATAGCCGTCTTGGTGCGAATTTTCAATCTGCTCGTTCCAGGTCAGCTTGATGACTCCAAGGTGTTTCTTCGACCCTTTGTACGGAAGCTGTCTTCCTGAGATATGTATATCTGGAAGAGTTCCTATTTTGTGTTTCTTGGTAAAGAATACCAAGTCCGCTTTTTCTGGATTGACTCTTGACCCTCCGGTAGAACACCACTGTTCCACTCTGCTAAGAGCTTTCATGATGATTACTCCCAGCAGGTTTACGGGTGGGTCTTGAGCCAGCAAGACCAAGTCGTCTGCATTTAGCTCCATGAGAAGCTCACCAGGCACCATAATAGGGGTGACAGAACTCCTACCTGTGAACACTCTCTTGATACCTTGGCAGCGACGGTTGTCCTGTTTAGTCCTGTCGTTGCCACTCGCTGTGATAGCATGGCCTCAATCCACCTGATCAGTGTTGGATCGACCCCATACCGTGCAGCGGCGTGGCAGATAGACTCAAATGACGTATTGTCAAATGCTCCTTCTATATCAATGAAGACCCCCATTGCTGAACAATTATTCCTCATTTTGAGTTAATTTATTTATTCAATAATTATATTTATTCGGGTAAAAAATTTATTTTATAGTTCATATGAGATGGTTGACATTGAAAAAAAATTAAATGAAATATTTTGAACAAACATGAATTTATAATGTATCGTTTCCAAATTATCCATGAAAAAAACTATTTTATAGTTCATGATGGAATTATTTATTCAAAAATTATATTTATTATGGTAAAAATATAATTTTATAGTTTACAATGGGATGGTTGACGTTAAAAAAAATGTAATAATTTATTTTAACACACTAATCGCTCAATTCCAATTTTTTTTTTAATTACTTACAATATGCATTTAGGATATAACATGGAATATTGCAAAGAATAATTTTGGTCACTTCTGAATAACAAAAAAACAAAAATGAGTCTATATACTACACTATATAGTTATGGCCGTGTGACTCATTAATTAATTCTCGAATTTCTGCAGGTTCTAACTCGCTTTTATGCTGGATAGGGACAGTCATTGTGTGTTTATCAAACGTGAATTATTGTATCCTGATAATTTGCTAGAGAAAGTGCTATAAAAATCGAATACGAAAAAAATCAGGCATATTTGAATAAATTGTGGAATGAACTACTGTCGGACTCTGAAGAAGGAGTTCTTCGGATGAATACAATCCCAACTCTGGAAGCAAAAATAATTCAGATAAAGAAATCCTCCAACCAAAAAGAATGAAAAGGTGGGATTTTTTATTTCTGTAGTAATATTTTTAGAGGAAGCGCAATCAAAAGATGGCCTTAGATTTGTTATGAGAAAATAAGCAACAAAGGACGGAAAAAGGCACAGTTACAGGCATCAAAAACGAGATTTGATGCCTAGAGTGTTCCAAATTTTACTCTGTCTTGTTTCTGTGATGTACATAAATGTTATAAATAGTTAATTTTATTTTAATTTTTTTCTGTACTTGATAAGGTAATAACAGTTACTGAACCAAATTTATCAGGCTCAAAACAAAATTGGGACCACCAGGCCCTTCATTTTAATATCCCATATGCCGCAATGCAATGTGAGATCTATACTGAGGTTCACAGAGCATAAAGCTACAGCAAGCAGTGAAGCCCATATAGCGGGTCACGTGGCCTAAGTGGCAATTGAGGTTGAGAACCAAATGCGAGTCACTTGGCGATTAATGTGTTAAACAAAGGTGAATTTATAATTTCTAGTCAAAAAATTCCAAATTCCAATCAACAAGCATTTTGGCGTACATACACGCACTACACTCCATACACTCGAAAACCGAACTTTCCCGAACGCAAGTACACACAGATACAAGTTTATACTCTGTCTTGCAAATAGACAGTGCCATAAATGAAACTACAATTTTTAGCTCCTTACCATAATTTCCTTTGGCAATCAATATAGAAACGGAACAATCAAGAAATTAATAAAAATAAAAAGAATTCTGAAATAATAATTGAATGTCGTAAGGAGAATGCACTGTAAAATGACAAATTTTATTAATTTCCCAATGATTGCTGCCATTACCTCTTGAAACAGAACGTATCTGTTATATCAACATATACCTAGTAACTGAAATTTTTATACGTACGTCATAGTACTTACATACAAAACAAACACCTATTCCTCATCTTATTATAGATAATTGAAGTTTCTGAAAACACAGTGCGATATTAGTCACCGGTAACAACAAAATCGAAAGAATCAGACGCTCAGAGATGTAATTAGTCTGAAATTCATCATATTTTCTGAAACTGTTCAAGTTACGACAACATAAAGAAAATGCTTACCGTTGAAGAAAGAATTTCGTGGGGGCAACAACCGAGTAAAAACGACTTGCATACTCTGGGATCGTTGAATTTAACTTGGAATTTATTATTTTCCCCTGTAATGGAAAATGATCCAAATTAAGAAAGCTGAAAACAGATTGGACCTTTATTGATTTTTGTACTTACCATTTCTCCCCGTGCCCATGAGTTGGTCCAACATAGCCCGCATTTGGTCGTGGGCCGTCATGGTGTAAATTTTTTTCGACTTGGACGCCACTATAACAAAATATGAGAAAAATTGTGGAAAAATAAATATTGAGGACAAGCAACCTCAACAACGACACACGAACGCAAAATGGCGAATCAATTCTGGTTCTGGATTGACGTAATAGGCAATGTTGCCACCAGTCAAAACAAACGTAAATTTGGGCAACATCCAACAGAAAATGGAAATACCCTAGAACTTCAATAGGGAACACGCATGTGCCACTTTTCCAAAATATTTTGATATGCACATAAAATCCTAGAAAGCTCAGCAACAAATTTAGAAATCGAAAAAATGTTATAAATTAATGTGTCTTTATTTATATGTTGTACAAATTATCGAAGTTTTTTCAATTTTTACTGCAAAATCACATTGAATGTTAGTTTTAATGTATGTTCGGGTTGTAAGAAATAGTATTGTCCATGAATATTTTTGAAACAACCACAATTTGCGCTAGTGTTTGGGGGAAGTTATTAAAGTGAAAGTCAAATCGACCTAATTGCTTTTCTGTTTATGCCTGATCTATGCTTTTGGTTATTATATACTTATATTGTTTATAAAAATTTTTTAAATATTACTTACCTAACTATTACTTCAGTTTTAAGTTGTTAAACAGGTGCGGATCCAGCCCTCGAAAAAGGTTGTGACACGGTCACGGACTCGCTCAAGTTCGCTCGATTCAAGTTTGGTTATGTTTACAAACAGTACAAACTACTACACATTACACATGGTTCTTTTATCACTGGATTCACTGGTCGCCAGTGTTGCCAATGTAAGATGTAAAAATTACTCACATTCAGCTGCTGTAACCCTCACATTTTCGCGCCCAAATTTGAAATTCCTCACAGAATCCTCACGTTGATAAAATTAATAAAAAACATATTTTCCATTGTTATATTATCGATGGAAACAATGAGCAAGAAGCCACTTGATTTAATAAAACACGTTTTTCATGCCTTCTTTATTTTTATAAGTAGAAAATAAATAAAATATAAAAAATAAATAAAATATAAAAAATAAATAAAATATAAAAAATAAATAAAATATTAATAAATAAAATATAAAAAATAAATAAAATATGAAAAATAAATAAAATATTCAATTCAATTTCCGAATGAATCATTCCATCCGTGGGTTTGAATTTCACACACCCACCTGCTTTTCTCACAGCATCCTGTGTATATATTAAAGCTCTTAGAGTTTCAGTTTTCAATCTGTTTCTCTTATCAGTTTTTATATTGTTTAAAACACCAAAAACCCTCTCCACTAGGTAGTTTAATTAGCGAATGATCCATTTTAATTTGTTTTTGAAAACGAATAGTAAATTATCCGAGAGGCGAAACCGAAACTAAAGTAGTGTATAACTTGTTTATAATGATAATAAACAGATTATTCAATATTGTCAACTGTCAAATCGTTGTGTCATTCGGGAAACATAAAAATTCACGGCAGAGGCGCGTGTGAGCATTTGGGTCTCCATCAATATTCCCTTTTGTCCTATTATTTGAAACAACTTTAACGGGTAGTACTCTATTGGGAGCTTACTTGTTCTATTTTATAAAAAACCTGCTTATCCTCACATTTGAACGAACCCTCACAAATCACCCGCTGCGGTGTAAAACCCTCACAATGTGAGGAATCCCTGGCAGCACTGCTGGTCGCATCATAGACAAAGATTATTGTTCTACGAACAAGATCCCTCACAGAACAGTTAGCGCGAAAATGAGATGAAATCCTTGAAATTTACTACAATGTTTACATGTCTGTCAAAAATCAGATGACTGCCCGATTTTTCTTGAAGATCTGGTGATTTTTCCAAAGTGATTTCTTCGTAAACGGCCTGTTTGGGATCTTGGAAACTTCCACGAATTAAGAAGAAAAGGTAGGAAAGTGGACTGATGTCTCTAGTCGATGAATTGACTTGAAAATTGAGGGCTTTGGAAAATTTCCCCGATGCATTGTTTCATTAAACTTTCCGATACAAACTATTACCAAGTCATTCACTGCCCATCTCTGCCGGACTATTACCTCTCTAACAACCTAAACAAAATCAGAGAGGTCATTGTAGATATCATAAAATATGTTGATGAAGTTGAGAAATCGATGAATCATGGTCTGCGACAGTCTAGGCTGCTTCCAGCTATCCTAGAATGACTTATCCGGAAAAGGTGAGCCCTACTAACGAAGGCGAGTAGAGAAAACAATCTAAATCAGTTCTTCTTTTATTTTTCAGTAATACCCGCATGAGATAATCGGAAGAGGGGGATCTAAACCAAGAAGTTGGTCGGAAGAACAAGGCCCACTGTCAAGATCGATAAGGCTAATGACTATTATTAGTATACTTATCACTTTTTAATAAACACATGAATTTCACAAGTAAGCGTGGACTTTTCATACTATGAAGATATCTCGACTTTGGCTAGTGAATTCCGAACCATCACAGAGGATTCCATGGCTCTTTAGAAAAAAATATCCACTATATTTAGAATTTTCCATCTCCAAATAAAATATACTTATAGTCAGAAGATTGTCATCTCATAGCCAAATGGAAGGTAGTTCAGAGAAGATACAAATTAATTCATACATATATGAGTCATTTTACTACGAAGATAATTGGAGTTCTCGCAAGAAGATGCCCAAAAGCTGAGACACTATCAGTTTTCACAATTTGGTTTCTTTCACTCAGATAGGACTCTAACCAATTGAACCTTCGTAGATAAAGCTTACGTAACAGTCAAAAGCTTTAGATATATCACACAACATCGCTCACTTCCTTCAGACTAGAATATAGATTTTTCAGAAAGCGAATTTATTTATTGAAATTATTCATTCGAATGGGAATATTTTATATTGTGAAGTATGCCAACCGAAACTTCAAAAGTGAAGAAACTAGTAATAGAAGGACCAAGAAATTGAAAAAGTTACAGATAATACTGAAGCACAAATAATTCAAATGTAAGTTTGATATATTAGAAACATATTTTTTCAATGATGTATTCCTGCCAAAATGAGTCATTACATCATTCAATATTCAAAGTTTATAGCACAAATATAAATATGAAGTAAAACATGTTTCAATTTTTCAGAAACTACAAATTTAGGATTACTGATGGTATTGTCAGGATATGTCTGGGGATATTAAATCCCATTGTGATTACTTTTTTTTTAAATAGCATATGATTTTGTTCCACCCCATGTTTTCTGTTTCATGTATTGCTCACAAGAATGTATTCCTGCACAGTACTTACATTAAATCTCTTAAGGAAACAGAATAGTTTTGACATTGGCCCACGAGACAGAAGTATCAATGTACAAATTGATTTCCCCGATATTTCAACGGATGCCACAGATAAGAGGGGAAATTGAGGTATGCTGATTTTTGAAGGTAACATAGATGATGTCATAAATGCGAGGAGAGAAAACAACCTAAATCAGCTTTTCTTTTAATTTTCAGGAATACCCGCATGAGATAATCGGAGAAGGAGGGTATCTAAACCAAGCAGTTGGTCGGAGGAACAAGGCCCACTCTCAAGATCGATAAGGCTAATGACTATTATTAGTATAATTATCACTTTTCAATAAACACATGAATTTCACAAGTAAGCGTGGACTTTTCATTCTATGAAGATATCTTGATTTTAACTAGTAATTCCGAACAATCACAGAGTGTTCGATGGCTCTTTAGAAAAAATTATCCACTATATTAAGAATTTTCCATCTCCAAATCAAATATACTTATAGTCAGAAGATTGTCATCTCATGGGCAATTTTTTTTAACAAAATTAAATATAAAAGTGATGATAAAAATATTTGACTTGCTAGTTACAAGATAAATTACAATCACAAGTTGAAAAAAATGATTACAATGGGCAAAGGTAGTTCAGAGAAGATACAAATTAATTTATACATATACGAGTCATTTTACTACGAAGATAATTTGAATTCTTGCGATAAGATAGTCGTGTTGTCTGCCAAAATAGTGAACATGTCTTAATTTGCCCAAAAGCTGAGAGACTATCGGTGTTCACAATTTGGGTTCTTTCACTCAGATAGGACTCGAACCAATTGAAGCTTCGTCCTCTGAAGCTGTAGAGATGAAGCTTACGTAACAGTCAAAAGCTTTAGATATATCACAAAACACTGCAGCGCTCACTTCCTTAGACTAGAATATAGATTTTTCAGGAAGCGAATTTATTTATTGAATTTTAGATCTTTAGCAACTCTGCCAGACATACTAGAATTATACCGTTTTAAAAGTTAGGTTCCGTTTTGTCCCTGAAAACTTAGGTCCAAAGTTTTGGCGCTGTCATAGTGACAAAACACAGTCCTTATGGGATTTATTGTATGCATTAACTTGTCTAGTATATAAATCACTACACTCAACAATAACCTGTTTTCATCACATTTTCGTCAATCCTAGCGAAGTATCCATGGAATAGATAGCTTGTCATCAAGAACTTAGCAAGAACCATAAAAAATGTAATAATGTATTTATCTGAAACCAAAGTTTGAATAGTTACAATCTAATGTAGACCTTTTTGGTTCGATCGTCAATTGCAGATTCATTAATCCGGTCCTTTTTGAGAGTTTCATAATTCAATATAAATAAATTGACCTAACCTAACCAACAAAAATGGAGTCCATATTATATATCCATCGTCAATAAGTGAAACTCTTCGACGCATTCTCAAGACTAAAACAATCATTTATAAATCATGAAATGTTGAAATTTCATGCCTATATAAATGAGAACATATTCTCTTAATATTCCATCCCATTCGAAAATCTTGATATTTCCTACATTTTTTTAATGCGAAAACACCCGGAAGGCCCGAAGCGTTTCCTCGTGTACGATCCCCGACACTTGATGTCACATGACAGGTTTTCCTGACTCCTAATTGGCTAAACCACATCTATACCAATGTCTGATTTAATAAATGAAATCAAAAGTGACAGCATTTGGAGGATTTTGATACGATTTTACTATTTCATTCATGAATAGGGTAAGTGATTTCTCTTGTTACTCTACTCTTTGTCATAGACAAGGTCGCATCGACTGAACGACCAGCATGAAACATGAAAATGTATCAATGTGCTCGCAGTGTGTGTGCGGCGCTGCGTTCCAAATCGCACACGGTTCATTGTCTTTATTTTTTAATTAGGGTTTTAGGGTTGTGGGCATGCCCACCGTGCCCACATGGGTGGATCCGCACCTGTTGTTAAAAAAAACATTCAAACTTCATCTTCACAACTAAATAACAATAATGAATAATTATTCACTTTGTTTTATATTTATCCAGTGAATACAGATTTCGATGTCTAAGTCAAACCTCTAATCTTTGTCTTAGTTATTGGCAAAGAGATAGAGATTTGATGTTTTTGCAATATTGAGGACATTTTTTTGCGTGAAACGAATGTTGCTTGTGACATTTTTGTAACTTTCTTAGTTTTTGTTGTATCTCATTATATAAAAAAATAATAATGAAATAATATGAATAATAAATAATTATCGTTCTAAAGAACAGATTTGTTATAAATATGTGATTATTATGTAGTATATCTATGCAAGATGTATCCAAGCAGTGAACAAAAAAACTTCAGTCTCTACGTCTGTGCATCAATCAAAGATTATAGTTGTTGTTTATTCTCTCTAGATGGCACTGTTGAATGTATGCGCATGCGCCAAAATGACAATTCTAATGACATGACAGGACTGGATGAATAAGTTATGATTTTTTTATTGAACATAGGTAGTATCTCGAAGCTGATTCGATGGGTCAAAAGTCAAATATCCAGCAAAACATATATTATAATGTGAATGTGCATATTGAAATATAACCTCGATGTATGCGAACAGATATTAGCCTAAAAGAATGCTTCTCTGCGGTAAAACCATTGTATGTACGAGACTTACAGCGGAGCTGTTCAAAAATAAAGTTCTATTACTTTTTGGTAGAAGACAGTAGGAAAAATCCAAAATATAATTGGAGCTGAAGTTGTTCCATCTCACTTGGACATCGGTTAACTCATTTTAATGGACTAACGCCATCTACTAATGGATCCCATTTTCATTCAATGATAGACTCGTATGGTTGAATATTTAAAATAACCTTAATGTAGGTCAAGAAGAACATCATTATTCGACAGTTCTCCCGGGGCATTTAAAATGAGGAAAATTCCATCTCTTTCTAATTTTATTTGTCTTGTCCCCCGGTGTATTTCTACTGTGTGACTAAACCTCTGATCATGATCTAAGGACTAACTCGTGTTAATTTTACAATGTTGCCACGGTGATTTGAATTCCCAATAGGGAACACGCATTATTTCATTTGATTTTTTCTTCGCATCAGTTCAGTCCTCAAAAATTTTGTAAAATAATTTCTCAAATCCCAAAGTTCTGTCGAAATTTTCAAATTTAGGGTGCTCCCGATTCAAACTCCGTTTGACCTTCACTTGAATATATAGGCTATTCAATTCTAGAAAATATTTTGTGCGCATGCCTCAACTTCCGCCATGTTTTTCGGACACTTGATACGTGTATAACCCGTGAATATGCGCTATAATACCGTGACTAGTATATTGTCCGTATTAGACTGGCCAAAAAAACAAGCAAGCTAGTTAAAGTGTCCGAAATTTTCATATTACCCGCTTTTTTAACATGGGGGATGCGCTAGTGCGTAACGTGTCGTATATGATATTCTAGAGATAATTGATAATACTATGATAATAAAAATATTATCACAACATATAAACGAAAAAATGAAATTATAATTGACAGTTCGAAGCAACTAGCGGTGAAAGTTCGAACTGTTTAAAGTAACGATGTGTACGCTAGGAGTTTTTGAAAGCGTTGTAAAAATTGGCGTTTTCAAATTCTTATTGTGAAAAATTCCTAAGTTTGTTGCTAAACTTTCTAGATGGTAATATTTATGTACAAATCGAAATATTTTAGAAGAGGGACATAGCGTGTTCCCTATTCCTCTTAGGGTTCGTCCTCCTGATAGAATGTGAAACTCTGGTTTCACGGGCGTTTTTTCAGTCGACAATGGCCTCTTAGGATTTCTGTTAGTATTAGTAGTTTGTGCTTAGAGTGATACATACACATACGGTTATAAAAGCAGATCAAATACTTCTCTAGCCGATTTCATAGCTAGAACTCGCATCAATCATTTCGCAGTTCATAGTAAAGGATTCCCTTAGTAATAAATTACTATTGTAATATTTTTATAATCGAAATAAAGTTATTTAAAAAAAAATTAAAAGGTAGAAACCAGCTTTAACATACATATATACACATTTACTGACTCAATTATATCGTTTACCATTGTAAATTGTAATTTTGAATCATGCTTTGTCAATAAGACAATAAAGTACTTCCTACGTTTTATACATTGTTTATTGCCAAGCTCTGGTTTAAACTATGGGATCGACCCAGGTAGTTTTACTGCAGTCATTAGGTCAGAATTATTTATCGTGAGAAATACTATACCTTCGAATTCATTCAGCAGTAGAGGCAAAGATATATGATGCAAATCATTTTCATTTCTTTATTGATATATAACTGACACTCTACAACAGCTTATTAATGCAAAAAACATCTCATCAGCTTCCAACGTATTTTGCAAATGGAAATGCATTATGGAAATATTGAGTCTCGAGCTCATTATGAAGAAAGAAACATCGGTTTGAAACATGGAGCGTTTTATATAGGCTGTACAGCAGCCTCTGAAAAAAGTTTATAATTTTCTGATTGGGAATTCCCAGAAGTATAGTCGCTTGTCTCGTACCTTGTAGATCTCCCCAATATTTGGAATGTTTATGATTCACTTCACTTCTGTTTTTCTTATCATGTTGTATTATTGCTAATCCCGCAGAAGGTTCTGGTCTCAAGAATAGTGTTTCTGACCCTTTTTGTGAGTTTATCTGATATTTTTTTTTCCAGACTTCCGGAGTGGTTGGTTCTAGACCAATAATATACTTCTATTCCAGTTCATTCTGCCTTGCAGAGCCATATATGTTTGTACCATTTGATGGCGTTTCTGTTCAGCTCCGAAATGGTCAGTATTTTGGTCCCACTCACTTCTGCAGCTTGGCTTTTTGGTAAATTATTTCACAAAGTTGAACTTATTTGGCACGGCGTCCTAGAGCATGTCCCATATTTGATCATACCCGGGAGGGTAATGATTCCCTCCTTATCATGCTATGCGTGTTTTTTTCGCCACATTCTCCATTAGGATGTGAAGGTATGACTTGGTATTCTCACCAAAATCGCCAAAAAAAAAATTACATTACCAAGATTTGGTCACTGGTAAAAATTCCTAATATACATTTCAAAGATTTGGTGATTTCCCTGATATGGTCTCAGTACTTTCACAAATATGTACAAAAAATCGTATAGGTTGAGGTACGGAGAGGCTGAAGAGTCATATCGACCCCTCCTACAATCAACTTTCATCAAAAGTTAGTAAAAACTTTTTTGTGGAAGAGTTTTCTTCCGTAGTTGGAAAGTTAAAAAACACGCTCCCAGCAATATGGACTGAAAAGTTAAAAATAAAATTATAGTTTAAAAAACTAATAAAAGTAGTTGTTTTCTGTTAGACATTCACAAAAAATAACTTCATTTTAATCGTGGCTTTTTCAATTCACAGAAGAATCTTTCTATCAATATTCAGTTGAGAATGTTTCCCTTTTCAATAATAAAACACGCTTTTGTAGCAATATGATCTGAAAAGTTGGAAATAATAAGAATAAAGTCAATGACAAAAAAATTCACTATAATATAAAAAAACCGTGGGGTGCACCCATCTACTTACTTTTCATAATGACTCACCTTTAAAAATTCAAGACAATTGATACCAAGCATAAAAATATATAAACAAAAAATTGCGATTGGAAATCATGCTTGTTTCCTATTGTTTAAATAAAAATTTGATTATTCAAGGATTTTAAATAAAGTTGCGGATCGTGAGAAACGGAGCAAACATCGCTCACTGAATACATTTATCATGAAATTTGTGACATTTTCGTGTCATTGTGAAGTTTTTGCTTTTTCCCCCGTTTTATGAAAATCCTGGATATATTAATAAACATGAATTTATTAATGTGTTCCGGTAATGAACTTGATCGTTTTCGTTGTATATTTTAAGTCCCCTAAATATCATATTCCTGAAAGTTTGGTGAAATACGGAACACGATTTCAATATATCATAGAATGTACTTGGAAAAACAATTGTTGGCCCTACTGTTTCAAGTCCGCCATGTTGTTAGCCATTGAAGCATTGAAGGTTAGTTATGCTAGGGATTTTATGGTTAGCAAGTTGCATGTTCACGTCACAAAAAAGATCACCTACCCGGCTGTACAAAAACTAACATTAACCTGACTTCCTGCCTGCCATAACTTTTCTCAATCACCATTCTTTAGGCATTCTGGTCGTCTCACTCGAAGTGATACCATAAATGCCCGTATTTTCTTTGTCCTGCTTGATGCTGTAACTTGATATATTTGGTCTAAAAACTCTAAAAATAACTCAAATCTTTCCAAGTATAAGTGTCAAGATAATGACTAGATGAAAAGGAGGTTATCTTGACACTTATACTTGGAAAGTTTTGATGATTTGACTATTTTGCGGTTAGTAATAGATAGGTCATGACCTTGAAAATAGTTTTTCTAATAGTATCCAGAAAAGTGATGTAATCTGATGGGATTTATTTTTTATTAGGCCAAATAATTATTACTTCTAACGTTCATCATCCTCAAATTGAGGATGGTGAAGACTCATTGTTACTTTTTAGTTTCAAAGTTGAGCGCTGCGGTCACTTTGGCTCTCTCTTGAACCTAACCTATATTGTATGACACTGTCTCTGATATGACAAATGTTGCCGATTGGCGGATAGTTGTCCGATTTTCGGGTATTTTAATAACCTGGTGGTGGGTATTTTTGACCGACGAAAAAAAGAAGGAGATTCTCTAGTCGACGATTATATTTTTTTTATGTATGACCATGTATAACTTTTCACAGAGTAATTTGATTTCGATGATACTTCTTTTATTGGATAGGGTATACCTTAAAGTTGGTCCCATTTGAATTTGAAAAAAAAACACCTTTAAGGGTAGAAAAACGGGATATTTATCGTTCACCCACTGATTTTTTATCCGTTAATCGATTCTACCATACATAACTTTGTACTGGGTTATCCGATTTGGATGAATCTTTTTTTTTATTGGATAGAGTATACTTCAGAGTTGGTCATATTTGAATTTGGAAAGGAATAATCGAATCCTAAGGGTAGAGAAATAATGATTAAAAAAACATTTTCAAAGACAAGCTTTTATTCAAATGCGCTAAAAAGTTAAAAATTATTGTTTTGGATGTGCCTCATAGGTTATTCCGTGAGTTGTAGATTCAAGAGCTTGTAAGTTTTCAGTTCGAATACAAAAGCGACAAGCTTTTGAATCTATAACTCATGGAATAACCTACGTCGCACATCCAAAGCAGTTTTTTTAACTTTTTAGTGCATTTGAATGAAAGCTTGTCTTTAAAAAGTTTTTTATTAATTATTTTTTCATCTGTGAACCGATTCTGTTGAAAATATGTAGTTCTGATGACACTACAACATAATGGATACCTGGAGTCAATTGAGTAGGTAGTTATTAGTGAATTTAAGCCACAAAAAATTTAAAAAAAATAAACTTTTCAACATAAAATGAAACCGACGAAAAAAAAACTGAAAAGCAAAAAATAAAATAAACATTTTTAGTCTAAAGGACCTAACTTTCAGGAGGGGTGATTTGGGGCATTTGAATTTTATTTTTATTTTCGATTTCTTTAGTTTTTTTTCACTGTATTACAGCAGTACTTTTTTATTTCAATCTGATTTTCAAAAGCACTACTCTTTTGTATATTGGTGTTCTATGGCCTGTGCCATCCGTAAAATAACTCTTTTTATTTTGTATTTTCCAAATACAATATTGATCAAGGAAAAGTGGTTGATACACCTAATTTTTTTGACATGACCCGCGGTTAACATGATGAGTTGAACACTGTTGCGATATAATCGCATTGCGAATGTGAAGCAGCTTTTTTCGGATTTGAAGAGCTCATTGATAAATGTTGAATTAAATAAAAAACATAATTTTATATAAGGCTCGTTTATTTATGCTTTATAACTGAAAAGTGTCTTTCTGATTGATGAAGGCAACTAAGCCTGCTACAAGAATAAGCTATAAAATCTTGGACTTGTTCGTTTGTCACAGATTTAAGTTATTGTTAGATTAAATAAAACCGGAAAGCCCACCGACATAACCTTAATATAGACTGCTGATCGCGTATGATGAGAATTCATCCAACTACAACATATCAAAGAGCTTTTAGAGCATGCGTATTTTGTGTCTGTGACGATTCAAAATCACATAATAGATCCTCGTTAGATGTCAATGTCTGAAATGACATTATTTGTGATTTCTGGGCTTTGCGCAGACACATTCACGTAAATTCTATTTGGATTAATTTTTCGAGTGGTGGAGATATGACCTCTAGCGGTCTAGATTAAGGTTATGTCGGTGGGAAAGCCGCTAAATAAGACCTGCTGTACACTTCACAATTCATTGCAACACCTTTTAACACATAGACATAGCGGTAGTTGACAGGATGGAACAAAAGCGCCTGTGCACAACAGAAATTGCTGCAATGATTCAGGAAATTGCGAAGTGTAGAGTGGGTCTAATACGTACGAACCTATTATATCTTAAATTGCATGCAGGCCTTTGAGACGTGACGTCATCGATATAGTTTTACACCCTATATTTCAGTTTACAATTTTCAGTTATATAATTTTAGGAATATTTCACTTTTCAATAATGAACTTATATAAAAAAAAGTGCTAGATATTTAATGAATATTTGGCATTACTTCTGGATAGTTTCACTGGATAGACACAAATGATTTGTTCGAGGGCACCAATGTTCGCAATTTTTCAAACAATGCAACTCCCAAATCCGTCTTATTGCACTTGGATTTTTGGGATCAGGTTATAAATATAATCATCATGTTTTTAAATTTTTTGAGTGAGAATGAAAAACACTTTCTATGAGATAGAAGCACAATGAAACTCGCTTGTTTCTCAATTATATATTAAAAGGTACCAAAGTTCATTTTCTTGATTCATTGTGCTTTTCCAAGAGAGTAATACACAGATCACCTTAGGTGGTCTGTGGTCTATAGAATAGGTGGTCTGTGGTTCACGTGTGGCTTACGTAGAAAGTGTGGTTAAATTTTCATTCTTACTAAAACAACATGGATGTTGTAAAAGAAATTTTAGAAAAATCAGCGTTGGACGCTGAAAAATACAAAACGATAACTGTACAAAAACACATTGACTTGGAATATGACTTAGGATCGCTCTTAGCATCAGATTCTAATGATTTCGACATGAAACTATTGAGGTATGTTTGAAGGCATTGTATTGATTGTGGTGTTTAGATCTCACTTTTCACTTCGTTTTTCAGTAAAAGGAAGAACGACTATTTATTAGATTTAGCAAGGGATAATGCCCAGTTGCTAATAAATCAAATTTGGGATTTGCCAACCGAACGAGTAGATGAGGTGATAGTGGTGAAGCTGCCCCCGCAACGTACAGTGTTACCTCGTATGAAGCCTGTACCTCGACCCAAACCTCTTACTAAATGGCAACAGTTCGCCAAGGATAAGGGTATACAAAAAAAGAAAAAAAGCAAGCTTTCCTGGGATGAACAATTACAAAAGTGGGTTCCAATGTACGGTTTCAAGAAAGTCAAAGCAGAAAATGAGAAAAACTGGGTATTAGAAGTTCCTGGAAATGCTGATCCAATGGAAGATCAATTCGCTAAGAAAATCAAAGCTACTAGTGAGAAAGTTGCCAAGAATGAGTTGCAGCGATTAAGAAATATAGCTAAAGCTAAGAAAATTAAGGTTCCAAGGGTGGGAATAACCAACTCGGATATATCTTCTGCCAAAGATGTAAGTATTATGGGAAAAAATGAAGTTTAGGGAAAATCCACAGATTTTAAAAATACAGTAATGTCCGATTATAATGAACCTTAAGGGATCGACGGAAACGGTTACAAATGATAATACATATCAGGAATTAGTTATTTTTATTAAGGCATAAAAAATAGTTGGTTTAATTTTTGTGAAATGAATATCCTGGTAAATATCTAGTTACATCACACATGCACTCTGAATATGGGGAAAATACTTTTCTTGCGTGTTTTTGCCTCCTGAACACGAATCCGGAAGAAAAATGCGGCGGTCTCATACCGTTTCCAGTTACAGCACTTTAAAAAAAACTAACTCATTTTCAAGCACCGTTTTCTCGCACAAAAATCACTCAAAATGCCTCCTTCTTTTTACCAGCATAAACAATACACCCTAAATCACTTATTTTCGGCACAACTTTGCACAAAATATTATCGTTTTTATTGAAAAAATCCTCCTTTTTAGTGTGAATTTACACGATCTAATAATTTGGTCAATTTTGTGACCTTGAATTTTATTGATAGCTGTAAACAGAAAATTGTCGTCAATTTGAACTTGACCAATAAATTGATGAGTTTAGAATCGTTTCTAATTTTTCATCAATTTTTAGTGACAATTTGCAGTAACTTTCGGCCATGAATTGGATGCCAGCTAGAACAGAGATTTTCAGGTTATAGGTATGTTATTATTTACGCGATTTCACATACCCTACCATAACCGCGAGAAAAATGATAATGCGAAAAAGAAACATAATTTACGTTGTATTACATTCGCAGCAATGTGCATTGCTGAATATAAAAGACAGAGATGTAGAAGATGGTGGATTAGATCTTGGATTGAGAAAAGAGGAAATGACATTAGTTCATGAAAAATTCCCGAGTGCAGATCCTAATCAATTCAAACGATATTTAAAAACGGATCAAAATCAATTCAATAAGCTATTGAATAATATTCGAAACTTTTCCTATAGTTGATTGAACCATTTCTTGTTGGTATTCCTGAGTAAAAACTGTTGCCAAAATTGACCAATAAATTGTCAGGTGTAAATATAACCCATATTGGTCAATTTTATTGTTCAATTTATTGATCAATTTTATTGGATCGTGTGAATTCGCACTTACACAGTTGCAAATGAACAATTTTCGCTCCTTTGACAGAAGACATTTAGAATGACTTCTGTCAAAGGAACAAAAATTGTTCATTTGCAATTGTGTAAGAAGGAGGATTTTTTCGATAAAAACGACGATATTTTGTTCAAAGTTGTGCCGAAAATAAGTGATTTAGGGTGTATTGTTTATGCTGGTAAAAAGAAGGAGGCATTTTGAGTGATTTTTGTGCGAGAAAACGGTGCTTGAAAATGAGGTTAGTTTCATTTTAAAAAAGTGCTGTTACTTGGGAACGGTATGAGACCGCCGCATTTTTCTTCTGGATTCGTGTTCAGGAGGCAAAAACACGTAAGAAAAGTAATTTCCCCATATTCAGAGTGCATGTGTGATGTAACTAGATATTTACCGCTTTTTATTTTGTTTATATTCAGTTTTGTGCATTTTCGAACGTTCTCATGATTTTTTCATTATTTTTCCAAATTGTAGCCACCTGAAATTAAAACATTAGGGGTGCTGCACATGTTCTCATGCAGAACTCACCATTGATTTTCTCAATTCCATTATTGAACAAACTTCGCTTTGCACTACACCTTGTTGTAATCTTTTGATGTCATATTTACTACTCAAAGTGAGAGCTTTACGTTTTTTTTTAATTATGTCTCTCAGCAAGCCTCCTCATGTGTGGTCGAAAGATTTCGGGAATTTCCTGCTCACTCAGTAAAATACCATTTTAAGTTCCTTATAACCGATTTTTTAAATTAATATACCAAAAATTAAAGTTCATTTTATCCAAAAGTTTGTTTTGGACGGGTTCGTTATTTGCAAAAAAACCAAGACATGTTTAATGATTCTTTACGTTGTACCCCATAGATTGAAAGATTGCAATAAGCGGATTCGTTATAAGCAGACATTACTGTGTATATTTTTTATGACATGAACAACCCTCAGTAACCCAAAAATCCGGTGGTTAGTCATAAAAAAAAGAAAATGAAATTTTTTAAATCCATTATTTTCACGAAGGTAAATTGGACTCACACAATTTGGGACATATTTTTTGCCAAAACCATATAAAATCGATAGAATGGATTAACCTGAACCCGAAAATGTCAATATCAGAAATGTTCCGCGTATCCTTTGACCTAACCGAATTTTCAAAAATGTCAACAAATTTTACCAAAACTGTATCATAGTATTCCGTCTGATTTTCGGAATGTAGGTGAATGATAGACCTAAGGTAACGAGAACACGTTTTTCAGACGCCAGTAGGGTAGCTTGTACCCGGCAGACCATTTAAAAAAATTAAAAATCAGACAAAAAAAATATAGCAAACCGTCTAAAAATCTTTTTTTACAAGTGAATTTGGGTCAAAATTATTTTCCAGTATCATAGTTTTGAGCACATTATATTTTGAGACCGGTTTGAAAAATTTATATCAGATAAATGTAGTGCAGCACCTTACTAATTAGACAACTTTTTGATGATCAGAAATCATTCAAACATCGTATTGAGGCGTATTCATGTCTATGTTACAAGCAAATGAATAAGTTGAAGCTTTGAAATTGTCAGATCATGAATAATAAAGAACTTACCCGAAACCGTCGAACTAAAATTCAAGAACTTCTATAAATTGCACAAACGGAATCTGGGATAAGTTAAAAAAATACTGTTTATTGAAAGTTATAACATATGAACATTTTTAATCCCTATCGGAATCCTCATCATTATCGTCATTGAAATCACTCTCCAAGTCAATATCAAGTACTTCGTCTAGAAAATAAATATCGTTATTCATTTCTTTATATAAATGCGACAGTAATCTTTTATGTAATAGGGTTTACCCGTTGATTGAATAAATAAATAAATAAATAAAAGTCATGTTAACTATACCTTTTGTGGATGTTGATTCTTCGTCTAAAATAACGTCGCTCAATTCTGGTAGTTGGTAACCGGAGAACCATGAAAAATCTATGCGTCCCTCGTTGCTATACTATCCGAAATCTGTGGGGTTTAGATCAGTTGGATTTTTCGTATGAGTGTTGCTCCATATTTTTGCAATATGTTTCATAGGCAACAGATGCTGTTCCAATTCTGTTTTGCAAGGCGGAGATATAGAGTTGTAGAAGCGTGGTAATTTTTAATTTGGTAAGTTTTCAAATAGATTCAGCTGAGGAAACTAATGAGTTTCGACAGAGAAATCGGCATGGTGATGATTCTCAGATCACGTGGGCCCACAATGGGCCCAAGTAAAGAGGCCTACGTGCACGGAGTTCTCCGGAACCAGCCCACCATGTGCATAGAAAAAGTTTTTGTGAAAATGTTTAATCTAGCCAAATTGACGTCATTACTTTTTTTGTAATCTTTCAAGATCCTGGTAGCCATACAAAAGGTTTAAAAAAATTGAACCCGGTTGCTATAATACAGTTCAATTAAATTTGTTAAATTTTTATAAATGCGCCCAGGCCATGTGCTATGCCCAAAATTTCTGAACTTTTCCGAATAAAATGACAAAATCTATGTCCAATTTCAATATCAGACTCAATATGATAATACTGTCTGCCAATTTGCTGCTACGTTTCTGACCGTTACTGCTTACCTAGTCTGGTTCAGGATTTTATACGGTTTTGGCCGTTGAATGCAAGCCAACCAACTTACCAAGTCACACTCCGCTCGCAAACATATCATTAGCAGTGAGTTTTCTAGTTTTTTCCGAATGATTATTTAGACACTATCATCAATTAGTCGCTAGATACCAGTACACGCTACATCACTGACGTCAACCAATAGACAACACCTACACCATCCAACTGAAACCACATGATTGGCTGCTTCTTCTTCCATAGACACATACATTCAATCGAAAGGGGGCATTTTAAAATTGAATAATATCTTCAAAATACGTGACTGCCAAGATTTATTTATATTTTCAAGCTTCCAGAGAAATGAAAAATGACATAACCAAAAATTTTGGTAATACGCGAATTCTCCCTAAACTGTATTTTTACCATATTATGGTAGGAATGTAATGTAATAAATTAAATAATCCTATTTGAGGAAATACTGAGCTTTTTTTATATGGTGGCTATAATTGGGGATTTTCAGTTGCAAACAGCAGTTACAGTGGCAAAAGCATCAACGGCTAGTCTTGGCAAATTTCAAAATAAGCTTCCCAAGGAGAAAGAGGCTAGAGGTGTGGCAGCAATCACTCCAGGAGCTACAAGAAAACGGAAACTACCTCCTGTATCTGGCGATGTTGAAAAGAGAGAAAATTTAGCTATTGTTGAATCAATATTAAATAAAAAACCGAAACTGGACATAGAAAAAGCAGTTGCTAGACACATTAGCAATGAACAGTTAGAGTAAGTCTCATTTTGAAATCTATCTATGTCATGATGAATACTACATGCATATTCATATATCACTTCTAGATGCTTATGACTTCAATTTGAATGATATGATTGTTGATTCAATATTACTTATGAATTTTTAAAACTGATGTGATCATTTATTTTTCAGGCGCTCTGAGGAGAAACAGAATTCTGGACAAAGGAGTTCAAAAAATAAAGGTAGAGGAAATGCTAAGAAACCGAAGAGTGGGAAAGGACAGAGGAAGGGAAAAACTGGTGGTGGAAGAAAAAGACGCTGAAATGTTGATATTTTTGTTAGGTGTATCTTCATGTAAATATAGGTGAGTTCTCTATAATTTCAGATTTCTTTTTGCTGACAGGTGGCAGTTTTGTAAAATTATTTTGATGAGTGTGTGTGATTGAAAATTATTAATTTCAATAGAAATTGCACATTGAAAATATTATTAAGGATGGTCCCATCCGAGTGACGGATCCGATGATACTGCCATATTAATTAGGGCTCCTTGTCCTGGCAATGGTTTGGCGGCAATATATGTACGGTTGTCTGCTGACCACTTGCTCATGAATTGCTTGTGATTCTTTTGAACCTGCAAAACAGTGGGTTCTTTGAGTTGAGTTTGGATTTTTTAAATATAATTTTTGAAATTAACACTTTTATCAACAATTTTTATTAATTAAGATATACAATTTAATGATTTCATACGTTTATAAAGCTCAATAATTAAACTTACAAACAAAATTAAAGGTATAAATAAAAGCCTAGAATAACCCCTACATGGTAATACTGAACAAATAATAGTTATTTAATCAACTAGTGTATTAATGGTGGCGATTAATGATCGAGATATTTTACGCGAGAGTGAAGTGAGCCTGTTGATGTTCGAGATCATTAATCGCCATTTTAATATACAAGTTGATTACAAAAACATTCCGTCAACCTCGTTCCTGGGGTCAACGTGAAATTTTCGATATCCATTTCCTTCAAGTAGGAGGAAACTTACAATATTTGGAATTTAAAATCCATAAATTTGACAGCGCGAAGGTAATATGATTTGACCTTTGAATAATATTCGAATTCGTGTAAGTTTAGTTGCCTATACCACAATTATACATTAATGTACCAAATTGACCATTTACAGGTTATTAATGGTTGATTTTGGTATATGTTTGGTTGCATATATCACAATTATGCATTAAAAGATTAATTGAAAGTTAATAGGGGTCATTAAGGATTGATTTCGTGTAGATTAAACAGACCCTTTAATACGAGGTCGCCGGAAACAAATATTAAGTATACATTTTATATATTCTTATTAAAATGTCTTCTACTCGAATTTTTCACCTTTAGTGGAAGTGAATTTAATATTTTCGAATATTTATGGTATGCTGTTGCATAATTGTATGGGATAATTTTTCTGAACATATACATTTATTTCTATTGAATCTTGTTCCATAATTGTGATGTAGTTTTTCAACAACCAATTCATGATTTCTTATTAATAATTCTAATACATACTTTTGTAGGCATATTATTGGTTTTAAATATAGTGTAGTATACATTCAACTCCAACCTATAATCTATATTGTTTTTCACTACCGATATATCAGATTCTGCTGTCACAAATGCTTCTTCCCATGTATGTATTGAGTGACTATATGTCAAGGATTGGTTGATAGATCTTTCACATTCACATTATGAATTCCACTGAGCTCTCAAACAAACAATAGATTTATTCTTGTTTTGTTTGATAGCATAAATTTTTTTTCTATAGATTTTGCTCTAGTCATGAAATTCCAAATTAATTTTATACCTAGTACATAGTCAATGAGGTTCTACTTTTTGAAATTATAGCCTCAGAAACAGTTGACATTTCTGAATATTTTTTCTCTTGAAGACCCTGGATTACACGATTTTTTTTATCCTGTTATAGATTTTCATTTTGACTAGCATGGGAGTATTTTCAATAAAATTTAGGATTCTACATAGCTTCAAGAACCAAATAGTAAATGCGTGAGGACACAACAAATAATTATTTCTCCAAACATGCTGTAAAATACAAAACTCCTATTTATATGAGCTCAGAAATTTTTTCTATTTTCAAATTTTAACTACAGCTGTTCTCATTCGATCACCAAATATCAAAGTTAATGATAATGTCGCTCTCTGTAACTTACATAGCGGAGTAGCCAATTAACACGATGGTTGAAAAGCGAAACAATCTCAATTCAATATTGAAAAGGAAGATTTTTCTTAAATCTATGATAAAAATTAAGTTATTTTTTGTAATATATAACAGAAAACTACTACTTTCCCGTCTAAAGATATTAGATTAGATATTCATAGAAGTCAATTTAGCTCCTTACGAAAACAGAGTAAAAAAGGTATAAAAGTTGCATATGCGCAATACGTGCAGGATTCTGAGAACTCTATTATCACAGATCCCTCGAAATTCTGGTCTTTCATAGAGAATAAAAGACGTCATTCTCGGATTCCCGGAATTCTTTACTTTGATAATGTAGAATACAACAATCCTAAAAACATTGTCAATGGCTTTGCAAAATTCTTCAGCACGTCTACACCTCCTCTGACACACTTTTTGATATGAACGAAACAACAATTTCAAACAGACCTGTGATTAGTATGAATTCCGTGAATGAAAGCGAAGTTGTATTAGCTTTAAAAAAGTTGAAAGATAAATTTACCAGTGGCTATGATAGAATCCCAAGCTTTTAGTCAAAGATTGTGCTCACAATTTAGCCAAGCCACTCCAAATAATCTTCAATACTGCACTAAAGGCAAATCCATTTCCACAGGTTTGGAAAAACAGTAAAGTTATTCCCATTTTTCAAACAGGAGATAAATGACATGAAAAACTTTCGACCCATCACACTGCTATGTAACTTTGAGGCCTTTGAGATATGTATATATAATAGAATTTCTCCTAAGGTTCAAAATATAATAACTTCTGAGCAACATGGTTTCATCGCAAAAGATCCACTATTACCAATCTAATAACATTTACACAAACTATAAGTTAAGCCTTAGAAAATCAACTCCAGGTGGACACAATATATACAGATTTTTCAAAGGCCTTGACAAGTTGGACCACACTATACTTATTTCTAAACTCAATGAAATTGGTTTCGATTCAAGTCTACTACAATTCTTATATTCTTATCTTACAAATCGATCTCAATTTGTTGAATATAGAGGACACGAATCTGAGGAATACAATGCCACCAGTGGCGCACCACAGGGAAGCAACCTGGCTCCTCTACTGTTCTCCCTGTTCATCAATGACATAGGAATGAGTATGGATAGTGAAATTCTATTATTTGCCGATGACCTGAAAGTTTTTCGTGTTATAGAGTCACCTAAAGACAGTCAAATACTACAAAGCAATTTGGATAAATTAGCCATCTGGAGCCTTTCGAACAAATTACCACTCAATTTAAATAAATGTAAATATTCCACCTTTTCCAATAAACACATCACAATTATACAATAAATAATCATTTACTAGAAAAAACCGATAATTGCAAAGACTTGGGAGTACACCAAACTTTCATTTGCACTCCACATAGAGAAAAGTGTATCTGCTGCAAGAAGAATGTTAGGGCTTATATTTAGAAACTGTAAAGACTTCAAAAACATGGAAAGTTTCATCACTCTCTTCAATTCATTTGTCAGATCCCGCCTAGAGTATGTCTGGTCACCTATATATGCTACATACAATCAATCTCTCGAATCCGTCCAACGACAGTTTATGAAATACGTCACTTACAAACTTGATGATGTCTACCCCAGTCAGGGAATAGATAATAATATATTATTAAAGCGTTTAATTTTTCTTTCTCTCGAGGACCGAAGAACATATTACGATTGCATATTTATTTACAAACTGGTAAACAGTCTTGTCAACTCACCCAAACTACTATCTCAACTAGACTTTCATGTACCAAGAATCAACGGTAGAAATGAACAATGTTTTTATTTACCAACACCAAGAACAAATATATTATTAAAATCTCCTTTATTTGCAATGTATAATAAATTAATAAGTCGCCAAAAGTTGACATTTATTCAAACCATTAACTTTTAAAAAAAAATTTTTAAATTCCTCTAAAAATGTATAATAAATTCGATCGCTTTGTTGTTTTTGTTTTTTCTGTTTTCCTCTCTCATTCTCTCTTGTCTTTTCTCGGGGAATGTTCCATGAATGTATTACTATGTATTACTACTATTATTATTATTGTAACATCTAACATACTTCACACTTTCATACTAAAATTGTATACTGTGTCCTGTAATTGGGCCTAGCCTGTTTGGAAATAAATTTTTTTTTTTTTTTTTTTTAAAGCCACGCTGGACATTGAACTACATCTGATAGATATTGTGAAAGGACCTTAAGTCAAAAGAATCTGAAAGTGAAAATTGGCATTTTTATTGAGATAGTTATTTGATTTTTTATTCCAGCCTTAGGAAGTCAATATTTTTTTATCAGTCTTGCTTTGGAAAATAAATTCATTTAAAGTGTATGGAGTTTTAGATAACCGAAACATAGTCGGACGTTTCCACAAAAAAAGAGTTTGTGAAAGAAATAACTGTGACACTATTATGTTACGTTATTGATCTTAAGAAAACCAATTGAATCTTTAAAAAGGTAGTTGGAGTTTTGGTTATGTTATTAAAGTGTCCCCACTAATACTTCAATGTGACATGTGATTCCCCTATGGGAGGCAGTGAAAAAATGGTGAATTTCTACCATCTAAAATTATTTGCTAACGGGGGGGGGGCAATAATTCGGTTTTTGAGTAATTTGTACAATGAAATGCAGGAGGGTGTGTGCACGAGGCAAGGAACAGAACAGGGTAGTGTGGAGTATTTTAAAGCTGTATGCAAGTGTGCCTCGTTGGAGTGAGTTTTGTCTTTCACGTTTCCTTAATCACTGCGGAACAGGCACAGGACAATGCTGAGATTTGTTTTTTGGTCTTGAAAGGTCTCAATTTATCCAAATCAAATCATGGAAACTGCTTGTAATTTGCTCCCTTACTACGGTAAGGTCAGAGGGCATCGTTTCCGGAAAGATATCCATCCTCCGATAGGATGGCTCCAATAGATTTCCACCTCAGCATAGGATTTACGTTTTTTTTTTTAGAGGTTTATTCCTTTAGACCCTGTGGCCATTTCCACTGGAGTTGGTTACCCAGTCCCAGATGGGGTTGCTCAGATTACCGGGGTGCACCAGCTTGGAGGTGAAGATAGGTGTTAGGGTAGGAGAGGTTTGGTGGTACTTTCTGGGAACAGCATCATATATTGCGCATCACCCCACTGATATACATCTAAAATCCACCATTGAGCCACTCCAAATTGCAGAAACCACTTCCCTGACAACTATAAGAAAGATCAGGCTCCCCTTACTGTATGAGTCGAAAGGAATTGTCCTCATAAATCAACACATACAGAATTAATCTGAAAATAATTATGTAACCATTTATGTAATGAATTGAAATATGCTTAAGGTCGATGACCTATTGGGTGTTCCAATAAAGTAACACAATAATTATTTTAACACCCTTTCATAATACAGGGTGAGTCAACAGGATTTCCGTGGTTCATTGCTCCTTAATGTATCACTATTTCGATTTCTTATATTTTTTTTGTCAAAGGGACCATCTAAGACCACCTTCTAAAATTATTTTCATTCATACAGGGTGCATCATTGATGCGTGGCTAACCAAAGTTGTTCTTTTTCAAATGAAACACCGGTATATTTTCATATATTCAAAATTTTTTATTAACATCCTTAATTTTGAATTCCTTTGCGGCGATAGCCGAGTTATTCGAAAAAAATCTATTTTGTAGACTTCTTTTCGAAAAATTACCTATTTCACATTTTGAAATATTTAGTAAAGATAATTGGGGAATCGTTGGTCGATATGATGATGTTCATTGAGAATACCAAGAATTTTGAATAAATTGTACAGGACGTTCGATACAACAACACAAACTTAGCCATTTTCAAACATCGGTATTTTGATTTTTTCAAATGGAACATCCTATATATTTTCATTTAAATCAAGTCCTTTTCAATAACTCCACACTTTTCATTCTCCATGTCATGTACCTAAAACAACTCGTTTCCGAGATATTCTACATCCAAAAGATGGATATTTTTCCACAGAAAATATTGACCATGTTCGCCTTTGGTATCATATTTGGAATTAAACTTTGCATAAAAATCATATTTATTCGAATCTAACAGAAAATAATAATTAATGCAGCAAATGTTCCTGCCATTTTCACCAATACACACTCTCAATCTGTTTCGAAAATTAGTATCCACATGTGCTCTGAAATTTCCCTGAAAGCAGTACGAATTCTTGCTTTCATATTTTCAGGAGTTGTAGGCAGAGTTTGATAGACAACCCATTTAATGTATTCCCATAGAAAAAAATCCATTTTTGTAAGGTCCGGTGACCTTGGAGGCCACTGAACTGGCCCTCCCTCCTGCACATCAGTGTGGTAATGTGCAGGCGCGCCATCTTGTTGTAGCCACATTCTCTGCCTTATTGCCAATGGAATATCATCTGATAAATTTGATAACTGACTTCGCAGAAATCTTAGATATTTTCTTCCATTGAGATGTCCGTTGAAAAATAAAGGGCCCAATTACACGCCGTCCAATGATACCTCCCCAAACATTCAGTGACCAATGTTGTTGGTGATTGACATATCTAACAAAATGAGGATTTTCAGTTGCATAATAGTGCATATTATACCGATTCTCATGGCCATTGTTGTGAAACGTGGCTTCGTCCGAAAATAGAACATACTCAAAAAAATCAGGTTCTTGGTTGATTTTATCTACACCCCATTGGCAAAACAGCATTCGCTTTGGAAAATCTCTTTCAGTCAGCTCTTGCATTAACTGCATATGATATGGATGGTAATTGCATTTTCTCACCATCCGAGAAACACTAGTTTGAGAGATATTCCCAACTTCCTACTCAAAATATGTGTACTCACAAGGGGATTCTCGGTAATATGCAATGCAATATCAAGAGTATTTTCATCATTCGTTACAGGACAAGCACGTTCAAACTTTTTGTAAAATACTTTTCCGGTTTCCTCAAATCTTGTTTTGAGGTCTCGAAATGCTCGCTGGTCTGGATGTCTTCTCTCAGGAAACTTTTGTTCGTATAATCTAGATGCCAGTAAGCAATTGCCATCACTTTCCCAAGCATACACCATTTTAACCATGTCCTCTAAACGATAATTCATAATGCCACAATAATTTTTAACACAACTGGATTGTAGTTTGACAGTTACCTCTATTTACAAATTCCGATAGTAATTTTTTCAGCGCTAGTCATGGATAACTAAACTAGAAAAAATAGTTACATTTAAAAATTTCTTTTGCTATGAATAGTTATTCATGAGTTGCCAAGAATGCTTTTGAGAGAGAGAGAGAGAGAGAATATGTTTATTGTTGCTAAGAGTTATCTCTTGTTAACAAACACAATGTTATACAGTAAGATTATCGATAATCAGTCAATTTACAAATTTTGTACAGCTTATTTTAAAATTATAACAGACATTAGCTTATTGTAAATAGTTAAATTTTCACAATAACATTAATAAAATGTAATATAATACAATAAAAGAACATAAATAATATAGATTAAACAGATAATATAAAAAGATGGAAAGATTGGTATACTTAATAAACTAGGATATCATTAAAGTAATCTTGTAGATTATAATAGGCTTTATCACTCAATATGCTTTTTGTTTTTTTTAAATAGTTTTAGCGATGTTGTTTCTTTAATTTCTAGCGGGAGTTTATTGTACATCTTAATACCATTATATATAAATGAGTTATGTGTCAAAGTTGAATTGGGTATTGGAAGCCTGAGTTGGTTAGCTTGACGGGTTGAATATGCAGTGTTTGTGACTTCATAATTAGCTCTGTTCTTGTGGATTATGGTCACTGTTTCCATTATATATATTGAAATGTGTCAAAGTTGAATTGGGTATTGGAAGCCTGTTGGTTCTCTTGACGGGTTGAATATGCCTTGTTTGTTACTTGTGTCATGCTCAAGAAAGAGGGTTTACATGAATCTTGCCTCTTGGCCTTACAAAGATATCTGATGGCTCTTTTCTGTAAGACAAAGACTGACTGCATAAGTGTGTTACAGCAACCTCCCCAGAAGGCTATACCATACCGCAGTTGGGAATCTATCAAGGCGTAGTACACAGCCTTAGCATTGGGAAAACCTAGCTCTTTCACGACATTTCTCAGCGCGTAACATCCAGATGCTAATTTTTTATTGAGATGTCTGATGTGTTCGTCAAATTTTAGATTTTTATCTAGATGGACTCCTAGAAGATGGAAAAAAATAATTGAAACAACATTCAGTATCAGTATTTTCTAAGAACAAAAATGTAGATAAAAAAATCTATAGAATTGTTGATTTGATATTGAACAATTCCTTTAAACCAGAATATCTCGGAAACAGGTTGTTTAAGGTACATGACGTCGGGGATGAAAAGTGTAGAGTCATTAAAAAGGAGTTGATTTAAATGAAAATATACAGGGTGTTCCATTTGAAAAAATAAAAATACCGATGTTTGAAAATGGCTAAGTTTGTGTTGTTGTGTCGAACATCCTGTACAATTTATTGCAAATTCTTGGTATTCTCAATGAACATCATCATATCGACCAACGATTCCCCAATTATCTTTACTAAATATTTGAAAATGTGAAATAGGTAATTTTTCGAAAAGAAGTCTACAAAATAGATTTCTTTTGAATAACTCGGCAACGCCGCAACGGAATTCAAAATTGAAAAAATCGTTGAGCAGTCAATGGAACAGCCGATTGGAATATATGAAAATATACCGGGTGTTTCATTTGAAAAAGAACAACTTTGGTTAGCCACGCATCAATGATGCACCCTGTATGAATGAAAATAATTTTAGAAGGTGGTCTTAGATGGTCCCTTTGACAAAAAAAATATAAGAAATCGAAATAGTGATACATTAAGGAGCAATGAACCACGGGAATCCTGTTGACTCACCCTGTATATTTCAATAACATCAGAGAATATTCTTGAGCTTTGATGCTAGGCGAAAAGTCTGGCAAACAACTCAGTCTTTTTGGTCAATATGGAGTGGATTGAGCATATTTATATGTATTCCTTCAAAGATTATGATTGGCTTTTCGGTCATTTAAAAAAAATCAGAATTATAAGAAGCATACCAGCCTTTCTTATTTATTTTGCTGGGAAACAAACAAACATGTAGACTATTTAATAATGAAGAATGAATTTACTATAGTGTGTCTCCAAAAATTCATGGAACCGAGATATTTCAAGAAACAACGTGAAAATACGCCTCTTTTTATTGATATTACATATTTATCCCATACTACACCGAGTGGATCATGTATGCATTCTCTGCATTTTATTGTGCAAATAACTTTGAAGCAATTTCTGTGGAAATCTCCGTACCACCATTTCACTAGCTAGTCTGACTGGTCTAATCCATTTTGAGTGAAAACAGTCGAGTTAGAGAGGTTATGTTTGGCTTCTGACCGTGAGGTTCCTTTCTAATTTATCTTAACTCCATTAGCAATTCACAATTGTAAAAGCAAGCAAATAACTAGCACCAGTTTTTTTTTTCGCACACCAATGACCGATACATCCAAGAATGATTTGTTTGAAAATATGAACAGGATGTTTATAAAATCAGATGTGAAAGATAAACTTTAGTAACTATCTTCCATCATTCAAGATAACCTCCTTGGGGGAGTATTCATGTTGAAAAGGGAAACATTTTTAACTAAATATTGAATAGAACGATTTTTGTGTGAATTGAAAATCCACGATATAAATTAATTTATTTTTTGTGAATGTCTAACAGAAAACAACTACTTCCCCGGCTAAAGCCACGATGGACATTGAACTACATCTGATAGATATTCTGAAAGGACCCTAACTCAAAAGTAAAAATATAAAATTGAAAATTTGCATTTTTATTCAGATAGTCATTTGATTTTCTATTCCAGTCTTAATTAAGAACTCAAATAGATGAGTGAGTCAAAGAAGAATGTTTTCCAAAAGAGAGTACTCACCAGAAATCATTTGTAATATTGACGCAAGAGAGGCATCGCATTCACTAGGTCTTCATTACATTTTTGTCGACAAAAATCTATTTCACACTTTGAAATTTCAAAGTGCCTCTTCCGGTCTTCCAAATGACCGTGGATGCGTGAAATAGATTTTCGTCGACGAGTTGAGTTCTTAATTAAGACTGGAATAGAAAATCAAATAACTATCTGAATGAAAATGCAAATTTCCAATTTTAGATTTTTTCATTTGAGTTAGGGTCCTTTCAGAATATCTATCAGATGTAGTTCAATGTCCAGCGTGGCTTTAGCCGGGGAAGTAGTTGTTTTCTGTTAAACATTCACAAAAAATAAATTCATTTTTATCGTTGATTTTTCAATTCACAGAAAAATATTTCCATTCAATATTCAACTGAGAATGTTTCCCTTTTCAACATCCAAGAATGTTCTGAATCAATCCAATACTCTAATTCAGGGAAAAGTTAACTTGCAATGCCTAAGAAGGTGCAGCGAACTGGTTAGATTTGAATTTTTGCCAATATTTGCAATATTAATGGAGGCTGTCACTGTTCGATTGGTTGCCCTCACAAAAATTTATAATGGCGTGTTTTTAAGACTATATCAATAATACTGATCATAACAGCTCCAGAAAAATTATACAAAAAAATTAATGGGGTCAACAGGGTATTGAGAAGATGTAGAATCCATTGAAAATATTTTGTAGATTTTATGTACTTGCAGGTTATTGATAAATTTTTTCCATTTTAATCGATCTTGATCGAATTTGATGAAAAAAATGTTAAACTGTCATCACCTTTTACAAATAACATTTTGTTATCAAATCTTCATTTTGCTTAAATTATTAACCAGACATTTTTTTTGCTCAAGAAAATTTTGTAAAATTATCCTTTGCCTTGAAGATTACAAATTAATTATTCATTTTCACTTTGACTTGTCATAATGAAACTATTTTGATGATAATCAGTATAATGTGATACAAGAATAATCTGTGATTTCACCAGCAGTGTACCTAAACGATGAATTACTGTTACTACTCTAATTTATTTTTAAAATATCGTACATGTTTGTCATCATTGCTTCTTAAATTAGTTTCAGATATAAAATTTACTGTTATTTCATTTTATTTCAGGTTTAAGCTTTATACTTACCCCGGCGCTGTCAAACTGGGGATCTTGAGCATCCTTCTTTGCCCCTTTGTGTAAAATTTGAAGCATATATTTGAAGAAACTGTTTCGGTTCTTTTTTACAACTGCATCATCCGATCTGAGGTCACACAACTTTTGTATCCATTTCTTGCAAATATCTCTATCTAAAAGAATGGTTGTAATTACATAATTAGATGTGTATAAACGTTTGTAAAACGGTTACAATCTTTAAAAATAACTTTATAGCTATAGGCTTATAGGAAGTAAGCTTTCTCACAATTTTTGTTCAATACAAAAATATTTTTGATGAATCGTGCTTTGGAAGGTACTTGTACATTCTTCCAGTGAAGGATGTGAATTCAAATAAATATTAAACATTTTACACAAAGAAAAATTGTACGATTTTTGTAAACACCGATTTTTGTTTGTTAAATATTTCTACCTAAATATCCATATCCGTGTCTCATCTTTTCCTTTTTGTTTTTCATAGCATGTAATTTCATAAAGACTGAGAACAATCATTTAAAACTTTCTTTAATAATCTGTCATGAGTCAAAAAGTAATGTTGCCATATTTATGCAAAATTTCCAGAACATTCTTTTTTTTTTTTAATTTTAAAAGGGACATGCTTAGTAAAAATGTATCATAATCATTCACTGACTGGGATATACAAGAAAAAAAAAGATTTCTCTTTAAATATTTCCTCATAATTCCAATTTCTAAGTTCTAAGAATATTTTGTTGTATGTTCTCTGGGCAAACTGTAAATAGTGTTTTGTGTTAAAGGCTCCTAATAATAAATTCATTTTTATTTTTATGGAGTCTGTGATGAATAGTTGAATAACAAACATTTATTAGGTTATAATAAATACTTTGTTATTTGTGATTTGAATTGTAAAAAACCAGCAGTTCAGGTGTATTATAAAACAATTAGAAATATACTGTGTTTTCTTTACTTAACCTATTATTCAATAACTGAACTGAGTACAACTTTTTCAGAAATAATATTTTTATTTGTTTAATCCAATGCACAAAAAAAACTTAATGGAGTCTTTTGGTTTTATCCTTCTTTATAATCATGGATGACATAATATATTTATTTTAAAAAGTGAAACATTCAGAAAAATGGTAATATAATGTGTAACAATAAATGTGCATACAGTCAAAACCGGATATGACGACATCGGTTACAAGGAAGGATCGGTTATAACGACTAAATAACAAGGTCCCGGCCGAATCCCGATATAAGTACCTATATGTAAACATCGCTTATAACATAAATAATAGTTTAAAAACTAAAGAACACGCTTTAATAGAAAACTAAACTAAAAAGTAGAAAATAATTTTAAATGAGTTTGAAATAAGAATACAGTGATAAACAACAAATTTATTTCATCGTAAAAAAGCGTGGGGTGCTTGATGTCAATTGTTGTTAATATTTCATGGACAGATATTGGTAAAAGTAGAATCATTATGAAAATATCTTAAAAAGCACCCCACGCTTTTACGATGAAATAAATTTGTTGTTAATCATTGTATTCTTATTTCAAACTCATTTAAAATTATTTTCTACTTTTAGTTCAGTTTTTATTAAAGCGTGTTCTTTAGTTTTAAACTTTTCAACTTTTTAGTTTTGTTTTCTATTAAAGCGTGTTTTTTAGTTTTTCAAACTATTATTATTACAGTAAAAACCGAATATAACGACATCGTTTATAACGACAGATCGGTTATAACAACCGAATGGCAAGGTCCCGGCCGAATCTATATAAACTAATAAGTACACATACCGCCTATAACGACATCGGATACAGCGACATATCGCTTAAAACGACGAAACTTTATCGATATTCATCGGCTATAACGACCAACCGTTTACCTATTCCAGCAAAACAAAACATTACGAACAATTTTCACCTTTATACTAATAATATGAAGAAATATTTTGCTATAGAACCTCTTTCCCGCTCTTTGCCATTTGACCTTGAATGTTTTATGACTTATTCAGTGCGATAGTTGACCGCGTGAATTACAGGTTGATTTTAAAACTTTTGGTTTAGATCGTGTGTTTACGCGTTACTATGTCGTAAAAAAGAAATAGGAAAGTGTTTAATATTGAAGAAAAATCACATATTATATGGAGATTAGAAAATGGTGAGTCAAATAGTGAAATTGCAAAGGAATGTGGAGTGTCACACTCTATGATATCAACGATTTGGAAGGATAGAGATAAAATAGAAGCTCTTTTCGAGAACAACTCTTTGGGAATTAAACGATCGAGGACATCTGAACATAAAGTTATTTGAAAACAAGTTCATATGCATAACCTATCCCCATACTACAAACAGACATAATATATACATACATACTTGTGTATATTGCTTATAACAACTATCGGACATAATGTCCGAAGTATACGGTCCCTTCAATGTCGTTATATCCGGTTTTTACTGTATTTAATTTTTATAACTATTATTCTCCAATTTTGAATAGAATCGGACCATAATCACAAAACTCGTCCGCCATTTTGGAGCCGCCATCTTGAATCCTTCAATTATGACAAAATAATCATAATCTCCGACCCCAAAAACCCCCACATACCAATTTTGAATAGAAATGGACCATAATCACAAAACTCGTCCTCCATTTTGGAGCCGACATCTAGAATTTTTCATTTTTACCCGAAGACAATTTTTTGCATAAATTTGTGTTATGAGTGTTGAACCGAGGGACTGTCATCCACATAGAGTCCTAAAAACGTAGCCGATGATTCAGTACTTATTCTTGAGTTTCCCAAAAAGATATCATTAAGAGGTCATCTGAACGTCAAAATACATGTTTTTGAAATATTGAATGATAGTTTATCCGCATCACACCAGTTTTTCACTACCAATATGTCCTCAGCGACATAGTTACTCAGTTCTTCTTTGTCGTGGTGTCATCTGCGAACATAGTAAACTTACCTCTGATTTTGATGCTTGCTAGGTCATTAATGTATAATAAAAATAAGAGTGGTCCAAGCACTGATCCTTGTGGGACCCCACACTTCACTAATTGAGACTTGGACTTTTTTTGTTCAGCGAGACTATTTGGGTACGCTCTGATAGATATGATTGGAACCATCTTAGTGTTACATCTCTGAAGCCATAAATTTCTAGTTTTTGAAGCAAAATCTTATGATCAACGCAGTCGAATGCTTTTGTAAGGTCGCAAAAGACTGCTGCAACTGAACGTCAAATATTAATATATATATCCTCCAATAAAGCAAACATAGCTTCGTGTTTTTTTCTGTTTGAAAACCAAACTGGTAGGTGTGGTTATGAAGCAAAAATGAAAGCATTCTTTTTTTTACTAATTTCTCAACTAACTTGGCTAGAGTTGGTAAAAGTGAAATTGGTCTTAAATTTGATACCATATCAGAGTCTCCTCCCTTAGGTAAAGGATTTATTATGGCTATTTTAAGACAGTAACGTGGCGGGAATTTTGAAATGAAACAGAAAATGAGTGGATAGGTCATTTAGACATTGGTTTTTATTATAATGAATAATATTGGTTTTATTTGCTTAAGGAAATATAGAATGTTGTTTCTGTCTAGTATAAAATAGGAGGTATTGGTATTAAATTGAAGGAATACAAAATTGAATAAATAGTTGAAAGTGAGGGGTCGAAAAAATATAAATAATTCACGTGAAATGTTTAACTTTTTGTTGTGTGAAATAATATTAAATAAAATTGTCGAGAACCATTATGAAACTGGACAATAAATGTATTTTTCGATATCATACAAAGAAATATACCACAAAGAACAAATGCAATACTTCCAACATCCTTCAAAGTCCACTTTGGTAAGTGCATATTGCGTCTCTACAAAACATCCTCTTGCCGACATTTTCAAAACATCCCAAAACCTTCCAGGGATGTTTGTGCTCGCTGGGTATAGGGTCCACTCGACAGAAAATATCGAGAGAGAGTCTCGAGATTGGTATCAGGGTGTTCTCCATTTTAAGATAGTGCCCACTTGGGAGAAAATCTCGAGATTGGCCTCAGGGTGTTGTCCATTTGAGATCACTAACGCTTCCGAGACCGCGTTGTGTGAGACTCTACAGTCGCTGCAGTCTGGTGACCAGGAAAAAATGATAAGTTAAAAAAGGAGTGTTGGGTAAGAAAATGGGTAGATCGACGAAATTATATTTGGAGTGATCGCAACACTCTTATCAGTTAAGCGGCTGGAAGATGGAAAACAGTTTAGAAATGTAATGCTGGGAAAAACTTACATTTACTATCATATAGGTACATTTAATAAAAACTCCTGTTCCTCATAAAGATGGATTAACTTAAAAACTTCCTCATCAGTCCACTCTCGTTTTTCTGGTACAACCTTGTCAAGCATGTTTCGCTCATTTTGAAAAATTATCATATTTATGGCGAAATAAAAATTTAAAAAATAAATAAAAACCTTCGGTGACTTGAGAAATTCTTAGCTCTTCCAACAACGGCAGAAAACTGGAGACCAGTTCATGAGAGCAGGAATGAGCATGTCTACTTGCGACACACGTGCAGTCTCTGATACCCGAACCTGCTTGTTTGTTTCTTTATTGTCAACGGGTTCTCCCTTTTTACACATGAAAATATAATATAATTACATACTTAAACTAAATATAAATAAATTAAATATAGAAACACTTTTTATAGAAACAATTTTGGTGGCGCTACAGTTGTAGACGGGCACTATTATACTACAAACCTTACATTGGTTTTGACGGAATTTGATGTTTATGCAGTGAATTCTAAACTTCTATTGCAATATCCGTCCTGGCTAAACATGGCTTTAAGCCGTACATTCGAAGGCCAACTCGTATAACAACAGACAATGCCACATGTTTAGATCATATATTTGTCAAAATGGAATTCAACCTAATCGGAAAATATATACCAAGCTCATTCATTATCGAATGTAATATCACAGACCACTATCCTGTGATGATTAATATTAACAGGGAAGCTAATAGTAATAACCATAACGAAAGTAATAAAATAACCTTCGGCGGATATAATATTGCAAAACTAAATAACCTCTTATAAAAAAATAACAGTAAAAAAAAAAAAATAAGCTTAAAGCAGGTTTAATACAATCAATAAAACATAGAGACAAAATGAAAAAAAAGCTTGATTGTAAATACTCACCTCTTCTAAAATTAGAGTACAAACGTTATAGAAATCATTTAAATAAACTCCTGAAGCAGACAAAAATGAATATTACTTGAATAAAATACATAATAGTCAATATGATATGAAGAAAATTTACCATATCATAAGTGAGGCAACCAATGAAAAAATAATAAATTATCCAGCAAATTCCATGTTGTTGACGAACATGGCAAAGATTTTGATGATGATAATGAAATGGCAAACTATTGTGTCAAATATTTCACCAATATAGGTATCGATATGCTAAAAATGTCCCTACTCAGCAATTTATGCTGCCCCCACTTACTCCAAATCGAAATTCCATGTTCCTAACTCCTGTAACTGATACTGAATTGATACAACAAATATCCTCACTAAAAATAAATGTTGTCCCGGAATAGATAATATTACCACTAAGATGATCAAAATACTCACCCTCACATCCTGGTCCCTCTTGTACACATTTTCAACCTCATCTTTTCAATAGGATCTGTCCCGTATCAGTTCAAACAGTCAATAATAACTCCTGTATTCAAAGCAGGTGACAAAACAAAAATAAATAACTACAGACCGATAAGTGTATTAAACAACTTTGGTAAAATCTTTGAAAAATGCCTCAAAAATCGTTTAATGGAGTTTCTCAACGCTAATCAGATATTGAATGATTATCAATTTGGTTTTGGGCAGGTAAATCAACAAGTGATGCCATGTACACTGTAGTGAATGAAATTATAAGCAAGTTGGACAAGAATAGAAAATGTATAGGGTCTTTCTAGACCTGGCGAAAGCATTCGACACAGTGAACCATCAGAAACTCCTTTCTATTCTTGAAACAAATGGGATTCGTGGTACTGTGTTGGATGTTTTCCGCCATTATTTAGATAATAGACAACAACAAGTTAAAGTCCATGACTCGCTAAGTGTCCCAACTACCGCCCAAGATAGGTGTACCTCAAGGAACGGTACTGGGACCAGTACTCTTTCTACTCTACATCAATTCATTGCTTTCACTATCAAATGCTAAAATTGTTTCCTACCTGATGACACTGTGATCTTATTCGAGGGTGATTCCTGGTCACAAGCTAAATTACATGTCCAAAGAGAACTAAACATAATACGGATTGGCTAAATGCTTTCCAGCTATCTCTGAATGTTGAAAAAACACACTATATAGCTTTTTCTGCCAATAATGCAAATAGGCCAGAGTTCCAGAATATTAACATCACTAATCTAAATAAAAACATCACAGAAGTTAGCCAAATCAAATACTTAGGCATTATAATCGACAAAAATCTCAGGTGGGAAACTCACATCAATTATCTAACAACAAAACTCAGAAAACTGATTTACAAATTTTATATACTGAGAGAATACTGTCGATTAAACTGTTGCTTATAATATACAAATCACTTGTGGAGTCACTCCTATGCTATGGAATACTAGTGTGGGGTGGTCTGTATGAAAACTCATTACAAAATCTCAAAGTGATCCAGAATTTTATATTAAAAATTATCTTTAGACGAAAAAAACGATCCTCGACAAATGCACTGTATTCTCCAGATATACTTAATATTCGGTCATTATATTTTTTCACAATTTTAATATCTGCCTATAAGAGTGGTCATTGTCAGCAAACATTCAATCATGGTTACAATACACGTGGCACGGTGAACCAACTACTCGTTACACCACTTAACAACAAGAACATTAGTCACCGTTTTGTAACATATATTCAACCTAAAGCATATAATCTATTACCTCTCGCCATTCGAAAATATGCTAATCTCAAGAAATTCACTTCAGCCATTAAACTTTATATCTATAGTAATTATAGGGACTTCTTGAGAATTATAGAAACATAAAAAATGTGTATATTCATTATTATTCACCAACTTACAGCCATGTTAACTGCACTGTTGAATTTTGATTCACACAATTACTGCCTATTGTAGTATGTTTTACTCTGTTCCTATCAACCCTCCATTTTTATATTGTTTATACTGTTCCGTTCCTATTTCTGACTTTAAATTGTCGGTTTTCATGTTATGCTGTTTTGTTTTGTTTTTCTTTTTTTCTCACTACACAATACAAGTGTGTACTCACTTAGAGTGTAGGGGAAAAAAAAACATTTGATTTTTTTTTTCTTTCTAATTATTATCAGTAGTATTATAATTGATTTGTATTATTGGAATATTCATTACCTAATCTAACAAGGCGTGTCATGAAACTATTATAATCATAATTAGTGCGATGGTAGGGAACTTATATTGTAGATTCATTTTAAAGCTGTACACCTAAGAAATTTTTTGTGCACTCTTTCTAATAGATCAACGTGAGTCTGATAATATGGTGACCACACTGGTGAACCATATTGCATACACGAAAATACTAATGATAGGTATAACGTTCTAAAAGCCATAACAAATAAATTTTTTGTATTTCTAGAAATAAAGCCTAATAACTGAAAAGATTTATTGACTATAGAGTTAATATGCTGAGTAAAATTCAAATGGTGATCAAATATGACTCCTTAAATCGCGAATTTCAAAAACCCGTTTGAGGCTATTTGATAGTCTAATTGAATAGGATTATTCCACCTAGAAAATGAAATGCAATAACACTTGTCAACATTAAGTGACATTTCATTATTCAGTTCAAATCGGATAGAGGGTTTTCACAGTGTCCATCGGAGTCGATTGACATACATTTTAAGGTCATCAGCGAATAGATTTATTAATCAGCAATAAACCGTAGTTGACTCTGTCAAAGGCCTTACTAAAATCAGTATAAATTGCATCAATTTGAAGTCCTTTCTCCATGGCCCCGACAATGTCTTGTTAGTATACCAATAGATTTGAAGTTGTTGATCTACCTGTGGTAAATCCGTGTTGATTTTCAATCGGCAAATTTTAGCAATGTGCGCAAGTAAAAATTTAAAAAGATTTGGGATGGCTGAGAGTTTGCTCATTTCCCGAGCTTCAATGATAAATCGAAGATTGTGCACAGTGGCGTATATAGTGAGTAGACACATCTTTTTAGGAAGTAGGCAGGCATCCCGTCTGGCCCATAACTCAAATTATCATTTAATGAATTGAATCCCCCCAATACCTCTTCAGTGCTGAATATTATGAATGGTATGTCAACTGCTGATGCATTCGAAATATTATCTAGATGTAATCCATCTCTAGCACATACCTTTGAAACATGTTTGGCAAAAAGATCAGCTATATCTTTTCCTGTTTGATCGTCAAGGTGCATTTATTTAGAAATCCATAATTTTTCCTTAATGAGTTTACCTATATAGTTCCAAAAATCTCTGATACCCGAACCTGCTTTTGTCTCCGAGACTGCTCTCAGGCACTTATCCATTTGCGACTCTAGTCTTGAGACTACTCTAGAGAGTGTTTTGTCTGAAGTGGACACTAAGTGATCTAGAATTGAATATATTAACAGCCAGATTATGAGATCCCATTAATTCAAATCACATTTTTTTGTGATCATCACTGCATTCATAATGCATTCGATGTGTTAACTCATTGACAATCAGAACATTCCATTGTTTATCATCACCCAAAAACCTGAAATATATGTGAACATTTCACTATTAGATCAAATATGTTTGTATCTGGAACCGATAAAAAAAAGGTTCCTTGGTATGGGATCGAACCCGAGACAAATATTGAAAATGACACAATTGAATTATTCATTGGTTGCCTTACTAAAAAACTGAATCTTTCTAACATGCTGTAAAAGGTATATTTGAATTCAAGTATCAAATCACTGTATGTAGCGAGTTCAAAATCCCTTATTCCATCAATTTTGCATTTTCTATTCCCATATAAAGGAATTGAATGCGTTGACATTTAATTCTGATAGGACCAAGTGTAGTTTTATCGCAAAACAATATCTAATCTACTCGTGGTTTTAACAGTATAAAACATCGAGAAAACGTTTTTTCACTATAAAACTGATCTGATTGGTTCTCTGTTTGAAATTTCGTCCATTTGATTGGATAAAAAATAATGAGGGAAATAGTCGCTCATTTTTTTTCAAATTTTCGAAAAAACATTTTGCCTGGAAATTTTACCGGTGCCTTTGATAATAAGGCCGCAAATTGCACAAGTTAAATTTCCTAGAGGCAAAATGATATTTGATGAGAATATTTCCCGAATTACATTTAAAACTGAAAAACTACCAGAGTTCATGTTATATTCGAATTTTCAACGTGGAAAGTTACAACAGTTCTTCCCGATCCAAAATCTAAGGAATCGTTTTACAGATTATTCATTCATAATTATTAGAAAGAAATGTTAAATGTAGAGTAACGAGAATAAGAGCGAGATGGAATTAGTTCAGCCTGTCATTGCAGTCAGTTATAAGGTTCGTTCTTTTGACTGGCATTTAGAAAACAATGTATCTTTCTCCATCTCACGTAACTTATGAGTCTTTTTCTTTTAAACTCTGATAAATGCAAATGTTTATACACTTACATTATACGCATACATTGTGTATAATAATTGGATAAATGCAACATTGTAGTTTGTTCGTTTATGTAAATTTGTGGAATGCGCAATGAACAATCTTTTGAAATGAGTTTTGAGATTTCGCTCCGCGCTTTCAGTGATAGTTGATGTATAAATATTAGTTGTTGATGCGAATATGTGAAATGTTCTCTTCTTTGAGTGTAATGTGTTGAACATCCATGAATTCGTAAAATAGCTGTAACCATAAGTGGATCGTTATATTTTCATAACAGAAAGTTTATGCTGGTGGTGTTTAACCAATGAGGAAAAAAGTTATCGTTGAATAATATTATTATCTCATTTAAGTATGAAGTGAACCCAAGACGACCTACATCTTTGAATTACTTCATACCAAATAATTGTGTAGGCATATGACAGTATGCGTTTTATCGCAAAACAATATCGAATAGACTGTGGTTTTATCAGTATAAAACAGCGAGAAGACGTTTTATCACTATAGAACTGATCTGAATGGTTCTCTGTTTGAAATTTCGGCCATTTGATTGGCTCGAAAATAATGAGGAAAATAGTATAAACGTTTATGTCAGTTTTCTCCAAATCGCTTTGAAAAAAACGTTTTGATAATAAGTAATCACAAAGTCATCTGATTTTTTATTTTTAACAAACATGTAAGTAAACATCATATCATTTTCGCGCCAACTGTTCTTGGCCACAGTGTATACAGTTTTGCTGTTTTTATCGTTTATATCCTTATTTTGATGAATTCGATTTGGAAATTTGAGTTGAGTTTACTGTTTACAACAAACAAACTACCTATATAGTCTGTTTTCGTGTTTTTCAATTGAAACTCATACTTACCTGCGTAGTACAATGTGCCAGGAAAGACTAACATATATTGCTATGATTTCTATTGAAAGCGAAGTAGCAAGCCAGATCGACCTAGTGAAAGAATTTTCAGAAACGAAAGCAAGAAGAGCACCATTGGGGTTTTGAGCCTTATTGCTAAAATTCTGGTTAAAATAATTCTTCTACGGGAAATAACCATCTGTTGGTTGATATATTGTTTTTTATGGTTTTACATTAAAAACACTATTTTCCTGGATATATGTGTTTTTTATTGAAACTTAATGCAAAATCACAGCATTAAAAAAGTCAAACCTGTAAAAACCTCATTGGCTTTTTGACTAATTCTCAATACAATGACGAAAGAATGAAACACGCTGTATGGCATGCTAAGTTTAAAAAATCAAACGGTGGAAATCAAAGGGTGAAAATAATTATGAGGGGCGACAAGGGACGTCAAATTTTTTCTCGCCTAGGGCGGCCAAATACCTAGGGCCGGCCCTGAATTCTATCCAATAACATAATTATTTTATTGACTTGGCAAATACGAAAATGCTCGAAGCGTTTCCTCAGTTATTACATGACGTGATACTCTGGTTCGTGATTGGCTACACCAGAATCTCACCAGATCTTTACTTATATGAATGAAACCTTGAATGTCAGCATTTCAAGGATTCCAAGACAATTTTACTATTTCATTCATAAATGGGGCAGGTGATTTATCTTGTCCTCTACTCTTTGCTGTGACTGTAATAAATTAATGGTTACCACCTTACTGTTTTCGAATACGATAATAAACCCTTCGAAAGAGTTTCGAATGAAGAATAATGTTAACAGTTAACAGAGCTACTTTAGAAACACAAGAATTCATCCAGAAATGCTACCGAAAGTGAATACCAAGAATAATGCTAATTCAGAGTTATAGAATACCTCAGTTGTTATTGTTACCTCAATAAATCTTTATAACTGGGATATTACTTTGACACTTTTGGTGGTAATGTTCGATATAATTTCCGCATGTATGTCAAAATTAACTCTAAGCAAGATTTTGAACGACACCGATTCATGCACGCTGTAGAACATACTCCCGGTTTTTCAATGGGGGCTAAAAATCCACTGGATATTAACTGACCATCCTGGGCTAATCTGCTTTGGCCTGCATAAAAAAACAAACCATATTTGTGGTAAGCTTCAGAACACATCCAATCCAAAGTAACAGACGAACGAACCTTAGTATTGTCATGTCATATGTCATATCTGTCAAAAACTTCAAATTAACCTAAAATTTTTAATATTTTGAAAACAGAAAAATGTTGTTGTTTATTATTATCCAACATAAATTTTGAAAATGGGTGGCTTTCTTATTTTTGTCATCATAATTTGCGTATTGTTTTTTACTGTGTCATGGTAGTATTTCAAAAATAGATTTTCTGTGATTTTATTCTTTTATAATTTCAGGATCCTCCCAATCATAATTTCTTGGCATTTCGAAAAGAAATACGATGTATCCTTGAAAATTGGAAGGATTGGCTTGCCTTATCTTAAAATTTGTGATATACATTTATCAAAAAATGGTTTCAGTGTTGTAAGTTATATTTTCCTTTTTTTGTCTTCAGTAGAAGTGTATTATTTATAAAAAATAAAGCACTTAACATATTATGACTTATTAGGGTTAATATAAACTAAATTGTCTTTGCTGTTTTTTATCAATTTGATTTTATCATGTTTTTCCAGCACGTCGATGAAATCGGCATCAAAAGCAGTTTCCTGAATTCCGAACTAACGAAGCTTGTAACGTTGATGGTCAAAGATGTACGAATTAACAAAGATTTAAGTCCAAAGAAAATAGAGAAGCCTGTTACTGACCCTTCAAAGACCAGTAATTTTGTAGATTTTAGGGATACCAAGGTTCCTCATTTCATTACAAGTTTTGCACAAGTAAGTTGGGTGCTTCCCTAGAATAATTTCTCCAATAATTCATGTGAACTTTTTATTTCTAAGTAATAAAATATTCCATTATCAATTTCAAGTAGGTATCTATAACTGAGAAATATGTAATTTATCATTTGAATCCAACTGAATAGACTCAAAATTAGTTATATACATTTGTTTTGTAGCTTAGTTATTAAGACTAAACAGATTCATTTTATTTTTTGCTTCTCAGTTTCTTTTTTCGTTGGTCTAATTTTTTGTTAAAAAGTTTTTATACTCCTTCAGTTGGATTAAATAAATTAAAAAATGATGATATAAATAGAAAAGAAAAGGAGGTAGGGGCCCAGCTGCACACGCTGCCCCAGGCCCATAGCTGGCTTTCTCTGGCCCTGCATATTCAAGTACGAAATATTATGCTACTTACAACTTTGAGGTTGGTTTCAGTGATGTTGAACATATTCATCTAATATATATATATATATATATATATATATATATATTAAATATAAATATATAATTCAAAGATTCAACCTGTGTAGCAATTTTCTCAGGAACATGAATCAGAAACTCCTTTTTTTTCTGCACTTCCACATCAATATCCTCAACAGAAGCTGAAAAACACTACACTCAACTGTATGAAGAAGCATTGGGGTTTGAAAAAGTTTCACAATAAAAAACAGATTGATAAATATTCATTATGAGGGAATTTACATATGGTAAAAGATCTGCTTTTCACCTATTTATTTCAATTATACCATCAAGGTGAGACCTAGAGGGAAAGATTCAAATGGAGATTACTCGTCTAGATGCTTAGATGAAGAAAACCCAGTTATTCATACAATAGACCGTAATGGAGTTTTCAATCTCAAAAAGAAAATCCAACAAGTACAGGGTATTTGAAGATGTAAACTCAAGTCCTGAATGAGTTACAAGAAGCTCATAAGAGATTAGTTAAAAATAAATCCATCTCGAGAAGCTATACAAAGTGGAAAGGAATTGATAGAAGTACATTGCGAAATATTTTGCGACGTCTTTCATTACAAAACGATGCCAACTTCATCAATAATCTGGTGTATATCCTCCAATATTTTTGTATAATTAATACAAAAAAACTCGAATTTACTGTATTTACAATCATGATCTGCTTTTTATGGGCATACCTAAAGATGAATATGAATATAAAAGAAAGCTAAGCTTTCAACATGGAAACTACCTTATTAAATGAAAAATATATTTTTACTTAAGTATATTTTTGTTTCAGTTTATGGCTGTACATGTGTACAACATTTCAGCAATGCTGTTACAATCTGAAACACCTGGTTATTTAATACATGCCACTGCATCTGAATTACATTTGGATGGAAGCATTTTGAAAAATGCCAAATCCCTTTTGGCAACGATAAATCTTATGGATGCAGAGACTAAAATTTTGAGACATGCCGAGCAGCAGACTAAAGAAACAAAATTGGCAGATTTCAGTTTTGGGATATCAATGGAAACCATTTTGGTGGCACAAGGACCTCTATCAGTAGAGGTAAGCTCTCCTGGTTTTTATATTTGGTCTCCTTTCATACCATCTTAGAATTCGCATTTTTTGGTGTGATCCAATATTTTTGGGTTCAGTTTCAGCAGTGTTCATTTGATAGTAAGCCATTTTTCTGAATCGATAGATGAACTAGTTTCCCAAAAAGAATAAATAGTTTCAGAATTAATTCATAAAAATAAAAATAAAAAATCAAATTTAGGAACGGAAAAATACGGAAATGGTTTATTAGCTTCACCTGTATGAATGCATGTAACAGAATCTTTGAAATTAATTTTCACCCACTTCCAGACCGCCAGAAAAAATAATTTAAACTACATAGATATGGTGAATGCGCTGGCTGGTCTCAGCATATTCACCAACATTTATTTAAAAAAATCAATCCCTTATTGTAGATGAATCAAAGAGTTTTTCTCCCATACCCTTCTTTAATCTTTTTCAATATGGACTAAAAAGTTAAAAAGAATAACGTCATTGACCGAAAATTTACCATTGCATGTTTGCCCACAGTTAAATGTCTTTTAACTTATTAAGCAGGATGGCCAAGACTTGTCGAAGCTTCTACCTGTTCTATTATATTACAAATTAATATTTGAAAAAGAAAAACAAAATCGCAAACGCAATACAAAAACAAAACAAATTGTTATGATCTCTCTCAGGTCACTACTGACGCTTGTCAGTTATCACAGTTCAAGGCCCAACACTTTATGCAATTAATGCAATGCACCAATAACCCAATAATCCCGCAAGCACGACTATGCAACAGGTATCGACAACATAAATGCTGGGAACGAAATGAATCGATCGTTCAGTGTTGCAACCTCCGCGTCGCCATCGATAAATAGCAGTACAATTACTAACGTCAACCACAAACTTTCGTTAAAATAGAGGCTGCTTCAAATGCTCTGTAAGCTCTATTGCACGGGTCGAAATAAATTTGGCACCGGTGCGCGTTTTGTGTCATAACGCTGTGTCCGCATTTAGAACAAGCGGCATTTCAGGAGTATAGATTCGGAATACAATAGATTTTTATTGTAAAATATTGAATATTATTTTAAGCCGCTCTTATTGTGTTGGTTCTGAACTAGTGACTGACTATTAATAACGTCTCATGGTATAGTAATTGTCAAACCATATTGACCATTTAGTACATTGTACAAGAAGTTTTATGATCTTTAACATATGTTACCCATGTGTATATTAATGCGGCCCTACCAATGGACTTCTATCTGTTAGGCTTTGTTTTTTACATAAAGAAGTATAAAAACCATGTCAAAGCAATATGCCACTTTAGTATTATTCTTATTTTTTTTACAAACAACTTTTGTTCCTTGACATGTTTTTTGGGTAACCTTTCACAGTCTGAAAATGAAAATATAATTAGGAAAATCTATACAAGTGTAGAAAGGGCAAACTAATGGACTACCTAAGTCTGACGTCAAAAGTGGGTGGAGCTTAGCGAATCTTTCCAAACAATTCAGGCATTTTTACCCTTTTTAATGATTTTATTATCATTATCGAGGACTTCATTTATAGAGGATACTTTAGAACATGTTTTGAAGCCATTCTATATCTGAAAGATGATGAGTAACCATATTTCAATTGAAAAAATAACATAACCTTAACAAACAACAATTCTTGAATTTTTATTAAAAACCTTACCTACCTGACTGACACATACTCAAAAATATACACAATTATCCTTATTACCAACGGAAGCAGGAACAATAAACATATAAATAGATACTTATGGCGTTTTAACATGTAAAATCGATTTGTTTGGAAAAGTTCGCTAAGCTCCGCTTACTTGTGATGTCAGGACTTAGGAAGTCCATTAGTTCACCCCGATAAGTTACTGCGTTCACCAAATTATATTTCCTATAGAAAAATTATTTGTTCATTTATCTGTCTTTGTGATAATGAATTTCAGTTGTTGGTTTGTTTTTCAGAAACTTGATATAAGAATGTCCCACAGTAGTGCAGTAATAAATGGTGGCTTTTATAATTTAGCACAAGGTTCCAAGAGTACGCACATAACACATCCACCTAGATCCAATATGAAGGACTGCGAAGATGACATTTTCCAAAGAATAAAACCTATGATTCCAAAGGTGAGTCTGTATTTTTCTAATTGCATTGCTGCACATTCAGGAAAATATTGACTGGTATTGTGAACTTTATTTATTATAGACTAGCAGACCATTTCTAACATCAGTTGGGATTGCCAGGGCCCAAATCCCTAGATTTATTGCCATTTGCATATTAGCTTTCATATAGAGCAAACATTCTGCATGAGTCTTAGTTTTTGAATGTGTGTTCATAAGTTATTTAAGTAAATGCTACTGTTACGAAATTGAGGTCCGGCTTAATGAAAATAATTGACTAATTATTAAACGTTTATTACACTTCACAATGACAACACATCATTTTTTAGGATATATAATCAAGAATCTGTAGATGATAAAGTTTCTTACTTGGTAAACTGTCTGAATAATTTGTTCGATACTTCGAGAGTTACAAAACCTAAAGCACCCTAGCTAACGTTTCCTATAAAAATGATGATAGCTGAGAGAGACAAAGCACTAAACAAATATAAACGAACAAAATCAGCTGTTCATTTACAAGCCTATAAAGATTAACGTAATACAAATCTCAATCAATTAAGAGAGAGAAAAAAGCTTATTTCACTTATCAATTTAGTAACAATGCCACACCGAAAGACATGTGGAACACCTCAAGATATAATAAATTTCATACCTGATACGATAAATGATCCAAATGATGTTGATAGATTTTTTATCGAGACTATTCCCGAAACCCAACCATCTGAAGAAATTATGAATTTCTATAAAACTAACAGGCTAACTGACTTTGAGCTTACTTTTCATGAGGTCAATGATCTATTTATCTACGAAACAATTCCTAGCATAAAGACCAGATCTAAGGGCTTCGATAGAATGGGTATTGATAAGGTTACATTGTGTTGCCCACATATTATTCCCTATATAACTCATAATAAATTTTTGCATAACCAAAAATGTTAAATGAATGTGATTTTTTGTGGAGGAACAACGTTTCTTGATATGATTTTTTTGGGTAACCTTTCACAGTCTGAAAATGAAAATATAATCAGGAAAATCTATACAAGTGTAGAAAGGGGAAACTAATTAGTTCACCCCGATAAGTTACTGCTGTCACCAAATTATATTTCCTAAAGAAAAATGATTCAATTAGTCAGTAACTTGCCGTATTCTGAATTTGCCTATCAAAAAAATAGTAAAAATTCAAAAGATACTTCTCTATATAGTTTCTGATTGACGTTTTGGGGACTATGTCTGCCCCAGTTCTCAAAATCTTCTAATTCTCCTTTAATAGCTTGAATATTTTTTTTTTCTCTTGGTTTGCTCGGATTATATGTCGCTGAGATCAGGTGTCCCACAAGGGTCCATACTTGGGCCATTTCTGTTCTCCATATACTCTTCTCATATTCTTGTCAAAATCCAAAACTGTAATGCACATCTCTACGCTGATGACTCTCAGCTGTACTATAGTTTTAAGCCTCAAGAATTTGAAAATGCTTGTGCAGTTGTAAACGAGGACTTAAAAACTTTTATCAGTTATGCAACTGATCACTGCCTGCTCATCAATTCAACAAAATCTAAAACTATGCTGTTTGGAGGTAAATATCATAGACAAAACTTACCTGATGATATTAATATTAATATAAATAATGAGAAAATAGCGTTAGTGAATGAAACAAAAAACTTGGGTGTAGTAGTGGATTCTGTTAGCCCGTGATTGTCTTACAATATTTGGGACTAGCTTTTTATTAAAGTTTCTCGAAGGACCTGAGTTCGCTTTCAAATTAACTGAATAAGCTTATTTTGATTCCAAAGAATTGACTATGTGTTTGACTTTTTATTATATTATATTATATCAAAATTCTCTCTAACAACAACATTCAATTTTTATCTCAAGGTGACTAAACTATATACATGGTGTTGAATACCTAACAGATTCTGACCTGAGATTTTAAAAGAATATAAAAACGTTGATACAGCGTGCTTACGCTAACATCAAGTTGATCTATGGTAACCGGCATCTATTTCCTACCAACATAAAAAAGGTACTTTGTGAAACATTAGTTTTATCCTTATTCAATTATGCGGATGCTCTGTATGGGCCTAACTTAACTGTACAATACAAAAACAAAATTCAAAAAGTTCAGAATTCATGTCTACGCCTGATTTTTTGAATACCAAGGCGACAAAGAATTTCGAATAAACTGGGAGAAATTAGATAGCTGAATATGGAGAACAGGAGAAAACTACACTTTGCTAATCTATTTCCTAGTGTAATTGTGAATAAAAAACCTCCATATCTGCATTGTTAAATTACTTATCGCACTGATATACACAACATAAATATAAGAAATAGGGGTTTACTGAGTGTTCCTTTTTTACAACTCAATTCAGTGCTTAAAAACTTTAGTGTTCAAAAATTCAAAGAAAACTTTAAGACACATCTTTTTCATTGTCAGCATTAACTCCCTTACACCAGAATTTCACATAAAATAACTTAAATTCCCATGAAGCATACTAATTTTGAAGAAAGATAATAACTAGATGGATGTCTTATCTAGTTATTAATAGTTGTAGAAATCCCCACAACAGATAATACAAACACTCTATCAATCCGGCTTTCAAGTTTCATATATTTTCAGAACTGCTCGTGTTTTGTTTTGTGCATACATAGGTACCTATTCATATCTTATAGGGTCAATTATTAATCATATGCTCTGCGCATAGCAACACTCATTTTTTTTTCTTTTTGGCAATCTTATTTATTTATTTACCAAGAATTTTGTGAGGGATGAATTCGCAATAACTTACACTTCATACTTTTTAGTTAAATCAAATATAAATATTGTTATGTTTAGAAGTACGTGTTAAATGTTCAAAGAGTTAAAATGAAAATTATAAACTGAAAAAGCACATAAATAACAAATGTTCATATTTAGTAATTTATGCTATGTTATTTTACAGTTTTTCTGAGGATTCACCGTTTTTCTGAAACCTTATACAATATTAGTCGATACCTATGTTTTAAATAAACATGTTTTCAACATAACAAGCAATTGGCATAATTTATAAAAAATATAGAAATCAAAATTTACTAATATATTTTTGAGCACAAGCAGACAACAAAATGTTAAAGTTAGAACATTCTGTATATGAAATTAGATCTGAACACAATAGCCAATGAGATGCCAGGAAAGATCTTGATGCAAAATTATAAATATTGAAAATAAGAAAGACAGAAAACGTCAAAAATGATTTTGAATATATCATGTATATAGTATGTAAGGTATTTAGAAACTATTGGTGAATAAAATCTGTCAAATAAACGAAAATAATGAAAAGTGCAGCAGGAAGTGCGTGAAAACCGAGAATTCGAGAAGAAAACAAAAGATATGTGGTATCGATGGAAAAAAATCAAGCTGAAGGAGATTGAAAAAAATTTTTTTTTAAGAAAAAATTCAACAAAATTTAATTTTGAAAATCAAGCATATTTCGCTACAAACAGTTATTTGCCATTACACCACAAGAAAATACCAGAGAGAACATTAGCTGATAAAAACCAGGTACATAACGAATCTTACCTTCTCATTCCATACATATACCCGTCCGAGGACGAATTCACAGGCGAACAAGGGGGATGCAGACTGGAACGGTAGTTTCCAAGAACAGGAGAGTGATCCAAGACACCGAACATTTGCATTTCAAGAAACCACAAGTACATTAGAACTATAAAAGTTACAAAGCTCAGTGCATTTTAAAAACAAACCTTTTAAGAACTCCTTCGATGAAAAATTTTCATAAATTGGTATAAAGACTATTTCACTGAAATCAACATAACCTACAAAAGTGGGTTACATTTCATTTTTTTTTATTATCACTAATTGCACTTTTCATGTATATTTGCTATGAAACACTAATTTAAGTTAATTATCGCAGGATAGGTAACAGAAGTCTTCCTGAATAAGGAAATTATTATTTTGATGAATTTCTAATTATTTTCAATTAATGATCAAAACAGTTTGCCATGTTTCTGAATCTGACATCAAGAACACTACCACAGTTGAACTTACTCCTGAGATTCCATAGGCGTACCGATTGAGTTAGCTGAGGCAAAGAAAGTAAGATAAATGAGTCAAATGGGAAAAAAGGTAAAATACATAGCCGGACATGTGAAATAAAAACCGAATATAACGACAGATCGGTTATAACAACCGAATGGCAAGGTCCTGGCCGAATCTATATAAACTAATAAGTACACATACCGCCTATAACGACATCGGATACAGCGACATATCGCTTAAAACGACGAAACTTTATCGATATTCATCGGCTATTCATCGACTATAACGACCAACCGTTTACCTATTCCAGCAAAACAAAACATTACGAACAATTTTCACCTTTATACTAATAATATGAAGGAATATTTTGCTATAGGCTTATTATTAAGCCTAAGATGGATTATTATTCTCCTACCTTATCCGAACGAACCTCTTTCCCGCTCTTTGCCATTTGACCTTGCGTGTTTTACAACTTATTCAGTACGATAGTTGACCGCGTGAATTACAGGTTGATTTTGAAACTTTTGGTTTAGATCGTTTGTTTACGCGTTACGTCGTTTTTATTTCTTTTATTTACATTTTATTTGAAAACAAGTTCATATGCATAACCTATCCCCATACTACAAACAGACATAATATATACATACATACTTGTGTATATTGCTTATAACAACTATCGGACATAACATCCGAAGTATACGGTCCCTTCAATGTCGTTATATCCGGTTTTTACTGTATATATATATCTAAATCAAACACATCTCTATTTTTCGGGTTAAGTGGAAGAATATTTTTGATTGTGTCTAGCACTCAATCAAAAATAAACTTCGCCCTATCAATCAAATCTATGTTCACTATGACTGTATATGTATAACTTCATTTGAAAATAATAAAGACGATTATTATTATTATGAACTAAACAACTTAATTACAGTTCAAAATACCGCACTTTACACTAAACTGAACTGAACACACGAATAACATTAAATAAATAAACTCTCCGATGCTCACATATCCTTATATAGTGGTCCGAATATTCTGGAAACGTCGGTGAATTTTGCAGAATGACATCGATTGTTTGGTGTAACGTTAACCTGTCCCTTTACGTTACCTTCTCATTGTTTGTTTACACAGGTCATTCCAATATCTTTGTCGGTGGCGTGTGAATATGGCAGTGACATGTACTGTAACATTAACTTAGTTGTCTTACATACACCAGTTTTCCTGAAGACTAGTATGCTTTAAAATAACAGACATTACCTTACCTCTTATAGTTGGATATGAAACCACTTCATTCCAATTCAATTTCATTCAATTCATACTGCTGTAGTTTAGTTATCTACCAACTCTGCAAATGAAATAAAAGACATTGGATCCTATATGAAATATAAGAACTCATCAGGATTGGAATGGTTATTCCCCATAATATTTGAAAGTTGTAAATTACCAAAGCAAATCAATCAAAATCCTCTCATAAAGTGTTTCATGGCAAAGTAAAGAAGCTGCTTCTGCAAAAAATGTTATAATAGTTATAAAGAATTCGCAGATGATGAATTCTGATGAGCATTAATTTTTTAGTTTCTTTTTGTCTGTCTCTATGTATGAGTTGTATGTATCTTTATAATTCTATTCCATACTTATCACACTGGCAAATAAAGTGTTATTATAATTATTAAATCTTTCCATTATTCTATTATATTTCTAGTACCAATGTTTTACTTTTTTTCAGAACTGTTCACTGTATATTGATGAAACTTCCTTGACTGGAGTGAAAGACAACAGTCAAATAGAGTACAACTCATCATTGAAATCGTTGGCTCTAGTTTACAGATCTGTACCATCTGATGACAAAAATGCTCCAGATGATCCATCTGTGTTATTTAACTTCTACATATCCGATTTGTTTTTGCAAAACAGTAGAGAGAAGCTGTTGGAACTTAAACATATCAATATGGATGCTAAGGTGAGATATAACTGGCTGACAATTGACTCAAATCTGAAGACACTTTTTTCACAAAAGTAATTTAAAACAAGACTGAAAATAATTTAGTTATCAAGATATTGAGAAAATTCATATATAATAGTATAAAGGCAGTTCAAGAAATGTTACTAAGTGTGACAATTCACTTGAAAAAATATATTTTTTCGGCAACCGTCCGGGATGTACCCACTTCCCGGACGCTTTTTCATTGAGAAAGTAGCATTTTCCGGCCTAGTCCGGGAAGTACGTACTTCCCGGACTAGGCTGGGAAGAATCACGTCGTTGTTGTCATTGTAAATATGAAAATCTTGGTAGGTATGGTTTTGATAAATGCAGTTGATCATTACCATAGCAACGAAATAACGGCTGACAGTTCATATGAAATTAGTTGTCAAAAGTTTGCATGTTTTTTGATCGCAATTTGCAATAAAATATGGAAAGCAGCAGCGATAGTGACTTTGAAAATGTGCCTTGGGAAATTTCCATCAAACAAATTGAATCCCTTCAATATTAGCCATTGCTCGAATTTTAATATAAATATCAATATAAATAAGAATTAGGATGTTTCTGTTAATATGTAGTATTTTCTGTTCTGTTCTGTTTAATTCAACTAAGAATTAAAATGTATAATAAAGAAATATGTCGTTTCATTGATTTGTTATTCTACACGGTTGCCGAAAAAATATTGTACGCAACGCCCAAAAGTAGTTTTTTTGGACTCACAGACTTTTGTCTATTCGTCCAAAAATACCCTATTTTTAGGACTTGTTACGTACATTACTATTTTCAAACAATATTTCTTTTGAATATATTAATTTTTATCCCATAAAAAACGTTTTGCTATAAATTGATTTTCTAGTACATAAATAATAATAATAAATATCTGAAACTCAAGTAACATTTTTTTAGATGAAAAACTACATACTGAACATTTACCTGCAACAAAACTGTCTGCTGCTAATCTATGACCACAGTCTGATTCATAAATGGGTAAGCACAAACTTTCCAAAAAGACAGCAAAGAACCCCTCCAATGACATTGACAAACACACAAAAACATAGAGGAAGGGCTGGTGATTCTGAAATTGTTGAAAAACGACGTTCTTCGACATTGGAAAAGATTATCGAGAAATTGAGCATAAGTTTTTGTGTTGAACTTTTCCATGTGTTGGCTGTCATCAGACTGAAAGATCAGAATTCTTCCATTGGTTTCAACAGGGTGAGGCTGATGTTGGATCAGTCTCAAGATAGAAGGGGTGAGTTTATTCATACACTCTATAGATAGATAGTTTATTTGCCTTTTAGACATATTAAAATGAGTACAAATAAAATATGTCACAATAGGTTACATGAAAAGTGTATGAAATTACATTTTTAACTCAGACTTAAGATTGAAAGAAAAAACATTGTGGAAGATAGTGAATCCAATGCAAGTTCATTTTGGTATGAATGATAGGGCAGCTAAGTATCCCTCATTTGTATAAAATACATTTGCGGTCAAATAAAATCACATGTGTTTTTTAAAACTATTTAGATTCATGTTCTTGATGTAAGTAGGTAGTACCCTATAAATATTGATATTAAGGTAATGTTTGCACGCAGCAAAAGCTATACAGCTATAAGGATTATATGACAAAAGGTCATTTAAATAAATGAAGAATTGCTGGGCTTAGTACAGAACCTTGAGGAACCCCGCATTTTATAACTTTAAGATGAGACATGTTATTTGGATCAACACATTGTGGTCTGTTTGATAGATATGAGAAGCAAAGAGAGGGGAATCCCTCTAACACCGTACTTTTCAAGTTTCCTAATAAGATTGGTATGAGACACACAATTGAAAGTTTTGGTCACACAGAGAGGCTGCAGTGTATTCACTCTTTTCAAATACCTCGATAGTATCATCAACTAGTCACTTCAATGAATGTATTGTTGATGTTGACTTCCTGAACCCAAATTGATTTGGGTTCAGCAGGTTATTACAAGCTTTTATTCAACTTCACATTTGTATGTATGTATACGGAAGGTGGCTCGCCTCTATAACTTTTTTGTTTTTGGAGATAATGGAATGAAATTTGGAGGATATGTTTAATGCATAAAACTGCATTTTTTGACAAGTAACTCAACTTCATGCAAATTCCGGACTCACTGGAAGTGACATACAGTTTCGATTTTTAAATGGGTCACCTGGTATATTTTCAGTTTTTTTGTCTCCATATGACATTCAGAATACAACCATGTATTATTTATTACTGTTTGTAACCGTTTTTTAATTTTTTTTTCGAAATAAATTCATATTTTGGAGGGTTATGGATACGTTCAAATAACTAATTTCAGTCCTAAAATGTTTGTAAAAATACAACTTTACTGTTTTCGATCAAAATGTTTCAGCTATGTGACGTTTGATTTTAAAATTTCTATTACATTTTTTTTTCAAATAGCTCGTCGGGTTAGAAAAAAAGAGCATTGTATTACGATTAATTTGATACCGCACTCTATTAGGTTGTAAGAAAACTTTTCTTATTGTTGCTCTTACAACGTTTCTCAACTGTCTTGGTGTAATTCTAAGAATAGCTGCCCTTACTTTGTCCTCTAATTATGTCGTGTGGCAGGAGGTACATCATAAACCTCGTTTTTAATGGCACACCAAATGTGGTGTGCCTCAGGGGTCAATACTCGGACCAACTCTCTTCTTACTCTACATAAATGACTTGGCCAGAATAAACATTTCAGGAAAAATAACACTGTTTGCTACAGGCAACTCATCGCAGTATGTTGTCGTTTTAACAACTTGGCTTCAACCTGAGAGATATGATTCAAACCATTCCTGAGAGACACCCCTAATGCCATAGTGGTAAAGCTTTCGTAACAGTATTCTGTGGTTCACACAGTCGAACGCCTTTGATAAATCACAGAATACCGCCGCAGTAGCTTCACCTCGATTTATCTCAGTATATACGTCATACAAAAAAGAAAAAATTGCATCATTTGTACCTTTTCTAGCTTGAAAGCCGAATTGGGCATTTGTGATGATCTCCTTTTTAACTAAGACTGCAGATAATCTAATCTTCACCAACTTCTCAATAATTTTTGCTAATATAGGAATGAGAGAGATAGGTCTATAGTTGGATGGATCGTCACGGTCACCACCCTTATGCAGGGGAATTACTACAGATATTTTCAGGAAATCAGGAAATGTACCATTGTGAAAAGTTTTATTTATTAGATGAACCAGGATATTAAGTGCATTTTCTGGTAGATTTTCAAATATTCGTACAGAGATATCATCAATGCCTGAAGTAGTTTTATTTTTGAAAGTTGTTATAGTATTTCTCAGTTCAGTTAAATCGGTATCGTGGAGTACTAGAGAATCAGCTATAAAAGGACCTTGAAAGTGAGCTAATGGATCAACTTGTAGAGATATATTTTCTGTTTTCTGTCCAGCAATAGAACAGTAATGATTATTTAGGACATCAGGTGATAATGACGCTTCAACTTTCCTGATATTTCTGCCTCTGAGGCTGTTTATCACATGCCAGCTCTCTTTAGACTTATTTTCGGCATTTTCTATTTTTGACCTATAGAATATTTCTTTTGCCAGTTTGATTACACTTCTGTAGATTCTACGATAATTCTGGAAGTAGGTGTGGAAAAAATATGAATTTGTAATTCTAAATATTTTTATCATGACCTTTTTTAAACTCTTGTTATCTTGAAAGCATCTGGAAATCGACCTGCTGTTTGGATTATAAACATCGATCAAATTCGAAATTTTCAGTTCAATAATATAATTTTTGATGTCTTCGGGTATGATAGATTCCATAAAAAAATGCCCCGATACTTTTGGTTTATCTATCCTAGACAGCGAAATAGGATTAAACTTAGTTTGTAATATCTTATTTGTTATAGTTTCACCCACAGTTGAAAAATATGTGTTCGAATAAATTTATCGTATGCACTTCTTTTGGCTGAGAACACCATTTTAGGTAGATTTCAATAAAAATACTATTACTGCAATTGTGGTTGGCATACCAACTTCATATTTTATTGAGTCTAAGAAAAAAGTGGAAAAATTATGAAAATAAATGTATTCTTAGGGAGAATAAACTTTAAGCAACACTTATGCATTGCAGAATAAATCAAAAACATTTAAAAACAATTGGCGGACACGTAGCCATGTATATATTTTTTATATAGATATATATATATATATAAATGAAAAGAAAAATTGTGGCATATCAGACAAATTATTGAATTAAAGAAAAAAACCATCCCCAAGCAGGATTCGAATCCACGAGCTCTAAATCTCTAGTCACATGTTCAACCAACTGAGCTATTGAAGATAAAGGTTCCGTCCCCATAATTAAATTATGATTGAGGATGGTTTTTTTTCTTTAATTTAATAATTTGTCTGATATGCCACAATTTTTCCTTTATGTTTTTTTCACAGATGCAATTTTCCTTATATTATATATATATATATATATATATATATATATATATATATATCTATATATATATATCTATTTATATATATATATATATAAATATAGTGTTAGGATAGGATTCCGCAGTAATGATTATTCTAAATATTGAAAGTTCAGGTTGAACATCGTCTAGATATGTGATAATTTCGATGTTTTGGTTCTCATTTTTATTCATCAAGCAACAAACAGCTCTGAAAAGTTCCATAGACTAAATGAACACATTGCAGCCTTCAGGAAACATAAAATTGAAATAGCTGTATTATATTATTATATATATTTGATATCTCTACATAATTATACATTCTGGAGATGGTTAATGTGTAAATATTTTTTGGGGAGGTAGCAGCAAATTGAGTATTCTCTTGTTTTTCGCTATTTGATATTTTAGCATAGTAGGATAGAAAAAAAATATTAAAGTACTTTATTAATCTCTTTTACGACAAATTTTTCAGGATTTGCATTCACATCCCACTGGTCTAAATCACTCTTGAAAGATCGCCATTGGACAATGGAATTTTTAGTGGAATCTCTTTGGTGGTCTTTCAAAGAATGGAGCCAGGATACAAACGTTTCCAAAGTGATGCATATATGGGGTACTCCTTTGTACTTGGGCATGGGGTTAGTCAAACTGAGCACTGATACCAACAATGAGGTTAGGTTGGAATCACTCCTTGATATTGTTCAGTTGGAATGGTCCTTGGAATTTGCTGAATATGTTTTGTTAGCATTAAAGTGAGTTTTTCCTAATATTTGGAATGTTCAGTTCAGATATTGTTTTTTTTTGCGGATACACTCAATAATCATAATCTTTATTGTAAAAACTACACTGCTATCTGCTATCTGACAGTTACGATAATTCAAAAGGTCATCCTATTATATTAAATGAGTAGTGGATTATTGAATTAGCAGGACTTCTAGCCGTAAAAAAAATCTCAAAAATTGTTCGCTTTTTGTCATCAAACAAGAGTACTTCTCTCCATAAAATTGTTCACAGAATAGTAAATATTGTTGGATATCACATCAATGTATGTTTACTTTGGAATTTCAATATTATGTTCTTATAGAAAGTCTCAACCTGAAGAGGGATAGTAGTTTTAACGAATGTTATATAAATTTTGAGGAATGACCTATCTCTGAAAATGTTTAAATTTCCAACTTGGCTTGAATAAAGCTTATTCCTCTTGATGTTTTCAATTATCAAATTAATTCTCTTATACATAGTTTCATTTCATTTCAAATCATTATTTACTTTTGTAGATGTTTCAAACAGTATGGAAAAATACGACTCGAAAAAGCTTCAACAAAAGAAACAAAAGCACAGCATTTACAAAAAATATCATCCCATATGGTGATTACACATTTCAACTTTTTCATGCAGGCACAAAATAGAGGTGAGTGGTCTTTAATATGTAATAATTTTTTTCTATGACTATTGAAAAAAGCGTCATTTATATGACCATTTCTTGATAAGTAATGAACTCTAGTTTCGTCCCCGAGTAGGTAATGATCCATTACTCAACAGGTTCGAACCAATCACAGTTGAATCAGATTCATTACTCAACACTTTGAAGCCAATCACAGATGAGCATATTCATTACTGTGCAGTTGTGTTTGAATTGTTTCCATTCGCAAGTATGCCTTGAGAATTTAACAACTTCAAACTTGTTCTCAAACGTCATAATCATTGAATTGACAGTTCGTTTTGTAAAATATTATAGTTTCTAACGAAAAACGAGAAGAAAAAGATGGATTCGGAAAGTGACAACGAGTGTACCCCACCAGAAAATTTGTAGTGTGGCGAAAATAACATCTTCAAATCTATTACCAAATAAATCCAGAAAAAAATATGAGACGATATATGCAATTTTCATGGATTGGCAAAAGAAAAATAATGTGAATTCGTTTTCGGAAAATGTACTTCAAGCATATTTTTCCCAATTAGCTGAATAATATAAATCGTCCTCACTTTGGACACAATATTCAATGTTAAGAAGTACCATTCAATCAATCAATCAATCAACCATGACGTCGACATAGAACGTTATTCAAAATAACGTGCGTTTTTGAAACGCAAATCCGATGGTTATATACCGAGAAAGGCTCAAACATTCATCCCAGATGAAATAAATTCATTCATAAACAAAGCACCTGACGAAATATATTTTGCGACAAAGGTAAGAAATTGATATTTTTTCAAAAGTTCACTTAACAAAACGAGAGAACCTAGTTAGGAACTTGAATAGCTTCATATCACTTTAATTTTCAAGCACCTCGGTAGCACATAGCTTGAGCTCTGGACTTTCAATCCAGTGATCGTGAGTTAGAATCACGCCGGTGAGGTTTTTTTCTTTTCCAACCACTGATTTAACAATCACTTGGGGGATCATTCAGATTAATTTTTTTTGAATTATCAGAAAGGTAAATGCACCAATCAAAAAATTGGAATAAATAAATTCGGAGCCATGGAAAAACAAATCGCAACATTTTTGAAACTTCCAAATCCAGAACTATATACTGGGCATACCTTTCGTAGATCATCTGCCACCCTGCTAGTGGATGCGGGTGGAGACATCACTTCTTTGAAGAGGCATGGAGGGTGGAAGTCAACATCTGTGACGGAAGGATACATAGATGATTCGATGAAAAATAAAATTAATACAGCAGAAAAAATCTTGGGTTCAATGAAACCGTCTACCAGTACCAGCAACATCTCACAAACATTTATTGCACAGAACACTTCGGAAATGAAAAATGGAAATGTGAATTTGGATATACAATCCTCGATACCTTCAGTTATGATTTCCAACTGTTCCAATTTTACTATTAACTTCATTAACAAAAAATGATTTTGTTTATGTTATGAAATTTTTCGAAATATAATTATACATTTTTTCATTCAATAAAAACTTCTTATTATGCAATTAAATAAAATACACTCTTTTAGGATTTCCTTCACAAATGAATCTTATTTTCAAATAGTCCTGATATAGGTCACAGAAAAAGTATAGTATTCTGCTCGCGAGAAATAGCCATTACTCGTTCGAATGATTTACGACGCGAGCCGAAGGCGAGCGTCGACAAACTTCATTCTCACGAGTAATGGCCACATTTCTCGCTTGTTGAATAATATACTATTATCAAGTAGTTCATATTCACATCCTACATTTGTTTTGTGTATAGTGAATTGAGAAAATATTTGATATTTACATACATAGGTAAATGAAATTTGCTAAACCCATGTTGTTCGAGAGTATTCCAAAAAGAGTTTGTACTTATGAATGTTCATTGAAGAAATGGTTGATTTTGTTCAACAAAATATATTTTTCATCTGATATCAGATTTATGGAAATAAGTTTGAATTTGACGAATCTTGCCACCAAAAAATTAACTGTATATATATGTTAGAATAATTTATTTAGAAAGGAATGGCCCAATTCAATTTAAAATTATATATTTTATTAACCACAAAACGTAACAAGCACTGAATTTTCAAGAAAATGCTGCTTTGAAACTTAAGATGGTTGCAAGATAAATTACCATTTGTTTATTGAAATCTTATTTTCAGAAACATAATTCAATTTCCTCCTTTCTAGATAGCAATATAGTATTATTATTTGATTATCTTCTGAAAAATTCTTATATTTTTCACTTGGGGGATCATTTTCATTCCCATATACATTTTCTTAAAACTATGGAATAAAATCGTATATTTCGTAGATAGTTAAATAATTTGTTATTCATTTTATTTAATAATAATGATCTTTATTGAACCCCAAGAAACATTAATATTTATAATGAAAGAGGGAATTTTGTGGCATAGTGAACAAATTAAATTAAAGAAAAAAGCATCCTCAAGTGGGAGTCGAACCCACGACGAACTCCCACTTGAGGATGCTTTTTGTCTTTAATTTAATTTGTCCACTATGCCACAAAATTCCCTCTTTCATTATATGTATTTCGGACACAATATTTCCACTTTCAATTAATATTTATATTAGGTAGGTCTTAATCTATTGAAAATACAAATAAAAGTATGTAGAGGTGGGGCGAGCCGAAGACTCAATAGGAAGTTTAATGTTCTATAAAAACATCAAGGAATATTTGAGTTGACAGCTTGATAATTGACCTGCCAATTAAATGTGCAGTTGAGATGATTAACGGGTAATACAACTTATATTAATGAGCAATTAAAATGATCAATGGTCAATTAAACTTACGATTGAATCTGATTACCTCACAATTAAGCCACCAAATAACGTGATTGATGATGTATGTATCTGTGGCTCCTACCTAGATTTCAAATTGATTGCATCAAAATTTAATAAATGAACAAAAAGTTACTTTAGCAAATGTTTCTGTTTGGAAAAGAATCATTTTCCATTTCAAGGCCGATTTCAATGAATAATGAAATATTACGCATATACACTTCATTCGTGAAAGTGGAATTGTTGGATATAGATATCAAAATTGTGTTAAGATATCCCCAATTTCACATCTCTATCATCAACAACCTCACAAAGCGGTTTACTCGTGGTTACTTTAATATATGGGAAAGTATTTAAGTAGAAATAATAATCTGAATTATTTCTAGTGCAAATGAAGAAGAAAAAATCCCCTTCATTAATATTTGGTGGGCCGTACTTCAGGTACTACATTTTGACCAAAGTTTCTAACATATTTGCTGTACTAGTTGGAAATTTTGCTTCAAACTAGAAATCTGTAACACTAGAGTTCAGAGGAAACTAAAAAAATTACGTCATGATTCATTCACTGCTCCTATCTTATACAGTATCGGAAAGTATTTATCTTGGGTACGGTGGTTTCATGAGAGCGTAAAGAATAGCTTGCTTTATGTTGAGAGAACATTACAATTTCTCATCGACTCGCTCGAGGAAGGGATATTTACGTCACGACACAGAGATAGGAGAATCAGGGCGGTCCCGGCGGTCAGCTCAGGACGTCAGTATCATACCAGCAGCAGTCGGGAGAATGTGCAATGAAGAAGAATTATTGACGATAATTTAACTTCAGATAATTTGAACAAATTAAACTGAATCATTGATTCAATTTAATCTGTCGGACGACAGGTAGATCAAAATATCTTTGGTGACGTGGTGGCCGCGAAAACAAAAGAAAATTCTCAAACATAAACAAAAGCAAACGATATTTCTGTAAGACAATAAAAACAAAAAACTTATTTCTAACAAAAAAACAATTATTTCTTAAATGGAGAGAAAAAAAATATTTACAAGATGAGATAAACCAAATTAAATATTTTGTGTAGGAATTATTTTATTAAATGTTGGAACAAACCACCGTTTTGGGCCAAACAATAGCCTAATCTATTGTACTTTCTCTGCGGTTGTGTAAATAGGCGGCATGTTTCAAAAGGTAATAACAACATGGTAATATATGCTGATGACACAAATCAACTGATAGCCGAAAATGATTTGGAAACATCTGTTAACAAATCAAATGATTGTGCACAAGAATTCCATCATTGGTGTTATAAGAACGGCTTATTGGTAAATACATCTAAAACACAGTATATGTTATTTTTACCAAAGAATGTTAGCTACGACTATAGTCCTTTGATCAAAATAGATCACATATCTATCAATAGAGTGCTTGAAACTAAATTCTTAGGTGTCACTGTGGATCAAAAACTAAAATGGGAACCACATGTAGATAATATTGTATCAAGACTGAGCAGTGTTTGCTTTGTTATCAGGCAACTGAGGAATACAGTATCTTTGAATGTGCTCAAACTTGCATATCATGGGCTAGTGCAATCCGTTTTAACTTATGGTCTGATTTTTTTGGGGAAGTCATGCCTGTAGGGTTTTTATAATGCAGAAAAAAATAATCAGATGCCTGGTGGGTGCGCACCCCCGTGAAAGCTGTCAACAAATCTTCGTCAAAATATCACTCCTCACCCTACCATATCTGTATATATTTTTATTAACAATAAATATGAAAAAAGATGAGTCAAACTTCATACGAAACAATATGATTCATAATTATGATACCCGTCGAAGAGATGATCTCTGCGTGCCATTCTCACGACTTGGTGTAGCACAAAACTCATTCTCATCAAGGTGTAATCTGTTATAACCGTGTGGTTAGTATCCTAGGAAATATCAAGAACTTCAATGAGTTTAAATTAAAACTATTCAATTATTTGAGTGCTAATGCTTTTTACTCGATGAAAGAATTTTTAGAATGTTAGTGATATAAGAGTATTCAAACTATGAATGTATTTAAACATAAATTTGTACTATAAATTTTTATCCTCTGCTGGTCTTGTATAAAGTCTGATAATTTTAATAATTTTTTTTATAATGTTAGAATTGTGAATGTATTTTAAAATGTGTGAATTTTTTCACTTTTAAATATTGTATCTGTTTGACTAGTCTGATAAGTTTTTGTACTACCTGTGTAAAAATTTCAATGATGAATAAATTATCTATCTATCTATCTATCTTGTCACGATCTTGTGTTTTCGCAACCACGGCTCGGCAAGCTGTAAGCTGTGTCGCATTGCCACGTGGTCAGTTAATGCGTCGGGTGGGGTAACAGGAGGGGCGCACAGCAGTGCGTCTCTCTTGTTTATGTGGTATTATCATATCATTGCGTTCCTTGTTGCATCGCTAAAACTATTTAAAAAAAAAAAAAAAAGCATATTGAGTGATAAAGCCTACTATAATCTACAAGATTACTTTAATGACACACTGTGATATCCTAGTTCATTAAGTATACCAATCTTTTCATCTTTTTATATTATCTGTTTAATCTATATTATTTATCTTCTTTTATTGTATTATATTACATTTTATTAATGTTATTGTAAAAACTTATCTATTTACAATAAGCTAATGTCTGTTATAATTTTAAAATAAGCTGTACAAATTTTTTAAATTGACTGATTATCGATAATCTTAATGTATAACATTGTGTTTGTTAACAAGAGATAACTCTTATCAACAATAAACATATTCTCTCTCGTGTAGATTTCTGTCTATACCCCAGATAAAATGTTTCCGATACTGTATAAGGTGTGTTTAATTTTCATTCTGAATGCTAATTTTTTTTTCCGCTTGGCAAGAGTTTGATAAATTACATCCATTCCTTCTACTCAATCTGCAATTATAAAAAGTCATATCAGTGGTTACAACTCGTCGAAGAAATTTTTGATTCCTCTATAAGTTGGTTTTGAGTATTTTTGTTTTGAAAATGACTAAAGAAATATATTTATCTTATTGCTATTATTTTCTAATTGGACAAGAAGAACAAGTGTTCATTAATTAACTTGCCGGTCATGCGAAAACAAATAATCTTTTGTTCACTAGGATCAGATTTTGCCAAATTTAAGGTACTTTGGTGGTCGATTATCCAACAGAAAATATAACTGGTTTCCCGACTAATACATTGGATTATATCGATAATTGGGGGAAGGTGTGCTTCGCGGATGTTTGCTGTGAAATAGAGAAATATTAATTTTTGGTGATTTCCTTTTTCTGAGTGTTTGCTATTCATTGGTGCAGGGTAGGTCAATCTGAATTGACATAATTACAATACAGTAAACTTTGTAGGACTTATTCATTACATATATGTTCGTCAATGTATAGTTCTGAAAAGTAGTTGTTTGACGCATAATAAAGAGCCAATTCCAAAGACCATGAAAAATGTCTTATTTCTCAAGAATGCTCACTACTGCTACCTATACAATAGGTCGAATATCCATAAGAAAACTACTTTCCTGGCTAAGGCCTGATGTATAATCGTAGTTCCACAAGTTTAAAGGATTTGCAAATTTTTGTTGCAAAAAAGTAGTTTTATTTTCGTGGTTTATACAGTGTTTTACGGATCAAATTGTGTATCAAAATGTTCGTTTCGTGATGTACTGTAGATGGAAAATAGTGCTATTATTCACTCTTCAACAAATTATGAATAATTTGGATAACAAAGATCAACAAATCCTTTTTTTCTGATTAAAACTAGGCATTGAAACTTATCTACAAAGTCTTTTTATTGTGTCAAGTTTTTTCATTTGTCAAGATAAGATATTTATTCTAATTCAGAGTTACCAGTGGCATCTTATCAAAATGGAAGGCACATTCAAATGCTGTAACAACAAATATTTAAAAAATGTGTTTTGTTTGGTATGTCATGATGTCTATCATCCAAGCTGCTTAGGAAGAGACTATCAAACTAGGAAGTCAACGTATCATCTGCTCGCTAGAATGCCAATAGTTGAAGTTAACAGAGGAAGAAAAAACGTTAACATTGAAGTGAAAGATAGATACATTAAACGATTAAGAAAAGGCACTCGAAACTATGAGGAATTAGTACTTGAAGCTGAATCAAAATTCAATTGAAAAGTTAGGTAACCAGCAAAAAATTTTAGAATAGCTGAAAATTGAAAACCAGAAATTGTTTGAGCCCAATGCAGCAGCACATAGAAAAAAAATTAAAAATGATAAATTAACGAGAAAGCTCAATGAAGAGATATATCAACAAGTGAAATTGAATAAAAACATGGTCACAACAATCAAAATCTTTGAGGCTGAAGGCAATAGATATGAAAGTGAATTGATGGAATTAGGTGATCTGAGCAGCAAGATCAACTTTCGAAATGAACGAAGAACTGAGCGCTTCATGAAATAAAAGGAAAACCTCCCGACTTGCAGTCAAATCTCAAGAAGACAAAATATGCTTTGGAACATTTAATCAAAGAAAATGAAAGGTACCTATGTTGAAGAAATAGAAATCTGTCATCTAAATTGATCAAGTTGAAAGATATAGCTATCCATGAAGGCGTTCATCCTGCAGAAATCAAAATGTCCTCCAACAACAGTCAAATATCTGAGGCCGGAAGAGCCACCCGAAGGAAAATTCTGATATTAGAAGACGAAAATGGAAAAAGATTAAACTATGAGTTGATGAAACGATGTGAAAAAAAAATGAAGTGTCATTAAGCCAGGAGCAACTTTGAGTAATGCAATTTCAAAAATAGAAGGTTTTACTAAAGATCTAACTGCAAAAGACTATGTAATTGTCATAGGTGGTACAAATTACTTTCTGGCAGATACAAATTTGTTTTGTAGTTAATAAACCAACTTCAAAATATATACAGAAATATAATAGTGAATTAAAATATTTTAACTAACTCAGCACAAAGGTGTCATACTTGGATATATGTAGTAAGATGGGTTATAAATTGAACAACTACAAAAATGCCCTCCTTCTGAAAGACATAATGAATAATTTTCCTGTTGTTAATACAAAATTAATTTATATTGATGCTAACTATCAAAATAGGTGTGAATGTGTGTGAATGTGAGTATGAAATAAGCAATATTAGAAATGAATATATCAGTGAAAATGGTAAGTTTTTTTTTAACAAACAATTTAATCAAAAATACATAACAGGCTCCACTTCAGAAACATACATGTCTATTTTCCATTTGAAGTCGAGGGTATAAGAAACGAAAGAAATGAGTTGGAGAGATATAGCTTGCATAACAAATGAACAGCAATATACAGGGTGTCCCTGGACTTCCTCTTTTCCTCTCTGATGGGGTAAAAATATCACCAGTACTTCATATAACTTTTGTTCCTAAAAGCCTTCGTTACCAAGTTACGGGCCCTCAAAGTTACAAAATGAAAAATGTTTTTATTTGATAACTTTCAAAGTGAATATTCAAAATCATCTAAATTTTGGTGATTGACTAAACAAATGAATTCCTTCGATGAGCTTTCATGCAGGAGTCAGTTGTTTTGCTACAAAGTCAGGAACGGACTACCCCCGATGGTCCACACCCCAAAACTTTGAAATGACAGATAATTTTTCAATAGTTTTCAATAAAATAAGGTTACGTAGACAATTTTCTGAATAAAAGTACTCGTGTGGAAAGTCGATCGGATCAACGATTCTTAATAAAAATGCAGTTTTACTCGACGACATCAAACCCGATCGCTCACCATTATTTGAAATGAAAAATTTTCACAGTAGAAATACTAATGCTAACGTTAATTCAACAACATTTATAACAGGGATAATACAAAATATGCTAAAATAAAGTGGTAAACAAAAAGTACAGTACCTAGTTGAAAGTTTCATTCACAATGTAGATATTTTTTCAAATGAAATATCGAATTCAGTCCATATTTTGTATGTACGCGTGGAATAAGCACGTTTCGTGTTGTGTTATCTGAATCTCATGAAACTCAACATTTGGATGTTGCAAATTCGTATTCACAGCTTAAATGTTGAAGAAAATCCCCATGGGATATTGCAAACCAAACACCAACGGAAATTCAACGTGAATGTTTGGGCTGGTATCATAGGAAACCATCTCATAGGACCATTCGTCCTACATGACCGATTGAATGGAGAACTTTATTTGGAGTTCATTCAGAACGATTTGAATGGACTTTGCAAACCCGAAGAGATATGTGGTTTATCCATGATGGCGCTCCTCCTCATTTTAGTTTGATTGTGCGGGACCATCTGAATCAGATTTTTCCCAATAGATGAATTGGTAGAGATGGGCCATATTCATGGCCACCGCGGTCTCCGGATTTAAATCCATTGGATTTCTTTCTGCGGGGGCATCTAAAAAGCCTCGTTTACGCTACACCTATTCACACCAGAGATGCCTTGTTGAATAGAATTACATTACATTGTGAAGCCATACGAAACGACCCTGGCATGCTGTTTCAAGTGCAGAGAGGGAGTTTGCGCCGACTAAGAAAATGTATTGAGAGAGACGGGGGTCATATCGAGAAGTTTTTGTAGTGGATTTTTCATTTCTGTTTGCTCTTGAGGCTTGCGATTGATTATTTACACCATGAGTTTTGTAAGGTAAACGTGTTTGCATGATAAAAATTCGTTATGAACATTGTACCTATCATTTCTATTTTCATTACAAATTAATCTTTTCTAATAATGGTAGACATCTCAGGTTGGATGTCGTCCAACAAAAATGCATTTTTATCAAAAATAGTTGCTCCGATCGATTTTCCACACAAGTACTTTTATTCAGGAAATTGTCCAGGTAACCTTGTTTTGTTAAAACATATTGACAAATCCCAGTCATTACCAAAGTTTTGTGGTGTGGACCATCGGGGGTAGTCCGTTCCTGACTTTGTAGCAAAACAACTGACTCCTGCATGAAAGCTCATCGAAGGAATTCATTTGTTTAGTCAATCACCAAAATTTAGATGATTTTGAATATTCACTTTGAAAGTTATCAAAGAAAAACATTTTTCATTTTGTAACTTTGAGGGCCCGTAACTTGGTAACGAAGGCTTTTAGGAACAAAAGTTATATGAAGTACTGGTGATATTTTGACCCCATCTATACATTCCCGAGAGGAAAAGAGGAAGTCCAGGGACACCCTGTATATGAACCGAACACTGGTTACAGACATTTGAGAAACATTACTATAATGTAAAAGAATATCAGCTGTTAGTGTAGAGCCACTCATATAAGTGGAGGCTCCTGTATTTATGTATGTCCATTGAAAAAATATGTGAAATAGCAGCATGTCATATAAAACTATTGAATATCATAATAATTACTGTATATAGATCCACTTTTCATCAAGATATTACTCGTTTCCTTGAAGTTATGGAATCAGTGATTCATGAAATGAATAATTATATGGCAAAACAAAATTGTCAACTGATTTTTGCAGGTGATTTTAATGTTAATTTTCTGGCCACAACTGACCAAAAAGTATCGATTGTAAAAAACTTAACTTAGTCATGGGCTCTGTCAAGCAATATTTGAAAATACTAGATTGAATAGATGTTTACATAATGTTTTTATTAATTTTGATGATATAATAACGACAGTAATTGAATTAGGAGTCTCGGATCATAGGGGTCAAAAATAAAAAAAGCGAAGGTTTGGAGGGTTTCAGTATGTTCATTGTTAAAATATGTACCTACTCCTTTTATAACTGAACCACTAGCAGATGTTGTTAATGCTTATCTGATGGAAGGTTTTTTCCCGAAGTTATGAAAAAAGGCAAGGTGTGTCCATTACATGAAAAAGGAGATCCTTCATTGCCCAATAATTTCAGGCAAATTGTTATTCTTCCTGTTTTTTCAAAAATTTCAGAAAGAATAGTTTACAATTCTTCAGTTAGCTAACTTAAATGAACTTACCAGTATGGTTTTAGAAAAGGTTTGTCTATAACCGACGCCCTAAAATCTTCTGAAAACATTGAGAATTGCATTGAGGGGAATCTTCACTGACTTAAGGGCTGCATTTGACTGTGTAGATCACCAGATGCTATTAATGAAACTAAACATACACGGGATAAGTGGTACCTGTTTTAATTTCTTCAAGTCATACTTATCACATCGTAGCCAAATAGTAGTTGTTGACAATGTCATGGGTTCATTTATGTCCGTCACAAGAGGGGTGCCTCAGGGTTCTGTACTAGGGCCACTTCTATTCCTGATATGCCAGATTCCATACCACACAATGGTTTATGGTTGGCCGACGATACAACTTACCTATTTATCAAGATATTATGGCACAGGATAAGATTTGGTTCCCAGCAAATTATCTTTTTTTGAATGATACCAAAACCCGTTGGGAAATCTTCAGTCTAAGTGGTAGAAATAGTTTGGATGAAGGTGAGCACATGAAATGTAGAAAACTGTTACAAGTGATATTTGCATTAAGGAAAATCCGACATGTGACAAATATGGAAACAACAGTATCCGCGTTTTATGCATTATTTCACCGTCACTTGATGTATGGAATACAGTGTTATGGTAATGCAGTATCTACACAAATTACCAGAATTTGTATATTGCAGAAAGCGGCAATAAGAATCATTTTGAATGTACCTTGGGACAATAGTTATAGAGAACTATTTCCTTTATTAAAAATCACTAACTGCTTATTTATCAAAATATAATATCGGATAAGTCAAAGATAAATGAACATACAACATACTCGTCAATTCATCCCTATGATACTAGACACAAAGACAATTTGTTTGGTGCCATTATAACGTCTGCAAAGAACGCAAAAAGCGATATACGGCTCTTCAACTTTCTTTCCATATAATTTAGGAATAAACCCTTAACTCAATTCAAATATCAATTAAACTTGAATTAAAATCATTCATCAAGGAGAACTTAGAATACTTTAATAATGCCGTTTTATTTATATATTTGTTTGTCTTATTGCGTCCTACCTACTATCTGTTATTTTATGCTATGTTTTATATTATATCTTTTATTCTTTGACGTTCCTACAAAATGTACATTTTCTAAAGGAGTATAAATATTATTATTATCAAATGGGATAGTAACAGAGAGCAGTCTCCATTGATTTCAGATTTTTTTTTGTGTTGGGTTTCTCTTTCATTATTATTTCGTCATTATTAACATTTATTAAAATACTTATTCTTTTTCAGAATATTTCGTAGCCCGCATGAACACCATCAGCGTGGATAAGACCCTGAATGATGTGAATATGAAATTTGAAGGCCTCAAAATATTCAGTTTGAACAACAGCGGAGACTACTATATTTGTATTCGAAGTGAGGATATCTCTCATTATAAAGTTTTTGTTAAAACAATTCGTCTGGAAATGAGGAATACCAAAGAGAAGCCAAAGGAAACAACTCTGACACTTTTGGACACAGTTGTAACTTATTGGTCAACAAATTTCCACCTCAAGTCTCTGCTATTAGTGAGGGATATAAAAGAGTTTCTAGGGGGTCTGAAGGAAGAGCTGGGTATTGGGAGTGATGAACGAATTAGAGAAACAAATGTTGCCAGTTTGAACGTTTTTGGAGAATTAGAATTCCATATTGAAATCAGTCCGCAACACAATGCAAAAATAGCCCTAAGTAATGTATCTCAACACAAATGCGTTGTAAATTTGTCTATTAAATATTTTTGTAGGTGAACTAACCGTAACAAGAAAACTAGAGAACATTCAAGAACCTTGCGATGTATACATTAATACATCTTTGCTAATATCGATAGATGGCAAAGAGATATTCAATCTGAAAGGAATAGATGTTCGCAGAATCAAATCACATCCTATCATCCGAGCTGAACGTTTGGATGCTGAGAATTTCATATTGAAATTCAATAAAACATATGGCATCTCTATCAATCTTTTCAAGGCAGTTTTCCCTCATGAACACAATTTCGCGGAGGCTTTCCAGAATCAATTTATATCTGTGTTCAAATGGCTGAAAATCATTCATAACCTCAAAAAAGAGAGGACACGTCAAATGCCTTTACCTAGTGACTTGATGATTTCTGTAAGTCGTAATGCTCCTGCTAATATTTCATCTTGTACCCTAGGAAGCAATCAACGTATATTACTAGAAAGCAATCAACTTGTACTGAAAATTGGGAAGTGGTATTTAGAATTAATCTCCTTGACAGATTTGGGTTTATTTAAGGCATTTTTAAACAAATAAACCAACAAAATATAAAAGTCAAAAATCAAATAGCTAGATTTCTGAAGTTACCAATTACAGTAAACTTTATAGAAATGTTTGTTTTCATATTTGTCCTTTTTGTCAGTTCATTTAGATCTATGATGATAGCAAGTTTTTTTCAGTTATTGACTTTTCAATTTACTTGAGAAGGGGCTACGAAATGTTTGAGTTGTTTTGTCATGTTTCACCAGAAATTATATGTCTTGTAGGATTTTGTGAATGAAAAAAATTGATCTCATTTCATAAAACGTTATGTTTAAACTGAAGTAGAACATTAATCTAAAAAGCAAGCTTATACAAAACATTGCTTTTTCAAATACAAATTCTATACTATCATGTTAGAAAACTACTGGGAATGGAATGACTAGGCAGAGCGGAAAAATAAAACACAACTGTTAAATTCGAGCATCAGCAAATGACTGACTAACTTTTATTCAGTACACAGTACAGTACACAGCGTAGTTCAAAAACACACTTGGCATAATAATAAACTTTGTTACTGTGAAATAAATTCAACACCCCCACTATCTCAAATAACTAAGAGATCAAACACAATTTATCAACAAAATAAGAATGCTTTTCTCTTGCCAAACCCTTTGTTAAAATGTCTGCCACCATTTCATCAGTTTGTTGATAATGAATAGTTATTACACGCTTTATATTAGCTTCACTTGTATAGTTATTCTAATCCCCATTCCCAATTGGAACGGCAATAAAAATAAGAGCACTACAAGGAGTGTTCATATGCACTGCCCGGCAAATGGGAAATTTATATACTACCAGTGTATTTACTTTCAAAGCATTCCTGGTACAATCGTCGTGTGGAAGATAATTCCTTCTCGAAACTTTTTATGTCGGTCAAACTGGGATTAGAATACTATATGTTTGTTTGTTTGTTTGTAACCAACTCCTTTGGGCGTGATTTTGACCCACTTCCAGATGTCCGAATGATTTGAAATTTGGCAGGTCTACATAATTCCGGTAACAATGCATTAAGAAATTTTTGTGTGAAAAAAAAACAAAATGGCGGCTCCAATATGGCGTACGAGTTTTGTTATTATGGTCCGATTCGCTTAAAAAATTGGTATCTGAGGGTTTTTGTGGTCGGAGATTATGATTCTTTTGTCAAAATTGAAAAATTCAAGATGGCGGCTCCAAAATGGTGGACGAGTTTGTGATTATGGTCTGATTCTATTCAAAATTGGTATGGGAGTTTTTTGGGTCGAATTATGATTCTTTTGTAAAAATTCACAAATTCAAGATGGCGGCCGAGTTTTGTGATTATGGTCTGATTCTATTCAAAATTGGTATGTGGGGGTTTTTGGGGTCTGAGATTATGATTATTTTGTCAAAATTGAAGGATTCAAGATGGCGGCTCCTAAATGGCCGCGAGTTTCGTGATTATGGTCCGATTCTATTCAATATTGGAGAATAATAGTTGAAACAAATTTATAATAATAATAATAGTTTGAAAAACTAAAAACACGCGTTAATAGAAAACTAAACTAAAAAGTTGAAAATAAATAATAGTTTAAAAAAACTAAAAAACACGCTTTTATAGAAAACCAGACTAAAAAAATAGAAAATATTCTATTTTCTTTTAAATTTATATGTTCCATTTCAACTGTATACACAATTATTGTAAACTCAAATATGAAAATAAATAAATGTTAACTTAAAAAAAAAAAATAAGAAAAAACGTATTTTATTTTAAAAAAAAGCGTGGGGTGCATGGTATCAATAATTATATAGTACATTACACACCTAGGGCAGTAAAGTAAGAAATGTCTCAGATCACAGGTAATTGTTGGCCGAGGCGATACCATGCCCCCCTCGCTTTTTTTAAAATAAAATAATTTTTTTTCTTATTTTTTATTTTTTAGTCTGGTTTTCTATAAAACCGTGTTTTTTAGTTTTTTTAAACTATTATTTATTAAATTATTTGAGACACATTCTCTAACAAAATGATACCTTTTGGAAGCCTCACTAAGACCTATATATTCAGCCTCTGTACTACTCAAAGCAGTAGTTTTCTGCTTACAACTTTGCCATGAAATTGGACCCCGGAGAGTTTAAATACATATCCAGTGTATAACTTTCTGTCATGATCATTAGCCCAATCAGAGTGCACAAAATCTTCTAAATCAATAGAACCATTACCTTTAAAAAAGGACAGATATAATGCTTGGTACCTTTCAAATACCTGAGTATTCTTTTTGCACATTGCCAGTGATATTCTGAATAATTTCTGTTATATTGACTCAAGTAATTAACTGCAAATTTTATATCTGGTCTGGTTAACACTGATAGATACACTAAACTCCCAATAAGTTTTTGATATGGCAAGTTAGTAGAATTCGATTCTGTTACTTTTTCAACATCAAACTTAGTTTCCATAGGAGTATTAATAGTTTTGCAATTTTCCATACCAAAATGTATCAAAACTTTTATCTATATAGCTTTCTTGATCTAAGAAAATAACATTTTCATTATAATCTCTTGATATGTCAACACCTAAACAATTTCTCGCTTCACCAAGATCTTTTATATCAAATTCTGCACTCAATTTTGATTTCAAAGATTCAAAACTTTTATAATAATTGGAAAAAACAAAAAAAAAATCATCCTACATATAAAGCAATGAAAGTCAGTGATGTTTTGCCCCTATTAATAAATAAACAGAACTCATGTTTTGACTTAGCATAGCCCAACTCAGACAAAACTCCATTCACTCTAGTATTCCAAGCTTTGGACGATTGCTTCAAGCTATAGACAGCCTTTTTACACGCTTTATATTAGCTTCACTTGTATGTTTGTTTGTTTGTAACCGACTCCTTTGGGCGCGATTTTGACCCACTTCCAGACGTCCGAATGATTTGAAATTTGGCAGGTGTACATAATTCCCGTGATAATGCAATAAAAATTTTTGTGTGAATAAAAAACAAAATGGCGGTACGAGTTTTGTGATTATGGTCCGATTCGCTTCAAAATTGGTATCTGAGGGTTTTCGTGGTCGGAGATTATGATTCTTTTGTCAAAATTGAAATATTCAAGATGGCGGCTCCAAAATGGTTGACGAGTTTTGTGATTATGGTCCGATTCTATTCAAAATTGGTATGTAGGGGTTTTTGGAGTCGAATATTATGATTCTTTCGTGAAAATTGAAAAATTCAAGATGGCGGCTCACTGTATATATTGACAACGTTAAAATCTTTGAAAGACTTCTAAAATCGAGATTTGACTATTAATACAGATGTACCCATTAATGATTTGGAAAATAATTACAGTTACTAATAGTAATCACGGAATTAATAGTAGATTAGAACAAATAATAGTTTAAAAAAATTAAAAAAACACGCTTTTATAAATAAACCAAACTAAAAAGTAGAAAATGAATAATAGTTTAAAAAAACTAAAAAACACGCTTTTTATAAAAAACCGAACTAAAAAATAAATAAATAATAGTTTAAAAAAACTAAAAAACACGCTTTTATAGAAAACCAAACTAAAAAAATAAAAAAATAAATTTTAATAAATTTGAATTAAGAATAGTGTAAATTTTTTTAATAAATATAAATTAATAATAATGTAAATAAAAAAAATAATATTTTATTTAAAAAAAACCGTGGGGTGCTTTTTAAGATTCAGATTAAGCACCCCACGCTTTTTTTAAATAAAATAATTTTTTTTCTTATTCACATTATAAATTTATATTTATTAAATTTTTTTACACTATTCTTAATTCAAATTTATTATTTATTTAGCCTATATACCTTGGTTTCTTTGGTTTTGACTACATAACCTTCAGATCTTTTCATATAAACAGGTTGATCTAATGGACTATTCAAAAAAGCAGTTTTTACATCAAGATGAAACATTTTAAGATCTAATTTTACTCCTAATGCAATCAGTAACCTTAAATTAGAATGCCTCACTACAGGTGAGAAAACATCGTAGTCCACACCAGCTTTTTGAACACAACCTTTTGCAACTAAAAGCGCACGATATTTCACTTCACCACTTTCACTGACTTTCTGCCTGAAGACCCACTTGCAAACTGTTGACGAATTAGGTACGCTGTCTGTCAACTCCCAGGCATCAACATCTTCAAAGCACTGAATTTATTCAGACATGGCTTTCCTCCATAACTCAGCATCTGTCCTTGACATAGTTTCACTTACGGTAACTGGATTATCATTAGAGTTGAAGTCTTGCAAACAAGTATAAGTAACATAATCTTCAAACTGCTTAGGTTTGATTGTTCTTTACGATTTCCTCACTTCTGTGTTTTCTTGTGCTTGTGGCAATTCAATTAAGAATTCTCCATCACTGGTAGAATTTTCTGATTCATGATCTGTGGAAATGTCTGCCTCAGCTGAATCTCCTGATTCTTGTGGTTCGTATGCTATCGGTTTGGATTTATGTATGGTTTCTTCAATGACTACATCCCTGCTTACTATTATTTTCTTTTCAGCAGGATCATATAATCTGTAGCCCTTAATATTGTCACTGTCCCATTTTTCTCTTTTTTCTTTTGGGATTAGAGTCATGGCCTTACTTTCAAATACTCGTATACCACTTAAATCAGGTTTTCTGTCATGCCACATTTAGAAAGGAGTTTTTTCAAGTCCAGAGACCGAAGAAAAGTTTCTGAGGTAGACTGCAGTAGCCACAGCTTCTGCTCAAAAAATATTTTCCATTTTTGCATCATACAGCAAGCAAAGAGCCTTTTCGACAATGGTACGATTCATGCATTCCCTCATGCCATTCTGTTGAGGAGTGTACGCATTTGTCTGTTGATGCAGTTTTCTATATTTTTTATAGAAATCTCGGAACTGATTACTATCAAACTCAGTACCTTGATCACTACGAAAAATTTTGATTTTTGTACCTCTTTGATTTTCTACATAGTTTTTGAACTCCTGAAATTTTCCATAAGCTTCGTCTTTGCTCCTGAGAAAGTAAGTAAAAGTCATTCTAGTGAAGTCGTCTTCCAGTACCAAAAAATATCTAGAGCCTCCAAGAGATGTTACTTCCATTGGCCCACATAAATCTCCATGTATTACTTCCAATACATAATTTGCTCGTTTACCTTTGTCACTGAATGGTCTGGCTTGCTTGCCTTCACCAGAGCCGGATTGAGAGGGGGACAAACAGGGCTGCAGCCCCGGGGCCTCCACAAGAGAGGGGCCTCCACAATATACATTTTTAGGTAAAATTTCCTAACAAATACCGAAGGATATGCAAAATTATATATAAAAAATCTGACAACGAAAGAGCAGTTCTCCCACTTTTTCCTCTCATTTTTCGTTTTAAACATTTAAAAACATGTTTCGTATTCTTGTCAAAATCCATGGTTAATATTAATCTTCGATCTGATGAATCATGTGTATATGCGAGAAACAATCACCAAGTAAAACATCATACTATTATACAAAATATTATATCGTATCGAAATTGGCTGTAAAAACAAGAACAATTGAATTTAAAAAAAAATATATTTTTTTTTATTAAATGAAGGATTTTCTGTCGATGTATTCTTTGAATGACACAAGCGATCTAGATACACAATGAAATTCAATAATCATAAGCAAAAGAAGATAATATTTCAATTTATGAATATGATTGCATCAAATTATTTATATATATTGGCGTTGACAAGTATCCGCTGAGTGGCGCGCTTGTAACAGAGAAATCCCCGAAATCTGAAAGTGTGAGTCTAAGAGAAGGATAACATTCCGCAACAAATGTATAGCCTTCTGAAAAAGGACTATCAAAAAGACCAATCTAAGATGTTCTACTATCAAATTCTTGAAAACCAAAATTTCAGAGCTACATTCTCAAACATTGAAATTACAGTGATTATTTTTTGACATTGCTAGAAACCAATGGAAACGTTCAATTCAAATAAATCATATACGTTTTGGCCAATCAATAGTGGAAATATTCTACCTAGAAAATTGTCGCGGGAATAATTTGAGGTATTTTGTTTTTATTGTCTGACAACCTACATTTTTTATTTGACGTCTGTCATCAATTCGCATGAAAAGTGTGAAATGAATCAAAACCGGTTTAGTACATTATATAATTTTGCAAGGAAATGTGTTTATGATCGTAACATCAAAAAATAATCTAAAGAATACCACACGAGAGTGTGGTAGAAAATAATTATCTAGATTTCTTTCTCAAACTTGTTGGCAATAGCCACTCGAGCCAGTTGGTCTCTCTTGTCTATTGCCTGGCAACAAGTTTTCGAAAATCTGTCGAATTATTTTCACTCTCTTGTGATATTACAACTGAGAATGTGATGATGTCAAATTGAACTATTTTATTATACCTACATATGCTCGTGTCGAAATAATTTGGTTTGTTCCGCAATAAATGAAAAAAAAAAAAAACTTGTTTGAAAAATAATTAGGGGCCTCCACTCCTTTGTTGCCACAGGGCCTCCACACCTTTTAATCCGGCCCTGGCCTTCACAACAGACTTCACACAAGTCAACGTCACTTTTAACCAAAGTATTTTCACACTAAAGACCATCAACAAGTCCATTTTTCATTGTTTTCAAATCGTTGTAGTTCAAATGACCGAAACGTCTGTGCCAGATTTCACCAGAAACTGCTAATCCTGCCAAGTTCAAATGTGACTTCTTGAAGTTCAATTTATAAACATTATCCTCTAAACTTGCTGTAGCGATCAGCTGTTGTCTTCTGTTATAAATATCACAGCCAGTTTCATGAAAAATAACTTTATTATTGTTTTTGATCAGCTGACTCACTGATAACAAATTTGTCATCAATTCAGATATAAAAAGAACATTATGAACTGTGATGGAATGTTCCTTGTTTCCAACTGAATTTCAATATCACTAGAACATTCTATAGCTAGTTTGTTGTCATTCGCCACTGTAACTTCCTTTACTTTAAAATCGTTTTGGGGAGTTTTAAGCCAGTCTTTTCTCGTTGTAAGATGAACACTACACCCAGTCTGAATTGTCAAATTTGGCAGTAAGGAAAACAGCCTTGAAGGCATTTGATTAACTTTCCTTATTCCTTTTATTTTCAGGACATCGGTTCATAAAATGGCCAATTTTCTTACATCTATAGCAATTCACTTCACTTTTGTCCTTGTTTACCTTTTTAGTGCTGCCCTCTCTACCACCTTTGTTAGAAACTTTGTTCGCAAACGCGCCACATGATTGACTCTCTGCACCACCTAGGTGCATATCTAACAACTTAGATTTAATGGAATCTGCAGTAACGTCAATTCCTGCGTGTTCTATTGCAATCACCATGGGCTCAAATTTTTTCAGTTAAACCAGCAAACATCAAACTTTCAATTAACTCTTTTTTCAATTTGAAACCACTTCTCTCTAATTTCTGAGAAATGTCGATCACTTGATTCACGTAAAGTTCCACCGATTCACAGTTATCGAGTCTCAATGAGATTAGTTTACGAAGCAAACTGATTTTACGCGCGAAACCAGAGTCTTCATACAGTTTTTTTAACTTGTCCCAAACATTTTTGGCCGAACTGCTATCTTTCACATGGATAAACAAACGAAGGATCTAGAATCAAAATCAGCTTTGCCTTAGCTTTACTCACTAAAACGGCATCTTCTTCAGAACCATCGATACACTTCGATAATCCTTCCAGAACGAACACATTTTCCACTGCGAAAGCTCAATCCTGATAAGTTTCTCGTCCCATCAGCTTTGGAACATTACTTAGATAATTAACTGCCATCGTACATACATACAATACAATTGAGAAATATTTGCCAAAACTTGATATCGCTGAAAGTGGGTATATAGGATGTTTCATTGAAAGTGATTCATTTGGTACAGAATTTCATTAATTTTTTTTAGTGAAGAGGGGTCATGGTACTATGTTATCTGTTATCGTTTCCGTTCAACAAAATGCAGGTAGCTTCTTTCGATTTTGTTCTTGTATCAGTAGGTTCGTTCATAAGGATTTTTCATATTCAAATCTATGCGCCATTTTGTATTAGTTTAGTGAAATATCTTAGGCAATCACGTATCCAAATATTACTGTCAAACTGTGAAGTTTTTATATAGCTTGGTAAACACAAGAGCGTATCGGGGAAAATTTGAAGATTTTATGTCTGATCAGCCAATATCAAATGCGAGATTCGGATGGTCACATGACCAGCATATAAATTGTTTTGAGGGGTATTTGTGCGGATATTTGTAGAATGAACATAAGTATAATTTGCACTATAAGAACAGATAACTCACATTTTTTATTTCCAGTGGGAGAGAAAATCCAGAAAATGGAAAGAAATTTCCACTTATATTACATATTAGCTGACCCGACAGACGTCCTGTCCAAATTTCTATAATTTTTTTTCCTGAAAACTTTCTTGTGTTGTTCCATGTAGGTTATGCCTATGACTCTGCTCGCTTCTTGTTATCCCATTATTTCGTTAACCCGTTTTGCCATTATCCCGTTATTCCATCATCCTGTTCTCTGTGTTCAAATATCTGTGTATACCAATTTTCATGGAGATCGGTTGAATGGTATAGAAGTTGATGCGCTGCAGCGCCGTGTAGCGGCGAGTTAAAGTAAGATGGTAGCTTAAAAACTTTCTCCATGGAAAAACACTTACATGTGCCAACAATCACCCGAATATGTCTTTCCTATCATCATTTATGATCGAGAGACCATACAAAAATTATGATTTTTGCAGTTTGTCCGAGTTTTCCGACTTTCCTTTGTAATTGGCCGTGTTTTTTTCCCCAAACTTTTCCATGGCCATAATCAATAAAACAAAAAAAGAATTACGCATATCCATCATTCGAATCGTGAGTTATAGTCTTGACTTCATACAAAAATCCCATAAAAAAAGGAATTCCCCAAATTTTTCGGGAAACTTTTCCACTTTTTCTTTCCCTAAAAACCTTCTTCGGACTATAACAAACATTAAAAAAAATAGCCAAATCGGTGCGGCCGTTCTAAAGTGTTGCGCTTAGCAACACAATTTGACATTCATTTTTATTATATAGAATTTCATAGAAAAACACTGAGGATTGTTATGTGCAAAAAAAGTTCTGCAATATACCTAAATTTGAAAATAATTATACACGAAATACGAACGTGTAGACAGCTGTGGAACTTTTCAATTTCAACTTGTTTGTAATGAAGTATGAATGTATTAACTAGTCAAATTTCAATTGGAAATAAATGCAGAAGAAATTATTCGTCATAGTTTTGAAACAAGAAAAATGTTTACTACCAACTCTCATATCAAGCTATTAACAAGTTTGAAATTTTACAGTAAACTGATTTTTATTTATTTATTTATTTAACCAACAGGTAAACCCTATTTTAACATGATGAGATAAAATACATGATCCTTAACTTAATCTACTTAGAGCTAAACTAAATTAAATAAATGAAGTTTTTGGTTTATTTTATAAAAAAAAGGTTACAGTGAGTGCAAATGAAAAAGCCAATGCTTAGTAAAAATTCAGTTCACTCGAGTGCAAATGAAAAAGCCAATGCTTAGTAAAAATTCAGTTCACTCGCAAAGATAAATTACAAGTATGAAAAACAGTTTTGGTAACTTGTGTAGTGGGAAGTGGTTATTTCTAAATAAAGATGCATTCATGCTAATAATAATAATCTTTATTTCAAATAGGCATCCTAATATACAAAAACATTTTAAAAATTGGATGGACAGAGTCACAGTCCAACTTCATAGCAATAAAATGTGTATGATATTAACAATTTCAATAATCCCTTCTTAAGATCGTGAGGGCTTTTAAAAAGATATATATTCACTAAAGCAATTATTTTAAATGAAATATCACAATTAATACGCCAGTTTCTACCTGTCCAGTTGTTTTTTTTTTCAATTGTTGTTCAAAGGAGACACAAATGTCTACTGATTAATTTTTCCCCTTTTGTGCGCTTGTTCCAAAACCATTTTCCTAAAGTATCCCAATCCTCTGCGACCTCAAGATCTAGCAAAATATTGAAAAGCAAACTGTTTTATTTCCATTGTGAAATTTACAGAGTAGAAATTATAATATAACCATTGTCTAAAGATATATAGTCAGTCAACCATACTAGTTTATCTTTGAATAAGATGGGGCCCATCAATAGATGACGTTAGTCCGTTGGTACCCAAAAAAAAATAGATATCCGATGTCCGCGTGAGATGGATCAAATTAAGCACGAATCTTATATGACATTTTCCTTACTACCTTTTTCTGAAAAAAATGGGAAGTATAGTTTTGAACAGGTTCCACAGACATTGACCGACTATATATCTTTAGACAATGATGCAACTTGTAAAAGTAGAAGTTTACTTTCTAATATATCCATCAAACTCTGGAAATACACGCCTTTTAGGTTTATTTTCACAAAAATCTCACACAATACATTTTCAAGTTAAAATTTTAAAGAATATAATAAGAACAAATATATATTCTGCTATTGAATTTTTTTTTTCATTACTTATGTTTTTTTTTATTTAGAAGGTGATACATTTTGACTGTGACAGATAAGATTCTTGGCTCTGATAAATGGTCGATATAATCAATTTTGATATAATCAATTTTGCATAAAAAGTATCAAATAAAACTAAATATTTTGTAGTTTTTTCTATCCAATTTTTTACATATTTTATGATATAGTTTTTTAAATAAATATTGGAACTGGCTTGTGATTCTCTTCCATCCTTGGCCTCAGATATGATAGGATAGAAATTAATTGGGCTAAGACATGTACATTAATTACATAATTACCTTATATGAAAATATAATCACATGATCTCAATCGAAGCATATGGCTATTACACACACACGCAGAGAGAATGGGATTGTGTTTGGTATATAAACAGTGATACAGTCATTAGGGTTTAGCCTGAAACATTTTGAAACCAACAAATAACTGTCCAAACTTCCATATATCAAATTGTATTTAGGAACTTTTGGTTGAAAAATTATTGTAACTAATTTTAAGCCTGTAATTTATGATAATTATTGATGATCTACAGGTTAAGGAGTTTTTGTTTGAAATGAGTGATGACCCGTTTGAAGTTAAACTAAGGGATAATTTCGAGCTGCTTGAAGATGAATATAATGAGAATTTGAAGAGACAAAAAATGCTTAGAGATAAGGTAAATAATTGAACTGAATAAATAAATGAATTGAAGTATTTTTACACTTTTCATCTTTCTTCAGATAGGCGACTTACTCAAAACTCATCTTCACATGCCTGCTGGTAGAGTGGAAGAATTATATGCCACTCTGAAGAAAAAGAATGCGGAGATTTATGTGCAAAGATCAAAACTAATGTACAAAGCATCTCCTCAAAGAACTAGGTTATTTGCATGGAACATGGTTAATGTGGAAGTAATAGTGAGTTATTTTTTTTATATGAATATGAAAATGTATAGATTATTCGAAAGTACTTTTTCATCGCCTTTATTCACATAATTTTTATAGATTCTTGCTGACCCATCTATACATGGTAGAGAAAAAGTAATCAAAAAGATGAGAGAAATAGACGACAATTCTCCTTGGCCCGAAGAACCAATGGAATTTTCCACTCTGTGGTGTCGGGTGGTATCTTTCAGGTGTGCAGAGTGGAAATTTCAGCTCAGGGATTTTCCACAACCATTGATGCGTATCAGGAAATGTTATATATGCGGCCAGTTGGTTGGTGCTGAGCAAGTAGCTCCAAAAAGAGGTAAATTAAATTATTAAATTACGATTACCGCTAGATTAAACTTTAATGAAAAAAAATATTATATTTCTGTAACAAAAATAGGTCAGAAAACATTTGTGTATGTTGGTATAAGAATTCACAACCAATTACCAGTGGACATGAGAGAAACAATAATTGAATTAAAAAATCGAAGAATTTTTTGGTTATCCACTAATGATACACTATAAAGAACTGATTTTATTACTCTCTTGTAATTTCTTATTTGATACCAAGCTGATGGAATTGACTTTTCATTCTGAATTAATTTTCTTATATGGATATATTTTGTCAGTTGATCTAAGTATGTATGCATGTACAAAATAACTATGAGACGGAACCTCAGATCAATGAATAAACATTATTGATCTGAGGACGGAACAAACAAATTGCTATAACAGATTCTAGTTTTTCTTGAAGTGACATTTGATCTGATTTAATACAAAGATTACCCTAATTTATTTATTATTCTTAACTTCTGTCTATATTGTTTTAACCAGACAATAAAGTACACATTTGATATATGTCCTATGAAATATCTCTGGTGGTACATGTGGTATGAGTAGAGTTTATTTACTACCTTATGTATTTTATGGATACATTTGTAGCAGGTCTTTGAAAATGAAAATTATTAGTAGTTTATATAGCTAAGAGTTACAACTAATATCAAGTTTACGTTATTACTGAATAAAATAAATCGAATAAAATAAATCGAAACCTTAATGGTTTAGTATACACGAACGAGGATTGGTGAAAAACACTCAACCATTCAGTTTTTGATTTATTTTATTCAGATTGGATTGTGTTGTGTCATCATAGATGAGAAACTCATTTTCTGGAAACCATCTGGAGAAAGACATTAATTAATTAATATTGATAAGGGGTGACCAGAAACTTCAACTATTGATTTAATGACCGCGCTAATCATTTCATAAAAATCCGGACGACTCGAATCCTTCAATGACCCAATTTTATCCATAATCTCTTCAAGGGTGACTGGAGATGATGAAAATAAATTCACCTGTGTTCTGAGATTCTTTACGAAGTCAATTGGTTCTTGATTTTACTCGGGTAGAGAAGAACTCAATGTGTTCGCTATGTTGTTGATGAAATATCGATTGAATCTCTGATCTGAGTATATCCGTTTTTTATGGATTTCTGTTGCATTCAAAATTGATTAATCGCCAGGAATCTCTTCTGAAGTTTGTGTAATTAAAAAAAAATTAATACAGTCTTTTGATATCCTTAATAGAATTTCTATAGTCCTTATAGAGAGCCAGGCATAGTTACTTTGGTTGCCATAGTTTATTAAACATAGGCAATGTCCATTTGTAATATTTCAAAAATCGGATCAGTAGTTACTGAGAACATTCATAGTTCAAAACCAACTCTGAATATATGAACTGAGGAATTCTTCCATATTTTCCAATAATACCGTTTATTCTACATTTAAATCACCAATGTATTTTTAGTATATATCTCTCTTTATTTTGACATACATTCCCCCTTAGTGAAGCACAAATGTGGAAGATAACTAAGTTAATACTATGTTTGTATTGCATTTATTCAATTTATTCATATCATCCCAGGGAGTTGCTTCAATACATTTCTTTTTCTTCGTCCAATAATGGGTAGTTCAGACATGAAATCCATTATTTCTGAAGCAAATCCAATTATCTCCATAATATAACCGAATACAGTGCTCATCAAATCATCAGTTATGGATAAATTGTTTGCTTTCCTCATCTGGAAATAAACAGGTTTTATGTATGGTAGTAAGTACAACACAGTTGCTGGTATATTTATACAGGATGCAGAATAAAATATTGAAAACTGTTATACAGGATGGGGCAATAGTGCGTCAGAGTCCAATTGCTCGGGTTCTATGATAGGTAGAAGGATAATTCAAAAACGAAAAATAAACTAGACAACAGAGTCTATAACAAGAAAGTATTGCCGAATATACAGGGCGGACCAAGGAACATCTACAGGGTTGAGTGAATTTTTTTTAAACGGAATGCCATGAATATCAGCTCATTTTTTCAAGCAGTTTATTGACCCCACCACTATTATTGAATATCTCCTAACCACTTGAAAAATATGATTTTATTGGGAATTAATGTCATTTGCAGATGCATACTGAAAAAATCACTGTTGTCACGATAATGGAATTTGCGAAAAAATAATTATAATGCCATTTAATAGACAGATGTGTGATATGTCTGATGTATTTTCGTGCCCCAAAATTATAAGAATGATTTTTCAATTCGGAACTTTTTGAATTGTGCTATCAATTGAAGGAACATTTATTGCAGTAATCCTTCGTCAGTTATCATTTGTGTCAATTTTGAGGTGTTAAAAGTTAGCTGAAATGAATTTTAACACAGAAGAACTTGTGGATATAATTTTTGTTTTGGGAGAGTCTCAAAGAAATTATTTGCTTACCACTAGAATTTATCATCAGCTGTATCCTGAAAAGAGATGCCGCAAATTAAAAGCTTTCGAAACTTGCTAGAAATGTTTGTAGAAACTGGGAATGTGCAATATAAAAAAAAAGGAACGATGAAAAAATAATTGCAAGTGAGTGCATCAGTTGGGATAAATAGATGTTCTGTTGGTCGAATCTTGAAGAGAACTTAGTTCCTCCACCCATTTCATATTCAGATAACAACTTTCAAAAGCGTCCAAAGTTTTGCAATTGGGTGAGGGGTAAGATACAAGAGGATGCTGCTTTTTTCAATAATGTTTTGTTCACTGTTAAGGCAACGTTTCAAGTTGATAACCAGCACAGATGGTCAATAAATGTTTCGGGCAAAATCATTGGGAAACGTGTTATAGGACCGCATTTCTTCGATTGTATCTTGACTCTTGACTGGAGCTGTTTATCTGCTTGTTCTGGAAAACTATCTGCCACAATTGATAATGAATCTTCCTGAAAGAAATAGTATGTGGTTTTAACAAAATGGTGCTCCACCTTATTATTTGAATTCAGTAAGGGATCCCTTGAAAAGTACTTACGCACTTCGATGGATTGGGAGAAACGGACCCAGTCAATGGCCAGCTAGATCCCAGATCTCACTAAAATTGATTTTTTTATGGGGATACGTGAAAATAATAGTGTATAGAGATACACCAACAACAATTAAAAATATAAAGGGAAGGATAGTAAATGCTTTCAGGAATATAACACCGGCAAGAGCAGCACAAAAATAATGTCAAAGGCGCATAGAGATGTGTATCAACCACACTGAGCGACATGTGGAGCACTATAGTTTGTTCATTTTGTTTTTTCATGTTTTTGTTTCTCGATTTTTCTTTTATTGCGAGTATTTCGCATGCGGATTGTTTTTGTTTGCTTTCAATTTTGTTTCAATCAATTGTACATAAAAGAAGTTTAGAATCACTTGATTAATTGAACTAATGTGTTGTTATAGCACCCAGGAATGTGTGTCGGTGGAAATCGGAAACGGTTAGAAATAGCCTGTCGGTGTACATACAAAAAATATCCGCGTCCTAAAACACAAGAAAATTCAATTAAACAAGTTCCGAATTAAAAATTCATTTTTAGCCACCCTGTATAATTTCAGAGAATGAAATTGGATCATGAATATCACACGTCTGTCTATCAAATAGTATTAGCATTATTTTCTCTTAAATTTAATATCCGTGACGACAGTGATTTTTTTCGGTATGCATCTGCAGATGACATTTCCACAAAAAAAAATTACTTTTAAGTGGTTAATATTGGAGGGTTGGATGGAGGTCACTAAACTGCTTGAAAAAATTAGTTAATATACATGGCAATCCGTTAAAAAAAAATGCAATAATTTCTTGTCTAATTTACTTTTTTACTTTCGTTTTTGAATCATCTTTCTAACTATCATAGAACCCAAGCAATTGGACTCTGACGCACAGTGTTGGTATCATTACTGAAAGCTGATAAAAAGTTTGCACGCTCTCTCCTTTGATATAATAACTATAGATTTTTCACCTCATATTTTTTAATTATCTCCAGTATATGAGAACATACAAAATTAGAGATCTGTTGAAAGTATGAAAAACTTTCATTTTCACATTTTCTCAATAAAATATTAGGAAGTACAAATCATGTCCTGTAGGTAGTGTCAATCAAGATTATTAATCAAACTACGCTGTTCTGTTGCAATTAAAATTGACTAAAAAAAAAGTAAACATTATATATATCCACTGGATTTCTTCTACAGGATTCATTTCCTCTGGGTTTTATTTTTAAAGAAATATCTTGAAACATGAATTTTTCTGGAAAAATGTAGTACCTAGTACTTTTCTCTAGAAATTTAGATTTGTCATGAAAAGTCTTAATTTTTAAGGAAATCGCAATGAAATGCCACTGGAATGCTCCATGTCTATGACAATTAGAATATAGCAAATACTACCTATAATTTAGCACCCCCAAATTTATGGTACTTTCGCTAAGACTCCTATTCAAACTATCCAGTGCAAACATAAAAAACACAGAGCATTTTAGCTTCTCTTTTCTTTTCAGCGGCAGGCTAATAATATAATGGGATTTGTATTTTACATAAATATTTATTGTATTGAACTTGGAGTTGAAAGCTGGTGCAATTGATACCATATTCGCAAAATTTGTACCAGTGACATTGCGACTCAAAAAGGCTGGACAGGCAACCTTTTCTAGATATTTAAGACTATATTAAAAAAAAAAAGGAAAAATTACTCAATGATGTAGGGTATCCTAAGATCGCCGCTTAGATTACATACATATAACTTTTCATATTTTCTCTTGAAATAATAATAATATGTTCTTATACATAATCAGACACGCCCATTATATTTTTTTTTTGGGAACATTTACTGTGCTCTGATTTATTCAAAATTCAATTTCGATTTGGTATTCTATATGTCTGACAAATAAAACTAGTAAAAAATTTGAAAAACAAAGCCATCCGATTTATTTACAATATACTTTTTTCAGAATTTATATAAACCCCAAAATCTGCTGGAAATTCTCAAACAAATCATCCCTCAGTATGTAATAAAAGCTAATAGTGTTCATATGGACAATTCTTTAATAGAAAAAACTAAAATAATGAATATGGCGAAATTTGAAAATATTCTTTTGGGTTTATTCTCTTCCTGTGTTTTGGTATTCTGGACTCAATAATCAATATAATAAAAATGAATCTCGATTCTTTGTAAGCACAAAACGTGAGAATGCCCGGACCGATTTGGCTAATTTTATTTTACATGTTCGTAATAGCCCAAGGATGATTGAAAAAATTAGGAAAGTTGGCCGGAAATTGGAAAATTCGGGTATTAAAGAGTCATTTATTACCAAAGAGGAAATAGCTTAGTGGTTACACTGTCGCCTACCAAGCAGAAGGTCACATGTAACATTTTATTTTATAAAAAAACGGCTGGACCGGCTAATTGTCATTTTGAATGTTCGTAATACTCCAAATAAGGTTTTTAGGGAAAGAAAAGATTTTTAGAAAAGTGATTGGAAATTTCTTTGTCCTGGAAAAGTTTTCAGGAATATAGAATATTCTGTAGTGAATCCGCAGTAGAACTTCAAAATAAAATAAACAACACAACTGATGCCCTACATAGTTGGCTGAGCAACAACTCTCTGTTTCTCAATACGTCAAAAACAAGTTTTACTACTTTTCATACCAGGCAAAACACCAATCCACCTTCCCTGGACCTGAACATCTGCGGCACACCTCTTGAACATAGTACATCCTCCAAATTCTTAGGTATCATAATCGACAACGATCTTAGCTTTAAATCACATTGCAATAATCTGACTAGCTCTCTACACTCCAAATGCTATCAAATTAGAATCCTTAAACGCGTTTTGGACAAACCTAGTTTGCTCCTATTTTATCACGCCCAGGTACAATCAAGAATTTGCTACGCAATTACAATATGGGGGAGCTCCCCAGCAGCGAAAGACGTATTCATCGCACAAAAGCGAATAATACGTTGCCTTGCAAACGTCTCCCAGGAGACGTCATGTAGAGATCTTTTTAAGAAACTTGGAATTCTACCACTTCCTGGTCTTTTTATCTTAGAAGTCATAACATATATTCACGCGAATAAAAAAAAGTTTCCCACAAACAACCAATATCACAATTATAATACGAGGAAAAAAAACGACTTCCATTTACCACCCTCACATCTCACCATTTCTCAAAAATCACCGAACGTAATAGGACTGAGATTATACAATGTACTTCCAAATGAGCTGAAAATAATAGAACAGACGCATATTTTCAGAAAAAAAATCAAAGCATTTTTATTGGGCGTTACTCCATACAACCTTGATGAATATTTTGAATATTTTTAATGTTTTATTTTATTTTATTGTTATAACAAACATTTTACCTGAAACATGTTCACATTTATAATTGTTCAGATATTTATAATATTTTTATCGATTTTGTGAGTTGATATCGTTGATGTGTGTCTCATTTCATCTATATTCAACTATGTATTGTATTTTATGAATAACTTTATTTATACATGTACTTTGTTTTGACTTGTCCTATAGCTTTATGAGCTCGCATTTGGATCAATAAACTATCTATCTATCTATCTATCTATCTATCTATCTATCTATCTATCTATCTATCTATCTAATAAAAATGAATATCTGTGTTGGTAAGATCATAACTTGAGATCTGGTGGACCGATTTGGCAATTTTTTTTCGGGGAAACGGGATAACGAACGGAAAAACGGGATAACGGAAAAACTGGATAGCAGGAAAACGGAATAACAGGAAAACAGGATAATGGGATGACGAAAAAACAGGATAACGGGAAAACGGGTTAATGGGAAAACGGGATAACTGGAAAATGGGATACGGGAAAACGGGATAACAGGAAAACGGGATAACAGAAAAACGGGATAAAGGGAAAACGGAAAAAGGGAAGCGGGCAGAGTCAAAGGCATAACCTAGATGGAACAACACCAAAAAAAAAACAAAAAAAAAACAAATTCTATGCAAACGAGAGTTTTTAGGAAAAAAATAGGGAATATAGAAATTTGAATAGGATAACGTCTGTCGGGTCAGCTAGCAATAAAACTGAATTTCTATTTGTGTTGGTAAGCTCATAATTTGTGAACTGCTGGACCGATTTGTCTAATTTTTTTCGGGAAAACGGGATAACAGTAAAACGGGATAATTGGATAACGGGAGAAAGTGATAACCGGAAAACGGAATAATGGGATTACGACAAAACGGGATAACGGAAAAACGTGATAACTGGAAAATGGAATAACTGGAAAATGGGATAACAGGAAAACGAGATGCGGGCAGAGTCGAAGGCATAACCTAGATGGAACAAAAAAAAAACATAGGGAAAAATAATTTCTACGCGGACGAGACTTTTCAGTTTTTTCGGGAATATAGATATTTGGACAGGACGTCTGTCGGGTCAGCTAGTATACTAATAAAAAATTCAAATTTTTCAGTAAATTAACGCTTGAAAATGATTTGTCTCATATATCTCACAACAAAAATAAGCTTAACAATTATTAACACAAAACATACTTCTTTTGATGACGTTTTGGAATCACTTGTACCCTTTCTGAAATTTTTTAATTGAAGTTTATCAAAGAATTTCAATTTTAATTCGTTATGAAATATTGTGTCCTATTTTTAACGAATATATCATAGGATGATCAATTAAACGTAATTAATTTCTCTAGCTGCACTTCTTTTTTCAGCAGGGATAACCATGTTGGATTCATAGTGAGGGAATCAATAAAGTTCAATATAATCGATTTATTGATGTTGGAATTCATATTTTTATTATATTCAATACAATTATCAATAATATTAAAATCTACATATATAATTGAAAAAAAACATTTTTCCTATGAAATAGATCCATAATGGGCTTCAGTTCACTTAACGATTAACCTTCAAACAATGGTATCTTAAAAAGAGGCAATTCATGAATTTTTATTTGTTTTCCGCAATCTTAATTAGCCTCAATTAAATTCAACCAAAATATTGATTATTTGAGTTGGTCCTCATTTCTGTTTGTTCTCGGTACTGTGCTGAATGTTTCTAATGATATCGAGAGTTGTATCCACAACTTGTCCAAAGCTTGTTGTTGACAAATTTGGGATTTGGGGGACTTGGAACTGGGGTATTTGAGGGGTTGGGAACTGGGGTATTTGTGGGGTTTGAATATTGGGTATTTGTGGAAAATGATATTGGGGTATTTGTGGAAAATTATATTGGGGTATTTGTGGAAAATGATATTGAGGTACTTGTGGAAAATGATATTGAGGTATTTGTGGAAACTGAAACCAGGGATTTTGCTGGTGTTGGTTGTATGGTTTTTGTGGAGGTTTGGTCGTTGGTTTTTGTGGTGATTGAACAATTGATGAAATATATGTCTGAAAAAAAATTTCAACATAATTTGCTTGCCAATCATATTTTTGATATAATATACTTACATAAACATATAGTGCAACAAAATAATTAAACACTATGATGGTTTTATTAGAAGATGAACACTAATTCAATTTTATACTATTGAACATATTTTATTAATATTCTTAGTTATGTATATGTTTGTCTCTATTCCCAAACACAGTTGTCCCAAACGCAGTAATAATTTTTGTTAATACTTGCTTTTTAACAAAATATTGGAACGAAAAAAGTTTGATTTTAATGTTTTGTGGTCTGGTTATAGAAAACTGTAAATTATGTTGGATTTAAGTCTAATAACAAAAACTATTATTTATATTTTGCCGGCGTTTCGAATTGTATAAAATTATTAATTATATATTGACATATTAAAATGGTGATAACCAAACAAAATGTATGTACAATAAAAAAAAATACACAAAATATATAGATTGTAAAAAAATATATATTATATGATATTCAATTTCAATTCAAAATATTTGATTTCCTATTTTGTATAACTCTAATTATTTCTAGGCTTCCTAACGTCTTTTCTTTTCAGGGTCCATTTTGATATAAGAGGATCCTAAATAAGTTATATAATAGATGTCATATAAAATCCATTTGTTTTATGCATATCTGTTATCTAACTTAGTCCGAGTCTTATATCGTTTTATATATTTTTTTACAATGTATATATTTTGTGCATTGCATGTACATTTTGTTTTGTTATCACCATTTCAATCTGTCAACATATAACTGTACATGTGTGTTTTATATTGTAGTTGCCTGACTTTGTAAATGTCAAAACGACAGAAACCTGTTGGACCTGAACTCAACATAATTTACAGTTATATATAAAAGTTATATTTTCTAATAGTAATTTTTGAGCTTGAAAAGTGAGTAAAAAGATTAAACCAATTGTTAGATGTTAAAAACATAATTTACGAAATGCTTAGAAACGATTGAATGAAATCATTGATTGGTGATATGTAATGACGCTCACATACTTTTGAAACAGGGAATAATAAAAATATCTCGAAATCTGTTAATGATTTTCATATATCATATATTTTATAATTTAACATATTTTTTTTAAAATTTTACTTTTTTTCTGGGAAATCAAATCTAGGTATCAAAATGTGAATGTGTTAATTTTTTAGTATGTGAAGTATATTAATAATTTGAAGTTTACATATTTCGAATAATAACACTTGAATCAAGATGGTTGATCAGTCACAAAAAGGTCAGTTCGAAAATGTTACTCACTCTTCTTCTTGCCGCATTAGGTTTTTGCTGACAGTTTGCCATAATTGCCAAGTCAAAAACTAGTAATACTAGTAATGTGATTGAAGATATTCTAGTATTCATCCTTATAGATGTCATTTATAATCTCACATTTAAAATATATTCCCTTTGTTATTCTGCTGCTGTCACGAATAGCATTGGTACTACAATATTTTACAAGAATAGTAAACTGTATTATGCACATTAATTTTTCCATGACCTTGTGTATGGTCTTCATGAAGTCACGGATAATTTGTTATCTTCTGTGATCATGATGGCATCTGATTGCCTTTTTTGTGATATAATTGCTGAACCTTTTATGAATGTGACATTATTATGCTGGTGCGTTTGTTCAAAGTAATAATTATTTACTAATTAGGTTATCATTATTTTCACCCATAGGAATCACATATGCATAGTTTTAACCGAATGTAATATACCGGGTGACACAAGATATCGGGCCACCCCTGTATCTTCTGCATTCGTGAACGGATTTATCTGAAATTCGGTACAGTTATATAAGCAACCATTTCGGATTTGATCACATTACAATCCAATATGGCGGACTTCCGGTTTTTCTGGAAATGCCAGTAACTTTGTTTTTTCAATGGAACACCCTGTATATTTTTACATATTCAAGTTCAACAGGTCAAAACAAGTCCAAACCTTATGTCAAATGTCATTTTTTGAAAACAATTGAAATTAAAATTGTTTTTTTATTTTACCTCGTGGATAAATGAGATTTGGTCGAAGCTATTCACAATGAGTCGCAAATAACAGAAAAACTTAATTTTTTCTGAAAAATTATTTTTTGTGTCACTTACTGGTTAATCAATTCAGTCACATCACATTTTGATCAAAAATTCATTTTTTTCAAATGGAACCCCTATGGGCCACCTACCTGTCTCTCTAGAACATACATTAAGGAAAAAAATAACATATCATTTTTGTATTTCGGTGCAGTAACAAATTGTATAAATTCAAAAATCTACAACTAGTTCATGAGTTTCCTTGCAGTTCGAATAATTGTTCAACTTAATAAGCTGTGGAAAACAACATTTCTGAATCTTGTCAACTAATTGTGTAAGTTATACTTATAAGCACGATAATGGTGTTTTTTTTTAATTCTTCTAGCGTTTTCTCGACTTACATTGCATTGGTATTCCAATTCCCGCGTTGAAGCGGTTGGATCAAAATCAACATAAGCAAAACGTTCATTTCTGCCTCCTCACTTACGATCATCTTCTCCTTTGTTGGGTTCTTTTCGGAATTTTCTCTCTACATTTTTGAAAAAGGTTCTTTGTGGGTGTCTTCTGTGTGGGTATCGTTCAGCGTATAACTGACAAGCGGCGACACTGTTTTTAAGAATTCTCCGTAAATTAATAACATATCAACTTGTTCACTTCTTGTGAACCTATAATTTTGATTTTACATTTCTACTAAACTAATTCTCGGAAGTTAACTAATATTCGAGAGTTGAGATGAAAGATGACAGCGAAACACAATTAGTTGTTAAGATTCAGAAATGTTGTTTTCCACAGCTTACTAAGTTGAAAAATTATTCGAACTGCAAGGAAACTCATGAACTAGTTGTAGATTTTTAAATGTATACAATTTGTTACTGCACCGAAATACAAAAATGATATGTTATTTTTTCCTTAATGAATGTTCTAGAGAGACAGGTAGGTGGCCCATAGGGGTTTCGTTTGAAAAAAATGAATGTTTGATCAATATATGATGTGACTGAATTGATTCATCAATAAATGACACAAAAAATAATTTTTTAGAAAAAATTATGTTTCTCTGTTATGTGCGACTCATTGTGAATAGCCTTGACCGAATCTCATTTATCGACGAGGTAAAATAAAAAAACAATTTTTATTTCAATTGTTTCAAAAAAATGACATTTGACATATGGTTTGGACTTGTTTTGACCTGTTGAACTTGAATATGTAAAAATATACAGGGTGTTCTATTTGAAAAAACAAAGTTGCTGGCATTTGCAGAAAAACCGGAAGTCCGCCATATTGGATTGTAATGTGATCAAATCCGAAATGGTTGCTTATATAACTGTACCGAATTTCAGATAAATCCGTTCACGAATGCAGAAGTTACAGGGGTGGCCCGATATATATATATATATATATATATATATATATATATATATATATATACAGGGTGTAATCTAACTTCTTGCACACCTGGAATGAAGAGTGTATAATGCCATTTTATTATAAATTGCAGTGGTTAAAAATTGGCAAAAAAAAATGTTTTTTGTAAAATTTGTTCATATTTTGGAAACCGCGAAGTTTTGGTAATACATATTTTTTCATATTTTTTTTGGCTTATTAAGAACTTATCGTCAAAATTTAATTTGAAAGGAAAAATCTTTTTATTTTTGATGGAATATCAACTAGCGGTTCTGCAAGAAGTTATACCTATTACAACCTGTATATAAGAATAATAATACATATACATAGGTTATCATTATTTTCACCCATAGGAATCACATATGCATAGTTTTAACCGAATGTAATATACCGGGTGACACAGGATATCGGGCCACCCCTGTATCTTCTGCATTCGTGAACGGATTTATCTGAAATTCGGTACAGTTATATAAGCAACCATTTCGGATTTGATCACATTACAATCCAATATGGCGGACTTCCGGTTCAACAGGTCAAAACAAGTCCAAACCATATGTCAAATTTCATTTTTTGAAACAATTGAAATTAAAATTATTTTTTTATTTTACCTCGTGGATAAATGAGATTTGGTCAAGGCTATTCACAATGAGTCGCACATAACAGAGAAACATAATTTTTTCTGAAAAATTATTTTTTGTGTCATTTATTGATGAATCCATTCAGTCACTGCCGATTTTTCTGGAAATGCCAGTAACTTTGTTTTTTCAATGGAACACCCTGTATATTTTTACATATTCAAGTTCAACAAATCAAAACAAGTCCAAACCATATGTCAAATGTCATTTTTTTGAAACAATTGAAATTAAAATTGTTTTTTTATTTTACCTCGTGGATAAATGAGATTTGGTGGAAGCTATTCACAATGAGTCGCAAATAACAGCATGATATCATCGGTATCGGCCGTTTCTCGAATTTTTCAATGTTGGTTATCGAACATGATGTCATCAGCAACCAGCACAGGGTCGTACCCAGGGTATATTCGTGATTTCCATCATTAACATTATGAACAAAATGGTTTTAATGGGAACAAAGAAAAATCAAGATATACCCATCTATAGAGGAGTTCAGAAATTACAAACGCCGTTTCTGTCAAACTGTCTATACTATTATAAAATTGTAAAACTGCTATTGTCTGTTTGTTTGTTCACGCAAAAACAACCGTACCGATTTTGATGATTTTGTGTTTGAAAGCTTATTATTAGACATACAAATTGGTCTGTATTTTATCTCGCTATGATGACAATAAAACCACAATCAATATAAGGTGAGCACTCACCTCATTTTGTATATATATAACATAGGAGCAAATACAAATTCCACTTGGACGAAGTTCCGGGTACTAGTATTTAATAAAAGTATAAAACAATTGTCATCCGAATTATATTTTTTAAAACTTTATTTTGGATGTGATTCAAATTACCTAATCCGTCTATTTACTATTGATTCTTATTTTCACTGTTTATGTTGGATTTTATAATATTTTTTGTCAAATAATTTATCTTTTGATTACTCTCGTTTTGGACGTCCATCGTCTTAATGGATTTAAAAAGTTTTCACGACGTTTCGAATGCTTGTATCTGCAATCGTCTTCAGGTGAATACTGACAAGTTTAGGTGCTACTTACCAATTTATATGTCTGTCGATGCAATGGTGCGTGTAATTCCGCCATGTGCAGTGGTTCGTGATATTTCGCGTGGTGTGGTGGTACGTGAAGTTTCGCGCCTCTGCAGTCCGCCAGAAAGAGCAATTAGTGGTTTCCATACGTTCTTGATCTCAACACTTGGTTGACTAAAGGCGTTATTGACTTCGATGTAGGCGGCCTCTTTGAACTTTCGTTTGAACCAATGCTCCCCTCTATGTAGAACACTTGCGTCGTCCCATAGAATTCGATGGTGCTCAGTCCAGGCGCGGTCAGCAATTCCCGATTTTGATGTTTCTCCACGTTGAGTCCATTTCTTGTGCTCGTTCAATCTTGCCGATAACGGCCTCTTTGTCTCTCCAATGTAGGAATCTCCGCATTCACATGGAACTTCATAAATGCAATACTTACTGATTTCATTTTTGTTGTCAGGTTTGGTCTTGGTGAGGAAACTCCGTAAAGTACTGCCGGATTGGAAGCAGCTCTTGATGTTGAACTTGTTTCCGATCCTTCTGATCTTCTCGGAGACACCTCTGATGTACGGAAGCAGATCACTGTGCTTTGTTATTGCTCTTCAGATGTCTTCGTTCTCTGGAGTTGTTTCAATACTTCTCCTAGGAGGTTCTTGGGGTATTCATTCTGGTGAAGGTTCTCTCTGATGTGGTTTAATTCGGCACCTAGTGACTCCTCGTCGTTGCATATGCTCTCTCTACCAATGTTCTCACGATCCCTCTCTTTGTCGAACTCGGATGGTTGGAGCTGTAGTTGAGATATGGTCCCGTATGTGTCTTCTTTCTGTAGACAGAGGTGCGGATTTCATAGCCTATTCTCTCAACGTTCACATCGAGAAAGGGTAAAGCACTGTTGGTTTCCATTTCTATCGTGAATTTGATCGAATGATACTGTCAATTCTTCAGAAGAAATCCTGGAGATGTTTATCACCGTGATTCCATATAATGAAAGTGTCATCCACACCTCAACCACAGCTTTGGTTTGTATTCTGCCTCCCGTATAGCCAATTCCTCGAACCACTCCATGTATATGTTGGCGTTAATTGGAGAAAGGGAAGATCCATTGGGAGTCCGTCGACTTGAGAGAGGAATTGCTCCTTTTCCTGGAAATATGAGTTCTGTAGGCAGCACTGCAGTAATTCCAATATTGCTTGGATGGGAAGGTCAGTCCTCTCGTGGAGCTGGTTATCCTCTTCGAGTTTCCTTTTGATGATGCTGAGGGATTCCTCTATAGGGACATTGGTGTAAAGGCTCTCTACGTCGAAGATGATGAAACGATCTTCACGCACCACCATACCACGCGAAATATCACGCACCACCACACCACGCGAAATATCACGCACCACTGCACTTGGCAGAATTACACGCACTATTGCATCGACTTGTCAGTATTCACCTGAAGACGATTGCAGATACAAGGATTCGAAACGTCGTGAAAACTTTTTAAATCCATTAAGACGATGGACGTCTGAAACGAGAGTAATCAAGTTACCACATCGTCTACAACCTTCAAACAATTTATCTTTTGTTATGTTTCATTATAAATATATATTATTTTTCATCATATATCTATCATTCTGTAGGCCATATCACCAGAATTCATTCTGTTTACTGATCAGAATCATGCTTATAAATACATTTTAAAAATCTGACTGCGAAATAGCATTACACTTTGAAGTTTTGTTTTATCTATTTCAGCAATTCGTACAGTGGAAGTCCATATAGGTGAACCATTTGAACCATATATGATTGAGAGAGGAATGCTACCCCTGAAGTATTACCATGACTTCAATTGCGAAATTGAATATTTCAGCTATGCCTTCGGTCCTTGCTGGGAACCTGTCATAGCACAATGCAATTTGAGTGAGTTCTATTTAACCTAAGGCTTTACATGAAAATAAACTTCATTATTTAGACTTGGAGATGTTTCTTACTAGATTTTCAACTATCTATCAATAATTGTTGTCTAAAAAATACTTTTCTTGTCAAGAAATTACTCTCTAGATAATTTGACCTTAAAATTTATCCTAGGAAGCTAAAAATTCATGTTTATTTAATGTTTTGTTTGTTGCTTTTCATGAACAAAGGTCTAATTTAATAAAAAAATCTTCCGGTATCTATCAAATCCATTGATTTATTTATTTTTTCGGGAAATTGCTAAAACAACCACTAATTGAGAGGGTTCTTTATAGAATTCCCTAATGAAAAAATTAATGCTCCTTAAAATTGATATATTTGACATTATGTCTTATAGTCTCTGAACTATATTTGCCCCTTGTAATTGCCCATTGTAATCAAATAATCCCGCAAAGGACGCAGAACTCATATAGATCTACATAATGTAAACATTTAGTTTTTATCGGACTGGCAATAAAACCGAAAGTATAAATCGGCGAGCTTTCATCCCTCTCGGCTTTATACTTCCTTTGGCCCTATTGAAAGTCCGATGAGATTTAAATCATGATGATTTGATTTTTTATAAAAATAATGTGAGCAAATGTAATTTGCATTTGATTGAAATGAATGTTTACTTCACTTGTCCACTCGTAACAAATCATTTATTTTATTTTTCCCTTTGTCCCTTTGTGTGTTTTTTTGGGTTCAATAAATATTATTATTATATGAAACAATTATGAATTATAATATGCATGTTTTGTGGTTTCAAAAAATTAATCGGTGCGTGTCTTACGTAAAAATAAGTCTCATCAGATTCCATCATTTTTCTCCATACTAACTATTTTCAAGGTCATGACCTACCTATTACTATCCACATATCAGTCAAATCATGAAGTGATTATTTATTAAAATTATAATATAAATAATCAATAAGATCAACAAAATTATTATTAAGCATCATTTGAAATTACATTTTTACGCTTGTTTTATAATATATCAATTACCCAACTGTTTCTTCAATTACAATCATATACATACATACATACAACGTAGTTGTTCCCTTGAAAAAGTTTAAAATTAGTGGTAGGAAGAAAAGAGATTGGATAACCACAGGTATTAGAACATCCAGTAAACATAAGAAAATACTATATCAACAGCAGAGAAATGGAACAATCTCAAAGGAAACTTACAAAAATTACTATAGGATTCTAAAATCTGTGGTAAATGAAGCAAAAAAGCTATCTAATATTAATTATATTCAAGAATCAAACAATAAATCTAAGGCAGTATGGAATCTTGTTAAGGCTTATACTGGCCACTCAAATGGTGTGAAAGACTCTGTAATTAAAAATGTTGACCAACATGCAAATGATGAAACACTGGTCTTAAATAAAGTAAATAACTTTTTTATAAACAGTTGTCCTGATCTGAGTTGTGACAATTATATAGAAAAGGCTCATTTTATGCCAAACTCTTTCGAAAAGAGTATATTTTTTATGCCAACAAATCCACAAGAAGTTTATAATACAATCATGAATTTAAAAAATACTAGATCAGTTGGCGAGGATGAAATCCCAGTAAAACTTCTAAAGTATGTAGCTCATGAGTTATGCGAGCCTCTGTCATATCTAATAAACATGTCATTCTCAACGGGTATCTTTCCTGATAAATTAAAAACAGCATTTGTGAGGGCTATATTTAAAAAAGGGGACAAGAGTGCCATTGACAACTACAGGCCTATAGCAATTTTGTCAAATATCAGTAATATATTTGAAAAAGTAATCTGTGCAAGATTGACTAACTTTTTGGAATCAAACAATCTTCTATCTGACAGACAAAATGGTTTTGAGAAAAATAAATCAACTATCCGAGCTACCTATCAGGTATTATGTAGAGTAATCGAATCACTGAATAAGAAACATAAAACTACTGCTGTCAATCTTGATCTGTCAAAGGCATTTGATAGTGTAGACCACCTCTTGTTGACCAAAAAGTTGTCTCTTTATGGCATTAGAGGGTTAGCACTCAATCTAATCATTTCATATCTCAGAAATAGATACCAATATGTGACTGAATCCAACTCAGATGGCCACTTTATATCTGGAAAATTACTTATCACCCGAGGTGTACCTCAAGGATCAGTGCTGGGTCCCCTGTTGTATATACTTTATACCAATAACGTTCCTGAAGTGATTAGTGAATATATGGTTCAATATGCTGATGACTGTTCGATCATATTCAGTTCTGATGATCAAGAATCAATAAGATACAATATCACTAAAACTTTAAATACACTGGAGGAATATTTCACCATGCACAATCTGAAGCTGAATACCAATAAAACTCAATCAATCAATCAATATATACTTTATTGTATTCATGAAGAAATCATGGTTACAAAGCAATACAATGTAAGGATCATATATATATATATATATATATATATATATATATATTTTGAGGAGTTTCTTGGGTTATTGGATTCGTTTAGTAATAAAGGTCTATTTGTTAATAGAATACGTTTCGTCCCCGGCCGGGGACATTTTCAATTCTTTATTTTTCAGGGCTGACATTTTCTGGAAAGAATGTATAATGTAATTTTGTGAAATAAGTAACTCAACAGGTAACATACCTTGGCATAATGTTTCATGTAGAACAATTTAAGTTGACGAAAAATACGAATATATCATGCTTCTTTTATTATTCTGAAACGAGTGTATTGCTTTACATCTGGTTGTGAACGGATGTTTTGTGCGGGTGGTTATGAGTTTGCTTGTAAGGGTCGGAGATATTCGGAGGAGAAGTCAAGTTTACAAACGGTTATTGTTTAGTTGTGTGTTTGATGGTAACATTAGGGGTGAGTGTTTTTTTTTCCTATTTTTGAAATTTGTTTAATGTAGTTAGGTATGATGCTTTTTTTGTTTTTTTGTTATTATTGCTTATGGTGGTTATAAAATGGTGCAGTCTACTTATGGGGGTCAATCTGCTGGTAACTGACCTGGCTTCGCCTTGTAGGAATACATGAAGTGGTGGTAGGTTCAGTAAGACTTCTAAGGTGGCTGTTGGGGTAGTCCTCATAGCTCCCGTGGCAGCCAGGCAGGCTTGCCTTTGGATGCCGCTTAGCCTTCGGATCGCCCCAGGCTGCTGAGTCTTTGGCCACCATGTTACCGAACCGTGTGCTATCACGAGGTCTGATGACCCTGCTGTATAGCCAAATGATCATTTTCGGTTGTAGCCCCCAGTTTTTTTCCACACATTCTTCTGCATAGGTTGAGGGCTACCGTGCTTTTTTTAATTATTTTTTGTAGGTGTTGATTCTATGTCAGCTTGTGGTCAAAGATGACTCCCAAGTATTTTGCCTCTTTTGCTATTGGAATTTCTACCCCGTTCTGAACTGGTGGCTTGAGTTCTCTCAGTATTCTCTTTTTTGTAAAAGCTACTATTGTGTTTTTTTTGGGTGTTTACAGTTAGTTCCTCCTCCTGACACCACTTATTTATTAAGTTTAGAGCAGTCTGTGTATGCTCCGGAACGGTTCCTGCAAATTTGCCTTTTGCAATAATTGCAAGATCATCGGATGTTAGCTTTACCAGTAGTTCTTCTACTAGGATAGCCCACAGAAAAGGCGATAGTACCCCTCCTTGTGGGCCCCTACCTGCTAACTGTGATTGATATGATTAACCTTTGAATGTGTTGACATATAATTTTGACAGGAGCTACTGTGGCTAACTTTGAAATTTACGCAATGGTGTGCGCGCGCAGCTCCTAATTTTACTCTTAACTAAACGCGCCAAAAGAGATTTAAATTCAAAAACAGCAAAATTGCCATTTTGGAGGAATTGGCGGAATTGACACACAATTTTTAACCGGCGAAACCAAAAAGGAGGAGGTTCTCTAGTCGACGCGTATATTTTTTTTTTAATGTATGACCACGCATAACTTTTTACTGAGATGTCCAATTCCGATATTCCTTTTTTCAGTGGATAGGGTGTACTTCGAAGTTGGTCCCATTTGAATGTAAAAGATGAAATCCACCCCTAAAGATAGCAAAATGAAGGATATTGATCACTCACCCTCTGAATTCTGGTTCGTTAACCGATTCTATCAGGCATAACTTTGTACTGGATTCTTCGATTTGAATGATTCTTTTTTTATTAGATAGGGTATACCTCATAGTTGATCATATTTCGAATGGAATTATCCACCCTTACGGGTAGAACAATAGGGGATAATTGATTTTTCACTTGTGAACATTGGCACACATATGTAGTTGACAATGACAGATCGCTATTGTCATTATTTTTGTTCTTCTACATCCGCCACAATCATTATATTCTATGAGAGGATGGAATGATATACAAAGTAATGAAATAAACTAACCAGAACAACAAAATAATTTATATTACAACAAATAGTAAAAGTAGATAATCATATTATTTAACTGGTAATAGTTGAAATAAGATGGGTAAATAAGTATTTTGGAAGTAATCAAAAAACAAGTAGGTAGTAATTAGTAGATTTCTGCCACAAAAAATTGGAAAATAAATACTTTTTAACAAAAAATTAAACCGACAAAATACGGAACTGAAAAGTAAAAAATAAAATAAACCTTCTTAGTCTCAATAACTAAGCTCCTAAACTAATGTAAGTAAGTAAGTTTTTATTATGGAGTCAATTACATTTTTAATGAAACACAAATAATATTTTCACAATTATAGAATTACCCATGATCACAGTACTCGGTTCAGAAATGACTATAACTATCCTATACATACAAGAACTGTGTTTGATCCACTATATAAAGCTATTAAATTTTTCAATAATATTCCCAATGAAATAAAGAGACTTGATGACTCTAGAAGCTTGTTGAGATCATTGCGTAATTATTTATGTAATATGGAGCCTTATTGTATCGATGATTTCTTCTCTTCCACCGATATGTAATTTCTCATATTTAATTTGCCTGTATTTTAGTATAGTATTTTATTTATTTGTTTTGTAATTCATTTTGTGATTTTGTAATCAGTGACGTATTTCTCATACCATAACTCTGCTGAAATAAATACATTATCTATCTTTCTAATTTTGAGTCATTGCCAAACGAACAATCAACGAAGATCATTAAATTACTTCAAAAAAATTGTCACCGCGCAACTCGATGCCATCATTTTACTCCTTACCTAATTCATTTGCTTGTTTGTTTGGCGCCAACTCAAAATTAGTTACTTACATTAGTTTAGGAACTTAGTTATTGAGAGTAAGAAGGTTTATTTTATTTTTTACTTTTCAGTTCCGTATTTCGTCGGTTTAATTTTTTGTTAAAATTTTTTTTACTCCTAATAGATATGGTGTTCTTAAAAAGTATTGCTAAATGACATTTTATTAGTGAAGTGTGTATGCTAAATTTAATATTTATTATACCATCAAATTCAATCGTCATTTCCATAGTTATTCATTTAATTTGTCATTTTACTTGAAAAGCAATATCATATTTTTTTACAGAAATTCCTGGAGTTACTCTTTTGTAGTAAACTTCTTCATTTTCCTATACTTTTTAGTGTGTTTGGCCAAACGTGTGAGAATTGGAACCCACAACTTTGTGAACATTTCTACAACAGATGCAACCAGTGGCGGATTTCCCATTAGGCTGACTAGGCCCAGGCCTAGGGCGGCCAGATATTAGGGGAGGTTAATCGTGGCAAAAAATATACTAATGTGAACATGTGACGACAGTACACTAAAGCATATAAAGTATTAAAATTTGAAATGTTTTATTTTAAAAATGTATTTTATCATTTACATAAGTAACATTTTTTACGATGTTCATGATGGAGATGGAGTGTGGTCACTGTCCGTCCGAAGACGACAACACCGACGAGTCTCGGGTATCACACGGGTATTTCCGTGAACGAACGCTATCACGCCACCCGCTTCGCGCCGCCCCACTTGTCAAGTAGTCACCACTCACCGACCGAACAGAACGTTTCTCTCATTTGACAATGATTCTCTTGATAAAAGTTGGCAAGAAAGTAAATTCATATTATACATCTCAGTAAACGATGAGTTGAGAAGGGGGTGGCTGGTACTACACGGCCTAGGGCGGCCAAGACTGCAAATCCGCCATTGGATGCAACAAATAAAATACTATGTGCTCACGAACATTCAGCATTGATCTATATGGATCTCATTTCACCATAATGAAATTCTAAGTTTTTTTATGATTCTGTTCAGGTTTTAATCAAATTTCGGCACCATCCCGGGATCCTTCGCCTCTGTTAACATTCTGGGACAAAATGAGGCTTTTACTACATGGTAGACTTACCATGGTGGTACAACAACTCACGGTATTTCTACATGCTTCTTTGGATCCGTACAATACCACAGAAGAAATGGCCTTGACTTGGGAGAAGGTTGTCATGGATTGGACCAATGGTAAACAAAAAAATAATACTTATCTGAAAGATCCACTAACATTCATCCTTTTACAGCTAGGTTTGTTTATAAGGGTGATTTGAACATATTTGTTAGGACAGCTTCAAAGTACGATGATGTTCAGCTGCTAAAAATGCCAAACTTAAAATTGGTACTTGGAATCAACTGGGTTTGTCTTGGTCACCCCAATGATCATCACAGTGTCATACAATGTGCTCCTGATAAGGTTCCGGAATATTCTAGCAATCAGGTAATTCCAAATAATATGTTTATTTTTTTTTTACTTATGTGATATTTAATAATACATATTTGAGAATTAGTAAATGCAAATTATTCTGATATTATTCAATAGAAAGTCGAATTGATTTAAAAATAAATTGTTATTGGATTGTTCCATAAATTATTTTTTAGAGGCTTATATTGAATTCAGCTTGTCTATAAAATGATATTGTGACTCAATTTTTATTCAATTCAACATTTCTGATCAACTTAAAGTTTGACAAATGCAAAAAATTTAAAAAAATATTCTGAAATCCCTTGTTGAGTTAATTTCTCCGTTTGTTTGTTTTTTTGACATTTTAAAATATATGGTGTTTAGAAACCCTGGTGAATGTAAAAGCATGTAGGATCAAACTTTCTCTTCAATCAGAGCAATTTATTTCTTGGATAGCAGATGTTTCACATGAGCCAATGGTTTTTTATTTTATTTTGGGTGCTTTTTTGTTAATATGCCACATATATGTTCTCCTGGTAAGATATGCAAAAAGTCGAATATTTTCAATTAGATAAATATAATTTGAGAATTAGATATTTCATTGAATGGTACCAATATATTTTTTAGATGCATCAGTTTGGTTGAAGAATATCTTGTTTTCTAATTAATACAATTTTCTTCATTTTCAGAAACTGAAATTTATTTTGTGCGATCAACTGATTTTGCGAATAGGTCAATTAAAAAAAAAGTTATTTGTCACTTATAGAGATTTTTCTTTGAGAATACATATTCTGAGAAATTAATTTGACTGACAGATACAACACATACTATTTCTATGAAAATGAAACAATCACTTGAACAAAAAATATATCTAGTAAACTTTTGATAAAACAGAAAGTATATTTGCAGTTGAATCATAATACTGGGGATTCAAATTTCTACTAGTTTTCCTCTGATCAAGTAAATAAGTAATAAATGACCCCAATCAAAGGAATTGTTTGTACACATCGATTAATGGATAACAGTATCCAATATAATGTTTAGGAAACTTAAATGTAATCGTTTGATCACAACTTCTAAATTGTTTTTTGTACACCTCACATTGCATAAACATTGTGTAAATATAAAAGCACCTTGCCAATTTGGTCTAATGGAACAAAACAAAATGAGAGAAAACTCATAATCATTCTTCAATAACCTGTTGTGTTGTTTAATGAATCAACATTTCACAGAAATAGTTTTCTACCAAAAACCCCCATGCAGTTAAAGTTCATGTTCAATTCGAGAATGTCACTAACATCAAAAACTGAATTATTATGTTTTATATGCGATATTGATGTTGTTTTGACGTAAGAAAGTTTTTTTTTTCGTAGAATGGTCGAAATCTAAATCTATGCTAATAATATAAAGCGTGTAATATAAAGAGGTAAAATTTGTTTGTTTGTATGTAAGGGGTAATCTCTGGAACTACTGAACCGATTTTGAATTTTTGTTTACCAATGGAAAGCTTAACTACCCCTGACTAACATAGGCTATAATTCATTCTGATCAGAATACATTTTTGGTTCGAAATCACAATATTAGTAAATGAAGCCAGTAGAAAAGGCGCTCACAAATTACCAAATAGATTGTCCAGAGTTACTCAATTGAACTTTTATATACCCCTCATTTGAACAGTAGGAGTTCACCTTGCTTTTATTTACACACCCCAAGAACGAATATACTGCTGAAATATCTAGTTCATTCGATGTGCAGAAAGTTTAATCAGATGTGCGATAAAACTGATCTATTCTCAACGCCCATTGGGCTATTCAAAAAGGAAATAAAACATATTCTTTCTAATGTGTGATGTTTATGAAACAAATGTGAAAATATATCCCTGCCTACTCGTATATTCTTTCCTACATGTTACTATGATTCTTTCCACTTGTATTTTTTCTTTTCTTTTTATATAACTATTACCTAACATTTTTCAATTTATTCAATTTTTTCTTCATTATATTACTATTTTCTAAAGTGACTTAACGAGATTATCATAACACTTTATTTAGTTTATAATTCTTGTTCACAGTTACATGTTAACATTGTTATAAGCGGTCCTGTGATTGGATCTTGTGCCTGTTTGGGCAATAAAAAGATTTTACCTTTTTTTTTCATAAAGCCTTTTTAAAGAATATCCATCGGGTTTGAAAGATAACCGTTATTAATTACAATTTGTTTAATTGTTTATAGAAATTTTCTATTGAAAGAGGAATATTGATTAATCTATGTGTCATACTGTTTCTTTTGTTTGTTTTAATATGGATTTTCATCAAGTTTCGGCCGCGTCAAATTTGACAACCTGTAAAAAAAAATATCGAAAACATTCCTGAATGACCTACCTGGAACCAACCCTAGTTCTACTGCCTGCAGGAAATATTTTCATAATCGTATTAGATAAATGAACTAGGCCTTAGACATAACAACAGTGCAGTAGTGGTAAAGATATGTAAAAGACATTGAAATATTACACATTAAATGGACATATAGGCCCTCTGTCAAAACAGAATATAAAAATCAGTTCTAGAAATATGTTGGGCCAATTTTATTTCTTATTTAAAAAAATAGTATCCAAGTTTGATAAAGAAGAAAATGTTAAGTGTAAAACCATTCTAATTGCTTCAGCAAATCTGTGATGGGTGTAAGTCTTCTGCAATTTAAAATTTTGTGTATGGCTCTATTTTGGAGTTTCCCATCATTGCAAACACCAAAATTTTCATACATCTCATATTTATCCAAAGTTGTCATCATTATAAGCATACTGTATACAAATGTAATCATTTGATTTCAATATTGTATTGTATAATCATTTGTTCGAATTTTTTGAACTGAATGAAAACAAAATACTTTTCATTACAATTGCTAGAACATTCTCTGCTAACATTATAATTATTGTTGTCATTAATTTGAAAGGTACACGACTCGTTCAGGGCGTTCCGTTCTCAGAATGTAAATCTCAATATAGCTTTGGAAACGAGACCCAAACCAAATGACCCCACTAGCTGTCCAACATTACTTCTCTATGGCAGTACTTTGAGATGGATCGAGAGCCTCAAACTTATCTTGTCTGGTGTAACTAGGCCCACAAAAAGAGGTAAAATATTCAATAATGTGCGGCCGAGGAAAGTTCAACTCAGCAGACATTACAAAAAGGTAACTCTACTTTGATTTTCTTTAACATATTATTTCCACATTGACAGTAGGGAAGGAGATTTAGGAAATGGACCAGTGAGAGCGCTAGGTATTTACCAAATGGCGACAAACAATAGTAATTATTTTATCTGTCATGTTGTACCTACAAATTTTACAGTTTTTTTAATTTAGTGTATTTTTGACCAAAGGATGATTTAGTGCATTTGAGACACTTTCTTTCAGAGCCAAACAACAAGTGTTTTATAACAGAGGAGTTCCTCAACTTTTAAAATGTATTTTAACTGTACTCTATATTTGTTTTTCATGTCCTCTATTTTTTCTTTTTTCTCTTCTTGTGACTAGTCCGATAAATAAGAATTTGTTTTTTGTCTTTGTTGGTTAAACACACGAAGCACAAAATAAGGACCTCGTGTTGAATTTGACCCGAAACTCAACATTTCCCAACACTATAATAACACAACCTCCTCTGCAAAGAGGATGACCGGTCTAATATTCCGTACATCTGGAGATTTTCAAAACAAAGAATGCCTCACCACCCTATACAATGCATATGTAAAATCAAGACTGGATTACTGCTCTCTGATATGGTCACCACTCTACAAATGTCATATCGATCAGTTCGAGTCAGTACAGAGGCTCTTTATGAAGTATGTGTCATTCAAAACAGACACAAGGTTTCAACAACAATATGTTATTGAATAAGTTTTCATTCCTGTCACTAGAAAACTGTAGAACATACTATGCCTGCTTGTTCATTTACAAACTCGTACATAACTTAATAGACTGCCCCGAACTGTTAACACAATTGAACTTTCATGTTCCACGTATCAACAGCAGGTACAAATTTGCTTCTACTTGAAAAAACCCAAAACAAATATTCTCGTTAAATCTCCTCTGCACTCAATGTGCAAAAAAACAAATGAAGTTTGCACAAACATCGATATTTACAACGAATCAATAAGTTCCTTTAAAAAAAAACAAATATTGTATAGCAAACAATCACTTCCATATCCCCAATAAACAATTTTGAGCTTATTCTATCGTTCCCACACATGTAATTTGTACCTTTTAGTTTTAGTTTATATATTTAGCTTAGTTATTTCTAAATGAAACTTGCTCCATCTTTTCAACTGTCTTGTAATTGGGTTCTTCCTGTTTAGACAATAAATGACAATTTTTTTAAACTTATTGTATGTTTTTGAGATGAATAAACTGAATCTCAATCTTTCAATGATGAATAGTTAGCAAATTAAGAACCTTAGGAGAGCCTGTGTCATTTAAAATTGTCTTCTTTCCTATTTTCAATTGAGCCGAAGGTACCAGAACATGACAAATCACAAATATCCCTTCAATGAATATTGAATTAAAATTGCTAGAGTGCATTCGTTATTAGAGAGGTATGATGGTAGGTAGAAAGGTATGATGGTAGGTCAGCCATCTTGGAGCCGCCATCTTGAATTTATGAATTTTGACAATAAATTCATAATCTCCGACACCGAAAATCCCCACATACCAATTTTAAATTGAATCGGACCATAATTACAAAACACGTCCGCCATCTTGAAGTTATGAATTTTGACAAAATATTCATAATATCCGACCTCGACAAACCCCACATAGCAATTTTGAATAGTATCGGGCCATAATCACAGAGATCATCCGCCATCTTGGAGCCGCCATTTTGATTTTATGAATTTTGACAAAAAATTCATAATCTTCGACCCCTCAAACCCTCACATACCAATTTTGAATCGATTCGGACCATGAACACAAATCTCGTCCACCATTTTGTTTTTTTCTCTAACAAATATAATGCATTGTCAGCAAAATCATGAACACCTGCCAAATTTCAACAATGGGACGACTGGAAATGGATCAAAATTTATTTTCAAGATTTGTATTAAACATAGATAGATAGATAGATAGATAGATAGATAGATTTATTTGAACGTGTTATGTAAATTACATTTATGTCAAGTCAGAAAAAGATGGGTACTAAGTTGTGTATATAAAAAAAATAGTAATATCAATTGTGACAGTAGAACACTAAGTAACATTTAAAACATCTAAAACATAAAAGGCTAGAAATCATTCTGAATATGTACAGTTCATGTAATCTTGTAAATTATAAAAACAATTTTTTAAAAGATATTCTTTTACCCTCCTCTTGAATACATTCATGCTCAATGATGCTAGATGGGAAGGCAAATTATTGTAGAGTTTGATATCCAGTGAATTACGCACTGACATTTCTAGCTTAACCCGGGGTTGTCTTAGTTTTTGTGCATTTCTGGTCTCGTAATTGTGGTAGTCTGAATGGGAAGAATATAACTTTTATTTTTGTGAATCTGAAGCAGTTACTACATACAAATGTGAAGTAAAATAAAAGCTTGTGAAATATTTGTTCATATTTTTTATTATTTTCTTAAATTCTTCAAAACAATTCTGTTCTCCAGGTTCATTTATTGATTGGGCTGCACAAATTTCAAGTATGTTATTGGATGTCTTTTTCAATGCAAAGAGGATGTGAACTTTTCGGTGGAAGACTTTCATCTAGTTCAGGTAATTTCCACATGACTAATTTTGAGATTATTTAGACTTCAATAACATAGATAAAACTGTAATCATCTTGAGATGGTTAGCACTAGTTTGTTCTGGTTACTATTTATGTAAGGTAATGGCATTACAGTTATTCCCCACACACTGCAAAAATGTATGAAGGTCCACTATGCTAAATTTCAATTTTCAGCATCAAACTGTCTCCGAGAGAAATAGCTATGACAGAGAGGCGAGTGATCTCATAATGTTTTTTTTCTCAGTTTTACAAATATATTTTTTTTATTTAACTGAATTCAAATTGTCAATAGTAAAAAACAGTGTAGTAAACATACCTTTATGCATAATTTCTGAAAGAATGTACTTGCCAAAAGTAGGTACTTGAAAGCTACTCTTTAGGGGTACTTGGAACATTCCACAAATCATTGAAGGTGCTAGGAAACCTGAAGAGAGGTTATATCAAGATCTGAAGGTACATAAGAAAGGGTTTTCTGAAACTACAAACCTGAGGGGGTGAAATAATGATTATTTATTTATTAAATATTGCAAGCATCTTCAGTTTTTTTCGAAAAATGCTGAAAGACGGCAGCAGTAACGAATCAAACGAAGATTTTTCTTACATTCGTTTAATTTCTCCTTCTAATTTCATAAATTTTTCTATTTGATTCATGTGAATTTGTAATCCCATTATATTTGCAGAAATTATTTCTTTTCCTAGTATGAACTATTATGTTTCTTGGAAAACTTTACTATTATTATTATTATTACGTATATTTTAATATTCCAAGATAACCTACATTTTTCCATTCAATCCTTATAGAGCACACATTGTCACTAGTAAACATAGACGATGGACTCAAACACAGACCGAAAGCTGAATGGTCAGTAGTGTACATGAATTCCGAACTCACTGATTTAGAAATATGGCTGAAAAGTGCTCTGCAAGACGAGCAGGAAATAGAAGTGCCCTCACCTCGCCAGCCAGTGGAAAAGTGTTTTTGTCTCTCAGTTGCAAAAGTATCGTATGGTCGGGAAACGGTGGTGCCCAGTCAGGAGAGAAACAAAGATATTCCGACACATAGGTTAGTCGTCTATGACTTGAGAGGTGCTTGGACCAAGAGCAATCGAAATGTGGCATTCGCTCTCTTCGATACTTTTATGAAAACTACAGTGAGTATTGCTTGGAGTTCAGGAAATAAAATAGTAGTATTTTTTTTTAATTAGATGAATTGATCTTACTTGTGATTTGAAAATAACGAAAATTATAGATTGTCTCTCGAATTCTACTCATCCTGGTATAATATACTGAGTATTTTTTTTGGTTGTTTGATATTTCAAATGAATCTACCAAATGAAAATGCAATTGACAAAATTATTGTAGGAGCTTTATTGATATAATAGTTATTTATTGTGTGAGTGTCTTATTCTCTTTTTTTACTCGACAATCAGGCAGTCTTTTATGACTCATAAGACACTGTATCTCAAGGTCATAAGACACTGTAGTGTTTTATTGGTCTCATAAGATGTTTGTAATATGCCAGCTGTGGATAAAATACAAAATGGTGCCATTGCCTGGATTCCTTCAGCCGATAATTGACTAGGGATTATATGTGTCTGAATATAATACAAAATGATTATTGTACAGGAAATTGTACAGATTTCAAAATATTTGACATGGAGTTATAAAATATTGTTCTCAGTAACTCATTATTTTGTATTCAATGCAGAGAAATATGTTACACCGAAAGAGTACATTTGAGAAAATATAATAAGCAATAATCCACTAATAAACATTACAAGAATAAAAAAAAATGTTGCTGATATCGAACAATATTTTTTGTAACTGAATTATTGCTATTAAACTATTTAATACCCATTATCCAATGGTTGAAGTGGCTAGGCTGAGGTAAGTTATGTTCAAGGCTTCAACAGTGCCAGATTCATACCCGATATTGCCGGTAACAATTTATAATACCTTTCAGAAACTAAAATGTATGTGATACATGATTTTCAAAATATCCATCTCACTCATGGTTTTCTTTTCGTTGAAAGAACTGGGTATCAATATTTATATCCATGGACATGAAAACATTTTCAAATCAAACATTCAGATTGAAATTATTAAAATCCGAGTATTAAAGCAATTAATAAGATATTACCTTTCATATCAATGTGAACTTAAACAAATAAAGAAATGTTGATAGCATTTTATAATCACTGCATTTTCTTCATAATATGGTTTGATTTCCTAACAGTCCCTTGCCTCCTTGTGCAGCCTTGAGCTTCAGAAGTGTAGTGTATCTTATACTGATACATTAACAGGCAATGAATACACACTTTTCTGTGCTGTATGTATGCCAGTTCAGGAATTGTATCTTGGTACTCAACTATACCTGCCCAAATAATATTGAAGTTTTTACCCCACGTAAACTTTCAATTTGTTAAGGACAAATGTTTTGTTTTATGTTTCTAGAGAATGAAGAAAAATTTGTCGACTGAAGCATTGAAGGGTTTCCGTAAGGATAGTACTACTACTCCACTGAAAAGAAGGAATACTGACCCATCCAGCACCCCACCAAATGCTTCGATACAAGTGAGAAATTATTTTATTTCCGTTACGACTATAATTTTTTGTATATCTACCAATTTCGGATACGGAACTGAGAATGAAGGCAGCCAATAGGAAGCAAAAATAATTTAATTGAAGGGAGAATATTAATATTGAAGTAGCATGTAAAGTTTATTTACTACAGTTTTTTTATTTTTTCATTTTTATTCAGGAATTGCCATAATTCCGCCGGACTACTTATATCTAGGAATTATCAGAATTCAGTTGGACTAGCACAGTAAGAGATCTCGGTATACATCAACTTGTCTCGTATGGATAATTTCTTCAGAAATTATCTGGTTATTCCATATTGGATTGAATTTGATATTTTCTGGAATTGTTTAGTTTGGTTTTCATTGAGTTAGGGAAGTAAATACGTTCGTAGTAAAGGAATGCGAGTTACGAATTAGTCTTCGGCTATCTTCGTGAAATCTCATCATTGTTTGTTCTCATGGAAGTAATTTCTTCCAATGAGTGGCTCTCGATGTAGGTCACGTGATCGAGGCTTCCTGTTTGCTAGAGGATGGAAATGAGGGAGAAGGAATCCAACATGAAGTGATGCCAAGAGAGGTTCTGTTATTTAGAAAGTCAGGGGTCTTCACAATTTCTATTTCTACCACGGGATTCCGGATTTGACGGTGAAGAGAAGTGTGATATTGCTACTTCAAGGGTTGTATTCCTGTAAGCCAGGTCATTGTGTTGTGGAATCCTCATTCTCCATTTTTCGTCGTGGTCAGCTACCATAATGGCCGTAATTTTCGTGCACTCGACCTAAACCCTTCATCGAAGGTAAGCCATGAATTTTTGTATATATCTGTGCTGTATAACGAGGTAAATTGTTATAGGGTTCTACAGAGATATTTTTTTTTCTACGGAGGACCTTTTTCTACAGAGGACCTTACCTTGTTTTATGTAGGACCTTACTTTCAAGGCTTTTTTTTTTGAGAGTTTTCCTATGAGGAACATTTTTGGTGGAGTCTGAAATATTTTCGTTTTCGATTGGGGATATAATAGTTTTGGACATCTGATTCAAGAGGAAGGCGTAGCTTTTCCTGCCGTTCGATTTGGATTGTCGTCGTGTTTTTTTTTCAACGTTCCTGTGATTGTCTACCCTACAAAAAGTCACGTTCCAGTATTTGGTCCATTTTTATAATAAATAATAAATTTCGATTTTGGTATTACCTTTATGCTATATTGGATACCTATTGGTTTTTTTTTCACGACAGCAGTGAATGTAAAGCGGACACATAGTACTATGGGAAAGCGTAATCATATTTCATCACTATTCATAATATTCTTAAAAAAACTCAAACAAAGTATGCTGTTATAAGGATGTTCAACAATACATGTATGTATATGTTTATTTATGTTTATTTAAATTTTTATTTAAAGATATGAATGTGTATATGTTCTCTCCAAAATTCCCAAAGGAAAAAAAAATTAAATTTGGTACACTAATCAACGTTTATCAACGTGCTAATTTGAAGTTATTATTTTTTATTTTCGTAAACCAGTGGCGTAGTTACGATGGTATGTGGTCATATGTTCCTTCATATTTTCTTGGGACAAGTGAATGGACGAATGAGCGTTTTACATCAGTTCGGCTCATCGATACTCAGCCTAAAAGTCATAACATTCCATGTGCCTAAAAATGGAGGTTTCTGAGAAAATTGAGAAAAACTGAAGATAGGTCCTTAGTAGAGACATAATTTCCTATGTGCAATAATCGCATAATGCCAATTTCTTACAACATATCGGAATATGTGTCAACCTCCTGAACATTTTTTAATGTTGGGAGAATCGGAAACATAGTACGGGTGAGTTAGAATGAGAACGATAACTTCATTTTTTCATTCATCAAATTATTTGATCGAATCGATGTCACGGATTCACTGATATGTTACCATACTTTCTTGCATATGATTGTTTTGACAGATCAACTGACAAACAAACCTAACCTCAAATTCATAATAGTCTACTTAGATTTCTTTTTAGTTCCAAATTTCGTGTATGTTTTATGCGTTGATCAGTGGTGTACTGAACAGCCTACCACAAACTAGCATGAAAGACTCGACTTTGCAACTAGTTATCACGAATCGAAAGAAATCATTTCTAGATACACACACACACAATAATTATTTTTCTTCATCAAAAACATGTTGATTAGATAATATTTTCCTAGATAATTCAATCAGAAATGGCTTTGATAATGATACTCCAACATAAACTTCAACAAATTAAGAGTACTTATCTTTTACAAAAATTATTACAGACCTTAACTCTTATCTAAGTGGACTATTATGAATTTGAGGTTGGGTTTGTTTGTCAGTTAATCTGTCAAAACAATCATATGCAAGAAAGTATAGTAACATATCAGTGAATCCGCTTCATCGATTTGATCAAATAATTTGATGAATGAAAAAATGCAATTATCGGTCTCATTCTGACTCACCCGTACTATGTTTCCGATTCTCCCAACATTAAAAAATGTTCAGGAGGTTGACACATATTCCGTTATGTTGTAAGAAATTAGCATTATGCGATTATTGCACGTAGGAAATTATGTCTCTACTAAGGACCTATCTTCAGTTTTTCTCAATTATCTCAGAAACCTCCATTTTTAGGCTCATGGAATGTTATGACTTTTAGGTTGAGTATCGATGAGCCGAACTGATGTCAAACGCTCATTCGTCCATTCACTTGTCCCAAGAAAATAAGAAGGAACATATGACCACATACCATCGTAACTACGCCACTGGTTTACAAAAAAATAAAATTATAACTTCAAATTAGCACGTTGATAAACCTTGGTTAGTGTACCAAGTTTCAAATTTTTTCCTTCAGGAATTTTGGAGAAAACAAATTAAATCTTAATTTTTTTCGTACTTTCGACACCCTGTATCTCAAAGGGGATGCATTTAGGACTTACCCTGATAGCAACTTTTCACCTCAAAATGAGGTGCGGAATCTGTAGTCGTAGTTTGTCGGTCTTATTCTGACTCAATCAATCAATCAATCAATACTTTATTGTCCAAGAATAGCTTCTTATTGACAAAGTGCCATAAATAAACATTAACAAAATAAAAGTACAAGTATACAAGTGAAGTATAAATGTGGAAGTAAAACATTAGTCGAAAGAATGAGATGAGATAGGATTAATCTGTATAAACAAATATTAAAAAAAATGAAAATAAAAACATGCATTTAAGGCCACGCCTGCCTACTATACAGTACTAAGGTACACTTAAAACTACAAAATCATCGCATGAGTTTTACACTTAAGGCATATCGTTAAAAAACTCATCCAAAGTGTAATATGCCTTATCCAACAGTAACTCTTTGACACTTTTCCTGATTTTTCTTTCTGAATTTAGAATTTTGATATTCTGAGGTAGATGATTAAAAACTTTTTTTGAGTTATAAATCAGTGAATTCTTAACTTGTGTAGTGTTGGGCTTAGGAAGATCAATATTATCCATCTGTCTAGTCTGAAAGCAAGGATTTCTTATGGAGTTTTTATTTAGCTTATGTATTTTAAATATCAAACACGCCGTCTCTAGTATAAATATGCAGGTAAGGGTCAATATTCTATGTGATTTGAATAAGGGCCGACATGAATCTCTGAAGCCAGCCCTACACATATACCGGACAGCTCTTTTTTGGAGTTTGATTTCCCATTTTCATTCCACACCTGTTGTAGAAACTATCAAGTGATAATTAAAAAAAAAATATTTTTCACATTCTAAATTTCATATGATTTTAGTTAACATTCTAGAAATTAGTATTTAGTTTCATAGCTGCCAAATATTCACTCTCTAAATTATTTTCAAGCCCAAATAAAATAAAAAAAATATGAGCTAATTTAAATTGTTTTTAAAACTTGTAATAACTTTGTGTTTTTCAATTTTTATCTTACACACCATTACTGAACCTCAACCAACGAACTCATAATGCTCACCGGCAAACAGTTGCCCTCCACTATGCCTGGATATTTTGGCTTTTCATAAAAAGATAGGTTATAATATTACTAAATAGGGCTATGGACACCTAAAACATACAAACGTGTAATTTGGGTCCATCACTATTTCGATGGTAACACTTAAATTGTGTCATTATATACATACAGGGTGATTCAAAAGTACTTTGACAAACTTCAGGAGGTGATTCCTCACAATATTCTAATATGAATTGTCCAAATAAATATATGCCCGGAAACGCTTCGTTTCCAAGATACAGGGTGTTGAAGTTTTATTTTAATTTTCGTTTTTTTTAAATAACTTCTGAAATACTGACCTTAATAAACGAAAATTGGTATTGAGAGGTTTTTTGAGGTGTCGAATTCGAACCTGATGTTATTATTGCTCTTACTTGTAGGGGGCGCCACCTACACGTCTTTTTCTTTTTTGAAAATTTATAACTTTTTTTAGCGTACTTCTAGCACATTTTTCAGTAAAAAATTAATTCCTCTATCATATTTGCGTAATAAAGATACCATTGTTACAAGTCGCTATAAGCAACCGTTTTCTAGATATTTGGACTTGAAAATTTCAAGTTGATTTTTTGATAATTGATGCGTGTTGAAGTTATTACCATTATTTTGCATTTTTCACAAGAATGCTTAGGAAATAAATTTGTCGTTTAAGTAAGTAGTTTTGTTTTATTGTAGGGGGCGCCACCTATTCTAATGATTTTTACTCGTTTGAAATATTTATTTTTGTATCAAGGGTGCACAATATGTATTTGTTTTAATACAATTTGCAAGAAATATCAACATTTTATTTCAAGAAATTTTGAATATGTAGAATAGAATAAAATAAAGGAAACTAAATTGTATTCAAATAAATTGTTCAAAGTGCCCACCTTCAGCGAAGATACAGGCATTCAGTCTTCTAGTCATTGAATCTCGTACCCGCTCAAAAATTATTGGTGTTTCTTATTGTTTCACAGGCGTCTACTATTCGGTTTCTCAGACCTTCCTCGTTCGCTACTGGAGTTTTATAAACTAGTGACTTCAAATATCCCCAAAAATAAAAATCTAGCGGGTTTAGATCTGGGGACCTTGGTGCCCATGCCTGGTTAGGTTCTTCTACACCCCTACCGATCCATCGATTTGGATAGACAGTGTTAAGGAATTCTCTGGCTACAACGCTAAAATGGGCCGGAGCCCCATCATGCATAAATCACATGCGGATACGAATTTCTAATGTTACATTCTGAAGTAGTCCCGGCAATTCATTTTCTAAAAAGTCTCTGTAAGTTGCGCCATTTAGTCAGAACGGAAGAAAGAAAGGACCTATCAAGTAATAATCAATTATTGCCGCCTATACATTTACAGATAATTGATACTGATAATGTCTTTCACTAACTGCATGCGGATTTTCCAGAACCCAAACATGGTTGTTATGAAAGTTTGTGATAGCATTACGGGAGAAGTTTGCCTCGTCCGTGAAGAGATTTCCAGCCAATTTTCTAAAAAACCACTGACACATAGTAATGCGTTGGAGAAAGTCTCGTGGCAAAAGAGCTTGTACTCTTTGAATATGGTATGGAAAAAATTGTTGATCGTGGATAATTCTCCAAACTGAGTAGAATTGAGAGCTTCAGCAATTATTCTTGTACTTGTTTCTGGATTCTCCTTGACAGCTTCTTCCAATTCTGGGGTTCGAACTGCTTGTGGTCTTTCAATAATATCAGCTGCCCTCTTAAAGCTACCGGTTTCTGCCAAACGACGGTGGAGACTGGTAAATGGTGGAGCTGAAGGCAGTACTCGATTAGGAAATCGCTCCTGGTAAACATATATATATATCACTAGGGTTATGTCGGACCGAGAGCAGGTGGATAAGCTAAAAATTGTAAAAAAGTGCAAACGTTGCAAGAAAAAAGTTGTTGAATCGATAGATTGTGAAAAATGCAGTTCTAGTTTCCATTCAAGTTGTGGTCATCAGGCAAAAGTCGTAAACTCCAGTGGAAAAGTACTTTGTTGCAAAACACGATCAGAAAGTGAGGTTAGGTCAACAAAAACAAATCATTTAGTACATATTTTGGATAATATGAATGAAGAACAATTAAGAAACATTATCCGAAGTACATTCTCTGAGTCCATGGAGCCTTTCAAGCAAAAAATCGAAAAGCAATTCGAAAATCTGGAAAGATCAGTCCAGTTTATGTCGGAGACTTTTGAAGAGCAAAAACAGATGTTAAGTAGTGTGTTGGAGGATCTTAGAGAAGTAAAAAAGGAAAATGGAGTGCTGAAGCAGAAAATTCAAATTCTTGAAGATAAAATTGATGATATTGAGATTAAGGAAAAGGCAAACAACATCGTCATCTTCGGAGTACCACCACAAAATAATGCAGATACAAAAGACATAGTACGGCAGATTTTTGCAAGCATGGACGTACTCTGTGATGATAGTGATATCAATGAGACTTACAGACTAAAAAAAGAAGACGGACCAATTTTAGTAAAGTGTAACAGTTACAATAAAAAAAGAGCTATACTACAAAAAGTCAAGCAATTAAAAGGAATAACAGTCAGAAAATGTAGGTTGCAGGGAAGAGATCAAAAAATATTTTTAAATGAAGATCTACCAATCAACAAAAGATTACTCTTCAAAAAAGCCAGGGAAATAAAAAGACAAAAAGACTATAAAGCTGTTTATTACTTGGATGGCAAGATATTCATCAGAAAGAATGAACAAGACTCTGCTATAAAAATTAGAACCGAAAGCGATCTACTAGGATTGTGATCGCATGTACCTATAGTATAAAGTAAGTTGTTAACAACCAAAATTAATTAAATTCACAGATCCAAATGATATACTTGATAACTACAAGGACTGCGAAACTCATGAATGTGATAACCTATCTCAAGTTACCTTCTTTGATGACAGTTTTAGCGATATTAATATAATAAATGTAAACATTAGAAGTATATATAAAAACTTTGATGATTTTCTTGTCTTCTTGGAATCAACAGAAAAAAGTTTCGATGCTATAGTAATGTGCGAAACACATATCGTACACAACATAAATGATTTCAATATACCTGGGTTTAGAATATTCTGGAACAATAGTATGCTAAATAAATTTGATGTGAAATGTAAACACGAAAAACTCAATGATGTTAATCCTCTTATTTTAATAAGGGACTTCACCGACCACTATCCCATTTTGCTCAACATAAAGGGTAATGCAAATATAGAAGCAGGAAAAAATAAAACTTTTCAAGTACTTAATTACAATAAACTCACAAGCCTAATTTCGCAAGCAGAATGGGATGATGTTCTGGGAAGTGTCAATGTTAACATATGCACAGATATTTTCATAACAAAACTACAAAACTTTATAAGTCAATCCACAAGCACTAAAACAATAACTAGCAGAAAAAAGAGATTAAAACCCTGGATCACTGATGGCCTCCTGGTATCAATTCGTAAAAGGGATCGGTTAAAAAGAGAATGTGCTTTGAACAGAAATTGTAAGGATACTGAAAACAGATATAAAACCTTTAGAAATATGCTCTCAAGACTAATAAAAAAATCCAAATATACCTATTATAAATCCCTTGCCGAAAAAAGTTTAAATGACCCGAAAAAAACATGGAAGATGATACGAGAGGCTACGGGTGAGCAGGTGAACCAAACGGAAATCAGGGGTATTCTGGACAGCAAGGGTGCAAAAATTCATGAACCCAAGCAAATAGCAACTGAATTTAATTCTTATTTTAGCAATATAGGGGAACAATTAGCACACAAAATCTCCCAAGGTAACAATATAAATGCAGCAGTAAATGATTTTATCAATCCCCACTCCTTTTACCTCACCCCTATTACTGATGCCGAACGGTGACTCAAATAAAAATTTTGAAAGACAGAGTTAAATGCGGGGAAGACAATATTAGTACAGAGATCATTAAGATGAATCACATCTATTTATTAAAACCACATTGTAAATTGTACCTTCAGTACTGGAATTTTCCCTAAGATTCTCAAGAGCGCAATAATTGTACCAATTTTCAAACAAGGTGATAAAAACTTAACAAGCAACTACAGACCTATTGCACTCTTGAGCTCAATAAGCAAATTGATAAAAAAATGTATTAAATATAAACTAATGCTATTTTTGGAAAAATATGTCTTATTAGGTAAAAATCAATTTGCCTTTAGGGAGAATCTCAGTACTGAAAATGCTATGTGTAGAGTAACAGAAAAAATTCTTCAAAATCTTGATCAGGGAAAGAAGGTTATTGGAATATTTCTGGACCTTACCATAGCATTTGATACTGTGGCACACCCAATCCTGTTAGATAGGCTTAACAACGACTTATTTAGATCTTACTTAAGTGAAAGAACGCAATGTGTGAAGATAAGCAATGTTTTAAGTAGCCGTCTAAAGGTAGGATTTGTGGTTTCCACAGGCACAGTACTGGACCGCTTCTTTAATATATACGTAAATGGTCTCCTATCACTGTTGGAGGAAGATTCTATCTTCTGTTTTGCCGATGATACTCGGTCATAATAAGCGGTCCCACATGGAGAGCTACTGTGGAAAATGCAGAAAGGGCAATGGCAAAGTAAAAAGTGGTTAGATAATAGCCTTCTTTCCCTGAACGTAGGTAAAACAAAATGTATGACCTTCGCTCTCTCAATCAGATCCCTACCCACGATGTAAAAACATAAAACTGCATGAATCACATTGCACCTTAGAACAACAACAATGTACTTGCACACACAATATTGATAGAGATACATGTGTTAAATACTTGGGTATTTATGTAGATGATCTTTTTACTTGGTATGAGTACATAAACTACGTTACAAAAAAAATAAGAAAACTAATTTATAAATTCTATGAATTGCGTAACTTTTTGCCCCATAAAACCATAAAAGCAATATATTTCTCTCTTGTAGAATCTATCATAAATTATGGCATCGTTGTGTGGGGAAATGCTTGTAGTATATACTTGTCAAAGCTTGAAGTATCCCAAAAATGGATAATAAAAATAATTCTATTTAAAAAAAAGCGTTACCCATCTCAATTAGTATATGAAGAAAGTGGATTACTCACTCCAAACCAACTTTACCTTAAAGCAGTTGCAAGATTTATGTTGAAAACTTCTTATTATAGAAATAATCTCTGTCATAACCTAAACACGCGAAACGCAGCTCAACTAAATGTCCTTTTGAATAACCCCAAACATGTTGCTTGCCAGAAACATATATATTGTACAGGTCCCAAAGTGTACAACGCTCTACCGCAGAATTTTAGAGTAATGCCATATAATAAAATTAAAAAAGACATTATAAAATGGATTATACAAACAAACTTCACCCTTATTTACCTTGAATGAAAAAATTAAAAAATAAATAAATAAAATAAGCTACCTAATGTTCACTTCACTTAAAATAAATTACACACATCAAACTACTTGTCCTTTCTCAACTAATGTACTTAATATATTGTGCCTATGTAAACATTGACATAGTCAGTACCTCAGAAACAATTCTACAAACAGAAGAGTCGCACACACAGTATCTTAGAATACCATAGTGCGCCAAATTCCAGTAATAGTTAAGGTAAAAAAAAAAAAAAAAATACGCTTGCTTCGCGCGCATTACCATCCCAAGGATAGGAAATTAATTAAATACATTATTTTTAAATAAGATTTTTTCAAAATTAGTGTTTTAAAACTTACAGAAACTTCAACTGTCACATAATATGTAATTACCGAAACTACTTACTTAAACGTCAAATTCATTTCCTAAGCATTCTTGTGAAAAATGCAAAATAATGGTAATAACTTCAACACGCATCGATTATCAAATAATCCTCTTGAAATTTTCAAGTCCAAATATCTAGAAAACGGTTGCTTATAGCGACTTGTAACAAGGGTAGCTTTTTTACGTAGATATGATAGAAGAATTTATTTTTTTACTGAAAAATGTGCTAGAAGTACGCTAAATTTTTTTATGAATTTTCAAAAAAGAAAAAGACGTGTAGGTGGCGCCCCCTATGAGTAAGAGCAATAATAACATTAGGTTCGAATTCGACACCTCAAAAAACCTCTCAATACCAATTTTCGTTTAATTAAGGTCAGTATTTCGAAAGTTATTTAAAAAAAACTAAAATAAAAATAAAACTTTAACGCCCTGTATCCTGGAAACGAAGCGTTTCCGGACATATATTTATTTGGACAATTCATATTAGAATATTGTGAGGAATCACCTTCTGAAGTTTGTCAAAGTACTTTTGAATCACCCGGTATACAGGATATAAACCGATTTGAATATATTTTTTTGCAAGGTTAGACTATGTCATGCATTTGACAGATTTATTATACTGGCTTACCAATCTGTCGACTTCTACCAAACCTGAGATCATCTTTCATGGGTTTTGGTGAATATTTAGACATTCTTTTGGCAAAAATAATTTAAATTTTTAGAGAATTCGTTGCTGTCACACACACACATTTTTGTCAGAGTGCTACACCGGTGAAAATTGCCACTGCATTCAGTTTACCGTCTATTCTTGTAAATATTTACCACCACATGAATTATTACACTGTAGTGAGTGAAAAATTACCTTCTTTGTGGTAGGAATTTTGCCATGGTACTTGTCAGGATTTCAGTCTGGGAAGCCAATTCAATTTAATCATATTGTATTATTGAAAATCCTAATTATAGTACATATACTACACGATATGTTTTTTTGAAAAAAACAGTTCTTACGAATTATCTCTTATGTTGGCTTCTGTAAGAGAAAGCTCTTCATGGAGGCTCCAACTATGAGGTAATTCGTGCACAGACTTCGCTACAGAGATATACGTCTTAATTCGTCAGTAATATATCAGATATAGAGTCGAGCGTATCACATTTATGTCTTTCTCGAGTGTGTTGTTTTATAATTATTTTATAATATTTCTGTTCATTTATTAATAAATTTTCTGTTCATGTAAGCCAACCATGCTTTTTTGGTCTCCTCCCTGAACCATCTATTCATATTTGGACTGATATACTACGAATTTTATCGTAGGTACACACATATGGCAAGCAAACAAACTACGGGACAACTCATAGTTGGCGTTCTTGCCTAGGACGAGTTGAACAAACTTCAACAAATATTTTTCGGTTTTTCCCTTCATCTGCAGCTAATTGTGTTTATTGATTTTTTCAGGCTATTCAGTCTTCAACTACAGTTCAAGATACTCCTTCGCCTATCAGTAAGCTTCAATCAGGGCATGCTGCTACTATGCTTCAGCAGTTGATAGCAGAAGTGGATAATAATGCTGTGGTGTATAGTGATGATCTGTCAGCCGTTTCTAGACAGCAGCACTTGCAGGGTCTTCAAGCATGTCAGGAAGATGATGTTCAACATAAAAATTGGCAAAGTGAGTTACCTTTTGGAATGGAGTGGCTAAGTTCAGTGAACTCACTTTTGAAAACAATATCTATGACCTTTCTCTGATGAATATTCATCTATTTATTTACAAAAAAGGTAATCTCATTTAACATTTTTGTCTTTGAATTGGTTTGCTGTGAACTAAAACTATATTAAACCTAAAACCCCGAGATATATGAATATCGACACCTTACCTCCAAAAAACTGTAAACAATCTGAAGACCACAACATTTATTTTGTGCCTTGATGAAAATTTCAACAAATTCAATTTGCTATTTTCAAAGGTACAATTTCAAATATTAGTTGAACGGTATAGTGTAATTCTGGGCTTGAAAGTACGATATTTTCGAAATACAATTTTCAAATGAATTTACTCAATTTAAATATCCGTTTTTCAGAGAAATACACGAATATTGAATTGAACTGAAGAAATACATTTTGTCAACTATCCCTTCATGATTTATATCAACTGTAAAGTTTATATTAAGCGCTCGGTACTGACTTAACTGCTATACATCTTTTGACTGTAATTTGATAATAAGTTTCATTTTATCTTTGTCCCTCCATAAACATGTATGTTTCTTGGGATGAATAAACGTTATCATTATTATTGTTACGTCACGAACTACTCATTGCTCTCAAACTAGTCCAACATCAAAATTGAATGTAATTTCTTTAATGGGATATTACTCATACAAAATTACATCTATGTAGACAAAAATATAGATTGTTCTAGTGGACAGTGGCCCTAATTGGAACATGTAGAGTAACTTTTGAAAGCAAATTAGCAGGACAGGAACATCATAGTAAAACATTTTGAAGGACGACAATGCTGTTCTTTTTAAAACTATCAAACCATCAAATTCCTTGAGTTGCTGTGGCAAATTATTGAATAAAATCAATCCTGTACTGAATATTGAATCCGTTTCTACTTAATCTGCCCTTATGAAAAAATCAAATAAACTTATTGTATTATAAGTATAGTCCGCAAAAAGACTTGCCATAAAATTCCAAATTGTATTCGTAATTATAATTTCAAAATATTCTTCTGAATTTGTATTTGACAGTTGCCCTAGTCAATGCTCAAGTATTACTCAAAGGCTGTGAAACAAAAGGTTATGTTATAATGAGTGCTGCTAAGGCCGAAATTATTCAACGACTACATAGACCTGCATGGAAGGATCGAACTTTGGTTTCGAAGACAACTTGGCTTGGAACTTTGGAATGTATGCAGTATTATGCCACTGTGAATGCCAGAGAAAATGATACAACGGATGGTAAGTGAAATATTTCAGTTATAATTATATTTTGTTCATTTATTTATCCATCCCAAATTATACGCAACTTCCAATATCTATGCCATGAAGAACAGTTGATTTCGGATCCGAATTTTAGACATTTTATTAAATCATCATCATTTGCGCCGCAACCCAGTGGGGGTATTGGCTTGTACAATCCCTCATTTACATATGGCTCAGTTCTGGGCAACTGCTTTCCAGTTTTGTCTTGTTTTGTACTTCAATCTTGTCTTACCTCTACTACCGCGCTCATATTTTGTTTAACAGGCTTGGTTTCTTGCATACAAATTAGATGCCTGGACCATCCTAATTGATATTTTTTCAGTTAATGATACTACTAAACAAAGCCTTATTTGCAATCAAGCAAATGAAATATTATGTAGATCAACACAGTCTATTAGACATTCATTTTTCTATGGCCTTCTCACATATTCTATCTTGGGGCAGTGGTGTTGAGTTTTCATAGCTCAAAAACGTATCTTGGGATTGATTTTTTTTTTATTTTTTTTTATTTATTGTAATACATCTTCCAAACAGAACAAGTTCTGGTATAAGGAAGTTAATTGATTGATTACAATTATAAATTTCAACCATTTTAGAACTAACTGGTAATAATATCTATTCAAATATTAACTAAATGTACATATATATACACATACACACATATATATATACATACATACACACACATGCACACATACATATACACATAATTGTAATTAAATATATACATAAACACACACAGACACATATACACATTCATATCTTTAAATAAAAATTTAAGCAAACATAAATATATACATACATATTGTATACATACAGGTATTGTTGAACATCCTTATAACAGCATACTTTGAATTTAGGGAAAGCGGTAAATCAGTATTTATGGAGGAGAAACTCTTGTCCATACCTTCAGTCTACCTTTTCAAGGTGTAAATTTTGTTAGAAAAAATATATCAACATTTGAGCGTAATAACTCTTCTCATAATTATTGTACAAGACAAGGTGGTTTACTGAGAATACCATTCCCTATGACAGCTAAATTTAAAGATTGCCTGTAGTGCTATTATCTTCTACAATAATTTACTCACTTCTGATAAGGGTTCTTGAACAGACAGAAGATTTAATAAAAATACTGAAATATTCTTCAATGAAAAATGTTATTATATTCAGCAGGAATATCTAGATGACATACTAAACTAGTCGTTAATAACATCATACTATCATTTTATACCAATGTTATATATACAATCTACCAGCATGTACATTTCCTACCAAAATGTTTAAAATAAATTATAACATCTTGCCCATATTTGGCATAAGGCTTGTAATACAATTATTAATAATGAGAACAGTATCTTTTGTTCAAAGATACTTTTTCTGTCTTGCTCAGGGCCTAGGTTTCTGATGCATAAATTGGATTGCCCAAGTAACATTTTTAGTGGTCGGAAAGTAGCAGCTACGATCCTGGAAAACTTTGAAATGTTTTATCACGTGGCGGCTACCAAAATGAGGAACATTATTTTGGTGGCCGCTACATTTTGACTACGTTCCTGGATCTTAGATAGCTACATTCCAACCAGGGTGTGGTCACCTGTCAAAAACGTGGATATATCGTGGCCGACACTCTACACGTTAATCTTAACTGACTACGCTTGTGTAATTAATATGTAGCTCGATCTCTGAAATGCAACGTATTTTTATAATAAATGTTCCTCATCCTTTCATATTGCCTGATTCATTTCTAACACTTGACTATAAGTATATATAACATACAAACAGGTAAGTATATTGAATTAGGATACTTCTGATCGGGACAAAGTTTGAAATCCTTTGAGGTGATTCTTCTTAGTGGTCATAATGTTCCAGACACCTTAATTGGTACTAACGAGTTATAGAACTGTGGAGTGGCTACCAGAGATGGGAATTACATGACTACAACCTTGCAAATAAGAAGTTATTTCTACTGTATAGTGGTAGATTTGGTGGTGATTACGTAATAACCACAAAGTTGAAGTTGCAGTATAAGTTTCTGTCACTATGATGCTACGTGGGTGGATGATTCTAATTCTAATAAATCTTATCATAAGTTGAGACAGCTAGATTATAGTTATCTTAAATCTTCATGTACAGTTCACATTGCAATGAAGAAGTGGTTACACTCTAACCTCATTGTTTAGCATAGTGTGTTGGTGAGAATGGTTGCCAGTTGACTGAAAAAACTCAGTTATTGCTTGATAAAAGCTATCCTATGGGGTATTCTGAGTTATAGGTGCTACAACTAAAGTGACAATGATTAAATCTCGTATTATATTTATGAAAGTTTTCTTTGGAGCAGGACAAGAAAATCTCAATTTAAAAAAAATGTTTTTAATTATTTACTTTAATAAATGGGGTGAGGAAAATTATAGACCTCAATATGGCTTAATGTTTTGCAATAACAGCAGAAAAACAACTCAAACCACTTCAGTAGGTAACCTCTGCGGAAGATTTAGACATGAAATTGACCTAAGGACCACTAATATTATTAATACAGCCTACAAAAGTTGTATTTATAATTTATAAAAATCCTGGAGCACCTGGGATTTTTGAGACTTTATTTGCCTCAAATATCTATATATTTAGTACGCGCTATTTTGGAGTAGTGTTTTTTTTTCTATTTCAGTCATGTGTACAACTTAAGAGAGTCAGAGTCAGATAAGCTCCTTATGTTTGCCGCCTTTAAATTTAATATTCCGTTAAAAATATTATTGGAATGTCTAGTTCACAGTTTTGTAGAACACAAGCATATTTGATATTTATGTTTAAACTGGTCAACGGATATTCAAACTGATCGTCTTTATTGTCACAAATTGGTTTTTTATGTTCTCACTGGATGTACAAGAAATATATAAATATATATATATATATATATATATATATATATATATATATAAAATAATAATAATAATAATGTTTATTTGCCAATAATTCAAACATCAAACATCAGAATATTTCAAATAGTGGGCAATTAAACAAGGCAATCACTGAAGCAGTTTGAGATTAACTGCTTGTGTGTGATGTTGCGCCAACTTAATTAACATAAATAATATATAAAAATTTTTTAACTGAAAACTAAACTAAATAATAATAATAATAATAATAATAAACAAATTTTATTTCAAAGAACATTACAATACACATACAATGTAAAATAATATTAACAGAAATAATGGTCAGAAGCCTTTGCAATTAATTTCAGTGTTTACCCATTCCAATTTAAATATTCTTCAGAACTATAGGGCTCTATCTCTATTAGTAAGTTGAATATTTCTTTCTTGAATGTTCTCAATTGTTTAGTATTTTTGATTTCAGCTGGTAATTTGTTAAACATTTTGAGGCAGTTGTAAAACGCACCTTTTTCACTCATAGTCAATCTATGTATAGGATAAGTGTAATTGAGGTTCCTTGTGCTATACATGATCTGTGGTTTGCAGTCATCAAACAAATGTGTGTTTTTGAAAAAGAAAATAAGACACTCCTGTATGTATATTCCAAAGGTAGTAAGGATTTTAAGGTTTCTGAATTTGCCTCTGCAGGACTCATTTATTTTTAGATTGATCATTAATCTCAAAATTCTTTTCTGTTGGATGAATACTCTACATAAATCTCTACTACCCCCAAAGAATATAATTCCATACCTCAAGAGGCCTTCAAAGTTTGCGTGGTACCAGTTTTTGGGTAGAAAGATTGGTGTATTTTTTAGGACTCTCATACTGTAACAAACCGTGTTGAGTTTTTGCAGATACTGTCTATGTGTATCTCCCAGGTCATTGTTTCGTCTATGTACAATCCCAGAAACTTTGTAACAGAAGATATGTTAAAGTTGATATCATTCAAGATGATGTCATTTGGTGTATATCCCATCTGGCTGGTTTTAAAAGAACAAGACTGGTTTTTCATTATTGCAAATTTGCTTATTTGTTCTAAACCAATGGTTAGCATTATTTAAAGTGTGTTGGGATGTTTCTATCAAGTCAGGCCATGTTGATGCATGCACAAGTATATTGGTATCATCCATAGTTCGTTAATTGACAGTTAGCTTGAATGATAGTTGTTATATCATTTAGATAAATAATAAAATAAAGGTCCCGTTATGCTTCCTTGAGGCACTCCGTTTTGAACTAGACTGATTTCCGAGTTACTTCGTAACTCCGTCTTTAGAAATCACAACTTTTGTTTCTGTTGCTTAGGTATGACCTAAACCATTTTAGAGCGGGTCCCCTTACTCCATATTTATCTAGTTTATCAGCATTATGTCGTGGTTGAGGCAATCGTATGCCTTTGATAAGTCCAAAAAACATACCAATATCAAATTGTTATTTTCAAGTTCTTTCAAAATGTTATTTATCAACTGGAAGACTGCAGTCTGGGTAGATCTACCCTTCTGGTACCCATGCTGGATGTCATTAAATACATTGCATTTTGTTAAAAATTTGTGAGTCTATTGCACATAGCTGTTTCAAATATTTTAGAAAAGGAAGAAAGTATACTTATTGGTCTATAATTTTCTATTAGGGCTTTATCTCCTTTTTATGGATTGGTTTGATTAAGGCTAGTTTTAAAGCTTCCGGGAATATTCCAAATTTAAATGAATTATTGATAATATGAACTAAAGGGTACTAATATGATAGATACATTTTTTTATAACAATGATAGGTACCTCATCATCGCCGCTGCTTAATTTATTTTGAAACATCCAACTATTTCCCTAACTTCTCGTTCGTCCACTGGCGTAACAAACATAGATTTATCGTTTGTAAGTATATTACTAGCAAAGGTGCTTTCCCCCAACTGGTCCAAAAGTTTGTTTGTAATGTTTCTAAGGAATTCACTGAAATTATTTGCAACCTCTTTAGAATCCCCTGAACCTCTATTTCATTTTGCAATTCACCTCTCCTGTATTTCCTTCACGATTTGCCATGTAGTTTTATTTTACAATCTGATTTCTGAATTCGTGTTTGATAGTTTCTTGCCTAGCAGTTGTCAGTAGGTTATTGTACTCTTTTTAATTTCTCTATAAACATTATTGTATCTTGGATCAGTTGAACTAATAGTGTAAAGATATCTAGCCGATTTTTACATTCTATGATTTCAGGCGACTGTTTCTTGTTAAATTGTTTTTATTCATTGGATTAATTCTTCTCAAAGGAAAGCTTGCGTTAAAAGTGGTGTAGAAATATATCCGTGAAAGAGATCCACTGTTTGTTCACTTCATGATTATCATTTTGTAAAATTCATTCCAATTTGCCTTATCCAACCTGTCACAGAAGTCCTTTATGTTTTCATCATTGAAATGACGTTTCATTGAGAAATTTATTTTCCTTTTTGGTGTTTGATTTATAACTATTTTTTGAGCTGTGTGGTCTGAAATCATAGATTGCAATACTGTAGCACAAAAATTTTCATCTAAGTTTGTTATAATGTTGTCCAGACATGTTCTTGACCTATATGTGATACGAGTCGGTTCATTGATTGTAAGGGTTAAGTTAAAGGAGCTAAGAAGTGAAATTAATTCTTTTTTCTCTCTGCTATTCGATAGAAAATCAATGTTAAAATCGCCCATTAATATTAGCTTTTGCTTTTCGTTAAAAAATACACATAACATGTCCTCCAACTTTTTTACAAACATATTAAAATTTCCACATGGTGGTCTGTATATAGAGATAACTAAAATTTTTTTGTCATTCATGAACAATTCACAGGCACAACACTCAATCATACCCTCCTCCGATTTATCTTCTGCTTCCCTTCTTTCCTTGACTGACAGCCCTTCTGACATAAATTGCACTGCCTCCATGTTTATGTGCCTCCTTCCGACAGAAACTCCCAACCAGGTCAAAATTTTCGATTCCCAGCTTGTTTAGTCGATCTTTTGTTTGCCAGTGCTCTGTTATACATAAGCACATGCAATCTCCTTGGCTCTTCAGTAGATCTGTTATCCCGTCAATACTATTTCCTAATGACTGTGTATTTTGGTGGATTAAGCTGCTATTCCGACTTTTCTTCAAATTACTTGATGTGAGTGGAGGTCTATCGATTTTGTTCAGAAAAAATTTCCTGGGTTTCCATTATGCTGATCCTCATAAGAATTATATTTCGAGAAGTCAAACCTTCTGTATCCTACTCCTCTTGGCCAAAATAATACTGTAATTTATAGGTTTGAATAATATATATATGTAAGTAACACATAGTCCAGTGAGTTTCTGCATGTGCCCAGAGATGTCCTGATTAAATCAGGGAATCTCACTGTGAACCAACCCCAAATTATAGGGGGTCAGTGAAGTGGGTCAGATATCCATAAGAAAATAACTACTTCCCTAGCTAATGCCTCGACGGACGTTGGATGCATCTTATGAATAATCGTGCAAAGCCTCTCTATTGAGAGGTTACTTTGCAAATGCTTGGTGTGAAGCAGATACATTTCAACCAATGCAATTCGGGTGACCACCTATATACTGTTTTTTTTTGCCCCTCATCAGTACAGGTTAGGTCAAATATCTCCACTTCACTGCCATGTCTGAGGCGAGAACTATCAGGCGGAGAAGTCCGACTTCTCCTTTGTCCCGTCAATTTTTTTTAACACAACTAAAATTGTTTCTTTTCGGTATTGTACTTTGCATGTTTTCAAAAGACGTACTGCTGTTAGCTTAAACTTTATCAACAATATATATGAAGTGTTATTCTAAAAAAAGAACTTCCAAAAAACAATTTTACATTTATTTGGAATAGAGAATAATCCCATTCCCGTTTATTGAAGAAAGAAGCCCAAACAGAGGCCCCAAGGTCAACCTAAATATTTGTAAAAATCCCAAAACTAAACTGAATTCTTGTGGTTTCTCTCTTTGCGCCTTGTAAAAATGGAGATATTTCATTAATTTATTTTCCTGAATATTCCCCCATGCAAATCAAGAAGATAGTGGTTGTATTTGCCTTTCTTCTGATTATGTGCCATACTAAGAATATAATATTAAAAAAAACATTCAAGTAAGGAGACAGATGATGATGATGATAACAGCTTGAATTAGCAAATGACTAAAATAGTGTATTTTGGAGTTTCATAAATGGTGTCTTTTAACACAAACTCTTGCAAATGTCAAGAACCAACATCTGAAAGAGTAGCCCAGAGTACTATTTCAAATTTCAATATCCAATAATTTGTTCTTGGCGAAAAATTGTCTCTTGAGTAGGGATATTGCTTTTTTCCCAAAGTTGAGCTGATATTATTGAGAAATAACCAATGTCTGAAAATTTTTCAACTTCCAAGATGCACCTGAATATAAAACGGCCATGATTAGAATACATCTGAAAAGATCGCAGTGAAGAGGCTTCTAGCCCATAGGCCCCAAACAACAAATCTAATCAAATCTACTTGCTATCAAGGCGTGTGGACATTATATATAAAATATCTCATTTTTTTATGGGTGATTTTGATTTTTATTCATTTTTGTCAATTATATTATTATTTTAGATAATATAATGTGGCTGACAGTGGATAACATACAGGAGAAAGGATCCACGGAAATATCTGAACCTTCAGAAGTTCCCAACATGGTGGGGAGTGGAGTTTCTGTGGGTGCAGTAGTTAGTGATACTGTTGGGCCTAGTTGTTCTAGACAGGTAAGTGAAAGAGAAAATGTATACCACCACTTGGAGTAACTTGTCCTTCATAACTCCAGAATATAAAACATCATATAACTCCATTTATATAAGGAACAAAATATCAAAATTCCAATAGACATTTGCTACAATATTCAAACTGGGTTTCAAGTATGTTTATGTTATTTACCAAATCATATTTGCAAAAATATATTTTGAAAGTATGTATTCTACCTCCTCCTCCTCATCCTTTTACAGCAATATCAAATGTTTCTGTGGCTGAAGGTGTACTAAAGGCTGCTATTACCAAAATTATAACATCCACAGTATGACACCAAATTTAATAAACTCTTTTGTAACCCTTTCAAAAAATGATGTGAAATATTTTTCATTCTGAATAAAATAAGACAGTACACTGTTTTATACAACCAATGTTCTTAGAAATGTATAGTCTGGCCATGGCTCAACATGACTGGTCTTTAAAACAGCTTTTTGTTGAAATCTATTTAACTTTCATAGAAATAAAAGAACTGAATAGAGTACAAAATTCAATCTAGAAAAAAAAAATCAACAAATCGAATAAATATCTACTACTTACTGAACAGATCTCAAAATACGAATATAACTTTACAAACATATATCTCAGGAAAGGATTCAAGTTTCAATATGCAATAAAGTAAAATGAATCAATGGTTCACCTTGCATGCAATGAAGATTGTTACTCCTATAACCCTAACCCTAAAAGCCAAACCAAAAATGTCCAGATCCTTTTCTATTAAATCCCAGGATGTTGTTTTTATACACCCTATCTACAGCAAAACTTCACGTGATTTCTCATAAAAATGAAAAAATATCAATGTCTCCTGAAACCTTCTCTCAAACATCCAATCTCACTCGCGCCCAACGACTCCCTTAACCTCTCTTTCCGAACTATTGAATCTCCTCTAATTTCTCGTTATTTTTCAATGTGTCAATTTTATAGATTCCATGTTATTCCCTCCTTACGTTACTAATTATGTTCATCTTTCTCTACTTAACAGGATATTTCCATTACCTAAAGTCTCAGGCCCATATTCAATCATGCAATATTACGCACTTGAAAAAACAGTCTAGCTAGACCTTTCTCACTGAATCATTTCCTGCGATTAAATTTGTATCTTATCTATACTTAATACCAAGCTAATATAGCGATTTACTCGTCTACTTTTAATTTTTCCAATAACCAATTCAATAAAAAAATTACTTTTAATAACTCACTGTAAAATTCATTATCGTAATGAATATGGACGATTAAATCTGCATTTCTATATCTTATACCTGGTACACCTAAATTACAACATTGGTGTACTCTGTTACAAGACACAAAGAGTAATTGAGACAGAACATTTCAAAACATTCTTTATCTCTCTACCCAAGAACCCCTTTATTATATTACATCAATTTTTTTAAGCTTTTTTATTGGCTATGTGCACGACAGTGGCAAACACAACATTTCGGGACTCAATTATTTGACAGTTAGATGACAAGCCATGTTTTGATAATCTCTATCCAAATCAAGTGAAACACTTGAAGAAAAATGATACATTGTCGATATCTGAGAAAAATTTATAATATTTTTAAGTTAAACAAATGGATTTTATAATGAGAACAGGATTTGAAAGCATTGAAACATATCTTTCCAACCTCAAACTTTGATGATGAACGGTAATGAATTAGCTTCGGCACATTTGAGAAATTTTGAGGAACTGAGAATTAAGTTATTTAATACAAGTCCATATTATTAGGCAAACCTCAGTGAAATTAACATTCCATAAAACATATTTGAATGTAAGTTGAGTTGAGTTGAGCTGAATTCATTTCAGTTACTTTTCCAGTTATTGGTTGATTTGGTGAGACTACTATGTTCCTCCTTGCCATAAAACGTTTGTCCAAAAGTGTGAACTCATACTAACTAATTGACATTCCCATTTTGTAAAAAAAAACTGATACATTTTAGAGATATCCTGACTGAATGTATAAGTATTGGCTATGTGTGAAGTGCTTGGTGGGGACAATTAAATCAATCGCAGCGCGTGCTGTGGCAGAAATGTGAAACATATCGGGACTGTCAAATTTGTTTTGATAATTCCACGTTAAATTCGTTGTATTGTGCGAAAATAAAATTGATACAGTGAAATCGTTAAATGAGGTTGTCACACTTACTTTATAGTTTTTACAGCAGCTATCAATTTAATTCTTTGCTCTAATTTGCAGGCAGATTTTGAAAAAGTATAAAATTTACACAAACTATTTTTTCCCTTATTAGTACAGTTCACAATACAACGAATTTAAGCTTGGAATTATCAAAACAAATTTGACGGTTCCGATATGTTTCACATTTCTGCCACAGCACACGCTAACATAACCTAAAAGTTTAGGTTAGGTACACTTTGCACTCACAAAGAAGCATGATAATTTTAAAAGCATAATGATTTGATTAATGTTTAGTTTTAACTATATGAACTTCTCTAATGCATAACTTATAAAAACATGTCATTTAGTATTTAGTACTTCCCTAATTCTTAAAAATAATCTTGTGTTCATCATGTGTCAAGGTCAATTTCTAACCTCTTTTTCTTTTCATGTTATTTTTCATAATTTTATTTTTAAATATTTTAATAGATTAATATTAGATTATTAAATGACACAAATGACAACTACACTTTGAATGAAAAATATCTCGACAAAGTTCGCGCAGGGACATTTTCTATTTTTGCTTTTGATTATTGCATAAAAGTTGGTAACTTTAAGGTTTTGTGTTGAAAAATGTGCATTATGACATACATTGTGTTGATCATCTCATTTCATACTATAGTGTTCTTCCAGCTTCAACGTATTGTCTCACGGTGCAAATGTGAATTTTTTTATGCTGATTATGGTGACATAAGTGTCGATCCTAAAGGAATAGCTGAAATACCCCCTCCACCACAGGAAGAAGTGGGACCTTGGGAAAGCAGAGAATCAGCTGTGGATGCTTTCACTCTCATGCATTACGACCTTGACGTGTGTACAAATTCGCTTCAAGTGAGTATAAATAGTTTTTCATAGTGTCCTGAAAAAATATCGGATGAAAACGAGTTTATTCCAAAACGAAAATCTACAACTTCATAAAGGAAGTGACTTATACTTTTTCCAAATATTTCAAGATATTTTACGAAAAATAATTTATTTCATTTATTTTGATTTTATTTTTCATGATGTAATACTGTTTAATTTTTTTCGATAAATTAAATGACAATTAAGTAGGCCTGACAAAAATATTGAAAGATCCTGAGGTTGCAGTAAAAAAATAAGTGTTAAATGATACATACTCTTTATTGTATCGTAGAGTTTTTGAAAATGTTAATTCTCTTAATCAAAACCTTACTTGAGACAGGGAGAGGCAAGGCTAGGTGCCTTCAAACTTAGAAACACACTGGGAAACATAAACGTTGGGACAGGACACATGAGTATCGTTAGCATCGTAACCAGAGACGTGCTAGACATGAGATCAGACCACATTGCGAAACGATTCTCATTTGACAAGTCATACAGGGTATCTATACCAGACAGAACTGTATGGAATCACACAGAACTCAACACCATTCTACAGGGCAAGATCTGGTACACAGACGGATCAAAGATGGAGAATGGTGCGGGAACAGGAGTGTATTCTAGAAACCGAAAAACGGAGTTTAGCTACTCACTGGGTACTCACACCTCTGTATTCCAAGCAGAGTTCTACGCAATACATCAATGTGTGAAGGAAAACAATAGTAGAGGAACAGATCCACATTCTCTCAGACAGCACTGAAGGCTCTAAGTAGCCAGGAAATGACGTCCCAACTGGTATGGACCTGCAAAGAGGAACTGATAATTCTAGCAGAACAAAACTGCCTGAAGCTGATTTGAGTGCCAGGACATCAGGGATTTGCAGGGAATGAAAAAGCCGACGAACTCGCTAGAAGAGAATCGGAAAAAGAACCAGGTTCAGGACAGACCCTTGGGGTACCGAAGTGTATGGCACGAGCGTTTGTAGAAGACTGGATCCAGGAAAAACACAAACCACACTAGAATGACATCCCAGGAAACAGACATGGGAAAGAGTACATCAAAGGCCCCTCCAAGAAAAAAGCAGCAGACCTGCTAACTCTTAACAGGGAACAACTGAAAATCATTACGGGGCTAATGACTGGACATGCGCCAGTAAAAGAGCACATTAATAAAATGGGAGTGTCCAATGGCGACCTAACATGCAGATTATGTGGTAAGGAACCAAAAACAGTATCACACATACTGTGCAACTGCGGGGCTTTGGACCGCAGAAGACAGTCAGTTTTGGGCAAGGCAATTGGTGAACCGATTCTGTACAGCACACTCCAGCAAAGGACTTGTACAAACTTGTGCAGGGCACGAAATTACTGGAATGGGTGCTGTAGAAGGGAACAACAGGCAAGATACAATGGGCCAGAAGGCGTTGACCAGACGAGCCTACTGGGTGGAGTTTTTAGTGGGTAACCCAGAGGTAAGGGGATATAGGGACCCAACAACTCAAAAAAAGTGCCAGTCCCCCACTACCTATAAGGTGTCTTCCATAAAGGATTCCTCCCCACCCAAAAAAAGAAAAAAATTGAGATTGGTAATAAAAGTGAGATTGTGTAATGTTCGTTAACTTTTATTATAGTTGAGAGTTGATGACTTTATGAAGAGAGTAAAGATTTCCGAAACATTGACTAGAACAATGAGTATTTTTTAACCCTTCCCAGTTTATTGACTGCAACCTCATTATCTTTCAACATTCTGTTGCAGCCTTTTTGCCATAAATGTAGATTTAAACAACATCAATAATAAATAAAAATTCAATCAGGATATCACAAAACTGTGGGAGAAATTGTCCCAAGCAGACTATGCTATAAGGACTATATCACTGCTGGAACAAAGGCCTTAAAAGAAGTATCAAAATTACTAGGCTCGTCCATCTCAACAGCTGAGATCCACAAATAACCTTGTCAATGACTATTATATACAGGGTGTAAACTAACTTGTTGCTCTCCCGTGAATGACTGGTATATAATGCCATTTTATAATGAAGTTATAGTGGTTAATAATTCGAAAAAAAATCTTGAAAAAAATATAATTTTTTGTCAAATTCAACCATTTTTTTACCCAAGCCGCAAGAAAACACTGGCAATTGCCTGATGGAATAAATATTTAAATATGTGGAATTTTGAACTTATTGTTTGAGAAATGTAGAGAGTGTGACAATCCTTATTAACAATCGTTGCACGCTACTGGCGATACGTATTCAAACTCTGCTTCTGCAATAACGTCCATTTTACACTAATGAACACAAACGAATCTCGTTATATCCAAACTGGTAGATAAAGTCAGAACTAGTAGATGAAGTGCATGCTGACTTTGAAGCACCTAACAAAGTTTAATTATCAAAACATCATTTGTAAGTAACACACAGTTTTATTCCACTCAAAAAACATACAATATCGACGATCAGAGCTGACAATTGACTTAGATAAGCAGCGTTGCTGTATTGTCAGGTAGTCTTTCAAGATTATCACACGTGCCTCTAGTGGAATTTGGAAGCTGTCTACGAAGGACATGACATTTGTTAGATTCAACTGGCAAATTAAAGATCATACTTAGGAACCAATCAGAAAATAGTATGTGATGCGCATGAGAAGTAATTTGAACATTCTTGTCCTTAGGCAGCTTGCAAATTAGCCGATAGAGGCACGCGGCAAGTAATTTTCTCCATATAGAGGTCATAGGCAGGTTATGAATCATTAATAAAATACATTATTTCTTTTAATGTGATGTTCAAAAACCGTTAATATATTGTAATCAAAATCGAAACACAAATAACGATAATTGAAATATCCTAATATTTATGTCAAAATTGTCAAATGTCAGTTTGCTGAAGTTTGTTCTTGCTGCCGAACACCAAACTATTTCGTTTATTTTTGTTATTTCTTGTTTATAAAAATGAAAGGTAAGGAGATATTTTCCTATTGAATTTCTAAAATAGTATAATAAAAAAATTAGTTTATTGTCTAAACAGGATAAATCCCAATTACAAGACAGTATAGAAGTTTCAGTTGAGAGATACCAAGTACAAAAAAGTAATAGTTTATAGGTACAAAAACGAATGGGTTCCTACAGATTATACAATAGTATGATGCAGGTGGATACAAATGCAGGTATAAGTTGATGGTTTTGGTGTATTTGTGCCCTTAGGATTGTGAACATGAAATTGATTGTTTACTATACAGTATTGTTTGATTTTGTTCTTGGCTGTACCAATCGGTTCATTGTAAATATATATTCCAGAACAGACTTCATTTGCTGTTTTGCATATTGCGTACAATGGAGATTTTATAAAAATGTTAGTGTTAGGTTTTGGTAGGGAAAACACAGTTTGAATCTACAGTTGCTACATGGAACTTGTAGGTTTATTTATGCCAATAATTTAGGACAGTCTGTTAGATTGTTCAAGAGTTTGTAAAAAATAACCAAGCACAGTATGATCTACGATTTTCCAGAGATCTGTTGAGCATCAAATTGTTGTCATAACCTTGAGGGAGATAGAGCCCATCCAGCTTGAATGACACAATTTTCAATAATTCAATGAATACCCTATACAAAGCAAAATAGCTTCAGGATCTCCTGACAGCGTTTCCAACCCCATAAAATGGTCTATTTTTCGATTTTTTTTCAATATATTATTTTCAGTAAAATACAACACATTTTTGCTACTTCAATTACAAACCTTTCATTATGAAATTCAAGGTCGTTACTTCATTCTCATTTGTATATAAATAGGCAAATTTGTCAACAATATTGGTCAAGAAAACACAGCTATGAGTACGTCTGAGGCTGGTTACATCGTAAAAATTATCTACAGTAGTAAGAAAGGGAGTATGTTGTTTTGTTTTCATTGTGAAAAATTGAGGAATTGTGGATGACAGTTATACGTATAATAAACACATTATTTCGGGTGTGCATAGTGTTTTGGTTAAACAAAAGGTTTTCAAGTAGCCGAAAATGCGCTGAAAATGATATTTGTTTGTCCTCTGATTGTATTTGAGAGGGCTGGGCTTTGACTTTGAATTCGTGTTCAAGAAGCAGTAGGTGAATAATTTTAAACAGCAAATTCACAATTTACCCAAAATCAAACTCGTTCATTTGAATTGAGACATCAACGAGAACATCGAGCAGTCTGAAGATCGAGACTATGAGGTCAAGGGTCAACATTGTCTTGGAGTAATCAAACAGCAAAGTTTTGTTAGGTAATTTGTTTCTGGCTTATTATTTAAATTTAAAAGTAAAAATATTTTTATTTTTTGATTATCAACTGTTAGAGGAAGTGCAACAAGTTAGTTCACACCCTATATAATGGGTTGGAAATATATAAATGCTTACCAGTAAGTACACTTGAATGAAATTTAATCAGCTCTATTGTTGTCAATTTTTTTTATGTAATCATCCCTTCTACAGTATAGATGAATATCATATGTACCCTTTTCTTGACGCAAACCTAGTCACTTTAATTTCTTGTGATGAGCACACTACATAAAGTATTTTAAATGTAGCCATATGTGATACACTTAACTGAAGAATGCCATTATAATAAGTCAATGTTTTATTGTCGTTCGAAAATCAAATGCGGCCGCGGAAAGGAATCGACAACCATATTTTCAGACATTCATAACTAATCTTATAGTGTGTCGCAACAGATGAATGACTCGCGGTCTTTTTGAAGCGATAATGGGCACAGTGATATCCGGAAGGAACTAAGGGATTATGTAAACTATAAAAAGTAATGACCTATTAATGTAACATATTATGGCGGCGTGTCAAGTCAAAGGCGAACCGCCGACCATAAAGAATAATTTATAGATTCCGCGGTTTCGTTGGATTACCGAAAACTATATATATAAGATTCTCCGTAACAGAAGATATTCCTTCAGTCGACGATCGAGATTCAGTCAGTACAGAGCAAGTTCGGCTTCATAATTATGAAGCGAATAAAAGTAAAGTTTAATTTCAATTAGAGAAGATACAGTCTCATCTTCCTACGCGAAGTAAGCGTAGACTTCGTAAAGTTTATCTAAAGTAGCAAATTAATCAAACATATGCAGAATCATAGTGAAAGTGAAACCATCAGAAAACATCTCAGTAATAACTAAATAAATGGAATAAATATTTATCAAGAAGCTAAATAATCAAATTACAAGTGAACTCGTAATAAAACTCGGTAATAACACAGAATAATTAAGACATATTTACATATGTGGTGGTTCTTCAGTTGAGGGTAAGCGAATAAAACTGTTTATTTGGCAAGGTATATATGTATAGTGTAATAAGAAAATATTTCATTATTGATTTCATAGTAGAAGAAATTATTGATTTGACAAAAGTAAAAATATTATCACTTGTTAAAATAACTGAAGTAAAGTTATTTTAAAGGTCAACCCATTATTTGTTTCTCATTTAAGTTTATTTTATATTCAATTTCATTTTGACTTTCTATACATTTTCTCCGTAAATTATACCAGGTGTATCCATTGCTGTTTTTATATTTTATAAAATACATATATATATTATTACAAGTCCTAATTGTATTATTATTTCGAAACTATCTGAGATTGGTTATTGTACTGTCCAATCAAGTCCCACGCTTCATTACATACTGTGTGAAACAATATTATAGCCGCCCTGGGATATTGTTCAGTTATTGGTCAATAGACTAATAACACTCAGTATGGTTAAGGCATAGCTTTAACAAAAATACGAGGAATCGTAAGACTGGTTCATCTGACGAGGGGTATTGAATACTCCCCACAGGGACCGGTCATATCAATGATTGGTCAGATGTGGAGTAAGTTAATTCCCCAAAAAGGTCACCGGTTATATCATTCTTATGATTTTAATATAGTCTCATATTGGTGCTATTTTATTCAAATGCTTACCAAGAATCAAAATTTGAAAATACTTCCTGCATCATTCTACAGTATGATATCTCTTTCAGTATGCCATGTTATTGGACATAGTGAACAATTTGCTGTTGTATGTTGAGCCTCATAGAAAAGAAGCCCTGGAAAAGCTTGCTCGCATGAGATTCAAGCTACAACTGCACAGTGTCGAAGATCAAAGGAAACCGATACAAAACCAGCAGACACTAGTAAGAAGTACTCAGAGTAAGTTGAAGAGATTAGAAAAGGAAACTTACTTAGTTAATAAAGCTTTGGAAGAAAATTCAGATGATATTTCCTTGAGACAGGATTATTGTAGATTGGAGAGACTGGTAAGTTAGATAAATAATTATTTAGATTAATCCTAGTTTATTTGATTGATAATTCTGCACCCTCATTTCAGTAAAATTGAAAAAAAAATTCTTTCTACCTCTTCATTTTGTGTGAGGAATGAAATTTGAATAAATTCTTTTGAATGTGAAAATCAGTCAATTCATTAGTACAAAACAACTACATTTTGTCTTTCATTGAAGTTTACGAACATAAGCAGATGTCTTACATAGGGAACATTCTACAATGTAAAAAAAGAGTTTTGGGAAAAACGTGCCCACTCTCCAAGAGCTTCTTCCAAAGCCATACTGCTAAAGTGTTCAAGAATGAATTATGGAATTGTTTTCTGATTACCACTGAAGATCAGTTAAAATCCTTCTTTAGATGACCTTGGTATGGTTTCGTAAGATCTTCCTTTGAGTCGGACAATGACAGGATATCAAAGTTATCTTGTTGGTCACATTACATGATATAATGCCAAATGCTACATGACCACAATGGGAAGCTCTTGCATTAAAATCTGTATTTTCCTCTACAATCAAATTTTAGCGCGCAATTACTGTCTGGTTGTCTTGGGCACCACCTTCTGTTTAATGTGGGAAGGCCACTTGCTCCGTGCAGCCTCAGCGAAGAAATAACACTTCTGGGGTCACTATGGTACTGACAAATTCAAGGTGGGCAGAAGGGCAGATTTTACTTACCATCAACTGGGCTCGGGACCAGGATGTCGTCTCCATAATAGATAGTTCTACTCAAAGCAATAAGACTAAAACTAAATAAATAAATAGAACCAATTCTAATTGAATTCAACCAACTTTATTCTTAATAATTACATCTCGGACGGCTGACTTATGAAAATCAATGGACAACAAAAGCAGGGAGGGTGTGCCAAGTTTTAGGATCACCTTAGCAACCAAAAGCCGGTATTAACGAGTGCGTTTAAGCAGAGGTATAAAAGCTCAAAACGGTTCTTGGTATTGTCCGGTGCCGGCGGTGCTAACACAATTCACTTTGCTCGTGTGCTTATAACTCTCGCAGACCGGACACTACTCATCTTACTATCATGATACAAAATGAAGCTCACCTAACTTTCTCCTTCTAGTAATCTTTCGCTCAGGCACGGACCGGTATTTTGCTTACAATTTTTTGAAAATATTTCGTAGAATTCAATCACTAAACGACTGTACAATTTTACAGGACGACATTCATGAACTTCTCCATTGGTGCACCGAAAACAAACTACCACTAAATGTCCAAAAATGCAAATACACTACTTATTCTCTGAGAAATGCAATCATTGATTTTCAATACTCCCTTAGCAACACTCCATTAGAGCACCAAGCACAAAATAAGGACCTCGGTGTTGAAATTGACCCGAAACTCAACTTTTCCCAACACTATAATGGCAACCTCCTCTGCAAAGAGGATGACCGGTCTAATATTCCGTACATGTAGAGATTTTCAAAACAAAGAATGCCTCACCACCCTATACAATGCATATGTAAAATCAAGACTGGATTCCTGCTCTCTGATATGGTCACCACTCTACAAATGTCATATCAATCAGCTCGAGTCAGTACAAAGGCTCTTTATGAGATATGTGTCATTCAAGACAGACGGAGTCTACCTTCCACAAGTTTCAACAACAATATGTTATTGAATAAATTTTCATTCCTGTCACGAGAAAACTGTAGAACATACTATGCCTGCTTGTTCATTTACAAACTCGTATATAACTTAATAGACTGCCCCGAACTGTTAACACAATTGAACTTTCATGTTCCACGTATCAACAGCAGGTACGAAACTTGCTTCTACTTAAAAAAACCCAAAACAAATATTCTCGTTAAATCTCCTCTGCACTCAATGTGCAAAAAAACAAATGAAGTCTGCACAAACATCGATATTTACAACGAATCAATAAGTTCCTTTAAAAACAAAGTAAAACAAATATTGTATAGCAAACAATCACTTCCATATCCCCAATAAACAATTTTGAGCTTATTCTATCGTTCCCACACATGTAATTTGTACCTTTTAGTTTTAGTTTATATATTTAGCTTAGTTATTTCTAAATGAAACTTGCTTCATTTTTCTTTTTCAACTGTCTTGTAATTGGGTTCTTCCTGTTTAGACAATAAATGATTTTTTTTTTTCAACTACCTAGACCATGCAATTTTCTGGCTGGTCGTTTGGTTCATGTTGCTGAGGGAGGTGATCCAAATTTACCACCAAATTTCAGACTTATTTCATTCCTACCAACTTTGGCAAAAAAAATTGAAAGATCAATAAAAAAAAGATTTTGAACTTTCTAGAAATGAATAAAATTTTTCATTCCAAACAGTTCGGTTTTCGGACCTCAAGTAGCACAAACGATGCAATGTTTGCCCTTCTTGATAACTCTACCTTCAATTGAACAATGGTCAATTTGCAGCAACAGTATTCTGCGACTTGTAGAAGGCATTCGATTGCGTAAATCACAAAATTAGACTGCAAAAACTCGAAATTTATGGGATTAGGAGGAACATTTTGAAATGGTTTAAATCGTACCTATCTGGTCGGGTACAGATGGTAACTTTCAATAGTAGTACGATGTTGGAATGGAAGTAAAATGTCAAGGGTCTGTTCTCGGCCCATTACTCTTTTTTAATATATATATATATATATATAAATATATATAATGGAAGAAATTTAATGGACATAGCCCTCAAAGAGAAGTGTTAACCGTAGACACGTGTTTCGGGCTCTCGGCCCTCATCAGTACGGTGAAGAAGTGCAAAGATGAACAACACTTGGTAGAAAACAACAAATCAACGGAGTCAACAACAGAAGCCAGCCGCACATTTGTGGTTTCGGTTAGCAGACCCTGTATCCAGGGTAACAACCAACGTCACCACGGAGGCAGCTATAGCTACCTGCGTGACATCCGAGTCCAGGATTATAGATATGAATGGAAAGAATATCGAGGGGACTGGTAAACAAAATGGAAGAAATTTAATGGACATAGCCCTCAAAGAGAAGTGTTAACCATAGACACGTGTTTCGGGCTCTCGGCCCTCATCAGTATGGTGAAGAAGTGCAAAGATGAACAACACTTGGTAGAAAACAACAAATCAACGGAGTCAACAACAGAAGCCAGCCGCACATTTGTGGTTTCGGTTAGCAGACCCTGTATCCAGGGTAACAACCAACGTCACCACGGAGGCAGCTATAGCTACCTGCGTGACATCCGAGTCCAGGATTATAGATATGAATGGAAAGAATATCGAGGGGACTGGTAAACCAAAATGGAAGAAATTTAATGGACATAGCCCTCAAAGAGAAGTGTTAACCGTAGACACGTGTTTCGGGCTCTCGGCCCTCATCAGTATGGTGAAGAAGTTTTTTTTTTTTTTTTTTTATATGTTCTGGTTCCCACGAAAGGGATATCCTGTAATGTTCAGAGAACATCGTGGGAACCAAGGAAAACTAGGAGTTGGTGTTCTTCTTAAATTTCTGAAGGTTGTATGCCTCGGGGAACACCTCCTAGGCAATGAGTTCCAAAGCCTAGCTGTTAGTTGGATGAACGAGTCTTTGGAAAGTGATGTTCTGCAGGTCTCCAAAGTGACCACGAAGGGGTGTGATGACTGAACTTGCGGGTTAATCTCGAAGAGACTGCCAAAGGAGGACGATTGTTGATATTTCAGAAGAGCATCGCCCATGAAAATATCTATAAAATAGAGACAAATCGCCAACTTTTCTACGGTGTTCCAGACAAGTGAGCGAGTTTGTAGCGAGGCATCACCGACGAGACGAATTGCCCTTTTGGACAGAATCCAATAGCTTCAGGATATGTTTAGGTGCGCACTCCAAATATGGGAACAGTATTCAGGACAGGTCGGATCTGTGCCTTATAGATCATAAGCAGCTGACTGGAGGTGAAATAGCTCTTGGCACGAAACAAAAACCAAGTTTTGGGATGCACTTTGGCAATGGACCTCGTGATTTTCCCAGGAAGGTTATTGCTGATAGTAATACCAAGCATCGATATGGATGCCTTCAGTGGTATGGTTACTCCTGATAAAGTTATGTTAGGCACAGTGAGATCGACTTTTCTAGAGAAAAGACATGCTTGTGTTTTGTTTGCATTGAATTCTACCAAGTTATTAGATCCCCACTCGAGAATTGTTGCTAAGTCCATATTTATATTATTAACATTTCTTCCTCGTTCATTTCTGGTTTCACGGGCTGATATAGGGGCCCTGGAAGAAGCGGTATGGAGGGTACTATCATCGGCAAAGCTGTGTACTGGACATGAAGTTGCTTTCAACAGGTCGTTGATGTGAAGTAGAAATAGTGTTGGTGCGAGAATAGATCCTTCGGAACACCAGCATTTATGAGTAGAGTGTCAGATGAAACTCCATCGACCACTACATGGAGAGACCTGTTTGAGAGAAAACTAGCAAGCAGAGAACACAGCTGAGGGGCAAGCCATAAGATGGAAGCTTGGCGAGGAGTCCCTGGTGCCAAACTCGATCGAGCTTGGAGATATCTAATGCCACAGCTAAAGTTTCTCCATACTTTTCAATAGATAGCTGCCATATATGTGAGACGTATGCGAGCAGGTCACCAGTTGATCTCTGATGGCGGAAGCCATATTGCCTATCATTGATAATTCCTGAGTCTTCCAGATATTTCATGAGCTCGATGTTGATGGCTTTTTCCATGACCTTCGAAATAATAGATAGCAGTGCGATAGGTCTGTAGTTGCTAGGTAGGGTCTTTTGCCTTTTTAGGGACTGGCTGTACTCTTGCAATTTTCCAATTGGACGGAAATACTCCCAAATTGTAAGAGTGGTTGAACAACTTGCAAAGAACAGGTGTTAGTTCGGGGCACATTTCTTGAGAACAATCGGCGGGATTCCGTCAGATCCACAGGCTTTGTTGGTGTTGAGACCCAGCAAAATCTTTCTGATAGTACGTTGGCGAAAGGTGATCTCGGGCATGTGACTGTCAATAGGTGTAATGTTCGGGGTTGTTTTCCCGAAGAATCCAGAGTGGAATTTCCAGCAAATAGGTGCGCAAAGATATTGGCTTTTTCCTGGGCAGTCGTTGCTAGTGTTCCATCTTCTTTGGTTAGGGGAGGAAAAGAGCTGGAAGTGAAGTTTCTTCCCACAGCTTTGGCGAAAGACCAAAATGAACGGGATCCGTTGGGACATTCAACAAGTTTTGATCTTATTTTGGCATTATGAGCATCTTTTGAACATTCTATTGTCTCTTTGCATATGCCTCTAGCCTCAACGTATGCTGCTCTGGTCTCAGGTCCCGGATTTTTTTGCCATCGATGGTATGCTGCCTGTTTGGAAGCCACAGCTCTAGAGCAGTTTCTGTTAAACCAGGTCTTATCGGATACTTTATTATGATTTGTTGAGTGATTTACAAAATAAAGATACATTGGTAATACAAATAAGTAGTAAATATATCATAGTTTTATATACATATAAGCACCTAGGTCTTAGTAGGACCTGTATGTGCATACTAAAAATAATAATTATTGAAATAGTTGATATTGCAGTTTAGTGTATTATTACTATCTAATCTAAAAGTCAAAATACCTAAAAGTCAAAATACCTGTGTTATTACAATAGAATAGTGCTGTGGGGCTGGTGAAACAATATGTAATATATAAAGTAGTAGCAGAGATCAATTAAAGTAGAAGGTTATCCTTAAATAATGCTTGAGTATTGTGAGTAGTTTTTTATGATATGGATCTTACATTTTTCCGAAAACAGTTTATAGTTACCTATGTTTCTTATTTCTGGTGGCAAAATATTGAATATTTTTGGAGCAAGACATCTTGTAAATCTCTGATTAGAGTCTTTGCGATAGAATGGCACTGATAATTGTTTACTTGTAACTTGTCTGGTATTGTACATGTGAGAGACAAAAGTTTTCATTTCCTGGTGTTTATATAAAAAGGTACAATTACTATGAAAATAAATCATCCTGACATTAGAAGTATAGGAGTTTTATATAAATTTTCAGTTGGGTATAATTTGCCTTTGTGAAAGATTATTTTTAATAGATAATTTTGTATAACATTGAGAGGACTCAATGCATTGCTATAAAGCCCTCCCAGACCAAAATACCATATTTTATGATTGATTCTACTAGTGCTTTATAAACCATCAAAAGAAGCTTTTATTTAAAATTTTTTCTGAGTTCGTAGAATTTATATATAAGTCTTAGTAATCTGTTAGTTAGATGGGTAATATGTTGATTCCATTTGAGATTTTTATCTATAGTTATTCCAAGATATTTAGTGGCTTCGATTCTTTTACTTCAAAGTTGGTACTGGGAATTTGAAGGGTACTGTAGTTGGGCCTATTGGAATTCGTTAGTGAAAATGCAATATATGTAGTTTTTGACATTTAGTGATAATTTGTTATGATCTAGCCAATTTTTACATTGAGGATGCCATTTTCTGTTTTATTTTTAGTTGGTTCCAATTTGTTTCATGAAATATGAGAATTGTATCGTCGGCATAGGATATTATAGTGCCATCAATATGAGAATCTAATAGTGAGTTGAGATAAGTGATAAATAAAATTGGCCCTAGAACGGTTCCTTGGGGAACGCCAATTTGGATAGTTTCGTTATCACTTATTTCATCTCTTATTTTTACCTGTTGCTGCCTATCTGATAAGTAACTTTGGAAGATCTTCAACACAACACCACGAATACCATAGTGACAAAGCACATCAAGTAGTCTCTTGTGGGATACTGTGTCGAAGGCCTTAGAGTCAAGGAATACCCTATGCATTTCTTTTTTATTGTCTAGGTTTTTTATGTTATCAATTAAATCAAACATGGCCTCAGAGGTACTGATTCCTTGCTGAAAACCATATTGTTTGTCGCTAAGAATTTTATTGCTAGTGAGATACTCATATAACCTGCTTTTAAGACATTTCTCAAAATTTTGGAAAACATACTTATTAGGCTAATTGGTCGGTAGTTGACAATGTTATTTTTTATTACCTGACTTAAAGATAGGTACAACAATAGATTTTTTGAAATCAGCTGGGACATCACCACATAAAAACATTGAATTGATTATATGGATTAAAGGTTCTAGAATATATTCATGGCAGCTTTTTATGAGTTTGGTATTAACTCCATCATAGCCAGGGGAACTACTATTTTCAATGATTTAATATGTTCTATCATTTCATTTTTTTGTACGGGTTTGAGAAACATTGATTTTTTTATATTAGGATAATTATTATTTACATTTACTTTTGGGTCTTCAATATTTGTTGCCATTGTTATGCCTTCATTTACATTATATTTATTACCAAATTAGCCATGTCTTTATCAGTGCTAAATGTTTTACCATTCTCATCGCTTATATCTATATTGTCATTTAATTTCAATTTGGTGTTATTTGTAGCCTCATTAATTGTTTCATAGATCTTTCTCATATTATGAGTGTTATTCGAAATCTTTTCAGAATAATATTTCGTTTTGCTTTAATTATAAGTTTGTTTAAAATATTTCTATAATTTTTATAGTCAGTGAAGAGGTCTGCATTTTGTCTGTTTTTGATAGCAATTTTTCAGATAATCTCTTTTTTAATAGATGTTATAATAGCATTAGTTATCAAGGTTTTATTTTGTTATGTTCTTTTACTTTGATTTTCTTACAAGTTTTACAAATATTGTATACAGTGTAAAATTTATCACTAAAACATTTCCACGCTCTATTGGGGTCTTGGAATGAAAGTACATCATCCCATCTGACTTTTGATTAAAGTGTTAAACTTATTTTCTAGTGAAAGATGTTATGCATTTATATGAAATGTTTGAGAAACTACTAGTATTGGCTACATCCTCAGAAATGAGTAAATGTATAGGGTAGTGATCAGTTATATTATGATTTATCACTGCTGGGTGAAATTCAAGTTTTTGCAGTTAATATTTTTCTCACAAATATGTGATCTAAGCAACTTCTTGATTCTTGTGTTACTCTGGTAAATACATTAATGATTGATTCAAAACCAAAGACATAAGTAAAGATAGATAGTTATTTGTGATTGTAGAATCAGTGTCCAAAATATCAATATTGAAATCCCTATCAGAATATCTATGTTTTCTTTTGCATTCTTCAACAGAAATAGTTGCAAGTCCTCCAGAAATGTTTTGTCCGAAGTAGATGGGGATCTATAGCAAGGCATTATGTTATATGTTATATTATTTAAGTTTATTCTGATATTAGATATGGTTATTTGAGTCCATGGTTAAATTTTATGTTCTACTTTATAAGCTATTTTGTTATTTATAAATATGTGTACGTGTTCGTTTTGGTTCATTCTACTGTTATTGAAAATGGTTTGAAAACCTGGTATGCAATATGTCTCAACTGAAGGGTTATTTCTTGTTTCACCAAGGATTATTATGTCAATGTTTGCCAAGTTACATGTCTCCAGGAATATCAGAAGTTCATCAAAGTGTTTGCTAACACTTCTTATGTTAAAGTGCAAAATTTGCAGAAATTTATTCTTATTACTAAATTTATTTTTGAACTCTTCAATATCGTCAATCTTCATTTCTTGTTCTGTATTTGCTTCATTTTCTAAAATTTCTAACATTATTACTTCAGGAATATCCATAAATACCATTGATTATAATAACTAAAGAAAAATTTGTTGTGTAAGAAAAAAAAAACGAACAAGAGGAAGATAAAGCGAAATGAAATTGTTTTTTCAATTTTATTGGAATTTCACTTTTTTGAGTGATAATCAATACTGTTTTTTAGTCTTTGGAGATAGAATTTCATGATGTTCTTCTTTCGGTATTCGGTATGTAAGTTTGCATCCCCAACATGATGATTTCAGAAATTGTCTCAGCACATCGTGTTGGATCTACTGAAGAGAAACAAACTCTCTTCCATGGAAACGCTGAGAAAAACATACGAAGACCTTCCCAGTCGGCCGAATTGTAATGCCACATGAGACGGGGTGGTATTGTGCTGCTCGATGGTAAATGGAAAGAGCATGTTGTGGAGATGAGGGTGTGATCAGAGTTTCCAAGTGGGGCACAAACTTCTATTCTATACGGGTCAGGATTGGTGGTGAGGAAAAGATCTAGGGTATTGGCAGACTGGTTGTTGACATCAGGGATGCGGGTTGGTAGCTCGACCAAAGATGAACAACACTTGGTAGAAAACAACAAATCAACGGAGTCAACAACAGAAGCCAGCCGCACATTTGTGGTTTCGGTTAGCAGACCCTGTATCCAGGGTAACAACCAGCGTCACCACGGAGGCAGCTATAGCTACCTGCGTGACATCCGAGTCAGGATTATAGATATGAATGGAAAGAATATCGAGGGGACTGGTAAACAAAATGGAAGAAATTTAATGGACATAGCCCTCAAAGAGAAGTGTTAACCGTGAGACGTGTTTCGGGCTCTCGGCCCTCATCAGTGCGTGAAGAGTGCAAAGATGAACAACACTTGGTAGAAAACAACAAATCAAGCGAGTCAACAACAGAAGCCAGCCGCACATTTGTGGTTTCGGTTAGCAGACCCTGTATCCAGGGTAACAACCAAGCGTCACCCGGAGGCAGCTATAGCTACCTGCGTGACATCCGAGTCCAGGATTATAGATATGAATGGAAAGAATATCGAGGGGACTGGTAAACAAAATGGAAGAAATTTAATGGACATAGCCCTCAAAGAGAAGTGTTAACCGTAGACACGTGTTTCGGGCTCTCGGCCCTCATCAGTACGGTGAAGAAGTGCAAAGATGAACAACACTTGGTAGAAAACAACAAATCAACGGAGTCAATATAGTTATATATATATATATATATATATATAATATATATATATATATATATATATATATATATATAAATGATTTGGCCGCCATATCAATTCAGGGAAAGTTCACTATTTTTGCAGATGATAGGTCTATACTGTGGCATAATAACAACATGCTTACTTTAAAAAACATATAGAAAATGATCTAAAAGTAGTCAAAAGTTGGTGAGATGCAAATCTATTAACTTTCAATTAAATCTATATTACATTTAAATCTAACATTTAAATGTAATATAGACCAAGTCTCTCTAAATGGACAAATTGTTAACTCAAAGCAAGAGAATAAATGTTTAGGACTATAATGAATTTGACAGATTGAAATTTGAAAATCACATCTGATTTTATGAACATCCTGTTTATATTTTCAACAAATCACATAAACAGATTATGCAAAAAACTGTCTTCAAGTTGCTATGCCATATGAGCTGTTTCCAAGACTATTGACATTCAGTCAGCAAGAAATGCATACTTTGCACTGTGTGAGTCTCACTTGCGTTATGGAATATGTTTCTGGGGTGCGGGCTCCGTGTATTTAACAAATGCTGTATTTAAAATACAAAAAAGGGCTCTCAGACTTGTATCTTGAGCAGGAGTGCGAGATTCGTGTAGACCGCATTTTATATCACAAGGAATTTTGCCATTAGCCTGCCTTTTCATTCTGGAAACTGTCACCTTGCTGCACAAAAAACACAAGGATACCATTAGTAGTCCAACCACGGGACTCGCCTTTCGCATAATATCACTCTTCCTATCCCCTCAACAACACAAATTAAAAACTCTAATATTTACAATGGGAACAAGCTATTCAATCACCTTCCTCTTTCCATCAGAAAAATAAAAGGAAATGAAAAGTTTCGTAAAGAGGTGAAAGTGCTACTACTTCGGAAGGCCTATTACAATTTAAACAAATTCCTCACTGACAACTTCACAGCTTATTCATAAATTTTCCTTGAATTTTCTTGATTTTAAGTGTATTTCATTGCATTATATTGTATTTATTGCCTTTAAAATCTATCTTGTGGTTCTGCTTTGCAGATTTTATGTGTATGTATGTTATTTTATACTATGATTTAAATGTAGCCTTAAGTAGCTCTGTCAACTGGACTTATATTCTCTGACATTAAATAATTTCTTTCTTCTTATATTTAAAACACATGTATTGTTTTTGAATTTTGTTGGAGTTTTATATATATTATAGTTTTTATTGCACCATGATTCCGTATAGTCAATACTCTCAACTATTTCATTTATGCTTTCTACGAAGTATCTGATATTATGGAATTATCTTTTTTTTAAACTGTAAGAGTTTTCCACATTTGTTTAGAGTTATTTCTGTATCTGCCGATTTTTTCAAAATAATATTGGTCTTTTTTCCTTTTCAACACATTAACAACATCATTTCTCATTCTCTTGAATGTTTCCCAGTTATATTGTTTATCTGCATTTGGACAGTTTCTGAAGGCTCTGTATGCTGTGGTTAGTAACTGTAGTTGGTTTACTGATTATTTGAGAAATACCATATGTGCTGAGGAGGTTTTTCAATTTAGAAAAATAAAAACTATCATCAGAGTAGTTTAGATGGAAGTCGCCTACTAAGATACACGGAAGTTTTGTCGAGAATCACAAATATCTTCTAGGTCATCTAAGAATTTGGCATCAGACCCTGAAGGTGAGTGATAAAGACATCTGACCAAAATAGGAAGCTTGAATTTAATTTTAAAAATTTTACACCATTAGTTTCCTTCTGGTATATCAGATTTATAGGCAGAATACTCAATGTCATTTTTAATGTATATTGAGACTCCACCTGTATGTCGACTTTTTGAGTCGCAGCGAACTATATTGTAATTGGGGATTTTCAATTTTCTCATTCTGTTTGTGCTTATGAGAGAGGACGTGTATGAAATCGCTCCGCTAATAAACAGTTTTCCAGAGTGAATCGTACTTAAGAATTAAGATTTTCTTCACTGTAAGTGCTGTGTTAGTTCATCGTATCACGATATAAGCTATCCAAGTACGTAACCAGTGACCTAAAGTGCATCAGAATGCCATTAACAAGAGATCAACTGAGTGAGGTTGACGTATTCATAAAGCAACTGTGTAAAGATAACACATTCATTCAGATCCTGGCAAACACCGTATCGGCTGGCGTAGTGAACATTTTAAATGAGAAACTGGATGTCGAAAAAAAGATAAAGGAACTAAAAACTGAACTAGCCTCGGAGAATAAACATCACGATGAAGAAATATCAAGAATAAATGTAAAACTGAATGAAATGATAAAAAGAGGAGATTCCGAGGGGAACTCCATGAATATAATGACTATGATCACAGAAGTCAATGAAATTAAACGCAGGGAAAAGAATATACTGATCTTTGGGATTACAGAAAATTTATCAAATCTCTCCGAATATATTACAAACATGATTAACGCCTTAGGAACTAAAGTTACCTTATCGGCAGATGAGATAAAACCTTTCAGATTAGGAGTGATTGTACAGGGTGATTCAAACAAATGTAGACCTGTTAAGATTACAATTCCATGCGACGGTATGGTTCCTTCCCTCATCGCATCTAATAAAAAACTCAAATCGATTGAGGTTTACAAAAATATGTACATGAGGCCAGATCAAACTATGCTACAGCGCGAGTACTACCGAACATTATGAGCCAGCTGAAGGAACGCAAGCGTAATGGAGAAACTGATTTGGAGATTAAATACAAAAATGGTCTTTCCACAATTATTTCAAAAAACTAATGGTATCATCCAGCAGAAACAACATTTGCACTAAAAAACTTTCGATTTTCTACCAAAACTGCAGAGGCTTGAATACCAAAACGAAAGAATTTCATCATCAAATTCTAACACCTTCCCACAACATCATAGCTGTTACCGAAAGTTGGATCAGGGACGGTGTGCTCAACAATGAACTCTTTCCAGGAAACTATACTGTTTACAGGAAGGATCGCGAATATGGATCGAGGGGTGGAGGTGTCATACTTGCAGTAGATAACAACATCTGCCACTCAGAACAACATACCTTGGCGTTTCCTGTAAGAAGTGCCGACTCACTATCGTTAAGATGTTCAACCATGCTGAGAAGGCAACTTATCTGATTGTAGTTTACATTCCCCCTAACACAAGTTTCGACGAGTACGATGAACTATTTGAATGTATTGAACATTTTTGCGAATCTCACCATACCATAGTACTTGGCGATTTCAATATAACTGAATTAGCTAATTTTTATGACACAAGATCTGAGTCTACTCTCCTATCAAGATATAACCTCAATCTCAATATGTACTTTATTGTCTGAAGAAATAAAATTCTCATTGACAAAGCATAGTTTACAATTTACAATGCAATAAATAATGTAACGTAAATAAACTTAACTTGGTTTAACTAATTTATTTAACACTTAATCTACAACTTAATTTATATTACTACGCCACTGAATAGCTCGATCGTATGGGCTCGTTCAGACTGTGTACTCCCTCTTGAGGGCTGTCTATTTATCTCCGATACAGCATTCTCGATGTTTCGAATTCGGACGGTTGGCAACTAGCATATTCCAATTGTTTCCAATATTGACCGTTGTTTTTTCGCGGCAGAGCGACTGGATGGTTCTCGAATATCTCCGGGGATGATCTCATCGCTGTCGATGGCAACACGTGAGGCGACAGGTCCGGCCTAGGTTCGTTACATTGCCCCCTTCTTAAAGACATTTCGTCCCGAAATTTCATCCTTGGAGTGTGACGATATCTGCATGACTCCCCATATCTGCACCGTGAAGTTCGATGGAAGTAACACTCCACGGTCTTCATGATCGGTCGTGGAAGAGGGTTACAGCAAACCAAAATCTTGACGCCGCTGGATCTGAATATCGCCTCCAGCATACTTCTTATGACTCTCCAGTCCAACCCATCAATACCACAGGACAATTTTGGAATTGCTAGATCCACCAGATTCTGGTCCACCATAGTATCTCTTAGTTTGGTGAGACTCTTCCAGACATCTTCATAGGACGGTTTATCTTGGGAATGCCTCTTGGTAACTAGGTAGTAGATGTTTCTCTGGCCTTTCTTCAACTGTAGCACCCACCAACTTCTGGATTCTGCTCCGCAGTGTTTGGAGTTGACCAAATTTCTTGGAGAACACTACGGCGATGCCCTGGACATTTGAAGATCTTCTGCCACACAGTGCGCTAGTGCGTAGTCAGCAGGCACCTCGAAAGGTCTCGTGACTCCTCTCTAGTAACCCCATGTAGAACTTTCTGCCCGTTTGAATATAAGGACATAAACTTCTCGAACGTCATATCATCCTCTGGTGGCTTGAGGGTGCGAACTTGGTCATGGTTTCCAGCGTAAGGGGCCAACCTGTTGAAATGGACGACCCTTGGTTTCCCTCGGGGTGGCTTATGGATTCGGTACACAAGGTCGTTTATCCTTTTCACGATTTTATACGGGCCTTCCCACGAGTTCCGCAACTTTGGTGATAGTCCACGACGACGTTTGGGGTTGTACAGCCAAACCAGGTCATCAACCTTAAATCCTCCAGCGTCGGCCTTGATGTCATAGGTCTTCTTCATTTTATCGCTGGCACTCTGGATGTTCAACCGAACTTGTTCGTGGATGTCGTCCATTCTCTGCCGAAGTTTGCTGACGTAGTCCTCTTCCGCAGTGTCTTGTCCTGGCGGTATCCCAAACTTCAGGTCACAAGGCAGTCGCAGTTCTCGGCCCATTATAATACTAGCAGGAGTTTGACCGGTTGACTCGTGTACTGCGGATCGATAGGCCATCAGGAACAAATGAAGATACTGGTCCCAGTCTCTTTGATGGTCAGAGACAACCTTGGACAAGTGGCGGTTGATCGTCCTGTTCATCCGTTCCACCATTCCATCGGACTGCGGATGTAGGGCCGTGGTTCTTGTCTTGCGGATGTTCAGCAGTAGACATATTTCTTGGAAAAGGTTGGATTCGAAATTTCTGCCTTGATCCGAGTGCAGCTCCATTGGAATACCGAATCGACATATCCACTCTTTCACCAAGACGTCGGCGACGGTGATGGCTTCCTGGTTGGGCAGGGCATAGGCTTCCGCCCACTTACTGAAGTAGTCCATTGCCACAAGGATGTATTTATTCCCGTGGTCGGATACGGGAAACGGGCCGGCGATGTCAATGGCGATTCTCTCGAACGGGCTGCCTACGTTGTACTGACGCATCGGGGCCTTGGGTCGTATTCGAGGTCCATTGCTAGCAGCGCATACAGCGCACTTCCTGCACCAGTCCTGGACGTCAACTGACAATTGGCCCAGTAAAACCGTTGCCTCACTTTCTGCAGGGTCTTCGTCACTCCCAGATGTCCTCCGGCGACTCCATCATGGATTTCCGCAGCACTTCCTCTCTTCTGTTCCTGGGAACAATTATTTGGCGTCTGTCTTCCCCACCAATATCGGCCTCCAGCACACGTTTCAGGATCCCATTGTCCAGAATAAGAGAGTTCCATTGTGCCCAATAGGACTTAACAGCCGGCGAGTAACCTGCGACTTCCTGCCATGATGGTCTTCGATTGCCCTTCTTCCAGCTGACGACTAAGCCAAGGTCAGGGGTCTCTCTCTTGGTCTTTCTGGATCTTGCTGTCATTCAGTTGTCATCCATTGCCGCGGTTCTACAAAGTGTTGCTTCTTTCTCTTCTGCTCGTCGGCAATGTGAGCAATCATCTGGACATGGTCTTCGCGACAAGGCATCTGCATTCTTATGGCTAGTTCCGGCTCGATGTTCGATCTCGAAATCGAATTCTTGGAGTCTCTCGATCAACGTGCTACTTGACCCTCAGGATTTTTTGAACTGTAAGAGCCATTTGAGGCTGCATGGTCAGTTCTCAACAGGAATCTTCTTCCATACACGTACTTGTAGAAGTGTTCCTCCCTTTACAACAGCTAACAGCTCTCGCCTGGTGACACAGTAATTGCGCTCTGGTTTGCTAAGCGTCTTGCTGAAATAACCAATGACCTTCTCCTGTCCCTCCTGGATCTGAGATAGGACAGCTCAAGTCCCACGTTGCTGGCGTCCGTATCCAAAATGAATTTCCCTTTGGGTGGGGATAGCTCAGTATAGGTGCGTTGATCAAAGCTCCTTTCAGCTTCCTGAATGAGTCTTGACATTCTTCGGACCACTGGAACTTTGTTTGGCCTTCCGTGAGCTTGGTCAGTGGTTTAGCGATGTTGGCGAATCCCAGCACATATCGGCGATAGTATGTGCATAAACCAAGGAAACTTCGAAGTTGGTGAATGTCTTTTGGGATGGGCCAATCCTTAACAGCTTTGATCTTCTGGTCGTCCACTGCTACTCCTTCCCAGAGACAACGTGGCCGAGGTATCGTACTTCTTTTGGAACAGATGGCATTTCTTAGGGCTCAGTTTCAATCCGGAGTTCCTCAGTCGCAGGAATACTTCCTCCAAGTTTTTCACGTGGTCCTCAAACGATCTGCCGACCACAATTATGTCGTCGAGATACACTAGACACGTGTTCCATGAGAGTCCCTTCAGTACTGTTTCCATCAATCTTTCGAATGTGGCGGGAGCATTACAGAGCCCGAATGGCATAACGGTGAACTGCCACAATCCTGAGCCGATGGTAAAAGCAGTCTTTTCTCGATCTTCCTGAGCCAGTTCTACTTGCCAGTATCCACTCTTCAGATCAAGGGTCGAGAAAATCGTGGAACCAGCCAACGTGTCTAGGGTGTCATCTATTCTCGGGAGAGGGTAACTGTCCTTCTTCGTGACATTATTAAGTTGGCGATAGTCTACACAAAGCGTGTCGATCCATCCTTTTTCTTCACCAGTACGACTGGAGAGGACCAGGGACTGTCAGATGGTTCGATAACTCCTTCTTTTCCCATATCGCTGACTATTTTGTCAGCCTCTTCCTTCTTGGCAAGAGGAAGTCTTCTTGCTGATTGCCGGATCGGTCGGGCACCCCCAGTATCAATCTTGTGCTGGACCACATTAGTTCGACCTCCTTTTCCTTGTCCGGTATCGAAGATGTCTTGGTACTTCTTAACTAAATCTCTTAGTTTGGGCTGTTGAGCTGGTTTATATCTTTGGAAGAGATGGCAACTAATTTTCTAGTTCTGTGGGCAAGTTGTTGGGTTGGCTAATCGTACCTCATACCTCCGGATCACTGAGAAACTGGCGAGCAGTGCCCCAATATTGTTCCTTTCTTCAAGGTCACTGGAAATTGATTGCCATTCATGACTCTTACGGGCACAAATTTGTCAGCACGCAACCAGGTCTTCTTAAGTGCAATCCTTCGTTCAATTTTCTCATCTTGATGCTTTTGGCTCGTACATCACCACGTTTCCACTGCTCTTGCTTCCGTCCCGGTGAGCCTCCAGAATGGTTTCAGCCCTCTCAGGTACGCTTACATCTTCAGCCAACAACACACGGATCAACCCCTCACTTCTCCCATGAAGCACCAGCTCTTCTCCGTTGACACGTAGGACGCCGTCTTTGAAATCAATTCAAACCCTCTGGAATTCATGATGTCCATTCCGATGATTGCATCGTCTTCGATGTCCGCTACAAGTGCCTGATGTTTCACTTTAGTGCTGCCCAAAATTATTTCAATCGGTAGCTCGCCATATACAGTAGCTGGCTCCCCTGTTGCTGTGCGTAGCTTCAAGTTGTCAGTTCAATCCGTTCCGGTGTTCTGGCAAAGGAAGGCCGAGAATTGTCCTAGTCGCACCTGTATCTAGCAGCATGGTGCAAGGCTCGTTATTGATGAGACCGTCTCACGAGACACCTTTGTTCTGTCGTTGAAGGATAGCGACATATGCGTTGTTAACCGAGGCTTGCCGGACACATGCCGACGATTGCCCTTCTCGTCGACCTTTTTTGTTTTCCTGCATCGGAGTCGATGAATGTTGGACATTGCTACGCACATGTCCAATTTTCCAATTCCGGCATCTTATCTGTCTTTTCTCAGGCAACACTTCCTTCATCACTTTTCTTATGGCGGCTTCCAAGTTAGCAGGCTCCGGTGAGTCTTCCTCAATCGTTTGAACTTTACTTTGGGTTTTGCAGCATTGTTTTGCTGCTTCGAATTCAAAGCTCGTGCCAGTGCGTCTACAAGATGTGTTGGACGAGCTAATATCAACCTTGTAACTGGTTTCTTGGTCACGGAGTCCATCCAAGAATGCCTGAACCGCTAATCGCTCCATTACATTTTCCGGTATGGCTGGATATGCGAGACGAACCAAGCGTGCAATGTCAGTTTCAAATTCTTGTAAGGATTCGCCCGATTTCTGACAGCGATTTTTCAGCTGGGAGTGGTATACGTGTTCCAAATGGGCGTGGCCATATCGTAATTCTAGATGTTTAATCAGCTGATCATAGTCCTCCTGTTCTTGGGCGGTGAGAGTTTGTAGAATATTTGTCGCTTCTCCACGTAATGCAAGTGTCAATGCTACAGCTCTTTCCCCTGCATTCCATCCGTTTGCTTTGGCCGCTGCTTCAAACTGCCGGCGGTAATTTGCCCATGGAGTTTTCCGTCGAACTGAGGCGGCTTCATGGAAAGCTTCCCTATTTCTGAAATGACCTTGACATCTTTTATACCCTCTTGAACTTTATCCACGTTCAAACTCAAGTCCAGCATTGCATTTTCGTTAACCATCTCTGTGGAGGACGCACTATTAATTTGTTTTTCCAGCTTACTGATCGTTTCCTTTATTTTGTCCATTTCTGTCTCAACGGTTCCCATTCTTTCTTCTAGAAAATTAGCCACACCACACAATTCTTTTTTTAGGCCTTCTGTGTTTTCCAGGAACTTCTCTTCCAGGCTTCTTGAATTTTCTAGAAGCTTCTCTTCAGATTTCTAGAATTTCTTGAAGCTTCTCTTCCAGATTTCTAGAATTTTCTTCAACTTCTCTTCAGATTTCTAGCATTTTCTTCCAGGCTTCTTGAATTTTCTAGAAGCTTCTCTTCAGATTTCTAGAATTTTCTTGAAGCTTCTCTTCCAGATTTCTAGAAAGCTTCTCTTCCAGATTTATAGAATTTTCCTGAAGTTTCTCTTCCAGATTTCTAGAATTTTCCTGAAGTTTCTCTTCCAGATTTCTAGAATTTTCCTGAAGTTTCTCTTCCAGATTTCTAGAATTTTGTTGCAGTTCTTCTTTCACGGATTTAGTAGTTTCTTCGAGTTTATTCATTACCAAACTTAAATCACCTCCGGGAACTTCGAATAAAAATGTTTCGGGGTCCTCACCTTCTTGTATAAGTCCTTCTGCAAGTCTTTCCTGGAGTACTTGCTTTTTACCTGTTGTTTCCAGTTCCTTTCCTCCAATTCCTGTTTTAATTCCGCTACCTTCAAATCCATAGGCACTTTTCTTGAACACATTTTGTCTTTTACGAGGTATCAGTCTGTTTTACACGAAAAGTTATCAGTTTGTTAAACATTCACTTCGCGAATTCTTTTCCACGGGCCACCAGTCTATTGTCTGTTTCACGCGAAGAGTGTATCAGTTTATATTCCCACGCACAATTGTCCACTTCGCGAAAACCGGGCCACTGTCTATTTTCTGTTTCACGCGAACAGCGTATCAGTTTATATTCCCACGCACAATTGTCCACTTCGCGAAAACCGGGCCACTGTCTATTTTGGGCGTACAGAAAGGTCTATCAATTTATTTTTCTGACTATCCACTCCACGATCACTTGTTTATTTTCAAAATCTCACTTCCGACACCAATTGTAACGTAAATAAACTTAACTTGGTTTAACTAATTTATTTAACACTTAATCTACAACTTAATTTATATTACTACGCCACTGAATAGCTCGATCGTATGGGCTCGTTCAGACTGTGTACTCCTTCTTGAGGGCTGTCTATTTATCTCCGATACAGCATTCTCGATGTTTCGAATTCGGACGGTTGGCGACTAGCATATTCCAATTGTTTCCAATATTGACCGTTGTTTTTTCGCGGCAGAGCGACTGGATGGTTCTCGAATATCTCCGGGGATGATCTCATCGCTGTCGATGGCAACACGTGAGGCGACAGGTCCGGCCTAGGTTCGTTACAATAAGTATATGTAGGTATACATGTATAAAATCGATCAATAAACGAGAAACAATCACATCTGACAATATAAAAAGATAAAATATTAAATAGTAAATAGTACTCAATCACAGTTTGCTTAGAGAGATAGAGAGAAAAAAAATATAAATTATTGTCGTCGTCAAGAAGAAAATAAAATCATATGGACAAAGCACCTACATAAATCTAAAATTATATCTATATATAACACGGTCATGACACTAAAAAGGACGAAGCAACATGAGTATGATGTTGGTATATGATATTAATTGATATCAATCAATCATGCTTTATTGTCCAAGAAGTAATTCTTATTGACAGAGTAAGTGTAATTTTATAAAGTCAGAAATATTAAGAATATAAAATTATATGAAATATAATGAACAATCATTATAGAGTTAAAACATATGTACCTAAACGAATATAAATAAAACATTACAGAAAAATATATCAAACATTACAGATAAATAAATAAATAAAGCAATACAGATAAGTAAGCAACGGAAATACTAAGCTTTAAAATTCATCAATGTAATATTCCTTCAAGTCATAGAAGGCTTTTTGCAGAAATACCTCTTTAACTGATTTCCTGAACTTTTTTAAATTTGTTATTTCCCTGTAGTACATTGGGAGGTGGTTATATATTTTCTTGCTCTCATATATCAAAGAAAATTTTGTAATTGCTAATTTTGGTATTGGCAGGGGTAGATCCCGACTTCCTCTTGTATGGTATCGTCTGTCATTATTTACTGCTGTATTACAATACTTTTTGTGTATTAGACACACGGTTTCTAGAAGGAACAAACAAGGTACAGTTAGAATTTTCTGACTGATGAAAAGTGGTTTGCAGTGATCTTGTGATTTTGGTTTGCAGTGATCTTGTGATTTTGCCTTACATAGAGTAGAGTAGAGTAGAGTAATTTATTTGACCACTTTATATACAAAATACATTTATGGCAAGTCATATATACTATAGATACTATGTCAAACACTTAAAATGAGCAACAACGTCTCTAGATAAAAGTAATCAATTTTATAAATAAATATGTATCTGACAGCCCTTTTTTGCAAAACGAATACTGAATTTAGTAGTTGCTGACAGCTGACCAGCTTCATTAACATCTGTGATTTTACCCAAAAAAATGAAATCAGAAATGTTAACAACAGGATACTGGACCTGGTACTATCACCAGGCGACGTTGATTGCAATGTTAGTCTAGATAACGATCCTTTAGTAGTTATAGAACCTCATCATCCCGCTCTTATTATCAACACACCCTTATTACCAAATGAGCAAGAGGTGTTCCTATCCAAAGAAAAACGACTCGATTTCAAAAAAATTAATTCTCAAAAGTTCATTAGTCTACTCAATGAGGTAAATTGGAATATATTTCTTTCTTCCACGGACGTTAATGACGCTTGCTTTATTTCAACGAAATTATTCAGAACATCATCAGAGAGTGTACTCCTCTGAAGAAATGTCGTTCACACAAGTATCCAATCTGGTTCTCCGCATCAATAATTCGTCAACTGAAAGTGAAAAATCATTATCTGAAGATGTATAGGCGAAACAGGTATTTATATTATTTAATATGTTTGAAACGAGCCAGACGCAAGGTAAAAAACGAAATAGACGTAGCACATAAAATGTTCATCAACAATTCCGAAAATTCCCTCAAAAAAGATCCGAAAGCTTTCTGGAACTTCATAAATTCCAAAAAGAATAAATCTCCCATACCTGGTAGAATGAAATATGAAAATGAATCCTTTGCCTCAGCGAAATCAGTTATGGATGCATTTGCAAAATATTTTGAAAGTGTCTATCTTCCCCCGAGCAATGACAATATTAACATTAACTCATGCAATAACCCCAGCCAGTACCTTAACATCAACACCATCACCCGAGCTCAGATCCTAATGGCGGGAAATAAATTGAAAAACAAATTAACATGCGGTCCGGACCATATCCCAGCTAAGCTTGTAAAAGATCACATAGAACTATTTGTCACCCCGCTTTTATTTTTTCAATATGATCATAAAAACCAAACAATTTCCAAACCTATGGAAAATTGCTAGGATCTGTCCGATATTTAAATCCGGAGTGGCTAACGAAGTAACAAACTACAGACCCGTTGTTATTATATCAGTCTTCTCAAAATTAATCGAGATTATACTCTCGGAGATGATATCTGACACGTTCGTCGGTCGATCTCGGAATTTCAGCACGGATTTGTCAAATGTCGAGCACTGCAACAAACCTGTGCACATTCACTCAATTCGTTTCTAGTGCACTCGATACCAAAAAACAGGTTGCGTAATCTACACAGATTTCAGCAAAGCCTTCGACCGTGTGTCGCACCAACAGCTGTTAAATAAATTACCAACGTTTGGAATATCACAATCAATTAGAGAATTATTGAATTCATATTTAGTGGATAGGCGTTCATTCGTTGAAAACGAGGGCGTGAAATCGTATACTTTTTCAGCAACTTCAGGGGTTCCCCAGGGTTCGAATTTAGGTCCACTGTTATTCCTTCTATTTGTTAATGATGTCTGATCGTCTATACAATCACACAAATTACTATACGCGGATGACATGAAGATATTTAGAATTATTGATGATGAATCGGATTGTATATCTCTACAAAATGATATCAATGCACTTGATAATTGGTGTGCAGAAACAAATTAACTCTCAATGAAGGAAAGTGCAAGGTCATGGCGATCACCAGAAGAACGAATTCAATAGATTTTTTGTATACAACCTCTAATAGGCATCTTTCCCGTGTCACCCAGTTCAAAGACCTAGGAATATTGTTCGACAGCAAACTAACATTTTCATTTCATATTGATACTATCGTATCTAAGTCAACAAAATTGCTGGGATTTCTGATGCGCAATTGCAGAGATATAAAATCGCTAGATGCTCTGAAAGCTGTTTATAATTCCCTTGTGAAGAGTAAACTCAGTTATTGTAGTTCTGTGTGGAATCCGAACCATGAGAGATTCATCGCTGCCATTGAAAGAGTACAGAAAAAATTTCTCAGTTATTGTTTTATGAAAAAACACGGAGTCTATCCCGCGAGAGGTTACAATTATGACCTCCTCCTCAATGAGTTCAAGTTTGAGTCACTTTGCAAAATTAGGAAAATTAGTGACCTCACATTCATTTATAAAATAATTCACAACCTTATTGACTCCAATACTCTATTGTCATTCATTAATTTCAATGTACCACGCTTAACGTCTAGATCTAATTTGACATTTCACTCAAATGTACCAAACTCTTTTCACCACTTTCACTCTCCCATTAACACAATGTGTAGACAAGCTAATGATTTATGTAATGTAGACATATTTTTCTTGAACATCAATCAATTTATAAGGCACTTACATGTGACTTTACCTAATTAATTAACTAACTCACCATTAGTATAAATTATGTACTTCCTGTAAATGGGTTCAACCTGCTGGATGTAAAATAAATAAATAAATAAATTCATTTTCTTCAATATCATTAGTTATTCTGGATTCACTTAGTAATATAATTTTTGGGTTGTAGCAGACTGGACTTTCTTGTAGTTGATCCTTGTTTTTATGAAGACTTTGGATATTCAGGTATATAATGTCTGAGTTTAATTGTATATTAGAATTATTTTCTACTTTTTTGAAGAACTATTCGAAATTTTGTTGACAATCGTGGGTTTATTATTTATATATCTAATTGTTTAAGAGTTATCACAGCTAATCTGTGGCAAATGAACAAGTTGTATGTCAAATCTCCCTCTTCGGATTGGACACACCATTGTTTTTCTTTTCTCAAGCCAACATACATTAGAAAAGCCATTTTGTAATCCTAATGCGAGGGTAGTCGGAAAAGTTTCCAACCTAAACGTGAAGATGGCAGCACTCTCCAACAATAGCTAGTGCATCACCAAAATTGCAGCCATTTTGGACATGCAGTTGTTGTTTGACAATCGTTTGAGTGAAAATGGAAAAAATCGAGTATCTGAGCTGTCATTGAATATTTGTTTTTGAAAGGTATTATGCCTACGCAAATCGAAGACGAATTGGACGCTGTGTACGGGGACTCTGCACCATCATTTACCACCGTGAAATTTTGGGCACCTGAATTTAAACGTGGCCGTATCAACGTGGGAGATGATGAACGTTCGGGACGTCCAAAAACTGCAACCACTGACGATAACATCGCTCAAGTTTACCAAATGGTACTGAACGACTGACGAATCAAAATGAGGGAGATGGCAGAGACTATGAATGTGTCCAAAGAACGTATTTGAATAAACATTTCCAACGCTCTGTTGTCGAAGCTCAGGCGCAATAAGTCAGAAACAAAAATACAGTCAAAACAGTGGACTGCAGAGGGAGAACGGAGTTATTTTCAACCGACGAAACCAAAAAGGAGGAGGTTCTCTAGTCAACGCGTATATTTTTTTTTATTCATTTTTTTTTATGTATGATCACGCATAACTTTTTACTGAGACGTCCGATTCCGATAATTCTTTTTTCAGTGGATATGATAGGGTGTACTTCGAAGTTGGTCCCATTTGAATTTAAAAGATGAAATCCACCCCTAAGGGTAGCAAAATGAAGGATATTGATCACTCACCCTCTGAATTCTGGTCCGTTAACCGATTCTATCAGGCATAACTTTGTACTGGGATCTTCGATTTGGATGATTCTTCTTTTATCAGATAGGGTATACCTCATAGTTGATCATATTTGGATTTCGAATGGAATTATCCACCCTTACGGGTAGAAAAATAGGGAATAATTGATTTTTCACTTGTGAAAATTGGCACACATATGTAGTTGACAATGACAGATCGCTAGTGTCATCACAATCATTATATTCTATGAGAGGATGGAATGATATACAAAGTAATGAAATAAACTAACCAGAACAACAAAAATAATTTATATTACAACAAATAGTAAAAGTAGATAATCATATTATTTAACTGGTAATAGTTGAAGTAAGGTGGGTAAGTAAGTATTTTGGCAGTAATCAAAAAACAAGCAGTTAGTAATTAGTAGATTTCAGCCCCAAAAAATTTAAAAATAAAAACTTTTTAACAAAAAATTAAACCGATGAAATACGGAACTGAAAAGTAAAAAATAAAATAAACCTTCTTAGTCTCAATAACTAAGCTCCTGAACTAATATAAGTAACTAATTTTGAGTCGGCGCCAAACAAACAATCAACGAAGATCATTAAATTATTTCAAAAAAATTATCAGAATGTCACCGCCCAACTCGATGCCATCATTTTACGCCTTACCTAATTCATTTGCTTGTTTGTTTGGCGCTGATACCTGACTTTTTATTGATTTCAGATGTATGACTGTAAGAACCAACTGAGTGCCCAAAGTGAAGAATTGGACATGATGTTGTCATGTTATAAAGAGTCCCAACTTCTAGCTAATGCCCGTTTAGCCACAACTCGAAGTGATAAGCCATTGACCATAGTACGAGCAAATGAAATTTGCTTCAAACATGCTCAGTGGAGGTTGACAGAGGCTGATGGTCAAATTGGTATTGCTGATTTAGTTTTGAGTAACTTTTTGTAAGATACAGAATGCTTCTCGAATATAGAGTACTGAAAATATTTATTTTCAGGTATACAAAGAATTCAAAAAGTGATGATTCAGTGGAACATCTCATGGAACTTGGGTACTTGAGAATGACAAATTTATTACCAAATGAAATTTATACAGAGGTTATCTGTCCTACAGAGATTCAGTTTGACATGCCAATAGAACATAAAGTAAACACATAAAAGTATCACTAACTGTATTCTGAAATTGTTTTTATTTCAGAAAGTTTTGAGGATATTCTGTAGAGAGAAACCACCTGTAGGTGGCATCTCATTGAAGGAAATATTCGAAATAAATTTAGTACCTCTAACTATAGGTAAAATTCCCTAATAATAATTTAGCCACATCTTGAAAATATATTGTTCTTTTATAGGCCTAACTAAGAAATTCTATATTACTATGATGAAATTTTGTTTTCCTGAAAGAGAAAATGAAAATAATGATTTCAACGATAGAGCAAGCGAAGATGGTGAAGCAGAACAAAAAGGGAAGAGAAGCAAGTTGAAACGAAACCGCGACTCTAATTTTTATGTTCATATTGATGATGTTGAGAAAATGAAGGTACTTACTTGGATTTTCTATTATTTTTCCAACTGCTCAATGTTCATTTTTAAGGAAAGAGCCGAAAAAAATAAACTGTTTGTATACATAAAAATACCTGAAGTTCCAGTCAAAGTTAGTTACAAGGGTAACAAAGAAAAAAACCTTGAAGATTTGAGGGACTACTCCCTCATCATACCGACTTTAGAGTATCACAATATGACCTGGACATGGTTGGATTTGTTGATGGCAATAAGAAATGACAGCAAAAGAGTAATTTTATCACAGGTATGTGGGTTTCGAATTTTGTCTTTGAAGTTATAATTTTTTTATTATAAAGTTTTTATCCTTATGAATGGCAAATTAAAAAATATCTCTGCATATAGGCCATAAAGCAGAAACTTCAAATAAAGAGAAACACAGGATCATTGGATGAAAGTTCTGCACCTCAGGAAGAGGATAAAGCTAGAATGTTGTTTGGAGCTAGACATGTAAGTTCAGTTAAAAATTATCCCTCAAAATTTCCAGATGCCATAAACTTTGGTTCCTTCTTTATAAGATTTATACTTTGTTTCAATGTTCTTTGTAAATTTTTGTAAATAAAAATTACAGAGTAATCAATGTTGGCATAATCTGTAGATAATTTAGTGCTGATGTCGACTTTAAGGTAGTTCCGCCACAAGACAGTTGAATAAGGAAATTATTTTCGACGGAATCGAAAAATTTCAAAGGACTTTTTGATTTGAAACGGGAAAAAAATTTTTTTTGAAGGGGGGCACTTGCCCCCCCAATCGACTCTTCGTTATAGAAAGTCGGCGACTCAAAAAATTGAAAAACGCAGCAAAAAAAAAAATCAGACCCGGAGCCCCCCTCACTAGAAATCATACGTCATGGAAAAAATTATCGTTTTTCGATAAAACTTCAATCCACTTTTTTGTAGTACTCTTTTTGAACTTTTTTTGGGGCGGGGTATCGTTAAAATCGATGGGATCAACTAGGAGTTTTTTTTCCGCGTTCAGACCCTCAAATGGTCCCCCGTCCTTCTTTAAAAAGTCCCCTGGCACAATCCGCATTTCTCTACGACCCCCCCTTTAGGCTGTGCGCTTCCCCGTGGACTATTTTGAATAACGAGAGTAGTTTTGATTATATCTGTCAAACTAAATGGTCAATCACTTTGTTTTTTTTTCACAATTCTGTGATATCCTGCTCTAGCTCCTCCTCGTTTTTCATAAACTTCTTAATTTTAGTACTAACGGTAGAATTAATAATGTGCCGTTTGCCTATGCATGGTCCATATGTTACGTGTTAATTGAGTCAACTTCAATTATATATATCTCGGGTTCGGGATGGTGAAACTTGTTAAAATTTTATAGAGGTGTTGTTCACATGTTAAACAATAAGTATGCCAAATTTTAATAATTTCCTAATTCAACTGTCTCGTTCATTCTTTGCTTATTTTTCATGTTCGATCATATATTTCAACTTTATTTTTTAGGCTCCAGAAAACAGAAGTATTAGGAAAGGTGTATCAGGAGTTTTTCGCTTCGGTAAATGACGAAAGGGGAATAAATTTTAAAAGTTTAGGCGACAAAACAGCTTTACCCTTAAATTATGGTAATGGTATATACCTACTAGTTGAAAAGTAATTTTAACTACCTATTACTGTATTTCGAGGTGAACGAAAATTGGTAGTTACATTTTGTGATTTATTAAACGTGATAGTATTAGTATTAATGTTTTTATTTTCTATGGTAAAATCGAGGTTGCAATTTTGTCTATTACATTTGTTGATTTTTTTTAGCAAAATTCTGTCATTTTATGGAACAAAATTCATTATCCTGAATAAAAATTAAGTCATACCGACACCGATAGGAAATTTAATTTATACATTCTGTCTTACCCACCGAGGTGATACTAAATGAAAGAGAGCCAATACAGTGATATGCACAATGATTTCAGGGCTAACTGACTCAAATTTAACAATCATTACTTTATTCAGAACAGAACCTTCAAAACATATAACAATTTGTACCCCCTATGGTGCACCAGATTATTACTAAATTAACAAAGAACAACTTGTTTATGAACAAAATTATATCTATAAACGTTGAAGAAAATTGATTGATTGATGGATTTCTGGTCAAAATGTAAAAATAACCTAATTATTTTGAATTTTAACTTTACATCCTTTTTCCGTAAATTATGTTGTGACCTTATTAGTAGATAATGTAATGTCTTCAGTGGTCCGAGAGTTGGTCCTATCAATTCAACTACCACAGATACAGGAAGTGCTCTCTTTTTAGGTGGTCATCGAATAATAGAAAAAGTCCGTGGAATACATTCTAGAACACCATATGTAGGATGCATAAAAAAATGTAGAGATAAATAATGAACCTTTCGAATTATTCTCTTCTATGATACATGGAAATGTTACCATTGGATTCTGTCCAAACAATTAGATAAACAAAACTAATAAATTCTTTTCATATCTTAAGAAAATATTTATTTGTAGAAATATTCCCCATCTAAAAAAATAAGACTATATACTTTGTTATAAAGGTTAGGAGCGGAATTTATATTGGATTTCTTATACACGTGCCAACCAAAAGGGAGAAAAGGGCAACTTGGTCGGGAGGTCCGGGCCACCCGACAACCCGATATTGGGAACGCAATTATTTGAGCGGCCGATGAGCCTACACACGTCACGATATCGAGTCCCGACGTCGGTTTGTTTTTTTTGCCCAATATTCATCTTTAAGTAAATATAGCCTATTTCCATCATCATTGTGTGATTACTTGTTACATATTTGTATAAACAAATTATGTCACTTAGCCATGTTAGTGGGTACGAAGGCGAAGAAGGGCCAACAACAAAATTATTTTGTTAAACATTTGGAATAGCCACTTTGAAGTGACAATTGTCACTTCGAAGTGACAATTGTCACTTCTAAAAACATCTGGAATTGCCATTTTGAAGTGACAATTGTCAGTTTGAAGTGACAATTGTCACTTCGAACTGACAATTGTCACTTCTAAAAACATCTGGAATTGCCATTTTGAAATGACTATTGTCACTTCGAACTGACAAGTCACTTCAAAGTGATAATTGTCACTTAAACCGTTTCAGTTAAAGTAGCAATTCAAAATGATTTTGTAAGTGACAATTGTTACTTCGAAGTGACAATTGTCAGTTCAAAGTGGCAATTCCAAATGTTAAAAAAATATATTTTGTTGTTGGCCCTTCTACGCCTTCGTAAGTGGGAAATTTTTCTCAGCTCACTTTTCTGAACATGAAATGTAAAATGTTAGTTTTGTACAGTTTCTCCAAATATATTTTTCGGGACATCTGCAGAAAATGTATTGAAATAATAACTTCCATTAATCATTGTACAAACATAAATAATGATTATTCAAGAAGGAATCGTATCGGTATATTCTGATAATTCATATCCAATAATTACCACTGTTTATGGCAATATGTTTTGTTTGTCATGCATTCTGTTTGACAGTGTCAGTGCCCTAGCCCTATTCAACTACCTGTTAATTTCTCAGTAATTAAAGTCTTTAATAAGTGTCCTGGCATAATGGTCCTCTAAATATTTGGTATGACCTTGTTGGTATTTAACGAATGTATTTGTTATATCTCGTGATATAGTGGTCATACTTGCCTATGTTCATTCTTTTTAAATTAACAAAGCATTTTTGTTTTGTTTTCGCAAGATAACCACAAATCTACTATCTAACAACTTTTCATAATACAATGGTTTATTTAACACTATGAATATTAAAATATTAAGAGTATTTTTTTGAGATTGTGATATGTATAAACTTAAATTGGAAATGTAAGGAAAATGTATTCAAAGTTCAGTACAAGGATCCTGAAATACCCCTGTCTATATTATTGTAGTAAAATATGCTTTCCGATATCTGTAATGCTATAGGTAATATTTATTGAATAAACATATTTATATTTTACTCATATTGATTTTTATTGTTTAAAAAAGTAAATATTTATTGAAACATGGTTAAAATTCTGGTACAAAAATATTAGTCAAACATTTCATAACACTTCTCTGTTCTGAAGTGAGATCATTCTGCGTACTAAAATGAGTGAGAGCATAAGAAGCGGAAAATAGAGTTGTTGATTTTTCAGGCACAAGCCTTTCCAGAACCTTGTGTGTATGAGTTTTGAAAATATCGAAATAGAGTTGAATCGTTTCTTGAAGTTGCATCAAATCATCTGTCTGGAGTAGTGTGGTGAGATGACCCAAAGATATGCACACCTGAAAAAAAAGTATTCTGAAAAATCAATAACAATACCTACAGTTCACTTTCCAAAAGAATGAGAACACAAATGATGCCATTTTTTATTGTCTTCATAAAGTATATCGGTGGCTTAGTTCGCAAACCTCCTAAGACCCAATTTTACCAAAAATTATATTCATTATGCATGCTTTATTACATCTCTCAAATAACTGTACAATACAATTACAGAACACCAAAAATCGCTTGCACAAAAAACCTCCTGACTCATACCAGACATTGCGCAGATCGCCGAAATCATTCTATCGGCCATTTTATTATGTGTTTGGAACGTTAGGTATATTTTATAAGTGTGTTATGAACTTTGGTTAATTTAAAGTTGTTAAATATATTGTAGCATTATGAAGGTGAGTAAAACTAATTAGAATATCTATTTTGTCTTACGGAGGATAATATAGGTAGATAAACCAGCTACTCAATAACATCATGGACTCAGAAGGTAGTTTTGTGCGTTTACAATCACTGATAAAGGACATGTAGAGTTATATGTCTTGTACAATTGAGAAAACTTATCTCGTCGTTCAGTAGGTATAATTGCTAATTCGTGGATTTCAATAAATTTTTGTTTAATTAACTACGTACATTAAATACATTAAGTAATAATAATAATAATATTAAATAAATTTTATTTCAAGGAATATCACAATATATATAAGAGACAATATAAGGCAGCATTAGCTTTAGATAAGTCGAGAAAGACACCCAGTGCTAGCTAGTACTTTGATTTTTCTTCTAATGAATGATTTATCTCACTGGATCCAATTCGACTTAATTTTTTTTTCAGATGTTGCGTTCAAAAAAGATAGTTGCACTAGCACTATAATGCAGTTTGGAAGTAGAGCAGGAAAAAAAAGATTTTTTAATTTCTCAGCTGGACGATTTGGACTTCATACTTAGTCTTCCTACAGTGTTTGATTTAGAAACTGTGAATAATGTGGTTATAACGGAGACTGTAAGTGACTTACTTATGAAAAAAAACTAGTTTTGGAAAAACGAAGTGATATTAAATAATGAAGGGCGGCACAGTTCCCTAGATTGTCCAGAGCACACCTTTGGATTAATTATAATAATACGCTTTATTTCAAAGAAAGTTCACAATAGAAACTCAAGTTGGAATGGTGTCAGGGAAGTTTGTTTCACATGTTCATATATTCATCCAGAGAGTATGGGTTCAATGTCTAGCAACAGTTTTTTAAGTTATTTTTTATATGATGTTAGGGTATTTATTTTCTTAAGATGAATGGGTAATTTGTTAAATAGTTTTCACACACATGTACTGTGGACCCGCGGTTGTTAATCTATGTGGTTGATAGTTCATTTGTTCTGATCTTGTATTATATGCGTGTTCTGTTGGCGGTGGAAAGCTGGATCGGTTATTGAAGAGGAAGATGATACATTCGTACATATACAAAGCGAAAATGGTAAAAATCTTATTTGACTTAAAAGTTCCTCAATAGGTTTTATTGTAACCCATTCAATATACTATACGGATGTGTTGAGCAGAGCGTCGGGCAGAACTTTGTTGTACAAACAACTTGTACCAATGAATGTAATTTAACGTGAATTCCAAACGTATTTATTAGTGAAAATATAAAATGAATATTAACAGTTGAAAATGTTTGACAAGACTGTGACATATATAAACATATCCATGAAAACGGTATGAATCGCATTTATCTTGAATCCATTTCAACACTTCCCCTCGAGGCAATTCCAGTTTTTGAATGAAAAACAGGACCCAGTCCGGGCATCTCCACACAAGCTTCATGTTTCGCTTTCGGTAAACCCTTAGTGAAAATATCGGCTGTCATGTTTCTCGTTGACACATGTTTCACTGTGAATTCTTCGTTTCTAATCGAATCTCTAATGAAATGATATCTCAGATCGATGTGTTTACTTCTAGCATGAAATGTTGAATTTTCTGCTAGTTTAAGTGCGCTGAAATTATCATTGAAAATTATTATGTCCGTCAACTCTTCAAGTTACAAATTCTTCATGAAATTCCGGAGATATATCGCTTCTTTTGCAGCCTCAGTCATCCCCATATATTCTGCTTCGGTAGAGGAGAGGGCGACTGTGCGTTGCTTTTTCGAATCCCATTAAATTGGACTTCTGGATAAAATAAAAATATATCCTGAATAGGATCTTCTGTCATCGAGACAAGACCCCCAATCAGCATCCACAAAACCTGTCAAAACTTCCTGATCTGGTGAATAAACAAGTCCCAAATCAATGTTTCCTTTCAGGTAGCATAGTACACGTTTACCTGCAGTCCAATGTAGTTTATCGTAGCAATTGTTGTACTGCCCAAGATAACTAACTGCAAAGCTAATATCCGGTCTCGTTATAGTGCTCAGGTACGTCAAAGCACCAATTAATTCACGATACGGTATTTTGTGCACATCTTCGTTTGGGGCTTTCGGACTTTTTTAATTTCACATTGGGGTCCAATGGAGTTGACACTGGATTCGAATCTGTCATCCCAAAACGGTTCAGTAATTCTTTGATGTATCCTCTTTGATGTATCCTCTTTGATGCATTGCTATTCCATTTTCTTTCTTCGAAAACTCTATTCCAAGGCAATATCCGACTTCTCCCAAGTCCTTCACATCAAAATGATTCGATAGTTTCTGATATATCGTATCTGCCGTACTTGGATTTTTCGAAACTACCAGGATGTCATCAACATAAATCACAATCATTCTCAAGTCTTACCCTTGATTTATGCGATAGACGCATGGATCGGAATTTGATGGCTTGGCTCCGAATGATATCAAAACGCTATTCAGTTTGTTATACCAACTTCTTCCCGCTTGACGAAGACCGTATAGTGATTTTTTCAATAAACAAACTTGGTTTCCTAGACGAAGTTGATCCAATATATCAGCCGCTCTCGTGATAACATTGGAGTTCGAACTTTCCGCACTGACGATCGTTTCCAGAATTTCTTTCAAAATTTTCGGTGGTTCCATGAATATTTCTTCCTCGATTTCGCCATTTAGGTACGCACAAGTTACATCAAATTTCGAAGAAAGTTCTTCACAACATAAAGCCAATTTTAGAGATATTGGTCTAATGCACCAAAACATGCAATCCATAGGAAACAGTGTGGAGAAAATAGAACATTTCTTGGCGAACAATAGTGACTGCCATTTTCTATGCGTTACCGAGCATTGGAAATCAACTACCCAACTAGAATGTATTGGAATAGAAAAATTCAATCTAGCAGCATCCTTTTGTCGTACAGAAAACAAACATGGGGGAAGTGCTATATATTGTAAAAATGGGATAAACTATAAAAGTTTAAAGGATATATCTAAACTGTCAGTTGCAGGAAATTTCGAATGTTCAGGTATTGAAGTTTCCCTTTCTGATAAAAAAATGATAATTGTATCTTTATATAGACCTTGTGGAGGATCAATGAGTATATTTTTTGATAAATTTGAAAATTTGTTAACGAAAGTCACAAGTGATAATAAATTAGTTTTCATAGCAGGTGATTACAACATCGAACTGAAAGAAAATAATAATGAAAAATCAAAACTACTAGCTCTAGCGAGCTCCTTTGATATGTATAAAGTTATTGATGAATATACACGCATAACAAAAAATTCCAAAAGTTGCATTGACAATATCTTTACAAATTATAGGGGTCCTTACATTACAAAAGTACTTGAGACTCACGCTTCAGATCATACAGCCCAAATGATCACATGTAAACTCAATCTGCGAAAACCAATGAAAGGTACCCACAAAAGATGTTTCACTGAGGAAGCCATAAAAAAATTTGTCGAAAAACTAAACAATGAGGATTGGGCAGAGGTCTATGAAATAAAACTTGAACAAGTAAACGAACAATGGGTGATGTTCATCAATAACTTTATGAATATTTTCAACGAATGTTTTCCAATCAAATACATACATTTTCGTAAAAACAAAAATTATTACTCGAATTCTCAAATTAAGGAATGCAAAAGTAGGTTAGATACATTATTATGTCTATCCAAAACGAATGAAAATATCAAATATGAATACTTGAAAACAAAAACTGAGTATGATAAGTTGTTAATATCGTCAAAACAGGAAAATTATAAAAGCTATAAAAAATCTGATAACAAAAGAAAATGTATGTGGAGTATCTGCAACGAAATTACCGGCAAAGTAAAGAGGCAAAGCTGTGACATACAGGGTGATCAATCGATATATCGAATAAATTCAATAATTATTTCAGCGAAATATCTACAACATTAGTTAAGAGTAATAATGAACATTTTACTTGTGAAATAGTAGAAAATCCTCAGTTTATGTGCATACAACCACTAACTCCAAATGAAGTGGTTGCAATGTCAAATAAATTGAAGAACAAATACTCAAGCGGAGAAGATGAAATCCCAACTTGTTTGATAAGAAAATGTACAGTAGTAATAAAAGATGTTTTAACACACATAATTAACAATTCCTTGAATTTTGGCATTTTCCCCTCGCAACTCAAGCTATCAGTTATACAACCATTATACAAAAAAGGGGATACAGATTGTATTGAAAATTATAGACCCATAAGCTTACTCCCAAGTTTCTCCAAATTGTTTGAAACCGCAATGTGTAATAACGTTATACAGTTTTTTAATGAGTGCAATATCTTCAGTGATAATCAACATGGCTACTTACAAAAAAAATCAACACAAACGGCAATCTTCCAATATACACAGAACATAATTGGTCTGATGGAAAAACGGCATCTAGCTCTGGGTATGTTTCTTGACCTGTCAAAAGCATACGACTGTCTGGATCATAATATCTTGTTAATTAAATTAGAGAAATATGGAATAAGAGGAAATGCTCTGAAATGGTTTCATTCATATTTAGCAAACAGACAACAGAGAGTCAGTATCACTAAAGATTCGAAAAACTTCAATCTGATATTATAACAACATCAGTGGGTATACCATAGGAAGTGTAGCGGGCCCACTGTTGTTATTATATTTATGAATGATTTATGCAAATCTAAATTAGCAGAGAAACAATTTATAACTACATATGCTGAAGATACAAACCTTCTGGCAGGGGGTGACACATATCCGGAGATGATGGTAAACTGTTATGACATTTTTCAGAAAACAAAAAACTGGTTGAAAACAAATAAGTTAGTTTTGAACGAGTCTAAAACTGAAGTGATAATGTTTGCAAACTATCTAACAACATATGAAAAACCAAATGATATAGCATTTACCAATATTACTTTTCAGTTATCGCATAACACCAAGTTTTTGGGTGTTTACATTGATGAATTGCTGAACTGGTCACAACATATAGAGGAAATCTCTTCGAAGCTTGGAAAAGTGTCCTATGGACTAAGAATAATCACTAAACATCTAGAAAAGCAGGCAGCTTTATCTCTTTATTTTGCAAATTTTGAATCTGTCATGAGATACGGAATAATTTTTTGGGGATCCAATAAGAACACAAATAGAATATTTGTTATTCAAAAAGAGTAATGAGAATAATCAATTGCAAACATTATAATGACTCTTGTCGAACAGTTTTTAAGGATAATAACATCATGACTGTTTATGCTCTGTACATTTTTGAATGTTTGATGTATTTGTTTAAAAATAGAGAACTTTTTAATCTAAATGCCACAGAACACGAATATAACACTAGGAGGCACGACTTCATTTATCCATATCATACATTAAGACTTACTGAAAAATCTCCCTATTATATAGCAATTAAATTTTACAATAAGTTACCAGTACTTGTAAGACGTTCTGCTAGTATCAATCAATTTAAGAAAAACATCAAAAAGATACTTGTAGATCTAGAACCCTATTGTGTTGAGGATTTTTTAAAACATCAGTTTTGAAATATCATTGTGTGTGACGTCATTTTATTACATGTTGTAATTGTTTTTTATACAAATAATTGTAGCATTTTTTAAAATAAACATTATTATTATTATTATTATTATTATTATTAAACTGTCGAAGTGACATTTTGAATTTGGTTGCCAGTGCCGTGACAAGTCGAATCGAACTTAGTCTAGCAACTGGAGCGAAAGTTTGATTGAAATGTATACCTGGTTCTTGACTAAAACCTTGGGCTATAAGTCGTGCTTTCCTTTTATCGAGTGTTCCATCAGCTCTGTACTTATTTCGTAGAACCATACGACTTCCAATTATATGTCGGTCTTTTGGACGTTCCTTGAGTTCCCAGGTATAATTTTTTATGATGGACTTAATTTCTTCCACCATAGCATGGTACCACTCAGTGTTATCAGGTCCAGACATCGCATGTTTCATTGGAATTTCTGAAATAAGTGCAATGTTTCCTTCTTCATGTTGAGTTTCCATCGCTCTATAAATCTTCCGAGGTCTTCCCCTAGAGCCCGACCTTTCAATTCTCGGTCTGCCAGGTCCTCTCCTGAGTAAAGAGTGTTGTTCATGACATATTTGGGGTTCATCCTCTTGACCATTATCCTCAGGTTCTGGTTCACTAGTTTGATTCATGTCAGGTTCAGGCATGATATTTCTAACTTCAATGTCAATTGTTCGAGGTGAATTATTTACCTCATTTTCAATCGGAACAAAATCTTGATATTCATCAAGACTTGATTGATTTTTCTCAAAAAATTTCACATCTCTTGTTATGTGAATTTTCCGTTCTTCTTTCAGCCAAATTCGATATCCTTTTGATTGTTTCAATGATCGTTATTTATGTGAACCATTTCGGTGAAATTTTCAGTTTCTTTACACGAATATGACGTTGCACCACTGTCTAAGCACCATTTCGTTTCAATATCGCCATTTCGAATAACTTCGGTGGCACATAGACACACATTTTCGGCATATTTTGCTGAATGTTCATCTATTTTGCGATTATATTTACATTCTGATGCTTTATGTCCAACTTTTCTGCATTTGTGACAACGAAATTTAAATTCTTTGTTCTTCGTATTAGCTTCCGAATGGGAATACCTTTCATAGACTTCAGGCTTTTTGTTGTATCGGCTTTGAAAATGCTTTTTATTTGCAAACATTGCATTCTGCATTGAATTCCTAGCTTCATTTTGTCGTGCATCGTTTTCTTCAATGATTTTCACACGTAGCATATCTGGAACTGGTAATTCATCTCTGGACTCGATTGCACATCTAAAGTTTTCAAAACTAGAGGGCAAACTGTACAATAACATAATGGACAGTAAGTCTGGATTGATTTCAACTTCACGAACATCGTCACCATCATTCATTCGCTGCAACGTGTGCTGTTTCAATAGTGTAGCTTCGAGCTGGTCCTTTTGACTGGTAAATATTTTCCAACTTCAGCCAAACTTGACGAGAAGTTGTGCATCCTTTGATTTGTTTCAATTCTGACGGACTAATTGACAGAATTATATCGGATTTTGCTTTGTTATCATTCTTTATCCAATTCTGTACACTGCTCAAAGAAGCTGCGTCCCCTTCAATCAAAAATGGTTTCGATAATTCACCATTTACGTATACCCATGCATCATTCTTGATCAGTAAGGCCTCCATTTGCATTTTCCAGGTATCATAATTATCTTTGTTCAGGGTTTCAATTCTGAATATATTCGCCGAATTCATATTCACAGAATCACTTATAGTTTACACTATGAGAGTCTTTTAATACGTTTTTACTGGACAGGAACACTTCTTGGTTAACTTCAGTTGGTACACGAATTCTATGCTTTCAGATTTCAGATCCTGGGCCCATAACCTGTTGAGCAGAGCGTCGGGCAGAACTTTGTTGTGCAAACAACTTGTACCAATGAATGTAATTTAACGTGGATTCCAAACGTATTTATTAGTGAAAATATAAAATGAATATTAACAGTTGAAAATGTTTGACAAGACTGTGACATATATAAACATATCCATGAAAACGGTATGACTCGCATTTATCTTGAATCCATTTCAACAGGATGGCCCTTTTCTGGGTGGTAAATATTTTCTGAGTTTGTGTACTACTCCCCCAAAACAAAATAGCGAAATTAGCTGTCGTTTCAAAATTGATACAGAATTTTCATCACATTCTCAGTGGCATATTTGCTAATTACTCTCATTGCATAACAGGTTTTGTTTAGTTTAGAGCTTAGGTGGTTTGGATGGGTATCCCAGGTTAGATGTTTATTTATGTACAATCCAAGGAATTTTACGATTTCAGGAAAATGCATTCGGTTACTGTTTAGAGTTATGTCAACAGAGCTCTGGACTGTCTAGTTCTAAATAATACCAAATTTGTATTATCTACATTTAAAATATTTCCTTTGATTACCTCATAAAAAAATTTGACCTGTTGTAAGTACTTCTTCAAATGGGTATACTTTAAATGAAAATACTTCAAGAGAATTAAATGATAATGTGACTGCTACACAAAGAGAATTAGAAACTTTAGTACCATATTCAGATTCTGACGAAGAAGATAAAAATCAAACTCCTCAAGCTGTCAAGAGGCAAAAGCCTTGCCAGGTAAATCGAAAAAATTGAAAACACATCAAAAATCAAATTATATGCAAAAAAGGACAAAGCTACACGGAAAAACGACAATCCGGCGATATATAGATAAAGCATATACCAAAGGAGAAACGAATAATGAAAGACCGGTGCAAATGTGTTCAAAATCAAAAAAGCATTTTGCGGTGCACAGATTTTACTGAAGATGACAGAAAAATTATATTTGAACGATTTTGGGAGTTGACATGGGCTGAAAAAAAATGTTCATTGATGCTATGGTAAATATATTCCCACAATAGACTTAGGAATCGAAAACAAGTTTCAGAGTTGAAGAGATCTAGCTCATTTGCGTGCAATTTTAAAACATATGATGTCTTATTAAGATGTGTCAAACAATTTTCCTTAACACATTGGCCTTTGGAATATGGAGTGTGCAAAACTGGAAGAAGAAAATTAATAAGCCTTTGACTTCTATACAACATTTCTCTGAGCCCCTGCCAGTATCGAATGTAGATACACCGACTTCAGAACGTCCATTTGCCAATGAAACCGAGGAACTCAATAATTTTTTTGCCGAGTTACCGAAGATGGAATCCCATTATTGTAGGGCTAGTACAAACAAACTTTATCTGTTACCAGAATGGGCATCAAAAAAAATCTCTCTACGATTTGTACCATTCTAAAAGTTTAAATAAAGGAACAAAACCTCTCTCTGTGCCTGCAGAATATGTTCAAATTTCCAAAAGCGCCCGAAAACACCCAGAATCCATTCAATGTGGAGTATTTAAATTACCCATTTTATAAATTGTTCGATTCCGTCTCTTTTTATGAGTCAGTTCGACCAGGGAAGAAAAAAGTAGATCCAAAGGTAACTGACCTTTGGGCATTACAATATACAACTACAGGAGAGATATTCTACAAATTGAGATTTTCAGATGATTGGCAGCTGCTCCCGCAATGTAGATATATTAAGATTAAAGCCATCGAATTCCAAGAGTTACTGAACTTATACACTGATCGATGTAAAATTACAAAAAGAAAATTCAAGATCTTCAAGACTTGTTAAATATTATGCCAGAGGATAATCATGATTTTTAGAAATTCACCTACTGATTAGAATTCAAAAATTTTATTATTTTTTAGTTTTGTTTTAATTACCTACCGCAATAAATAAGAAGATTTATGTTTTGATTTACTGTCTGTTTCCCTGATACTATGAGAGAGTTTACTCAAGATCGAATACCTGCTAACTCCCTATCTAAAAATTTGCTTAAGTTCGAATACCTGCTAAGTACACTATTTAATAAATAATTTTGAAACACGAATAGTTCTCAAGATTTGCTGAAAACCATAGTAATTCAAATCTAACCATCTGCCAAATAGATTTTTTTACCTTGCATATTTGAAGTAGCGAGCAAATAGGAACATTTTCACTGCGTCCTGAAAAAACCTTCATTTGTGACATAGGAGGTTTGCGAACTAAGCCATCGATATAATAAACTGGGGCATTTGCAGTAGCTATTTTCTGTGATTTTACAAAATCATTTAACGATGTAAATCATGGAATTCTGCTGCGGAAGCTCCATTGCTATGGTTTCAGAAACATGACTGTCAAATGTATTGAATCATATCTTACACACATAATACAGTTTGTGAGACTGTCAACCGACTCAAAAACTGGAAAAATTGAAATGGGAGTACCTCAAGGTTCCATTTTAGGACCCATTCTATTTCTTTTTTTAGTCCATATTGCTACAGACGACTAAAAAAGACTACGGGAGAAAAACTCTTCGATTTATTCATTCACATGAAATGTAAGTTTTTTCGAAATGTAAATAATTTTTTTCTGACAATCTTAGTGAGAATTCCAGGTCATATCTATGGAATTATTGTATTGTCATCGGTTCTTAATACGTGTGCAAAATTTCAATTAATTCCGACGTCTGGAAGTGGGTTAAAATTAATTTCAAAGACTCCATTAATCACATTCATACATACACACAGATGAAGCTAATAAAGCGAGTATAAAAACTGATTTGAGTGTCTTTCTACAATGGTTTCGATTTTTGTGAAACCCAGCAGAGAACAAATTAAATACCAGCATAAGTGAGTTATATTTTCTACATGTATTAATAGTTATTATTTCTGAACTTTGTTCACAGTGTCTCAGTGGTATAAGGGTCAGTCTTGTACCCACTGTTTCCAACTGACGTGGGTTCGACTCTCACAGCAGGTGAACTTTTTTTCAAGGCCCTAAGACTTATAATAGGTAAGGTTCCCGTGATCTTAACTCGTATAAGTTTTTATTAACTTCGGAGGGCTGGTAAAGCAACTAAGAAAGCGGTTAAAAATACTTGAAAACACTTTATTTGAACATGATCATCTTACCTGTTCTACAAGATGATCCCTATGTTTATATTCACTAAAGTCATCCATATTCTGAGAATTTTCCAGTGCCTTCAGAAGAGCACACCACACAGGCATGTAAAATTTCCCATAGTGCTCTCTTTGAGATGGAGATGATAAAGCTAGTGCAGCATTTATCCTCACTTTAAAATTGCGAAAACTCACCACAAGTTCAGTCAACACTTTAAAAACTGATTCCTGAAAAGCAAGTTTTCAAAACGTGATATAATTAACAGAGTTTGAATGAATATTTTTTACCTGCCATCCCTTTGAATTATCGATTGTATGATCAGAATAATTTTGATATAGAGAGGAATTTTTCAAAGCATTTCCTACGGCATAACAAGCATTCCATCGTACCTGAAAACAATTAATATTATTGACTATTGATTTTATGAACATCCTGTTCATATTTCCAACAAATTGATGAATGTTATTCTTGTAACAAATATAGTTATTTAAAAAAAAACAAATAAATTATGGGTAAATAGGATTACAATTATGTTTCTTTGGGACAGTATTGTTTACAATTATTCATGCTGAGAACAATCTAATACATCTATCATTAGATGAGAGAATATTAAAAAAAAAATGGGACTGATATTTGAAAATATGTATTTTTCAAATATATCTCAAATCTTTCAAATTGTAAATTTTTGTTATCTTAAAATGTTCCCTGACCATCACCAGTAATGGGTATTGACAAAGATTATAGTTCTACGAACAAGATTCCGCAGAGAACAGTTGGCGCAAAAATTAACTACAATGTTTACATCTGTCTGTCAAAAATCAGATGACTGCTCGTTTTTTCTTGAAGTCTACCTGGCGATTTTTCCAAAGTGATTTCTTCTCAAACGGCCTTTTTGGGATCACAAAGGAAGAAGAAAAGGTAGGAGACTGGACTAATGTCTCTAGACAATGATTTGACTTGTAAATTGAGGTTATTGGGAAATGTCTCCGATGACATTGTTTCATTAAACTTTTCGATACAAACTATTACCAAGCCATTCAGTGCCCATCTCTGTCGGATTATTACCTCTCTAACAACCTTCTGACCTGAACAAAATCAGAGAGTTCTTTGTAGATATCATAAAATATATTGATGAAGTTGAGAAATCGATGAATCCTGGTCTGCGACAGTCTAGGCTGCTTCTAGCTATCTTAGAATGACTTATCCAGAAAAGGTGAGCCCTACTAACAAAGGTGAAAAGAGAAAACAATCTAAATCAGCTTCTCTTTTATTTTTCAGTAACAACCCACATGAGATATTCGGAGGAGGGTCATCTAAACCAAGCAGTTGGTCGGAAGAACAAGGCCCACTCCCAAGATCGATAAGGCTAATAATAATAATAATCTTTATTCAGTACAGTTGAAATGGTATACTGAAATGGCAAAGTTTATCTCTTGCTGGGCGCAAGGTGATGGTCTTCCACTCAACCAAACTTAACCTAATCTTAGCATAATTAAAAGACAAAAATAATAAAATAAAATGACTATTAATAGTATAATTATCACTTTTTGATAAACATATGAATTTCACTTGTAAGTGTGGACTTTTCATTCTATGAAGATATCTTGATTTTGGCTAGTGAATTCCAAACCGTCACACAGGGTTCCATGGCTCTTTAGAAAAAAAATATCCACTATATTTAGAATTTTCCATCTCCAATTCAAATATACTTATAGTAAGAAGATTGTCATCTCAGGGGCAAATTTTTGTACAAAATAAATATAAAAGTAATAATAAAAGTATTTGACTTGCTAGTTACTAGATAAATTACAATCACAAGTTGAAAAAAAATCTTACAATGGGCAAAAGTAGTTCAGAGAAGATACAAATTAATTTATACATATACGAATCATTTTACTACTAAGATAATTTGAGTTCTTGCGATAAGATAGTCATGTTGTCTGCCAAAATAGTGAACATCTCTTAATTTGCCCAAAAGCTGCAAGACTATCAGTTTTCACAATTTGGGTTCTTTCACTCAGATAGGGCTCGAACCAATTGAAGCTTTGTCCTCTGAAGCTGTAGAGATGAAGCTTACGAAACAGTCAACAGCTTTAGATATATCACAAAGCACTGCATCGCTCACTTCCTTCAGGCTAGAATATAGATTTTTCAGCATCCATTTCCCATTCTCTTATTGGTTGAAAAACTAAATTGAGTAATTGTATGTAATTTACAGCAGTTCATAAAATCATTATCCGCTCCGTCATACGATTTTCATCATGAGCAAACGTCCTTTGTAATTGTAGATCATATCATGTATGTCAAATTTTTCAAAATATTTTCCTTGTTGACTAGCACATACATGTTTATCTATTCCAATATCAATCAATCAATTTATTAGTTAAAAACGTGTTCAATTACAACACAGGAACCTACATTGTAACATACTAACTTAGGTAACACGTCAGATGAGCTTAAAAAAGACAGACACCAATCTACATAACATTAAAACTAGGCTGTCAGAAGCAAAAAGCAGTATTTGTACACAGAAAAATAGTATTTGTAAACGGAACAGTATGCACAAGTTACAATTAATAACACACACTATACTTAAAACAGAAAAATAGTATTTTAAACGGAACAAGTAGAAATTCGTCAACGGAGTAGTGTGCTTTCAGCACAAGATGGTTTTTCAGCTTAGATTTAAAGGAATGTAAGCTAGAGGCAGATTTGATATTGTCGTCAAGAGCATTATAGAGTCTGACACCAATCGATCCCGGATGATTCTGCGACACTGATAGTCTAGTGAATGGTTGTTGTAGTTTATATTTATTTCTAGTACTATGGTCATGAGAGTGTCCACAAGTAGGAATATGAGTAATATTCCTTCTCACATAGACAATGCAGTGGTATATAAACAAACATGGTAGATTCATTATACCAATTTTAACAAAAAGTGGTTTGCAATGTTCTCTCGGGCGTACCGCCATCATTAACCTTACTGCCTTTTTTTGAATGGCGAATATTTCTTGTGCCTTGGATGTAGCACCCCAATGAATTATTTCATAGCACATAAATGACTGAATAAGACTAAAATATACCAGTTTCGAGACTTCAAGAGAGAGTGTGTTTTTCAATTGACGGAGTAGAAATATGTGTCTACTAAGCTCGAGTTTTATATACTCAATATGATTGCTCCAGGTGAGTTTAGAATCAATATTTATTCCTAGAAATCTTGTGTCAGAGACTTGTCGAATTGATGTATTTTTCAGCTTCACCAGGTGGCTGCTATCTATTGAAGAATTTTTTGTAACAAAATTAATCATTTGAGTTTTGGTTATATTGAGAACTAGTCCATTCAAATCACACCACTCGGAGAGTTGATTTGTAGCATTCTGCGCATTACAAAGCATAGTGGGAATACTATCAGCTGATATAACGAGATTGGTATCATCACTTATTCAAAGGATTTTCCCATGTATTGTTTATTCATAATTAACAATCAACTTATATTCCAAAATAAATATGGACAATAATGATAAACAATGGAATCACAGAACACATATATGTGTATGTATTCTGTGAATGGAATACACATACTGATTGTAACACTTCGAATGCATTACGCATGCAGTGATCACCATAAAAATATCTATAACATGTGAATGTTTCAATCAAAGGAATCTCGAAATAATTTTTTTGACTGATTATTACAATATAGTCTTATAATATATTTAATTCTCCCCAAAAATATCATTATTTTATTGATCTTGCAAATACGAAAATACCCGAAGCGTTTCCTCTACAATCTGTCTCTCTACAGTCTGTCACATGACGTGCTATTCTGACTTGTGATTGGCTAAACCAGAACTAAACCAGATCTCGAATTTTATGAATGAAACGTGAATGACAGGCAAAATGTCAACTTTTAAGGATTCCACCACAATTTTACTCATTCATTCATGAATAGGGCTAATGATTTCTCTTGTCCTCTGCTCTTTGGTATTGAACTCATGCAGATTAACCGGTAAACTTAATAAGAGAAACTACCATGAAAGTTCTTGACAGAGCAGTATAGTGGAGTTCCGTCAGAGGGTTCAGAGTCAATCCAGAAGAAGCGGACTTAAACGCAAAATAGGAACCATTCCAGAAAGACGCCTTCTGTACAAAGGGTCAACCAAATAAGCCCTACACACAAGATATATAGCCATAAGCCGGAATTAACATCGACAATCATGGTAGACCAGTACCAAAGAGAGTAAACTTTATCTGAATAGGAGGTGCTAATAAGCTCTAGCCAATCAAAATCTTGTAGCAGTAACCCGTCATAGTGACGTACATGGACATGAGTACACGTGGCCACGTATCATACAGAGTAGTTCAATATTCATTCAAAAGCCTGTGACTCTCAGATACCAGAGTGCGGAGAGCGCTAGTCCCCCACTGTCCAGAGAGAATGGTGGCCATGACATGTCCATAAACGTAACTATGACTCACAAATGATCTTTCATCTCTTTCTATTAGTGGCACCATTGACTTATGGGGAATGGACTCTCCTACTCAGATAACGTTTACTCTCTTTGGACCAGTACCACTAAGAGCATGTCCAGAAATGAACTAGATAAAGTACAACGGCTCCTTGAGCTCTCGAAGTTACACTAGGACTACCTACACACTGTCATTGAGTACGAAGCCATGCATACTTCTGGCAGACCATGGATATTCCGCTATTTGGAATGAGATGACATCCTGCAAGTTCTAAATCTCAGAAAAGAGCCCAATATTGCAGCCCCACGAGGGTAGAATGGAAAGACACAGCACCGAACAGGCCCCCTAATCCATGGATCAACCTGGTATAGAGATGGATTAAGATCTGGAGAAATGTTCGTTGCTGGGGTATTTAAAAAGAAGGAACAAAGACATAAACCTCACATGAATATATTCACATTGAGATAAATTCATATTCTCACAACATTCAAAGAAAAAGACTAATCATGTATGGCAAACATTCTTGATTTCGTATTTGAATATGTACTGCCAAACTTGATTGAAGTTATTATACATTGCAAATAGTGCAGATTTACATATGTTGGTTCTTGGTATAAGTAAGTAAAAACATAGTTATAGTTAATTTACTAACCTTCATATTCATTCCAGTCGTAGAATTTCGTACTAAGGCATCAAAGGCTCTCTTGGTAATTTCAACGAATTCAGTTCTTTTCATCATAACGTCTGTAAATAATTGCATTAAATTACCTATGGCACGGACTGCATTCATCTTGACCTTATCATTATCAGATGCCCCATTTATACTAATCTGTAACAGCCTCAGAATCAGATCTTCTGGTATTTCCTCAATGCCGCCTGGAGACTTACTAAAAGGTAAAATCTTCAGAAACTATTTCCGTAACAATTTTTTCTTTGAATAGTCATGAAAGAAGAGAACATGAAAAGTTGTTGTTGATATTTCAAACAATATAGAAAAACAGTGGGTATTTTCATTTGTTGGAATAAAGGGAAAAGGTTCACCTGTTTAATACTAGAGCATCGCTTAAGTTCCCTAAGGACCAAGACGCTTTCACTCTAACCATCAAATTTTCATCTCCGAGCATAGAGTAGATGGCTTCTGCTGTATCAACTACAAAACCGGGATCCTGAAAATATGTTGAATATTGTAAACACTTGTTTTGATAATAACTCTTTTCACACGTGGTCTGACAAGTTATCGAGATCCCTTTCATTATTGATAGAATATAAGTGGCACAGAAACGTTAAACATGATTACTTATGCAATAAATATAAAATTGAAATCATTATGACCGCATATTTTGAGTATCACTATCACTATCGCTTTGCTACAGAGATATCCATCTAAATTCGTTAGTAATTAATCAGATATAGAGCCAAGCGCTTCACAGTTACGTATTTCTCGAGGGTGTTTTATAATTATTTGATAATCAATTTATAAGTTTCTGTACATTTCATTAAGAAAAACTGTTCATGGAAGTCAATCATGATTTTTTTATCTCCTACCTCAAACCATATATTCATATTTACACTGATATACTACGAATTTAATCGTAGGTGCACACTTATGGCAAGCAAAGAAAATACGAGATAACTCATAGTTGGCAGTCAACGTGTTAACTGTTTTTTTTCAATTAAAACATCCTATTCATTATTGTAGGAATTGTGATATTTTGATTGAATTTGGGTGAGACAACTCTGTTTAAATGGAATCAGAAGAAAAATTTAATAGAGAAAGCAATTAAGACAAATAAAATAAGTAAAAAATTGTTTTTAAGTTAAACGGTTTTTTTGTAAAGAAACATAATAATGATCCAGATAATGTACTAAAAGCTAAAAAATAATTAGGTAGGTACCAGGTACCAGTCATCAGACCACGTGCCCCACAATTTTATTTTAGTCTGATCAATTCCCTATATTGATGAGGAGAGTGGGGTGATGACTGGTACCTGGTACCTACCTAATTATTTTTAAGCTTCTAGTACATTTTCTGCATCATTATTATGTTTCTTTACAATAAAAACGTTTAACTTAAAAAAAAAATTACTTATTTTATTTTCAAGTTTTTTATTATTATTTTTACAAAGCAATATCTGCCAAAAGCATTACCTGTTTTTTGTTGCCATAAAGTCAAAAATTAATCAATTAATTTGTTTTCATTATATTTCATTTTCATATAAATGGTTGAAAAATCCCGATTGTGTTATTCCAAAGCCACCATAAAAATTTCACAATTTTTTTTTGTCACATTGCCCTGATGAATATTAATCTAGGTTTCAGGGTCTTGAGTATCACATTGAACCACCTAGTGCCTAACGTGTTAGCTTTTACTAGCACAGGAAAACATTTTGAATCATTGATCATTTTCTAGTTTCCATCAAATTATTCTGTAATTTTTTTTCTCGTTCACTGAACTTTCAATATGTAATAATTTTCATCCACTGCTTACCTCCCTCAAAGATGTATAAAGAATACACATTCCCAATGCTCTTATTGCCGCACCTCTAACGCTATTTTCTCCATCCCTCGTACAAGAAAATAATAATGTTATACATAAAATTTGTTTATCCCTCTGGAAGAAAAAAAAAATTCTTGAACAAAAATACATATGCAATTCAATTGATTATACCATCTTTGTGTATTTAATGAAAGATATACATTTTAATATGCAGAAAAGAGAAAAGTAATAGTCTATTTAACCTATTAGCAACAGTCATTATGAAAATTCAACACATGTGGAGTAGCTATACAAAGAAAGTCATTCTGATTTTTTTTTCCCACAAAAAAAACTTGGATTAATTTTATAAATTCATGTGAAAATTAGTTTCAGTTAGTTTGAGTACTCAATAAATAACATGTTCGACGCTTAAGTAGTTTTAAATGAAAATATTGTTGAAAAATCTAATATTGTTATCAAAGAATGGATTGAATGGAAAATACGACTGCTACAATTTGGTTAATATTTCCAGGGCCAAATATTAATAATGCATCAATCAATTATCGTTGTGGCAAGACAAACTTATGCAAAGAACTACTGAACCAGTAAGTAAGTTCAATTCAACAAGGAACCTTGAATAATCATAAGTAACAAACTACAGTAATTATTTTTATCGTCGAAGCCATTAAAAATGTATGAGTTTTGACTTACAGGTAATTTTTCAGAAATATCAGATCCAATGCTTCCTAGACAATCACATCCAACTGCTCTCAAAATTGGATGCTGTTCACTTTGCAATAAGTCAATGAGAGATCCATTCAAGAGAGTTTGCCAAAATAGCAAACAGTACTCAAAAGGAACAATGTCTTTCGTCGCTGAAAAATATTGTTCTCAGTATTTATTGGATATTTGGATAATCAAGGACAATGGTTTAGATAGCTGATTAGAACATGACCGATGAAGAGGTAGTAGAAATAACCACAATATTTCTTGTGACCAATCACTTTGGTCACAAATATTTTGTGTTTCTTGGGGTTTGTATACTAAAAATAATATAAACCTTTGCATCACTTCCAATATTACTAAATCAGATGGCATTACAAAGGGCTGAATGTTTTTTCCATAAAATTCTGATTTCTCCAAGTTTTTAAAAAATTCAATGTATCTTTAGAAATATCCACCATAATGTTAGTACTAGGATTGTAAAGTATCATTCAAGATGTTTAAACACTTAATTGTATTATATTGTTCAAAATCTCCAAACTTGTAAGTATTTTGACGCCATTTTGTACTTGTTGAATGGCCCCATACACGATTTGGGATATAATTTTAATTTCAGTATGTATAATTGTAGATTCTATAGTTCAACTGAAGATGGGTTTTTCTGAAGCCGAAACATGTTTCGTTTCAACCATTTAATCGAACTAACCTCAATTATAAACATGTGGAGATGATTTTGAGTTTCATTCATTTATGAAATAAAAATCCTTCATCAAGATAAAGAAATCCGGAAGGAATGTTAAGATGACTATCCCGAGTTCATGGATGTTGTGTTCTATAAAGTTCCCTACTTCGTGTTGCTCACCGGCGTCGGTGATTAGCACTGTTCGCAGAAATGGGCCGACGTTAAATTTAAAAAATCAGTACACAAATTATGAGTTCTCACAATGATTAATGTATATCATAAAAAAACATGTCAAGTTGAGTGACCCTTCAATATTCGTACTTACATTTGTTACTCAAATATTTACTGATAGCTTGACCAATAAAATCAACTGCTCTTCCAGCATGCAGTCTCAAATCAGTGTATTTATCTCTCAGTGAGGTGTCCAGAGCTTTTGTTATATGACAGACATTCGGAGCAATGAGCACATCAAAGAAGTTCCTACTCATGGCGGATATTACCTGAAGAGATTCTAATTTAACTGGCGCCGGGACTACAAAGTTGGACTGGTCACCATTCCTTCCTGGTGGCTGAAGATTAAAAAACAGATTCATTTTATATGGCATGCTTTTTTTGGCAGAACACCGTCTGACGTCAAAATTCATATGTAAATAACAGAACGTTTATTGGCATCCCATTTGCCATATAAATTGCTATATTTAACAAGATATTTCGTAACACAAATTATTCAAAAATTTTTGGCACCAAGTAAGGTTTCTTAGTGTTCATCAACGTGTTGAAAAAGTATATGTAGAATTGAACAGTAACTAGACAAAAAAAATTTAAACATACAAAAAACTTTGTCATCCTGTATCTTGAAAACAAAGCAAGTTAGGGCACATGCTTTTAGAAAAAAAAACCTAATTTTTACCAAAAAAACCAATACCAAACGTTTGGCGGTTTAATCCTGGACCGCCAAACGTTTAGTATTGGTTTTTTAGGTAAAAATTAGTTTTTTTTTCTAAAAGCATGTGCCCTAAAGGTTTTGCCGGGTTTTCCTACAGTTTTGAAATGCAAATGCGCCACCTCGCTCAGAAGAAGTTGCCCCGGCGCACAATCGAAAATACAATCAAATAATTGAAAATTCCATTTTTTGCTTTGTATTTTTGTAATAGTTGTAAAGCACATATAGGAGTCATCTTGCATTAGGAAATTAGTGATGACTTGTACTATAAAAATTGTAAAATTTGTCTCTGGTATAAAATAAAATTCTATTCTATTCTATATATATATATATATATATATATATATATATATATATATAAAATGGAAGGAGTTTATTGCACATAGCCCTCAGAGAAAAGTGTAAACCGTAGACACGTGTTTCGGGCTCTCGGAATGCAGGGTCTGCTGACCGAAACCACAAATGAGCGGCTGGTGTGAGGTTAGAATGTTTAGCAGAATTTTTTATAGAGTGGATTAAACAGCAGATTTTGAAATTATATAAATTTCCGATATTGAGTAATTCATTGGGTTTATATAAGTTTACTGATGGTTCGAGGTACTGGTATCTGAATATACATTTTATTATTCTGTTTTGTATTACTTGCAATGGTTTTATGATTTTTTTATTTGCAGTTCCCCAGACTGATATAAGGTATTGTAATTTTGAATAAAAAAGACAAAAATAAATGTTTTTTAAATATTTCAAAGGAAGATAGTCTCGAATCCTGAATAGAATTCCAACCATAGGTGATAGGTGACGTCTTAAATTTTCTATAGTGTACTGAAAGAAAGAGTTTCATCTAAATATAGTCCAAGGAATTTAATTGTATGATTTTGAACATTTGCAAGTTTGGTTTTAGTTATAAACATAAACGAAGATTTTTCAATATTTAATGTAAGCTTATGCACATCTAGCCAATGTGAAATTATTTTCAAATCGTTTTTCATATGAATTTTGATGGAATCTATGTCATAACTATTGTAAATTAATGTAGTATCATCTGCAAATAATTTTAATGATCCGCTTAATTTCAATTTTGAAGCCGAATTTATATAAATTAGAAAGAGTAATGGTCCTAATATAGATCCTTGAGGTACGCCACAAGATATATCTCTAAAAGAACCATTATAATCTCCAAGATTAACATATTGTTTCCTACCATATAAATAATTTTCAAACCAGTTATGAACCACTCCACGAATTCCTATTTCATATAATTTTTTCAATAAAATTTTATTATTAACAGTTCAAAAGCTTTACGTAGATCCAGTGAAAGAAGTCCACATTTTTTATTTTTATCCAATTGTAATTGGATATCTGTTATGACATCTAATACTGCAGACTCTGTATCACTGTGTTTACGAAAGCCATACTGTCCCTCATATAGAAAATTTTTTGATTCCAAATATTCCTTTAATCTGCTGTAAATGGCCTTTTCAAAAATTTTAGAAAAAACGTTGAGAATTGATATTGGTCTATAATTATTGGGATCATATTTTTTACCAGTTTTGAAAATAGGTATAACTTTGGCCATTTTTATATTTTCCGGTAGTTTTCCACTCTCAAAAGATTTATTTATTAGAATACTGAGAATGGGTGATAATTCTGATTGGACCTTTTTCACAATATATACATTCAGATTATCAAAACCAGGTGATTTTCTAGAATCTAAGTTACTGATGATTTCTTCGATTGCTTGGCTAGTTGTTGGTTCCAGAAACATAGAAGATAAAGAACTATATTTATATAAAGAATCATCTTCAATATTAGTAATGTTACCAGATATTTTTTCTGCGATTGTTACAAAATGTTCATTAAAATGATCACATATTTCTGTTTTTTCTTCAATTTTCTTGTTGTTGTTTAATATATAGTGGATATCTGATGTTTGTTGATTTTTATTGTAAAGAACTTTATTTATCGATTTCCACATAGATTTTGTGGTCAGATTGTTATTGAATTCATTTTCATAATATTCCATTTTTGTTTTTCTTAAAGTTTTTTTTACAAGTTTATTATAATAATCATAGGATTCTAAAAAATATACATTAGAGGGATTTTTCTTCTTCTTGTAATGAAATTTATCCCTGATTTCAATTAATGTTGAAATTTCTGCATTAAACCATGATTTATCATTATTAGAAAACCAAATTTTTCATTTAAAATAATGTCTTTCAAAAATTTGGGAAAGTTTTCCATAGTTTATATCAATATTATTATTTAAAAAAATATTAGTGTCTAAAGTTAAAAGATCATTTTTAATACTTTTCACAAAGTCAAATGTTTAGCATCTATAAATGATGATGCTCACAATGATGATAAAATGTAAGTAGGTGAAATGAAACTTTAAGTAGGTACGTAAGATAAAAATTATAAAACTTCAGTTGAATGAATCTTCATAGAATTCCTCCGTAGAGAGGCGATATGCAATAAGGTCATGTGTACCGCAGGATAACAAGCAGTAATTCATATTAGCGAGTTCAAGGTGAATTTGTATTTAGTGCGGTACATTTTAGTAGTAAACTGTGAATATTTTTTGTCAATAGTGCATTATTATGTGGTTTCTCGAAGTGTAATAAACAAACAATAGTGAGTGTGAGTGTTTTAATAAAGATGGACCCAGTTTCATAACAATACATAGTTCCAACAGTTTAGATTTTTTATGGATGTGATGCATAGACACTAGGGTGAAATCATTAGTGTCTCATTTTCACCTTCGGAACGAGACATAAAAAAAGCTGTGAAGTCAGTTGTAGAATGCAGTTTTGATACTAGTTTGCTGCATTAAATTAGCAACATCATTCTAGTGGTACGAGTGCTAGTATAGCGTTCCTGTTATTTTATATTACTTAATTTTTTTATGAGTTAGTGATCAAGTCGCCCAGAAAATATGGTTCATTTGAAAAACAACAAACCTCTTCCTTTTCATCTAATGTCACTCCCAGATTATTGAGACACTTTGCGAGCAACCATGGTAGTACACTTTGTGTGTCCTCTTCAATATCAGAATCAGAAAATTCTGCAAAATCAATGTCATCAGCGTTTCTCTTATTATCTGTTTTTTTATGTGGACCATCATTGGTAGGACAATTTTTTTCGTGAAATGACTGTAATTTCAACATGGCTTCCATGGTTTCTTGAAGTACTGGTTCAGAGGCCAAAACACAACCAAGTACTATGAGTGCTGTCACTTGGACAGAAGCATCTGTAATAAATATGAAATACACCATCGAATATGATGAATAAAATTTGGAACATTTAATTCAAAAACAATTTAACAATTTTTTTAGGTTATTTTAGAAAAGGGAAGTAGTATTCAATACATTTTTAATCAATTTTTCATACACAAATTCAGAATTCATTAAGTTATCTCACGCAACCCAATATGAGAAATAAAGTATCAGTATATAATAGAGCAGTTATAATAATAGTTAAATAAAATTGCTTTAATCTCAGATGGTATTTTTTCACAAAATTTTTTTTTTTTACAACTACAATATTAGTACAGAGATCATTAAGATGAATCACATATATTTATTAAAACCGCTAAAACACATTGTAAATTGTACCTTCAGTACTGGAATTTTCCCTAGGATTCTCAAAAGTGCAATAATTGTACCAATTTTCAAACAAGGTGATAAAAACTTAACAAGCCTACAGACCTATTGCACTCTTGAGCTCAATAAGCAAATTGATAAAAAAAATATTAAATATAAACTAATGCTATTTTTGGAAAAATATGTCTTAATAGATAAAAATTAACTTGCCTTTAGAGAGAATCTCGGTACCGAAAACGCTCGGTGTAGAGTAACAGAAAAAAATCTTCAAAATCTTGATCAGGGAAAGAAGGTTATTGGAATATTTCTGGACCTTACCAAAGCATTTGATACTGTGGCACACCCAATCCTGTTAGATAGGCTAAACAACATGGGTATTAGAGGAATTGATAACGACTTATTTAAATCTTATTTAAGTGAAAGAACGCAATATGTGAAGATATGCAATGTTTTAAGTAGCCGCCTAAAGGTAGGATTTGATGTGCCACAGGGCACAGTACTGGGGCCGCTTCTCTTTAATATCTACGTAAATGGACTCCTATCACTGTTGGAGGAAGATTCTATCTTCTGTTTTGCCGATGATACTGTGGTCATAATAATCGGTCCCACATGGAGAGCTACTGTGGAAAATGCAGAAAGGGCAATGGCAACAGTAAAAAGTGGTTAGTTGATAGCCTTCTTTCCCTGAACGTAGGTAAAACAAAATGTATGACCTTCGCTCTCTCAATCAGATCCCTACCCACCGATGTACAAAACATAAAACTACATGAATCACATTGCACCTTAGAACAACAACAACGTACATGCACACACAACATTGATAGAGAGACATGTGTTAAATACTTGGGCATTTTTGTAGATTAACTTTTTACTTGGAAGGAGCACAGGAGTTACAAAAAAAATAAGAAAACTAATTTATAAATTCTATGAATTGCGTAACTTTTTGTCCATAACACCATAAAAGCAATATATTTCTCACTTGTAGAATCTAACATAAATTATGGCATCGTTGTGTGGGGAAATGCTTGTAGTATATACTTGTCAAAGCTTGAAATATCCCAAAAATGGATAAAAAAAAATTAATCGATTTAAAAAAAGCGTTACCCATCTCAATTAGTGTCTGAAGAAAGTGGATTACTCACTCCAAACCAACTTTATCTTAAAGCAGTCGCAAGATTTTGAAAATTACTTATTATAGAAAGAATCTCTGTCATAACTTAAACACGCGAAACGCATCTCTCTAAATGTCCTCTCTAAAAGTCCTTTTGAAAAACCCCAAACATGTTGCTTGCCAGAAACATATATATTGTACAGGTCCCAAAGTGTACAATGCTCTACCGCAGAACTTTAGGGTTATGCCATAAAATAAAATTTAATTATACAAACAAACTTCTCCCTTATTTGCCTTGAATTAAAAAAATTAAAAAATAAATAAATAAAATAAGTTACCTAATGTATTTATTCACTTAAAATAAATTACACAAATCAAACTACTTCTCCTTTCTCAACTAAAGTACTTAATATATTGTGCCTATGTAAACATTGACATAGTCAGTACCTCAGAAACAATTCTACAGAGTCGCGCACACACAGTATCTTAGAAAATCATAGTGCGCCGAATTCCAGTAATAGTTAAGGTCAAATTGTCTAAATGAACCTCTTTTATAGATATATTATTTTAGAATAGAGTTGATTTTGTCAAATTACTGAACTACTGTATTTCTATTGCTGAATAAACTATATATTCGCTATAAATAGGCTATTCTTGTCCCCACTTCTATATAATGTTAACTGCCACGACATATACAACTACAGACACCAACAAAATTACTTCAATAACAAACGATATATGATGTTGCAATATCCTAACGACACCGCCTTGATTAGTCACAATAATACCCTCCTAGATACCAAGCAGACCTACGACTGCTTGATAGTACCCTGATCTGGTTCAACAAATGGAGGCTGAAAGCTAATCCAGATAAGTCACAATATATAATATTCAATCACAACATTGCACCAAACTCACCTAAAATAAATATAGAAGGTAAAGACCTTCAAAAATTAACAAAGTGAGGCATCTGGGCGTCGACATAGACTACAAATTGTATTTTAAAAAACACGTGCACAACATAAAAAGAAAATGCATCAACAGGAGCAAACACATTCGGAGATTAACTTTTAAAAACTCAGGAATTAGTACGAAAACAGCCGCCCACATATATAAAACTGTCACTGTCACTATTACTCTAGCCTACCTACCCAGTTCAGAAGTTTTAATGTGTCTGAATTACAATGTTTCTACTATTGTTTTTCTATTGTATAATTTATTTCTTACATCTTTAGTGTGATATATTTGTTATACTCGTGACTGTATTTTTACTTTGACAATGTGAAATTAGCTTTATGTGCTAAATAAATAAATAAATAAACAATCTGCCGCCCTATTCTGGAATAGTGTCATCCAATATACCTTACCGCGAAGAATGCTACAATTAAAAATCTTCAAACTGCAGAAACCTCTTCACTGAGGACCATAACCAAATTAAGGCACCCCAGAAACCCTCTACATAATCCACCCAATAAGTTACTACGCGAGACAACAGGAATTGCCCCCATAGACCAACGCTTACACGTCCTTACTGAAAAGTTTGCACATAGATAACACAACCAAGAAATTCTAAACCAGTTCTGTATGAACAAAAACCAAGAAAGAAGACCTCACATAAAATACCCAGTCAATACCATCTGGGAACTCATTCAAAACATCCACAATTAATACTTGTAAAATTTCTCTTGTTCTCCATTTTTTTTACATATTCTTATTATAATTACCATGCATATACCCATAATTATATAAACAACCATGTAATTCAATATAACAGGCTATTCTGAAATGAAATTCCATAAATTATTTCCATTTTTTTTTTTTTTTTGTAGTAGTTGGATAGTTGGGTAAGATAATTGTGACTACCACAATTAACAATAGTAGAATATTCTTTAATTTTTTTTTACAAAGAAAATACTTTATGACACTTTATTTTGCACGGACTTGAAGGTTTTGAAATGGATCTTCCTTACCTTTGTTATATACAAAATGCTTCACGTTCCTTACGACTTTTGTGACTAGTCCTGGTGACATTCTATGGTAAGGTGTTGCCTGTACCAAAGCTGCGAAACACTTCAAAACTTGTATCAGAACTGGTACAGACATCTCGCTCAAAGCCAAGCTAAGACCTCTATGTATTTCTTTTACAGTTAGTCCTAGAACCACTGAAAATGGTGTAAATGAAGTACTTTTATCGCTAAAAAAGAAAAATAGGTTCAAACGCTTTGGATATCAGTCAAAATAATGATTTTGTTGGTCAAATGGATGAATGCTAAATTTCCTATTGCCTCTATGCCATAAACAGCTTCTATAGAAAGGTTATTTTCAATGAGATAACAAAGAAAAAGGATGCAGCAGTGTTAAAAAAACCGAAATAAAAGATTTATATATTTTTAGAACTTACCTAGATTCCGCTTGTGATAAAAACAATTTTGAAGTAGTTAGGAGTAATAGAAGGACATTCAAAGCTGCCATTCTGCTTTTGGACGAAGGATCTTTGAGAATACAAACTATCAAATTATGTTGACCCGACGCAGAATCTTCTGGTATAAAACTTGACCAAAATGAAAGGAATGTTGTTTTCTCAGTATTCTGAAATGAAATTGAGTTATTTGTTGCGTTTACTCAGAACATCCAGAAATAGAGTAGAGTAGTTTATTTGACTATGTTATGCACATAATACATTTATAGCAGGTCACAAAACAATATCGCTAAGAAGTCGATACAGAAAGGTAAAATCTAAGACATAAGTTAGCTAAGAGAGAGAAACGAACAAAAATACAATTAAAATTTGCATTGATCAGCAACATTAAAAATAGTTTGAACAATACAAGTTTGTAAACGAGTTTGAGCATGAATAAAAGGAAAAGGTTTTAAAAGTTAAATTTATATACGTAATGTATTGGCTGAGGCAATGTAGCTGTTTATATCATAAAAACAGTGACTCAGCAAAAAAAAAATCATCACAGTTTTGAATTCCAAAACTTTGACAGAGTTATCAAGGATGTTGTAGAGATTGAGATTCAAGAAATTATTGAGGTTAACAGTTAATCTATGTCTGGTGTAATAATCGTGAGAGTCGGAATGTCTGGGAAATTTGTGCACATTTTGGTGTATTTCTAATAATACTGTGAAGATGTATAGGGAAGGAAGTGGCATGATACCCAGTTTAATAGGTTCAATTCCAATAATCAACTTATAAATAATCCATTAGAGGCTATCTATAAAATACCTATGCAAGTTGGGGGTTGGTATTTTGTGTGACACAAACATCTGAAAAATATTTCGATTTAACATTGTCCTAGAAATTTCTGAGTGATACTAAAATGATGTTAAAAATTAACTGATATCAATCATTATCGGAAAATTGACAAAGAAATAACAAATATGTCGCGCCTAATTTTTGAAGACAGGGTTGAATGGCGTGCAAGATAAAATGAGCTATTTCCTTTCGCAATAGAGTGGCTTCCACCAAATTTGATCTGAAATCACAGTTTTCTCGTTTTTTTTACGGTGGGCCCTTATTATCTTGAATTTTAATTGTTCTTGGAAGGGGGGAGGTATTTTATAAACTGTTCCTTACTATACCCAAAAAAAGTGTTCTGTACTTTATCATATTCAGTAGTTTTTGCTTGAACTATCATTATTAGCTTATTGTCCGAAAGGAACGATACAAGTTTATAATGAGGGACTGAAAACTAATTATAAACATCAAGTAATACAAAAAGGCATGACCGTGGGAAGAAAATCAGGGCCTGGGGTTAGTAACCTACGGGTCACCCATATAAATGTTTTTGTGTAAAATAATGCAGACACCAAACAAGATATTCGTAGTATGTATGTACAGAAGTGTATCGAATATAGATTCAGGCTACAATATTTTACATTTTACTGATCAATTAGAAGTTTGATTTCCTTGATTTTGGGGTTTAATTCGGGACCTCCTGAAAACCCGGGCCCAGAGGAAAGCACCCTCGACCCCCCCAGTTACTTTAGTAATTTTCAAACAATTTGCTCCAATATATATGGATTTTTGTCACTTGTCATTAGTTGATTTTTGGGAAATGATTACAACTTTTTCAGGAATTCAGGATATACAGCTGAATTACTTTCTGAAGTAACCAAGAATATGTATGGAGTAATTAGTTTTTATGGCACTACACATATTTTTAAACTTTTATATGAAACTTTAAAAATATAAGTGAGGTTCGTAAATTAAATTTCATAGTTGTTATCAACTTCTTTATCTTTATCATGATCTAAGAGTTACCATAATGGCTTCATAGATACATTATTGAATATATCTCTAGACTCAAAGAAAGATGGAAATGGAAAAACCTAAAACCTACTTGTGGCCAGAAAAATGTACCACACCTTAACAAGATTGTAGAGTAAATTCAATGCAGCTTGCCGAACTCTTCCTTGCATTTGATGTGTTTTTGCAAAATTTCCGGCTTCATTGTCAGAAAAATCAGAATCACTCGTTTTCAGCCTATCTCCAATTGCTGCACTACTAGAAATAAAATAACTATAGTATGTAATACGATAAGAGGTAGAAAAAACTTACGTGGTGCTAGAATCCAAACTGTTTTCAAATAAAGGATTAGCAGGAGTATAACCAACATTATTAAATACAAATTCTTCAGTATCACGTTTTTCTTTTTTATGTACACCTGATGATCTATGTTTCCTCTGTTTTGTGAGCTGAAATGATTTTGAGTATTCAAGTAATAAACTTGAAAAGTCATTTCATGGAACAATTATATGGACTTAAAAAAATCTCAACATATATCTAAAAGAAAAAATAGTTATGATATATATTCTTCTTCAACTCTTGAGTTCCATTGTTCTCTCTTTTTTTAAATCTTGGAATCTGTTATTGAGTAGATAGAAAATAATACTAGCAGATGAAAATAATTTTTACACAATTTTTTATTTATATATCATGTGTCTTTGCAATAATAAAACTATGTTGGTTGTTAACAACAGGAAACAGATAAAACTGGGAAAAATTGAGATACGCTTACTGCAGCAGTCCAAATATAAGAAATATAAGCTGCGGTGAAAAGGTTAATGAATTATCTGTTGGAAGTGATTCTAGCCCATTCCTGGATGATATGAAAAGACCCTGAGATATTATATCCTTTTAAAAGCAAACTTTTCAACTATATTTTCGAAAGCAATGAAGCTAGGGAGATGATTTAAAAACTTATTCTTGAAAAATCTACGTCACATGGAAATTTCCAGATTTTGCACAAGGCACCAGCCGTTATTTGGTAATATGTAATTCAATGTTGAATATCATAAGGCAAGTGTCAAATACTTTTGTAATAGCTGTAATTCCATAGAAATGAATCCATACATGCAAAGTAACCTCTAGGCGGGCCAATATATGAATAAACCAATTCTAGACGGCAAGTATGTATATCAGGCCTTTTGGCCAATTAAAGTGCAGCTCCACCCCCAAGTGCACGGTCTCTGTGCGTAAGCGACCTATAAAGGTAACCGATTTGTAATTATACGGAATTATTTCTGAAATATTTTGGAGACGGACAATTCTTTTGAGAATCTCAACGGCCTTCCAGTATATTCAAAAATAGTTTTTTATTAAGACGAATAAGAATTATATTTTTTGGCGGCGAACATTTCCTTGGAGGATCTCAACGGCTTTTCAACATATTCCACACAACGTACATCGGGCCTAATTTTATTTTTGTCAAAACAAATTAGACAATCGTTATATTTACGTCATCAAAAAACTAAAAATATAATTATTTAAGAAATCCATTGAAACGTTGTAGTGGCTATTTTAGCTTGTTGAGGGTTGAGAATCGAGTTGGCGTGCATTCATTTTGTGAACGAAGTGCCAATAAAAATTAAGTAGACTTGTCATTACTTTGTAGTTTTAACACAATACTGCAATGTCGTTTTTTTCTTTTAAATTTTGATTTGTGTATAATGCTTTGAATTTGGTGTTATTTGATTTCATCTACACAGCTTGGATACTAATCTATAAAGTAAGGATGTCAGAAGTTTGTTTTATGTATTGTTTACCTGCTGCACTCTTAGGACCCATATTAGTTCTCATTTATTTTATTACTTGTCATTCACTACTGAGAACTGCTAGTCAGTTGTACATAGGTTTATAGATATTTTATTTTCATTCATGTTGAGAAATCAACGTCTGCCACTTTAAACAAATGTACATATTGTTGGTCCTTGCTTTGCTCGTATTTGGGTTGGGAATTCTTCATCTTTCCTTTTTACATTTCTGAAACTATTATTTCCTAATACTACATACTTAAATATACATTCAAGCCAACAAAATAGATTTTTAGCAATTTTAGAACATTGTAAATGAACCAAGAATACTGGATCAATTACAAGTTTGCACTGCCACTGGCCTTTTTACCTTCATTTATTGTTTAAGTTACTTAGAGCAGAGTGTGGTGTGTTCTATTTTACATGCAGAAATTACTAGTGTTTTCTTACAATCTACCTACAGCGTCCAAGTTACAGACCAGGTAGGCAATCGGTGGTATTCAAAAGTATTGTTGAATTTCAAGTCAAATGATAATTTTTTATTTTATTTTGAATTTTTTACCAGTGTACTTAGTTAGAAAATCGGATCTAACACCTGTCATTCATGGGAGTAGAAGTTATATTGCACCCTGTATTTATTAAAACCCAAACAAAATATCCTTGATATATTATTCACGCCATAGTTGAGAAGAAATAATTCATTTAAAAAAAAATGTGTAGTTAGGTTTTGAATTATTCGATGCTTTAGGATCTATGTCAAAGCTACTTTTCTCACCTTTCCTCCTTTCTTCTCTTTTACAACATTCATAGGCTCCGGAATGCTCAACGTAGATGGTAATAATTTTCGAGCAGGCAAAAATTCAACACCTCTGATACCATAGAGCATGAATGTTTTGCTGAATCCCAGTAGGAAACCCAGTTCACGTTTTAGGTAATCTGGATGTTGGACTATTATATTCTGTAGTCCAAATAAACATATTTGAAGCATCTGAAAAAAAAGTATAATTAAGAAACCAGAAAATAGATTTACATATAAATTCAAGTTATGAATAATTCCAGGTGAATGGATCCGGGTTTAAAACACATTTACAGATTTTGTTCTTTCAAATTGTGTCGTCAAGTACAAAACCATGACTATTCGATTTTAATGCAAGAATTGGATCTGAAACTATTGCAAACAAGAAGAATTCACAAAGATCTTTGTTATGCATTCAAGCTATTCAATGGACTGGTGGCTTGTCCTGAATTACTTGGATCTTTCAACTTTCATGGGGCTAGTGGCTCAGTGGTAAGAGCGTTAGTATTGTAACCACTGTTTCCACTCGGCACAAGTATAATTCTCGCAGCCAGCAAAACATTTTTCAAGGCCCCAAGAGTGTTTCGGATCGCACTAAAAAAGGTAAGGCCCCCGTGATCTTAACTTGTATAAGTTTTCATAAACTTTTCAGAGTTGGACAAACAACTAAGAAAGCGGTTAAAAACAATTTTACAAATTATTTTTTTTCATGTTCCAAACAGAAACCTCAGGCACAGTTATTTATTTTTTATACTCCTCCATCTTACAAACATACACCTTTAGAAAGAACCTTAAAGTTGAATTGAATGACAAAGACATCTGTGTTTTTGGAGTCTCTTACGATAAATTCAAGAAATCATTGAATAATATAAGTTGGTGATTGTTTAAGTTTATGTTATATAGTAAAACCTAATTTTATAAGCTAGTTATTTTATGCTGTACATATTGGCTTTCTACAATATTGAGAATGTATTCCTTTTATATTCTTACATATATATTTTGTATATTTATATCATTAGTATTTATTTTGTGAAATTTTTCATTGTAATGGGGTTTATCCCGTATAAATAAGTAAAAAAAATAAAAAATAAAAATATCGGACACATACATAGTTCACATGTGATAAAATAAAAATATAGACATAATATATTTTATATATTGTGGGAGACTGTTATGAAATTTAACTGCGCTATAGCTGGTGCTATGTTCATGTAATGATTTTGCATGTATGCAATATGAAGAACCTCTTTTTTGTCTTGTCTTGTGTGTCAAAATGGCCTGGATGATTGATTGATACATTTTAATAATTCAAAAATATGTAATGTTGATACAGATTAACCTAAAAATTCCTCTGCAGGAGTATCTAACACTTATGATAAAAATTATTCTGGTAATTTTTTTTTAAATATGAAATCTGCTCATGGCTTGAGCTCCTGATGATTATTCCTAGTCTTATAGCAGAGTAGAAATTTGCATACTTTACAATATTTTTTTCAAGAACTACCATGGATTATATTACTGAGTATAGTTTATTGCAGAGATTATGTATCTGACTTATCTAACTTGAATGCCCAGAAATTTCAGTAAAGTATTACACATAATTTTATAATTGTCCATGATTGAATTATGTGGGGTTTCCATATTGTTATTGATTTTTTAAACATTTTACAGTGAGTGTTTCTGTCATTCAAAACTAACCTATTCTCAGAAAAGTAATTTTTGGATTGTTTTATTATTTTGCTGCCATTTTTTAGGATATCTGTTGAATTTGTGCTGGATAATAACAGGTTGGTTTTGTCAGCATAGTGAATCATGTTAGTGGTATTTATGTCTTCTATAACATTATTAAAATAATTGACCGAAAATGCTGCCCTGTGGGACCCCCATGGGAGCGAACACTCAAGGCTTCTGATCTAGCCGTTTAGTCTTTTTGATTGAGTTCTACAATTTGCTTTCTGTTCTGTCTGTGAAAGTTTCCACAAATTCCATATTTGTAGAGTTTTCTCAATAAAATTTCATGATCTATATAATCAAAGGCCTCAGCTAGATCTATGAAGATCCCACCCCTCAGCATAGATCTCCCTTGTCCTTTGCATATAGGACTTATTGCTGAAGTAGTCAGATCAGTTTCAGTACACTTGGTTTTCAAATAGTCCTGCTGGTTACTGGAAAAATGTTGAAGTTTACAAATAAATTCACAAACTGATTAGCAATAGCTATTTCGTTTAATTTCGAGAGAAATATCAGTAAACTGATTGGTCTGAAATTAGCTAACAACATGTCCTAATTTGTAAAGCAGATTAACTCTCGTTTGTTTAAGAAAAAATTGCCCTGAAATGAGTTAATAATAAGTCAAGAACATACAATATCATGGGCATAACTTTTCAATATGTGTATGGGTACATCGTCAATGCCTGTGCTTCTATTGTTTATTACTGTTACGAAAATAATACAGTACGCCCCTGCGTGTTTTTGTTTCAACAAGCTTAATGTAATGGAAATATGAAGAATTGGGGTTATATGCATGTGATATACCTGTACCCATCCGAATTTCATACCATTCTGCAGCAAATTCCTACCTTGATTTCTACTAGATTCTCATTGCCTTTTGGTTTTTTCTTCAGATGTGCCATGAAAATTTCAGCACATTTTTCTAAATGTGCATTTCTATCAAGAGATTTGTTGCTGGTTATTACCACTGTGCATGCCTCTAAACATTGCAGACTCAACAAAACAATCTCAGGAGAACATTCCTCTTCTTTATTTGTTATAAAATTCCCAATTTCTTTTGTAACAATCTCTACAAGCTAAAAAAATAGAGGAAAATAGAGTTTGAAAAGCCACAATACCTAAGTTACAATTTAAAATAGTTGGAGGACATACAGTATTGAAATTCTTCATTATATCGGCTCTCACAGATAAAAATGTTTTCCCAGGACTCACTTATACATAAATATCATTTCACTTTTGGAAGGTGTTTTAAGATTTCTATTATTGGTGTTATAAACTAAAAAAATATTTTCTATATTTTCAATACCCTATAACATTGTAATTGTGATTTTTGTAGGAAAAATGTTATAGAACACATTGGGGGCAATGTGCTAGTTGCCCTATCAGCGCCAGTTATCGACCATTTACACATAAAACACTCTAAGATTAGAAAATGATTGGACACAATGCAAATTAAACTTGACTCCCACTCTACACCACATTTTGCGCATGTTCTATAATGTTCCCGCCAAATATTTGTTTAACACATTGAAGACGGCATGAGATCATGTGGATGCTGCGCTTGTTTTTATACAGAGCAGGCGCGGCATTAATGTGATGCCACACAACACATTTCACTCAGACGGGGTGTATCTCATCGTGACTCGCGTTATAATGCTAAGTAAATAGTAGGCGATCAAGCGCCGGCCTTGCGACCAACTTATATGAGCCTGACCAAGATTTATTAATTAGGATGGTTTTACATGGGAATCAAAGTGGAAAAATCTGAAAAATTAACATTGTTTATTATAAGAACGTAAAGAAACAAGAAACGCCTTACGAATACAGAAGGCTAAACCATTATCAACAAATAATATGAATTCTTCACTCGAATTACTGCATTAACTGATCTTGAATTTGGCACCTTCCAGAAACCACGTGTTTGTGTTATACATAGCTACAACAATAAATTGTTTCTAGCCAACAGATGACCACAATGCCTACTGCACCATGTGACATTACATTAGTACCAATCCGGCTTAATAATACAATGATGTGATGCCGCAAATTAAATCTTTCAAAAAACCAATTTAAATTCGAAACTTATAATATATATAAATATAACGTCATATTTGAAAAAAAATGAGGGAAAAAATTAAAAAATATTGCTGGTTGAGTGACTTTTTTTTTCTTTGTACAGCCATCGTCAACATGTTAAAAGAGTTGGTCTTTACAAACATTAAAAGTTGGGTGCGCGCATGATTTATTTTATATGAAATTGTTAGTAAGTTCGGGTGCAGTTACTACTAAGTAGATTATAGAATGTTCATTTTAGTTTCGGTTTTCTATAATAGATTGAAAGTAGATACCGAAATACATTGTTAAGATAGGAATCAAACTAGTTTACTATAATTTTTTACTTTAAACCAAAGTGGTCGTTGTCTAACTGGATTGCAAAATGAACTATTTCCATTTCTCAATCGGGGCGCTCAAAAACAGGGTTCAAGTAGTGGTTTTTCACACGTCCTTATAAGATGCAGATATTTTTTCTTATTTTATGAAATAATTTGGTTTATTACTATGAAAGTCTGGCCAGATCTCGACCACCGTTTATCTCTAATCCATTTCCAAATATTCATACGTCATTTTTGGTGGTCGAGAAATGGCTTGAGGAAATGACTATTGTGGACCACCAGTTTTATCCCTATCTAACTACCCGTTTCTATGTGTAAAATAAAGAGAGGAACTTTGGAGGATATTTTTTGTAGATGCCGTGCCTAAAAAGAATAAAGTTCAGAAACAAGCAAATCCAGAAAAGCCTAAAAATGATAAAGAGCAAAAATTGTTTCAATATCCTCCAGAATAATGAGACAGGGCACTGGAAGAAATAAACGAGAAACGATGGAGAATCAGAGAGGCGAATAGGCTGTTCAGCATGCCTAAAACAACAATAATCGACAATCTCAGGGGGCGAGTTCTAATTGCTTGAAGAAAAACTGGCTCAGAATGCATTCTTACTGCCGAAGTTAAAAAAAATAATTGTAGAGTGAATAATCAATAGCTCAATTAACTGGTCCAATACTGGTGCAACAGCAGTCGACAATCAGTGTATTGTGGTCTAGAAATGGCAAATGGCGCATTTGCTCATTTCGGATTTTTGTGCCTTTTTTGTAAGCTATAAACAAACATCTTAAATTTGTAATTTGTGATTCATTGAACTTTCAATTTCTCTTAAGTGGAGGAAAACCTGCACATTCATTCTATATTCGTCTTAAGATACCTTTTGCTCTATCAATTTTTTTAATACTCTATTATTCCAGATTTAGGAATTTCAACCACGAATATTTGCAGATACAAAGAATTGCTATAAATTATAATAAACCATACATAGTATTTCAAAACCATGAGTTGCTTACTGAAATTATTCCATCACCATTATTACGCAACAGAGCTTCTAGAGCTTGGAGTATATCTAAGATAACATTTTTATTTTTTGATTTGAGTCCACCCAAACACCAGTGAACTGCAACGGTCAATGTTCTGCCTTCTACTGGTACATTCTGTCGACTTATAAGATTCCATAAGAGTTGGCTATATTTTTGTACAAGAATTTCATCGTCTGTTGGTATGAAACTGCAGCACTGATTGATCAGAAGGACTGCTTTCTGGAATTTGATAGGCAAATGATTTTCGCCTGTTAAAATTATATTTTGTTACCGTGGAATTTGTTACTACTGGAAATTTGTAGTTGAGTGAATTTAGGTCATCCAAAGTTTTGCTTAGAACACAGCGATCTCCTTCTGTACGCCCATGAAGTATATTGCCAATTTTCGTTATGAGACTGTTAAAAACTGTGGTGTTGTCAATGTTCGTAGCCATTTTTCGGAACGCGAATAAATAATAATATTTGACTGAAAATAGGGTTAGGTTTTGACGTTGACATTGACAGCTAGTGCTACCAAAGTTGATATTTTCCGAAAAATATATATGAGAAACAAAGAAACTTAAATTTGGGTTGGGGGTTTAAAGTGAACAGTGGAATCATCCGTTCTAGGTGACAGAAATGATCCTACATAGTTTTTCCATAGAATATCCATTGTTTTTTTTAAAGGACCCTTTTTCCAAGAACTGACAGAGTTAGGGTTTTTATTTCATGTCGTTGGTGGTATGAAAATCAGCTGTCTGTGACAAAACAGCTGTTTACGAAAAGCGTCGAACTGCGTCGTAGGAATCCGCGAGTTCACCACCAAAATCAGTCGGTGTTCAATTTTCGTGAGCTCCGTGTCGAATAAACGTCAAAATTCTCATGATCCAGGGTCGGAACTTTAAAAATTTTATTGTGGTAGACTTGTTGTTGACTTTGAGTCATTTATTATGTCACTTCTTAACCGCCTCGATATTATAATGACCGGTAGTCGAGTGTGATTTTGGTGGTGAAGTGTAGGGTGGAAAATATAATGTTTATTTGAGCTGAAAAGTGAAGTGAAACTGCAAAATGGCGGACCTGGAAGCTGTATTAGCTGATGTCAGCTATCTCATGGCTATGGAAAAAAGCAAATGCACCCCAGCAGCGAGGGCTAGCAAAAAAATTGTTCTACCTGATCCCAGGTGAGTACAAGGTCAATCACCCTTTGACTGACAGTTGAATGGATGAATTTGCACCACTTATAAATTGCACATGAACTAGGTATAAATAAGGATCATTTCTCGACTAATATATTTTTTTAATTCAAATGTTTTCGTTTCGTTGTTTTATGTGCCTACTTCATTATTTATAGGCTACTCCTTTCTGCTTTCGGTTTTCGGGTGTTTAGCTGCACCGACTTATGTGTATTGGATTGAGTGTAACAAGTATTTATCTTCTTATCAAGTGTTTCTCGATTATTAAAAATGATAAGCTAATGAAATTAATAGGGGGTATCATATAGAGGATGGTTAGTCACAAAGTACATCACTAGGGAATACCTATCTCTGTGTTATGAAAATCGAACTTTTGAAACTCTAAACTCTAGTTATTTATGTATCTGAGAGCACTTTGACTGTTTGATCAAACCAACAAGAGTTTTATGAGCAGATACCATATATAATTTTCCTACAAGTGTACGAAAATATTTACTTTCTGCACGTGTTTGGAAAGTATTTACTTTCTGCACGTGTTTGGAAAGTATTTAAATCGATATTTTAATGAAAAAATACAAATGATTTTTATTTGAAAATACGAATTTCTGAGCGTTATCAACTTTGACAATAGAATCAGCAATCCCCCTATATATACGAAAATTATACCCCTATAAAGTTAATCGAAAAAAACCCAGCTCAATATTTGTCGAATCATTGTCGTAAATTTGTCGTGAATACGAACAATTTGTCACATACTTTTAGTTTTTTATAGGGGGTGGCTGTGCTAACTTGATATAAAGCTAGCACTGCCACTACGGTAATTTCGAATTTCAGAAATATTATTAATATTTGTCGTATAATTGTCGAAATCCATTGAACATAACAAAAATGCACTAAAATATATTTTAAAGAAAATATACGCCTTTTTATGGATATTTCCTGGTGTCGGGGAAAATTTCGAGTACTCGGCAACATCGCATTCACATAATTCATATAATTTGTGCATTTTACCTGGAAATGTGAAATATAAGTGTTTTACAATTTTGAATTCGAATTTTCAAAAGTTTTTTTTTAAACGATGATTAAGTAATTATAAAATTTAATTTTTTTCAACAATGCTCATTGTATATCACTTGAACAATTTTTCTTACAACCGAAAATTCATTTAATGACCAAAATATAACTGCAAATTTTTGATTTCGATATTTCGGTTGAATATTGTTTTTTCAGCCTAAAATTTACCTAACAATTGTCGAATGACCAAAACAAATTTTAAATTTCCTGAAGTATAATAACGGCGCACATTTTTTTTTCTAACTTGATATCACCACTACAATAATTTGATGAACGTGAGTAGAATATCACATATGTTTTTATGAAAATTTATCGAATTATTGTAGAAATACTTACATTGAACATGATAAAAATACACTAAAACATATTTTTTTTTATTGGTGCCCCTTTTTACCCATTTAAAGCACGCCTCAGCGTGTTTAAATCGAACTTTAAAAAACGCGCGTTTTTTAAAGGTAACCATGACAACATCAACAAATCGAGAAACGTGAAGTCTAAATGACAAATTTTTTATTATTGATCTGACAGGAGTACCTTGTAACGTCAGATAAAATATTACTCGCAATTCGTTCATTTATATGTGCTCCTCCATCCATTTGATGAACTTTTCATATTCTTTTTTATATATATCACTGGATTTTCGCGGTATTAACCGCGATTCTGCCTCACTATTCAAAAAATCGATATTAGAATCATTCATTTTTGAGCTCTGGTGACAACAAATATTGATCTTTGGTAACAAATTGCAAATGAATGTTTTTCTCATTTCCATGACAACGAAAGGTATACTGATGTCACATCACGAATTCAACCTTCTTGCATTATTAGTTCTTATTTCTATTTTTTGTAGTAATAATACCAGTATATATGATTTCAAAGTGCACCAATAAAAAAAAATTACGTAAAGTATTCGTGGATAACTGGTCTTAAAAACACTTGCTCTATTTCGAGCACTCCGGCTGCGCCGTCGTGCTCGAAAAATCGCGCGTGTTTTAAAGCCCTTTTTATCCACTTATACTTTAATATACTATTTTCTACGACAACCTCGATAAATGTTCATTTTATAACCGTAACTTCAATCATAAACAAGCACATTTTGTACAGAATTTCATTTTTGCATCGGTTGCTAGGCAAGTTGCTATGCAACAAATGCGAAATGGAATATTTCGTGTTAGGTCTAGGTTCATTCTAAAATCACAACGACTACGGCTTGTCAAATTATGACGTCCAGCGACAAATTGATGAAATGTCAGCAGATCGTTTCTGTCAAAGTTTTAGTAGGTAACGAGTAATTTCATAGTTGTTTTCTATAAAAACTATTAATTAGCCGAAAAATTTGAAAGTTCCACTTTGTGGTCACACTTCTCAATGCTGAGAACGACTCTTAGTATTTATAATGATATAGATATTGCCAAATATTTGAAACTGAAAGCATTCCTCAAGCGGCAGTCTAACGGCTACAAACCCAAAAAGTCAAAGATCTTCACAGCAAATGACATCGATAATTTCATTGAACAGGCTCCAGATGAAATATATTTGGCAACAAAAATAAGTTTTATATTTCCATTTGACGAAAAATATGATGATAAGACATGAATTACATCAAATGAAAAATTACTCATTTTAATGATCTTGGTTCAGCTGTTTTAGTAACAATACCAGACAGTAAAACCAAAATAGTACGAAATTTTACTGTAACTTTCAAATTCTACGAAATTTATAAAAAATACGCAAATCTTCGCCCTCAAAATGCTAATGGTCTATGGTTTTTCATTAATTATCAAAAAGGAAAGTGTACCATTCAGAGAATAGGTCTGAATAAGTTTGGAGCTATGGGAAAAGACATTGCCAAGTATTTAAAATTGCCAAATTACGAATTATATACTGGGCACTGCTTTCGCCGATCCTCCGCAACAATTCTTGTTGATGCTGGAGGAGACATAACCACGTTAAAACGCCACGGTGGCTGGATATCTACTACAGTCGCTGAGGGATATATTGATGAATCGAAGAAAAGTAAGCTTGACATAGCAAATAAAATTGCAAATACAATACAGAACATACCATCAGGCATACCAACGAATGTAGAAATGGAAAATCGCTTCAACGTCGACAAATTATCAATTTCGAAAAGAATTAAGTATTCAGCAATCAAGTTCTCCAAATATGATATTCAATAATTGCACATTCAACTTCAATTAGATACATACATACATTTATAGGCTTTTTCGGTGTACCTATTAGAAATAGCAATAAAGAAAATATTTACATATTTCTTCAATTTATATTTTAATTCTGATAGAAAGCCCATTGGCGGCGAATTCGGAGTAATGAAATATCATCAGTTTATTTCTTTCAAAGTTTTTGCAATGTATGCATGTATTAAACGTGAACGATATGTTGTCATAGAAAAAGTATAGTATGCAACTCGCAACAAAATGGATATTTTGCACTCGTATGAATTTCATACTCGTGCAAAATGGGCATCATTTTGTGCTCATTGCATAATATACTATTATAAAACATATACTTGAGCATTTTGATTATATTTTAGCAACGCTCACTGTGTATCAGTTCAATATTTTTTCTTACAGCCAAAAACTCACCTTACATTTGTTGAATGACTTAAACATAATTGTCGGGAAATTTTAAATTTTAAAAAAAAAGGAAAAGATGAATTAATTGGACATTCCCTTTTTTTGAAATACACGGTGTATCTCGGTTGGACATTGTTTTTTCCAGCCTAAAACTCACTTAAAAATTGTCGAATGACTAAAACGTAGTAGTTTTTGAATTTTCTGAAGCAGAAGAACGGCGCACATTTTTTTTGCTAACTTGATACTTCAGCAATGCTCAGTGTGTATCAGTTGAACATTTTTTCTCACAGCCAAAAACTCACTTGATAATTGTCGAATTACCTAAACATAATTGTCGTGTGGTTTTTAAATTTCCTGAAGCAGAAAAAGGGCTGTGCTAACTTGATATCAAGTTAGCACAGCCACCCTTTGGAAAAAAAAATGTGCGCCGTTCTTCTGCTTCAGAAAATTCAAAATTTACACGAAAATTATGTTTTGACCATTCGACGATTGTTAAGTGAGTTTTAGGCTGGAAAAAACAATGTCCAACCGACATATTATATATATATATATATATATATATATATATATATATATATATATATATATATATATATATATATATACAGGGTGTAACTGAATAAGTGTAAAACATTTAAGGAGGTGATTCCTCATCGAAAAAAAGATAGGATCTTTCATATAAAGAAACTTCATTGGAGCATCCCTTGTTAAGATACAGCCCTTAAAGGGGTACATAAAATTTGTATAACAATTTTTTTCACAAGCACTGAAAAAGTTACAATATTGAAATTAACCTGACGTTTTGTACTACCAAAAAGACACTTAGCCAGTAATTTATTTGGTTTACCCCATGGTTGTAAGGGGTGAAAAACGCAACCTTTAAAATTTATTTCCAATGTAACTTTTTGTCTTATTATTTGTTTACCATTTAAAAATTTATTTCCGATAGCCTGTTTCATTCTAAACAAAAAATGTCTCTTGGGTTTTTTGCCCAAAATAAACCAGTAAGCAGCAAAACATTATTTTACGAACAACTACAGAGATACATCGTCATAAATGCGAAAATACAAAACTAATCTATCTAGTAGGTCGCTATTAGCGATAGTGACAATTAAATTGGTATGACGCTGTCAGTTTGGGAATTTTCGAAATTGAATTAATACTAATTGTGTGTTGTTGTTCTGTTCTTAATTTGTTACTTTAATAATTCACTTGTTAATAAAATGGCATACACAAATGAGGAAATGGCTGATATGCATTACGTTTACGGTCTGTCGCAGGGGAATGGGTTAGAAGCTTCTAGAAGATATGCTGAAATGTATCCTCAACGGCAGCATCCTTCACATAGAATATTTGCTCGACTTCATCAACGATTATGAGAATATGGTTCATTCGAAAAAAGAACGCAGGATTGTGGTCGCCATCGAGAAATACGAACACCACAGCTTGAGGAAGCAGTACTTAATTTGATTGAAGAACAACCTACTACCAGTACTAGAAAGATTGCTTTCCAGCTAAATGTTGATCATATGACGGTATTTCGAATTTTAAAGGAACAACTCTTATACCCTTACCATCTGCAACGAGTACAGGCACTGTTACCGCGAGACTTTCCGAACCGTCTTGAATTTTGCAATTGGATGCTGAAAATGATTAGAAGAAATTGTGACTTTCTGAAGACGATAGAATTCACAGACGATGTAGTTTTCTCGGACAAGATTATTAATTTTCATAATTACCACATATGGGCTGATGAAAACCCTCACGCTATTGTCGAAACTAGCCATCAAGAACAGTTTTCTTAACGTGTGGCTCGGAGTTATTGGGGATGATTTAATTGGGCCTCATTTTCTACCTCCTCGATTAAATGGTGAGGCATACGTTCAATTTTAAGAGAAGTGCATCCAGTACTGCTGGAGGAAGTTCCTTTGGGCGTCAGAAGGGATATGTTTTTATGCATGATGGGGCTCCGCCCATTTTAGTCAAGTAGCACGTCAGCATTTAACTGAAACATATGCAAATCAGTGGATAGGTCGAGGAGGACCACATAAATGGCCCGCTCGATCCCCGGATCTCAATCCTCTCGATTTCTCTATTTGGGGCCATTCACAGCATTTGGTATATCGTACTCCTGTTCGCGATGTAGAGGACTTAAGAAACCGCATCATCGATGCGTGCAGGGTAATCAGAGAGACTCCAGGAATATTTGAGCGAATACGTGGCTCAATGCGCCGACGTCTAGACGCATGCGTAATGTTTGAAGGTAGACATATTGAACATTCACTATGATTTCTACATGTTGTGTGTTTTGTTATTAATAACTTAGTTTTGTTTATTACCCTTTAATCGTTTAATGCAGGTACTAACTACAAAATAACAATAAATCCAGTTCGCATTTATGACGATGTATCTCTGTAGTTGTTCGTAAAATAATGTTTTGCTGCTTACTGGTTTATTTGGGCAAAAAACCCAAGAGACATTTTTTGTTTAGAATGAAACAGGCTATCGGAAATAAATTTTTAAATGGTAAACAAATAATAAGACAAAAAGTTACATTGGAAATAAATTTTAAAGGTTGCGTTTTTCACCCCTTACAACCATGGGGTAAACCAAATAAATTACTGGCTAAGGTCTTTTGGTAGTACAAAACGTCAGGTTAATTTCAATATTGTAACTTTTCAGTGCTTGTGAAAAAAATTGTTATACAAATTTTATGTACCCCCTTTAAGGGGCTGTATCTTAACAAGGGATGCTCCAATGAAGTTTCTTTATATGAAAGATCCTATCTTTTTTTCGATGAGGAATCACCTCCTTAAATGTTTTACACTTATTCAGTTACACCCTGTATATATATATATATATATAAAAATGAATTTCCAATTAATTCATCGTTCTCAACCTTTTTTTATGCTTTAGAAAATTCAAAATTTGCACGACAATTATGTTTTGGTATCTCGACAATTGTTAATTTTGGACTGGAAAAAACAATATTCCACCGAGATACAAGGTGAATTTCAAAAAAGGGAATTTTCAATTGATACAACCTTTTTCTTTGCTTCAGGAAATTCAAAAAGTGCACGACTATTATGTTTTGTTCATTCGATAAAATATTCAACCGATACACAGTGACCGTTGCTGAAATATCATAAAAATGCTTATATGTTCTAAAAAATATATTTTAATGTATTTTTATCATGTTGAATGTATTTCGATAATTATTCGACAAATTTTCATAAAACTATATTCGGTATTGGACTCACGTTCGTCAATTTATTATAGTGGCAGTGCCAACTTGATATTAAATTAGCACAGCGCCGTTCTTCTGCTTCAGGAAATTCAAAATTTGCACACAACTAAGTATGTTTTGGTCATTCGACAATTGTTGAATAAATTTTCGGTTGTAAGAAATATTGTTCAAGTGATATACAGGGTGATTCAAAAGTACTTTGACAAACTTCAGGAGGTGACTCCTCACAATATTCTAATATGAATTGTCAAAATAAATATAATTCCGGAAACGCTTCGTTTCCAAGATACAGGGTGTTGAAGTTTTATTTTTATTTTCTTTTTTTTCAAATAACTTTCGAAATACTGATCTTAATTGAACGAAAATTGGTATCGAGAGGTTTTTTGAGGTGTCGAATTCGAACTTGATGTTATTATTGCTCTTACTCGTAGGGGGCGCCACCTACACGTCTTTTTCTTTTTTGAAGATTCATAACTTTTTTGAGCGTACTTCTAGCACATTTTTCAGTAAAAAAATCAATTCCTCTATCATATCTACGCAAAAAAGCTACCAAATATAAAAATCTAGCGGGTTTAGTTCTGGGGACCTTGGTGCCCACGACTGGTTAGGTTCTTCTACACCCCTACCGATCCATCGATTTGGATAGACAGTGTTAAGGAATTCCCTGGCTACAACGCTAAAATGGGCCGGAGCCCCATCATGCATAAACCACATGCGGATACGAATTTCTAATGGTACATTCTGAAGTAGTCCCGGAAATTTATTTTCTAAAAGTCTCTGTAAGTTGCGCCATTCAGTCGGAACGGACCTATCAAGTAATTATCAGTTATTGCCGCCCATACATTTACAGAAAATTGATACTGATAATGTCTTTCACTAACTGCGTGCGGATTTTCCAGAGCCCAAACATGGTTGTTACGAAAGTTTGTGATAGCATTTCGGGAGAAGTTTGCCTCGTCCGTGAAGAGTACATATCTTAAAAATTGAGGATTTCCAGCCAATTTTCTCAAAAACCACTGACACATAGTAATGCGTTGGGGAAAGTCTCGTGGCAAAAGAGCTTGTACCCTTTGAATATGGTATGGATAAAATTGTTGATTGTGGATAATTCTCCAAACTGTGGACTGAGTAGAATAAAGTGCTTCAGCAATTATTCTTGTACTTGTTTCTGGATTCTCCTCGAGAGCGTTCAAAACAGCTTCTTCCAATTCTGGGGTTCGGACTGCTCGTGGTCTTCCAATAATATCAGCTGCTCTCTTAACGCTACCTGTTTCTGCCAAACGACAGTGGAGACTGGTCAATGTTGGAGCTCGAAGGCAGTACTCGATTAGGAAATCGCTCCTGGTAAATACGTCTTGCTTCGCGCGCATTGCCATCCGCAAGGCCATAAACAAAATGCATATCGGCTAATTGAGCATTATTGTATAAATAATCCATTTTTTCAAAATTAGTGTTTTAAAACTTACAGAAACTTCAACAAAACGTTTAACTGTCACAAAATATGTAATTACCAAAACTACTTACTTAAACGTCAAATTCATTTCCTAAGCATTCTTGTGAAAAATGCAAAATAATGGTAATAACGTCAACACGCATCGATGATCAAATAATCGACTTGAAATTTTCAAATATCTAGAAAACGGTTGCTTTTAGCGACTTGTAACAAGGGTAGCTTTTTTACGTAGATATGATAGAGGAATTGATTATTTCACTGAAAAATGTGCTAGAAGTACGCTAAAAAAAGTTATAAATTTTCAAAAATCAAAAAGACGTGTAGGTGGCGCCCCCTACGAGTGAGAGCAATAATAAGGTTCAAATTCGACACCTCAAGAAACCTCTCAATAAAAATTTTTGTTTAATTAAGGTCAGTATTTCGAAAGTTATTTAAAAAAACTAAAATAGAAATAAAACTTTTAATACCCTGTATCTTGGAAACGTAGCGTTTCTGGACATATATTTATTTGGACAATTCATATTAGAATATTGTGAGGAATCACCTCCCAAAGTTTGTCAAAGTACTTTTGAATCACCCTGTACAATGAGCATTGTTAAAAAAAATGGAATTTTATAATTAATCATAGTTTACAAAAAAACTTTTGAAAATTTTGCCTTTCATGTAAAATGTACAAATCAGATGAATACTTAATATGAATGCGATGTTGCCAAGTACTTGAATATCTCACGGACACCATGAAATATCCATAAAAACTCGTATATTTTCTTTAAAATCTATTTTACTGCATTTTCATTATGTTAAATGAATTTCGACAATTATACGACAAATAATAATAGCAATTTTTTTGAAATTGGACTTTCACTCGTAAATTTGCTGTAGTGGCAGTCCTTTATATCAAATTAGCAACTCGACAAATATTAAACTCGATTTTTTCGATTTTCGAGCAAGTGGATTTGCTAACTTTATAGGGGTGAATATTATTGCTGAAACGTCTCGCATACTAGAATTTAGTAGTGCATATAATTCCTGTGTCATTTGATCAAGTTACTTTAATTCACCAAGTAAAATATTTATAAAATAAAAAACCTCATTAAAAAATGTTGAAAATCCATCAAACATTTCGGATGATGAGGCGCCAACATGGATGGAAATCTACCACGGTTGCGGAAGGATACATTGAGCAATCGTTAAAGAAATGCATATCTGACAAGATATTTAAATAATAATCTTCAACCACTGTTCTCTTCAGAAATATATTTTAACAAGTTCCTGTGTGTGAATACCACCAAATACCAAAACAGAAAGAAGCAATTTAATAATATTTATTTCTATATCAGTAGGGTACATCTCATTTGTAATAAGTAATCAAAACATGTCATACGTCACGCGATGCTAGCCGACTATTACCCAGTTATTTATTATAAAAAATTTAATTCTCCTCCTCCATACGTTTATTTGCAAATTATTTAACGTTTTTGATTTTCATTCGTGAATAGTGCTTAGAATTGTGCTAAGCTTTAGTTTTGATGTCTATCTCAAAAAACTAATGGAAAATACATATTTATTGGGAATCCTCTTCAAAAAATTCCTACCCTTCGGACGCTGTATAGAAAGAAGAAACCAATCATAACTGTTTATCGTCAACCAAGTCGTCAACTAATAGAAATATGTTGGCGTCAGCTATATACAGGGTGTCCCTGGACTTCCTCTTTTCCTCTCGGGAATTATAGATGGGGTCAAAATATCACCAGTACTTCATATAACTTTTGTTCCTAAAAGCCTTCGTTACCAAGTTACGGGCCCTCAAAGTTACCAAATGAAAAATGTTTTTCTTTGATAACTTTCAAAGTGAATATTCAAAATCATCTAAATTTTGGTGATTGACTAAACAAATGAATTCCTTCGATGAGCTTTCATGCAGGAGTCAGTTGTTTTGCTACAAAGTCAGGAACGGACTACCCCCGATGGTACACACCCCCAAAACTTTGAAATGACTGGGATTTGTCAATATGTTTTAACAAAACAAGGTTACCTGGACAATTTCCTGAATAAAAGTACTTGTGTGGAAAATCGATCAGAGCAACGATTTCTGATAAAAATGCATTTTTGTTCGACCACATCCAACCTGAGATGTCTACCATTATTCGAAAAGATTAACTGTCCTATTAGAATATTGACAATACAATGACAACGCACCACTCATCAAAACAAAATCGCATTCCAGTTGTCATTTTTTATTCACACTAATTTTATTTCTTTCTACAAGGTGTTTTTGTCAACATCTATGGAAGAAATGGAAAATAAATTTATTCACCGGATATTTTTCACCTATTCATGTGCAACCGTTTTTGTAGTTTATTCGTTTGCTTTGTATTAGTTATGTCTTCCGATGTGCGTTTTTTCAGCTAAATTTATCTTCGGGTTAAATATTTTCTCCCATGAAATTATACTTATCAGTGAAACTCCTCAACATTTAAGCTGTGAATACGAATTTGCAACATCCAAATGTTGAGTTTCATGAGATTCAGATAACACAACACGAAACGTGCTTATTCCACGCGTACATACAAAATATGGACTGAATTCGATATTTCATAGTGGAGTAGCTTGTTAGTTCAAAAACACCACGAATCTACATAACTTGATATTTCATTTGAAAAAATATCTACATTATGAATGAAACTTTCAACTAGGTACTGTACTTTTTGTTTACGACTTTATTTTAGCATATTTTGGGTTATCCCTGTTATAAATGTTGTTGAATTAACGTTAGCATTAGTATTTCTACTGTGAAAATTTTTCATTTCAAATAATGGTGGACGATCGGGTTTGATGTCGTCGAGTAAAACTGCATTTTTATTAAGAATCGATGCTCCGATCGACTTTCCACACGAGTACTTTTATTCAGAAAATTGTCTACGTAATCTTATTTTGTTGAAAACTATTGAAAAATTATCTGTCATTTGTAGCGGATTTTGCATTTCCGTTTGCTCTTGAGGCTTGCGATTGATTATTTACAACATGAGTTTTGTAAGGTAAACGTGTTTGCATGATAAAAATTCGTTATGAACATTGTACCTATCATTTCTATTTTCATTACAAATTAATCTTTTCGAATAATGGTAGACATCTCAGGTTGGATGTCGTCGAACAAAAATGCATTTTTATAAAAAATCGTTGCCACGATCGATTTTCCACACGAGTACTTTTATTCAGGAAATTGTCCAGGTAACCTTGTTTTGTTAAAACATATTGACAAATCCCAGTCATTTCAAAGTTTTGGGGTGTGGACCATCGGGAGTAGTCCGTTCCTGACTTAGTAGCAAAACAACTGACTCCTGCATGAAAGCTCATCGAAGGAATTCATTTTTTAGTCAATCACCAAAATTTAGATGATTTTGAATATTCACTTTGAAAGTTATCAAAGAAAAACATTTTTCATTTTGTAACTTCGAGGGCCCGTAACTTGGTAACGAAGGCTTTTAGGAACAAAAGTTATATGAAGTACTGGTGATATTTTGACCCCATCTATACATTCCCGAGAGGAAAAGAGGAAGTCCAGGGACACCCTGTATATAGTTAAACCATTTACAATTGCAGAAGCATAAAAAACAAGTTTCCTAGTCTTGAAGCGGTATCCTTTGAGCAGCAGAGTCGGAGATAACTAATTTTATTTGATTTAAATATTTTAAAAATACGTTAAATAAAAAATATGCCATAAGCGAGGAAGTATGTATTAATAGGCAATCGAATCATCATAATTTCATTTTTCTATGGTCGAAAAAAAGCCATATTTTCCAACAAAACACAACAGAGCTATAGAATATTTTAAAACCTATTTCGATCCCAGACCAGAGACGCTACTGGCTTTTATTCATTCAGACCTCTTCAAACACAAATATAACTCATGATTTATTAGTTTTCTTGGCCTCCAACGTATGGACACACCTACAAGCATTATCATTGGCTTGCGGTCCGTTTTGATTGGCTCAGGCGAATCTGGGGCAGAACTAGACAGCTGTCACTCAAAATCCACGTTGACTGTCGCCTCTTTTGATCTTCTTTTGATCTTCTTTTGATCTCCCGTTCGGCGACGGAGAATGTTTAGGAGTAGTAAACATTATTAACCGACGAAACCAAAAAGGAGGAGTTCTCTAGTCGACGCGTATATTTATTTTTTTATTTTTATTTTTATGTATGATTACGCATAACGAGACGCATAACTTTTTACTGAGACGTCCGATTCCGATAATTCTTTTTATAGTGGATAGTACTTCGAAGGTGGTCCCATTTGAATTTAAAAGATGAAATCCACCCCTAAGGATAGCAAAATGAAGGATATTGATCACTCACCCTCTGAATTCTGGTCCGTAACCGATTCTATCAGGCATAACTTTGTACTGGGTTCTTTGATTTGGACGATTCTTTTTTTAATAGATAGGGTATACCTTATATTTGGATATCGAATGAAATTATACACCCTTACGGGTAGAAAAATAGGGGATAGTTGATTTTTCACTTGTGAACATTGGCACACACATACGTAGTTGACAATGACAGATCGCTACTGACATTATTTTTGTTCCACACCCGTCAAAATAATTATATTCTATGAAAGGATGGAATGATATACAAAGTAATGAAATAAACTAACCAGAACAACAAAAATAATTTATATTACAACAAATAGTAAAAGTAGATAATCATATTATTTAACTGGTAATAGTTGAAGTAAGGTGGGTAAGTAAGTATTTTGGAAGTAATCGAAAAACAAGTAGGTAGTAATTAGTTGATTTTAGCCACGAAAAATTGAAAAATAAAAACTTTTTAACAAAAAATTAAACCGACTAAATACGGAACTAAAAAGTAAAAAATAAAATAAACCTTTTTAGTCTCAGCAACTAAGCTCCTAAACTAATGTAAGTAACTAATTTTGAGTCGGCGCCAAACAAACAAACAAACAAATGAATTAGGTAAGGCGTAAAATGATGGCATCGAGTTGCGCGGTGACATTATGATAATTTTTTTGAAGTAATTTAATGATGTTCGTTGATTGTTCGTTTGGCGCCGACTCAAAATTAGTTACTTACATTAGTTTAGGAGCTTAGTTATACTGAGACTAAGAAGGTTTATTTTATTTTTTACTGTTCAGTTCCGTATTTCGTCGGTTTAATTTTTTGTTAAAAAGTTTTTATTACTTATCAGTTCCGTATTTCGTCGGTTTAATTTTTTGTTAAAAAGTTTTTATTTTTCATTCCGTTACTTCGCATATACGCTCGTGTAAGCGAAGTGAGTTTTTGATTTGTTCCTTATAGAAACAGCTTCTGCAATTGAAAATGGTTAAACTATACCTCCAAAATGCACACAACTGTAATTTTATCATAAACATATCAAAGTAATATTAACATTTCTGCGAAACGTTTATCAAAATTTGCAACTCCCCATAAAAGTGGCAATTTGTTGTTGTATAGGTACATTTTTATATGGTGGTAGAGGTCCACCTGCAACATTAGAATTCATAATTGTTGTAATAAATGGTGAATTTGCAATTACACATTTCGCGACAATAAAGATGGGCGGGGGATATGAGAATTAGGTAAGTGTATCAAATTTGTAGCTATGTCGTCGAATGATCTTTCCTTTCAATTATTTGCAATTTTAACAATGTTTGCTGACTTTCAATCGACCATTTTCTGCACGCTACTAAACGACAATTTCCAGAGGTAAAAAGGTAAAAGTGTAAAGGGAATTATTTCTTGTAGTGCTAGCACACTTTGGTTTGGAGGTCATGTTAATTTTTGCCTAGATAACCTCAAATGTCCAACTAGAATTTTATTTTCACATTAACCGGTATATTCCATGTTCAATAATTTGGTAACCACCATATATATCTATCCCTTAAAAAGTATGTATTTTTTTTGTAAGCCTAAGTACTTATGTGCTTTACTTGGAATGTCAGTAGAAGATAATTGTTCTTGGAATGGTAGTGAGTAAGTTGCTGACCTTGCACAGGATTCCCATCAGGAATGGAATTCAAACAGCCAGTGTACAGTGTTGGACCAGCTTAGCTTAGCTCAGAGCCCCCGAAAAATAAACGGGGGGCTAAATTTGAAATTAAAACTATATTTAAATTCCAAAATTGACAGATATGTCAAAATGTACTTCTATAATGCTGTAAATATCCACTAAGCTACGAATTTATCACCATTGGGTTGCCTAGTCCAGGTCGGCCGATATGTCTAGAAAATATGTCACTTTGAGATTTGAGGTCATATATAATTTATGAAATATTAGTAAATGAAGTATATCCCAAGAAAAAAAATCGAAACAAAACGGAAAATGACACTATATGGAAGGGTTCTAGTGATGATGGACTGTCACTATGTTTCTGCAAATATAACTTATTTATAATTCACTATATTGGACCTATTAAATATTTTCAGCAGAAACATTCGGATCATTTTTACCGAGGTGAAATCAAATAGCTATATTTTGTATACTTACCTAATGAAAAATTATGAATTAATAACCGCTAATGGAAGATAATGAAGAGGTACGTAATGGAGAGTAATAAAAAATAATGAACATTAATGAAATGTGTGAATTGAGTTTTTATATCAGTGAATAACATATTACAATAATACCTATACTTCAAAGTAAATAGATCGTGTGGCAAGCTTTCTAATCTGTTATTCAAGTCTTTAATAACTCGCACGTTACACATAGTGCATTTGAGCGAAATTTTAACGAAGCTCATCCGCCATATTGATTTCTTTAATTTTGTCATGAATAATGGTCGACCCCAAAATCCCCCCAGATACCAATTTTCAATGTCCATACATAAATAACAAAACTCGAATTTGGAAATAGTTCACATAATTTGAAATCACTGGACGACCATATTGAATTGAAATAAGTAATTACCGAGGTAATTACTGATTCTTATCTGCGATCTCAAAAGTGATTACTTAAAAGAAAAAAAAATTGACGCGGCCGACAAAAAACCGAGAGTTAAAATCTAATATTTTTCCCGTGTATAATACACAATTTTTTTCTGTGACGGTTTAATATTGAAAAAACATATTACAATATATTAAAGTCAGAAAATTATCGATGTGAAATTTGAATTTTTAAACTGGTAGGCTGTTGTACTTATAACGAATATTTCCATCCTACATTAAAAATCCCAAATGAAGCAGGACATTTTCGAATAATTACAGCGACATTTTCCCATTTTTATTTAGCTTATGGCGTGTACAAACATACATAAAGAAACAAGATGTACTAACACAACAAAAGTTACAATGTATAGACAAAAATTATTTGTACATATTGTCACAGCTCCATATTCAGTTGGTTAAGCCATTGGATGGCCTCCCATATGAAGCGGCACATATTCATGAAGCGGGACATATTCAGCGATAATTGCCCAGTTGGTATCGAAAATTTCCCTATAGGTCCGTATCTATAGTAACGATTGTTAAAATGTGCATTTGTCATCTTGACATACATACATATTGAATTTTAAAAGTCGTTGAAATTTCTCGTTCTGGGAAACCTGCAATGCATGTAAATTTAAATAAAATTTCAAACTTAGCACATACCTTTTTTCTTTTAACTCCGGAAATATTCTACCGAATAAACCTGATAATTTACCGTTCAAGCATGTTGTCAGTAAAAAACTGCATTCGGTTATTTTCATATTTTGTTAAAAGAGCCCTCCTCCTTCGGAGTCGGGCTCTTTCGCCAAAATATGAAAATAAACTCATGCAGTTTTTAGACAACATGCTTTCATGGAAAATTATCGTGTAATTACTTCCGACAATTAGACCTGCGTTGCTATGGAAACCTTTAAAGTAATCAAATATGTGTTAATTTAATTCTGTGATTTGATTTAAAAATTGCGAACTTGTTTATAGTTATATTAATACCTAATATAAAGTTAAAAAATGTCTGATTCCGAGTTTTCTCTGACTCCACCGGAGTTAGTAGATGTAGCGAAAGTAGCGTTACAAAAATTATTGCCAGCTAAGTCGCGGAAAATTTATGAAACCGCGTATTCAAGATTTGTGGAATGGAAGATGAAAAAGACATGCAGTTCTTTCTCGGAGACGGTGTTATTGGCTTATTTTTCGGAACTGGCACAACAACAAAAGCCATCAACAGTGTGGTCGAATTATTCAATGATTAAAAGTATGTTACAAGGCAATAATAATGTAGACATTTCAAAATATTTCAAACTAATTACATTTCTGAAACAAAATGGGAAAGGTTACACGCCCAAGAAAGCTGCGATTTTTACGGGTACACAAATTAGTGATTTTTAAATAATGCTCTCGATGAAGTTTATTTAATGGCCAAGGTTGTTGTTGTATTTGGGATTGCAGGAGCTTGTCGAATTTGTGAAATCAGCCAGGTAACATTAGATGATATTGAAGATTGGGAACGTTATTAATTGTGAAACTTAAGCAAACAAAGAATGATGTAATCAGGTGATTTGTAGTTAAGGAAGAATTTATTAAATTTTACCGAATGTACATAGCCCTTCGTCCAGCAACAGCAAAGGATCGCCGCCTGTTTTATGCATATCGCAATGGAAAATGTATCAATCAGGTTGTGGGTAAAAATCAGTTTTATAAGGTACCTGAAACAGTAGCTAATTTTCTTCAACTTGAAAATGCTAACTCATAGACAGGTCATTCATTTCGAAGATCGTCTGCTACGTCTCACATATATGGCAGCTACGTCTCACATATATGGCAGCTATCTATTGAAAAGCATGGAGAAACTTTAGCTGTGGCATTAGATATCTCCAAGGCGTTCGATCGAGTTTGGCACCAGGGACTCCTCGCCAAGCTTCCGTCTTATGGCTTGCCCCCTCAGCTGTGTTCTCTGCTTGCTAGTTTTCTCTCAAACAGGTCTCTCCATGTAGTGGTCGATGGAGTTTCATCTGAAACTGTACTCATAAATGCTGGTGTTCCGCAAGGATCCATTCTCGCACCAACACTATTTCTACTTCACATCAACGACCTGTTGAAAGCAACTTCATGTCCAGTACACAGCTTTGCCGATGATAGTACCCTCCATACCGCTTTCTCTTCCAGGGCCCCTATATCAGCCCGTGAAACCAGAAATGAACGAGGAAGAAATGTTAATAATATAAATATGGACTTGGCAACAATTCTCGAATGGGGATCTAATAACTTGGTAGAATTCAATGCAAACAAAACACAAGCATGTCTTTTCTCTAGAAAAGCCGATCTCACTGTGCCTAACATAACTTTGTCAGGAGTAACCATACCACTGAAGCCATCCATATCGATGCTTGGTATTACTATCAGCAATACCTTCCTGGGAAAATCACGTGAGGTCCATTGCCAAAAGTGCATCCCAAAACTTGGATTTCTGTTTCGTGCCAAGAGCTATTTCACCCCCAGTCAGCTGCTTATGATCTATAAGGCACAGATCCGACCTGTCCTGGAATACTGTTCCCATATTTGGAGTGCGGCACCTAAACATATCCTGAGGCTATTGGATTCTGTCCAAAAAAGGGCAATTCGTCTCGTCGGTGATGCCTCGCTTACAAACTCGCTCACTTGTCTGGAACACCGTAGAAAAGTTGGCGATTTGTCTCTATTTTATAGATATTTTCATGGGCGATGCTCTTCTGAAATATCAACAATCGTTCCTGCTTTGGCAGTCTCTTCGAGATTAACCCGTCAACTTCAGTCATCACACCCCTTCGTGGTCACTTTGGAAACCTGCAGAACATCACTTTCCAAAGACTCGTTCATCCAACGAACAGCGAGGCTTTGGAACTCATTGCCTAGGGAGGTGTTCCCCGAGGCATACAACCTTCAGAAATTTAAGAAGAACACCAACTCCTACCTTCTTTCCCTAGGTTCCCACGATGTTCTCTGAACATTACAGGATATCCCTTTTCGTGGGAACCAGAACATAAAAAAAAAAAAAAAAACTCTTTTAGTTGAATCTGGGGGAGACTTGATGACACTAAAGAAACATGGCGGTTGGAAGTCATCAACGGTCGCTGAAGGGCATGTTGATGAATCGGTAGCACACAGGAGACAGCAATAGCTAATAAAGTGTTTAGAACGTGTGGCAGTGCTGAAATAACACCCGATTTGCGACCAGGTACATCAACGGCAGTTGTGTCCATGGCAGAAAAAAATATAATTTCAACACAAGAAAATTCGACTGTTGTACCGAATAGTTCAAGGAACATGCCATTCATGCAATGCACATTTAATAATTGTACTTTTGATATAAAGGAAATGTAACTTTTGTATAATAAAATATTCTAAAATTAAATATTTAAGTACCTTTACTTTATATATATATATATATATATATATATATATATATATATATATATATATATATCCGGGAAAAAAGTAATTTAATAAAAAGTGATATTTTGTTACCTGTCAACAGAGATAAAATGTCAAAGTTTTTTCCCGTCACAGAAAAAACATAATTTTTCAATTTTCCATAAACCTTCATGTACAGATATCAAAATACACAGTAGTACCTCAACACATCTATTCCAACACAAAGTAGCCGTCTAAACAGAAGTGACTCATGGATTAATTATTATTAAAAGAGAGGGAGCCAAGTGAAGTTAGATAAAATAAGAAATGGAATGCATAAAATACACAAAGTCGTCTTCACCAAGGATTCAATATAAATTGAAACACAACTGGTAGACCACAGGTGAAAAACAACTACTTTCCTAGCAAATACCACGCAGAACATTGAATGATATTGACCTGACAATCCATGCAAACTTCCATATGAATGGATATTGATCGCAAATGTTTCTTTCTGATAAGCTCGATTATGTTTAATTCATGTCGTGTTCGCCTAACAATCCGCATACCGGTTTCAGGCTTTTTGGCCCACATCAGTACGGAGTAGTCACCAGCTAGAGAGTAGAATGGTATCTGGTTTCGTTTACCGGTCTTAGATACGCCCAAATCCTTGGTCTTTTGATCATGATAAGCTGTAAATAATCCAAATCTTTTTCAATATTTTCATTGTTAGAGCACGAAAGTTAAACTTTTTAGCTGTACTTCATTGACATATTTGATTAACTTACCAATACCCCTGCTCATCCTTTTCCATCAAAATACGGTCAAAATACATCGAGCAGCTAGATCAATTATATTTTTATCTTGATCGTTGATTCTAAAAAGCAGTAACTAATGTGCCCTTCAAGAACATATAACTGATATTCAGGGGAAAATTAATCCCAGAAAATGGGAATACTTAAATGAATTGATACTTCACGAAAACAAAATCCAACAATAATTGTAATATTCTTCCTTTTTTTCTGCATTCACTCGATATATATTTTTGAAAAGCTAGACGATACAGAATCAATGAAATGCAAATCAAATATCGTATTTACAGATCCAACCTATAAGCTAGTGCTATTTTAAAGCTTAGTTAAATAATCAGAAACCGCGGCTAATTATATCTGGAAACATTTCCACCCGATATAAAATAGCTGCTGCCTACGTCAATATCGACCTATTGTTGCAATTAATTGTTCCTTTTTCCTTGGTTTCTAATCTTCACTCGTTCAATCATCTCGCGACACAACGAAAACAATGTCGGATCTCAATTTCAGTAAACAAATACGGAGACAAATACTTACCTCAAGGAATGCGCTGCGGAAGTGCTCACCATCAGTCAGGTACGGATTAGAAGTTTTGAGGCCCGGCTTAAATTAATGGTATTAATTACTAATGTCTCAAAAATGGAAATGCTGATTTTTCATAACTTATCGTTTGAAAAATGATTTGACTAAAATATTTCACTTTTTTATTATATTAAATATACTTACTTGCCTTGATTACGTTTCGAGAATCATTAATGTTCCCATCTCAATTCTAAAATTATTTTGGCAAGTGGTCTGAATTTCAGAAAATTTCCGACATTTCGACGTTTATTTGACGTCTTCTTCAGAGCTAAAAATACAGGATGAGACATGAAATGTTTATTTTAATAATATGACGATATAGTTCATAATATAATTACAAATAATGAATAATCGAAGTATAATACTACATTGATTTTATCTTTGTTTTACCCACATCACTTCACTCGAATTTTTTAACTTTTTAAACGAAATAACCACTATTCTAACACTTAACCATTTTCATATTTAATTAGTATTATTTTTTTATACTTTTGAAATCTGTCAAATATACCCATAGAATCACTTATCTTGTAGTATATTGGAAACATTGCTTAGATTTAAGGATCATAATGATTAGATAGACTATTTAATTAGTTGCATGTGGCATTTCAAAATTTGTACATATTGCGTTCAACAACAAAATAGTACTCACGCACAACTTCGGTTTTAGTGGGATTCTCCATGTTTGTTTGTAAGTAATTACCTCATTTTCATTATGGAATTGCCTTATATATATTTATATATACCATCCTTTTATAGAATGTAATTATTGTGACGGGTGCAGGAGAACAAAAATAATGACAATAGCGATCTGTCAATGTCAACTACATATGTGTGCCAATGTTTACAAGTGAAAAATCAATCATCCCCTATTTTTCTACCCATAGGGGGGATTATTTCATTCCAAATTCAAATATGATCAACTATGAGGTATACCCTATCTAATAAAAAAGAATCATCCAAATCGGAAAACCCAGTACAAAGTTATGCCTTATAGAATCGGTTAACGGACCAAAATTCAGAGGGTGAACGATCGATATCCTCCATTTTGCTACCCTTAGGGGTGGATTTTTTTGTCAAATTCAAATGGGACCAACTTTGAAGTACACCCTATCCAATGAAAAAAGAATCATCGGAATCGGACTCTTCTGTAAAACGTTATGCGTGTCATACATAAAAAAAAAATATACGCGTCCACTAGAGAACCTCCTCCTTTTTGATTTCGTCGGTTAATAAAAATGAGTGATAGCTATCTGTCGGGCCAGACCAAATTACACTAAGAGTACCGTCTTTGAGAATGCATCTGCGGTGGAAAGATTAGTGTAGTGTAGGTATGCCCGTACTTAATTTTCTCTAAATGTAAATTGCCAGGGTCGGATTTGGAATTGTAAAGAGAATAGGAATAGGATTATTAAACTCGGATATCTGTATTAAAAATTAAACTATATTATAGCTTTATCAGCTACATATTGTAACAAAGTCATCAAATAATTACTCAGTGGTCTGCGTCTGAAGAATAATTATCTTCTTCGGATGATGAATCTTCATTTAGATTAATTATAATGGGTATTATTTGGCAATCCAACATTTTTTTCGTTCCCAATTTGTACTAATAAGATTTTCAGTATGCTTCTTTCCATGTATTCAGTACAGCCTCGTCACTGTAGCCCTTTGACCTGTATTCTTGTTAAAAAATGTTTTGCATTGTGCCCTTATTAGTTCAATGGCATTAAACTGGCAGTGGTATGGTGGTAGTCGTAGAACAGAATGTCTCATTTTATAAATTAATTCATCTGTCGCATAAGCTATTTTTTAAGGCTTAAATTGCTGCACAATCTCAATAGTTCTCATTTAAAGGCGCGCTGAGGAATGCGTATATTTTTAGTTTGCAGCCATTGTATGATTTCATCCTTTGACAACGAGAATTTAGACTTTTTTCCAGAAGTCTTGAATGATACCTTGCATTATCCACGATAATCAATGATGGTTTCTTAAATCTCGGTAACAATTGTTCTGCCATCCACTTCTCGAATAATTCTGAATTCAGTTTATCGTTGTAATCAGCACTTTTGTTTTTAGTTGGAAATATAAGATCGGCGTTATCAATAAATCCATTTTTATTTCCAGCCTGAACAATTATGTATCGTTTGCCTGGTGAGCTACTTTTGTTCCGCTCAGATTTTACATGATCGTTATGCCAGGTTTACAATGTATTACTTCCATGTTGAAAAATCCACGTTTCATCAAGGAAAGCCAAATCTAAGGACCAGTGTGAAAACAGAAACGGTCGTCGCGCCAGAAACGAAATATTAGTATATGCGCAAGGATGTCATATGTTATTCCTTCAAAATCTTCCGAAATGAAATAGCAATTGGAATTTTCTACAGTATTATGATGGTGATGATAATGAATTAAAGTTTACACACAAATATGATAAAAATATGATAATGGTGCTTTTGATAAATCATAAGATCATATTTATCAGTGGCTGTGACAATAACATACAAGATGGGATAAAAAGGGCGTATGTGGAAATTTATTTCTCACAGTATATTCAGAACTAGTTGAGAAATCATACCTATCCCCTTTCGGATTTTGTATCTCAATACTCACTCTGAAAACTACCCCAGTATTCAAAAAAATCTTCAGAACAGAGGTAATTCATCGTTTCTGGAAAAGTACTTTTTACTCTATATTCAAAACGAGCTGAGAAAGCATGCCTACCCCATTTCAGATTTTGTATCTCAATATTCACCCTGAAAACTACCCCCGTATTCAAAAAAAATCTCCAGAAAGAGTTAATTCATCGTATCTGGAAATTTATTTTTTACTCTATATTTAAAACGAGCTGAGAAAGCATACCTACCCCATTTCGGATTTTGTATCTCAATACTCACCCTGAAAACTACCTCAGTATTCAAAAAATCTCCAGAACAGAGTTAATTCATCGTTTCTGGAAAAGTCTTTTCACTCTATATTCAAAACGAGCTGAGAAAGCATGCCTACCCCATTTCAGATTTTGTATCTCAATATTCACCCTGAAAACTACCCCCGTATTAAAAAAAATCTCCAGAACAGAGTTAATTCATCGTTTTTGGAAATTTATTTTTCACTCTATATTCTAAACGAGCTAAGAAAGCATACCTACCCCATTTAGGATTTTGTATCTCATTACTCACCCTGGAAACTACCCCTGTATTCAAAAAAATCTCCAGAACAGAGTTAATTCATCGTTTCTGGAAATTTCTTTTTCACTCTGTATTCCAGGGTGAGTATTGAGATACCAAATCCGAAATGGGGTAGGATTGCTTTCTCAGTTCGTTCTGAATATACTGTGAAAAATAAATTTCCAGATACGCCCTTTTTATCCCATCTTGTATGTTATTGTCACAGCCACTGATAAATATGATCTTATGATTTATTAGAAGCACCATTAGAAAATTCCAATTGCTATTTCATTACGGAATATTTTGAAGGAATAACATATGACACCCTTGCGCATATACTAATATTTCGTTTCTTGCTCGACGACCGTTTCTGTTTCCACACTGGTAATCTAAGGCACTGTAACATGCAGCATTTTACGGGTGTGAAGTTATCCACAACCACAAAATACACTGAGAAAATGTAACTCGGATCTGTTTCTCGTTAAAATGACAATAGAGGGCTTATTTCAGTAAACGATCAAATTCTGTAGGTTGATAAATGTAAGAAATTATATTAAGAATGCGTTGTCCCCGGGGACGGTAGTGTAATCGGGGTGGAAGAGTTAAAAAAATTCAATATACATGCATGCATCCGACGGGGCGACAAATGATTTCATATATCAGGTGCTATGTATTTTGACCTCCGGAATTTGATTCTGCATACTAGAAAACTCTACACCGTCGTTTAAACTGAATATTGATTTTTTTCAATATTTTCACCCCAAAACTCACCCTCCGACGAGGCGACAAATGATTTCATATATCAGGTGGTATGTATTTTGACCTCCTGAATTTGATTTTGCATACTAGAAAACTCTACACTGCCGTTTAAACTGCTTTCTGATTTTTTCAACATTTCCACCCCCAAAACTCACCCTCCGACGGGGCGACAAATGATTTCATATATCAGGTGGTATGTATTTCGACCTCCTGAATTTGATTTTGCATACCAGAAAACTCTACAGCGTCGTTTAAACTGAATATTGATTTTTTCCAATATTCTCACCCCCAAAACTCACCCTCCGACGGGGCGACAAATGATTTCATATATCAGGTGGTATGTATTTCGACCTCCTGAATTTGATTTTGCATACCAGAAAACTCTACAGCGTCGTTTAAACTAAATATTGATTTTTTAAATATTCTCACCCCCAAAACTCACCCTCCGACGGGGCGACAAATGATTTCATATATCAGGTGCTATGTATTTTGACCTCCGGAATTTGATTCTGCATACTAGAAAACTCTACACGGCTGTTTAATTTGAATTTTGATTTTTTACAACATTTCCACCCCCAAAACTCACCCTCCGAAAATGATTTCATATATCAGGTGCTATGTATTTACTCCGATTTGATTCTGCAACTAAAACTCTAATGGTTTATGATTTTATTTTTTCAACATTTCCACCCAACACCCCCCTTTCAATGCAATATTTCATTACCGAGAAACGCATTCTAAATATAATTTCTTACATTTATCAACCTACAGAATTCGATCGTTTACTGAAATAAGCCCGCCATCGTCATTTTAACGAGAAACATATCCGAGATACATTTTTCTCAGTGTATTTTGTGGTTGTGGATAACTTCACACCCGTATTGTTCGTTGGGTAGGACATTTCTATCCTCCACTTCTTCGTCAAGGCTTTCTAGAACAATTTTTTCAGCCAGCTTAGCCGAACTGCAAAGCAGAATGATTGGTCGATAATTTTGTGGAAAGGTCGGGTTTTGTCCCTGTTTCGGAATCATAACCACAACGGCATGCTTCCACCTCCGAGGGAATCTCTTGAGGCGTAGTGAATTATTAATAATAATTCAATAATGACTGCACCTGGTTCTCCGGGAAATACTTATTCATTCGATTAGTAATTCCGTCGTAACCAGGCGCCTTTTTGGGATTTGGGCCTTAAGTTCATCCAACGTAGCTGGACGAATGTCGTCATGATTAGGTTCCCTGACAGTACGGTGAACCCGATTTTCCAACAAAATTTCACGATCCAGATCATCGTCAGGATACTCATTCAGTCTAAACTACCTTTCCATCGAGTCGGCAAAAGCTTGAGCTTTGAACACTGGGTCATAGCACATTTCGGCCTCACCATGAATAGGGGGGAGATCGGTCTTTTTTGGTTTTAAATTTTGATTAATTTTCCAAAGTTGGTCACAGTTTTCTAAATTTTGACGGGTTATGCCAAATCTTTCGTTCCGAAATTCCGATATATTTTCTCTAACCTCCCTATTTAATTCATTAGCTCGGATTCTGTCCACAGGGAACAGACTCCTTTGATACGCTCTTCTAGCGCGATTTCTCTCGCGGATGAGATTTTTAATCCTCAAAGGGAATTCGTCATGGAATCTAGGAGCCGGTTCCTTGTGGGAGGAATCCTCTAAAGCATTTTTGATGGTAAGTTCGTAGCGCGCTACGGCTTCATCCAACTCGAGTGGAGAATCTATTCTCTCAGGAGCGCAGTAACCTGTCTCCAGAAGCGAACGGAATCTCTCCCAGTTCACCTTGGTACACATGCGATCCAACTGAGGCGGTGGATCACCTCCCAGTGATAAAATCACCGGATTGTGATCAGAGCCCAACTCGGCGAGGACGTGTGTATCCCAGTTCTAGATGATGTTCCTGGCCAGGGCAATGTCAAGTACATCGGGCCTGTATGGACCAAAGTGTGTCGGCTCATCTGGAGCCAATACTTGTTATTCATACCTGTCACTGTGTTGCCTCAAACGTCTGCCATTGACGTTGGTTACACGACTCCATTGCACGTGCTTAGCGTTCAGATCACCCATTACCAAAACAGGTTGGTCTGTTTCCATCAGGAGCACATCAAGTGCCTCAGGAAGTATTTGATTCCGCGGAGGGTTGTAAGCACTGATTAAACGCAAAGGATACTTTCTATAGATGAGCATTTTACGTGAGTTTCTTATCTAGAATCTAGCTTCCTCTTTCTGGTAAATGGTACTATCAGTGTCTTACTAGAGTTAACCAGAAGTTCTTTTTTTTCACGCCACCTAGTGATAGTCCTAAGAGTCGCTTGGAATATGTCCGATATCATATCTCCAAACTATCCTCTAACCGTTTTCGTCAGCGTAGGATTGTACTTCGGTTCCCTCCGCCAATAGTGTCCTTCTACAAGAAGTGCACCCAGTAAGGGTGATAATACCTTCCCTGTAGACAGTCCCTCACGCCCTGGCCAAAACTTTCTCATGGTGGAGGGAGCTCTATCTTAACATTAGCTCGATCCAGTTACAAACATTTTCCTTTATCCCTTTGTTGGTTGCTGCTCTATGTAGTCCGTTGTTAATGCTCCTTCAATCAATCAATCAAAATATGCTTTATTATCAAAGAATAATATCTTATTGACAAAGCGTGTATATATAAATGTAAATTGAGTTAATACTATTTGATAAATGTATAAAAATAGTCACTACCATATAAAATTGAATTGAATCAAAACAATCAGTCACATATTAAAATTTGCATGCATCTATATATATATATATATATATATATATATATTATATATATATATATATATAAGTAAAGAGTCATATACACTTTTTTTTTTAAATTTAAAAAACATTTAAAATCCAAAAATTCAAAAATTTGAAAATATAAAAAGTTTTAAAACTCAAGAATTAAAAAATTAAAAATCCTCAAATTTCGAAAAATTCAAAATATTAAAAATTAAAAATATAACAAATAATACAAGGTATATGATATCACAGTATATAGTTTTGGTCTACTTATCCTTCTATTCTATCCACATAATATACTTCCAAACTATAATAGGCTCTATCGGAGAGAACTCTTTTTACCTTCTGAAGCTGGCGTTTTATTTGGAAGGTGATTGTACATTTTGCAGCCGTTATATATAATTGAATCCTTAACGAGAGTGGAAGATGGTAATGGTAGTTTGAGATGGTTACTTTGACGGGTGGCGTACCTACTCTCTGTAATGAAATTTTGTTTGTGTTTATTTATGAGGCACACTGTTTCAAGTATAAATATTGATACTACCGTGAGTATGTTGTGTTGCTTGAAGTGAAGTCTGCACGAATCGCGAAATTTTAATTTACAGAGGTATCTCTAGGCTCGTTTTTGTAAAACAAAAACACTTTGAAGAGCACACTGCACACTCCCCAGAATGGGATACCGTATCGCAAATGTGATTCTACCAAGGAGTAGAATACTGTCTTTGCGGTTGAGTATCCTAGTTCATTTGCAGCAATTTTCACAGCATAACAACCAGAGGACAATTTTTTTTCACATGTTCATTGAATTTAAGACCGTTGTCAATGTATAGTCCTAGAAATTTATAAAACACACTGTTTTCAATAATCTAGTGGTTTAAAAAAATATCAGCAACTGCACATTTGAAAGACACTATCTTGGTTTTTAATATGTTGAAGGACAGAAGGTTCGAGTCGCACCACTCTTTGACTTTTATTATATCTGAATTGATGATATGATGAAGATCGGCTTCCTCATCTTTATGCCATAGTATGGTGGTATCATCGGCGAACAGGGTGACATTACCTGAAATGTCAAGCGTCGTCAGATCATTAACATATAGTAAAAACAAAATAATCTCAATGTGCAGTGCTTCGAGAAAATTTGATAAATGTGAATGTAAATATTCGAATTAAAAATTTTTCAACAGCTTTCGTTTGTAAGGAATTTTTTAATTATAGCAATAATTATTCCTAATACTTTCAGCTAATTGATATAATTTAAAAAAAATTGTAGCATGTAATTCTACTGACGTTAAATAATTATTTTATTCATCAGTCAATTTGTTAAGTAATGTTTCGGATTCCTTTAAGATAGAAAATATTTACTATACTCAATTGGTTTATTATTATAGAGCGCAGCCATATTTAACACGTGTTTTATGTGAAATTTAATGAACATCTCATCGTGAACCTTTTCAATGAGATTAATAAGTTACGAATATTTCAATAGCTATTTGTATAACATGGCAAGAAAGTGTACAATTTGATGTCCGAGAGAAGGTAACTCAGTCTCCTTTACTACGAAGTTATAACTAAATTTCTTCTACCTTTCATTTTCTTATATTATAAGTTTGATAATATACCGAAATTTCTTTCGATGAGGTATGACAAGGATTTCACATTGACTATTAGGGCATGGTTTTCTAAAACGTGGTTGTTCATTATTATAGTTTTAGTATCGCTATGATTGAAGATAATCTTTTTGAGGGAGGGAAAGTTATCTTAGATTTATATAGTTTTCCAGTGAATTACAATCAGATAGCAAAGTAGCTTTTAGTTTTATTCGGAGAAAAATCAACAACTATAACTGACAAAAATATCTACATACATACATCATGCATCTGAGAGGTTATGGGCCCAGGTTTCTAATCAGAAGAATTGAGAAGGTTATTGAAAAATAAGTTTTTATATTCGAAGAATATAACATAGCCGAAAGAATATGGACTGTTACAAAGTCGAGAAGCTGAATTCCGAAAATTATAGATACTGGTCGATGAGGGCGCAAGGTATTTTAGAAGTTAAAAACCTTACTGTAAAAGAAGTATGGGAAACACTGAAACAAATACATACAAAATATGACACCTGGCATGGTTTATTACTGCTGAAAGATTTTGTGAATACAGCAAAGAAAGAAACCGAAACCATAAATGAATATCTAACTCGAAGGAATGGTTTATATCACAAAGTAAAAAATGCAGGTTTCGAATTTTCCGAAAAAGCCCAAGCGGGATTTGCGGTATTAAGACTACTAAATGAATACGAATATTTAGCCAGAAATTTGAGAGCTGATGAAGACGATCTCAACATGAGTTACCTCAAGTCAAAATTAGTTGAAGAGGAGATACGTATCAACAATAAAAATAATATAGGGACTGAACCAGAAAATGTTAAAGCTTTGACAACAAAAAGACGGCCTTTTGCAAAGAATAAGCAGTTTATGAAAAATAAAACTTTCAGAAACAAACCACAATTTTCTAAAGAAGTAACAAGTACACCAAATGAAAAATACGGACAAGAACGATTTCATCAATTTCTAAGATGTTATAGATGTTTAGAAATTGGGCCTATTGGAAAAAATTGTCCGTTATCAGTCAACAAAATTGTTTCTGCCGATGAATCAGATTATCAAGAACCCTCTACATCAAGAGCAGCCGCATTCAGTGTGATGCAACAATCGACATCCATGAGTATTCTAAATCATCGTCAGAAGACAGATTCGGACAGTGGTTGTACTGATCATATGACATCACATCGTGAAAAATTTTGTTCATTTATTTATACCTTACGAATCAGTAGTGGAAGTAGCTGGAGGAGGTGTTCTGAGATCTACTGGTTATGGAGACGCAATTATCGAAGAAAAATGGTGGATATCAAATGTACCAGAACTAAATGAAAATCTACTATCGATGAATTTGGCTGCAGAAAGAGGGATGAAAGTTATATTTGGAAGTAACAATGCGAAAATTATATCCAAACAAGGAGAAATTATTGCAGAATCTACAAAAATAGGACGTTTGCATTATATTTTTAAAAATGAAAGACGGGTTTTTACAAACAAAGCAATTTCAAAATAAAATCAACTCTGGCATCAACGACTAGCTCATTTGAATTTTCCCGATTTGAAGAAAATGTTGTCAAATCACAGTCCAAAACACAATATAATGAAAGCTGCCAAATATGTTTCGAAGGGAAACTCAAGAAAATTCCATTTCCAAACAAGAGCCAGAGCAGAAAGTCCTTTGAAATTGATTCATTCAGACGTTGTCGGATCTATAAAACCTATGTCGTTTGGAGGAAATTCATGTAGTGACATTTAATGATGATCATTCTCGGTTTTGCAAAGTGAAGATGATGAAGAGAAAAAATTTCGTTTTTAAAAAAAATTGTAGAGTTTCACAGTCGTTTTGAAAATCTTCATAACAGAAAAATTGTTCACCTGAGAAGTGACAATGGAGGCGAGTACCTATCAAATGAATTCAAGGAGTATTTGAAGAAAAATGGAATCGATAATCAACTTACGATTCCAGGAACTCCACAGCAAAATGGTGTTGCGGAAAGGATGAATCAGACGTTATTTGATGCAGCACGATGCATGCTGATCCAATCCGGACTACCGGAAACATTTTGGGGAGAAGCAGTGGTAACTGCATCTTATGTTAGAAATATATGTTTCACTAGTGCAAATGAAGGTAAGTCCGATTGAAAAATGGACGGGAATCACCACTGAAGACGAAAAGAAAAGTATTATACTGAATAACATTGATGGATTATTTTATAAAGAAGAAAGTGATCAAGAAGATGTAACCAACACAGGAGAATATCTGGAAGAGGAAGAATAGATCAAGGAGAGATTTGCAGAAAATGAAGGGAGAGATGGGACAAAATCAAATGAAGAAGAATTGCCTGAATCCAGCAATACGAGAACAAAATTTGGAAGAAATGTGAAAAATCCAAGTTGGATGGCCGATTATGTGGTAAATGATAGGGATCCTGTATATGAATGTAACCAAGTGACAACAGTTCAAGTGACAGAAAATGAGATGACGGAAACTCAGATAAGAAACATTTCAATGGGTAAAGTCAAAGACCCAATAAATGTTGCAGAAGCATTCGAAGGAATGAATAGCGGATTCTGGAAAGACGCAATGATGGAAGAAATGAAAAATGTAATTAAAATTGATACATGGATTTTTGTTAGAAACCCAGGAAATCGGAAAATTATAAGAACTAAATGGGTGTTCAAAACAAAATACAATGAAGATGGAGAAATAGAAAGATATCTAGCTAGGGTAGTTGCACTCGGACATACCCAAATACAAGGTATTGATTTCGACCAACATATGCACCAGTAGTACAAAAGAAGACGATGAGACTTTTATTTGCATTATCAGCAGAAAAAGATTGGAGCATACATCACATCGATATAACCGCAGCATATTTATCTGCAGAATTAAATGAGGATGAGTACTTGGAAGTGCCAACTGGCTATGGTGAACTTGCCGTTGAATTGAAGAACATTTTTCATAAATTACCAACAACAGAGAAGATTGAAATGAAAAATTTCGTTTGTAAATTGAATAAGAGTACATATGGTTTGATTTGTTGAAAATATAAACAGGAAGTTCATAAAATCAGTCGCAGATGATTCCACATCTGATTTTATGAACATCCTGATTATATTTTCAACAAATCAGTATATATGGGTTACACCAGTCTGGTTTAATGTGGAATAAAACATTAGATTCATTCATAAAAAGTCAAAATTTCACTCGGTCAGTATCAGATCCATGTGTATACTACAGGAAAGAAAGAGAGCTCATCATAACTACATATGTAGACGATATATTACTATAGAGTTTTTCTTCAGAAGATCTTTTCCAATTCACATTGATAATCAAAGAGCTATGAAACTTGCTGAAAATCGAACCACTTCAGACCGATCGAAACATATGGATTTGAAGCCATTCTATATTCGGGTCTTGATAGAAGAAAGGCAAATCATTCTTAGATATATTCCTTCCAACCAGAACCTGGCTGATCATCTTACCAAAACAATTTCAGCTCATGTGTTGAAAACTCATTTGAAATTTCTGGGGATCAGAGATCCAGGAGGGGTGTTAGAAGACATTTGTGAATGAATATATGGGATCACCCTGTGTTTGTTTTATATTTGACAAAAGTAAGATGTCTTAAAACCCTGGTGAATGAACTGATTCGATATTGTTTAGATTTTTGAGGGGACACCACCTGTTACTTCAACAGAGCTTCTCTCTTTGTGGCAGATGGCGCCGTCCAAAAATGTTTGTCTATATTCTCGCTTAATGTCAGAACTTAATTTCTGACATCTGCAGCATCTTATATGAAATTATTTTCAGTGTTTTGTCGGTATCTATACGTTTTCCATCTCTTTGATATGAAATATTGCTTAGCTTATTCCTGAGCTTGTTCTTTAAAAGAAACCACTCGTTCATTAGTGCGTGAGGAATTGTTCATTTTCAGGTAGTGTAGTGTGTAAGGATACTTTTTGTAGAATGAGCCACATTTGCATTTTGTGTGTACAGTACAAAGCCGCAGATTCGAATTTTCGCCTGTATTTAGTACCAAAAGCAAGTACAAATCTTGACGAATTGACTAATAATTATATTTCTATAGTTCATTATATTGTATGCATTGAATTTTATATTTTCTGCAATTTAATGACAATTTCATTTCCAATTCTCCGTCTGTCAAAATGCAGTTAACCTCAAATTCAAATCGTACAAAATACGAAAAACAACACGACAGTGCTTTCTTTGTGCAATGTTCGGGGGCTTCTAATTCTAGCTTTGCTATTGGTGAAGTTTGACAGATGTCTCTTTTAAACCAATAGCAAAGCTAGAATTAGATCCCGCGCACAGTTAGCCTCAAAAAGAAATCTGAGTAAATAAATATACCCTGTTACTGAATTGAAACTAAATCGAAATTGGCGCCATCTGACACGCTAGTAATCTCTATTATCAAGTAGGCCAAGTGTCGCCAAGTCGATCCCAAACTTCTACAGGTATAAGTGCAAGCACCAGGGTTTTTATACATCTTAGACAAAAGATAAGAAACAATATAGATATGTCATGTATGATATTTTTGTCAGTTATAGTTGTTGATTTTTCTCCGAATAAAACTAAAAGCTGCTTTTAGTTTTATTCGGATATATTGGGATAAATATTGTTTTTCAGAAAAAAATATATGTATTATACTTGACAGTCGTTTGTCATATCAGAAATTGCAATATATATAATGAAAATGTCATTGTGAGCGCAATATGTGAGAACGGCTGGACCGATTTGGCTATTTTTTTTTAATGTTCGCAATAGACCGAAGATGGTTTTTATTGAAAAAAAAATAGGAAAGTTGCTCGAAATTTGGAAAATTCGGGAATATAAGAAAAAATTGGCCAACAAAAGGAATATCGGCTAAGCTCTCTGTAAAGGTCCGAGTAGCTCAGTGGTTCAATCCCGGGCGTGTCTACTCAAAAGTATTTTTTTATTTTATTTTTAATACTCAAATCGAACAAAAAACATTTTTTGCTGTTTGTAATAGTCCGAATAAGGTTTTTAGGGAAAGAAAGGTTTTTTAGAAAAGTTATTGGATTCTGGAAGTTAAAAGTGCTTTTTTCTATGGGATTTTTGAAGACCATAACACCATTCGAGCGATGGATATGCGTAATTCTTTGGCCGTGGAAAAGTTTTCAGGAATATATAATATATACACATATAACGGGTATAACGGGAAAATGGGATAACGCGAATAACAGGAAACCGGGATAAAGGAAATAACGGGATGACGGGATAAGGGGATAACGGGAAGCGGGCAGAGTCAAAAGCATAACCTAGACGGAACAACACAAATAAAAACAGAAAAAAAGAAATTCTACGCGGACGAGTGTTTTCAGAAATACAATTTAGGAAATATAGAAATTTGGACAGGACGTCTGTCGGGTCAGCTAGTGTGTCAGATGGTCAAAGTAAATTGCGGTTATAATGCAACGAAATAGTTTTCAAGAGGGGGTAAACTTCGGAATGAAATAAACTCGTATACACCTTCGTTTTGTAATTTTAGAAATTGGCTCGAACCTCTCATAAGATCTCGTGCCCGAGTCTTAATATATTCAAGGTCAAAGGTCGCAAAAATATTTTTTTCGTAAATATCTCGCTTCCTATGCTTTGAATGAAATTCACATTCATTATAAAAGTTGTAGAGAATAAAATTATCTGCAAATTTTGAATCAAGCAATTTTTTATACGTTCATCCGTTTTTGAGATAGAGGGCGAAGATTGCGGAGTGCTCAGTCATAACGTAAGGTTAACCGTGAATCCCAATACATAGTACGGCTTATAGAGTTATATATTCACTTATCTGATAGTGCAGCCCCAACTAACATTATAGGAAAATTATACCAAGCAGTGGGGTAAAACGGCTTCAAGAAGTCAGAATTTACCCATTTCTGACCAAATATTTTACCTTCAAGTACTAACTAGCTCCAAAGTTATAATTGGAGTTATAAAAACCATAATTGAGACCACCAAATCTCCTTCAAAAACCAAAAACTTAATAGGCGTAGTGCGTAGTATGTAATTACTTGTTATGGACTTCAAATATACCTTCACAGCCTCATGGGTTAATAGAGTTATTTACTAGGTTAAATTTTACCTAAAGGTAACCAGCAAAATGTGTTCAAAATACTTGGAACTCTCAGGAGAAACCTTCTGGTGAATATTTACCTAATTATTACCTCATGTGTGTTCATATAGTCAGGGAATTGACAAGTCAGTAAACAGGTCTACTATATACTCTTCATTACCTATGTTGGCACCGATTAAGTTAAAGGAGTTGCCTGGACATTTCTTGACCTAGTTTATACCTACTGCTCTACAATGAGGGCGAGATTACCACAATATTTGTCTAATCAGACTAAATGTCTACAACGAAGTCAAAGTTACCTAAAATAAAATCCTCAAAGTAACTTAATCTATCATCAGATATTAAAGACCAAGTCGATTCAGATGAGAATGACATGATACAATTTACTTCCTTTAATTTTTTTATTGTGCCCTAAATTTTAGAAATCTATAAAATGCCGAGCAAAAATTCGAATAGAGTTAGTAAACCATACAAGTATACCACCAACTATTAACGATTAGCTGCCAGAATGAGAACAAATGAAAATATAATCCGAAACCATCCTATACTTTCCGATGTCCAGAGATCAGAGCCATCATCTTCCACTCAGTCATCATCAACTGCAGAAATTAATGTAGAGTGGGAAATTGCTTTTACTGATTATGATACCGGGGAAAAATATGGATCAGAAGACGATGAGTTCAATGGGAATAAGGCACAAAGCTTGGAAGATAACCTCTCATTGTTAGAGGAGCTCAGACATTGGGCCTTGTCGCATAAAGTCTCCATACAAGCAGTTGGTGGTCAACTATGGATGTTGCTCCACGTCTTTTTATGACGGCAACTATTTTAAAACACTCATCCATTATTTAAATAAAAACATGAAAGCGTTAACCTTAAACTTTGGTTAGGTCTCAGGTTATGTCGGTAAGAGATGGATGGGAATGACAGAATGCACTGAACAATGAATGGGCTGCGTTCAGAAAGCTTCGTCTGTCGCCAGCGGTAAACTACAGCCGCTACGCTTTCAATGATGCAGCGACAAAATGGAATTCAATGAAGTTCTTCCTTTTGAAGTAAATGGATGAAAAAATGGTATTGAATACGCAAAAAAATCAAATCAAATAGAAAATTTATTTTAACAAAAATAAAAGATTGATGTGTTGAAATGATGAGTTTCCATGGCTTCGAAAATTTCAAAATCAATCATTGTGGCTTCCGGAAGAGTCAAAATCAAGCAAATCATAATTGGTCGATTTTTTAATGGTATTTACAGTTGGCTGATAAATTGTATATTTCCGGGTACCACATGCGGAACGCAGAAATGTCAAATCAAAATTATTCAGTCAATCACAACACACCATTTTATATTTAAAATGTTATGATTGGCTATTTCTCTTCGGAAAGAGATTCCCTCATTAGACCATAACATTAATCATGGTTTCTATTCTGGCAAGATGTGCACTGAAATATAAATATCGCGTACTATTATCAACATTACTGATGGATTTGATATTTAATTTCAGAATAAACACTCATTACAGGGTTTTGTAGTCTATATCCATTTCTCTGAGTACCTATAGGTTACTTGGCTTTACCATTAACATTAGCAAAACATATTGTAACGTAAATAAACTTAACTTGGTTTAACTAATTTATTTAACACTTAATCTACAACTTAATTTATATTACTACGCCACTGTATAGCTCGATGGTATGGGCTCGTTCAGACTGTTTTACTCCACTTGAGGTTTTCCTATTTATCTCCGATACAGCATTCTCGATGTTTCGAATTCGGACGGTTGGCGACGGCATGTTCCAATTGTTTCCAATATCTCCGGGGATGATCTCATCGCTGTCGATGGCAACACGTGAGGCGACAGGTCCGGCCTAGGTTCGTTACATTGCCCCCTTCTTAAAGACATTTCGTCCCGAAATTTCATCCTTGGAGTGTGACGATATCTGCATGACTCCCCATATCTGCACCGTGAAGTTCGATGGAAGTAACACTCCACGGTCTTCATGATCGGTCGTGGAAGAGGGTTACAGCAAACCAAAATCTTGACGCCGCTGGATCTGAATATCGCCTCCAGCATACTTCTTATGACTCTCCAGTCCAACCCATCAATACCACAGGACAATTTTGGAATTGCTAGATCCACCAGATTCTGGTCCACCATAGTATCTCTTAGTTTGGTGAGACTCTTCCAGACATCTTCATAGGACGGTTTATCTTGGGAATGCCTCTTGGTAACTAGGTAGTAGATGTTTCTCTGGCCTTTCTTCAACTGTAGCACCCCACCAACTTCTGGATTCTGCTCCCGCAGTGTTTGGAGTTGACCAAATTTCTTGGAGAACACTACGGCGAGGCCCCTGGACATTTGAAGATCTTCTGCCACACAGTGCGCTAGTGCGTAGTCAGCAGGCACCTCGAAAAGGTCTCGTGACTCCTCTCTAGTAACCCCATGTAGAACTTTCTGCCCGTTTGAATACAAGGACATAAACTTCTCGAACGTCATATCATCCTCCGGTGGCTTGAGGGTGCGAACTTGGTCATGGTTTCCAGCGTATGGGGCCAACCTGTTGAAATGGACGACCCTTGGTTTCCCTCGGGTGGCTTATGGATTCTGTACACAAGGTCGTTTATCTTTTTCACAATTCTTATACGGGCCTTCCACGAGTTCCGCAACTTTGGTGATAGTCCACGACGACGTTTGGGGTTGTACAGCCAAACCAGGTCATCAACCTTAAATCCTCCAGCGTCGGCCTTGATGTCATAGGTCTTCTTCATTTTATCGCTGGCACTCTGGATGTTCAACCGGACTCGTTCGTGGATGTCGTCCATTCTCTGCCGAAGTTTGCTGACGTAGTCCTCTCCCGCAGTGTCTTGTCCTGGCGGTATCCCAAACTTCAGGTCACAAGGCAGTCGCAGTTCTCGGCCCATTATAATACTAGCAGGAGTTTGACCGGTTGACTCGTGTACTGCGGATCGATAGGCCATCAGGAACAAATGAAGATACTGGTCCCAGTCTCTTTGATGGTCAGAGACAACCTTGGACAAGTGGCGGTTGATCGTCCTGTTCATCCGTTCCACCATTCCATCGGACTGCGGATGTAGGGCCGTGGTTCTTGTCTTGCGGATGTTCAGCAGTAGACATATTTCTTGGAAAAGGTTGGATTCGAAATTTCTGCCTTGATCCGAGTGCAGCTCCATTGGAATACCGAATCGACATATCCATTCTTTCACCAAGACGTCGGCGACGGTGATGGCTTCCTGGTTGGGCAGGGCATAGGCTTCCGCCCACTTACTGAAGTAGTCCATTGCCACAAGGATGTATTTATTCCCGTGGTCGGATACGGGAAACGGGCCGGCGATGTCAATGGCGATTCTCTCGAACGGGCTGCCTACGTTGTACTGACGCATCGGGGCCTTGGGGCGTATTCGAGGTCCATTGCTAGCAGCGCATACAGCGCACTTCCTGCACCAGTCCTGGACGTCAGCTTGACAATTGGCCCAGTAAAACCGTTGCCTCACTTTCTGCAGGGTCTTCGTCACTCCCAGATGTCCTCCGGCGACTCCATCATGGATTTCCCGCAGCACTTCCTCTCTTCTGTTCCTGGGAACAATTATTTGGCGTCTGTCTTCCCCACCAATATCGGCCTCCAACACACGTTTCAGGATCCCATTGTCCAGAATAAGAGAGTTCCATTGTGCCCAATAGGACTTAACAGCCGGCGAGTAACCTGCGACTTCCTGCCATGATGGTCTTCGATTGCCCTTCTTCCAGCTGACGACTAAGCCAAGGTCGGGGTCTCTCTCTTGGTCTTTCTGGATCTTGCTGTCATTCCAGTTGTCATCCATTGCCGCGGTTCTACAAAGTGTTGCTTCTTTCTCTTCTGCTCGTCGGCAATGTGAGCAATCATCTGGACATGGTCTTCGCGACAAGGCATCTGCATTCTTATGGCTAGTTCCGGCTCGATGTTCGATCTCGAAATCGAATTCTTGGAGTCTCTCGATCCAACGTGCTACTTGACCCTCAGGATTTTTGAACTGTAAGAGCCATTTGAGAGCTGCATGGTCAGTTCTCAACAGGAATCTTCTTCCATACACGTACTTGTAGAAGTGCTCCACTCCCTTTACAACAGCTAACAGCTCTCGCCTGGTGACACAGTAATTGCGCTCTGGTTTGCTGAGCGTCTTGCTGAAATAACCAATGACCTTCTCCTGCCCTCCTGGATCTGAGATAGGACAGCTCCAAGTCCCACGTTGCTGGCGTCCGTATCCAAAATGAACTTCCCGTTGGGTAAGGGATAGCTCAGAACAGGTGCGTTAATCAAAGCTCCCTTCAGCTTCCTGAACGAGTCTTGGCATTCTTCGGACCACTGGAACTTTGTTTGACCTTCCGTGAGCCTGGTCAGTGGTTTAGCGATGTTTGCAAACCCCAGCACATATCGGCGATAGTATGTGCACAAACCAAGGAAACTTCGAAGTTGGTGAATGTCTTTTGGGATGGGCCAATCCTTAACAGCTTTGATCTTCTGGTCATCCACTGCTACTCCTTCCCCAGAGACAACGTGGCCGAGGTATCGTACTTCTTTTGGAACAGGTGGCATTTCTTAGGGCTCAGCTTCAATCCGGAGTTCCTCAATCGCAGGAATACTTCCTCCAAGTTTTCACGTGGTCCTCGAACGATCTGCCGACCACAATTATGTCGTCGAGATACACTAGACACGTGTTCCATGAGAGTCCCTTCAGTACTGTTTCCATCAATCTTTCGAATGTGGCGGGAGCATTACAGAGCCCGAATGGCATAACGGTGAACTGCCACAATCCTGAGCCGATGGTAAAAGCAGTCTTTTCTCGATCTTCCTGAGCGAGTTCTACTTGCCAGTATCCACTCTTCAGATCAAGGGTCGAGAAAATCGTGGAACCAGCCAACGTGTCTAGGGTGTCATCTATTCTCGGGAGAGGGTAACTGTCCTTCTTCGTGACATTATTAAGTTGGCGATAGTCTACACAAAAGCGTGTCGATCCATCCTTTTTCTTCACCAGTACGACTGGAGAGGACCAGGGACTGTCAGACGGTTCGATAACTCCTTCTTTTCCCATATCGCTGACTATTTTGTCAGCCTCTGCCTTCTTGGCAAGAGGAAGTCTTCTTGCTGATTGCCGGATCGGTCGGGCACCCCCAGTATCAATCTTGTGCTGGACCACATTAGTTCGACCCCCTTTTCCTTGTCCGGTATCGAAGATGTCTTGGTACTTTTGACTAAATCTCTTAGTTTGGGCTGTTGAGCTGGTTTTATGTCTTTGGAAGAGATGGCAACTAATTTTCTAGTTCTGTGGGCAAGTTGTTGGGTTGGCTAATCGTCCTCGTACCCCGGATCACGGATGAAACTGGGCGAGCAGTGCCCCAAAATTGTTCCTTTCTTCAAGGTCACTGGAAATAATTGACATTCATGACCCTTACGGCACAAATTTGTCAGCACGCAACAAGGTCTTCCCTAGTGCAATCCCTCGTCCAATTTTCTCATCATGAAGTTTGGGCTCGAACATCACCACGTTCCACTGCTCGACTCCCGTCCCGGCGAGCCTCCAGAATGGTTTCAGCCCTCTCAGGTACGCTTACATCTTCAGCCAACAGCACACGGATCAACTCTTCACTTCTCCCATGAAGTACCAGCTCTTCTCCGTTGACACGTAGGACGCCGTCTTTGAAATTCAATTCAAACCCTCTGGAATTCATGATGTCCATTCCGATGATTGCATCGTCTTCGATGTCCGCTACAAGTGCCTGATGTTTCACTTTAGTGTTGCCCAAAATTATTTCAATCGGTAGCTCGCCATATACAGTAGCTGGCTCCCCTGTTGCTGTGCGTAGCTTCCAAGTTGTCGGTTCAATCCGTTCCGGTGTTCTGGCAAAGGAAGGCCCGAGAATTGTCCTAGTCGCACCTGTATCTAGCAGCATGGTGCAAGGCTCGTTATTGATGAGACCGTCTACGAAGACACCCTTGTTCTGTCGTTGAAGCATAGCGACATATGCGTTGTTAACCGGGGCTTGCCGGACACATGCCGACGATTGCCCCTTCTCATCGACCTTTCTTAGTTTTCCTGCATCGGAGTCGATGAATGTTGGACATTTGCTACGCACATGTCCAATTTTGCGACAATTCCGGCATCTTATATGTCTTTTCTCAGGCAACACTTCCTTCATCACTTTTCTTATGGCAGCTTCCAAGTTAGCAGGCTCCTGTGAGTCTTCCTCAATCGTTTGAACTTTACTTTGGCTTTTGCAGCATTGTTTTGCTGCCTCAAATTCAAAGCTCGTGCCAGTGCGTCTACGAGATGTGTTGGACGAGCTAATATCAACGCTTGTCTGGTTTCTTGGTCACGGAGTCCATCCAAGAATGCTTGAACCGCTAGTCGCTCCATTACATTTTCTGGTGTGGCTGGATATGCGAGACGAACCAAGCGTGCAATGTCAGTTTCGAATTCTTGTAAGGATTCGCCCGATTTTTGGCAGCGATTTTTCAGCTGGGAGTGGTATACGTGTTCCAAATGGGCGTGGCCATATCGTAATTCTAGATGTTTAATCAGCTGATCATAGTCCTCCTGTTCTTGGGCGGTGAGAGTTTGTAGAATATTTGTCGCTTCTCCACGTAATGCAAGTGTCAGTGCTACAGCTCTTTCCCCTGCATTCCATCCGTTTGCTTTGGCCGCTGCTTCAAACTGCCGGCGGTAATTTGCCCATGGAGTTTTTCCATCGAACTGAGGCGGCTTCATGGAAAGCTTCCCTATTTCTGAAATGACCTTGACATCTTTTATACCCTCTTGAACTTTATCCACGTTCAAACTCAAGTCCAGCATTGCATTTTCGTTAACCATCTCTGTGGAGGACGCATTATTAATTTGTTTTTCCAGCTTACTGATCGTTTCCTTTATTTTGTCCATTTCTGCCTCGATTCCGTCTTTGATTTCATCGCTGATTATTTCCTTCATCTTGTCCATCTCTGCCTCAACGGTTCCTATTCTTTTTTCTAGACGATTCGCCACACCACAGAGTTCTTTTTTTAGGCCTTCTGTGTTTTCAAGGAGCTTATCTTCCAGGCTTTCTAGAAGCTTCTCTTCCAGATTTCTAGAATTTTCTTCAAGCTTCTCTTTCAGATTTTTAGCATTTTCTTCCAGGCTTCTTGAATTTTCTAGAAGCTTCTCTTCCAGATTTTTAGCATTTTCTTCCAGGCTTCTTGAATTTTCTTCCAGTTTATTCATTACCAAACTTAAATCACCTCCGGGAACTTCGAATAAAAATGTTTCGGGGTCCTCACCTTCTTGTATAAGTCCTTCTGCAAGTCTTTCCTGTAGTACTTGCTTTTTACCTGTTGTTTCTAGTTCCCTTTCCTCCAATTCCTGTTTCAATTCCGCTACCTTCAAATCCGCAAGGCGCACTTTTCTTGAACACATTTTGTCTTTGACGAGGTATCAGTCTGTTTTACACGAAAAGTTTATCAGTTTGTTAAAAATTCACTTCGCGAATTCTTTTCCACGGGCCACCAGTCTATTGTCTGTTTCACGCGAAGAGTGTATCAGTTTATATTCCCACGCACAATTGTCCACTTCACGAAAACCGGGCCACTGTCTATTTTCTGTTTCACGCGAACAGTGTATCAGTTTATATTCCCACGCACAATTGTCCACTTCGCGAAAACCGGGCCACTGTCTATTTTGGGCGTACAAAAAGGTCTATCAATTTATTTTTCTGACTATCCACTCCACGATCACTTGTTTATTTTCAAAATCTCACTTCCGACACCAATTGTAACGTAAATAAACTTAACTTGGTTTAACTAATTTATTTAACACTTAATCTACAACTTAATTTATATTACTACGCCACTGTATAGCTCGATGGTATGGGCTCGTTCAGACTGTTTTACTCCACTTGAGGTTTTCCTATTTATCTCCGATACAGCATTCTCGATGTTTCGAATTCGGACGGTTGGCGACGGCATGTTCCAATTGTTTCCAATATTGACCGTTGTTTTCCGCGGAAGAGCGCACTGGATGGTTCTCGAATATCTCCGGGGATGATCTCATCGCTGTCGATGGCAACACGTGAGGCGACAGGTCCGGCCTAGGTTCGTTACAATATTTATTTTTCCACCCCGTATTGACATTTGAGTGTTTCTGCACAGAACATAGAATAAGTAAAATATAAATTTATTATCCACGATTCGCAATCCATCCAGAGAACGAAACGTATAGACATGCATGAAAAAACATCCAATAACATATATTGTATTTCATCACGTGACCACAATGTGAAAGGGTCTGAAATCCCAAGATAAGGAAAATGGACTTCAAAGTCAGGAATAAAGGTTACTTTCGACTTTGAACAAAGTCTATGTGTTCTCATAGTCAAAATTTTAAGGAATTTCGGCATATAGGTCCCATATGGAACCTACGCCATATTTTTCGGTTTGAACCGTTTTCGCCATTGTAAAAATAATACATAATTTTCTCGAATCGACCACATTTTAATGATTGGTAGTCAAAAAATAGGTGAATATGATATGTATAAACATACTTCATCTATAAAATCAGTTTTTGAAGTGTTTGATGGAAAAAGTTGTGAAAGTAGACATAAATTAATGGTTTTTTTTCATACTAATTTAATAATTTGATGGGCCCACTTGTTTTAGACGAGTAAAAATCAACATTATCACAGAAAAGTTTGTATTGCAAATAAAATCACAACTAGGTGTGAATGCGAAACCATCACTTATTGCATTCTCTGCTATACGTTTATTGACAGTTCTTTCTCCATACGCCATGTTCATGTCAACTTCAACGCTTTCACGAATAAGCATGTAGGTTAAGATACACAATATACAGTAAACTTTTATTATCTTCTTCTAACCTGCCATGGTTTGTTGTTTGTTTTATTACAGTGTTTATAACCTGAAATAGGTAAAAATGACTACATTTTTACCATCAGTCGACTAGTCTGGAGGCAATTTTACCTATTTATGCCTTCAACTTATGAGGAAAAATGTCTTAATTTCCCAAATTTCGACTTCTGAATTACTTCCATTTTTTTCCCCATAATGGTAAATTTAAGGTAATTATAACGTAATAATTACCTTCGCTAATTAGGGCGCTGACCTATTCGAAGGTCGAAATGACGTAAATTTTACCTATAATGTTTGTTGGGGCAGCTCATCACCGGTGTGAAGTTAGCCACATCCACAAGTATACTCTAAGAAAAAAGTTAGATCAATACATTTTCAGCTTTTACCAAGGGAATAACGCGAAAAAATTGTTCAAATTAAGCAATTCTATCACAATAATATCTCCCCACCCCTTTACTACACCCCTTTTACCGTTTGTCAGGCCTTTAGATGGTGATAGGGGGGTAGTTTCTGGAAAATAATTAAATAACTTTCCTAAATGAAAGAGTACCGCATTCTGCTTTCGGGTGTGTTTCATGAAGGAAAAATAAATCAAATGAAATCCCCTCTTTAGTTTGTCAGGCCTTCAGATGGTGGTAGGGGGGGTAGTTTCTAGGAAATAATTCAATAACTTTCCCAAATTAAAGAGTACCTCATCCTACTTTCGGGATGTGTTTCATAAAGGAGACATAAATCGAATGATTACGCTGTTAATTTCAAGTTGGCAGGATTTTTCTGGTGGAACTTATCTCAATTCTGATTTTTTCGGGTGTTTATTTTCCCCTCTAACCACTTTGCAAATGAACGGCATTGATACAGAAGGTCAATTAGGTAGTTCTTTCAATTTCAAGTTATCAGGATTTTCCTGAATTATTATTTTTGAACTTCCAACAATCATATACATCAGCGAATTCAATTGCGATAAAGAAGTCAAACGACAATTGGTAAAAATTTAGCAAACAAATCGCTGAACATTTAATGGAATTCGCTTCAATAATCTAAGTAATATTCATAATAAAAATAAATTTCTTTAATATTGGTGTTTAAAGTGTTTTAGTTTAAAATTGTGTATTCCTACTAGTGACACCGTTTCCAAAAGGATCGAGGGGTAGGAAACATATTTTTTGCCAGGAGTCAATTAAATACCTACTTATGGGAAATAAGATAAGGCAATCACTTATAATGATAAATATATAATACTTAATAATAATAAATCCTTTTAAATTTGCTGTTGAAAAATTGAAATGTACGCCCTCTCAGGAGAAAGCCCAAAATTGAAAATCAGAGACACTGTCTTAGAGAGATTATTTTTTGACATTTTTAGAAACCAATGAAAACTTTCAATTCAAATCATTCCGGTACGTTTTGGCCAATCAAAACATTATTATAGTGGGAATATTCTACCTAGAAAATTGCCGCGGGAATAATTTGAGGTATTTTGTTTTTATTGTCGTATATTTTTAATTTGACGTCTGTCATCAATTCGGATGAAAAAATGAGAAATGAATCAAAACCAGTTTAGTACATTGTATCATTGTGCCAGGAAATGTGATGATGATCGTAACATCAAAAAATAATCTATAGAATACCACACGAGAGTTCGATAAAGTAGAAAATAATCCTCCAGATTTCTTTCTCAAACTTGTTGCCATTTGTTGGCAACAAGTTTTCGAAAATATGTCGAATTATTTTCACTTTATTCTCACTCTCTTGGTGATATTACAACTGATTATTAGATTTCTTGAAGTGGAATGTAAAATACATTTCATATTTCAACATTCAAGTGGGCGCAATATGCAAAAGGCTGAGTGAACTGTACTTTTAGAACACCCAAAGGAATTTTTCATTATATTTTGAACATTTACAACGCACTCATCTATTCAATCTTAAGTTCAAATATGGGGCCGAACAACAAATTTTTTTCAGAGTATCAATTATCAAAAAAGGTTCGTCCGATTGATTTTCGACTTTAATTGTTATGAGTTATGCATAGAAATCTTAGTACAAAATAAAATGACATGCCCAAATATTTATTCAAATAAACTCTTCAACAAGATGCTATACAAAAAGTCCCCAGACGATGCTGGTCATAAAAATATATAAAAAAATGTTTTATTACGTTATCTATTTACTCCTTGTTTTCTAAGCGAACAACTAGACGCATTCATTTTCGACGGTCAATACTTTTTATCTCCACAAAGTCCACAGAGTCAAAAGAACAATTATCGATAGAGGTGAATGCAATTTAGTTCCCAGACGGGTCGTTATCTTTACTTTCGAGAGTAATATATTACCGTCTTGTGGTATACATTAATTCCGTAGCTTCTCCAATCGAATCCTACATCTACAGTCACTCAATATTGGGATGTGTCCAAACAGCCTGTGTAGTACAGTTGCATTATGTATTAACTGTGGTAAAGGAAAAGGTGACACAAATGTTTACCACGATCCCCAAAACAACTGCTGAATCCTACAAAACAAATACGTACAAATCTATTTCTCACAATTCCCAAAATATACTTCTTTTGATCACGCGGAAGGAAAGTTTTCGCGGCTTTTGTTGATTTCCTTCGTGCTTTTGCTGGGATTAATCATAAACTCATCTCGATGAAACTCGGATCGTGAAAAATCTTAACTGTCGGTGCAAACTTTACTATCAGGCAAAATAATATGTATAGCATAAATTACAATATTTCCAAGGGTGTGCTACAGGGATAGTCATTAAGTCCTCTAATCTTCTCTTTCTTCATATCGGACATCGAACAATATTTTCCAGCAGAAGGTCTGAAGAGGCTTAACATCAACAGTATTGATGATGGGCTCATGCTGGCATATGCAGATGATATAGTCATCCTTGGGAACTGCAGATTCATCGTATACACTCAAAAACTCTTGAAATGCACTCAAATGAAAACAAAAATTATGATTTTCTGCAGGAGTCGTTATGGTAATAATTATCGACGGGTGTTTCGTTATGAAAATCAACAAATGTTTCAACAACTTGGGGGTTGAATTCTCTTCATTTTCGTCGTTTCTCAGAATCGCTAAAAACAGTGCGCAAAGCTAGCCAAGCAACAGGAGCTGTTATGGACATAATGAGAAGCTCCAGAATGAACTCACGGCCTTGATAGTCCGGTGGAAACAGCGACGAAATCGCTCGTTTTAAAGACTGACCAATATTTTCGGTATATCACAATGGGACCTGTGCAGGTCGATTTCTTATGTTATTCCACACATGGAATGGAAATCTACGGCACGCCACCGTGGTCATGACAAAAGTTACAGGGAAAAAACGAAAAGAATTGGAATATTTCAAAAATCAAAATGAAGGCGCTATAACTCCTAAACTCCTGCTATAATAGAGTTATTCAAAAAATTCTTTCACTGACAATACATTGAATCATCCCCCGATGGAGGAATCTAGCGGAGGAACTGCGAAGTGTAAACAACAAAAGTAAAATAAGTTAAAACAAAATGCCACAATGAGAAAACACCCAAAAAGACGTTTTAAAACGTGAGAAGACAAGTGAAATAGAAAAAAACAGTTTAATAAGTAAATGTACGAAGGACAACAGTGAAATTTCTAGTTGCACAGTTGCAGAAGCTGAGAAACTTCGCGAAATCTGCGAAATTGTATACTGAATTTCTGCATTACTAAACCTAATACAGACGCTAGAGGGCCCGGCATTGGGTCCGATGATGATAATTCCGCCCTTGTCGATGTTAACGCAAAAACATACGAAAAAATAAAAAAACGCAAAATGGAAAATATAGTGAAAAGAAACTGGTGAGTCCAACCATTCACAATGTGGGGAATGGAAAAGGAAATAAGGAAACACCATCAGAAAACCCTTATTTATCAAAAAAAGTTATTTGAGAAAGTTACTTAGAATTCAATTTTATGCACATAAACGAAGTTTCAAGAGATAATTCGAAAAAATTGGAAATAGCTATTTTTTTAAATATTTTCCCATCTGTTTAAAAATATAATTTTTTTTTCTTATGAATAGCTTGACTATACTGAAACATTTGATTTCAATGATAATGACAGAACTTTCTCATTTTCTCCTCACCAGAGGGCACTATATTAAAAAAATAGGATTTTGTTAGAACCCTTGCTGTTACATCGGTTCATATCTAACAGTTATATCAGAATTCCACGACCATTGTGATGGCATGACACTTCAAAAACATCGTGTGAAAATATTCAGAGTCAAACTTAAGAGACTTATAATTTACATGTTTATGTGCTCATCCACGATTATCATCGGAACTTGATTATAATCTGGAAAACACCATGTTTTTGGAGTGTCATGTCATCACAATTGTCGTGGAATTCTGATATAACTGTTAGATACGAACCGATGTAACAGCAAGGGTTCTGACAAAATCCTATTTTCTAAATATAGTGCCCTCTGGTGAGGAGAAAATGAGAAAGTTCTGTCATTATCATTGAAATGCAAATGTTTCAGTATAGTCAAGCTATTCATAAGAAAAAAAATTGATATTTTTAAATAGATGGGAAAATATTCAAAAAAATAGCTTTTTAATATAAAATTGAATTCTAAGTAACTTTTTCAAATAACTTTTTTTGATATCTTGCCATCTTACCCCCCTTTTCGCCTTTTCATAGCAATTTTTTTCAATTTGCCGCCATACTAGCGATCACGTGACATGTGTCAAAATCAAATTTTAGGTAATCGGACATGCACAAACTTTTCCCCAGAATATTTTTTCCAATACTCCAATAATAAACTTTTTTTCCATAAGGTACATACTTTTTGGCGGACACTGTATTAGTATTAAATTTAATTAAAATAAAATTAAAGAGAAATAATTTCTTTTACTAAATTAATTTTGAATTTAAAAATCTTGTCATTCAAAATCACTTGCATCGATTATTTCAAATACCAATAACTCGAAAACAGTTGCTCGCAGCGACCTCTACCAAGAATATATTTTTCAAACGAAAATGTTAGAAAAATCGATTTTTCCACTAGAAAATGTGATACAGGTACGTACAAAAAGTTACGACATTTCAAATGACTGAAAAGACATGTAGGTGGCGCCACCCCCACGAAAGAGACAAACTAACATCAAATTTGATTTTGTCATTAAAAAATACTCCCAGATATCAATACTCGAATATCACAATTATTTTGAAATGTATTCACAAAAAATAAAAATAAGAATTCAACTTTGACACCCTGCATCTCAGAAACGAGTAACTTGCGGACATCTGTTTATAGGAACTTTTCTTCTTATTTTGACGTCAGCAACATGTAAGTACTTTTTGCAAATTTCATATTACATTTTGCAAATTTTGGTATTGAGAGTAGTTATTTGAGTTCACCTCCAATCTATTTGTTTCACTCGAATCATAGTAATAATTAGAACGTGCTTTAGTTAAGAATATTATATATATATATATATATATATATATATATATATATATATATATATATCTGACGTGTTACATTCAAAATTGACAAGATACTCAATCATTTAAAAATTATTAATACAGGATGAAATAAACATAAAATAGGAGTTTCCCAAAATCTTGATGATTTTCAATAGGTACTATGGATGACGTAATTTCCCTATTTAATAGTGCCAATATTGAAAGCCTCAAAAGTCTTACGAACTATATCATACACTCTTCAATTACGCGTGTTCATGTTTTTTTTTTATTATTTTCATAATTTTCACCTCAAAATCTTTACCTTTTTAGGAAAATTGTTTACTTGAATTGCACAAAATAATTGTTTATATTATTAATACTGTAATTATTATAAACTCATATAATGTACCAAACTTAAGTCCAAGCATTTGGAAAATAATCAATTTTGAATCACCCTTGAAGTTTTCTTGTGTTTTCTTGACAATTGTCAGAATCTGAAATACACCACACGGGTTCATAGGATATTCAATTCAACGCGATCTACGTTTTAAGAAATTTCTCTAGTTTTATCTCCTTTTTCAGTAGGGACATCCATTTGTTGGCTTGAGAATGCATTTATATCACCTTTAGTGGAATAACATAGTTAAAAAACGATAAATTGGGAATGGGCTACTTATAAGCTGACTTATTGAGAAATTTAAAAGGAATACGGTCTTTTTCACCATTTTTTATTCAGAAATTAATTTGTTTAGTTTCTTCAGTTTCATTCATGACCTAGGTGTGAAATTTGATATGGTAAAGAAGCTCCAAATGTTTCCTGAAACAAAAAAAACCCACATTTATTTTAAAATTTTGGTGCACGATTTTTTATTTGAATGATGCAGTCACACGGATTTCAAAACTATTTTGTAAGTATTTTAGGATGTCTGAAAATATCGTCGAAAATGTGCGTTAAAACATATGCCTCTCTTCCTCTATCACCGTAACTACCAAAGATAATATTGTAAAAAATCAGCGTTCCTATATGGATTATCCAGTATGTTTGTATATTCACAAAGTATGCGGTTTTGAAGGTTGAAAATTTCTTAACTTTGGTCAAAATTTTGTGAAATGAATGCATCTGAATGTGCATGATATCGTGGGTGATGAAGTGTCGGATATCATAAATTTGACGGTGGTTGGCGTTGTTGCCAGTTGAACATAGTGTTGCCAATTGAACATAGTGTTGTCAGGTGAGAATAAATGCTGTGGAGTAGTGGAATAAATGGGCGGAATGTTGAACTGCCGCGGATTGGCTGTTGTGACTGTTGTGACATTTTGTGATGAGAGATGAATGAGGAGTGGAAGGGAACAAGTCTGAGTTATATCAGTAATAAGGTAGGCCGGCCATGTGAGAAGTGAATTAGGGGGCTCTTTATTGCCCTCTGGCTTGTTTGGGAAATGGAAGGTGTTCGAAGAGAGTTGTATTATTTGATGGCCGAGAAAGTGACGGTAAGGTGAAGGTTTCTACCAAGCTATTTATTGAAGGAATTCGGGATTGAAAGGAAAACCCACTTTTGTGGCGGACGGTGGTGAATGGGGAAATAATTCTTTCACCCGGGCGCCTTCCGGGCATTTAGTCTGTGGTGTAAAGTCAATAATTTCTTGGTTAGATTCACTAGTGTGTTGAGGAGTTTATCCGAAGTTTACAGGTAAACTTAGAGATAATTTCAGGTCTTATGTTTCTGAGAAATAAATTATTCTATTACATGAAGACGCCGCATGAAAACATAATTCAGTTTAGCTATTCTTCGGTAGATAGCGATGAGTGTTCAGCCACACTCGCATTTTTTAATATGCAATAGAATAGAAGTTCTCTGAAGCTTGCTATAGATAACCCTGTACAAGCGTGAGCGAAAAGACAAAGGGGCGGCGGTGAAGGACGTCTTTAAGTCGCCCAGCTCGGTATGCAAATCGCCCGTGTTGTATTGTAATAACTTAGCAACTCTAATTGCTTCTGAGAACGTAAACACTGCGATGCGACGACGGCAACGGCGACATCAGCGTGCTGTATCGGAAAACGTACGGTGGATCTGCCGCCTTGATACTTCTCGCTACGTCTTATAATGTAGGTCATCGAAGATTAATTGTCAGCAGCCCGAAAAAAAAAATCGATAAACCAAAAGCGCAGCGTTGCGAAATAAGTCAAACTGGGGGCGAAAAACCGAGCAGGGAATTTGAGCCGCTGTTACTGTGTTTTTCTGTCATCAAATACATCAAAATTTCTGATTGGAGCAGTTAGTATAAAAATGTAAAACATATTATTGCCACTAAGTTGACTAGTACAGGCTGTTCAATATGTTTTTTTCAGATATTATAATATCAGGATCCATGTATTTGAACCTTCTTCTGAATCACTCTGAATCACTCATGGTCTAGAACAACTGGTCGAGCTACCAACCCGCATCCCTGATGTCAACAACCAGTCTGCCAATACACTAGATCTTTTCCTCACCACCAATCCTGACCCGTATAGAATAGAAGTTTGTGCCCCACTTGGAAACTCTGACCACACCCTCATCTCCACAACATGCTCTTTCCATTTACCATCGAGCTGCACAATACCACCCCGTCTCATGTGGCATTACAATTCGGCCGACTGGGAAGGTCTTCGTATGTTTTTCTCAGCGTTTCCATGGAAGAGAGTTTGTTTCTCTTCAGTAGATCCAACACGATGTGCTGAGACAATTTCTGAAATCATCATGTTGGGGATGCAAACTTACATACCGAATACCGAAAGAAGAACATCATCCGATAAGACCTGGTTTAACAGAAACTGCTCTAGAGCTGTGGCTTCCAAACAGGCAGCATACCATCGATGGCTAAAAAATCCGGGCCCTGAGACCAGAGCAGCATATGTCGAGGCTAGAGGCATATGTAAAGAGACAATAGAATGCTCAAAAGATGCCCACAAAGCCAAAATAAGATCAAAACTTGCTGAATGTCCTAACGGATCCCGTTCATTTTGGTCTTTCGCCAAAGCTGTGGGAATAAATTTCACTTCCAGCTCATTTCCTTCCCTAACCAAAGAAGATGGAACACTAGCAACGACTGCCCAGGAAAAGCCAATATCTTTGCGCACCTATTTGCTGGAAATTCCACTCTAGATTCATCGGGAAAACAACCCCGAACATTACACCTATTGACAGTCACATGCCCGAGATCACCTTTCGCCAACGTACTATCAGAAAGATTTTGCTGGGTCTCAACACCAACAAAGCCTGTGGATCTGACGGAATCCCGCCGATTGTTCTCAAGAAATGTGCCCCCGAACTAACACCTGTTCTTTGCAAGTTGTTCAACCACTCTTACAATTTGGGGGTATTTCCGTCCAATTGGAAAATTGCAAGGGTACAGCCAGTCCCTAAAAAGGCAAAAGGCCCTACCTAGCAACTACAGACCTATCGCACTGCTATCTATTATTTCAAAGGTCATGGAAAAAGCCATCAACATCGAGCTCATGAAATATCTGGAAGACTCAGGAATTGTCAACGATAGGCAATATGGCTTCCGCCATCAGAGATCAACTGGTGACCTGCTCGCTTACGTCTCACATATATGGCAGCTATCTATTGAAAAGCATGGAGAAACTTTAGCTGTGGCATTAGATATCTCCAAGGCGTTCGATCGAGTTTGGCACCAGGGACTCCTCGCCAAGCTTCCGTCTTATGGCTTGCCCCTCAGCTGTGTTCTCTGCTTGCTAGTTTTCTCAAACAGGTCTCTCCATGTAGTGGTCGATGGAGTTTCATCTGACACTCTACTCATAAATGCTGGTGTTCCGCAAGGATCCATTCTCGCACCAACACTATTTCTACTTCACATCAACGACCTGTTGAAAGCAACTTCATGTCCAGTACACAGCTTTGCCGATGATAGTACCCTCCATACCGCTTTCTCTTCCAGGGCCCCTATATCAGCCCGTGAAACCAGAAATGAACGAGGAAGAAATGTTAATAATATAAATATGGACTTGGCAACAATTCTCGAATGGGGATCTAATAACTTGGTAGAATTCAATGCAAACAAAACACAAGCATGTCTTTTCTCTAGAAAAGCCGATCTCACTGTGCCTAACATAACTTTGTCAGGAGTAACCATACCACTGAAGCCATCCATATCGATGCTTGGTATTACTATCAGCAATAACCTTTCCTGGGAAAATCACGTGAGGTCCATTGCCAAAAGTGCATCCCAAAAACTTGGTTTTCTGTTTCGTGCCAAGAGCTATTTCACCCCCAGTCAGCTGCTTATGATCTATAAGGCACAGATCCGACCTGTCCTGGAATACTGTTCCCATATTTGGAGTGCGGCACCTAAACATATCCTGAGGCTATTGGATTCTGTCCAAAAAAGGGCAATTCGTCTCGTCGGTGATGCCTCGCTTACAAACTCGCTCACTTGTCTGGAACACCGTAGAAAAGTTGGCGATTTGTCTCTATTTTATAGATATTTTCATGGGCGATGCTCTTCTGAAATATCAACAATCGTTCCTGCTTTGGCAGTCTCTTCGAGATTAACCCGTCAAGTTCAGTCATCACACCCCTTCGTGGTCACTTTGGAAACCTCAGAACATCACTTTCCAAAGACTCGTTCATCCAACGAACAGCGAGGCTTTGGGAACTCATTGCCTAGGAGGTGTTCCCGAGGCTTACAACCTTCAGAAATTTTAATAAGACCACCAACTCCTACCGTTTTTTCCTAGGTTCCCAGGATGTTCTCTGAACAATTACAGGATATCCCTTTTCGTGGGAACCAGAACATAAAAAAAAAAAAAAAAAAAAAAAATCGATTCTGCAAATGAAAAAACTCTACATTGCTATTCAAATGACAATGTTGAGTTTTTTCATATAGCTTACTTATATAGCTTCTTACGTCAATCAACCTAGATAATTCGTTCGCGCAATCGCAATCTAAAACTCCACCCCCGTTCCGCCTATATTGTATCTTTTTATTGTTTGGATGTTGTCCACTGTTTCCAATTTCTCGTTTTAAGCCATTCTTTGCCTATCCACAAATAGTAGTTTCGTTGAGCGGAAGGAGATAGGTGACCAACCGAACATTCTTGGTACCTAGATATTAATCCTTCGGACTGTCCACTGTTACCAGCCGAGTAGTGCTTCGGATGACACTTAAAAAGCTAAGGTCCCCGTCTTCTTAACTCACACAAGTCTCTGACTTCCGAGGGTTGCTTTGCAACTAAGTTGGAAGATAAAAACACTTTCAAACACACTTTTTAAATGCCTCTATCGAATGTCATCTATAGAATAGAATGCATAGATTATCAGAGAACAGACATAGGACAAACACTGAGGATTAAAAAATCCATTGCCGTTCACTATGTACACATATATAATAGAATTTACAATTAACGTCCACATATTTCATATACAACAACACCTATTACTAACAGATTTAAGACTGCGCATCCTTCTCGAGCGTCATTGCACAACTTGTAATGGAAGACTTAGAAACACAAACAATCGCCAACCTCAATTTCTAATTACACTTTTTCTACAGATACGTGGATGGCTGCATACTACTAATCCCTAAGGAAAAATAAAACTGGTCTCATGAGCAATTCAATACATACCTTCCTTAACCTCAATTCACTATAGAAACTGAAATGAATCAAACACAAAAGAAACCTGGTCAGAAAGATACCTGAATTTTAAATCAAACCACCCCCTATCCCAAAAGAAAACGGTAATTATAGGTTTAGCTGACAGACCCGCATTCAGACCCAAAGCCATGAAAAAGCAAAAACGGCACTAATCAAAAACAATTATCTACCCCATAACGTTGATAAATTCCATTTTCAAAAACCGAATTGACAAATTTTACAATAAAACCAAAAACACCAAAGACCCAACACAAAATACATTCTACACATCCATTCCATACATAAAAGGACTTTCCGAACTTAAAACCTTTTAAAATCGAAATCGGACAAAAAAGTCAAAAAACACAAAATTCACTTTTATCAGAATTCAAACCCGAAATACCACTAAATAAAAAAACTCACGTCGTTTACTAAATCCCATGCAAAGATCCTACCTGCAAAAAAGTATATATCGGGAAGACAAAACAACATCTTGAAAGTAGAATAAAATCCCACAAATACACCCATAACGCAGCCACAGCATTAAATAAACATAAGCAAACTAACACCCAGGATTTTGACCACAACAATAAAACAATTTTATGCACTGAACACAACAAAAAAAAGAGAAATTATGGAAATGATCCACATTATAAAAAATCCAAATTGTGTAAATGACAAAACTGAAATCAGCCACCTAAGCATAATTTACTATAACCTACTATAATTACACTACAAAACAAAAAAATATAAAAAATAGAAAAACTCCTCAACGACACCTATCAGCCAACAACTAAAATACAACACTAAGGCAAACTATACCTATACCATTGTATATAGAGTCTATATACAATGCCTATACAGATAACATAAAAACCGCAAAACCTGACTCCTACCAACCAGGCTCCACACTACACAACAGTACCACAACAATTACAGAAACAAAACCAAAATTTTTTGAAAATCCCGATAGAGAACACCTTATTGAAAACTAATCAGTATGAGAGTGGGAAATTATTGTCCGAGAGAAATCATGAAAAAGAAAATTGTGGCATAATGGACAGATTATTAAATTTAAGAAAAAAAACATCCTCAAGTGGGAGTCGACCCCACGACCTTATGCTTTTGTTATTTAATTTAATAATCTGTCCATTATGCCACAATTTACTAATCAGTATGTTGACAATATCGACCAAATCAACAAAACAATTGTCGAAGGTACGAAATTAATCATACAAAAATAAGTTGAAAAAAATAAAAAACAATAATAATGTTACATACAAAACAAGCAACTAATAATCACATACATGTTCTATAATTGTAGAAACTCAACCTCTAAGCTGTAAACGCCTTCACCTCCTGATGAAGACGAGGGCAATCCCGTCGAAACGTCGATATCAACAATAAAAAATACTGTCAAAATTATTACGAGGTCATTAACCTAGGAACCATAATCCCTAACAAAAACAACAATATATATATATATATATATATATATATATATATATATATATATATATTATTTCCTAGACGTGAAATATGATGGTTTAGAGATTTGGATCCATAATTGTGAAATCGAATGTTACCCATAAAATAAAATTAATTGATTATCAAAGATCAAAGAGCATACATACAACAAACATCGGTAAAATTGATGTACCTAGGCTCCCGCCAATAGAGATGATTTTCGGTTAACTTAGCATTTTTGCCTGCTAAACACAAAATTTTTGCGCTTCGAATATTTTCGGAGTTATGCCCTTCAAAATCAATAAGAGTTAATTTGGTACCTCCTTTTTCGCAATAATAATGATTTTAATTACATTTTTACATTATTGTACCATTCTGATGATATATTTTACACCGCCCAAAAACATTTTAGCAAAAAATAAGCTTTCTTAATAAAGTCCTATTTTATTCTAATTTATGACACAAAATTAAACGATAATAATGAAAACTACGTTACTGAAAATTTTTCGACCCGAACTTTGTAAGCATCGAACGACTAATGAGCTAGCGACAGTTTCGGACACTAGACGTTAAAACCTGAACTTCTATTCCGTGCAGAGATACGAAGTCCACATGCTGACGTCAGAACATTCGTTAACACTTCGTGTTATTTACACTGTGTATTAGTGTTTTTTTTACGACAATTTTTTTTGTTTTTTGCTTCCAACCGAAAATTTGGTTGGAAATGTCCAAAAAAAAATTCCCTGCAAATGTGAGCCCTTAATATTAACATTAAGTACTTTCCCAGAGGGTGGAAAGATTTCCCATTTAAAATACACGTAAACTTTTTTTTTTATATCTATAACTCAGCGGCATTTCATGCTATGATATCGTACCAAAGCTCGATTTACTCAGGATTGCATGCTCTACAAAAGTGCATATTGCGACGTAGCTGTAATCTGCACCTGTAAGATTGTACGGGTCACTAAATCTGATTTTTGTAGAAAATTCTTATTTTTTTGGTGTTATTTCATAAATTACTGGTTATATGGAAAAAATGTAAATGACAAACTTGTAGGAAATTTAATTTTCTACAAAACACACTCTGTATTTTTGAAAATATACAATATATAGTGATCGGACGGGTACCAGAATTTCTTACAGATTTATTACAGATCATTAACGTGTAAAAAATCCCAAAATGTTGATCCCAAGGCGCTAAATACCCCTAAATATTGAATAATCCCCAATAAATATACACCAAAACGTGGACGGTAACATAATTTCTCACGAAAACTTCTTACACATCTATTACAAACAATTGACGTTATGGAAATTGCATAATGATGGTTCCCAAGGGGTTAAAAACGTCCCACTCAAATTTAATTTGTGTAATCAAAATAGTCCATGCGCAACTAGAAGCATGTGATATAAGGTTGTGTGCTGCTGAAATAAATTTAAAACTCAATAAAAAACTGTTAACGTCGCATATTTCTGTCATAATACCTTTCAAAAATTTATTAACACATCCCACTCTTCAAATTTTTTAATTTCCCAATCAAAATAGCCCATGCGCAAACTAGTGATAAAAGCTTGTGGAATACAGGAATAAATTGTAAACAAAACCTGTAAATGTTACATTTTTCAGTAGGCAATAATTTTTTTGAAAAATTTATTAATACATCCCACTTTTCGGATTCTGAATTTTTATAGTCGAAATAGTCCCTGCACACTTGGAAGTATGTGATATAATGTTGTGGGCTACTGTAATAAATTCAAAACTAACACATTCCACTCTTCAAATTTTCAATTTTCGCAATCCAAATAGTTCATGCGCACCTACAAACTAGTGATAAAAGCTTGTGAGATTCTGTAATAAATTTTTTCCAAAGAAGAAAACTTTTAATATCACATTTTTCAGTGAAAATGCATTTGAAACATTTAATAATACACCTCACTCTGCAAATTCTGAATTTTTATAGTTGAAATAGTCAGAACACTCAGAAGTATGTGATAGAAGGTCGTGGACTACTGTAATAAATTTTAAACTAAAAAAAATGTGAATGTCGCATAGTTCTGCCATAATACCTTTCAAAAGTTTATTAACACATCCGAGAACACATCCCACTCTCCAAATTTTCTATTTCTACAATTAAAATAGTCCATGCGTACCTATAAACTAGTGATAAAGGGACACTATAATAAATTTTAAATTAAAAAACTGTTACGGTTACATTTTTGAGTAATAATGCATTTCAAAAATTTATTAATCCTCCCACTCTCCAAACTTCCATTTTTTATTCAAAATAGTCTATGCGGATCTAGAAACTCGTGGGATACTGTAATAAATTTAAAACTCAATAAATAAACGTTTGGGTCACATTTTTTAGTAATAATACCTTTTAAAAATGTATTAACACATCCCACTCTTAAAATTTTCAGTATCCATAAAAGTGAGTTATTTATGTATTATTGAAAACCTCCCGTTCATTATTCTTATTCAGAAAGACCCAATCTTCAAACCAAAATAAAATTTGTGCATACCGTATTTGAATAAATTTCCTATAATATTGGTTTTGGGGGTTCCGGTGAATTTTTTGCGATTAGTTAGAAGCGTTGTTTTCTTGGACCATATTTCATTCGCAATGAATAAATATAAACAATTCTAGGACCGCTTCAGATCGATTGCCTCACACTGGAAAATTTTCAGTGGATGTAACGTACTAGCATAGCATATTATGTTCAGAGCAGGTATGAGAGACATCAAAACCGTTATTGATTTCACAAGTAAAAACTCGTTTTTTTGAGGGTTGTGTCTTTAAAAACGGTAACATGACAAATATTTGAACTAGTCCGTGGAAAATTCCGCTACGTCGTAACACATAATATATGTAAAAGGAATTTTGAGAGTTTTGGTTATTTAATCGCTTGGGAACCATCATTATGCAATAGGCGAGGTCACTAATTTCTGGAAAAAATACCACAATGTCCAGAACGATGAGAAAGGAGGTTAGAATTTTTTTCCAAAAAAACTTTCCAAGGAAATGATCCTATTTGAACACTGCGAAAACCGCGCCAGGATGTGATGTAACAAGTTCAGATCCAAGATAATTACAGAGTTGCCAGCGCTATTCATAATATTTCTTTACAATGTGAGCTGAAAAAATAATGACATAGCACTCGGTATACATACATATCATTCAAGAATAACTAAATCAAGAGCAGCTATCAAATGAGGAGTCTTCATTTTAATTAAACACATGCTGACCCAAGTTCTGTTTCATTCATAGGATGAAACAGAATAACATTTCCTCAGAAGGTCCGCAAAATAGTGACACTGGCAACTCGCCGATCGAGGATAGTGCCAGGAATTACATCGTTGCCAAGGGTTATTCATAATATTTCTTCACAATGAGAGCAGTCCGAAAAAATACTGATATAGCACTCGGTTTACATACATATTATTCAAGAATAACAAAATCAAGGACAGCTATCAAATAGAAAGCCTTCATTTCAATATAACACATGCTGACATAAGTTCTGATTTATTCATGGGATGAAAGAGAATAACGTTTCCTCAGAACTTCAGCAAAATAGTGACACTGGCAACTCAGGAAAATGTCAAATCAATGGACCTATGACGTCAAAAGAAGCGGCAATAAAGCCGTGTTTAAATGTCTCACTGAATTTGAGGGTTTAAGAGCAGCGTTTATTCGAATATTACACAATATATTCTAGGAAAAACTATGCATATATAATATTTTATCACTATATTTCAACTTCAAGCACATATGAAGCAAATTTGTGAGTTTGTGCTCTCGCATATTCCCATAACGTCAATTGTTTGTAATAGATGTTTAAGAAGTTTTGTGAACAATTCTGATGTATATTTAATAGGGATTATTCAATATTTAGGGGTATTCAATCCCTTGGAGATCAACATTTTGGAATTTTCTACACGTCAATGATCTGTAATAAATGTGTAAGAAATTCTGGCACCCGTCCGATTACTATATATTGCAAATTTTCAAAAATGCAGAGTGTGTGGTACAGCTTGAATTAAAAGCTAGCCCACGCTCTTTTCCTGGAAAACGCTAACAGAAAAAAATTATTGTTTGGGCCGCAAAATTGTAATAAATGTGTACAAAATTCTGAACTAGTTTTTTTGAAGTGTGCCATAAAGGCTGGTGTAGCTTTAGAGACATTTTTCCATGAAGGAAAAATAATTGATATCTGAAACAATTTGGACTCATTTTGGCTGTCTGCTTGATACGATTTTTGTATAATGTTAGTTGCAGTCTGTAGCGGACAGACATGTACAGTGCTTCTCAAAAGTCCTCTCCCCCCCTCTTATTTTTGGAACGATTATATATAAACAAGTGAAATTTGGAAACTGAATATTAAAGGTTGTAAACTTCCCTACTAGTGATGATAGATGACGAAATCGTCAAAGATGACGTCACAAGGCCATTGTGACCAATAATTTTAAATGGAACCCTACGGCAAGCAAAGGTATCGAAAAAACCTATTCAATGATACTAATTTTGTTTGTGTTTATGGCAGTTTTAATGGCTCATTAGTAAACATTAAAATTTAAATTCCATTCAGTATGATATTAATTACAGATTTAAGAATCAGTATCTACTTGAAGAAATTGCTCGAAGTGACCTCCATTTACTTCCTGACAGTGAAATATCCTATTTTTAAACTCTTCTCGAACTTTTGCAAATGTGTCTGCGGAAACAGCCTCACATTCTGCAACAATACGTTGTATTAAAACGTCAATATTGTCAGGTTCAGTGGCGTAAACCTTCGATTTAAGGTACCCCCACAGAAAAAATCCAAAGGTGTGAGGTCCGGTGATCGAGCTGGCCATTCCGTTGAACCTCGTCGTCCAATCCATCTACCACGATACTCCTCATCCAAATACCGTCTTACTGCACCGTAATAGTGTGGAGGAGCACCATCCTGTTGGAATGTTATTTCCAAATTGCCGAATTCATCTGGATTATCTTCCAAAATTTCAAGGATTAACGGTTCTATTGCGTTTTGCAACAGCTCCAGATAAACCTCACCAGTTAAATTAGTATTTAAAAAAAGAGGCCCAACGATGTGGTTTCGCAGGACACCTGCCCAAACAAAATTCTAGTCTTCGGTCTGGGTCGTCGTCTGAGAGTTGATGAACCATTTTTAATTTGTATGGATATTTGTTTTTTTTCAACACCCTGTGTACTGTACTTCGACTGACTTCACAGGTAGATGCTACGTGAGTTGTTGGAGAAGTAGGATTAACTATTACTTCTGCCAGTATATCAATTTTTTTCTCATCAGAAATCTGTGGTCTTCCAGATCGTTTCGCATCATTAATACTACCCGTTGTTTCAAACTTACGAAGAAGCTCCCTTAAATAAGTCCTCGAAACGGGACGATCGGGAAACCTCTCATTAAAATGCGTTCTGCTGCATGAATATTTTGTCCAGTTTCACCAAGAATTAGGATCGCTGCTACTTTATCACCTAAAGCACGTACCATTTCGCTTCTTGAAGCTTCGGCTCACAACAGTTTAACAAATTATTAAAGTGTACCAAAATATTAAAAGTACCAAAAGCTGCTAAACAGTTAAACGTTCGATCAACAATACACAAATTATTAAATGTACAAAAACTTGGACAATTACCAAAACGTCGAATTAGGGAGACTAACAAAAACGTCACCCAGAGGCGGAGCTTGAATTTGGAATTTTAGTATTAACTGATTTAATTCATCACAGCTTTGCGTTTTTTAAAAGCGAGTTGCCAAAACTGCCATAAACACAAACAAAATTAGTATCATTGAAAAGGTTTTTTCGATACCTTCTAAAAGAGGTGTCGCTTGCCGTAGGGTTCCATTTAAAATTATTGGTCACAATGGCCTTGTGACGTCATCTTTGACGATTTCGTCATCTATCATCACTAGTAGGAAATTTACAACCTTTAATATTCAGTTTCCAAATTTCACTTGTTTATGTATAATCGGTCCAAAAATGAGAGGGGGGAGGGGACTTTTGAGAAGCACTGTATATAGAGAAACGTTTCATTTTGCTATCCTCTCAAGACATTGGGCTTAACTTGAGTCAGTTTTATGCATCTCTGTTCTTGGGATCCCACGCAGGCTGCATTTTTTTTTTCTAATTCTCATTCAGGAATTCAAATGGAATAATAACCCTCATTTTTCCCATTTTTCAAATGCACATGTAACACCCACGCATAGAGCAGTTGTTAAATTTCAAGTGCGGCAGGTAGGAAATATTAAATTTTCTCGTTTCAAATAGTGCAATAAACGTTTTCGATTTGTGGCATTCGTATTCCAATGAAAGAAATAATAAACATATCAGTTATTGGAACGTAGCTAAAAATAAAACGCACTCAATATCACGTCATATCTAATCGTTGACGCCGGTTTCGTATACAGATAAGTGTTTATAATTTCCTAATTGTCGAATTATACTTCTGAACGTGACGCACTCGAATAAGGTCGAAGATACAGTGAAATTGTATTCACAAACTCATAAATTATGCATTAATAATGTAATAATGCTATAAATGGCCATTTATTACGGACTAGCTGTTGCCCGAGGTCTCGCTGCGCGGATTTTGCCATTATTCTTTTTCTATTTTATATAAAAAAAGTGGCCAGTTTGCTCGTTGATGATGCCCAGATTTTAACTAACATCTGTAACACCTATTAAAATATACCAAGCAGAAAATAATTTCGGGCAGTCTAAATTGATTGAAATTTCATTTATTTAATTTTTGTCTTAAACAAGATTCATATTTTTATTCTACTGGCTCAGTTAACCCTCCTTTTTCTTCGAAACTCTTGATTGTATGAAGTTTCCTACAACGGATAAAAAACTTGAAACAATATGTTATAAGCTGCGCAAGCTGAAGAAACTGTTGATAAATAGTGAAAAGGTTCATAAACACTTGAGAAACGTAAGAAAACTCGGCAATATATTACTTAAACACTGTAATAAACCAATGTCTTTTGTGTGAATAGTCTACAATTTTTTAATTATTCTGGGGTTTATAATCTCTGATTACTCTCGTTTCGGACGTCCATCATCTTAATGGATTTGAAAGGTTTTCACGACGTTTCGAATGCTTGTATCTGCAATCGTCTTCACCTGAAGATGATTGCAGATGCAGATTAAATTATTATAATTTGGTTGTTTCAATTCTATATATGTTGACATGGACTATTAGCTTTCAAATAGTAAAAAAAGACTGTCAGGAATTTGCTGAGAACACTTGTACACAGTGTTTTCTTACATTATTAACAAACTCTTTGTATCTTCATTATATCATTATAGGCAGTACAGATTAAGATTTAATCCTTCACCGTGTTTTTAATAAACTGTAACTTATATCACATCTCTCTAGTGCAAGGGCGCACCCAGAATTAAATTTCGGGGGGGGGGGGAGGTGTGGTAAATCAACATGTTACATTTATGTATTCATTAAATACAAACATAATATCAAACATAACATCTATTTACCTATTATAGAGTGGGAGTAACGGGTCCTAGTTTTAGGCTCTCAAAATCACTAGGCAAAGCAAACATCCATGCTATAAAAATTTTCGCCCAAGAATGCCTTTCAAGAGGCTCAGATAGCCAAGCAGTACTAAAGTCACATACTTGTGAGTCTAGACTGACTTGGGACTGCAAACTCTCCCTAAGACAACTGGCTACGAACAATCAGGTTACCCTGATGTGGGTGCCAGGTCACAAGGTAATCAAAGGCAATGAAGAAGCGAACAGCCTTGCCAAGGAATGAGCAAACACTCAATTTTCTGGCCCAGAACTCTTCTGTGGTATCTCCAAAGCACACATTAAAAAAGAGTTTCGACGGTGAGAAACTGATCAAATTAAAAACCACTGGAATGAGGTTCCAGGAAAAGAGAAGCGAAAAGGTTTCTGAGCCCATCGCCAAGGAAAGCTTCTCGAGTTGGACAAGAAAGGCTTGAAACTGGTAACGGAACTGCTCACTGGACATCGTCCTCTGAGGTATCACCTCAAAAGAATGGACAGACACTGAACTGTGCCGTTACTGCGAGAACTTCGCTGAAACTACAGGACACCTGCTTTGCGACTGCCAAGCATTGTTTTGCAAAATGCTCAAGTTCCTCGACGGGGTTTTGATAACGCCCTCAGACATCAGGAACCTAGCTCCCAGGAAACTGATAAACTTCGTAAGGAGTCTCGGAATCCTGGGCCTCGAATAGATGAAGGGTAATGTACAAATGATCTTATAGGTTGAGTTACAGAGAGGCTGAACAGCATACAATCTACAATCTCTACCTATTATAGTACAAAAAACGGTTAAATCAACATGTAACATTTATTTAAGAAATAAAATTTACTCCTTAAATATAAACATAATATAAAACTTTCACTAAACATAATCTATTGAAGTACAAAATACAGACGACGTTTTTCCTGAGCAAGTCTTTCAATAATTTTTCTGGATTTAGATTTTCTTGTAAATGAGATGTGCTGGTGGGTCTCAAAAATTGCTTCTTGCGATGTAATTGTAGTTACAGTTTGATTGTCTCTCACTCATATTTTTCTGAAAAATATATAATATGTTTATTATTTACAAATACGTAATTATATATATATATATATATATATATATTAACTTTCAGTAGTTAGTAGTTTCAGGTACTTACTCTCTACTCTTACATCCGTCGGTAATCGTCTCGCTACGGTCGCTGCCTAGCGCACATCCCGTATCTGGTACATCATGTTAGGCCTGTTGGACGTTGGATGACCGATGATGATCAGTCAGTCAGCATCCGTTGGCAACGATGTTCTATTAGTAGGTGGGCTTATTTTCTATTTGTAGGCGAGCGTCTTTTACAATCATCATCTATAGTAACGATATATTTTTTTTAACTATTATAAATCTCCGGGGGGGGGGGCTGTGGCCCCATGGCTCCACCCTGGGTGCGTCACTGCTCTAGTGTACTGTATCAGACATATTGGTTTCACCAATTTATTAAATCATGACGGTTTATTCTACGGCGAATCTATTTTTCCTTACAGACATCGTTTACTGAATATCACATGATAATAGGTGTTTATAAAGTTGAATACTCGAGCTTAGATCGTATTCTCTTGGGAGTTTCATGAGAGTTATGAGATATTATAGGATAGTTCTCGACTAGGAATTTTCGTAGCACCTTAATTTGTCTGGAGAAGGGATGAGCATTATTGCCGATTTTCAGTCGTCAACTTCTGTAACTGTGTGAGAGAGATAAAAACAAGAGTCATATTATCGGGGAGATGGTAAGAATTGTAACGAAACTGGGGTACGTGCTATTTAAAATACGGAACCAATTCTAACAACTAAATACATAATACATCAAAATCTTCCTTCGCTCCTGTATGAATGAATCCACACGATGCGCGGCTGTTTATATGTCAATAGACACGTTTAGAATTGATGAGACCGCCGTTTCCGGAATCATCTGGAACTTCTTGAATTTACGATGGTTCGGTTAGAAAGTTCGGCCAATTGACTGGACGTAAACAACGAGAAGTGGCGTAGTAGATTCATAACACTACCCCTTCTGATTTTGATCGTCCCTAAAGTCATCGTTTCACCATGATATGATTTCAGTCTTTTCAGCTGAACAACTTTCATCTTGGTCGTAGGGCTGCGTTGGATTCTGTAAATCACGTGTTGATCCTCTTTTTTACTTCGTACGGTCTTTCCCAAAATGGTGTTAGTTACGCTTTCCCTACGTGGGTTGTACAACCAAACCTAGTCACTTTCTTTGAATCCTGTCTCTAGCTTTTATCAAACTCGTGCGAGCTTTTCGTGGATTTTCAATATGCCGTCCCTTAGTTTGTCTGCGTAGTCCTGCACCTCAACCTCTTAGTACTTGGCAATCGAAGTTCCCTTCCGAAGATAAGCTACCCGGGGTAAGCTTGGTTGAACATCAGAAATAATGGAAGTTGTCTGTCGCAGTCCTTCTGGTGTTTTCCACGACCTTGGAAATGTGTTCTTCCATAGTTCGGTCAAATCTTTAAACCATTTCATCCGAATGGGGGCGGAGAGCACCTGTTCTGGTCTGGCTGATACCCATCAGCTCACAAACTTTCCTGAATATCTTCAACTCGACCTTCAGTTGCTCCGCACTCTGGACATTTTCTGTACACCAGCTTTCTACATCGTCTTGACATTGAATTCAGTAAAATATCTGCCTGATCTTGTCCAAGATCTTATTGACTGTCAGGTTTCCTCCTGATTATTCCTCATGAATTTCCTTCAAGACTTCACATATCCTCTTCCTGGGCAAAACCAATTGGGAAATTAACGACCTCGCGTCAGCTGACTTATATTCATTTCGTTTGAGTAGTCCATTTTCCACAACGAGAGAATCCCATGTGTTTACATTCCCGGCATTCCTCAGGGGGCAGTGTTGTCTCCATTATTATACACCATCTATACATCCGATATTACAAGGAGTGAACACGTGAAGATATCCCTATTCGCTGACGATACGGCTTTGCTTTCCTCTTCAGCCAACCACTTGATGGGTGTCGTTTACTTGCAGAATGCATTAAACGACCTCCAGCAGTGGTACCTGGAGTGGAAGATAAAGTTGAATCCTGACAAAACGCAGGCAATTTCGATGGGACGTAAGAGAAACAACCTGGAGAGGGGTGTGTCTGTCTCTGGAAGGGAGATAGAATGGTCAGAACAAGTGAAGTACCTGGGGGTAACGGTGAATCGCCGGCTCTCCTGGAGACCACACGTCAAAATTATTGAGGACAAAATTGCAAAGAAGATCTGCACATTATATCCACTCATCAACAGGAAGAGTAAACTCTCCCTGAAAAACAAAGTTCTGATTTATAAAATGATGTTCAGACCTGTCATTTTGTACGCCTCAGCCGCCTGGGGCCAAACCTGCAAGACTAGCATTCGCGTCCTGGAACGGGCGCAAATGAAAGTCCTGCGGATGATAACGAACGCTCCGTGGTATGTGCGGAACGATCGGATCCTCGAAGACTTGAACCTGCCTTCCATCAGAGACCGCAACCGGAAAGTTTTCGATTGCGCAATAACCCATGAGAACCCCCTCGTGAGGGAAGCCACTGATTATAACATAGACGACTCCTCACGCTTTAAACGTCCCAGGCACTCTATAGAGTGATGGGCTACTTACCAATCCATACTGGGTAGTGAAAGCTGCACCCTCTATAGAAATTAATATTTTTCCAAATTCAGATTCAAACTTCCCTTCTCGGCCATCTTTGAGAACCACCATCATGGAAAGTGCTAGAGACCGGTCTCTTGTCCTTATCCAGTCAAAATTCTAAATTCGTGAATGGCTGTTGCCCACTTATTTGATGTCCAAAGAGTAAGAGCCTTCGGGTTACACTTGACTTTAGTAACAGTGATAGATCATGAACATGGGATTTTGTTCTCTTAGTGCCTGCGCGCACTGGAGATTTTTGTCAGGGCGACAATGAATGCCATTGTCACGTCACTGAATATTTCTTGACTGCACGCACTTACAGTGACAGTCATGCAATTTATTTGTTATTCGTCAAGATGGATCTCGAGGGTTTATGGACCGTCGTACGGCAAAACCTATTGCATATTAGTTATATATGAATAATTTTAAGGTTAATTCTTTTTTTTTTTTTGGATTTTTCTTTTCGCTTGGCTGGAAAAATTTCATTTAGCTTTTTGATCGAGCGCCGCGAGACAAAAATTTTTTGAAGGAGGGCGCTTACCCTCCCAATGGGGGAAATTTCTTCGTTACGGGGAGTCCACGACGCGAAAAATAGACTTCCCCAGAAAGCGCGGTCCGAAAAAAAATCGTACCCGACCCCCTCCCGCGCCCTTCCAGTTGATATAGGTCGCGGAAAGAATTTCGCGTTTCACAAAAAAATTTCATTGAACTTTTTTTTAGTAGCCTCTTAGATCTCTCGGATGGGGGAGAGGGGGCATCGTGAAAATCGGGGGGGTCAAGTGAACAAATGATTTTTTTTCGCATTCAGACCCTCAAATGGTCCCCCGTCCTCTTTTGACATTTTGTAACCAATGCGCGCACGGCAATTTAAACCTACGGGCGCGGTGACAGTCACGTCACTAGCGTGTCGCCGGATCCCTCAGACAATAAGTCACCCAGCTGTTACGTATTCAAGTGCGTGCACCACCGTAAGGGTGCCTAGCCTAGGTGACAGTGACGAAACAGTCACGGTGACAAGAATCACCAGTGCGCGTAGGCTATTTTTGATCGTTCTAGGCGATGTTTGGTATTGGGTATTGGTTCATTTTTTCTCTGATGTGCGGATTATCAGTAGTTTTTTTTGACCCTGTTGACTCGGATCACTGTGGGAGGTTTGCTTTCACTAGCCGCATGCCTCCCGATACTACTACTACAGAATCGGAAGAGAACTCTTCATTCAGGGTACTGAACAAACGATAAGGGTCATCCAGATGAACCTCCAGCATTGTACTTGAAGTTGCTACGAGGGACCTCGAAGGGGCCCTTATTCAGGAACCATGGATTTGACATGGTGAAACGAAAGGTCTGTGAGGGACAAGGAGAGAGCTAGTGTGTAGCAGATCAATTGAGATCTCATGGATCTGTATTCTTATCAGGTAAGATACAATGGGCCAGAGGGCTCAAGTGTCATCGGTGGCTACGGCCAGACTAGCTTACGGGGTGTACGTTTTAGTGGACAAATCTGAGAAAGGACCCACACACTACCAAAAGGTAGCCATATAGTATATTACATTACTAGTGCGGAAAGTGACATTTTTCACACGAGTGAGAAATATTGTGGCACGAGGCGTAAGCCGAGTGCGGCAATCACACGAGTGTGAAAAATTACTTTCGCGCTAGTAATGTACGCTATTTTTCCTACGACCACCTATTTTATTACAACTCTGAGATTTAACAAGGTTTTACTTCCGATCATGTACCTACTATCACGAAATGTCTATTTTTTGTGGTATTGGGTCGTGGAATTGTTTCAAAGCCTACTTAGCTTTTTAAATTTTCAAATAATCCCGCGTCTGGTTCTCTGGTTGCCTATCTTAGATACAGGTAGTTCGTTTAAACAAACTACTGAAATAATTATAAATTAACAGTTTAAGCTTTCGTTGCTATCCTTCAATTATATGAAGTTTAAAAATAGCTAAATTTTGTTTTAATAAAATGAAAATACAAGAAATATAATTCTATTAATGTAAATCGACTTACGAGATATACATATCTCTGATAACGTTAATTCAAATCTGAATTAGCTCAGATGGAAGAATACGGTAGATGACCGCAAGGTTGTGGGTTCGATTCTCGGCGTCAACATTTTTTTTCTTCTTTTCTTTATTTTCTACAAATAATCAGTTTTTAGTCCAGTTTTTATGTAAATAATATCAATAAGGAAGAGCAATTAATAATTACATTTGTAAATCTTACTGGGTTTGATGGCTTATTGATAGCCGTGCGGAAAGTTACTTTTCGCACTAGTGCGGAAAGTACTTTCCGCACGCGTGAGAATAAAGGTCACTTTCCATGGGAGTAGAGAGTGCGATATGTGTTACTTTCCTATGTGGTCGTAGGAAAAAGTATTTTCTACACCGTCCAAAAAACTGCCTCCCGATGTATTAGCCAATCCAGTTTCTTGGAATATGTCCAAAAACTGCTGGCAACCTCACCCTGCAATCTCTCTGAATGTCCGCTCCTACCACATCTCAAACAGTTTCCTCCTGACTGTCCTGACGATCCTGTCCTCGTAGGTGAGTAGGAACTTGTGGGTATCCTCCAAGGTGAAGACACACATGGACATGGCAGGGTGGGGTTACCATCTCTTTGGAAATGTCCGCTCCTACCACACCTGAAGCAGTTTCCTCTCGATTGATTCTTTGCACTGTTATTCTTGGATTCCATATTATGCTAAGCATACTGTCGCTTTATGTCCCTTTCTGAGGTGGTTTTTCCATCGACACCGCTCTTAATTTTATCCTTAAGGTGTTGAAAGCCGCTTCCGCTTCCAAGGAACGAACAAATTTTCCATTACATTCCTTAAAGTGTGTTAATCTCAGGGTCCTTTGCATTTCAATATCTCAATCCGTCAGTAAATACCTTCACCGCCAACTGTTCCTTGAGGCCTCTGGGTAGGCAAGCTGGACGTCTGCTTCAAACTTCTGTAGACTTTCACCCGATTCCTGCACTCGTGTTTTGAACTGTGCCCAATGCAACACTGTTCTCGATGTTGGTCGTTGTACCTCAATTCCAGAGCAGTTATCAGGTCGCCATTCTCACGATTCTGGTCTGTAACATAGCCAAAGCAGATGCCCTCAAAGCCACTATAAGTGCAGTAGCCTTTTCTTCATCGTCCCATCTATTGGCGTTGCCGCAGCTTCAAACTGTTTACGATATAGGGTGAGTGCCCATCAAAATTCGAAGGTTTTACGGAATGGTGCGATGTGGTAACCCTTTCACGGTGGTCTTGGATCTTCAGTGAAGCCATGTTCTTCTCGCACCGTCCTCACTTCTTTCTTTGCTTCTTCTCGGACTGTATTGAATTCCCTTTTTACAAGCTTTTATTTAACTTGCTTCGTTCGTATGTCATTCGTTCGTTCTATCATTCTTTCCGGTTCAAAATTTGTTAACCATTTTTGGAGAACTTGCCGTCATCCGATTGAGCTGAAATTTGGCAGGTGTTCATTATTCGGCTGACAATGCATTATGCAATTTTTGTTAGAGAAAAAACAAAATGGCGGACAAGATCTGTACTTATGGTCCGATTTGATTCTAAATTGGTATGTAGGGGTTTTCGGGGTCGGAGATTATGAATGTTTTGTCAAAATTCACAAATTCAAGATGGCGGCTCCAAGATGGCGGACGAGTTTTGTGTTTATTTTTCGATTCGATTCAAAATTGGTATGTGGGGGTTTTCGGGGTCGGAGATTATGAATGTTTTGTCAAAATTCACAAATTCAAGATGGCGGCTCCAAGATGGCGGACGAGTTTTGTGATTATGGTTCGATTCGATTCAAAATTGGTATGTGGGGTTTTCGGGGTCGGAGATTATGATTTTTTTAAATTCATAAATTCAAGACGGCGCTCCAAGATGGCGGACAGTTTTGTATTATGTTCGATTCGATTCAAAATTGGTATGTGGAGGTTTTCGGGGACGAAGATTGTGAATTTTTTGTCAAAATTTATAAATTTGAGATGGTAGCTCCAAAATGGCGGAGGAGTTTTGTGATTATGGTCAGATTCTATTCAAAATTTGTATGTGGGGGTTTTCGGAATCGGATGAATTTTTTGTATAATTTATGAAATTGCAATTGGGCATGGAATTTTTGTTAAAGAAAAAACCAAAATGGCGATCCAAGACGGCGGACGAGATTTTGGTTTATCGTCTGATTCGATTCAAAATTGGTATGTGGGGGTTTTCATGGTCGAAGATTATGAATTTTTCTCCAAAATTGATAAGATCAAAATAGCGGCTCCAAGATGGCCGATGATCTCTGTGTTTATGATCCGATTCTATTCAAAATTGGTATGTCGAGGTTTTTGGGATGATTGATTTTAGGTTAAATTCATGAATTGAAGATGGCAACTGCAAGATGGCGGATGAGCTAATCTTTAGATGGTCTCCTCATTGAAGGACTAGATACCTCAGATGCCTCATAATAACGATGCTTCAACAAAAATGCATAGAATAAGACGTACGTACTTAGTTCTAAAAAGCACAAAATTAAATAAATAATAAAAAATATTTTTGAAGACAAGTTTTTATTCAAATGCACTAAAAAGTAAGAAATAATTGCTTTGGATGTGTGACGTAGGTTATTCCGTGCATTTGAATAGAAGCTTGTCTTATCTTATTTTATTTATCTCACTCTTCCTTCGTTTGCGATATGGAAACCATGGTGACTGCCCGTCAAATGTCGGTGTTTTCACGGACTTTTTTTTATTTCGGCTCCAATTTTATCAACATCTTCCTCCAGGCATATGATTTGCCCTTCGGTTTTCTGGAAAATCTGCTCGAAAATTGCTTTCAGTTGTTCCTCAAAAATAAAATTTTTCGGAAATTTTCCTGCATCCGTTTCTCTTCCTTTAGTCGACAAATCTCCTCTTTTTGCTTTTTTTCTGTCTCTGTTCCTTCTCCTCTTGTTTTCCTCTCTGTCGACGTTTCTCTTGTTTTTCAATCTACCGTCGTTCCTCCTCAGCTGTACAAATTTCCCGCATAAAGCTTTGAATTATACTATTTTGTTCCAGAGTATTTTTAGTACTAATTATATTGACCTTTTTCGTGTGCAACATTATTAACAATTTTCAGTTCGGCAGAATGAGTTTTTTTTTTTTTTTTTTCGATAGATTTGCATAAGAAATAGAGTCAATAAATTTTTCTGAAAAATCGTATACTCTCCGTTAAAAGTAACGAGAAAAAAAAATCCTTCATTCCCTATTATTTTATATTTGAAATGATATGTGCGTTTCCAGTTCTCGTCGAGAAATTATAGTTTTGTATCGACTGCATCATTAATTATATTGAACTCAGTATACGAATAGCGAAAAACAGGAATTGTAAAGAATGAAGCAATATACATTCACAATAAATTACAAATTTCCATTTGAGTTACATCTCCAAATCCCAACGTCAACATCACCTGAGTTTCACACGGAACAAAGGCTTCGGTTTTCTTGCGCCTCCTTCGGTACATTTCCCTTATTGATTTTTCATTTGTTTCAGCGTACGGAGTGTGATGCATAAGTATCTGGAGAAGAAGAACGAGGTGAACTTCGACAAAATCTTCCATCAAAAGTTAGGTAAGTGCATTTTGGTTCAGCACTCATCTTTCGCATTAGACGAGGAACTTGGTCTAATTCCGCTATTAATATACATAGTAAGGTCAAATTCCGAATATACAGGGTGTAAACTAACTTGCTGCTAACAGTTGACAGTAAAAAAATAAAAATGTTTTCCTTTAAAATAATAAGTCTATAGATAAATAGATCTTTACTTTTCAGTAGATAACAAGACATTGTATAGGAATAGTCCAATTACACTTAAATCTAGGTAGATACAACATTTTAAATCCAGAACATACAATTCAAATCGCGAAAAGGAGAAATAGCGTTTGAGCATTTATATGAATAATGGAAAAATTGTGGCAGTCATGACTAGAGATATAAAGGACACTCGAAGATAGTTTTATTTCTATAATTTAAAAAATTCGTCTGAAATGCCACAATTTTTCCATTATTCATACAATTTCAAATTCAAAACGGAATTTATAATTCAAAGTGAAATAACTTGAATTTAAAATTTCAGAGTCTGGACCAATGTTCCTAAAACTATTTTAAAACATACATGTCAATATCTCAAGATGAAAATTTACCAACAAGACAGCACAGTTTCAGGACTATACAAAAAAATTTCCAGTAAATATTCACGTATTTATTTTTTGAATGTTTGTATTTTTACTTTCTTGAATATAGTTTGGCAGTTTATTGAATACCCTGGGCGCCATAGAGAGAGGAGAGTTGTAAGATACACTATATTCATCAAAATGTATATCTAGTTCATTTTTAGTTCTGGTATTGAGTTGATGTCTATCTTCATTGGTACTGAATAGAGTACCTTTATTCTCAAATGAATATACGGAGAGTTCAAAAATGACTAACGGAGGAACTGTTAAGATTCTATAGTTTTGAAAAACATTTCTACAACTTGTACGTAACGATATATTGACGAGAGAGCGCAAAACTCTCTTTTGAGCAATGATACATCATGTAAGGATACAGTTAAACGCCATAGACACATACTTTCTTCTACTGTCAACTTTCATTTCTAATATTTCCTAGTGGTTATGAATTGATATGATAATGAATTCAGTTTGGATATCAGTGACTGACAATGATTTTTTCAGTCCAATGAAAAGACAGTAACTATCACTGGAGACATATTATGGTGTTAAAGAGCCATCTGAGCCGAATGTAATTTCTTTACATGATTTTTGACGGTTATGAAAACTCATCGATTTTGTTTTTTTCCACATTGAGAAACAACGGATTTGCTAAGTACCATTCATGTAATCTATGAAAAACGATATTACCTACATTTATCTTTCAGGTCTTCAACGGATGCATCTGATATAATAACAGACGTATCATCTGCGTTTAGAGTGAGTGATGTCGGTATCGATAAATTACTCTAATTATTTATATATATATATATATAGGATAAACAATACTGGGCCTAAAACTGAACCCTGCGACACATTAAGATCAATGTCTTTTATTTCAAAATTATAATTTTTAACGATAACGGTATTGTTTTCTGTTTCTCAAATAGATTGATATCAGATTCCTCTGATACCATATTTATCCAACTTCCCAAGTTAAACAATGATTGACACAATCGAACGCCCTACTAAGATCCCAAAATAAACCCAAAGGGCACTCGCCTGCCTCAATAAATTTGACTAATTGATCATAGTATGAATGGACTGCTGTTGTGGTTGATCTCTTACCAAGAAATCCATGTTCGCTTTTCGAAAAAATATCGTAGTTATAACAAAATGACAGGAGTGTTCAGGAACGCATATTCAAATACTTTTGAAAAACTTGATGGTACTGTTACTGGTCTATAGTTCTCTAATGAATGTTTATCTTTCTTCTTGAATACCGGTAAAAAAATTCCTATTTTTAGCATATTTGGAAAATGGCCAGTGGAAAAACCTTATCCTTCAATTTCACTCGTATTAAATCATATAGTACTGCATGGTCGTATGGAGGGACGAAAAAGGAGTTGCATGATGTTTCAATTTTTCGAGTAAAGAAATCAGCGTCTGTACCGTTACTGTGTCAGTTTTTCTCGTAAAATTACTGATTGGCAAAATTATTTCGTTACAAAGATAAATGTATCCGATAAAATAAAAGCTCTTGTGCTTTTACTGTTGAAAAATTCATCGAAAAATGTCTTTTTACTGTTGAAAAAATTATCGGAAAATTAACTTTAACGCAAAAATGAGGTGACTTTATATTTTAATTCTATTTCGTAACCAAGGAAATCATTTTCGCTGCTATATTAATTATTACTACAATTTTCCTCCCAGGTATGAGAAGTGGAGTTTCGTGTACTAATTTTCTTAAATGAATGGCGAAGAAGTCTGAGGGATTTTTTGAATTTTAGTTCAACTAACATATAGGAGTGTGTACTTTATAGGAAAAAATATATTGTTTAAACAAACTAAAAGACACGCTTGAATAGCAATATAGACTAAAAAAGGTTAAAAAAAAAAAAGTAATTGCCAAAAAATTTCATTTTATGTAAAAAAAGTGTGGCATGCTCTTTACTTACTTTTCATAATGAATCTATCTTTACGAATAGCTAGCGAAAAAAAACTTTAGATAACCCCACGCTTTTTTTACATACGAGGATTTTTTTTTGTCAATGACTTAATTCAAAGTTATAATATTACGAGCGAGTGAGAATAAAGTGAAAATGATTCGACAGATTTTCGAAAACTTGTTGCCAGGTAATAGTCCTGCCAAATGGCAACAAGTTTGAGAAAGAAATCTGGAGAATTATTTTCTACTTTATCGAACTCTCGTGTGATATTATATAGAGAATTTCGCGCAACTGTCAAAACACCAATGAAATTGCTTTTAATGATAAAACATATCCAATTAGGTTGAAGCTCTGTTGATTATTCTCTCCTGCAGCGAATTAATATACGATAATACCACGAGCTCGATATCCATGGTAACTGAAATTCTGACGCATAACTGACGTTTGAATATCGTTTCGCTTTCGAAATATTAGTCGGTGATTCCAACAAGAAATGGAATCCAATAGATGGGGAACTGCTACAAATGAGCAAACAAATTCGAAAATAGTATTTCAGAACTGTTCATTCAAAATTTCAATGTAATGAATTGTAATTTTCTATGTATCTAAATGAGTTGAAATAAATAATTCTAGTTCAATTATTAGTACGGAAAAAAGCAAAAATTTGAAATTCTCATACAAAATACAACTCGTGTCGATAAAATTGTCCTGAATAACTCGTTATCATAAAATTTTAGGCAATACAACTCGTGCTATACGCACTCGTTGTATTTCCAAATTTTATGATAACTCGTCAAGTGAAGTCGAAGAATAATCTGCAATTTTATCGGCACAAAAGAAAAGATTATACATGATTATTTTTTGATTTACGATCATAAACCATTTCCTCGCATAATGATACAATGTACTAAACCGGTTTTGATTCATTCCTTACTTTTAATGCGAATTGATGACAGACGTAAAATTAAAAATATATGTTGTCAGACAATAAAAACAAAATACCTCAAATTATTTCCGCGGCAAATTTTCTAGGTAGAATATTTCCACTATAATATTGTTTTGATTGGCCAAAACGTACATGAATGATTTGAATTGAAAGTTTCCATTGGAAATGTCAAAAATGATCAATATTTTAAACTTTTTAGTCCATACTTATTGCTATATAAGCGTGTTTTTTGAAACTATTATTTTATTCGAATAATTCTTGGTCAGGTTTTTTTGGGAAATTCCCCACCTAGGTGAAGTGGAATTTCTGACGTGAAATAACGATTTTATAGTATTTCAAGCGGGATTGAAGGATGATGAAGAGCTATTTTACGACGACCTTCACCTTTGACATTGTTGACTGGAGATTGATAAAGATTGTCCAGAATGAGTCAAAGCGTCTAGCTCGTGAAAATAATTTATTACAGTACATGTTACGAGAAGTCTTTATGCATTCGTTAAGAATAATTTGGCAAACCCTTTTCTTTGAAGGTAATATAAACTGAAACGCGAAGAAATAAACAATACCTTAGTCCACGATTTTTACAGCCAATACAAAAAACTAAAATGATTTCAGGGATATTTCTACAAAAAATCAAATTTGGAAATCTAAATAGTACTTTCAGATGTGTTTATTATAGTCAATCGATTTAATTACAAAAATATTTTTTTTTTATTGGTGCCCCTTTTTACCCATTTAAAGCACGCCTCAGCGTGTTTAAATCGAACTTTAAAAAACGCGCGTTTTTTAAAGGTAACCATGACAACATCAACAAATCGAGGAACGTGAAGTCTAAATGACAAATTTTTGATTATTGATCTGACAGGAGTAACGTCAAATAAAATATTACTCACAATTCGTTCATTTATATGTGCTCCTCCATCCATTTGATGAACTTTTCATATTCTTTTTTATGTATATATCACTGGAATTTCGCGGTATTAACCGCGATTCTGCCTCACTATTCAAAAAATCGATATTAGAATAATTCATTTTTGAGCTCTGGTGACAACAAATATTGATCTGTGGTAACAAATTGCAAATGAATGTTTTTCTCATTTCCATGACAACGAAAGGTATACTGGATGTCACATCACGAATTCAACCTTCTTGCATTATTAGTTCTTATTTCTATTTTTTGTAGTAATAATACCAATATATATGGGTCAAAGTGCACCAATAAAAAAAAATAACGTAAAGTATTCGTGGATAACTGGTCTTAAAAACACTTGCTCTATTTCGAGCACTCCGGCTGCGCCGTCGTGCTCGAAAAATCGCGCGTGTTTTAAAGCCCTTTTTATCCACTTATACTTTAATATACTATTTAATCACATTTTTTACTCAATGTTTCCAACTTTCACAATCACCCGCTTGGGTTGAAGGAGACAATCAGAATAATAAATCATTTCTACACAAGCTTTATAGCTTCACGTGTATGCATGTATGAATGTATACAGGGTGTTTCATAATTGAATGCTGATCCTAAAGGGCGATAATCCTTGGATGATTTTAAGAAAAATTCTTCATATGAACATAGGTCCGCAACCGCTTTATTTCTGAGATACAGGATGTTGAAATTTAACAAAAAAATCAGTTCTTCCCCAATATCTCTGAAACCGCTTTGGCTTTTTTTTCAATTTTGGTACATGCAAAGTACGCATAAAAATACATTTTTTCCATGATAAAGGATTTCTTAATTTTCATCAGTGGCGTCCCTGTTAACATGCCCTGCCATATTTTTGATCAAAATAATGATACGCCACTGTCTTTTTTCCAATTGTCCTCTATCTTCTCATAAAAATGACCTCCTGTCTTTTTTTCGTCCGGTGAACGGTTTTTGAGTTAGAAAATAAAATGCATTCAGTTGCTTGTCCCTATATGCGAAATCAGCCGTAGAGAGTAGTAGGATTATCTAGAAACATCTAGTATGCTAAGAACACATTTCGTTGTTTTCAACATAAACAATTTTGACACTTCTTTAGCTAGATACGTGATATTATTTACGTTATAAAAACTTGTTTATTAAAAAAAACGTACTAAATTTTACAAATACCGAATTAGCAGACATGCATTGCTTGTATGGGCTTGCTGACGGGAACGCGACTGTATCAAGAGCGCTTCCCAAATAGAATGGTTCCTGATGCTCGAACGATTTCAAGCACCCACAGAAGGTTATGTGAAAGAGGAAGTTTTGAGCCAAATCATCACTTGAAAGGAGCACATCGGACTGCAAGAACTCCTGCAATTGAGGTAACTGTTTTAAATTCAGTAGTATGCAGGATTCTTTATGATTATTTATTATATCCCTATCACATTCAACGGGTTCAGGCTCTACTTCCTCGAGACTTTCCATTACGAGTGAATTTCTGCCAATGGTTTCTCCAAAAAGTTACAGAAAATCCTTTATTTGACAGGGAAATTTTATTCACGGACGAAGCTAGTTTTACTAAAAACAGGATCAGAAATTTTCATAATAATCATTTTTGGGCCGAGGAAAATCCGCATGCATTCGTGGAATCTCATCACCAGGAGTAGTTCTTATTAAATGTCTGGGCTGAAATTAATGGATTTTACCTAATTGGATCTTTTTTTTAACACGCAGATCAAATGATTTCTAAAAGATAATTTGCCAATTCTGTTGGAAGATGTTCCTATTTTAATGCGAAATCGCATGTGGTTTATGCACGATGGCGCACCTGCTCATTTCAGTGCTCTGGCACGAGAATATTTAAATCAAAATTTTCATAATCGCTGGATAGGTCGTTGGGGAACAGAGTTATGGCCGGGTACATCCCCAGACTTAAACAGTCTTGATTATTTTCTTTGGGGACATCTTAAGACTTCGCTGTACAGTCAACCAATTCTAACTGGGGAAGAATTGCGAAACCGCGTAATAGTTTCCTGTGAAGCGATAAGGAATACTCCAGGAATTTTCCAAAGAATACGCGAGTCATTGACAAGGAGGGTTGAAGCGTGCATACTTGCAGGAGGCGGACATTTTGAACAGTTAATTTGATTTTGGTATTTTTTGTTCATAATAGTAATGTTTTAAAAAATAAAAAATGTATATTTATGCGCACTCATTACAAAAACTAAATAATAGTTACCATAAAATCATAAAAATCTTTGGTTACCACAATTGTGAAATGAAGACTAAGAGAAAAAATCGAATAGGGACAAGCAAATTAATGTATTTTATTTTCTAAATCGAAAACCGTCCGCCAGACGAAAAAAAGGCAGGATACCATTTTTATGAGAAGATAGAGGACAATTACAAAAATAATATTTATTTGGAAAAAAGACAGTGGCGTATCATTATTTTGATCAAAAATATGACAGGGCATGTTAACAGCGACGCCACTGATGAAAATTAAGAAATCCTTTTTCATAGAATTTTTTTTTTATGTCTACTTTGCATGTACCAAAGTTGAAAAAAAAAGCCAAAGCGGTTTCACAGATATTGGGGAAGGACTGATTTTTTTGTTAAATTTCAACATCCTGTATCTCAGAAATAAAGCGGTTGCAGACCTATGTTCATATGAATAATATGAAATAATTTTTTTTAGTCCATATTGCTATATATGCGTGTTTTTTTTCAAATTTTCTAGAAGCTATCATACATTTTCTTTCCCTATTTCTTTCACCAACAAATTCCGAATAAATTTTTATTCGTTGTTATTATCTTTTCAATACTGAAGGTGCGAACCGCTCATATATATCAAGGTCGACTTTGTTTACGAAAATCTTGAACGTGCTATTATTCTTCAATATGCTATTGTTTCGAAATTTGTTTTAATGTCCTCAATCTGAAATAAAATCTAAGATTACTTATTTACTTAACAAGTCTCGAAACAGCTTTCGGGGTGTGAATGAAACTAAAGCTGGATTTATAGTTAGACGGACTGTAAATGTAGACGCACTGCAAAAAGATCAACTATATAATTTATGTACACTTGTTTATAAATGAACGTAAACGCATGACGTAACGTAAGTGAAACGGACTGGAACGGAAGAGTTGGCCAACTTTCATCTTTTACACTACGTTTCTTGCGTCCGGCCAATCAAAATAAAGACCTAATTATTCGTTAAATACTGGATCAGTCATTCACGTATACTTAAAAAATTGATCTGGATCAGCAGTCTTCATCTTTAAAAAATTATTGTAGGCATTCTCTACTTGTCTATTGCGATTTATGGGTCTTGTTTTGTAACGTCTTAGTCGCATAATTATTGTTCTTCGAGTTTGTCGACACTTTTCCAATGCTACTGCACACACAACAGTCCCACGTCACCAAGAAGCATACCTTCATATATTTCATAATCCATTGTGACACAGAAAACGAAGCATATATAAATATTTAGAATATAATACAAATCCAAACCAACACGGGCTGTTTATGATTCGTATAATGTGTAGGTTATGTTGAATGTCACTATCACTTCTACCATTGCGCAAAAATTCCGTTCCGTCGATTTATAAATTTAATAATATTTTACAGTCCGTTTGTTACGTATACAGTGCGTCTACGTTTACAGTCCGTCTAACTATAAATCCAGCTTAAAGTTAAATAACAACTTATTTTATGAATATTAATATGGAATGTACAATTATATTTATGGCTTATATTCCTTGGAATATGATGTTGATGCAGGTGAGTATGGAAATATACCAGCCGGTCTATGTTCCTAAGAAGGGCTCGACTTGGGCCAAACGTGGTTTATACCCATGTTGATACAGCATACAATAGGGACTACGAATCAGCCTGCAATACGTAAGTGGGAATTAGGTTTCGCCTGTGGTTCAGCTCCTGGTTACGTTAGTCGCCATGTGAACCGGCCTTTTGTTCTCAACTCAAAGAGCCGCCCAGGCCCTGTGACGTGACATACGGGCTTCACTACTTGCTTTCACTTTATGCTCTGTGAATCTCCGTAAAGATCAAATATTACATTGTAGCTTATGGAATATTGAAACATGGGGCCTGGAGGTCCCGCCTAGAACTTTTCTTTTCTGTATCAAGGACAATGCAAAAATATTAATTCAAAAATAACTTTACTATTCTTTCAAGCAAGCAAAAATGGGGGCCTGAGAGACAAATTTTTATTGTCTCATTTGGGCGATTACCGTGTAAACATAATATTGAAATTAAATAGTTCGTTTGAATAAATATCAAGACTTTTTTTGTGGGAGAGGTGTGTTATGGATACACTACTAAATGACTCTCACTTTTTTTTTCAATTAGTATCATTTTCTGAAGGGTTGATTTCATTGTACATTTCGAGAAGCTTCTTCGGAATACAGAAGTTCTGCGAGGTGGAAGAAATATACGTCCTCTATGACGTAAATTCATATTGTGAAATCAGTCCTATATGTTATTTTATTCCACATATGGAGGACATTGTTTAGCAAATATTGAATGCGATATAAATAAATGAAGTTTTTGCCGATATTGCATTTTTATTCAGTAAGAGCTATATTAGTTCATGTTTTGGTATACCACGAATGAATCCGACCATTGTCAAAACTCTGTCCCAGACGTTTTAAATATCATGGTGTGAGGGTTAAGCGTTTTCTTTGCTGAATTGTCGACGTTTCGAAACTTTATTGTTTTATCTTCAGGACTCTGAAGTATAAGAGCAAAAACAAACATATATGTCAAAATGGAATTTTCGAATGGAGTATTGATAGAATAAGATACAATACGTGAAATAACGATCGTTGACAAGGAAAACATCTCGGACAATACACATAAAACTAAAATTGATAATATAATTACTTACATTTAGGGTGGCTCTCCGAGTTCAAAAGTGGTGATATAAATAATTTAGACATATATATATATATATATATATATATATATATATATATATAAATACATGCACAGGTTCACGAAAGACGTCAATACATACACAATGAAATGAACAAACTGAACTAGCGATGAATCGTTTCTTTGTAATGAGAAAGATTAGGAGAATTGAAAAAAAAATATCTGTTGATTTTCACAATTTGTGTTTGATTTTTTCTATTAGGTTAAAATACGAGGTGTTTATATTTTCGATATCAGATCTTTTGTTAACACATTTTTCTCTATGCTTTGTTATTTCAATCATTTTATCCATGAGTCTTTTTTTTAATATTGTCTGTGTCCAATGATACTGACTGAACTAAATTCGAAGGTGTGAAGGGATGATTTACAATGGCTTGTGGAATTTTTTATTGTTTTAAGTGGGTTGTGTTTATTTTTACAATCCCTATTATGTTCTGTCATTCTTTGTTTCAAGTACCTTGTCACACTCAGCACATGGTATTTTGTAAATAATGTTAGATTTCAGATCTTTAGTCTTGTGTGTTTCGATTTTCCCAACATGTCTTGCGCTGGAGATCGTTTGAAATATGAGTTTAAGAAAAAACTTGATTTTGATAGATAGTTGGAATAACTGGCAACTACTGGTTGCTGTAGGTGTCAACTACTGAAACTTTAACACAATTGATGTCTTCTACTGGTGAATTTAAAAAACATTAAATGCCATTTAAATTATGCTATTTTTTATAACCAGTGTTATACCATTAATATATATCTCAAAGATCATGTTGAATGCTAGCACCCAATGTATTTGAAAAATATTACCATTCACTACCAGATTTGTGGTTTTTATTCCTTCAGGTGTCATCTACCGGTTCCATTACCTAAACATTGATTTGTTTGAAAATATGAACATGGTGTTCATAAAATCAGATGTCGAATCATCCGCGACTCAAAGATAAACTTTAGTCACTATCTTCAACCGTTCAAGATAACTCTAGGCAGGTATTACTGTTGAAAAGGAAAACATTCTCAATCCAATATCGAAAAGAATGATTTTTCTGAAAATTGAAAAATCTACGACAATAATGAAGTTATTTTTTGTTTCCCAATTCTTTCGGTCTTCCTGATGATCGTCGAAGCTTGATATAGATTTTCGTCGACAAAAATGTATTGAAGACCTACTGAATGCGGTGCCACTCTTGTATCAATGTTACATATGATTTCTGGTAAGTAGCCCTTTTTGAAAAACATTCTTCTTTGTCTTATTCATCTATATGAGTTCCCAATTGAGACTGGAATATAAAATCAGATAAATATCTTGTAACGAAGAATTTTTTTTAGAGCTCCGTTACTAAGAACGGCTGAAGGACCTTTAAAATAACTTTTATACGTCCCTGACTATTTGGTTCAATTTTCCTGTAAGTTTATTCATGGTCTGGTAAATGAAATATTACCTAGTTTAGAAAATAATTGTAAGTACCCAAACATACTGGAAATAGCAGAAAACCAAGTGAAAGAAAGTGCCAACTCCTCTTTGCCCCGTACAAAAAGGGTGAACGGCTTTTCAGGAGGTTTTAGTTGGAACGGTAAAAGAAGTTAAATTCGCGATAATAAAAAGCATAGTAGTTTTTTACCAAGAGACGAAAAGTCAATCAGACTTCTGGCCCCATTCTTAGATGAAACGGACAAAAAAGCGCATTTCTTATTCACGTTTCTTATAAATTCAAAGGATATATAAAGCAAGATTTAATTATGATCAGCCTCTTTACTTCCAATCCCAGAACAAGAACGTAACCCGCAAAAAAGTTAATTTTCTGAATTGTTTGATAGTTGCGAAAGACAAGTTTTCTAGTATTTGTGACGTAGCCGTTAGAAGTTAGAATTATCCGTAATATTATTCCAGAATTAAATTCGAATTATATATGATATTTTCCGGTTATGTGTATCCCGATAAGTGTGTTTCCTAAACGTTTCATTTTCTCGTGATCGAACGATATACGAATATCTATTTCTTTTTGGGTAAATATAATGGTGTACTAAAATTACGATTCAGCTTATTTACCGATTTGGTGGTAAAATTGAAATAAATACGTTGTCCGAACAGGGGCGCGTGCCAATACCCCAACTCGGTTGGAGGATGAGTGAAAAATTTGACATATTTTGTCAATTGTAATTTTGATTCTTTTGGAACGAAACGAAACAAATTAGGTATTTGTCAGTTGTTATCGTCCAAAATAATTCAAATTTACATTGAAATTTAAGATATATAGCAATGAAAGGAATTGAAGGGAAGATTCTTGCCATTACTGGGGGGAGTACTGAAACAATTTGTAGATAATAAAATCAAATGCTTTATTAACCCCATTTGCCCACTTCACATATACTGTAAACAAACCTGCATTATGTACTAGAGCAGATTGATTTCCACCTTTCACAACATTTCCTTTATCATCCACTAATAAAAAATGCGTTTTTGCCGTAATACTCGTTTTGTTTTCAAGCACAGGCTTTAGTTTGAAAAAAATAATATATAACCTATGGCTTAACCATTGTCTAAAGATATTTAGACAATGGCTCAACCTTAATCACTTCTAACTATAATGTGTAATGCGCATGCGGTTGAAATATTTCAACTTTTTCACGGACTCTCGAGTTCGTTTAAAAGTTGTTCATCCGATGAAATCAACCGGAGTATAGGAACGACTTTCACGAGTTAATAAGTGGGAATCCACCGAGTTTATGAACGGTTAGGATGAAAAGTTGGAGTATTGGAACTCGCCCCAGGTGTACATTGTGACGGTACCGGGTATCTTGTAATAATAACTAATGCTGTATTAGTTTTCTTGCTTGTAAATTGATTCTTCTGGGGTAATTTTTATTACATCCTATTTACTGTTAGGTTATACTGTTACTAGTTGTCTGTCAAACCGATTAGTAGGCGTAAATTCAATTCGTTAGTGGCAAATTGACGTTTAGCCACAGTATTTTATTACATTTTCGGCTCTGGCAGGTGTTTAGCGGGTGGAATAATTCAACTTATCGTTAACGCTGACTGACTGTAACATTAATATTGCCACCCTGCATCCATCTCATTGTTTTCACCCCTTTGTGACAATTTTTATTTTTTATTTTTACCATGATTCTCGTCAGCCTTCAGAGCAATTCCGCGAAAAAAAAACTCAAAACTGTTTTTTTTTTCAACCACATCTTCCTAAAAACTACCTTTATGACAAACAAAAATATAATTTTTTCATCATTTTTAACAGCCAAAGAGGCGATTGAGCAAAAACGATTATTTAGTGCCGTTTTTTTCGTCATGGGGATTACTGGGCCCTGGTGCGTGGAGTAAACACTATAAAATCAGGCGCCCGAGATGGCATCATCCGCATTTTTAGGGATAATAGTTTGGTAACTGATTTGAGTATTAAAACTTCCGACCCTAGAAAATCAGGTTGCAATCTGAATTAAAATAAAAAAATTCAGTTTTAGATTTTTTCTGTTGAGTTAGGGTTCTTTCACAATATCTATGAGATGTAGTTCAATGTCCAGCATGGCTTTAACCGGGAAAGTAGTTGATTTTCCAAAAAATAACTTCATTATTGTTGTAGATTTTTCAGTTTTCAGAAATTTTCAATTGAGAATGTTTCCATTTTCCACATATAACATCTTTCGTACACCATCAATACAATCCAAAGAACACCGTGATTCAATTCTTGACGATATAATATAAAATTAGATGCCATTTACATAGTTGGTATTCACTGGGCAAGATTGGTAGAAGTGAACCTTATAGGGGAAGTGTATCTGGATACTGTATAACCCATTAACGGTAATAAAGTACTTGAGAAAATAGTTTATAAAAGTAAGTACTGCTATACTTTACTGCTGCTAAATTTACGAATGTAAATCAAGCCTAGAAGCTGGCAACTCGACTTGCCAATATTTCACAAATACCACCTATTAACTTTTCTGTGCCCACTCAATATCGAATTTACTACCGACTGGTGAAGGTCGCAGTTTTCGCATTTATGAAACTCCACAACGGATGTTTTATTTATATACCTGGTTTTGTTAAACTGAAGAAAGAATGAGGAGAGAATTGCCCATTATCGAAAAATTTTGAATTCCAGTATGCATTCGTCCCATCTATTAATAAATCGCCCGCCGACAAGAGACACGAGTGCAGGTTAATTGAAACCAGGGCCGGACTGGTCAGTCTGATGTAAATGATAAGTTTATGTATGTAGTGAATAGACTTAACAAACGAAATTTTCAGAAATACCGAAGAATATTAATCAGAAATCATTTTCCATTCATTTCTCAGAAACGTTATTTCCGTTATGAAATAAAATATTTATTTATCCTTTGTGATAGTACAAAAATGTATAGGACAAGTAAATCACTCACTCTAAGAAGTGTGTTTGATATTATCTTGAAATTACGACTTAAAAAAAGATATTATATAACAAAATACAGGCGGCACAAGTAAAAACAGTGAAGCTCCTACAAGCTATCATGAAGGTGTTCTTTCACACTATAGAAGGCATACCATACAAAATACAGGTGGCACACATAAAAACAGTGAGGTTTCTATTCACTGTGAGCATTAGGCTGGAGGGGATAGATGAAACTATGACAGCGCCCATGGTGGCAGGACTAAGTAATAATCCTGGTAAAAAAAGTGCGCATAAATTTTACACATTTTTCAACGGCATCACATAAGTTGCAGCAAAGTGTTCTGTTATTTCAATCTCTCAAATGATGACATTATGTACCTTGTAATCCGGATCACATGATTCGATAATCCGGAATTGCCATGGTCATCGGTTCTAACTTGTTTGAACGCGTTATTTCAAAGCGGTAACTCATTTATATTTTGATTATTTGACGGCCGGACGTGTTTTAGGGTAGTGGCAAAATGTAAACATAAACAAATGGCAAAACGTAAACATAAACAAAAGGGTGAAATATGCAAGACGCCATAATCTGGATTTTTTATTAATCCGGATTAGCCCTAGCTTTAATTGATCCGGATCACCGAGTCTCTACTGTATACACATTCTGTGTTATCGACATTAATCATTAAACCGTTACACCAATTCACGAGAAAATTTACAGTATCTGCAATGGATGATATGAGTTCCTCTGAGGTCTGTGCAGAGACCGCCAGTAAGGTATCGTCCGCATATATCGTTAGCAGTTGCGATTGAAGGTGAACTGGTAAGTCATTTATTTAAAGGAATATCAGCAGTTCCAGTACAGAGCTCTCTATTCATAATTTGAGATTTAATTACTCTCGTATCGGACGTCCATGGTCTTAAAGGATTTTAAAGTTTTTCACGACGTTTCGAAGTTCAGTATTCACCTGAAGACGATTGCAGATACAAGCAAACGTCGTGAAAAACTTTTAAGACGGTGGGCGCCCGAAATAGATTAATCAAGTTACTTCATCGAACGAATATAATCATCCTCATGCTGATAAAATCTATAGTCCAATTCAACAAAATTCCTCTGAATCCAACATTGTACAATTTATTCTCGATGAATAATGTCCAAACTGTCGAAAAACAGCCCTGCCACGTGCCTTCCGTTGTCCAGTGCAAGCAAGCAGCAGTTTGTGTTGATCTGTAGGCTCGAAATCAATGTTAATGTGTAGATATGAGCTTGTTGATATTCAAAAAAATGTGTCATCCTACTGCAAACAATATTTTCAAAGATTTTAGAAATAACACTCAGCACTAATACCGGTTGGATAGATTTTCCGGATAATGTTTTTTTGTGAATTGGGATGACGTTAGCCAATTTAAGTGACGTTGGAAACTTGCCTTCGATAATCGATAGATTTATAAGATGACTCAAGAGAATCGACAGATATTCAATACCTGCCTTTAAGATTTTTACTGATATGTTTTCAATGCCTGTACTAGGCTTGGTTTTAAAGTTTTTTATTACATTCCCAACTTCCTCTGGTGTTTCAGGATTGAAGAAGAATATTTTGTTGAACATTTTAGATGTTGTACATGATGTTGGCGTCGAGTTTCCAAAATAGTTATCAAGAGCTAAAAACTATTTTCCCGCGATGATTACTTGAGTAAATCCAAAAATAAGGTTACTTTCTCTTATCCGATCTACTATTAATGTTATTTTTTCACTGACAATTCAACTCATGTATAAAAATTCGAATATGCCACAGTGCAATTGTCAGTTTGACAGCGGCAAAAGTTAGCTGCAACTTTTACAGCGACAAATCCACTAGTGGTTTTTTCACTTATTCATTTGTTTATCAATTATCGCGGTGTTGGTTGCCAAAATAAATAAAGTTTGCATTGATAAGTTTCTAAATTTCTTATTCATTAAATTGTCCTGCCGAATTACACTCGATGTTTGTATTGTTATCGGGTAAATTTGTGTTCAAATTCTAAACTGTTTCCTTTAGCAATTTGACTCGAAAAACTGTCAACCTAAAAACGCTCCACCTTCGGTGTCGCGTTTTCAATAGTTGACAGTTTTTCTCGTCTAATTGCTAGGCAACAGTTTCTCATTGAACAACCCAAATTTACCCGATAAAATACAAACCTATCGTGCAATTATAAGTGAAAATTTTAAACCAGTCATTTTCAACCAATCAGATGCTTTATTTCGACATTGTTACTATGGTAACCAGCAAATTTTCCGAAAATTTTTCATCCACATTAGCATGTAGACGTAAAATTAATAAGTGGAAATTTCCCGGCACATGACAGCTATCATATAATTAGACAAAAATAATATTGAAATAATATTGATAATATTTTTTATTAACTTACTTTATAAGTTGGAAATATTACAACAATTCATTAAGGTGTACATTCTATAATATCATTAATTAATTTTAAATTCCTCAAAAATTCCACTTCTACCTCCTCTTTCTTAAGTGGTGAATAAAACACAGAACCAGTGTTTTTTTAACAATATGCCTGTGTTTCATAAAATAAAAATAATACTGAGACACCAGTTTATTTCTTAGAGTATTAGATTTGTGTCCAAAAGAAGGCACAATATCACGCAGAATGTTGCCAATCTCTTTAAATAAGTTTTCTTGCTCAGGATTTAATCCAGATTCTTCCACTAGGTATGTTAGATATTTTACATTTTTATGGTACATTTTAATGTGCTGTGATTCTTTGCAAAAGGAACACAATTCATACGATTGAAAGTTCATTTTATTATCACTTTTTTACTAACTTATGATTGTATACAATGTTATGAGGAACTTATAATGCCACAAATAAAATATTGATTGACAGGAGTAGTGAATGTCAAATCCATGGCTAACTTTACAAAATATTTTTTTAACCGGCAACAAACGCCAACAACATTCTATTTAGAATAAAGAATAAAATATTCCGATTTCCTGAATTATTTGAAAAACAAATTATTACCGCTAAAATTAATTTTTCTTAGAATTAAACCTAAAAGAATATGAAAAATATTTAAGTATATATGTATAGGTCTAGTTATATATTTTTTGCTGTATATCACCTTTGTTTGTAGTCAATATTGACATTTTCCTGAAACCTAGTAAGAAAATTATATGAAATCAATTATTTTTATATAATAATGTATCTGATATTATACATTTTAGGGGGGAAAAAAAAAATATCCCCAATACGAACATCCACTTTCATTTTTTATCAATATTGCCATTTCCCTGAAACCCAGTAAGAAAAGTGTATGAAAACAATAAATTTTATATAAAAATTTATCTGATATTATATATTTTATTTTACCAGGGTACGGGGAAAATCAAAAAATATCTCCCGCAATACGAACGTATCCACTTTCATTTTTAGTCAATATTAACATTTCCCTGAAACCTAGTAAGAAAATGGTATGAAATCAATTAATTTTATACAATAGTTTATCTGATATATATTTTATTTCACTAGGAAACGGGGAAAATCAGAAAAAAATCTCCCCCAAAACTCCCATTACACACAGCCTTCTATTTATTTGTGAATAACGTCAAAATAAATATTTACTTAATGTTTTCTATTTAAATATAATTCCGGTATAACATTTTCTTACCGAATCCCCCACGTGCTTGAATTAATTGCGGGAAATTTGTCTCGTACATGAATTTTTAAAGAAAATTATCCCTCGTCGCTTCGCGACTCGTGATAATTTTCAAAAAATTCATGTACTCAAAAAATTTACGGTAATAATATATGCTCTAGGGAGATTATAAGTGAAAATTTCCCGAGGTTTCTAGATCTTTCCGCACGAGCGCTAAGTTTCAGCAAGCTTCTATTTTCGATGCCAACTTTGCATGTATTATTTCCCGTGAAATTATCAAACTTTAGTTCTCCTTTAGAACATATAAAAAAAATTATCTATCAACGCTCGACCGTCGATCACCCGTAATTCGTATGCCCCAAAACCCACCGCGCAACTTCCTCTCCAAACTCCTCAAGCGATTCAAAAAACGCTTGGGGACGCCAGTATTAGAAACACCATTGGTTGAGAGCTTCTCACCCACCCACGCGCTTCTAGCTCGCGAAATAGGGAGCTTCGTCATTAGAAACCCTCTATGGGAACATTTCCTCGGGATCGATAGCTGGTTGTTCTAGATCCCCAGGCATAAACACAATTCCGATACCCTCTTACAAAGTTGTAAGTGAAATAAATTTAAGGATCATGACTAAAATACGAACGAAGGTTGGGCCATATGTATGTCTTTGCAGCGGTTGCCTAGTGAACGTTCTGAATATATTTCTAGGGCAGTCTCCACTAGAATGTATGTTGTTTTACTCTGGGCTATACAGGGTGTTGGGAAAACCACACACCTGACCACCAATGTTGACGACTGGACTACGGGGTGTTGTGATTTAACCCACCACACCTGTAATACCAGACGTTATTCGTTAGGTTGGAAAAACAGTATTAAAAGCATCAACTATCTGAATATAGTCGAACCGGATATGATATATGGAGCGGCCTACAAATATCAATATCCTTTCTTTCAATACCGGAACATGGGCTGTTTATTCAGGAAGTACTACCGTTCAGAAAGATTCGAACCAAACAATGATTTGATAAAATAATAATGCACTCATAAAATGTTAAAAATGTATATATATATATTTAATAAAAACTGACACAATTCTCTCAATCGTCTATGGACGCATGATAGGTAACAATATTCATGCAATGAAAACTAATGTAGCGTATTGGCAAATAATTCTGCAATGGGCTTCACAATAGAAATAATTTTTATTAAAAGAAATCTTGCAATCAAGTGCTGCAAACGACTAACAATAATTCTCTTTTTGAAAACTTGGTGATCTTGAAAACTATGGACATACTTTTTAGACACATACACATTTTAATGGGTTGGGTTTTGCCATAAACATAAATACAGAAAAACAAACATGAGACTCACCCTGTTTAACACTTATTCACTGGAGTAGTTTTAAACGGCAATTAGCTTAGAAGTTATTATTATCAGTTCGTTTTCTCCCGCGTCAATCGGTTATTCTAATTAATTCGTCCGGTATATTCGTATACAGATAAGGCTTTTCTAAGTGATCGTGAACCATTGAAATTGCGGAATCCCGTTATTATCTCTGTTTTGGAAGCTTGGACAATTTGTGGAAACTATACTGTTCACTCGTGTTTTTACTAGGAGCTTCAATACTTGATTTGAATTGGCTGAGTTTCTATGTTTGCTGAAGTTAACTACACTGGTTTGGAAACTCTCATTATTATTGCACGATACTGTAATTAGACTGACTTTTTAACCTAACTTTTGAGAATGGCATATTCTCGTGTTCACTGTGGAATACCAAATCGAACTACCTATTGTTGACATGAAACTCACGCTTTTATATGATCTTCAGCACGGGAGCTAGTGGGCGGAGCTTAGTGTGTTTTATGAGTATTTTAACGAGTTGACATCGTAAAACTGATAAGGGACTTGTTTGTCTAACCCGTTCTGGCTTATCTTATGTTATAATTGGATAATATTTTACTGAATGACAGGTATTTACGATCGCTGGTGCGTTATCGCTGAGTTAATGACCAACAAGTGTGTTTATAAATTTCAGAGGTGTCTCGACTTCCGGTGATTTATAAGTTGTTTACCTCGTCTAACGGGTAGCAATAAAAACTTTGTTTTTCTCTCCTAGATGAGTCATGTAAGCATTTGGTATACAATGGTTTCGTCTTGGTAATTATCTTTTAAATGCATTTCTGTAATTACAGGGCATAACATTCGATCCAACCCTCAAACAAAAAATTTTGACAAACTCAAATTTTTTTCGAATAACAACTCTTTCACCTACAATAAGCAAAATGTTTTAACTTTCTGAAATGTAATCCTATTCTAGCGCCAAATTTTATAAGTCTTGCTTTGACAATTACAATAGATTACTGTTTACATCTTCTAGAGGATAATTATAATCTATCCACAAATTTATTACCCTCACTGCTCAGTACTTAATTCTAATTTTCTTAAAAATAACATGCAAATACTCATGCAAACACACAATAAAGTCTTTTTCTTCCATGGGGTAATTTCCATACTGAATGGGTATGTACTCGCCTTCTTCAACGAGGGGATTTTCTCACTTCTATTCCGGTGGGCATCAATTTAACTTTATCCGTTGGATCCTCTGGGAAGTTTTCCTGCTACGCCGCTGGGTAAGGGTACGTAGCAGTGATACGGGACGATTTGTTCCTTCTTTATCTTCTCTAGACATCTGGCTTTTGGGGAATTTAGGGCCTTCCATACAATTTTCGAGCCAGTGATCCGTGATAATTAGTAGGTATCGGGGATAGACAGATAACACAGCCTGTGTTTTCTGGTTCAGTGACAATTTGCATTCCTTTGCATAATGTCGTACATGGTATTCGGGTTTCGGTGGCCAAACGGTGGTAATTCATTCGTTTAAAAATCTTCGTTCCTGGGAATCCTATTTTGTGCGGTACCATTAACACAGGTGATTTGTTTTGTGAATGGTGGTTACTATATTCTGTGCGGAGTGCTTGAACTCAAACCACACTGTGAATTCGCAATGCTTTAGAATCTGCTGGTCTCATCATTTCGCTTCGCCATGCTGGATTGTCCACTGCCATCGTTTCAGAGATATTTTCTTGGGTTTCAACAATAATAGTCCACGATATTCCTATCAAAACCTTCCATATATGCGCGGTTAGTAAATTTTATCAATATTTTTTTACTTAGGTACTGTACAATTAAATTTTCCGAAAATTTTGCGATTCTATTATTTCAATCCGTAAACACATTTTCCGAAAATCGTGATTATATTATTTCTCTGTATTATGTAACTCGGCGATTCGATATTCTATAACTGTTTCTATTTGCATTAATTTTCATCACATATCGCGTTTGTGGTTTTTATAGCCTGTAATCCGTACAGTGTTTCATTCTAGTTCTGTCGACCATTCTTCGTTTTTTCTATGACCTGTAATGAACTATATCCGTCTCAGAATAGCTTTGCTTGAATATTCCGGGGAATTTACTGTCATTATTTTACATCAAAACACTTGATGAAACTGTTCCTGTTCGCGTTTCCCGTTTTGCGTTGATTCCCTTTATATATTTTTTTCGTTTTCCCGTTATGTACAACATTCAGTTCCGTTTCATTTATCGTGGCATTTCTATTTTTTACAAGTCCATTGTAACTATAAATATGCTTTGCAAATTTACCTTCAGGGATTTTTCCAATTTTTTCTGCGTCTTTTGCAGTCTGCTAAAATATAATAATTACCATAATATATATACGTTCCTACATTCTGGTGCATACTGAAAATTTTCTTGTTTAATGAGATCTAACTGATTTAACCAAATTTATCCTGGGGTCATTTGAACAGTGCCGCGTGTCATGGGTTGTGTAAGGGGAATTTATTTTCAGAAATGTTTTCTTCATTTTCTTTGGACATTTCACTTGGCTGACATTTTCCTATATTTTCGCATCAACTATTGTAATTCATCTGGCATATTTTCTTGAGTTTGAACTAAAACTTGATTTAATTTTACCTCATTTTCTTGTGTCGCTTGTCGACTGATTTCATTCATATCCATATTCCTATACGTGTTGAATCGATTGCGGGTATTATTTGACTTTTGTTCCTCCACTGGTTGGAGTTCAAAATTAACGTGCGATGTTTTTTTTTAAATTAGGTTTTCCTTCTTGTCTGGCTAAAGTTCTAATCTTTTCACTTCGGGGTTTATTTCTTCTTTACTTTCGTATCTATATTAAAATCTTCTCCATGCTTCGTTTTCTCGGGTTAAAATCCATTTTCTGCAATACTCAGTAATTTCGTATCTTCGGAGTTCACTATACTTTTGCTTGAACTTTACATACATTCAAAAATCTGGGCGGTAGAATTTTGTCCTTAGGCAAGACATTTTCATCCTTGTGATTTACGACTGTAGAAAAATCTTATCTTTGGCGACTGTTATTCCTAGGTGCTTGGCAGATTCCAACTTCCTGGTGGATAGAGCATCTCCTTGGGTGATCTATCACTTAAACTATCTTCCAATGATTTACTATTTTCTACATTTATCACCTTCCTTCGATTCCTTGATGCATTAACCGTTGCAATTTCCGTTCTCCCTGAATATGTCTGGCTACTTCCTGGAATATTTTCACTTTCAAAAGCTTTCATACCAACTTTTTCCATTTTCTGACTATAATTTTCTTCCTCCTCGCTGTAGTGCTGTATGGGCAATGTTCCGTTACATCTCTCCGTTTCTTTAGGCAGGAAATGCTCGTACCTATACGTAGGCATTTCCACTTGTCGACTGTCACTTGGTGACTATCGGTCCTAATGTACAGGATGCGTCGGTATTTCCATTTTCCATATGTGGCACGTTTCTACATTCATCTCTTCTCTCTTGTTGCTCGTTTAAACGCATGTTTCGCTTTTCTCTTTTTCCAGACGATTTTCCATATTCTTCAATTTCAACTATTTCTTTGCAGACTAGCGTCTCCTTTAAATCACCAGTCGCTGACATCTTTGAAACTGTTTTTTCTAAACCTGGTGTCACAATTAAATCACCGGTCCCTGATATCTCTATTTGATTCGAAGTTGTACGTCTCGTTTCATGGCATGAAACTCTGTTTAAGAATACTTCGCGGATTGATTGGGCGGCCTCCTCTTCAATTCTAGTTTTTCACAGAATTCCGTTCCATCAAATCTCCATCATGGTAGTGACGTCTCTCAATCGTTTTCTATCTCTTCAAATCTATTTTTCAACTCTCTCTGTTGGTCATCCCGATTTGGTTGGCATATGTGTTGGATTTTCTTTTTCAACTCAATAATTTCCCCTGATAAATACATTTGATTTTCTCTCCAATCAAGTTGCACGTCATATTTTCGTAAAAATTCTAATCCCAGTGTTATTTCAGTACTACGATGATCATTTTCAACTATTAAGAATTCATGTTCAATAATTTTTCCTTCCTTTACTTTGATTGGCAATATAACCGAGCCAATATACTGAGTGAAATTTCCTTGTCCATTTCTGAGGTGATACGGCAAATCATAATTTAATTTCATACCTCTAACAATATTAATATGAGCCACTGATGCTTGAGATCTCATATCTATGTATATATGCCTCAAAATTCCTGCTACTTCCTAAACTCAATTATTTTTTTCTGTTCATCGTCGATTAGTATATTTTCCTCTTGCCTCTCGCTATTTAAATTCCTGTTATATTTTGCATTCTTTCCATAACTATTTCTGTTTGCTGTCTGTAATTTATTCTCTTAAAATTTCGATAACCATTTCCTGTATGTCCTCGTTCATTCCTGCTCCCTGAGATCGAAATCTATTCTCTTTCAATTGTTAGAAAATTCTTTTCTATATTTATTCATTTTCCATATTTTTTAAATCGTTTTTCCTTAGCGTAGTTGGAAAACCATTTTCCTGAATCATTCAATCTCTTATTTTGAAAACTATTCCTATTTGGGCAACGATATGACATATGTCCTACTTCTTGACACTGTTAGGCATACGCAATTTTCATATAACAATCTCCTGCTGTGTGACCTTTTCTGTTACAATGTGTGCACAATATTATATTCGCATTGAAAGTTCTAAAATTCATATTCGTGTATTCGTAATTTGCTCAATTAATTCTTCTTTTTCTGCTAATGTGATGGCTTCTTCTAAAACTGACAGGACTTTCGATAAAACTTTTTTTCTAACAGGATTAACAATCAATAGAAATTGAACCAAAATATCCTGCTCGTATTTTTGCTCTAATACATTGTCAATTCTATTATTTCCTGTAGGTACCTTATATTCGCTGCACATATCTTTAATCTTATGAAAAATTCCTAACTAGTTCATTCGTTTTCTGATAACAATTCAAAAATTCTTTTTTATGCTTCTCAGGTAATTTCAATTTCTAAACTGCTTCAATAATTCCTTTTAATTAATTGCCAGTTGTTTATTTTGTAAACTATCTTCTGCTTCAATAAATAATTCTAGCGATTCCTTTCAATTTCAATCTAACTATAGAACATGGCTGTCTGTCCTTTTGCTACGGCTGCTAATCCTCAGTTTCACGAATAAAATCTTTGATTTCTGTTGTACCATTATAAAAGGTATTTTTCCCAAAGTGATAGTAATTGCCGGCTCATTTTAACCCCGGAAAACGTTTCGGGTTTCCGGGATTTAATTATTTTGATAAAATCTCCTTGATTGAAAATGGAAACTTTCTTTCGGGGCTTACAGGTTTTTGATGATATAACCCCCAATATTTATTTTATATGTTTTAAAATCCGTTTAGCAAATTTATTTTCCATTTTTCACTCCCTTTTAAAAATTGTCTTTTTTACTGACACTTATTGGGGAAATTATTTTATTAAAATTTTAAAAAAAAAATTTTTTTGGCCTTTTTTTTTGGAAAATATCATATAGGTTATTACTCCTCAATTATTACCACACCTGACATCAATGTTGAAACCTGGCTATACAGGTGTTTGGAAAACCACACACCTGACCACCAATGTTGACGACTGGACTACGGGGTGTTGTGATTTAACCCACACACCTGTAATACCAGACGTTATTCGTTAGGTTGGAAAAACAGTATTAAAAGCATCAACTATCTGAATATAGTCGAACCGGATATGATTATGGAGCGGCCTACAAATATCAATATCCTTTCTTTCAATCCGGAACATGGGCTGTTTATTCGGGAAGTACTACCGTTCAGAAAGATTCAACCAAACAATGATTTGATAAAATAATAATGCACTCATAAAATGTTAAAAATGTATATATATATATTTAATAAAACTGACACAATTCTCTCAATCGTCTATGGACGCATGATAGGTAACAATATTCATGCAATGAAAACTAATGTGCGTATTGGCAAATAATTCTGCAATGGGCTTCACAATAGAAATAATTTTTATTAAAAGAAATCTTGCAATCAAGTGCTAAACGACTAACAATAATTCTCTTTTGAAAACTGGTGATCTTGAAAACTATGGACATACTTTTTAGAACATACATTTTAATGGGTTGGTTTGCCATAAACATAAATACAGAAAAACAAACATGAGACTCACCCTGTTTAACACTTATTCACTGGAGTAGTTTTAAACGGCAATTAGCTTAGAGTTATTATTATCAGTTCGTTTTCTCCCGCGTCAATCGGTTATTCTAATTAATTCGTCCGGTATATTCGTATACGATAAGGCTTTTCTAAGTGATCGTGAACCATTGAAATTGCGGGAATCCGTTATTATCTCTGTTTTGGAAGCTTGGACAATTTGTGGAAACTATACTGTTCACTCGTGTTTTTACTAGGAGCTTCAATACTTGATTTGAATTGGCTGAGTTTCTATGTTTGCTGAAGTTAACTACACTGGTTTGGAACCTCTCATTATTATTGCACGATACTGTAATTAGACTGACTTTTAACCTAACTTTTGAAATGGCATATTCTCGTGTTCATTGGAATACCAAATCGAACTACCTATTGTTGACATGAAACTCACGCTTTTATATGATCTTCAGCACGGGAGCTAGTGGGCGGAGCTTAGTGTGTTTTATGAGTATTTTAACGAGTTGACATCGTAAAACTGATAAGGGACTTGTTTGTCTAACCCGTTCTGGCTTATCTTATGTTATAATTGGATAATATTTTACTGAATGACAGGTATTTACGATCGCTGGTGCGTTATCGCTGAGTTAATGACCAACAAGTGTGTTTATGAATTTCAGAGGTGTCTCGACTTCCGGTGATTTATAAGTTGTTTACCTCGTCTTTCAACTGCTCAGTGTTTATCGACTTATTTTTAATAATTATTTAAACTGACTTCCTTATCTCGCTGTGACTGTAACGGGTAGCAATAAAAACTTTGTTTTTCTCTCCTAGATGAGTCATGTAAGCATTTGGTATACAATGGTTACGTCTTGGTAATTATCTTTTAAATGCATTTCTGTAATTACAGGGCATAACAATGTTTCTTAGTAAGGGTAGAGGAATAAAATGGTATTATTGTTTTTTGTTTTTCAATATGGTTCAAAATTGGTACATGGGGTCCTCGTTGGATTCCAAACACATTTTCTCATTAAATTTTTTCGATATCTTGTCAATTTGACCCATTTTTCGGCACCATAGACAACTTTTTTTAAAATTCCCGCCAAATCTGAGGTCACGTGATATAAGTCGCAACGGATTTTTTAGTTGTCAGACATGCAGATAATTGTTTTTCCCATATGAGTGAAATTTTTAGTATCTATGGATATGTACAGTGTCACACATAAAGTTCGCAACATATGGAAGTTTTTTTATTAATAGATATAATGAATATTTGACTTCGCAGTTAGTTTGTGCTTGAAAAAGTAAAAAACAGCCTCTTTCCTTTTGTCATGTGCTACTCTAAACCTGTCAAATTTGACATTTTTTTCGAAAATACTCAAAAAATCCGTTTTTTTTTTTGAAATTTCGAAAAAAGCCAAAGAAAAAAGTTGCTCGGTTTCCAACTTTGTACGTTTGCTCCAAATTTGGAGTCTCTACTGTCACTTTTTTCCATTTTTTTTAATTTTTCGAATCTTTCGCTCTACCGATTCGATTGAAACATGATTCAAATTTCACAATTTTGATGAATATGAGACTTTAATGTCATATCTTGCCCAGAAAATACCCACATTGGCCTGTTACCAGAAAAAAAAATAAATGCACCTCCAGAAATTCGGCTTTGTTGTTGCAAAATTCATCCAGTTTTTTCATTTCATTGTGAAACTCATTCGGATTTTCAATGTCTGGAAGTTGATATGTCAGTAATCGAATAAACGAATTTCTCTCCATTCTTATTACACTCGAATTTCTTTTTTTAACAGATTTGTATCCCGTTAGCTGCAGATGAGTTCGAAATATTTTGATGTAGTGTACACCCAACAGTGTGACTGTTGGATGTAAACTGTTAGATGTAATTTCCGTCAAATAATAATTTTTCGCAGCGTTTTTTGAATTAATTTTATAAATCTCATATTCTTAATGTTCTCCATTAGAAGTGTAAAAAACATTTAACCAAAATAACTATAACCAAATTCACAACAAAATATCGTAACATTCATTGATTTATCTCCATAATCTTATAAAGAACCCGAATTCATCATTCAGTATACCGTCCTTCCCGTTCCATACAAATTTTAGTCCTTTCATTCACATACTGTGGCATTTTTAATAAATAGGGGATTTACGTTAGCACAACACTCCAAATGGTATTCTCTAAATGTTCTTTGTTTGCAAATGGTCTGTGCTTATACACTTTTTGTTTCAGATAACCCTATAGAAAAAAGTCCATTGGAGATAAGTCCGGTGATCTTGGTGGCCAATAATCTTCCAATCTCATCCTATCACTTTACCCCTAAACATCTGACTGAGACACTGTTTCACTTCTACCGTTTGGTGGATCGGTGCTCCGTCAAGCTGAACACTCAGAGGCAAATTATCCAAAACTTCAGACAACTGATTCATAATGAAATTACTGTACATGACTGTTTTCAAATTTACTCTAAAAAATATGGTCCATTTATTTGGTTATGTAATAAACCACACCACACATTTGCCTTGAATCAATATTGGTCACGGCATTCTATTACAAAATTGGAATTATTGTTGGACACCAGCGACAATTTTGTTATAATCCATCCAATATCAATTGCAGAAGCTGTTTCTATAGGGAGCGAATAAAAACTTACTTCGCTAACACGAGCGTATATGCGAAGAAACCGAACGAAAAATAATCTGTACTACTCGTAAACATTTGCCGTCGGCATACGGTAGATCAAAAGAGCCGCAGTCAACGTGGACCTGAGTGACAGCTGTCGCTTTTCTACAACCGATTCGTCGGACATCGATGCTTGTATAGGCGTGTCTATACTGGAAGGTCATAAATCAAGCGTTATAATTGTGTTTTAATAGCTCTGAAAGATTAAAAACCAGTAGCGTCTGTGGTCTTGGTGTGTGCCGATCGAAATACGTTTTAGGATATTCTAGTAACCTACATCAAACAATGAAAGAAATTACTTTTCTTTCTTAATGTATTTGTATAAATGCTTGTCTTGATTTTTTTTTCATTTTTCATTATTTATGAAGTATTTTTGAAATCTCAAAATATCTAAATAAAATTAGTTATCTCCGCCACTGCTGCTCACAGGATTTCGCCGCAAGACTTTTTTATGCTTCTGCAATTGATATTGGAAAAACTATAACTAACTGTTCCGTTCGACGTGAAAGTGGCCTCGTCTGTCCATAAAATCCTGTAGGGAAATGTGATATCATTTTCTCTCTCACCTTGGAACCAAAATGAAAATCCTACTCGAATATCGAAATCTCTTTCTTTAAGAGTGTGTATGAACTTTGGCTTATAGGGATAAAAAGTTTTGTACAAAATTCTTCTCACAGTTTCTCTGCCAACCCCTGTATTTTCACTAATACTCCTAATATTAGTTTTTCCGTTTTCAACAACGCTCAAACAAACATTGAGTTATTCTTCTTCATTATACCCCATTGGATTATGTGGTATCATGAAAGGATTGTCCACAGAGCCAGTTTATTTGAAGTTTTCAATATCCTTCCCACGGTACTAAAGTTATTATTTCTTCCTGGATACCGGTGATTTTGTCTTGTGTGGATAACATTGTATATAAAACTTATTTGTGAATTATAAATGTACGAAAATCTGTACACAAAACAACTCAATTTATTAAACGCAATAATTTGACATTAACCAAAACTAAAAATTTGTTGCAAAAGTCTACTAAGGGAAAATTTTATTTCGATTCGATCAATTGTACTATTTTCTTCCCGAGATGTTGCATTAGTCTTGTATTGTTTAAAATCACGAAATTTTACATCATGTTTAGTACAAATCGCTAGAACGAACGTCTTTTAGATAGTTATGAAACTGTAGGTCATTGTTTAGTTTACAGAAAAGTATGATATTTCAAGTTTGTTTGTAACTGACTTATTGGTCAGAAAAATAATCAAACTGGATCAAAATCTATTAAAAAAAGAAATAAGAGTGTAATACGAATGAAGATAAATTTGTTTATTCGATTACTGACATATTATCGTCCATAAATTGAAAATCCGAATCAGTTTCACAATGCAATGAAAAAACTAGATGAACTTTGCAACAACAAAGACGAATTTCTGGAGGTGCATTTTTTTTTCTGGTAACAGGCCAATGTGGGTATTTTCTGGGCAAATATGAGATTGAAGTCTCGTATTCATCAAAATTATGGAATTTGAATCATGTTTCGTTCGAATCGGTAGAGCGAAAGATTCGAAAAATTAAAAAAATTGGAAAAAAATTGAAGTGACAGTAGAGACTCCAAATTTGGAGCAAACGTATAAAGTTGGAAACCGAGCAACTTTTTTCTTTGTCATTTTTCGAAATTTCCAAAAAAACGGATTTTTTGAGGATTTTCGAAAAAAATTTCAACTTTGACAGGTTTAGAGTAGCACATGACAAAATGTTGTTTTTTTACTCATTTTTCAAGCACAAACTAACTGCGAAGTCAAATATTCATTATATCTATTAATAAAAAAACTTCCATATGTTGCGAACTTTATGTGTGACACTGTATATATATAAATATATATATATATATATATATATATATATATATATATATATATATATATATATATATATATATATATATATATATATATATATATATATATATATATATATATATATATATATATATATATATATATATATATATATATATAATATATATATATATATATATATATATATTATATATATATATATATATATATATATATTTGCCGGCTTCAGTCGATGTTCAGGTGCTGTTATCTGGCCACTGAAAACGAGATTTTTTGCCAAATGTAATAAACAAGAGTTACATTTTTTATGTCTGTGAATATATCTGATTAATGTGATTTGTCTTACAATTTTGAATTCGAAAGTTTTTTTTAAACAATGGATAATTCTAAAATTCCATTGTTTCAACAATTTTTCTTATAACCGAAAACTCACCCAACAATGTTCGAATGACCAAAACATAATTGCCGTATACTTTTTGAATTTCCTGAGGCAAAAGAACTGTGCCTATTTTTTTTCTCCAAGCGGTGGATGTGATAATTTGATATCAAATTAGCACTGCACTACAGTAAATTGACGAATGTGAGTCGCATATCAAACATATTTTTTTATCAAAATTTGTCGAAATACATTCAACATAATAAACATACACTAAAATATATTTTATAGAACATATAAGCATTTTTATATTCCAGTAATGCTAACTGTGTATCAGTTGACAATTTTTTCTTACAGCCAATAACTCACCTTACATTTGAAGACGTGAGAGGATAGAGGTGTTATGTTACAAAAATTTTGAGTTGACGTTTTTTTTTATGAAATTTTTATTTTTTTCCATTTAGGATTAGCTGAGCAACGGTGTGTCCAAGTGGTTATCAAAGATCATACAATTTCACTCACTAACGATTCATTAATGTGAAAGATGGGTACATACGAGAAAACCTTTATTCATGCAAAAAACTGATTTTTAAGGATTGAAACATAATACCTTTATCCATTCATGTCTTCAATTGTCGGACATAATTCGACTTGCAAATTTTTTATTTTCTGAAAAAACTAAAACTAAATTGTCTAATTTGTTAATTTCTCGTGCGAATTAATTCCGTGAGTTTCAATGCCTCACAAATAGTTTTTTGATAATTGATCTACTAGTTCTGGCTCCATCTACTAGTTCTGACTCCATGCACTAGTTCTGACTCCATCTACTAGTTCTGACTTTATCTACCAGTCTGGATATAACATGCTTCTTTGTTTTCATTAGTCCCGGGTAGCCTGCAATGAATGTTAATAAGGATTCTCAGACTGTCTGTCTACATTTCTCAAACAATCTGTTCAAACCTCCAGATATTTGAATGTTAATTGCATCCGGCAATTAACAGCGGACAGTGGTTCTGAAAGTACGGGTTATTTGACAAAAACAAATTTTCGAATTTTTAACTACTATTATCGATATAAAATTGCATTAGTTGTTAATCAACGCCATGAATACAATACTCGAACCCATACCAATGTCTTTTTAGAACCTGAATATTGGCCTAAACAATCCAATTACACAATGCATGAAAACTTATAACACTCTTCTCAAGAAAATAACAGATAGCCCCAATATCTGTATATTTGAGAATAAAATGAAGAGTTTTCACACTTGCTTAATCAACGAATGATCGGCATATAATTTTCTTCTTCCCCGTGATATTTTTTGTGAGATAGGACATTGGTGCTTCATAATTCTTCTTAGATTTTTACTTACATTTGTATTATATAATATAATAGGTTAATTCTAATATTGTTTTATTATGTGATTGAATTATAAGTTCAGCTAGTTTTCCGAGACCAGCATTGCTGTGCTGCTTTGGAATAAACTTTTTTTGGATAAAGCATATATTTAATTTTATTTTTCATGTAATTTATTTTTATGTAATTCTAGTTGCATTATTTGAATAAAGTTCTTGAAAAAAAAATTACACACCCGTCATTCACGAGAGCGCCACAAGGTAGTTTACACCGTGTATAGATTTTAATTCTCCATATCTACTTTCTGATGTTTTCCTAATTGAATGTCAGTTTATATTGAAAAAGGATATTGTAGACCCCCATAAACCTAGCAGAACCATTTGCGAATTTAGAATTCCCAATAATGCCATAATTTGTCGCTAATTAATCGCTAATTTATTACCACAATTATAAATTTGTCGCTCATCGTTTTTTTTTTAATATCCGTGCTTCTGCTAGGTTTATATGGAGCTGGCAGAACCACGTCGTACCTATCTACTTATGGAGAATACTAATACTACCATAATATGTCTCTAATTTATCGCTAATTAATTACCACTTTAAAAAAAAAAAACCTAATTTTAATTTGTCGCACACTTTTTTTTGTGAAAAAACACTATTTTATCAAAAAAAATCAATATTTACTGAAGGCTATCAAACGTATAGTTCTCACATAACACTCCATATTTCATTCATCGCTCCAATTTCGGAAATACCCTGTATATGTGATCAGCGACAAATCAGGTAAATTTACTGTATCATGCCTATTTACTTGTTAATAGGTATAAACTATACGTTTGATGACCTCTAGTTGACAATGAAATTTTGAAAATCCTTTTTTTTATACAAAAAAAGATGAACGACAAATTTCTTATTGTGGTAATAAATTAACGACAAATTATGGATTATTCGTTTTTTTTTTCATTATTAGATAGAGTGGAAGTGGTTCTGCCAGCTTCATATGAACCTAGCAGAACCATGGATTTTTTTTAGATGAGCGGCAAATTTTTTAAAATTGTATTATAGGTAAAAATTAATTACGAAAATTCTAAAGCAATGGTTCTGCTAGGTTTATGGGGGTATATTGTAGTTAAGTTCATTTTTAATTAACAAGTATTTTATTGAAAGGAGTTATAGTCCATCCAATATCAATTGCAGAAGCTGTTTCTATAGGGCGCAAATAAAAACTCACTTCGCTAACACGAGCGTATATGCGAAGAAACGGAACGAAAAATAATCTGTACTACTTGTATACAGTCTCCGTCGGCACAAAGAGCCCGCTGGTCAACGTGGACTTGAGTGACTGCTCTCTGTTCTACAACCGATTCGTCTGGGCCAATCAAGTCGGACATCAATGGTTGCAGGTGTGTCTATACGATGGGAGGTCATAAATCACGCGTTATATTTGTGTATTAATAGCTCTGAAAGATTAAAAACCAGTAGCGCCTGTGGTCTTGGTGTGTGCCGATCGAAATACGTTTTAGGATATTAAAATATCTAAATAAAATTAGTTATCTCCGCCACTGCTGCTCACAGGATTTCGCCGCAAGACTTTTTTATGCTTCTGCAATTGATATTGGGAAAACTATACCACTAAAGAACAACAGAAATGAAGAGGAAGCACCCACTTAAGCAATCTTGAATTATTTATTTCTAACGAAAAAGCAGTCACTTTACTCGTTAACAATGGGAAAAGAACACCAACTCATTAAAGAATCACTTTTAATTGGGTAGTCATTGCGATCATGCAAAAAACATCGCATTGAAACAAATGAAATGAGGTCGATATCTGTTCCTGATAATTTCGTTTCAAACAAGTGAAGTGACATTAATTGGTGAACCACAGCACGTAATAAACTATTGCACAACAGTTATTCGGCTTTCTCATGCTTAGACTTATTATTTGATTGAAAAAATCCTCCGTTCGGCGAAATATTCCCGGAATGTCACTAGATAGAGTAAATGAGATACGTGTTGAATGGAAAAATCCTCTGACCATATAGGAGAATATTTGGATATGCCAGTCGCTCGTTTCATTGCCATTTTGACGATAAACAAGATTCATTAAAAAAGGCGTTGCTTATAATGACTTTTTTATTTTCAGTGATAGAGTGATTATACAAGGTGTATCTTAAATAATGTCATTAATTTCAGGTGGTGATTCCTTGTCATATTTTGCGAAAAAAAGTTCATATAAACGTATGTCCTAACTTGCTCTGTTTCTGAGTGACGGGGTGTCAAAGGTTTAATAAAAAATCGTTTTTTCATGAACTACTTGAAAGTCTTCTCACCGATTTTGATGAAACGTGGTGTGTCTGTTAGCAGTAACAAGGGGCTTCTTTTCATGGAATTATATTTTGAATTTTAATACCAGTGGCGTCGCAGATGGTTACCTGGTTGATATTTATGGTAAAAATCATTTTACGCTACTGTTTTTCGATAAGTTTGATATTATTTGAAATAGCTGAACTTTATCGAAGCAAAGTCACGGGCGTAGAAATGGGGGTTACGTATCATTGAAGTTCAACAATTTATGTAAAAAATATTTTATTCCAGATATTTGTCGCCATTTGAACAAACTTTGAAATGAAAATCTGTTTGGCTATTAGATAGAAGTAGTCAAACTGCTAGTTATTTTTTTTTATTCGGGGAACAGCATAGGTATCAATTAAAAATAATTAAATCAGATGCTCAAAATACGAACCACGACTTGCAATACAAGCATCAAGTCTTCTCCTCATCGACTGCCGCAAACGTTCAAAAATTCATTGGGTGTTGCGTATGACATTATAATTATTCATAATTCTATTCCTCAAGTCATTTACATCGACAACTGGTGTCGTAGAAATACGCGATTTAAGATATCCTCAAAAGAAATAATCCAGTGGGTTCAAGTCTGGAGATTTTGATGGCCACGGTTGAGGTCCCCCACGAACTATCCACTGGTGAGCACAAGTATCATTAAGATATTCACGAGCAGGTGCCCCGTCGTGCAATAACCACATATTTCTAGAAATTGTCTATACGTCACACCATTGAGTCAAGGAGGAAGAAAATGCGGCACTATGAGATATGATGACCAGAAATTCCCGCCCAGACGTTCACCAAAAACTCCTGCTGAAATTCACTTTCTGCAGTAGCATGAGGGTTCTCGTAGTTCCAAGAATGATCGTTATGAAAGTTTATGATGACATCCCGTGGAAAACTTGCCTCATCTGTGAATGAAACTTCAGGCGTAAAATTGGGATTGTTTATAATTTTTTGAAAGAACCACTGACAAAAATCCAATCGTCTAGGAGAATCTCTCGGTAACAGTGCTTGCACTTGTGGATACATTAAATTTGTTTGCAAAACCTTCCAAACACTTCGTTGACTGACATTGAACTGTAAAGCTGATTTTCGGGTACTTGTTGAATAATTGCCGTCAACTGCTTGAAGAATTGCTTTCTCCAACAGTGGTGTCATTATTGTCCTCAGTCTACCAGGACGCTCAGCCTGTTTAGTTAAAGATCCATTTTCGCACAGTCTAGCATGTAATCTGGTGAAAGTTCTTTCTGCTGGAATATCTCTGTTAGGATATCGTTCTCGATAAAGTCGGCGGGCTTCGGTAGCATTTCCATCTGCAAGTCCATAACTGAAATTCATATGTGCTAATTCGGGGTTGTTCATATTTACTTGGTAGTATTCGATCGTGTTTGCATGCTCGAACAATTTCACGATACTAGTGACTTGTACTGTGGTAAACGATCAGAATTCTCTTACCGCGGGTATTATTTCTAAATTCTACCAAAAAAAACCTATAAACATCTTTTTAAAAAATACTAAAGAATTACGCACACCCAGTGTCATGCTTAAATTATTATTTTTCACTTGACAAAATTAATGTCATTTCGGTAATAATGTCATAAGTTATTTCAACCGTGTCGGGTTTGAGAGGTAATTGAATCAAAATTAAATAATTTGTATCCCTTATTTCAATACATATTCAATTTTTACTTTGATTCGATGTTTAGCTTTTTCAAATTTACGGCATTCCAAGAAAGTTGTAAGTATTCTTAATTTTTCAAACTGATAAAAATATCAAATTTAGATAAAAACAGTGGCGTCAACGGTTTTAGCCATAAATATCAGGTAACCCTCTGGACAATAATAACACCACAGTTAGAGGAAGCAATTCTTCAAGAAGTTCACGGCAATTCTTCAACAAGTACCCGAAAATTAGCTTCACCGTTCAATGTCAGTTATCGAAGTGTTTGGTAGGTATTGCAAACAAATTTTCATTATACCAATCTGAAAACACTATATTTACATGCTTATTTAGAGTACCGCACGGAAAATTTTACGGTGGGCTATCTGCTTACATGTCTAAATAAAATAATGTGTTATTGACAGTTCTCTAGAAATCGCAAATTGTTTGTATATTTCCTTAGCAACTGGTAAATAACGCTTGTTCTGTGACAATATTTGGATATTTTCAGTGGAAATATTTAAAAATGATTTCACCAGAGGAAGAAATATCACGTGAAGCGGCAAAAGTAAGTGCATAATTTTTGCCCAAAAAGTCACGTGACAGATATGCAACTGGCGCCAACAAAAGAAAGTTATAAATGTAAGTGGTGATATTCTTCTCGTTTATTTGCCAGAAAAAATCAAATCCATGAAAGCTTCAACTTTATGGAGTCAATTTTCAATGTTAAAAAGTTGTCTGGCAGTAAAAAAAATGTAAATGTTAATAATTTACCAAAAACTACTACAATTCTCAAACGAGAAAGTGTTGGTTACACACCGAAAAAGTCCAAAGTATTAACTGCTGACCAAATCGCCAAATTCATACTTGAAGCACCAGACGAGAAGTGGTTATAATGGTAGATGTTTTGCTCAACATACAGGGTGTCATACAATCAGTGGTACAACAAAGCAGATTGCTGAATATCTGAACCTAGAAAATCCGGAAGATTATACTGGACACGGCTGAAGACGATCTTCAGCATCTATGTTAGTCGAGGGCGGAGGAGATTTGCTTACTTCAAAAAGGCATGGAGATTGGCGTTCCTCGACTGTGGCTGAAGGCTACATCGAAGAATCGGTAAGCAGAAAGATTGAAGTTTCTCGTAAATTGTTCAGCCATTCAAGAACAGTAAAAACATCAGATTACAATGCAGTGGGGGAAAATCAAAAACACTGAATACTTCTACTAATATAGTAGCACCTTCGACTTTATCAACCACAGTTATCGAAAATGGAGTAGCTGCTAAACAACAACACAAATTGTACCATAAATATTTCAATTGATAAAAATTAAAAATACATGTTTTTGTTCGTTAATCTTTAAAAATAAATGTTTTTTAACAATCTGTGGTTTTCAGGTAGATATAATGAAAAAAATTGTTCATTACACGTCCATAAATGCTTTTTCCGTGCTTGCACGACTTCCTGTGTTCGGCTGCGCCTCCCACGGGAATTTGTCGCGCACGCACGGTTAAAGCCTATTTTCTCGACTCCTAATGAAATATACTATTATTGTATCCATACCACAAGCAACGGGTGCAGGCACCGAGAAATTTTCCGTAACAATTGAATTTTTGTCGGTTGTTCCTCAAAAAAAAATTGTAAATAGTCCCAACTTTACGGCTGACGTTTTATTCACAGATGAGGCAAGTTTTTCACGGAATGCCATCATAAACTTTCATAAAAATCATTCATGGGACTACGAGAATTCCCATGCTACTGTTGAAAGTGGATTTCAGCAGGAGTTTTCGGTGAACGTCTGGGCGGGACTTTTTGGTGATCATCTCATTTCATTCCTCCTCGACTCAATGGTGTGACGTATGAACCCTCTGGATTATTTCTTTTGGGGATATCTCAAATCGCTTGTTTATGCGACACCAGTTGTCGATGTAAATGACTTGAGGAATAGAACTAGCTGGAGTCTTATATCAAATCAATCATTTCAAAATACCGGCCTACCTCTTAGAGACAAACATTTGAAACTTGGGGACCATCACGACTGTCTGACAAGAGCTAAAAATCTCTATTATATCCCTAGGCACACTTCCACATGATTTAAGCGGAACTTTTCATACAATGCAGTGAAAATTTTCAATATTATTCCTGCGCATATTAAGTCGCTTCAAAACTTTAGGAAGCATATCAAGTCCTAAATTCTTTCAAATAGACAATTAGTAGCTCAATTATAATAAATATGTGAAACTAATTTTTTTGTACAAGGAGGCATTCAGTGTATTTATACTGTCGCGGCATTGCGCTGTATCTGCAAGTAGTGGAGAAATTGAGAATTGTTTTTATCTCTTCCTTTTTCACCTTAATTAAATTAAAATCATACTGTATTATTAAAATTTTATCGCAATTTTTAACGGAATCTTATAACTGTCACCAGTATATGTATAAATATTTTTTTTTGTTGCTTGCGAACCACTTATGTTCATAACAATGTTTTTTTGTTGATTGCATGGAAGAACGGCTGTAGCCGAATGTCGTAAACACTTTAAAAAAGTTGTTATCCAACGAATAAAGACGATATTATTATTAATAATTATGAATAATTCTAATGTCATACGCAACACCCAAGGAATTTTGAACTTTGCAGCAGTCGTTGAGGAGAATACTTGATGCTTCTATTGCAAGTCGAGGTTCTCATTTTGAGTATCTGATTTAATTATTTTTCAGTAATACCTATGGGGTTCTCCAAAAAAAATTGTTTCAATACTTCTTCCATCTATAGCCAAACAGATTTTCATTTCAAAGTTTGTTCAAATGGCGACGAATATCTGGAAAACAATATTTTTCACATGCATTTTTGAACTTTAATGATGCGTAACCCCTACGCCACTGACTTTGCTTCGATAAAGTTTAGCTATTTCAAATAATATCAAACATATCGAAAAACAGTAGCGTACAATGATTTTTACCATAAATATCAACCAAGTAACCCTCTGCGACGCCACTGGTATTGAAATTCAAAATCCAATTCCATTAAAAGAAGCCCCTTGGGGGAGCTAACAAACACACCAAGATTCATCAAAATCGGCGAAAAGAGTAATTCATGAAAAACCTTTGACGAAACAGTTCCTATGTTCTGATAATCGTTTTTTAAATGTTCTGCCTATTTGGCCTATGTAGAAACTAGCACAAGAGCCACAAGTTAATTTATATACTCCGGATTTCTCAGTTTTATCTTTATTGTTCTTAATAAATTTATTTAAATTATTATCTGTTTTCTATGCGATATTGATGTTATTTTTACGCAAAAAGGTAGTTTTGAGTAGTACGATAAACATAATTTCAAAAGCTCGTCGTGGAATATCCACACGCTGCTGTGGTATCGGTAAAATACATTTGACGTAATAGTATATTTTGTACTACTGGACTATTTTCGATTGTTTACCCCACCTGTCTCTATGGCAGTAGATTGGGTTTACTGTTTGCTAAGACAAACTCGTCGATAAGTAATTCACTTACCGTTCAGGGAAAGGTAAGTAAAGTCCTACATTTCGAAGGGTATATACAATTTTAGAATTTTTTTTTTACTTTTCTGGAATTATGGCTAATTTTCCGATATTATTATTGGAACAAATAAATATCTAACTTGTATCTGACAACTGCATGATAGATTAAAAAAATGCAACTATAAGTTCAATTGTTCCAGTGAAAAATGATAGGAAATGGTTGATAGTTATATCTTTCAACATTGTCAGGGATATGGGTATAAGCTGGAAAGGTCAGGAATTTGATCTTCCAAATTCCCGTACAATTACTCCTTATAGTGTAATAGTATGTATATTGCATTATTAGGAGTGAAAGTGACCTTTTGACTGACTAGCAAGGAGATTGGCGGACTACTGGTAGGGGAAACCGCCAACCATGCCAGTCCTTGAACTCACTTTCACGACGCTATTTTCATCCAAACAAAAACAGTTTACTTTTCCTCCGGCGAAGTTGAAGTAGCATTTTTGCCCTAGCGGCGTAAAAGAATCCTCATTCTTGGTAATGATAATTCAATTTGACGACATAGAAAACGTCAACTAACATCGTAACTTGTCACACACTTATGTTGTTTGAAGAAAACTTCTTTTTTCGAACTCACAAATATTTCAGATTGTCAATATGGGTGAACAGAGATAATAACACGACATCGAATAGCATCTACTCTTCCCGAGAGTTCGACGGATAGATGTTTGCTTAGCTTTATATATGCATGGCTCTTCCTTATTCATGTAGTCAAGAAATGCGGGAAAATATATTTATAGAGATAATAAAATGTGGTAGTCAGTCGTGCAGTCGTAGAAACAGACAACTCGACTTCTCCATGAATTTCATTATTTGGGGGTTCTTTTTGCAACGATGTCCCGATGTATATATGGAGAAATTCTCAGTTTTTACGTGCAAGTGGTTTATACAGGATGTTTCAAAAATGCTGTAACAATTGGTGGGACCGAAAAAGCTCAGTTTTTCAAATACCTACGTGAGCTATTTTTCTTTCACATCTCAAAAATTAATTTCAATAGCATTCAGTGTTTAAAGCTAAATGAGAATTTTTGGGGTGTTAGGGGATGACACTACCTCAAGAGACCCTCGTAGAGACCCCCTCATATCAAATTTTCAATCAAGTAAGTTTCAAACATTCATAAAACTGTTTTATTCATGATATCTAGAAAAATTTGGTTCTTCTTCAAACCGTTTTTTCATAACCTCACTTTTGGAATGGGGCTAGTTGGGCAATAGTTGCTCAACTAACCCCACGGTTTAAAATGTTGGTAATATATGTTTTTATTCCATTTTAGAATGCAGCAAAGGCTGTCACGTATTCTCTATTCAAGTGATGAAAGCAAAAAAGGAGAATCGTGTTTCTAAAAAAAGTGAAGAAAGCAATGAAGATGACTATACTTGCCTGGTATGCTGCGAAGCCTATTCTGATAGTTTACCAGGGGAAAAATGGATTCAGTATCAAGTTTACAAGAAATGGGCACATAAAAATGTGCGCCAAATGCTAATCGTACTTACGTTTGCATTAATTATTAATTGCGATAGTAATTTCCTATATCACACATTAATGTCTTTAATAGTCGTATAACTATAAAAGTATGATTTTAAGTAGTAAGACTTAGACTAGTCCAAAAATTAATCGTCAGAAATTTGTTTATGTTCATTATATTTTTATGTTTAATATTTGAAAAAAATAAAAGTTTATGTTTCACTATTGTATAAGATATAAAGTTGATTGTAAAATAACAATTTTATTACCTTTCTAGTAAACATTCACGTCATTGTATGGTCTAATTTTTCAATTGCTCAATTTGCCCCTTCCCTCAACCTACCCCATAGGTGAGGTTAGTTGAGCATGTTTGACCTTTTTCACTTGAAGGATTGTAGCTCTTAAACTAGACTTATTAGAAATGAGTTCCTCGGGACATTTTTGCGAAGGGATAAATTACTTGTCTACCAGAATAAATTTCAAGCAATTTTGACTTATCGTTTAGAATTTATGACCGATCCTGTGAAAATTTGCTCAACTAGCCACGCCCTACCCCTACTGAAACATTTTTATTTTGCCATCCTTTGAAAAGAGGTAACAGATATGAACCATAAATCAGACGATTCGTCTGGAAGGGGCGTACTTAAGTAAGTACCTTCTCCATACGACCCTCCCCCTCCAGAGAGAGTACCTGTCTTTCGACTTATCTCTCTCTTAGGGTTCAGGAGCAGCCCGCTAGGCAATCCTAGCTACCGAATCATTTCAGCCACGGTAGGGGCACCTGATGAAGAACTACCCCCCTCTCTACCGAATTCCGGTACTGTTTTCCATCGGTCCATTATTTAGCTGCCTGGAGTATCTTCATTCCAGATTTCAATATTTTTTTTCTATTCGTCACTGGTTAAGGCTGAGGCACTCACTTTTCTTTTTGATGCGTTGCTCTGTAGTTTTTTGTGCTTAGCATCCCGAGCAGCTCTGGTGGTCGCAAATTCCACATCAGAACACGGATTAAATTCTATTTTGTATTTTTCGTAATACATTTTTTGTAATTGCTTAGCAGTAGAGTTCCACATAACTCAAACAACACTTTCCTTGTAATCTGCAAATTTTTCTTCTTCATATTAAACGTGTAGTCTTTCAGTATATCAATTAGCCAGCTGTACGACTCTCATACAGTGCTCGTCTAAAGTCCGTTCCCCCCTACTAATCATTGAACCACCTGGTATATCGCAACAAAATTTGGAGGGCTTAAATAGGAGATAAAAACCTACTTTTTCTTGAAGAAATCACAGCTAAAAGTTTTAAAATGGCGGCTGAATGCCATCTTCAATAACTTTTTTAAATAGAACACCCCGTATATTTTACTCCTAAATTCAATTGTTTTCGAAATATTAACATTTGAAAAGTGACATGACTGTTTAAAATGAAGTATGGATTTTGATCACTTCCGGTAAAACATTTTGCTAACTAAAGGTTATTATTAAATTGTAGTTAAATCTCTTGATGAATTTGACTAATAAGAGGCGTAAAGAGAGTTTATTAAGGATAAACAGTACCTCTTCCTGGAAAATCTCGAAGCCTACGAATGTGTTCTGCAAATTCACAATCAAAACAAATTAGTTAGCTACAAAAATTATAATTTATTTTTGAATAACACTTTTTTATTTAAGCCCAACAATTAGTTCATCAAGTGTTCAATGTGGCCCCCTCCTAAATCTTGACAATAAAGTGCCCTATTATAAATAGCTTCTCTCACGTTGATGAAAGTCTGTTCATCTATTTCTTCACATGTATTTATTATTCTGCGTTCCAACTCTTCTATTGTTTGGCATTCAGTGGCGTAGATTTTTGACTTCAGATACCCCCAAAGGAAAAAATCTAGAGGTGTGAGATCCGGAGATCTTGGTGGCCACTCTGTACTTCCCCTGCGACCTATCCATCGCCCAGGAAAGTTTGTATCGAGGAACCCTCTAGCCATGCCCCATCCTGCTGAAATATGATTTCACGATTTTCAAACTCTTCCTGATTGTTTAATACAATTTGTCTTATTCGAGGTTCAATTTCAGTTTCTAAAAGATTTCTGTAAAGAACTCCTGTAAGATTGCCTCTGATGAAAATCGGTCCAACAACGCGATTGCCCAAAATCTCCGTCCAAACATTCACCTTTTTATGAAACTGGGTATGTCCCTCTCTAAAAATATGCGGATTAGTATCGCTCCAGTATCGTACATTCTGTTTGTTGACTGTTCCATTAAGAAAAAAAACGTGCATTCTTCTGCGAAACATACACATTTTAGGAAACCACGTTCTCCTTCAATTGTTCTTGTTAACTACTCACAAAATTCAACCCTCCGGCCTGGATCATCCTCCGTGAGAGCATGCAGGATTTTCATTTTATAGGGATGAAACTTTTCTTTTTTTAGAACTCTTTGGACACTTTTTGAACTTACTCCACAGGATTCAGCAACTGCAGACGTCGACTGAGTCGGATTGATTACCATTTCAGCTACAATTTCTACCTTTTTTTCTTCTGAAAGAGGCGGTCTTCCTGATCTTGGAGCATCTTTCAGCGTACCAGTTGCTTGGAGCTTATTTAAAAGTTTGCGCAAATATCTCCTCGAAATAGGATTCTCGGGAAATCTGTCATTAAACATACGGACTGCTAGATGATAATTTCTTCCAGCTTCTCCAAATATCAAAACTGCTTCAAATTTATCGTCTAAACTACGAGCCATGATCACACTTTTCATAAAAGGATTTAGGCGCTCAACGGACTATTTGATAGTTAGCAGTTCAGTTTGACAAGATGTTACCGCGACAACGATTGTTTCCAACGCAAACTTGATTGAAAGTAACATTAGTGTTTTTGGTTGGATTTGAAATGACCAAAATGTCACTTTTCGAACGTTAATATTTCGAAAACAATTGAATTTAGGAGTAAAGTGTATTGGAGAAAACTGTTGAGAATTATGAGCAGATTTCGACAATGGAATAATCTAGTTAAAAAAATTATTGAAGATGGCGCTCAGCTGCCAATTCAAAACATTTAGCTGTGATTTTTTCATGAAGAAGTAGGTTTTTATCTCCTATTTGAGCCCTCCAAATTTCGTTATACGCGATATACCAGGTGGTTCAAAAATTAGTAGGGGGGGAACGGACTTTAGACGAGCACTGTATACACTCATGAATATTATGCGACTTTTCGTTGCAAAATTCAATAAGGGGTTTCCATGCACTTGCTTTTGATTTTCTAGTGTTATCTGGTATTAGGTTTTCAATTTCTTGTTGATTTTCTTACCAAATTGTGACATTTCAGTATACACTTATTAAACTCAACGTACCTACGTTTCGAACTAGTAATTGACATAACCGTTTAAACAAAAATAACAAATCAACATGTCAACAACAACAACACCAAATTGTTGACAACTGATTAAAAAAAACTGTTCAAGGAGGGGTATCTAAAACTTACACAAGAAATTGATTTTAGGACAGAATCCAAATCTTCGAAAAGACCTGGCTACCAGCGATAGAGCTCTTTAATCTACACGAAATCGATCGTTAATGACCCATATTAAGGTTAAATTTCTGTATTAATGCATAATTGTGATATATGCAACCAAACATACAGAGAAATCGACTATTAATATCCTATAAATCGTCGATTTCTCTATTAATGCGTCATTGTGGTATAGGCAACTAAACATACACGAATTTAAATACTATTCGAATGTCAAATCATATCACCCTTGCCCTGTCAAATTTATGTATTTTAAAATCCAAATATTGTAAGTTTTCTCCTAGGTGAAGAATGGATATCGAAAATTTCACGTTGACCCCAGGAACGAGGTCGACGGAAAAAATTTGTAATCAACTCGTATATTAAAATGGCGATTAATGATCTCGAACATTAAAATATCTCAATCATTAATCGCCACCATTAATACACTAGTTGATTAAATAACTATTAATATTCAGAATACTGAAATATATTATGAAAGGGTCATATTTCCAAATTCAAGCATTTTTAGAGCATATATAGAAAGTGCATACCACTCTGAACATTGAATAACACTTCCACAAATTCTATGCATCTGGATCTATTGATCATTTCTTGAAGAAAAAATAAAAACGTGTACGATCGGGGGACGCCCGTCAGGAACGACGTTCCTTTACTCCTTTTATCATCTTTCATATCACTACCCATATTTTGATGTGTTGGACTCACCATTTTTTCTGCATTATTTTCTCACTTTGAAAATGTTTTGATTTTTCTTCACTTTCGTTGTTCGAAAAGTGTGATGAACACAATTTTTAGGGTCTTTTCAGACAGAAGTCTTTTCCATTCCCCACATTTTGATGGGTTACACTCACCACTTTCTTTTCGTTTTCCTAGTCACTTGGTGTTTTTAAACCTTTTTAAATTTTTTCATATTCTGCGCTAACCTCGGCTTGGGCGGTCTTTTCGGCCTCGGACCCGGTGTATTTATTAGGTTTAATATCACTCTTCTTTACACTTTCACTATGTTTAGAAATATAATCATTGCATTTTTTGAGTTTTCGGCTTCACTTGGGGGAAAGTGATACACTATATCGCATCTTTTTCGGAGTTCCCTGGCTTCTAGTACCGAACAGCTGGCGATTTAACTTTTTATCAGTGAAATTGTTTTCACTTTCGTGGGTTTTGAAATCGTAACCTCACTTTTTCACTCAGGCGATTCAATACGATCGAAATTCGCGTACTCGGCGGTTATTAAGGGTCACAGTCGCCTGCAGTTTTCCAATGGGCCAGATATCGTGTTAGAAACACTATTTTCACTTTTTTAGGCATTCAGATGACTTTCAGCACACTGTTTTATTATTTTTAAGTTAACGAAGGAGTTTATAATTCACTTTTTAACACTTGGGGGTTTTAACAGACTTACACGGCTCTTTGAACTACTGAATTTCACGAAATTCGCAGAGCACATTGAAGCTCTACCAACTACAAAATGACATAATTGAATTTTTCATTGCCTTACTTGAAAAACTGAGGCTTTTTAACATTCTGAAAAAGGTATATTTGAATTCAAATATCAAATCACTGTATGTAGTGAGTTCAAAATCCCTTATTCGATCAATTTTGCATTTTCTGTTTCCCTATATAGGAAGTGAATGCGTTGACATCTACTTCTGACAGGACCAAGTATAGTTGTCACACATACTTGTATATAATAGAAAGAGACAAAGAGAGAGAGAAAAAGTCTCTTGGAGGGGGGGTATAACGCTTTTTCTTACGTTACATTTTCTACCAGTCGACACCTACCGTTCCAAAAAATATTCTCAAAACTTCATGGAATCGATATATTTCAAGAAATACTATGCTTTATTGGTCGATTTCACCCTCTTCTACCCGATTTCGTTCCTTGGTTAGCGAACGCATTCCATTGTGCGAATAAATCAGACGCGATTACTGTAAAAATTCTCGTTACGTCAACTCTAAAAGCTATATTGACTGGTCTAAATATTTCAAGTAAACTCGAAACTGTCTTGTTCTAGACTCTACGTTCGCCTCGAATATTTATGTAGATCATTTCCACTCCTATTGGGTGAGTTAGGATGTAAAATGATTTTATGTCGAGTCCTTCGTGGTTATTCGAAATAGATATTTCTAAGCGACGGACGTTCGTCTGCTTCAATCTTTATGATAGTAATAAAGTGATTTTTCGTGTGATGATAAAATGTGACTAAATGAAATTAGAGAATTGGAGCATGATTTAATCTGTAGGATTCTACAGGGTAGTTCAAATTCTATTGGGTTTCTGAAAATTCATGGTGGTGAAACATATTTTCACTCTGCCAAGGGGAATATTTATTTTTATCATTCAATATATAAAGTAAAACAAATGCATGAATGAACTGGTATTTGGGTGGAAACAAAAACATTCATAAATTTAATGAACAATGCTGTGCTTACATTCCTCTTTCTCTGTTCTGATTTCAATTTACCCACCATAAAATGAAATTCTCATACTGTGAATAATTGCTGCATACCAAAAGATGGAAAAAATTCAAAATATTCCCAATAATGCCGATGGAGCTGAAAATATACATACACGGCTTAATAAAAATGTTCAACGAATTTAACTGAACCATTCCATCTCTCATTCAGGATTACGTTTCGATTATATGTAAAATAGCTCACATTTCACCAATCCACAAATCTGGCCAGTTTTTTATTATATGGGTGATTTGAGGAATATGGAATTACAGTTAATAATAATAATAATAAATGATTTATTCACACTCACATTTACAGTAATTTACAGAATATAAAGTTAAGTAAAATAGGTGTATGAATAAATAGACAATACCTACGAGATGCATATGCACTTTGCAGGTTTCGTTGGTTAACTGAGGTTAGTAAATTCTAATACTTATAAAATACAAAATACAGGTAGATCTAAGTAGTATGAAATACGATTCTATAATATAAAATTACATATAAATATAGTTAAGTTAAGTTAAAAGCCTATAATAGTATATAAATATAACAATAAAATAAAAGTAAGATTGGTATGTAAACTGTGAGATTGGTATATTAGAAAATTTAAAGAACAAGAATAGAAGAAAAATCTTAAAATTTCAAATTCCAAGAACTGAGCAAATATAAAGTGGTGGTGAATCATAAATACATTTTTTTAGGGACTTTTTAAAACGATGAATTGTTGGTTCGTTTTTTATTTTTTCTGGAATGTTGTTAAAGGCTTTTGGTCCCAGATCCCAGTTGTTGCCTTTTATAGAGGGAACCCTCCTTCACACCGGACACCAGTGTTATTACCTGTACAGGGTGTTATTTATTTAAAAACCACACCTGACCAGCCATTGTTACGCCACTGGCCTTTTAAAGAGGGTACACTCCGTCAAGAAGGACCAATAAACGCTAAGGAATTCTCAAATATTATGAATTAATCACCTCACTTGATCACTCCTTTGTTGTTAGGTTAAGAACTTGAGTAATAAGAGCATCGACTGTCTGAGGATGGTCGAACTGAGATGAAAGCTGCATTCGATGCTGTTTCAAGGGGCATTAGCATAAAAAATTATGGAGTACCTAGAAGGAAAGGTGTTAAGATTTAGACAAATTGGACCAGAGTCAATACTGACTAGGGATGAGGAGAAAAATAATAGAAAAATCGAATTAAACGGTTTTCTTCACATAAAGGATTCAATATAAAATTGAACCAGAAAATGGTAGATCTCAGGTGAAAAACACTTACTTTCCTGGCAAATACCACGCAGAACGTTGAATGATATTCACCTGAAAATCCATGCATACTTCCATATAATATCAATGGACATTGAATGCAAATGTTTCTTTCTGATAAGCTCGATTATGTTTAATTTATGTCGTGTTCACCTAACAATCCGCATACCGGTTTCAGGCTTCTTGGCCCTCATCAGTACGGAGTAGTCAACCAGCCAAAGGTCCAAAGAACTCTGGCTGAAGTGAGACACAACGTAAACAAACCATCATCGAGCTTGTAACACCTATAGGTACGCCGGAAAAAATAAACTTTAACTGGCGGTACCTAGTGACAGAAAGAAACACTCCGAAAATCTCCCACCTCGATAGGTTTCTAAATAAAAGATTCCTTCTCAGTAGATGGCAAGCCGTCTAGCATATAGTGAAGATAAATGCCATGTGAAGTGGAATGAATAGAAAAATCGATTAACGGTTTTCACAAGGATTCAATATAAAATTAAAGAAAATGGTAGATTCAGGTGAAAAAACTACTTTCTGGCAATACCACGCAGAACGTTGAATGATATTCACCTGAAAATCATGCATACTTCCATATATATCAATGGACATTGAATGCAAATGTTCCTTTCTGATAAGCTCGATTATGTTTAATTTATGTCGTGTTCACCTAACAATCCGCATACCGGTTTCAGGCTTCTTGGCCCTCATCAGTACGGAGTAGTCAACCAGCCAAAGGTCCAAAGAACTCTGGCTGAAGTGAGACACAACGTAAACAAACCATCATCGAGCTTGTAACACCTATAGGTACGCCGGAAAAGATAAACTTTAACTGGCGGTACCTAGTGACAGAAAGAAACATTTGCATTCAATGTCCATTGATATTATATGGAAGTATGCATGGATTTTCAGGTGAATATCATTCAACATTCTGCGTGGTATTTGCCAGGAAAGTAGTTGTTTTTCACCTGAGATCTACCATTTCTGGTTCAATTTTATATTGAATCCTTAATGTGAAGAAAACCGTTTAATTCGATTTTTCTATTCATTCCACTTCACATGGCACTTATCTTTCACTATATGAGAAAAATAATGTCCTGGATATTTGCAATGGCTAATGCCGGATTTCCAATGGGCCTTTTCAGTGCAATCGAATAAAAAATAAAGATAAATAATCGAAAAATCCAAATTATCAGTAGTAATAGAGTAAGATCTCAGAGCCGGCAAACCTACATTTAGCAAAGCTGAAATTTTAAGTATGAATAGTGTGATAAGTAGATTAGAACGTATGCGTACTTGCTAGCTTGAAAGCTGGCGCCTTTTACAGGTAGCAGGTACAAAAGTACAAAAAAAACTTCCTTACCTACGTTGAAATATGGAAATGCTATTGATAATTAATATCGTCCAGTTAGCAGAGCGGTTTAAGGCGGCGCTAGATTTGAGATCTGGATCTCAAAAGTTAGCCAGGGTTCGAATCCCCACGCCTGACAATTTTTTTTTAAATTTTGACTTCGAATTGGAGAAATGATTTGTTTTAATAAAAATAGAAAAAAACAAATCATTTCTCAATTTTGTTAGGAAAAATAAAAAAATCGTCAGGCGTGGGGATTCGAACCCTTGCTAACTTTTGAGATCCAGAGCTTTATTCTGGCGCCTCAGACCGCTCGGCTAACTGGACGATGTTAATTGTCAAAAGCATTACCATACTTCAGCGTAAGTGAGAAAGTTTTTTATGTACTTTTGTACCTGCTACCTGTAAAAGGGCCCCTCTGTCAAGCTACCAAGTATGTCAAGCTAGCAAGTATGCATACGTTCTCAACTACATAGTAGTTCATACTCCAAATTTCAGCTTTGCTAAAATGACGTAGGTTTTCCGGCTCTGGGATCTTACACTATAAAGCTAAACAGATCTTTGCTACTTTTACCTGTAAAAATCATTAATAATTTTTGAGGTTACAGCACAAACTATTACATAAACAATTAAATAGATAATGAATGATGAAATGATTTTTTTACATATCTGATGGGATACGCATGTTCTTTTGTTAGACCACTTTCTCCTAGGAAGTGAAGTGAACCAGCGTTCGACACCTGATACGAGGAATTCCTTCAAAGAAGATCGACTTGGACGGAAAATGTATTATAGTTTGCCTTTAATCATCACTGCAAAAAAGTGGCAAAAATATCATGAAAAAAAAAGTTAGTTGAAAAATTGATAGAAGGGAAAAGCAGAATGGAGAATAGAAAAAGGAATGAGGAAAAAAAAAGAAAAGATAAAGAGAAAAGAGAAAAAAAAAACCTCGAAAAAAACTGCAAATGCAAACCGAAAAAATTAGGTAGTTTCCCAGATTCGGAGATTCATGAGGAATGGTTATAGTCTCGACAATGTTTCCTGTGAAATGCCAAGGAAAACATCAATCAGAATGACAATATTTCCAAAGAAATCATGAGTGAAGATCCAACTCTTAGTGAAAGCGAAGAAGATTCAGTGTTGATTGAGGAAAACGAAGATAATAACATAGAACTTTGTACAAAGAAGGTGTCTCACTACATTATCGCCTCATTTCCAGGCAAGAATATTGAACACAAATTAGTTTGTATGATTCAGGAATTATGTAGTTATGGCGAATTCGAAGTTATGCAAGCCTGTAATGAAGCGAGAACACCTTAAATTGAATGAACATTTTTCGCTTGTCTTTGCCCTGGAACCTTATTCCAGTGGGTTTTAATTTGGTCAGCTTCCCAGCGCCGAAACTCTTCGGTGATGTGGGCTTTTGGAAAGACCACAAAAAGGTTCCGCGCCAGAAAATTGAGGGTGTGCGCCTTCCTTGGCAAGGCTGTCCGCTTCTTCATTGCCTTTGATTCCCTTGTGACCCACTTCAGAGTAACCTGATTGTTCGTAGCCAGTTGTCTTAGGGAGAGTTTGCAGTCCCAAGTCAGTCTAGACTCACAAGTGTGGTGTCTTTGGAGCTTTTAGTGCTGCTTGGCTGTCTGATAGGATATAGATCTTTCTCCCCTGAAGTTTATTTCAAGGCATTCTTGGGCGCAAATTTCCATAGAATAGGTTTCTGCTTGAAAAATTGTTGGGGTTTTACCTAGGGATTTTGAGAGCCTAAAATTAGGACCCGTTACTCCCCTTTTGTCCATTTTGGAACCATCAGTCTACCATACTGATGCATTCCTTTTCTAGTTGAGGCCCGTTCGTTGTTAATATATGGTGGTTGTTTATAACTTCAAAGTTGTGCCTAGCTGGCATAATATCTGATGGCTTGTACCTGGATTCTAGGGGATTATTTTCCAGAATCTTTATATGTCCCATCAGATTTCCAGCCTTCAAGTTTGATGCCTGGTGTTGTCTAAAGGCACTTTTTGCCGCTTCTTTCATTACACACAAGTGCAGTGGCGGAAGATTCAGCATTACCTCTAGTGCTGCAGTGGGGCACGTGAATATTGCCCCTGTGATTCCCAGACAGGCTAACCGCTGCACTTTCTGCAGCTTGATTTGTGCCGAGTGCTGTTGGGTTTTTGGCCACCAACTAATGAGGCATAGGTGACCATGGGTTTGATAATCGTTTGATATAAATTTTTTCAACCTTCTTGCCAAAAACTCTGCGGCACGTCCAGGTTCCGCTGTAGCCTTGGAAAAATTTTATTCGATTATGACGCACAGGTATTTGACCTCATTGGAAAAAGTTAGCTGAGTTCCATTCAGGGTTGGGGCTTTCAGGTCATACTTACGCCTCTTTGTGAATGGAACCAGCACTGTTTTGCTAGGATTTACATTTGCACACCAGCTTCTAATTATATTTAGGGCTGTCTGCAGGCGATTAGATATCATCCCGTCATGTTTGTCCCTAATAGTGACGACCAGGTCATCGCCGTAACCTTGAGTCGTAATTCATGTAGCTTCACTATCAGATCATCCACAGTGACCACAGCAAAGGCGATAGAACCCCGCCTTGGGGACAACCTTTTTCCGCTGTCATTCTGACCGTTTCCTCTCAGAGAGCAGCTGCAATGATTCTGCTTTTCAGCAATGCATGTATCCATATAATGAGTGAGGTGTTTATATTCCTTTCCTCTAGCGATCTGATGATGGAGTCATGTGAGGTGTTATCGAAAGCACCCTCTATATCTATGAATGCACATTAAGCCATTTCTTTGGCCAAGTAGGTCTTTTCAATTCTTTCAACTAGGCATTGTATAGCATTAATCGTTGATTTTCCTACTTGATAGGCGAACTGTTTTTTGTGAAGCGGTCTGTCCAAAAGGATTTTACTTCTTATATAACAGTCTATAATTTTCTCCATTGTTTTCAGGAGAAAGGAGGTGAAACTTATGGGGCGATAAGACTTTGGTTCGTCTGATGGACGTCTCCTAGTCTTTGGTATGAACACCACTCCAATCTCCCTTCAGGCTTTCGGTATGTGACCGAAAATAAAACTGGCCTTGAACAGCCTTTTCAAGGAGGGCTCTATTATTTCAAGGCCATTTTGTAATAAAGCCTTTCCGGCCGATTTAAAAGGTTTGAAGTTCTTAATGGCCCATTTGATCTTTTGGGTGGTGAAGATTTTCCCCGCTCTTCTCCTGCTGGTTCTGGTGGGGTTGGTGACAACTCCTTCCAGCTGAGCAATTTGCAGTTCGTCGCAACAACCTTGGACCCAGGAAAGTGTGCCTGGATGAGAACACTTATGCTCTCCTTCTGGTTTTCTGCATATCCACCGTTCGGCTTTTTGATCAGACCGATGCCGTTGATTAGATATAACTTTCTGGAGGCGTTGGGCTGGGGCTAATTCCGTAATCCCCTCGCACATTTGCCTTTATGTTCTTCTTTTGGATTTTCCGAGTTCCTTGTTGTACTCAGAAAGAGCCGCTTTGTAGTCTTCCCAGGGTCCCAGACTTTTAGCTCTTTTGAAGAGTTTCCTAATGTTTTTCCCAAATTTGGCTAGCTCTTCATTCCACCAATGCACGTCTCTATTGACTGCCTTTTGTTTTTCTGGGCAACTGCTTTGATAAGTAGCATTGTGCATAATAACAATGCATTCATAGTATAGATCAAAATTATTTTGTACTGTTTCGCAATTTCGGAAATCTTCAGAGAGTAGCGAAGAAGTCAGCTAGTTATTCTGCTTTTGCGTCTCTGAATTGTGATTCTCAACCCGCGATCGGTCACGCCATTCTAAATGAAATGTATGAGGCCAATAGGAAGGGAACTTAGGCGTGGCTATACAAGGTGTCCCTGGACTTCCTCTTTTCCTCTCGGGAATGTATAGATGGGGTCAAAATATCACTAGTACTTCATATAACTTTTGTTCCTGAAAGCCTTCGTTACCAAGTTACGGGCCCTCAAAGTTACAAAATGAAAAATGTTTTTCTTTGGTAACTTTCAAAGTGAATATTCAAAATCATCTAAATTTTGGTGATTGACTAAACAAATGAATTCCTTCGATGAGCTTTCATGCAGGAGTCAGTTGTTTTGCTACAAAGTCAGGAACGGACTACCCCCGATGGTCCACACCCCAAAACTTTGAAATGAATGGGATGTGTCCATATGTTTTAACAAAACAAGGGTACCTGGACAATTTTCTGAATAAAAGTACTCGTGTGGAAAATCGATCGGAGCAACGATTTTTGATAAAAATGCATTTTTGTTCGACGACATCCAACCTGAGATGTCTACCATTATTCGAAAAGATTAATTCGTAATGAAAATAGAAATGATAGGTACAATGTTCATAACGAATTTTTATCATGCAAACACGTTTACCTTACAAAACTCAAGGTGTAAATAATAAATCGCAAGCCTCAAAAGCAAACAGAAATGCAAAATCCGCTACAAAAACTGCTCGATATGACCCCCGTCTCTCTCAATACATTTTCTTCGGCGCAAACACCCTCTCTGCACTTGAAATAGCATGCCAGGGTCGTTTCGTATGGCTTCACAATGTAATGTAATTCTATTCAACAAGGCATCTCTGGTGTGAATAGGTGTAGCGTAAACGAGGCTTTCTAGATGCCCCCACAGAAAGAAATCCAATGGATTCAAATCCGGAGACCGCGGTGGCCATGAATATGGCCCACCTCTACCAATCCATCTATTGGGGAAAATCTGGTTCAGATGGTCCCGCTCAATCAAACTAAAATGAGGAGGAGCGCCATCATGCATCAACCACATATCTCTTCGGGTTTGCAATGGAACATGTTCCAAAAGTCCATTCAAATCGTTCTGAATGAACTCCAAATAACGTTCTCCATTCAATCGGTCATGTAGAACGAATGGTCCTATAAGATGGTTTCCTATGATACCAGCCCACACATTCACGTTGAATTTCCGTTGGTGTTTGGTTTTGCAATATCCCATGGGGATTTTCTTCGGCCCATATGTGGAGATTATGAGAGTTGATTACTCCATCTCTACTGAAACCTGCTTCATCAGTTAATAAAACTCGAGTAATAAAAGTCATATCCTCTCTCTGCTTATCCAGGAACCAATCGGCATATTCCAGTCGTGCTGGAAAATCTTCAGGTGTCATGGCATGTACCTTCTGGATGTGATATGGGTGGAGCAGTTGTTCCCTAATTATTCTATGAATAGTGGACTTGGATGTATGGAACTGTTCTGATAGGTTTCTGATGCTCATTGAAGGATCATCAGCGACAGCTTCCAAAATATTTTCCTCCAGTACAACGGTACGCACAGCCCTAGGAGCGCCCTCACCACCTCGTTTTGACAAAACTGAACCTACAATAACATCGAAATTAAACAACAGGCTCCAATTAATTATCCATTAGACATACCTGTCTCCCTCAAGCTGCGATCGACACGCTCGGAAGTTTCTCTTGCCGGTAACGTTCGATTGGGAGAATGCTCGGCATACAGACGACGGGCTTCTGCAGCATTACCAAATGCCATACAATGCATGCATATCTGCATATTCGTTGAATGTGAACTGTTCGGCCATATCAAAACACTTCAAACTGTCCTATTAGAATATTGACAATACAATGACAACGCACCACTCAACAAAACAAAATCGCATTCCAGTTGTCATTTTTTATCCACACTAATTTTATTTCTTTCTACAAGCTGTTTTTGTCAACATCTGTGGAAGAAATGGAACATAAATTTATTCACCGGATATTTTTCACCTGGAGTACTGGTGATATTTTGACCCTATCTATACATTCCCGAGAGGAAAAGAGGAAGTCCAGGGACACCCTGTACACTATTTCTTTATTTGTAGAAACAAACCGACGAAAGTACACACTTCAATTAAATTATGACACGGTGCAAAATAACTTTGATACGGCTGATTTTTTATAGAGAATGAATTAGTCGAGTAACCACCCGTTGTAGAAATGAGTCACTATCAATTGTTTTGTGGTAGCCACTGTCTTTGTTCTTAGAGTCCAGTAAAAAGTCACAAACTCAAAATCTCCGCTCTTACGTACATGATCGTGAACCGTTTCCATAATCCATATCAGATTCATTTACTCACGGAAGAATCAGAGAACCATTTCTGGAGGTCCAAGTTTCATCTAGATTGATGAACCTGAAAGAAACTTTCGTACTTAAATGTTGAAATATGTTTTCTTGTTCCGTCCCTGCACCGATGCATCGGCGTGTTCGTCTTCTCGGAAATTCCTGAAATTTGCCAGAACTCCAATTTATAACTGTCCTTGCAGTTTTAAATGACCCTCCGGGAAGTTGAAAATTACCGGTCTTATCTTATTCTACTGACTTTTATATTTTATTTTCGTAACGATATAAATTCTCGTGAAGATTTAAGTACCTACTATTCAAGATGGATACACGGTATTTTTATGAGTAAGGAAAATTGGGCAAAGATTGATAGTTTTAGCTAGAAAACCACTATTTGGATTTTTTTCCCAAGCCACATATATTTAAAAAGTAAATCGCTCCCCAATGATTCCGTTCATAGACCAGGGCCGATAATTTTTGAAACCAAAAAAAATAATAGTAGGATGAAACCCAATGGAAAAGGAAGAAAATATAACAAAAATGAAAGGAAAAATAATTTACGGGCCATCTGAGGTCGGGAAGTGGAAGGGGGTGAGTTTTCAAGGGTAAAAAACGACGGTTTATCTCGATTTCCGGCAAAACTACAAGTCCTATGGAAAAAAGATCTACAACTTTTCTGTTCACCCTTTTTCCACACAACCTCAAAATGTATGTAAAAAATTCAAATAACCAAGTTGTTGGTTTTTTATTTTTATCTTTTACAAAAAAAAAAAAAAAATCCACGAAATTTGGTGAAAACTTACCTTTTTATGTCCCAAACACACTGTAATTTTTTGATTTGAAATATTTATTTTTTCACCTTATTTTGACTTAATATCGAAAAAGCACCCTAATTTTCAATCGAAAATTCTCCCGTCAAAATATCAGCTTTTTAAAAAAAGTCGGTGGGCTTTTTGTTCGTTGAAATTTCTACTTTCTAATGGTGTGAAAAAAAAAATACTTTACTATAGTAAATGTTCTCAGAAAATGCAAAGAAACGAAAAAAACTCGAATACGAAAATTTAATAAGACATACAATATTTTGAGGAAATTGTAGAATCTTCTTTAAATTATATGCGTAGATGCCTATTTATTACTATTTTAAGATAACTTATGTACTTGAGTGACCTACGGAAAATTTTAGCCCATCAAAAGGTATTTCATGGAGAAGTGGGGAAGGGGCTAGGAGGGTCTGGGCCTTACTACCTGTTATTTCTCTGCATTTTTGAGAACATTCACCATAGTAATGTATATTTTTTTTACACCATCAGAAAGTAGAGATTTCAACGTACAAAAAGCCCACCGACTTTTTTTAAAAAGTTGATAATTTAACGGGAGAATATTCGATTGAAAATTAGGGTGCTTTTTCGATATTAAGTCAAAATGAAATAAAAAAAATAAATATTTTAAATCAAAAAATCTACAGTGTGTTTGGGACATAAAAAGGTAAGTTTTCACCAAATTTTGTGAAAAAAACCAAATAAAAAACCAAAAACTTGGTTATTTGAATTTTTCACATAAATTTTGAGGTTATGTGAAAAAAGTGTGGATACAAAAGTTGTAGATCTTTTCATTACCTACAACTTTGCTCTTCAACTTTTTCCATAGGACATGTAGTTTGGCCGGAAATCGAGATAAACCGTTTTTTACCCTTATAAACTCACCCCACTTCCCGACCTCAGATCGCCCGTAAATTATTTTTCCTTTCATCTTTGTTATATTCTCTTTCTTTACATCCTACTATGATTTTTTTCACTTTTTACCTTTTTCAAAGGCTTCAGCCCTGGTCTATTCAATGCAATTTTATTTTCAGGACTAGTCTGATTCACAAGTTGGACGTAAAATTATGACCAAGGTGTCATTGGATGCGGAATTTTATCTAGATATGATTTACACTTTGTTCCATGTCTAGCAAACAAATAGTTTGAAAGTTATAAACAATTTATTTAAAAAAAGTCGTTTTTTGCAAATATCTCGAGAACTATAGCAGATATCGGAAATCTGAAAAAAGATCCAAAGAGAGCATCCTGAAAAGAAGTCCCGGAACTGTAGCACCAATATTTATCATTTTAATCGAGCGGTGAAAATACGAGTGAAAACGGGTGACAATGTTATTATCAATTATGCTTTTATTAATTAACAAAGTTGGAAGTAAACAAAAAAACCTCGATAATTTTTAAATCGGAAGCCAGATTTTTTTTGAGCAGTTCTTTAAAGGCTTAAGAAAAGATCCTCGATGGACAAGAAAAAAAAACAATTTTATTAACAATTGAAAATGCTAAAAAAATAAAAACATGTTTTTTAAATAGCCCGATTGATTTGTATTTTTATTGTTGAAAGCCACATGGTTTAAAAAAAAACTTTTTGGGAAATATAATTAATAATAAAATTATATTTTTAAGAAAAAAATCGTTTGTTAAAAAAAATTATTGCTTAAAATCGCTCTTTTAATTTTCTATTTGTTTATTGAATGAACAATTTGTTATAAACAAATGAATTTTCGCGCTATGTTTTTTTTAAATACTACAAAAATAATCAGAAATGACCATGTATCGATTTGTTGAAAATATGAAAAGGATGTTCATAAAATCAGATGTTTCACTTTTCGACCATGTGTCGTTTTCTATTTTTATTTAATTTTAAAAATTCTCATGCTTTTAACTCTATTTTTTTCTTGTTTCTTATCATTATAATTATTATAACTTATAAATTATTGAAGATACAACGAGAACACTTGAAGTCTTTATTGTTCTCCATAAAACAATGAACAAATTGAGCTTTTATTTTAAGCTCTTACTCAACTATTTATAAAAATACCTCGTTTTTTTTAAATATCTTGTAAACTATCAAAGATACGATAAAAATACTTCAGGTCTTTTTTGTTCTTTATTAAACAATGAACAATTTGAGCTTTATATTTAAAAGGAAATTTTCTGACTTATTCAGCCTCGGTATCTTAGAAAGTAATATTGACATAATGTATAATTTTTAAAACTTTATTGATTACTTTATGCATTACTTTTGTACATATAACAGTTTTTTTTTATTTCTTTCATTTTGCAAATTAAATAAAAAATAGAAAACAATTTTTTTGCTTAAAAAACGACACATGGTCATTTTTGTTTATTTTTGAAATATTTAGAAAAATATAGCGCGAAAATTTATTTGTTTATAACAAATTGTTTATTCAATAAACAAATGAAAAATATTTTTTTTTCAGAATAAGAAAGAACAATGGAAATAATTATAAAAAAATAGTTTCTCAATATTAATATTCACCTGCAAAAAAATTGTTTACTAACAAGTGCGATGTTGAGCAATAAAAAAAATTAAGAAACAATTTTTTTCTTAAAAATCATTATTTTCATTATTAATTACTTTTAAAAAAATTGTACTATCTCATAAATAATGTATTTGTTTATAACAATTTTTTAAACAAGTAATACATGAAAAATATTTTCATGTGGCTTTCAACAATGAAAAAACAAATCAATCGGGATATTTGGAAACAAAAATTTTATGTTTTATGTTTTTATTTTTCAGCATCTTCAATTATTAATATTTTTATTTTTCCACCGTGGATCTTTTCTAACGCTTTTGAAAAACTCCAAAAAAAACTGGCTCTCAATTTGAATATTATCGAAGTTTTTTATTTAATTTCACTTGGAAAATTTTGTTAATTAACAAAACCATAATTAATAATGAAATGGAGATAAAAAAAAATTGCCGGCCGATTATTGTTTATTCAACTATCCACCAAGTGCCTGATTTTTTTCATTCCTTAATATTCATATTTAATATCAATATTCATATTTAATTAGTTAATTATTTTTTTTGATTGAGCATCCTAGCAGAGCGACACGCGCTCGCCGAGTCACCCGTTTTCACCCGTATTTTCACCACTCAATTAAAATTATGAATATTGGTGCTACACTACAGTTCCGGGCCCTTTTTTAGAAAATTTCCTGCTCTCTTTGGATCTTTTTTTATATTTCCGATATCTGCAATTGTTTTCGAGATATTTTCAAAAAACCGACCCTTTTTTTTTGACGGGCTCCCGATGGGATCTTCCCTTTTTCCAATTATCGCCAACATATACATGGAGTGGTTCGAGGAATTGGCTATACGGGAGGCAGAATACAAACCAAAGCTGTGGTTGAGATAATCATCTCCAGGATTTCTTCTCAAGAATTAACGGAATCAGGCATTCGATCAAATTCACGATAGAAATGGAAACCAACACTGCCTTACCCTTCCTCGATTCGAATGTCGAGAGAATAGGCAATGAAATCCGCACCTCTGTCTACAGAAAGAAGACACATACATCCGAGTTCTACAAAGAGAGGGATAGTGAGAACTTTGGTAGAGAGAGCGATGCACATATGCAACGATGAGGAGTCACTAGATGCCGAATTAAACCACATCAGAGAGGTCCTTCACCGGAATGGATACCCCAAGAAACTCTAGGAGAAGTATTAAAACAACTCCAGAGAACAAAGGCATCTGAAGAGCAACAACAAAGCACAGTGATCTGCCTTCCGAGGTGTCTCCGAGAAGACCAGAAGGATCGGAAACAAGTTCAACATCAAGAGCTGCTTCCAATCCGGTAGTTCTTTACAGAGTAACCAAGACCAAACTTGACAACAAAAATGAAATCAGTAAGTATTGCATTCATGAAGTTCCATGTGAATGCGGAGATTCCTACATTGGAGAGACAAAGAGGCCGTTATCGGTAAGATTGGATGAGCACAAGAAATGGACTCAACGTGGAGAAACGTCAAAATCAGGAATTGCTAACCACGCCTGGAGTGAGCACCATCGAATTCTATGGAGCGACGCAAGTGTTCTACATAGAGAGGAGTATTGGTTCAAACGAAAGTTTGCGATGAGATCAAGAATGTATGGAAACTACTAATTGCTCTTTCTGGCGGACTGCAGAGGCGTGAAACCTCACGCACCACCACACCGCGCGAAATTACACGCAGCACTGCACATGGCGGAATTGCACGCACCATTGCACCGACAAACATAGCACCAAAAGTTGTCAGTAAGACGAGAAACAAGGAGAATGCTTCCACCAAGATATAAAAACAATGGAGAACATCAACAATAAGGCAAATGGGACGCTCATATGATAGCAGACTATTGCTGGAGAATTATGCACGACTTCCCACTTACAACTCCACTCTAGAAAATGACTTTAAAGATTTCTTGGTGTATAATGTTGAAATAAAGCCATATTTTTGTAGAAATCCATTTTGTTTCTCTTATTAACTAGAGCTAAGACAAAAAAAACAGTAACATTTTTGACATCACCTTATTGGACATACTTGAAATCAGTTCTAAAATCCTAGGAACCAAAATGTGTGCAGGCCAGTGTTATCGTTTTTCGGTAGACTTTGGGGAAATCTTTTTTTAGCTTTGGTACAGGAAACTATGTAAGAAATGTCCCTATGGTCTAATAGTTATATTATTCATTATCGCGAAGCCGCTGAAGCTATGAATATGAAATTAGGTCAATAGTTTCATTTTATAATGTAGACACCCACTAAGAAGTAACTTTTCAAAATTCGAGTGCTAAGGAGTTAAAGCTACCCCCTGAATATTTGTTGAATTTTTATTTATACTGTTAATTTAACATAAAACGGCAAAATAAATCGTTTCTTTTTAATTTTTCTGCTTGAAACTACATTTTTATCACGTCTGAATTTTGCATCCTAGTCGGTGAAATCTATTATGAAACATCGAATATCGAAAGGTATCCTTAACAGCTGTATGAAATTCTGTACAAAGGTTACATTCCAGGAATTTCCAAAATTCCAGAATAAAAATTTAATCATGCTGGCAATTTCAGTTTTCGTTTGAGCAATATTTTCTCATGAAATTATTTCAAAATATTCATTCTAGTTACACATCACAATGATTTCAGAAATGTTTTTACAAATATAAACATAACCGGGTTGACTACTTAAAAACACGGTATGATCTAAAATTGACCATCGGTAGCAGTTCATATCAAGAGAAAACCATTAGGAAAATATGTTTCAGAAGTCTAACGCCTCCAAGCTTGATGACTGATGCTTTCAGAATGGACTGAAAATGATATACTACAGCCCTGAACTAATCTTCAGATGACGTGCCATATTTCGTTTAAATATCGAATAAGGAAAAAACGGATATTTTGTTAATTTCCTGTTCTTGTATGGATATCGAACCACAACCATATAAAGACATTGCCATACCGTTACGGATATTATGATTTATGTTTATGTTATTGATCAGAACCATAGGCGTACTTGTAATCGATCGAATGTCTGCGAGATATAGAGTGTCATTTCTACAAATAAATAATAATGGGTAGTTGCACCAACGCTATTTAAGGGAGGATCACTGTTTAACTTGGATTAAACAGGGATTTTCCTTTGCTTCAGCTTTCAATGTATAACCTTTTTTTATTTATTTTTCAAAGTTACAAAATAATCCTTCCTAAAAAAGTGCGAGTGGCTAACTCTTATAGCGGAGGCAAAGGACAATTAATAAAGTGATTAGAAATTAAAAAAAAAAAAAATCCAGAAAATTAAGTTGGTTTCATAAAGTTGAAATTTGGACACAATCTACAGTAAAAAAAATACTTTGCCCAACTTATTCTCTATCAATTTCTGTAGATAAATTCACTGTACCAGAAACATTCTCCAAATCCCACAATAAAAGTCTGAAAAGTCTGAAAAATTATACTTTAATTCCTGATTCTTTATATATAGGATTCATATGCGAAAAAAAATTAAAATCGCCACTTTTTGAAGCAGAGCAGAATACTGTTTATCTCAGTAAATTATTTAAACGGGTACCCAAATAAATCTCAAAAGCAAAAATGGTTTTCATGTTCGAACACTGGATTAAATGCATTTAACCTTACATGTTTCCGTTGTTACGGGGCCGTTCACACAATCTTGTATAAGATTTTCCTCGGCATCTCAATTCCAATAACCAAAATTTAGTCAGATCCAATGGTTGATGATCCAGGCTTCCAAGACATCCTTGGATCTGGAGATCCTCCGATTCTCTGCCTTCCTATGGTATGTTTAATCCTGCCAATCTCTTAATAAGTATTCTTTAATTTTTCTCTTTCTCTTTTTACTAAGAGTGAATTAGTGATGTTCCATATTTTGATTGATTAATTCATTATGGATGAAAATCCAATTTAAATTGAAGATATGATATATGATTAATCTGTTATAATGAATTGTTATTACTAACCGTGATTAAAGACCTGGCAGATTTATAGCATCAAACAAAAGAAAAATATCTTTGTTAAACATGTCTGACGAACCTACTTTCATTTTTAATCATTTTTGGTTCAAAGTTAACCAAAACACAATTTTCATGAATTCTTTTAGAAATTAGGAAAGTGTATTCACCTCTTAGCAAAGCTGTCCTGCTTTGTATAGGGATGTTATAGCTAATTGGCTATCTCCATCCACGAGTTCTTTCATTGAAGCCAGGAACAGAAATGGAAGATTTCCAACTTCCTTCCTTCTCAAAATATCAGAATTCACCTAACTAAATCAAGTTTTTTTATTCATTTCCCGTTCATTCAGGTAGGTTCAAAAAACCGGTCCACAGAACTCATCCTAATCATAAAACAATACCTATCTTTGCTGAAAGCGTTTATTCTAAAGTGTCACTTCTTTTGCTATTCTGTAACGTGGTTTTAGATTAGACAGAAAGTGTCACTTCTGTTTGAGGTTATTTTGTAACGTCGCACCAGGGCACACTTACTGACTCCAAGTGACCCTACGACATTTGACATTTCTAAATTGTAAATGAAATCGAACTTGGTTTGTTTTGGAATTATTTTCGTCAAACAGTTCATTATTCGAAATGTGCCCTAATATTAAATCTATTCAAATAATATCCTGAGGTGGAGAATCAGAGCATCCGTCGAGCTGTGGAAATAAAAGGATTACTTATGGCAGAGTCATAACCTTACCAGTGACGTAATTGTTCCCCACGATGCACACTTTGATTTGTTATTGAATTAGATAGCCTGAAAAATGAAGAACTAATGATTCGTAATATTTCCATTCAATTTATACTACAAAAATGATCTATATTTCATATGAAATTATTTATTTTGTCATTTCGAACTCCGAGCCAGTACGATTTGAACTGACGTAATTGTTCCCCACGATGCACACTTTGATTTGTTATTGAATGAGAAAGCCTGAAAAATGAAAACTAATGATTCGTAATATTTTCATTCAATTTATACTACAAAAATGATCTATATTCTATTTGCTGTTATATCTCATATTACTGTGCATAGATTATTGAAATGAAAGTTTTGCAAAAAGCAAACGTTACAAATGCAAGTTTAAACTCAGATCTATTTAAAACACCAACCTTGGTGCTATAGGAAATATAAAGTTAATATTAGGCTGATTCATTCTAGAAATAACAGTGTACCCCCAATCAACCAATTGCTCAAGAGGCTTAGGTTCTATGCTACTGGAGGATATCTGAATTCATTGGCAGACTTTGGAGGTATACACACATCTACAGTATGTAGAATTGTAGCTAGAACTTCCGATGCAATAGCAAGTCTTTATCCTCATTACTACATTAAAATGACAGAAAATTCAGTAGGCGAACAAGTGAAATTTTAAGATATTGCAAGATTTCCAAGGATCATTGATGTTGTGGATGGAATGCCAATAAGAATAAGGAATCCAGGTTAAACAGAAATTTATCAAGGGAAAGCGCTGCAAAAAGTAATCATGACAGGTTGATATAGTTCTGGAATTTTTTTGTTTTGTTTAGGTGGTGAAGATGGAGAGGTATTCAGGTATACCTGTGTGAAAACAGCAGCCAATAGATAGCAGTCAATTTGCTGAACATATCCGAACGTTTAGTGGCGTCAGACTCAAAATTTATTTGGGGTTTAGCGAAGATGTAAAAAAGTATTGTCCTAATTTTTTTCCTTACAAAACGGAAAATCGTGACATCCTTATGAATTGCTCTCAGAATGATTCTCAACATCATTTCTTCCAAAAAATTATAATTTTGCAGCATGGTGGGATTATAATGTGCCAAGCTGAAAACTGTCTCAACAAAAGTGGATACATATTATTCTTCCCTATACAGAGCATCATTTCGTGTGAAATTTCTTGCATTACTTCCAGAGGGGGTAAAATACCAACCCAATGAAAAAAAAAACGATTTCGGGGGGTGAGACCTAAAACTGCCACAACGAATGGATACATATTATTCTTCTCTATACAGAGCATCATTTCGGTGTGAAAATTTTTTGCATTACTTCGAAGGGGTAAAATACCAACCCCAATTTAAAAAGAAACGATTCGGGGGTAAGACCTAAAACTGCCCCAACAAATTTGACTACAAATCATTGTTGATAATGCAGAACATCATTTAGTGTTGAAAAAAATCCTTGCATTACTTGCAGAGGGGGCAAAATACCAACACCAATTTAGAAAAATCGATTTCGGGCTTAAGACCTAAAACTGCTCCAACAAATCAGATCATTTTTGACAATGCAGATAATAATTTGGTGTTGAAAAAATTCTTGCATCACTTGCAGAGGGGGTTGGTATTTTACCCCCTCTGCAAGTACTGCAAGATTTTTTTTCTACACCAAATGATTCTCTGCATTGTCAAGAATGATCTATGATTACCTTCGTTGGGGCAGTTTTAGGTCATACCCCCGAAATAGTTTTTTTGGGTTGGTATTTTACCCTGCAAGTAATACAAGAATAATGATTCTCTGTATAGGGGAGAATAATATATATCCACTTTTGTTGAGACAGTTTTCAGCTTGGCACATTATAATCCTACCATGCTGCAGAATTAAAATTTTTTGGATGAAATGATGTTGGGAATCATTCACAAAGGAATTCATAAGTATGTCACGATTTTCCGGTTTGTAAGGAGGAAAATGAAGACAATACTCTTTTACATCTTCGCTGAACCACAAATAAATTTTGAGTCTGACGCCACTGAATGTTCGGCAATCTTCGGCAAATTGGCTGCTATCTTTTGGCTGCTGTTTTCACACAGGCTATTTCTATATAAATACTTAGGTATTTAGTGTGTGACTCTTGACATGAACATTTCAGACATCGTTGTGAGATGGCCTGGATCAGCGCATGATTAAACTATTTTTGTATAGTAGAATATATGCCAGATTTGAAAATGAAGAATTTGGCAATGGCATTTTGTTAGGTAGGTATTGAAAGGTGTAGTTAGCTCATACCCATTTTACCGAAATGTATGCAGGAGTCAGACTGTGTTCTTTACAAAGTCGAGTTTTTAGATACTTTTCATAACTTATCTCGTTTAAGGTGCAATATGATTGCTTTTGCAATTGCTTCTTGTGACTTCTCAGTTCACGTACGTGATCCAATTCACGGTCTCTACTACTTACCGCACATTATTCCTTATCGATCTCGGTAAATTTTGTGTTCATTGCTAAGATTACGTTTCTCTCTGTTTGATTTGTGATATAAAATAAATTCCTTTATATCACGCATGCTCAGTATATTTTATTCGTACCAGGGATTCCAAAGTCTGCTTGAATTGAATCGAAGCGATATCAAAAGGGTTTCTTGGATGGAGTCATCTATTCAGATTCATTCGATGAAGGATTTCAAGAAACCACCAGCGACTTCATTCAATTAATCTCGGCATGGTTTCCTTTCAGCATTTGAATTAATTACCAAGCAAAGCTGCTCCGGCAACTTTGCGAACTTTTGAAGTTAACGAACAGAAAACAAAGAAACTGCAAGAATAATGGCTTATTAAATGTGATTGTTTCAGTCGAGAGAACCAGCACTAAATGCAGATATCATTTGAAGTTTACGCAGCTTCAATGAAAATTGAGAGGGAAATATTTTCTTACTGCTGCCAATTCTAACTGTCAGGGTATAATATAATTAGTGTTTCTGCTTTCAATTTGAATATATAATTTATGATTTTTATTGATTGATCGAATAAATTTAAAATTAAATGTATAAAGAAAACAATTGATTAGTTATTGATCATTTATTTCGATATCAAAATGCAAGTTTGAGTTACTCTCTCGAAAAAATATATTAATTTTATATAATTCTTTGGCTGAATCTGTACTCAGATATTGTATTGTTGTGTGGGGAGGTGCATTCAATAATGCTATCAATTGCCTAGAAACAACTCAAAACTCATTACTGAAAATCACATTTAAAAGAGCTAGACGTTTCCGAACGGAGCAACTATACAGGGAAGCCAAAATTCTTAACATTAGATCCCTATACAGCTACCAATGTTTGATATGGATGTTCTCGAACATCCAGAAATTTAGTTTTATCGCTCACAAAACCACAAGATCAGTCGAGAGCTTACATATCAAAATTCCTCTCTTCAAAAAAAGTCAGACAAAAACATTCGTTTTCTTCTTCGGACCTAAACTGTACAACCTTCTTCCAACACACCTGAATTTTTTTTTTTTAAATAATTAAATTCAAACCGACCTTTAAGCAACACATACTAGAGAACCCGATAACATTCCAAATATTCTAAAATACAAAAGATGCGAAGGCTCAAAATCCTGCATCGCCGATCGCTAATCCTTCCTCTCCATTATCATTATGATTACCATTTTTATTACCATCATTATTATTTTTATATTTTCTTGTAATTTTTGTTTTATAAATTTGTATTATTCTTTGTTTCTATTTACATTTTTCATTCTCATCTTCATTCTCTACCACTGGTGTTATATGCATATAAAAAAATGTTTTTACAGAAGTTGAATACTTCTTCAAGTGGGGTAAAAAAAGCACAAAACAGGAGACATACGCCCAGGTGTATTTTACTCCACTCTGGAAGAAGCAAGAATAATGTTGTATAAAGATATATATTGTATTCTACTTTCAATTTTTTTTTAAATTCTCCTTTTTTTATATCTTGTTTTTGTACAGCTAACATGATGAATAATTATATTACATTGAAATGGCTCTTATCAGCCAATGAAACTGTAACTGTAATAACTGTTGTTGTTGAAATAAAGTTGTTTTGATTTGATTAATAAGGACAATTATTGACCCCCATAAACCTAGCAGAACCATTTGCAAATTTTGAATTTCCAATTATGCCATAAATTGTCGCTAATTTGTTACCACAATTATAAATTTGTCGCTCATCATTTTATAAAAAAAATCCGTGGTTCTGCTAGGTTTATATGAAGCTAGCAGAACCACGACGTACCTATCTACTAATGGAAAATACTAATACTACCATAATATGTCGCTAATTTATCGCTAATTAATCACCACTTCGAAAAATTTGTCGCTCTTCGTTTAAAAAAAAATCATGGTTCTGCTAGGTTTATATGAAGCTAGCAGAACCATTCCTATCTATCTAATTATGAAAAAAAACGAATATCATAATTTGTCGCAATTTATTACCACAATAGGAATTTGTCGCTAATTTTTTTTTGTGAAAAAACAGTATTTTATAAAAAAAAATCAATATCTACTAAATGCTATCAAACGTATAGTTTATACCGAGTTTTATACCTATTATTAGTTCCATAACAAGCAAATAGGCCTGATACAGTAAATTTCCCTAATTTGTCGCTAATGTATCGCATATACAGGGTCTTTCCGAAATTGGAGCGATAAATGAAATATGAAGTGTTGTATTATACTTGACACAAAAAAATTTAATTAAATTTTTATAGGAGCAATCTAAAATTTTCATAAATAATTTACTTATGCACTGGTTTGATTAATCAGTCCGCAGCGCGTCTCTGTCCGACAGCATTGTATTAACATATGGTATTCCCGCAGTGTTGCCAGTTTATTTTCATTTCATAAACACTAGTTATCATATTGGGCTTAAAATTAGAACGGAAGAAAGACACTGAATTAAACTAATTTCAAAATGAAGTGTTATAAAAAGTTATTGATAATTGCGATAATAAATAATGTATGTTAACCATTTGCTCTATGGATGCATATTTTTCAATATTTATCCTCTTCACTTTTTTACATCGGGTTTTGCCACAGATCCTGTTACAGCTTCTAAGATGGAGTTATAGCAGATGAATCTACTTCAAATATACAAATATTAGCCTTACATACAGGGTTACAATCTATAACATTTAAATACGACCAATGACATTCTTTCAATGTAGGTACCACAGCTAAAATTGTGGTGAATACGGTATTTAATAATAAGAATAATTTGTGACCAATAATTACATACATTAATTCATCTCGTCAGGTTGGCAACCCTGGATGGGTGACCACCTGCCAGGGAACAGTCGTGTTTGAAAGCCCCGGACAACTGTAGCAAAATCTCATATCCACAGCTGCAGGCGTCATATCAATGAGCACAAGATATAGCGAGGGTATGCCGTGTATTTCGGAGGGGTCGCTGACCTCGTTGAAGATCCCTAGCTCTGGTTAGAAACACCAGAGGATTTGGCACAATTTTCGAAAGGGGGAACTGTGATCACCGGCATCGTTGTTTAGCCCTGGTTGCGGAAATACGCCGACGTTAAATTAAGAAGTAAAAAAAAGGTTCGAGTAATTATTACTAGGTAGGGGTAGGATAGCAGTTGGCAATCAATTTATTCTATTTTTTCATATTTTTCGAATACACAGACCTCCTTTTACGATCCCTATACCTATCCCTTTTCCTTTCGTTTCAGGTAGATTTCATAGAAATATCACCAATGCGAACGTCACCACTTCACGACTCGAAAATACCATCAGTTCGAAAGTTGACACAAAAGAAAGTTCAAAGTTGGGATAAATCGATAGGAAGTTTCGAAATTGCGACTGTTGCATATTAATATTGGAAAACTATTGGTCATTTGCTCATGAGCTCAACAACTTTCATTCAAAAAGGTTTTCTCTGAACTCTACACAAAAACTTTCTGTTTGTATGTCGCTGTAAATTACCATTGATGTTTTACAATGAATTAATAGTTTTTGTTTGCCCTGTTTCGTTCGTGTTAATTAGATGACATTTGTTAATAGTTTATCTTCCCTTCCCAGTAATCATTCATTCCCTTCCTTAAATTGAATCTTATGGATCATCTAATCTGTGAAAAACAAACAATCTATATATGTCAGATGTCAGGTCGGAACGTCATCCATTTGTCAACATTAGTTTAGATTGAACGTGCGATTGGATTTTGACATATCTGGAATTCAAAGTTGAATTTTGTACATAATTAATTAATAGTTATTTTTCGTGAAGTGAATTTATATAGAGACTAGCCGATGGGATTTCCCATCGATAACATCTCAGGAACCTTCCAACTTTTCTCAAATGCGCATAGCTTAAGGTAGTACCGCCACGAGACAGTTGAATTAGGAAATTATTAAAATTTGGCATACGTATTGTTTAACATGTGAACAACAACTCTTTAAAATTTAAACAAGTTTCACCATCCTGAACCCGAGATATTGACTCAATTAACACGTAACATATGGACCATGCATAGGCAAACAGCACATTATTAATTCTACCGTTAGTACTAAAATTAAGAAGTTTATGAAAAACGAGGAGGAGCTAGAGCAGGATATCACAGATATTGTGAAAAAAAATCAAAGTGATTGACCATCTAGTTTGACAGATATAATCAAAACTACTCTCGTTATTCAAAATAGTCCACGGGGAAGCGCACAGCCTAAAGGGGGGTCGTAGAGAAATGCGGATTGTGCCAGGGGACTTTTTAAAGAAGGACGGGGGACCATTTGAGGGTCTGAACGCGGAAAAAAACTCCTTCTCTTAGTTGACCCCATCGATTTTAACAAATCCCCCCCTTCCCCCCAAAAAAAAAGTTCAAAAAGAGTACTACAAAAAAGTTCATTGAAGTTTTATCGAAAAACGATAATTTTTACCCATGACGTATGATTTCTAGTGAGGGGGGGTCTGAGATTTTTTTTTGCTGCGCTTTTCAGGGTCATCAAGTTTTTGTGTCGCCGAAGAAATTTTCCAGATTTTTTTTCGCGTTTCAAACCGAAAAGTCCTTTGAAATTTTTCGATTCCGTCGAAAATAATTTCCTAATTCAACTGTCTCGTGGCGGAACTACCTTAAACCGTTGGGTCTAGAAGCATGATTTTTTACAAAAACATGTAAAGCCTACTCTGTATAATACGGTTAGTAAGAATTTCAGTTGATTTGTAAAATAATTTTATACGGAGTCTGTCTAGAAAATACAAGGTTCTATCAATAGTCTATGTCGCAGACACTCAGAGGTGATTAATTAACACTCACAGCAATAACGATTTATTGAAATCAGTCTTAAATTTGATAAGCTTTGACACCTTGAACAAATAACACAACTAAATAGAAACAATTTATGAGAATATTGAAATGTTATAGCGAAATAAATGTAGCTTGCTGAGAGTAAACGACCGCATCGTATCGAAATAATAATTAACGGATGACCCTCGCATTAGAAGTGTTAGGTGACAATTGAATAAGTGCAGAACAGATCATAAATCGACAATCACCCCTTTGGTCTTTATAAAAGTGAACATTCGGTAGTCATTTCATAAAACCAGTCATGAATTTTATTCGACACAGATGGCTATTTAATCTAATGCACTCGTATAAACATAGGGTTAAAACGACAAAATCATAAAAATATTATATGCAATTGTTTGTGGACTCCTTGATCCCCCAAAGCGCATTAAGAGATGTTTTTATATAAAAGGGAAGATTTGTAAATAAAATAAGGATTCGTTGGCTTGCAAATGTAATTTCACATCAGTTCTTCATTAATGTAAAGACTAGAGAACTATTTTCCAAAACTTACCCATGATATTATGAATATTTTGAAGAAAAAATAGTATCACTATGGCATTGCTTCTATTCATCAAAATGGGCCTCGGGGGGGGTCATAAAAACGGACCGCCATACTTGTGCCTATGATACATGGTTAGTGAAAAATTTGACATTTTTTAATCGGTATGGCGTGTACTTAGCGACACCGAAACAGTATGGCATGGTCATAATCGGTAATGAGACATTTTTTCCTTTCATTGGGTGAAAAATTCAGCTTTGAGCTCGTATTTCAAGAGAGCATAAAAAATTACACTTTTAATTTAGTATGGCGCACAGTTTGAGGCGCTGCATCGGTATGGCATACAAGTTGGTTTCCAATCACAAAAAGTACATGTGACGCAGTCTTCTAATTTCTGAAAGAGCTTTATAGTAGAGTCAATCTTAAGGAAGTTTGCGCAGCAGTATTTTGTGATCTGTCGAAAGCCTTCGAATGTGTGAATCATGGAATACTCTTGCGCAAGGTCCAATGTTATGGCTTCCGGAATCAGAGCCTTAGTTGGATCCAGTCCTACCTAAATGAGCGTACCCAATTCGTAAGAATAAACACAAACTCTGAAACAAGCTTGGTTAAACATGGTGTGACTCAAGGCTCTGTACTGGGGCCTATCCTATTTTTGTTGTATTTCAACGATTTGGCTAACCTCAAGATTGATGGTAGATTTACAATATTTGCAGACGACACAACCATTTTGTGGCATGAGACCGATATAAATTGCCAATGATATATCCAGTGTGCAAAGGTGGTTTAACTCCAATTTTCTCTCGTTAAATGTCGAGTTAAATGTAGATAAAACCAATCTCTTATCGTTCAAATGTAATTAACCAGATATTCATTTAAGTACTGAAGATGTCATTGAGCAAGCATATACGAGTGAATTCCTTGGAATTCATCTGGACAACAACCTAGATTTTGAAAACCATGTGAAGTTCTTGAATGGAAAACTAGCATCTGGGTGCTATGCTCTGCGGATAGTATCGAAAGGAATGGATTCAGCCACTGCGAAAGTAGTATATCACGCTCTGATGGAATCTCATATTAGGAATGGCATACCCTTCTGGGTTACCTTTGTAAAGTTGGACCCAGAGTATCTTGTAAGCCGCTGTTTTCTCAACAAAAAATCCTGACCCTCCGTTATTTATTCTAGAAACTGTGTGTTTAGTATATTAGTATCACTTGCCAAAATAATAATTTAAGAGTATCTATTGCGCTTTCAAATTTAACGAAGAACTCTCTGATTTATAGTGCAGTCAAAATATACAATAATCTCCCATACATCTACAAAAACATTGTTTCGCCACCTCATTTCAGGAGATCTATACAAATCTTACTTATAGATAAGGTGTTTTATAGCGTTCAAGAGTTTCTTGACAAAGATTGGAAAGGTTAATTTAGATATGACACTCGTGTTGAATCCTTTTGGAAAGTTCATACATTCCCAAATGCTTAACTGGATGATATCTGTTTGTTAATTTTGGTTACTGTTCTGTTTCGTGAAAAATTTATTTTTTGTAATTGTAACAATGTTATGTTACCTGCACCATACGACTTATAAACTAATTTATTTACTTTACTTTATCTATGAGATGTAATATCTTCCGATTATAAAGTGTGTATTGATTGATTGACTGATTGAACTCCTTCATACTTTAGCTGTCTTATGTACAATATAAAACAAGAATTAGCTTTGAGCTCATTTACCAAGAGCATTAAAAAAATTGGGCAGCGCAACGCCCGACATCTACGGGCCGCCATACTTGCGCTGCCCTGTTATTTATAACACTGGTTTACTTCTCGAAAAGTTTTAGCTTTGAGCTAGTCATACGTGTTTTTTTCTGCTGGCTCTTGGTCTATAACCATTCAAACCACATTGCTGTGCGCGTTTTTTGCATTATATTAAAAATGTAACTAATAAGCGTATAAGAATTGTCAAAAATCAGCACAAAGATTTGCTAGTATCCAGGAACTAGTATGCAGAATTTCCTCCAGTATTCAGTGTTGAAAAATTAAAAATAATCCATATACAAATAAACACGATCTACTGGTGAATTATGCTCGTAATCCAAAAAAAATAATAAGATTTAATTAATACAATAATAAATATAATCTAAATGTGCATCAAACCATAAATAATAAGAAACGATAACTTAAATCGTAACTAAATCCATAAGTGACCCCCAATGCAGATCATAAGTCTCAAGACGTCAGATAGACATATTCCAATATGGTTGCAGAACTGAAAGCAAGTAAAATTGTTACTGAAAATTATCTAGCGATTAATTTTTAGTAATTATGTTCTGAGTATCTATATGACTGCAAGGGTATCGATTCATTCATTCCATCGGTCAACCAAATTGTATTTAACTTGGCTTATGAATATACCTTATGGAGACTTATCTGTGCGTTTTTATATTTTTATTTTATTATAATAATTCTAGAGTATTTTGAGAGATTGGTATGGTACACAAATTTAACAATCCACGCATAAAATTAACCAGTTTACAGGGTGGAGATTAAATTAGCCGCTCAATTCGGTTTTCAATTTATATTTTCCAAGCGAAATATAACCCTCAGTATTTTTCACTCTGCACTTTACTGTAACAACTTGGCAAGGACAAAAGAATGAGTACGAAAAACAACTATAAAATTATACAACTAAAACAAACAAACAAGTATAGAATTATAAAAATATCTGAATATTTTTTAACCCCCATTTAACCCCTTAGCAGATTAATTTAAAAATTCTTTCTTAGTGCTCACTTACGTTATATAAGGAACTCTTGTTCAAAATTTCATGCTGCTAGACCCACCGGTGTCTAAATATTTTCAACCCCCTATTTAAGCTGATTTAAGCTGTGCATTGTCTGTCAGTCAGTGTTTCAGAGGTGATCTAGATGTTAGTTTTGAACTTTTTTATATTTTTATGGATTTTGAGAGTTGAATCAAACCGAAAAAGAACCAGATTGGTTATAGTTTTTCTTCTGATTTTAGTAGATTACATAGAAATATTTGGTAGGTTTTGGAAGATTTGTAACTTATAACTTTTGTAGTAATACTTCAAAGTTTACACAAAAATAGTAATGCTGTTTGTGTTTACTAATGAAAAATATATTCAATGATATGACAATTTGTTTGATATCAATAAATTAATTCTACTTATTTGACTGGACCCGTCTTTTTGTTATTTTTGTCTTTGTCACTCAGTTGTTGATAAGTTTTTTTATGTTGAATACTTTCTAGATTTGGGACTTTCTCCCGAAATTTACTATTGAAAAATAGTCAAAGGGTGATAAACCAGTATAGGCATGCGGAGTGCTGTTTTACTTCAAGCATTTCTTGCTGGTTGCTTGCGAGACTAACTCATGTATAACTAATTATTTTCAATATATCTTTGTTTTGTCTTTCGGCTTTTCCATATTCTGTGCCAATTTTTTGCATTTTCCGTCATCGTATAGAATCGATATTGCAAAGTCTATTCGAAAAGATAATGAGAAGAAGAACGCCTGCAACTCAGCACTCGATTTGTTATTTTGTAGCAAGTAGAAGAGAACTGTTTAGGTATCTTAAAATTTATTATGTAATACATTTTAGACGATGAATAATTATTTTTGTTGAACGTTGTTTCCGACTGTCTTCACCACCAAGTGCGTAGAAATGCCAGTTACAGGTTAAGAAACTTTTGACAGGCAATTGAGATTACGTATGAAATTTGTTGCCAACATGAATTTGTTGGGTTTGAGATTTAAATTATTAACAGTGAGATTGATTATATGTTGAATTCTTGTCCAATGTCAATAAATAGCAATATATTTCAGTCAAATGATTGATATCCGTTTTTTTATTCATGCAGTTATTCTCTTCAAAGATATGGGCCATTTCTAGGAAATATATGTTTATTGAGAGTGTCTCACCAGCTAAGACCTTCATGGATTCCTAATTCATATGGTGGTCAAACTTGTTCACATGTTCTGCTAAATGTGAAATGATTCTGGCGCCTAATGATCTTGAAGTTCGACCAACATAATTAATATCACAGTTTTCACAAGGAATACTGTACACTATTTTCGTTTGGGAAGCTAAGAGTATTTTTTCTTTAATTTTACTGCGAATTTTCTTGTTAGTTAGGACTGTTTTGTTTGCTATTCTGATATTAGATAAGCTCTGGAAAATTCTACATAGTTTGGGTGTAATTTATTTGACGAAAGATAAGGAAGTGTAAGTGAAGCGTAATGGGGGCAGTACCTATTTTTCGTCCTTTTTGCATCAGAAGCGTTTCGTTTGAAACGTTACACTCAAATTCAACCTTGAAATTTTACTCTTATCCCGACCAAAGAAATTTGAAACTCGAAAAATGGGGCATGTGTTTTTCCACATATAAGTATAGAAGAACTTGTTCCAGGTTTCTCTTGACTTTTCACAACCGAAAAGTTCAACTTATGTAACCCAAGTCAAACCAAAGTTGGCGTCGAATTGTAAATTATTTTATTCATTCGGCGTATTCCTTTCGAAAAGCAATCATTTTTGCTTCCAAACTTCTCGTATAATTATTCAACGAAGTTTCTTTCGCGAATAAGAAAACTTCTGAAGTTTCTCAACATAAATTAATTGAATTATGATAATAATTGCGCATGGAACGTGGTTATTTGAGTTGGAACAAGTCTCAATGAATACTTAAATGTGTGTAGTTCAAAGAGGAATAGGGAAAAGAAACGAAAGTATTAATTTAGTCGAAGACTACAATAGCAAAACTATGTTTCGACTCACCTGTGTGTACAATGATGTGATGTTATAGTTTTCCCAATATCAATTGCAGAAGCATAAAAAAGCATTGCGGCGAAATCCTGTGAGCAGCAGTGGCGGAGATAACTAATTTTATTTAGATATTTTAAGATTTTAAAAATACTTCATACATAATGAAAAATGAAAAAAAATTAAAGACAAGCTTTTATTTATACAAATACATTAAGAAAGAAAAATGATTTCTTTCATTGTTTGATGTAGGTTATTATTATATCCTAAAACGTATTTCGATCGGCACACACCAAGACCATAGACGCTACTGGTTTTTAATCTTCCAGAGCTATTATAGTCCATCCAATATCAATTGCAGAAGCTGTTTCTATAGGGAGCAAATGAAAACTCACTTCGCTAACACGAGCGTATATACGAAGAAACGGAACGAAAAGTAATCTGTACTACTCGTGAACATTTTCCGTCGGCAAAGGGTACATCAAAAGATCCGATAGTCAACGTGGACTCGAGTGAGGGCTGTCAGTTGTACAACCGATTCGTCTGGACCAATCAAGTTCGACATAATGCTGGCAGGTGTGTCTCTATGATGGGAGGTCATAAATCACGCGTTATATTTGTGTTTTAATAGGTCTGAAAGATTAAAAACCAGTAGCGTCTATGGTCTTGGTGTGTGCCGATCGAAATACGTTTTAGGATATAATAATAACCTACATCAAACAATGAAAGAAATTTTTCTTTCTTGATGTATTTGTATAAATAAAAGCTTGTCTTTAATTTTTTTTCATTTTTCATTATTTATGAAGTATTTTTAAAATCTTAAAATATCTAAATAAAATTAGTCATCTCCGCCACTGCTGCTCACACGATTTCGCTGCAAGACTTTTTTATGCTTCTGCAATTGATATTGGGAAAACTATAAAACACAAATATAACGCGTGATTTATGACCTCCCATCGTAGACACACCTGCCACCAACATCGATGTCCAACTCGATTGGCCCAGACGAATCGGGTGTACGATAGACTGCCGCCATTCGAGTCCACGTTGACTATCGGCTCTTTTGATCTACCGTTTGCCGACGGAAAATGTTTACGAGTCGTATAGTTTTCCCAATATCAATTGCAGAAGCATAAAAAAGTCTTGCGGCGAAATCGTGTGAGCAGCAGTGGCGGAGATAACTAATTTTATTTAGATATTTTAAGATTTTAAAAATACTTCATAAATAATGAAAAATGAAAAAAAAAATTAAGACAAGCTTTTATTTTGCAAAAAAAAATTTATTATACAAATACATTAAGAAAGAAAAATAATTTCTTTCATTGTTTGATGTAGGTTATTATTATATCCTAAAACGTATTTCGATCGGCACACACCAAGACCATAGACGCTACTGGTTTTTAATCTTTCATAGCTATTAAAACACAAATATAACGCGTGATTTATGACCTCCCATCGTAGACACACACCTGTCAGCATTATATCCGACTTGATTGGTCCAGACGAATCGGTTGTTCAACTGACAGCCCTCACTCGAGTCCACGTTGACTATCGGCTCTTTTTGATCTACCGTTTGCCGACAGAAAATGTTTACGAGTAGTACAGATTATTTTTTGTTCCGTTTCTTCGCATACACGCTCGTGTTAGCGAAGTGAGTTTTCATTTGCTCCCTATAGAAACAGCTTCTGCAATTGATATTGGATGGCCTATACAGATTATTTTTCGTTCTGTTTCTTCACATATACGCTCGTGTTAGCGAAGTGAGTTTTCATTTGCTCCCTATAGAAACAGCTTCTGCAATTGATATTGGATGGACCATACTTTCCAATATGAAAATTCATTTTTCATCGAAAACGCACCATATACCCATTTATGTATTAGTTAAGTATGATGATTATACTGCGACCTATGAGATCTATTGTGCTCCCTTTTCTTGATATGTGGTTGAGAATGTCTCGACTTTATAGCCACTCCTATTCTCCTTAGGAAGTTTGGGATGTGGAATGGCTTCAAGTTGGGTAAGTTTCCCTCTTGTAGTGTCCTGGAGTTACGTTTCGCTATGCTGTCTGAGAAGTAGGTCTACTTTCAGTCGGCAATGGCTTGCTAGGATTCATGTTATTATTCGGAGCTTATTTTTGCTTAGAGTGATGCATTCGGTGTATAATAATAATAATAATAATAATGGTTTTTATTGATAGAAATAAAGATATCAAGAGACAGGATTCAATCGACGTACAAGAGATCTAGGAAATCTTGCGTTTCTTGTTCTTCCATTCATTCCATTTCATCCGTCATGAAAATATAATGACAACTTAAATAATATACAAATAATATATAATTGGATTTACAAATATACTTTGCTAATCAGTTGTGAGTAGATATACTACTGTTGTGAAATGAAAAGAATGATGTGAAATGTGAAATGATATATGCAGTATTCGAGTTTATGCTGGTTGTGACTTTCCAGGAGTATCTACGCTTGTCTCATCCTTCCTTCCCAATATTTGGATTTTTAGTGATCCACTCCCCTTTTGAGTTAACCTTATATTGTATTATTGATGTTCCCGAAGAAGGGTTCAGGTCCCAAGAACGTTGTTAGTTTATCAGCTATTTCCGTGTGCCCCGGAACCCACAGGACGGTGACTTTGTTTTGCCGGCTTAGTTTGTTCAGTTTTCCTAAGCAGTCCCATATCATTCTTGAGCTGATTACGTGAGAGCTCAAAGCATTGATGGCTACTTGACTATCGTACAAGATGACGATCTCTTGTCTGCGGTAATTTGTCTCGATGTTGAACTGGGTGCACTTATCGGTGTAAAATGCTTGGGGATTTGCCCAGACTTCCGGAATATGCGGTTTCAGGCCCTTATTCTCCTATCCCAGTTCCTTCTGCTGTTTCAGAGCCACCTGTGTACTATTTGATAGCGTTTCTCTTCAGCTCAGCTTTATAGTCAATTCTTCCACAAAACTAAATTTTTTTGGCGTAGCGTCCTGGAACATGCCCCAGATTTAAAATTTTAAATGTGTTGAGGAGTGAGGTTTACTAGCACCTCCGTAGTGCCCTTGGGCTTGCTTCCATTGCACCCGTTATGCATACAAAGACTAATATCTGTACCTTAGAGTACGGACATGCGGATGAACGCGGTGGAGATCGCGGTCGCGATCGCTACATGGATGTGAAAACAAACATTATTTTCTTTATGAGACCGCACATACCAAGGATGCTTCAACCGTTCACCCTCGCCGCCTATCATCGCGGTTTACAGCGATGTCGATGTCTGAACAAAATAGTTTGTTATACATGGTGATCAAACTGTTGGTCGCGATTTAACTTGCACGTTCATTGGTGTTCTTCAAATCACGTGACATTCACTGGAGGTACGGGAGGTATTTATTTATTTAGTTTATTGTTGCGACAGGTTGTGAGACATTTGATTTGTTTGGTTTATATTCAATTGAATACGTAAAAGACAATGAAGGATGAACTAATAGATATTCAAAATGGAAGAAATTTAAAGGACATAGCCCTCAAAGAGAAGTGTTAACCGTAGACACGTGTTTCGGGCTCTTGGCCCTCATCAGTACGGTGAAGAAGTGCAAGGATGAACAACACTTGGTAGAAAACGACAAATCAACGGAGTCAACAAACAGAAGACAGCCGCACATTTGTGATTTCGGTTAGCAGACCCTGAATTCCAGGTCACCACGGAGGCAGCTACAGCTACCTGCGTGACATCCGAGTCCAGGATTATAGAGATGAAAGGCAGGAATATCGAGGGGACTGTTGAACAAAATGGAAGAAATTTAATGGACATAGCCCTCAAAGAGAAGTGTTAACCGTAGACACGTGTTTCGGGCTCTCGGCCATCATCAGTACAGTGAAGAAGTGCAAGATGAACAGCACTTGGTAGAAAACGACAAATCAACGGAGTCAACACACAGAAGCCAGCCGCACATTTGTGGTTTCGGTTAGCAGACCCTGAATTCCAGGGCAACAACCAACTTCACCACGGAGGCAGCTATAGCTACCTGCGTGACATCCGAGTCCAGGATTATAGAGATGAAAGGGAGGCATATCAAGGGGACTGTTGAACAAAATGGAAGAAATTTAATGGACATAGCCCTCAAAGAGAAGTGTTAACCGTAGACACGTGTTTCGGGCTCTCGGCCATCATCAGTATGGTGAGGAAGTGCAAGATGAACAACACTTGGTAGAAAACGACAAAACAACGTAGTCAACAAACAGAAGCCAGCCGTACTGATCATCACCGTACTAATGAGGGCCGAGAGCCCGCAACACGTTTCTACGGTCAACACTTCTCTTTGAGGGCTATGTCCATTAAATTTTTTCCATTTTGTTTAACAGTCCCCTCGATATTCCTCCCTTTCATCCTACTAATATTATAAACGCGAAAGTTTGTAAGTATGTTTGTTACTCTTTCACGTAAAAACTAGGGGATGGATTTTAATGAAACTTTACAATAATATAGCTTATACATCAGAATAACACATATACTCCAATTTATAAAGATATTATGTGAGTTGTCCAAAATATGACGATAAGTGTCAAGTAAGTAGGAAAAAATCTACCATCTGCGAGCTATTCTGGCGACGATGACAAACCGAGTGCGCGATACTACGGTACGGTCCAGCGGCACTATGGTATATATATATATATATATATATATATATATATATAATAAATATATATATACATATATATATACATATGTATATATATATATATACATAAATATTCTTGAAATGGGAGCTCACCTTCTATTGGTTGCACTTGGTTATGAAGAAATGTGGTTTTATTGTCACATACTCTATTCCCGTCATCATAGCGGAATGAAATACATACAGGATAGGGGGCTAATGGGATAACGCGAAAAGCAAAAACGGGATAGCGGGATAACAGAATACCGCGATGATGGGTCAACGGGAAACGGGATAATGGGATTATGGGATAACAGGATAACGGAAAACGGGATAACAGAAAATGGGATAACAGGATAACGGGAAACAGAATGACGGGAAACGGGATAACAAGGAATGAGATAACGGGAAACAGGATAAAGGGAAGCTGCCAAAGCCACAGGCATAAGCTAGATAGAAGGAGACAGAGTGAAACATAGGAAATAATATAAATTCCACGCGGACGAAGTCGGGGGTATCAGCTAGTCTAATATATATTGTCTTTTTTGGTTTATAGGATGAGCACTGCACTGGCGATTTGAAGAATCAAAAATAATCTACCACTTTTCACCTGAAGACATGTGTTCTATACATTTAACTATTTTCTGATAAAACTTGTCAAATTTTCCCGAAACACGCCAGTCTTCTGAGAAACCGCAAAGAACACTGAAAGGAATCTTCGGTATGTTTTGTTCGGCATCGATGTAAAACTCGACTGCAACCTCTACCTCGCTCATCTATGTATCTTCGGCATGTCCGTAACCTTAGGCCCGGCATTTTCACCTCCGGTTATACTAGGAATAAATCAACCAACGGTTAGAATATGCTTCTGTTTTAACGTTTATTGTAACAGAAGCACATTCTAACCATTGGTTAATTTATTCCTAGTATGACAGGAGGTGAAAATACCGGGCCTTAGAGACATTGGTTCGTGTGGTGGTTAGAAGTCGCTTCCCCCCATGCCACTGTCCCATAAGTGATGATTGGTCACACTTCTGCTGTGTACATCGGAGGTCACTCAGGCCGAAGACTCCATTTGTGTTGTATCAATCGAAACGATTTCATGCCCTGTTTCCATTTCCGCTATCCTGGTAGTAAGATGCCTAAAAACCCTGGTGTCTTCATTAATTCGATTTTGTTTAGAATTTTTGGGGGACAACAAATGAATGGCGTCAAATTCTGCTTAGAACTTCATTAGTAGATGATGTCACGCTAAATGTCAAACTTCAAACCTATGAAATTTTCTTTTTCTGTCAACATAACTGCATATTTTTATGACAAAATTGTGAATTGAACAAAATCAGAGAGTCCATTGTAGGTATCATAAAATCGGTTGATGAAGTTGAGAAATCGATGAATCCTAGTCTGCGACAGTCTAGACTGCTTCCAGCTATCTTAGAATGACTTCTCCGGAAAAGGTGAGCCCTACTAACATAGGTGAGGGGAGAAAACAATATTCTAAATCAGCTTCTCTTTTACTTTTCAGTAAGTAACACCCATCATGAGATAATCGGAGAAGGAGGCGATCTAAACCGAGCAGTTGCTCGGAAGAACTATTATTAGGATAATTATCACTTTTTAATAAACACATGAATTTCACAAGTAAGCGTATGAAGATTTTGGCTAGTGAATTCCGAACCGTCACAGAGGGTCCCATGGCTCTTTCCAAGAAAATATCCACTATATTTAGAATTTTCCAATACTTTTAGTTAGAAGATTTTCATCTCATGGGAAAAATTTTGTACAAAATATATATAATATAAAAAATAAATATAAAAGTAATAATAAAAATATTTGACTTGCTAGTTACTAGATATATTACAATCACAAGTTGAAAAAAATTATTAAAATGGGCAAAGGTAGTTCAGATAAGGCACAATTTAATTTATACATATACGAGTCATTTTACTATGACGTAATTAGTTCTTGCGATAAGATAGTCGTGTTGTCTGCCAAAATAGTGAACACCTCTTAATTTGCTTAAAAGCTGAGAGGTTCTTTCACTCAGATAGGACTCGAACCAATTGAAGCTGTAGAGATAAAGCTTACGTAACAGTCAAAAGCTTTAGATATGTCTCAAAACACTGAGGCGCTCACTTCCTTCAGACTAGAATATATATTTTTCAGAAGCGAAAGATTGCATCTCCCGGACTTTTGTTGCTTTGAAAGCTAAATTAAGTAATTGTTTGTAATTTACAGCACTTCATAAAAGCATTATCCGCTCCATTATAAGATTTTTATCATGAGTAAATGTCCTTTGTAAATGTGGATCCATCATGCCGAATTTCTGAAAATATTTTCCTTGTTGAAATTACTAGCACATATATATTTATCTATTCCGATATCATCACTTATTGAAAGGATTTTCCCGTCTATTGTATATTCATAATTAACAATCAACTTATATTCCAAAATAAATGTATATAATGATAAACAATGGAATACACATACTGATTGTCAATGAGATAACACATCGAATGCAGTGATCACTATAAAAATATATAATACATATGAATGCTTCAATCAAAGGAATCTCGGAATACATTGTTTGACTGATTATGACAATATAGTCTCATAATATATTTAATTCTACCCAAAAACATAATTATTTTATTGATCTTGCAACTACGAAAATACCCGAAGCGTTTCCTCATTCTACATTCTATTTTCAATTCATTGCGAAAAGCATGAAAACCATGAGATTGGATTTGTTACTCAATGATGAATTCTATGTAAAAAATTTAAATCAAGTTTTTCTGATCATTTGCTGTTTCCAGAATAAAGGAGAAAGAATTGGCTACCCTCAATATAGAATAACAAGTGCCACACAAGACAACAACAAAAAAGTAAATTTTTTACTTGATAGTACTGTAAATTGAACAGAGGAGGATTATCCAACCTTTCACATTATCTTACGGGAAATTTTGGTATTCCTTTTATTCATCAATCTGTCCAAATTTATTTTGAAAAAGAAGTATCTGAAAAAGTTTTTGTGAAGTAGTGACATTCATGTCATTTGCTGAAAATTATACAAAACATGTAAGTTCTTTCCTGAGACACGTCTGAATATCTTGAACAGAGAAAATAATATAAAATTCAACTTCTTAAGCAAAGCGGGATTATCCAAATTAATTGTTGATGCGGCTCCGTCGAGTTGAGTTTTGCCGATTGCTGTTACCTATGTGCTGTTGCTCCATGAATACGAATTCGAAGTCAAAACGCGTCGTTCTCAAATACTTTCGGAGGTTCAAAGATCAAGAAAAGCCCCTTTTCTGCCTTTTTCAGCAATAAGAAACGTTCAAAACACATATTAATTATAATTTATGAAATTTGTTAGGCCTTTTCCACTATCCACATTTTGAACAAGCACCGACTTTGAATTTGTGTTCATGGGACAGAAATACATAAGTTCCAACTCGGTGGAGCCGTATCAATCGAAAATTAACCATACAAAATTGGTACGCACTACAATTGTTCATAATTAGAATTATTTCAGAACACTTCTCGAAAAGTACATGGATGATATATATATATATATATATTTATATATATATATATATATATATATATATATGTATATATATATATATATATATGTATATATGTATATATGTATATATATATATATGTATATATATATATGTATATATATATATATATATATATATTTATATGTTACATCGATCGATCAACCTCAAAATATTTCACAACGAATTTACATGACCTCAAAGACGACAAAAGCACAATCACAGAACGGATCAGAGACACAAATCACAAAAACACCCTGTGTGGTCTTTAATTCAGTTTACTGAATTATGACAAGAAACGACGTCGGCGCCATCTGAAACTCTAGTTAACTCCCTTTATCATGAGGGCTGGTGTTCCCCAGTTTGTCCCAATATTTTACAGGTATAAGTGAATACACCATGGTTTTTAGACATGTTACCTGGTAGAAAGCTATTGCAACATCCACCCAGACGTGCCATCTAAGTACCCCTCTGTTATCTAATGTTCTCTCGATACTGTAGACTGTTCACCAATACCAATAAGAGAAAATTAAATCATCTTGTTTCATATTGTCACTTATTGAGATAGCTGTGCTGATGAAATTACCTGTAACCGTGGGTTCATAATTCAATTCAGAATGTATTTTGCTCGTTAATTATTTCAAATATAATTCGTGGTATACTCGAATATCGTTAGTTTTGTTAACAAAATCAACTTACTCCAATCGTAATCTTTGTCAAATCAACTTGACGAAACTCTCAATTTTCGGAAAACTAAATGTACCTACATCTTTACTTCAAAGGGAATTCGGGAAATGATATTTTTTTCGGTCGTTCGATGAGACGTCATTCTGGGTCATTTACTGTTGCCTACTGGGTTCTTTCAAACTGTGACCAGTTGGGACCAATAGATGACGAATGTCAACAAAATATTCAACTACCGAACGATCATATAGAAAAAGAAAAATTTCTTGTCCTTTTTTGTTGATATTCACAGCCGAGAATGCTGGACAGTTCGCTCGATTATTCATTCTTTCTTCAGTTATTCGTATTTGACACTATCCGTATGCCATTTTATTTGTTACGGCCGGGGATAGTTTTCATGACGCACTATTCGATATCTAAATAAAGTAACAAAGAATTAAACCGACGAAATACGGAACTGAAAAGTAAAAAATAAAATAAACCTTCTTAGTCTCAATAAGTAAGCTCCTAAACCAATGTAAGTAACCAATTTTGAGTCGGCGCCAAACAAATAAGCAAATGAATTAGGTAAGGCGTAAAATGATGGCATCGAGTTGCGCGGTGACATTCTGATAATTTTTTTTGAAGTAGTTTAATTATCTTGTGATAAACTTGGCTTCCGATTTCGTAATCCCATTTTTGTGTAAATAATTCAGTTCGAGGAAAGTTCCATTTCCATTTTGTTCTAAGGCAGGATCGCCATGTGATAAACTTAGTATTACTTAAATTAGTTTATCTGAAAAAAACACATGCGTTCGGTTTTGATGTATAATCATGAATGTTCATATTGCTTACAAGTTACAATAATTAATACTCAGGTCAATTTGTTGGGGTTATTCAACTCAGTGTACATCAATTCATCATTATATCAAAAATGCTTATTATCTAATAATATATAACACCACAAGCTTAGTTATTGAGACTAAGAAGGTTTATTTTATTTTTTACTTTTCAGTTCCGTATTTCGTCGGTTTAATTTTTTGTTAAAAAGTTTTCATTTTAATTTTTTTGTGGCTGAAATCTATTAGTTACTACCTACTTGTTTTTTTATTACTTCCAAAATACTTACTTACCCACCTTACTTCAACTATTACCAGTTAAATAATATGATTATCTACTTTTACTATTTGTTCTAATATAAATTATTTTTGTTTTGGTTAGTTCATTTCATTACTTTGTATATCATTCCATCCTCTCATAGAATATCATTATTGTGACGGATGTAGGAGAACAAAAATAATGACAATAGCGATCTGTCATTGTCAACTACATATGTGTGCCAATGTTCACAACTGAAAAATTAATTATCCCCTATTTATCTACCCGTAAGGGTGGTTAATTCCATTCGAAATCCAAATATGATCAAAAATATGATCAACTATGAGGTATACCCTATCTAATGAAAAAAGAATCATCCAAGTCGAAGAACCCAATACAAAGTTATGCCTGATAGAATCGGTTAACGGACCAGAATTCAGAGGGTGAGTGATCAATATCCTTCATTTTGCTACCGTTAGGGGTGGATTTCATCCTTTAAATTCAAATGGGACCAACTTCGAAGTACATCCTACCAACTGAAAACAATTATCGAAATCGGACGTCTCAGTAAAAAGTTATGTGTGGTCATACATAAAAAAAAATATACGCGTCGACTAGAGAACCTTCCCCTTTTTGGTTTCGTCGGTTAAAAAATACTATTGAGAGTGTGATTGCTAGCGTTCCAGTTGCTGAAGAATTTGTGAAATTTATCACCATAATACATTGGAAACAAACATTGAAGTTATTTCCTTTCCTAAACTACTGAATCCTGCCGATAGTTTTAATTGACTTCTCGTGAGATTGAGAAACAAGGGCTGCAGGAGTAATCATCTCCTCGCGTGCATTATTCTAGTTTATTCTGCTTTTTGTCTTCATTGTGGTTTTATTGACTAAATTGAGGACAAATAATAATAGTATTAGTGTAAACTCACCTGGTTCTTTTTGAACAAAGCGTTATATGAAAATGAAATAAACTTCGATTGAGTTTTCGAATGGGGAAAGGAGAAAAATTAAAAAAATTTCAGGACAACGACATACTTTCTGTTTAGGATACATTTTTGAATGCTAATTTGAGAAGTTAAACTAAACGAGAATCAAGATTTATGTAATTTATAGAAGATTTATTTTTTATTTTTATCCAAAAGTATTTTATGTTTATTTCAAGAGTGATCACGATTTCTTGGTTTTGTGTGAATAAATATGAAAGCGCCACTTTCATCTTTAGTCACCAAGAAATTCTAGAGTTTATTACACAATCATTGAAAGTAAATCCCGCACTGACTTGTCTTATGAGTGATGTGGTCACTATACAGTGTCGAATGATACTGTTATGAAACTGGGGTTCGTTTATTGAAATACTCGAATGAATTTAATGTCCGTTTATTATCATTCGAAAACACAAATCAATAATGCACTCTGACAATATACACCGAGAAAAACGGTCCAAATACCTAGTGCACCTAACACTATTTTGATTACAGCAATACATTTTTCACTTACGAGCACTAAAGTGCAGTATTTGCTGTTAATAAAAAAATAACTCTGACAACAAAGTAATTTCCATTTTCAAAATTTTGAAACTAAATAATTTGCACCTTGTCATAATTGAATATATGAGTGTCATTGATAGTCATAAACACACATTGTTACTTCAGTCTTCATTTTAGAATTAGCCTATACTTTGATCTTTTCATAAATATCAGTGTCATTAGGAAGATCTCGGGCATGCGCAAATGTATCAACAACGGCTAATAGTATCGCTTTCCGCTTGCATTTTACATTTCGTTCACGCATTGATGCATGCGTCGTAGTTAGAATCGAACCAAGTCTTATACTCGAAAACTGCTTTTTTGTAATTATAGTTCATACTTATATACAAACAATATTGTTAGTGTTGCTTGGTGTTTCGTGAAAATCGTGAACTGTATGATAGAATTCCCGAAATTACTGGCAGCTTGAGGATCTGAAATTTCTGATACAAAGTGTGACATATTGGCATATCTTATTGGTAAACATCACTACCTACATCAAAATCTGTTTCCATTAACTCTGAAACCCAAACATAGTTTTTTATCACATTATCCTGAAATTATGTGAAAAATTGGACCACTGAAACATTTTTACACACTTCGTTTTGGATCGGAACATAGAGTCAAAAAATGCAGGAAATGTTGTGTCATAACGGGTCAATATTACTAAAGCCGTAGCTATCAAACATCAACTGAAATTATGCCAGAGATTTGAAAAACATGCTAGTACCCATCGTGTATGTTATGTAAAGAAATATGCTCATCTACTGTACTCCAAAAGTTTGAAAGTTGCATTTTTCCAAAAAATGTTTGCATTGAGAATGTCTCATATGAATTGAATAAAATAATGAAAATCGAGAACTTGGGTGTGCCAATTTTTGGTATCGTTCGTTTCATCTTAGTCAATTCGATTAATGAGGTATGTTTTGTTTTTGAAGAAATGAAAATAATATATTTGTCATTCACACTCACTCACACGGATGTGTTTTGCAAATACAAATTGAGTACACTAGACACAGTGAGATTATTCCCCATTCAAATGGTAAAAAGTAGATTAAATTTTTTTGATTCGAAGCTCCCATGATCATTTCAAAAAGTTATTAACAAGTACATAGCATATTCAAAAGAAAATTCATACTCATCTGGCATTTTAGTTTTTTGTATTAAGTACACTTGCTAGTTTATTTTTACAATAACTTGATATTCTTTATATCATCATTTGATTTAACTTTCAATATTATTATCTTGCCTATTGTACAAATGAATCATATTACATGTATATTTCTGGTGAAAATATAAATGCAGTTAAGTGACTGACAAATATTGTTTTATATTTTATTTATTTTCATAACACATTCTGTTAAAAATAGTTATTTATACAACAAGCGACTTTTTTTTGCACGCGCTAGAAGTTTTCATAGCGAGCGAGTTATATAACCTCGCAAGTGCATTTGATGGTTGGTGTTCTCAGAAAAATATATCCAAGGTATCAGAACCCGTCATTTTTGCGAATTTGGGAGAAAAATCGAATACTATGAAGCCGTCAACCCTGTGGTCGAAGTTTTCTATGTTAAAATCTACTTTAGCGGTTAACAATAACATACATATAGGTGATTATCCCAAAGTGAAGGCATTTCTTAAAAGAAAAAGTGCCGGCTATAAGCCGAAAAAGGCAAACGTTTTCACGAGAGAAGAGGTAATAAAATTTTTCTTCGATGCTGTGGATGAAACTTTTTTATTGATGAAAGTCGTTATGATTATGGGATTGTTAGGCGCCTGTCGCCGGGACGAACGTTCCAAAATGGCAATACATATGATATTGAGGACAAGGATTCTCACATAATTGTTAAAATTCCTGATTCAAAAACGAAAATACAAAGAACATTTGTAGTTCCAAATAGCAATGAACACAAATTTAATCCAGCTGAAATTTGCCGTAAGTTCATGTCACTTCGTCCTAAGATAGCAGAAAACCGTAGATTTTTTTCTTCAGTATAGGGACGAAAATGTACAGCTCAAGTAGTCGGAATAAATACTTTTGCAAAAATTCTGAGTCTAATTGCATCCTTTCTTGGATTACCTAATACAAAATATACTGGCCATAGTTTTAGAAGGTCCTCTATGTCGCTTTTAGTTAGCTCAGGGGCTGATATTTTGACACTTTAACATCATGGTGGCTGGCGATCGTCGACCGTTGTGAAACAATCCGCGGAAGATAAAGTGAAAATTGGAAACGGTATTTTTAGTGGTGATATCAAGAAAAGTGGAAATGTCGAAGTCGAGAACAATAATACTTGTAACATTATACAAGAAAATCCATTTGATTTAGTATTACCAAAATCATCGTTTGGAATTAACATACAGAATAACAGCAATTGTACTATTAATATAAATCTTGAAAAAAATTTGTATGGATGAAATATGATTGTAATATGTTTAATAAAAAACGATTGAAATGAGAATGATGGGTATTGTGTATTACCTGTATTTGAAGAGCATTTTTGACCTAAGTATTGTAGATTTATTGGTGAAACCAAATAAAAAGAAGAAATGAAAATTTGTATTATTTCATCATTTTTCATCTTGGGTCGTCCTTGACTTTCAGGTTAGTTTTCAATTAAATGGTTCGAACTCTAGACTCTGCATCTTGGAAGTTTCAGGGATATTTGTTCAATAAATCCTATCATAATTATCCACGAGGATAATGAAAGTGATATTGCAATCTGAAATAGTTGTTTTATCATCAAATATTTGTTACAATTCATTACCTGTTCCATCATTGGTGCCATTATGAAAATCATTCTGATAATTGAAACATTATATTTGACATTTCTATTTGGAAAAAATTTCAGGATGTTTCACAACCATGGTGTCAATTTGAAACTGATTCAAATTTTTCTTGGTGAATGAATGAGACTGCTATTTTATCTCAATGGTTTTGCAGATATTTTCAGCATGTTGGAGTTGAAAGAAAAACTCCATTAAGAATATTGAATTATGTAGTGTTTGATAAAATGTTTTTTGAACAATTCACTTAATTCAATACTCTTGCCCTGCATGCATCTCAGCACCGTTGGGAAAAATAATGAGTCCTACTCATTTTTTCAAAAGGAATCCCCAGTTTCAATTTGACACCATAGTTTTGGAAAACCCTGTATTTGTAATTTTGCAAGCAAAATAATTAATTGAGGTAAGTAATCAATTTCATTGCTGTAAGTGGTTAAATTATTTACTGTAAGTTAGTTTTTTATTGAAACAATGACATCATGTGTTTGTCATAAATGACGGTATTGAATAACAATAAAAATCAATTGATAGTACCAAATGTACACTTCATTAATGACAAATAAAACCGACAATAACAACAATCAAAATATATATTTTGTGTCATTACTGTAAGCTCCTGATTTGATAGTAGGTAGCACTACTTTATATTGCAATTTCATTTTGATAATGGGAATTAAGCACTGTCAGGGTCTTTTTTTCCTAGTGACAATTAAAGTGAGACCCAGTCCCCAATACGGAAGTTTTTTCTCGGTGTAATACTCAATCACAGTTTACTATTGAAATATACCGCACTGCACTAAATCAATATTCACCTTGAACTCAGTAATATGAATTACTCAACATCAATAAATAAACTGAAATTCTCGCCGGTTAGGCTCATTCTTATATCCTTTTTCGAAATCGCTGGATTGGTCTCGATCATTCTAGACTGTTTTCTTAGAATCTGCGACGGTTGGGTTGGACAATACTGGTGAACTGTCGCTTCTCTATATTTACTATTTTAATTTTAAATATTTTATATATAAACCTTCACCCATGTAATAAGCTTTGTCTATGAGAATGATATTCTTTCGACAATAAAGTATATCTTGATTGATTGAACAACGCAGGGGCGAACTGTACTTATTTTCGCAACGATTCCCTTTCCAGGACCTGCCCATCAGCGCGAACGCACCTTGATGCTCAGCCGTTAGTTTTCCAAACCCGCCTGCTTCGTCCTACTTCCGTGATGCTTCCAACATCTTCATTTCCCTTATGCATTCTGTTTAGGTCTTGTTACTAATTCCATATGTCACCTTTGGGTCGGCACAACAGTAGAAGTTGAACGCTTTTTTAACACGCCATGCCCTGACTTTTTTTATGATAATAGAGGTATTAGATTTTTCACCAAATAAGTAAATATGAGTGTGTGTAATCTGCAATATTTTAAGAGGAAACAATCTATTCCTTGATAGAACATAAATTTTGTCGTAGTATAGGAGGGAAGCAATATCGTGAAAAATAGAATTCGAGATTTTGACAGAAATGGGCTGTAAACCAATTAAGTATTGTTACGAAACTGGGTCAGTCTCTATTAAAAAATTCTCGACTAAATTAATGCCCGTTTATTACTCTTCAAAAACCCAACACAATTTTACTACTAAAATATACCGCTTACCGCACTGCATTAAATATCAATTCACCTTGACCTCGCTTAATTATTACTTGATGACCTGCGGTACGCTCGATCTTATACCATCCAGAAGTTTCCGGTACCTTCTTGTCGATACGTGGAAACATCTAGATCATTCAATGGAAAAGCCCAGCGGGACGTCGACCAGTCAGTCGTCACATTTCTGGAATTCCATGTTTGCTTCGGAATCCCCGACCATTACATCGTCTGGCGCTGCGATAAACAGCCGGATAAACACGCATGGGCGTGCTGTACTTATTTTAGTAACAGTATATAGCCTTAAGCCTTATTGAATATCATTAACCTCAATGTTGATCGTCATTGAAAAACTGAAAATCGTTTTTATTTTGAAAAAAAAAATCTTTTTTTTCATGAATAGTTTTTATGAGGTGCATTAATTGTTCTGAAGTCATGAAAAGTGAGTTTCTCTACCGTTGTAACTTCAACACCATTATGTCAGTGTAAGGTTGTAAGAATGTTAATCCTTTAAAAACTTATGATATAATTTAATGGTTTTGGAAAAAGAGTTCATTTCAATTAATAATGCCCAGATAGGGAGATATTCATTTGCATTTGAATGAAAGGGAGGGTTGACCTTCAACATTTCAAGTTATTATTCAACTATAATTGTTTTTTTTTTGTTACAGGTAAGATGACAACACGTGTTAAGAATACCAAATGAAGTAAGAATAATCTCAATATCTTATAATAATATACTTGTCAATAACAATATATATATATATATATATATATATATATATATATAAAGGGTGTAACCTTATGCATCCGCTTACAGTTGATTGTCCATAAAAAAAAATATATAAAAAATCATTACCTTCAAAACTTTGTACGAATTTGACAAAAAAAAAAAGTTTTATTTCTATTTTTATTTTTTGTGCCAAATTTTGTTGATCCATTCGTTAAATGAAATGTGGCCTTCAGTTAAATTCATCTTTTCTGAGATATAGGGTGTCAAAAATTCGTTGAAAATTATGATATTAATATTTTTCCTCAAAACTCATGTGAGAAAGAAAATGAAATGTTTACTATTTCAGGTTAATCAATGTGATAATTTCAAGTTTTGATTTTGGTAAAGCAGTAGCGTGGTTACGGACGTATACAGCCATATTTTCCTTCATATTTTCTTTATACAGTGCGGCTTTCTATAGCCCCCCCCCCTCCCTGTTAACTTCTGAACGGTTCGACATAAAACAACGGGACCAAAAGTATTTTGAATCATTTCACCGATACTACTCTTTGAAATAGAAATCATCGTGATTGCTCGAAAGACGGCGCGGGAGGACACATCAACTTAAAAATTTCAAATAGTATAGGAGGTCAAGTGGCAGATCATTGTAAAGATTATTCAATTCTCTTTTCAACCATCAATTTTTTTTTTAATTTTGACAATTCTTTTTTTCATATTTTAAATTTTGTTATATTTGACATTTCAAATGCATATTGTGAAAAAACGTGTGGAGTGCGTAGTGCCGCGCAGATGCGTGCCTGGACGCTCGCGATCTCACGGCCTGTTGATTGGCAAGTCGGGTGTGGTTCTTGTTCATATAAATAAAAAAATTCCGATATTGCATCGCTTGACCACGTCACGTTGGCACTGCAAAGCTAAATTGACTACTGAACAACCGAAAAATTTCGCGTTGTTGACTGTGCACCGTCTCGTCACTTCGCGCTTCGTGCTTTCTTTGAAGTGTGCAAATTTTACCGCCAATCGACGGGACCTGGCACTATGCGGGAAACATGCACAGAACTCATAGAACTAGAAGGCCAATACCGTTTTGCTGGAACGAGCCCAACTGTACCGCATGGTACACATGGGCATGCGCAGTAAAACCGCTGCCATGACAGGGGGGGGGGTTCAGTGGTTTTATTCTTTGATTATCATTTCAAGAGAATGGATAGGTATGATGGAGACAATCACAATTCACTTCTCCCTTGCAGTTATGAAGTTAAAGTAACAAACAATTTCCAAATATTTAGTGCCTTAAAAATATTTTGGCACAAAGTAAAAATATTGGGGAGTTTAAATGTGAATGCTATGAATATAGCGTGTCGTCCCAAGAAGTATGAAATTTATTTTTGATAAAAGTTGGTGCCTATCGAGAAACCTGTAATGTGCTATCGAAAAGAAATGTTTTTCGTTAGTGGAGAAAATCGGTTTTTTAGAAAAGTCATCAAGAAACTTTGCTCGTGCGGGCGGTAGTGCGAAACTAATATCCGTGGGATTATGCCTGAATGCCTCTAAGGTCGTATCCTTTCTTGTCATAGCTTTCGATATTGGAACTCGGAGTTGTCTGTAGACGAGTCGCGTACCTGGGAAGGTGTTGCACCTGGTAGAGCATTTTCCATGCTGCAATCTATTCAGACTCAGCCCTTAGCTTGCAGATTCGTCCTGTTCATATTTTCAACAAATGAACTCCTAAATTCATTATCCACGCGCGTGCGCACTCATAAAAAACCATTGGGAATATTTAAATGTCATCCAATGGACAACTCAGATTTAGAATATCAGAGGTATACTAATGAAGTTGATTTTTCATCAATTTTTAAGTTACTAGTACTTTTTGATACAAGCTGTAAATCAAAAAAAGATTTAACATAATTTATTAGTATAATATTAATGATTTGAAAAAAAATTAAATTTTTGATAGCTTCTTCCTATTCAGTTCTTTCCTTACATTTTCTGCTTGCAACAAAGCAACAAACACTATGGTAACGTATTTTACCGTACATTTGTATAATACATTTTATCACTTTCATTTTGTGCTACATCTCGTATATAGCTATATCAAAAACATGCTTATCTAATTTAGAAAACAATGTTTTTATCTTCGAAAAAAGTTCCCAAAATAGTTCTACAAAAACATCCATATTTTTTTCTTCCACCATTTTTTGCTTGATTTTTCTCTCTGTAAACATACAACACTTCACATCTGCAGAAGTCCTGATTAATCCAGAAAAAGAGGCAGTTTTGTATTTTTAACCGACGAAACCAAAAAGGAGGAGGTTCTCTATTCGACGCGTATATTTAATTTGTATATGTAATAATTTGAAGTAATCAAGATCTGCACTCGCTTTTCTTTCTTCTTCCAGTACGGAAAGGAACACCTTACACTTTATTACTTTTTTATGCTCTTCACTACAAAACCTGCAATGTATTAAAAAAAATTCTGTCAAGTTGGATAATGTAGGAAGGAATTGAATCTTCCTTGAAATTCTTCATTGTCAATAATCATTAATATCTAAATTATATTTTTTAATTAAAGGCATTTCATGCAGTGTTATTTCAGGTAGGATTTTTTTGTGGGAATTTGTTAAAATGGAAGTATTGTCTTAAGTAAAACAATTTCCATAAACATTTTCTAAATCGTGTTGCAACATCAGCCTCGGTGTAATAAAACTGAAATGCTGTTAGGTTTTTATTCCAACCATTTCTATCCCTGAAAAATTAATCATTATAATTGTAAAATACTTGGAATGTTAAGTTAACATGTATTTCAACATGTTTGTCAATGTACACACATTCCAATAATTGAATTTATTGTGATGGAGTAATCCAAAATTGGAGTCCACCATCAGTGGTATGAGACTTTTCAAGTATCCTAAGGCATTTAAAAAAAAAGGATTCCAGACATCTTTGTTGCTTTCCTTTATTGTAACTTTGTAGAATTTGCCCAATAGATTTCTAGAATTCAATAGATCAAATATCTATCAAGAACACAAATTAACAACAGAGGCAAGACCGGCTCTGAATAAAAATGTCGTCAGACTAAATAACAGTTATTGATGTAAACAGCGTTGCCAAATGAGTTTGTAGGAAATCATAATTCTTATTACGATTCCGTCAGTTGTCAAGTGCTCCACATAACTTGATAACTTGTATATTATATATTTTCTGAAACCATATGACAAAAGAACTTAAGGATCCTGAGTAATCGATAGTCGAGTAGTTTCGGATCTTTTAATGGGAATATAATGTAAATACATTACATCATAATGCCATTATATTAAATTCTCGTACAAGTACATGAACTGGCAATGTTGTTGATGATATGCGCATGATTACGTGTGTCCCATGTATACATGTGGTTATGAATCATATCAATTCCTTCCACTTATTTTAGCCTTCTAGTACTATGAGTTCTGTGGAAACATGTCACGCCGCACCATTTTCACGACGCGTGGAGTGTCAGTTCACACGCCAGGCGCGTCACTCCACACGCCGTGTAATGGTACCTTCAGAGATTCAAGATGTTGAATGTGTCAAAAAAGAGGTTTATATTTTTAACACGCGTATATGAGACGAATTGAACTTTGTGGACTACTTTGAGGTTGAATAGTATGATAACATAGGATTGTTTATTGTCAATGTTCATGAATCACTGTTGTAAATCCTCTGGTATGTTACCATATCTTTCCTGCATACTTTTGATTCGGGTTTAATAATTGCAAAGTCAAGCATTTCCGGCTAGTTTGTGGTAGGTTCTTTACTACGCTACTGATCAACACATAAAACATACAAGAAGTTTGGAATAAAAAAGCAACGTAATCTTTTTCAATATTTCTCAGGAGGAACCAATGTATTTATCGATATTTTAATTCATGGTGAAACAGGAGAAATGCAAGAGCCGCTGCTGAATTATATCGAAATATTTCCAAACAGACGTCATCTACATTTCACAGATGTGCATTGACGATTAAGGGAAACAAGGCCAGTCGGAAAAGTAGATTTCCGAATTTAATTATTGATCCTGAAAAAGCCACCATCAAGCTAACGAATCATGTGTCAGAAAAAATTTGACATTATTCACTGGAAAACACAAACAGCATTTCTATTTTCCTATAAACCTCAAACTCTACAAAAGAGTTAGAGTCTTTCTGAACAATTTTAATATTTTTATGTAATCTGACTCTAATAAAAAAAAGAAGAATAACCAGTACAGTACTTACTTGGGTTTCAATCCTAATATCACTTATACCGGGTGGCAAGGATATCGGGCCACCCCTGTAACTTCTGCGTTCGTGAACGGATTTTTCTGAAATCTGGTACAGTTATATAAACAACCATTTCGGATTTGATCACATTACAATCCAATATGGCGGACTTCCAGTTCCTCTGGAAATGCCAGCAACTTTGTTTTTTCAAATGGAACACCCTGTATATTTTTACATATTCAACTTCAACAGGTCAAAACAAGCCCAAACCTCATGTCAAATGTAATTTTTTCGAAACAATTGAAATTAAAATTGTTTTTTTATTTTACCTCGTTGATAAATGAGATTTGGTCAAGGCTATTCACAATGAGTCGCTCATAACAAAGAAACTTAATTTTTTCTGAAAAAATATTTTTGTGTCACTTACTGGTTAATCAATTCAGTCACATCACATTTTGGTCAAATTTTTTTTTTTTCAAATGGAATCCCTATGGGCCACCTACCTGTCTCTCTAGAACATACATTAAGGGAAAAAATGCCATTTCATTTTTGTATTTCGGTGCAGTAACAAATTTTTATACATTAAAATATCTATGAGTTTCCTTGCAGTTCGAATAATTTTTCAACTAAGCCGTAGAGCGTAGAAAACAACATTTGACCTTAACATGTTCATTTTTTTTTCCTAGACTTTGGTTAGGATATTTTCTCCTGAAAGTACATTTTTCTCTGACACTCCTAGGATAAGCTACCCCTTTCATTTGGATAGACTCAATCATTAATGAAACGCTAGATATTATTTGTTCAATTTGGATGAAGAACATTTTTATTTGAACGTTTACATCTTATGCTCAGTGAGAAAGTGGTTTTTATTTTGTTATTGTTTCGATGATTTATTAATGTCCAATTGAGATGAAAGATGACAGCGAAACACAATTAGTTGACAAGATTCAGAAATATTGTTTTCCACAGCTTACTGAGTTGAAAAATTATTCTGCAAGGAAACTCATGAACTAGTTGTAGATTTTTGAATGTATACAATTTGTTACTGCACCGAAATACAAAAATGATATGTAATTTTTTTCTTAAATGAATGTTCTAGAGAGACAGGTACTTGGCCCATAGAGGTTTCATTTGAAAAAAAAATTTTTTTTATCAAAATGTGATGTGACTGAATTAATTCATCAATAAATGACACAAAAAATAATTTTTCAGAAAAAATTGTTTCTCTGTTATGTGCGACTCATTGTGAATAGCCTTGACCAAATATCATTTATCCACGAGGGAAAATAAAAAAACAATTTTAATTTCAATTGTTTAAAAAAAAATCACATTTGACATAAGGTTTGGATTTGTTTTGACCTGTTGAACTTGAATATGTAAAAATATACAGGGTGTTCCATTTGAAAAAAAAAGTTGCTCGCACATCTAGAAAAACCGGAAGTCCGCCATATTGGATTGTAATGTGATCAAATTCGAAATGGTTGCTTATATAACTGTACCAAATTTCAGAAAAATCCGTTGACGAATTCAGAAGTTACAGGGGTGGCCCGATATCCTGTGTCACCCGGTATATCTAGTATTTAACTTTAAAATCCAGAAATGTCAAAATACAATGATTTTTGTTTTCGGCGGAAGGAAAATCAAATAGTATGATTGACACGAGCGAATAAACTTCAAATGAAAGAAGCATAAGGGTGAACAAAAATTATTAATTCTCATGAATGGTAATTAACAGCGATTTTTAATTTTTTGATTTGTGTGTACATCTTAGACAAAAAATAAAAAAGAATGACAGTTGTAGAGCTCATAAAGCTCCATTAAAAGAACTATAGTTTACCAATATTGGTATGAAAATAAAAAATTGAGATTTTCCTAAATCTGTCAGCCGTCATTAGGAAACTACTGGACCAATTTGGCCTATCTTTGAACTTATCCGAGGCATTGATAGACATATTTTTGTTCTTGGAACCATGGTCGGTGAAGATATATCAAAATTTATTGAAAGTGAGTTGTGATCGGTGAAGATATATCAAAATTCATTGAAAGTGTTGTTGTGATGACGGGATCAATAGGTAATATTTTTATTGATATCTACCTGATAACGAAAAACAAATTCTTGTCGATCACCAGCTCTCGGACTTTTCCATGTAATATGCAAGTTTCCAATCAACATTCACATTCATTTATAAAATAATTCACAACCTTATTGACTCCAATACTCTATTGTCATTCATTAATTTCAATGTACCACGTTTAACGTCTAGATCTAATTTGACATTTCACTCAAATGTACCAAACTCTTTTCACCACTTTCACTCTCCCATTAACACAATGTGTAGACAAGCTAATGATTTATGTAATGTAGACATATTTTTTTTGAACATCAATCAATTTATAAGGCACTTACATGTGACTTTACCCAATTCATTAACTAACTTACCATTAGTATAAATTATGTACTTCCTGTAAATGGGTTCAACCTGCTGGGTGTAAAATAAATAAATTAAGTCGGGAGTAGGAGATTTAAGCCGGTTCTGGCTCTCCCCCCACCACTATGACGTCACGTGTGACCTTGAATGGTTGCAGGTGTGCAATGTGTGTGTGTTTGACCTTGAGATTTGACTTTGAGATTTGTCATTGAGTTTTGACA